>OX596030.1:86999247-88360713 GCA_951394125.1 Epistrophe eligans
CTTTCCACCCTCAACTCCTCATTATATACCATTGAAAAATATTTCAGCGAACTATGTACGAACATGAACTTACTCTTACGTCAGTTTATCATAAAAAAAAAACCAGTCAATATGCCAGCTATAAAAGATTTTTTGTCCATGATGACTATTGTTTGTTACACTCAAACATTATTCCAACTCTACTGAGTCCACAAACAGACAAGCAAACAAACAACAATACAAAAAAGACTCGTATAATTCGTCAGAGATAACACGCAAAGATTCCTGCGGTAAAAAAACAGCAAACAAGTCACGTGTACCAGAGTGTTCCACAGTATACTACTACAACACACCGAGCTTTGTGTATTCTTTGTGAATAATTGCCGACAACATAGGGCGTGAGGCCAATACACCTCATCCTCAACCTATACCCACTATGGCTAATTCTCTCTCTCTCTCGCTCTCGCCCGAAATGAGTCATACCCGAAATAGAGTGATTTATGGAATATGAAACCTTGCACAAGGCAGAAGCCAGATGTACCTTCTAAAACTACGACGACCGAAGGGGCCTCAGAGACTTTAAACTATCGTTGCATCGTCTTCTGCTTCATTAATCGTTGATTTCTATAGAAAAACATTGAAAGGGGACGACAGAAGGTGGCGGCTTGGAGAGTGTATTGGAGATTCACGACAACAAAAGAGACCAATATGCCAGACACGCAAAAACACAAATCTTTATATTCATACCTACATACATTATAGTTAGATAGGGTCTCTCTTATCCTTGGAAATGCAATATGAAATGAAGAAGGACGATATGCTCTTGGAGTAGGTAAGCTGCTATTTTCCACTCAACCTTTGTGCCAGTGTCACTTAACCCTTTTTATGTTTAATGCCATCCAAGAGACGTCACTCGAAGTCGTTTGGTCTTTCAATGTTTTACCGAATAGTTGTGAATATTCTAGCTTCGTCTTTTGTTTTTCATTTTTAATCCATAAAGAAATGTGATTGTGAATTGCCTAGTGCCGCCATCGGTCGATCGATACCACAACATAATCCTCTGACTCTTAAAGCAACAACAAAGCACACGTCATGACAACAAGGTTGCTCGGTGCTCCTTGTTCCTTGCCATCGTTGCGCCACACCATCCATACTGACACCATACATTGTGGATTGTCGTTGTCGCATATGGGCATATGGGCGACATAAGAGTTTTTGTTGTGTTTTGTATTTTGCCGCACATTATATCAGCCCTTCTGTTCTCCCCCCCTCTAACCTTCCTTTTTTATATTCTGTAGTATACACGAGGACAACAGAGGAGCTTGACCTATTCCTTGACGTCTGTGTGAGTGCGCACTTAAATTTTTGTTCTATATGCTACGGCAACATATAACTGTTATTATGTAATTAACAAAGGACATGAGAATTCTCTTTGTCCTCATAACCATGAGGATGCTGGTGCTGGGCACCGGAAAAAATCGAGGAAAGGTTTTTTTTTTTTTGTGTTAACTTTGGAACTTAGAAAAAAAGAGAGAGTTTGTTGTATCTTAAAAATATATTGAGCAAGGTTGGAATAAACAAATTTGTTTGTTGTTGTCAAGCAAAGGCAAAAAAAAACGGAGCAGGAAATGTATTACTTGAGTTTATCCATCTTACTATGACATGTGTGTCAAATCTTAGCAATCTCAGAAAACTGAATACTGAACGCGACTCCTCAGGAAATTTCCACTTTTTCGGTGTCAATTATTTTTTCTCCCAGTTGATCAATTTATGAAGAAAATATGGAGAGCGCTTTTGAATCCTTATGCCAAGAACACTAAGTCAAGTTTCTGTCCTTGTTCTGTTAATCAGTCGACGGAGAAAATTCTCTTAGATCGGGGGATCAGATCTACCCTTGCTATCCCAAATTCGAAAATTTATAATATGCCCATTAGAAGATTGTGAAATTCGTTCAATTTTAATTTTACGAAAGGTGATTACTACGCTAAATTTGTTATTTGTAACCATTTTACGGATCTCCAAAAACGTCCCCATAAATAGAGAACTCCAAACCATCTCCAAAATTAACATTGACGATGACGATGATGGTCTGAAAGCTGAATACCATTTAAGGTGGCATCAACGTACACCAACTAAACAATAAATTGTTGGTTGAATCTACATAGTACCGGCTGAGTACACACATTACCCTATTCGAATTCTGAAAGCCGGGCGCTAACGCCATCAAAACAAACACAACAAATACTCGTACTCGCACACCGACATAAGGACAAAATATCGGGAAATAAGCAAAAGAGAAAGAACTCATTGTTTTAGCATGTTCCTTGCTAAAAAAAATTAACAAAAAGCAAGGAATTCATTGTTTTAGCATGGTTCTTGTTTAAAAAAAAAAAAAAACATTCTAATTTTAAAGGACTCTTTTCTGATTTGCTGCAATGCGTCGTCGTCGTTGGTCGCAGGATGAAGAGAGTATCGTCCTGTATACATACATATTTTTAATGTGCCAAAAGCACACAACTCACAGGGGTTCCTTTTTCTGGGCGACATTTCGATACCTCCTCCAATTACAATCGGCTAATTGTGTTAATTTTAATGAGATTCAATATGAGGAGGTGGTCGTGGTTTTTGCTATAGCTATGGTGGCGCCAGCTGGTGTACAAAAATACCCATTTTAAGTTAAAGCAGGATGCACCCCGTGGCAGTTCAGTTGCTTTATTTTCTTTCCTAACTGGGGAAATGGAAACAATGTGCTCACCGTTCAATATTAATTTTTTTTTATACCTACCACAAACCAAGAGGAAGGAAACGCTTAAGTTGAAATAAAAAAGTAGCTGTAATTTAGATGGCTAATGCAATTGTGCGGTCTAATTTGTCGATGGTTGTTGTTTGTTGAAGTTTTTTTTTTTATTTGTTTTGTGGGTTTAAGATTGGACGTTGGGTGTTGGTACTTATATGAAATTAAAAATTTAAAATAAAAAAAGGTGATCACTGAAATGAGTTTGGGAATTATTTTTTTCTGTGGGCTCATTAATATTTGTGGTGCTCTTATTGCAAATACTGTGACGAAGTACGATATACCGAAACTTTTATACGACTTTCTGTAACAACTTGCGAAAAAAATTACAAGGATTCTTAAGTACTTTGGTGAATAATCAGTGCCAAAGTCAAAGTTAATGGCATCGCTTACAGCAATGCTAGGCACACCTGTGCCTAAACGATTTAGAATACATATTTACATGACACGAGCATTTTCCTTAATTTCCGCAGTGAATTACCTTAACTTAAAAGCAGTACACTGTTTTAAACGATACTTTAATTTTCATCAACAAGAGTATTTTTTTAAATAAGATACTTTGAAATAAATTCTTAAATAAGACTTTGTTTAATTTTATAAATCAAACTTACTTAACTTAACCTTATATTTGTGAACGCATCCTTTCGAGAATCGCAATTTCATTTTTAACAGTGTTGCCGAAGTATAATTTGCCAATTGTAATATTCACTCACCGATTACATTTATTTTTATATATGAAATTCGAAAGAACTTTTGATTAAAATTTGTAGAAATTGGCAGTTTTGGAAAGTATACGAACAGAGGTTGTAATTTCTCAATTAATGATATGCATGATTTTTTAAACACTACAAACGAGGAAGGGGTTATTTTTTAATACGGGAAGAATTTTAAAACTTTCCTCTTCTGTCAAATGAGATTCGAATGAAAAATTTGATATCGACCGATTCGTATACCATTCAGCCTTATTTTGAGTTTTATCTGAACAACATTTCAGTCGAAAAATTTGACATTTCACTGTTCGGCTATTGTGAGTTTCACCCGAAATTTAATGTTCGAAAAATTCCCCTTATTGTAAACATTCATTTTGGGCGGAATTTAGTGCCAGAATAAATATGTTCACTTATTTTAGGTAGGCGAAACTCCAGTAGCTTTTAAAATTCCGGGCAAAAAAAAAAAATTTTTAAGGTGAAATATATTTCGGGTGAATCTCACAAAGGCTGATTATGTGTAAGCGGGCTGCATTCAATCACTTGGCTGCCTAATAAATCATTGCCATTTTTAACCGTATACTTAATGCTTCAGGAATTTCCAAAAGCAAACAGTAGTATCGCCAATTCGGCATACAATGATAACCTTTGAAAATTTTAAAAATGCTCATTTAAAAAAATCGCAACCGAAAATTTTTTAGTTCAAAAAGGAAAAAAATACAAAAATGTTCTTGTCCCATAACAGTGATTTTTATGTACTTAGGTGCACATACATATTTGCAGTAATGGGTATGTACTGTACATACCTACATACATTGTACAACTCCCTTATCGCAAAAAAACAATAGTGTGAATTTATGTTCGTTTTCCCAACACCAGATCTGTATTTCCCTATTACTAAATATTAACATTTTTATCAAAAGAAAAAAATCCCGCGCTTCTAATCTAACAAAGGAATTCCACATAAAACATAAAAAAATAAAATAAACATAAATAAATCTCTTGCGCCGCCGTCGCCGATCCCCCTTTGATAAGAAATTCATGATTCTGCTTTAGCACACCATCTGTTTCGTTAATTTGCAAATAGTTATCAGTTTATTTCATTGTTAAATTTATTTAAAAAAAATTGATCGGTAGTATATTCCATTTCCATTTTTTTTTTTTTTTTTTGGCCTTGAACATTTTGAACTGGTCAAGCAAGTGCAATGACAGTTAATTCGAGTCTCGATTTTTAGCTACATTTGACTTGGAAACCAAAGAGACGGAAATAAAACACAGATGCAACTACGAACCAAACCCCGATAAGTGTCGATTTTTTCTTCCCATTACGGAATATTTATTTGTTTAAACAGTTCAATTTTATAAAAATTTCATAAAATAATAAAAAAAATAAATTTATTAAAATTGATTGTTTACAACGAGATCGCTTACTTGTATGAGCTAACAAAAAAAATGCGAATACAATTGAGGTGGTAGTGGTGGTGGTGGTGGTAGGTTAGTGAGGCACTACCACCCATCCTTTTCTGTCGCTTGTCATTACGTACCTATGACGAATGCGACAGACAAACTTTAAAAACAATTACCGGTGCAAAATTGACAGAAATTTGATAAAAAAAATAGAATTTAATGTTTATTACTCACTTGAACGGTTCATCTTTGAATGCTGTTATTATAGAACAATGGGGTTGAACAATTCCTCCTTTTTTACTTTTCCTTATGGAACTGGTTTAACAGACGGAAAATCACCTGGGGGATTTGGGTTTAACACAATTTCTAGTAATTCACTTTTGTATTTTTTTTTCTTTTCAACTATTTTGGGGCAGGGCAGAAAGCCTGTTAAACACTTCTTTGATGAAAAGAATAAAATTTTGCACACACTGTAGTTACACAAAGGCACACTGTAGGTTTTCTTTTGATTAATTTTCTTTTACAATTGGAAGGTATGAACGGTAAACGAAGAGGACTTTTTTGTTTTCTCAGACAACACGGCCGAATGGTAGAGAAAAGCGACAAAACGTCTAACTCGATTTGGAACAAAACGCGACTGCTGAAGATGAGAGAAAAAAACTGCAGTTGTTGCGGTCTCTGTCGGTGAAAAATGTTTGACAGTAGACTGGTGAAGTGATGCCAATATCTCTATTTTGGAAAATTTATAAAATATTTTAAACAGGGATGTTTAAACGATAATCAGCGTTATGGCCGGTTGCACCAAACGCTTTTAAATATTTATTGCTTCGTTAAATTTTAAAATGGCATTTATTGGTTGCACCAACCAATTTTAGTTTTAAAAGGCCGATAAACAAGACAATAAACTAAAATGCCATTTTCCTCCAGATAAATTTTAAAAGCTAGTTTTAACGAAAATATCTACAAAAAAAAAAATATTTCACCTTTGACAGGACATATTTTGAAAGTTAAGCCTTAACTACATTCGCCAAAAAAATTAAAAAGTACAAAAGTGAAAATTTTCAAACTAATTTTAGGATAGTGTTTCTAACTGGGAAACTTATAAAAATGATGCAGAAAGCTTAAATTTCGGTTTAAAAAAAATTATATATTCGTTTTCACAAAATAACTGCGCTAGCGGGAAAAAAAAAATATTTTCACTTTTGCAATTTTACAAAAAGTGGTCATATTAGTTTACTACCAAGATTTCCTAATGTATTTGCAGCAGTTGATTGTACTCACATTAGAATAGAATCACCGATGGGGAAGTTTGACATCTCTCATATTGCCATCTTACTTACGCGAGTGAAACTTTTTCGTTCAGTTTAAAAATCAGCTGACAAAAACCAGGGATGGTTCGCAAACAGCATTTTAGCTAAAAAATCAGTGAAATACATTGGTGCACCCCAATAAATTTATTAGGCTGATAAATTTTATAAGGATTTTAGCAAAAACTGGTTTTAGTGGATTTTGGTGCAACTGGCCATTAATGAGATAAATTCATTTAAAATTGGAAATTGGAAATAGGGAAAACTCCATGTACGAAAACCAAAAAATAGATGTTAACACATCAAAATATATTATAGCTCCCAATTCTTCATCACGGATTTCCCCTTTAAATTACTCAACTACAATAATTGCTTGCCTTAAATTTAAGTTAGTTTGCAAAGCGGATGGATGATAAAAAGATTTTTAGAATAAACAGCTCTAGGCTCTGCAAAATATGAAATAAGTGCAGGAGCGTCTGTAATCATTTTTCATATTTTAATTATTGAATTTAAGTCGAAAAGTCCTTGTTTTAATGAAAATCTTTAAAAAAAACTTGTGCGTGCGTTGTATTAATTGAAACTGGTAATTTTGCGATATAGACAAATAACCCAGAACTATTCTTACCATCATATTATTCACTCGATACATCCATATTAAAAATTAAATCTGGATGTATTTACATTGAATTTGAATAATTTACATCTGGATTTAAGTTTTAATCTGGATGAACCGAGTGAATAATATGGCCGTTAGGGACAGAGTTCGTTCCAGTTTATTATCTTCGATCAGTGCCTACGTTCCGTAACTCTCGCATCGATAAAATTGGTCGAGAAACGATGAAAAATGGAACAAAACTCATACGATTTGTCTCATTTTTCATCGTTTCTCGACTGATTTTATCGATGCGAGAGTTACAGAACGTAGGCACTGGTTCCAGAATGGTAGTCATTGACTGTGTTTGTTCAACACAATTTAATCATCTAAATCGGTCTTTAGCTAATTCACAGTAGTTTTCTTCCACCTTGCCCATTTATCCCTCTTATAACTACTTAAAAGCTAAATAATTCATGACCTGATTCATGACTTTTATGAGATCATGAGAAATTTATTTACTATACCAAGGATATAATTAAACACGTTTTTAACGTACCTTAATCCAGAAACAGAAACAAAATACTTAAATGTGAACAAATTGAACTGAGCTGAGTTCTCCAATTTATCAAAATTAACATTAAAACATTTTTCGAAAAAGTCTTTCATTTCACATCCACCGACTAGTGTCAGTTTAACACTTATGCATCCGGCGAACACTTTCGGGGATAAATAAATTCCCGTCTGGCAGTGAATGCGTTCGTTGTAATTGCTATTCTATACACAAACCTTTTAATGAGACGACAACCGCTGTCAAATATTCTGGCTTTTGACAGCTGAGTTATGAGCGGCTGTGATTTGTGATATCAAAAATCAAAACATTTTAAAGTTTTTATTTAATTTAAATTATAATTTTTCAGCAATGAATATAATTCAAACCTTAATCCGTACAGGAAAACAACATCTGCCATATTATTTAACCACATCATCAGCTCGTCTGTCAACCTCCATTCAATTGCAATGCGAGGAACGTAAAGCCAAAGAAGCAGCATCCAAAGGTCAACATCTGTCCCGCGGTGAGCCGACAATTTTCGATAAAATCATTTCGAAAGAAATACCAGCTAAAATTTTCTACGAAGACGACAAGTGCTTAGCATTTCATGATGTTTCTCCACAAGCGCCAGTGCACTTTCTTGTCATCCCCAAATATAGAATACCGATGCTTGAAAACAGCACAGAAGAAGACACCAACATGCTGGGTCATTTAATGCGAGTTGCTGGACAGTTGGGCAAGGAAAGTGCTCCCAAGGGATTTCGCCTGGTGGTCAATAATGGAGAACATGGATGTCAGAGTGTTTTTCATTTGCATTTACATGTATTAGGAGGTAGGCAATTGAAGTGGCCACCAGGGTAGAGTAAATACTTTTGTAAAGGTTAATTTTATCCAAGATTCAACGGAAATAAATGTTTTATTTAGTAGTTAGCAACTCAGAAATGTCTTTACTTGCTTCATCGTGCTTTGGAATTTGATTTGATGATACAAAAATATTTAAGGTTAAAATCAAATCTAACTACGATGTTAAGAAGTTCAATGTTAGAAATTCCATTCTCAAGACATGACCCGGTCACGTCAGACGTTAAACTCCTTTGGCTAGGACGATGTAGCTTTGCAGTCCGTACAGTTCGTTTTTGGATCTCCTTTTGTAAAGATCGGACCAAGAATCTCAGAATTTTACTCTCAAAATAACCTAACCTTTCATAAGTTCTATGGTTCTACTGATAAGCTACCTTGACAGGGACACTTTCTTGAGAGAGGGCTTTATTAAAATTATGTCCATTGCCTTCTAAATCCTATGAAGTAGCGATTGGCAAGTTATTCTTCGTTTTAACCTTCAATAACTGGTTCTATTGTCTGAATTGATAGTAAAGTCTATGCAGACAAAGTCCTTAATATTCTGGTCTCATTGACCATTAAACCCACCGGTTCAGCTTCTACAGTCTGGATAGATTATTGTTATTAATAAATAATGTTTTTTTTAGTAATCCGGTCTTTTTAGTATATCAAGCATTGGATTATTAAATTAAAAAATTCCTGGTTCAAAAAATTAAATTTGAATGTACATATGTATGTACCGACATATGTATCTAAAATTAATAATCGAATTTATGTGACATATTTTTATTTTAAACGTTCATTCGCATGCAAAACAAGAACAAAGGCTTCCCTATAATTCACCCACTCCTATTTTTTATGCATTTCCTCAACACCATTACCACGAGTATCAATATTTTAAACCAAACGTGCAAAACCTGTTTCCGCATTGGACATTGCCAACATATTATAACCGGCAAATTGAACTTGAAAAAGTATACACACCAAAAGGCGACTCTTAGCTTGAGCAATAATTACCGTCTAAGGTCCAATAAGTAATAATAAACTAGATTTGAAAAAGAAGTTGGTACGAAAATGAACTACGAACCTCGAACTGATTCCAACAATTTGTTGATCCAATTGGAATCCCATTCACACGCTCTACTGGATTTTCTAGTTTTTTTTATTCCGTAAATCTTTAAGTATCAACAAATTTGATTGTCTCGACAGAGAGTTTGTTTTCTGTTGTTTGTTGTGATGTTTGTTAATGATATCATAAATTGTAAATAAATTACTCATCGCACCAAAGGCAATTAATATGCGCAGAAGCAACTTAATTACGTTTTTCGTTTATTACAAAGCTCAAACTGCAGAAGCTGTGGTGTGATGAATAACATAATCGTGAGCCACTAGAGTGTAATAACAGAGATGACTGTTTCTGAATACAGGGTGTTACTGAATTTGATAATTTGAAGTCTTACTGACCTTGTTTTTTTAAAGTTAGTTAGTTAGATAGCAATCACGGTTGTATACTCCCATGAAAAAACATACATATTTCTTTTCACTTTTCGAAAAGTCAGAACGGACAGATGACAGTTGGAATAAAAGTTTAAAGTTTCTATTTATTTATTTATTTACGTCTATAAGTATTATAACTCTCTTAGACTAAGTACATATTTCTTAAAACTAGTATAATTTAAAATTTTTTAAATATAAAAAAATGATTTATTGAATGTTTTCCATAATAATGGATTTGAAAATATTTAAATTCTACAAAAGGTTTCGTATATTTCGTTATTAACAGGCGGCATTTCTGAAACATATTAAAATTAAAGATTTAAATTTTAAGCTAGGGCCATCGACAGGTAGCAAGTCTATTTATTCTCTTACCACATTTTTTGTTGAATATGCAGTCAAAACTCAGACTGGAAAAAGTTAAGCAAGAAAAACCCTGTGTGACAACACGAGTCATACAGACAGGTTGACTATAATTTTGTGAGAGTAATTTTATAAATATTTAGACAAGATGATAGTATCGACGCAACGATTAAAAATGTTACATTAGAATGATTCAATTAAAAGGGTGTGGTATTTCAACGTACAACAGCAGGTGATTGTGAATCAGTATATTTTAAAATGGAATGAAATTTTTGAACTTGAAAAAAAAAAAAAAAAATATTTTTGAAGGTTATTTTTGAAGGCTAAATTTCATTGATGTCGCGTTGAATTTCCTTCCTACATAACCCCATAAAAAGAAATCCAGTCTCCCTGAGTTTTTCAATTACCTACTCTCTTCACAGTTGGCGAAGTTAAATCAATATTCTGATCGACTATACTTTACTTTGTACGAAATTTTCAAACTGTGGCCGCCAAACTTTGAAATATTGTTTAACAATAGGTCTGTTCGTTTACTTCCCAAATCTGCCAATTTCTTCCAATTCTAGTCCAATTTAATTTTTCTATATGAATTTTGACAGAACTCTGGAATAAAACTGGAAGAAATTGACAGTTTTTGGAAGTTCTCTAGTATAATGCTCAATTTTTATTAACCCTAAGCTGTCACCTGTCAAATTATGTTTTTTTGACGTTCCCAATACTAGAAAAAAAAACGGGGATTAGCGACAGCATCATAGAAACAAAATGGAGTTTTCATACTAACTATCGATAACAAGAATATAATTCACGCCGTTAACACAGTTTTTCTGTGTGCTTAAGTTAAGTTCGGGGAATTCTCTGGGTTGTATTTAACATGGTGATTGTTTTGCAACAAGCGACGTCGTTTTTTTCGTCCAATTCCCTCCGGGCTTACAAAAAAACACGCCTAGTAACATACTTCCAGTCCAGTTTTCTATTGCTATGTACTGTACATATTTTAATAAACCTTTTTTCAAAATAAAACAAATATAATTAAATAAAATATATGTTTATTGTTAAAACAAATATATTTAAATATAAACTTATAACTTAACATTTTCTTAAATATTTATAAATGATTTTTTGTTTTTATTTCAAATTATTCTTTTTTTATTAATTATTTTAAGTACATTTTTGGTATATATGAAGATGCGCACAATATTGTCTGCTATAGTTAATCGGATGTAGTTTTTGAAAAAATAAAAAAATTTACAAAGTTATGATGCACAACAAGAAATACTGCGATGACTCTTAATAAATGTTCTTTTTTGAGCACATTCTTTAAGCAAACACTATTAGATAACTTAACGGAGGAGAAAACTTAGTAAATAAGTCAAAAACACACTTGTCCATACAAATGTCACTTTTTCAGCTGCACTGTAATAAGGATCACGACCTTCTAATGGATTATAGAAAGGCGTCGTTGATGACAAACCGTAACCAATAGAATTGCCAAAAGGTTCACCTTCGGGCACAAAACCTATAGGTCCAATGTTACCAACTCCCGGGCTATTTGTGAAAGTGTATCCCAAACCTCCAGTCTTGGCTCGAAGTATGCGGAAATTCACTTCATTGGGATTAAGTCGACCAGCAACAAAATTATACAATCGATTGACAACAATATAGAGATAGCCATTCTCATCGAAGGACATACCATCTACCCATTGAATGAAGTCATCATCCTTGGCAATCACGTGCTGATTCATCGGAGTAAAAGGTTGATATGAATCCCATTTGGCTACAGCGTGTTCTTTCAACAGGCCATAGTAGAGTATTCCACGATTGTCCATAATCATTCCGTCAGTTTGTGATATCTTTAGTCCATAGTCGGTGACAGATTCAAAAACATGTCTTGCAGTTGATTTTCTTGTAAATTCAGGATCACGAAGAACCGAAGCTGGAATTGAATATAAATGATAACTGGACAGAGGTGAGTAGTAAACATTTCTTTCGTAGTTTTCATTGATAAATTTTGGTGAATTGATAGTCAGAGGATCACTACCAGTATTAGGATTGTAATATGGGCCTAGAGCAATTCCATCGATGTGAATTGAAAATCTTAAGCTTGTTCCATTTACAGCAAAATCGACTGCATTAAGTGCTGCTCTCATAGAATTTGGCTCTCTAACCTTCCATGATCGATTTAGTTTTCGTGAGAAAACTACAATGCCTGGATCTGAACCGCTATTGTCGGTGATGTAACCGAATCCACCATAAGCATCATCAACCACGATTTTATTGAGGTAGTTAGTTCCTCTGGAAACAACTTCTTCAGGAAAATCATATCGATGAACAACGGTTCCGTTTCTTTTGAGGTCGAAAATAACCAATTTAGGTTGACATGTGTTCTTGGGACGATCTGAAAAAATATTAAGTATCACATTAACTGATCTCATGGAAAAAGGATAAAGTTGTGGGGAGGACAAAAAAAACTATATGTCTGTTTGTTTGCTTCCCAAAACTACTATGGTCTTATTTATAAACGTTGTCTAACTTTAGACAACTGTTTAACTTTGGAAAATGTGTTCAAAAATCTTGTTTATTGTTGTGTTATAGCTGCCTAACCTAGACACAAGAGTAGATTTTCTTAACCGTGAAATATGTGATATTTATTTCTATTAAATAAAGCATATTTCCACCAATTTGAAAATAGTTAGACAGTGTCTAAGTAGACAAAAATCTAATAAATAGGACTGTAGCAGTGTCTAAGTAGACAAAAATCTAATAAATAGGACTGTAGCAGTTTTTGTCTACTTAGACACTGTCTAACTATTTTCAAATTGGTAGAAATATGCTTTATTTAATAAAAATAAATATCACATTATTCACGGTTAGAACAATCTACTCTTGTGTGTAAGTTTGGCAGCTAAAAGACAACAATAAACACGGTTTTTGAACACATTTTCCAAAGTTGGGCAGTTGTCTAAAGTTAGACAACGTTTATAAATAAGACCACTAGTTTCTACAATTTAAGTGCAAATTTTTTTGTATAGGAATTTTGACAGACCATATCGGAATACAATTGGTAGAAATTAACAGTTTTAGGAAGTAAGCGAACAGAGGTTATTATGTCAATTCTTTTGTTTTGTAGTTTTTTTTTTTTTAAATTCGCTCTAGCGGACAAGTAATTGTCTCGTAGAAAAAAAAATTATTTAAAAACTTTTGTTTTAAATTTTAAACTCTTTTTAACCAGTTTCGTGTTAAAATTATTTTTTTAAATAAACTGCAGCTAAATATGCCTTGAAAAGTTACAGATCGGGCAACAAACTTAGCAAACACATATTTTTTTGACATTTATAAATAATGTCAAAATATCATAATGTAACTCCATTACGGTACTAAAAAGAAAAAAATAAATATGTAGATACACGAATTTTTTAACTTTAGTAAATTGTCAGAGAAAGTATGATGCTTTGCTCGATTATAGTTGACAGAAAGGGCGTTAAGCTTACATATCTATTATATTAATATAGTTTTCCAAAATATAAACTTCCTTAAATGAAATCTCACCTTGGCTGAGTGTATGAATTCTGCCCGAGTCAACAGCCCATAATAATCCATCGCCATCAATTGCGATTCCCTGCACGAATTGCAATGCCCGGCAATCCCCTTCGCGATTCATCTCCCATGATGGGAAAGGTTCAACGAGTGGGTCAGTTCGTCCATTATTATCAGGAGATATAATCCAACCGAGTGTAGCTGGAACACCTGGCAGCATACGTGGCAGTGTTACATACAAACGTTGGGCAAACGCTTTAACGTCTGATATGAGAACATTCCTTTCGATAAATTCACCCGTTTGACGAGCACGTCCACGCTGATACTCATCCGCATAGGCAAAGTCAATTGTTCGCCACTCATAGACCACTCTAAATTGTCTGTCACTCAATGAGATCTCTTGATCGGACGGACCCGAGGGAGGAAGTGGTGGTGGTGCTCCATTGAAGTATGTCTGCTGTGCCACACAACTAGCTGCCATAAGACAACTTAGCATGCAAACTATGTGCGGATGCATTGTCACTTAAATATTAGCGTTTATTTTGCTCCTATAAAGATTCTTGGCCGCGAGAAATGATCAGCACCTGAAAATAAAATAAAAAAATTACAAATAAATTGATGTAGTCTAAAGAGTGACCATGTAATTAATTGTAATCTTATTTATAGGTGATATACTAAATCCCCCCATCACCACCTACCACCGCCAACGCCGGCTAGCCGCAATGCCTTCGCCAAATGCTAATTAGTTGCTCACGATTTTTGCACGATAAGTAATTTAAATTTTTCAGAAAGCATCTAATTGTTTCGAACGAGATGCGGTCGGTTTGGGCTTTTAAGATTATATCGTGTGCCATTAAGGAGAGAAGTGATTATGGCTATAAAGTTGTGTCTAGGTGAAATTTTATATTGTGATATCATAGCATTGCATTGGTTCGTTGAGCTAAAATCTATTTATGAACACGATATTGATGAAATTATTGACTTCATTTTACTTTCATTATATAGGGGTTTCAATTTTAATTAATTTAATTATATTTTATGGGAAATAATTTATCATGTTCTTGGTGTTCAACAGGGCGTATGAGTAATATTTTTTTCTGATTATTAAATACTCATACTTTTTTTTGCAAATATTTTTAACTATAATAGAAGATAGAATATGATTTTGATCTAATGTAATTTTAATTAGTCTCTTTACTTTCAACGCATATGACTCACATAATGTTTATATTTTTTTTGTTTTTAAGTATGTAAACATAATTCGAAATCTATCATAAAATAAAGTGACCAAAGAAGTATTTTTTGACCTAGCTTTGAATTTGGTACAGAGCACTTTAATGTGATTTCTTTAGGGGAGAACTTCAAAGTGTCTTTCGGAATCTTTCAACGCTTTATCTATATGATTTTTATTTCACCTTGAAATAATGTTTAAATAATCTTGACTTTATAAATAAATTAAAAACAAGAACAAAATTTCATGGAAATCCAATTAAAGCTTCAATTGATTACAATATGCAAACAATTCAAATGATAATGTGATTAATTTTTCTACAAATTTTTTTTTCAGATTTTCAACAAAACAATCATAAACTTTTCATAATATACGCACATTTGTTATTAATGAAAAAAGTCTTCATTTACAAATAAATATAAGCAATGAATTCATTATTTATTATTTATTCAAAAGAAAAAAGAAATAAAATAATTCCAAATAAAATTTATTTATTTATTTATTTATTTATTTAAATTTATTTAAATTTATTTAAAATGCAAATAATCACATCAAAATTCTTTGTTAAACATCACTTTCTTATATTTGTTAGTTCTAAGAAAATTAACAACCTTAAAATAACTACTCTATTAACACCATCATCAAAGACAACATTGTTTAAAGTCTTCTTTGTTTTAAATGAGATATGGATTTAACATATATGTATGTATATCTCTAAGCATTGCCTAATAATACAATGGTGGATTTTCCATAATTTTTGGTTATTTTCTTGAGTCAGCTAAAATGACTAACTATTTTTTTTTTCCAACCAAGATAAAATATGTAGGTATGTCAAAAAAAAATATTATTTTATCTTAAAACAAATATACAGATAAAAGAAATAGCACAATTACTTTAACTTATTTGCTTAGAGATATCATGCTAATTGCAGTAAGACTCGTTCACGTGCATATATTGAATTGCTTGTCAAACAAATAAAATGTTTGTGTTTATGTATGCTTTAATTTTTAGCACAATCACACCGCATTGTTATGCCCTGGCACTATACAATATACAAACATTGTTACTTCTTAAATAAACTTTAAACATTAACTCAAAATCAAAAACAAATTACTCGCCTGTATGTCATTGAATATAGTTCCCAAAACAAAAAGACGCCTTTGTTGTAAGAATAATGTGTGTGATGCAAGTAAATCACAAAAAAAAAAAAAAAAACATAGACAACAATTACTTGTCACATCAGATTAGCGAAGTCTCTGAAAGTGAAGAACATTTTTAAAATAGAATTATGTATATAATTGAATGAACAATATACAAAATGTTTCCACTTGTGTGCCTTAGGTAATAATTTTTTTAAATATAGAACTCCTTATTTAAGGGTGTTCCATCTTAATAGCCTTTTGCGTGTTTAACAATATAATTTAAGCTAATCATTTATCATTAAGAAGCATTCATTTTTCATGGTATGATATATCACTGAATGGAAGGTTCTAAGAGTCATTTTAACTTTTATACAATGTTTGGCTTTCAAGTTGAAGGTTAAATATGTTTTAATAAATTAATTATGTTCAGTCACGGCTAAAAATATATTTCACTGCATTTATTAGAACTTTTATTTTTTAATGAAATGAGTTCGCAACTCAGCTCTTTTGATTTCATAATCGGGAAAAAATAATCTGTGTAAAATCATCAATAAAGATTGTAAAATTAATATGACGTGCCTGTGTAATTAAACCGCTTTTAATTTCTTTTAAAATTCAACATAAAAGTGTTAATTTAATTAAACAGATATTTTATTTAATAAAGTTCATATTCTCCAATAAAACAAAAATTTTGTGGATTAAACTGGAAATTTGATTGTAATTAATTGTTATCAAATCTGTCGCCTATAAAATTCAGGTTAAATAAACAAGTGTATGACATCTCTTCCAATCCAAGGACATTTGATGATTATTTAAGAAATTTTCATGAAAGTGACAGATTTTTTTGATTTTCGCATCAATTCAGGTATACACACATATATACATACATACGTATATAATGTAAGTATATAAAAATAAAAAAAAAAATAATATTAAATTGCTTATTGACCATGGGAGTCAAAATAAATTTTTGGAATATACCAGTTTAGTTTATAAAAGCCATTCAAGAATTTGTTTACTCAATTTGATGGTGCAATATATTTTTGTTGGTTGTTTAATTTTTTTGCAAATACTACTCTTGGCTTATTTATTTTCCATAGCGATCTTGTTTTTTATTTGTACAGTGAAAAAAAGTAAGAAAGTTATCGAATTTAAATCGCAAATGCGCCATTTGATCCAGCCTACAAAAAACTGTCATAATAATCAAAAAGTTAAAAACAAAAAACAACCAGACCATTTAAATAGAAATTTACCTATATATAACTTTATATTACATATACTTATCAATCAATTATTTTATACGTATATATATTTAGAAGATATATATGCAGACACTAGTTTGATCTGAGCTTAAGATACTTATTTGGCTGACAAGAATTTATGATGCAATTGAGATAATTGTTGAACATTATTCTTAGCCATAAAGATACAAGGTTATTAGATTACAAAGTTGATGAGATTGAAAGTGATTTGATAAGCATCAATTAAACGAAGAGGTTGTAAAGAGAGCAATTAAATTTAAATTTGAACATGTTAAGACAAAAAATTTTCGTTGTTGTTGGATTTATTGGAGTTTAAGAAATTTTAAAATTCTGACCTTTTTATTTGTTCTATATGCAAATCTATTTTACTTTTATATTCGATTTATTATTATTCATCATTATTATATTAGCTCTGCGGTCGAAGTCTAGTCTACTACTTCGTCAACAATAAAATAAAAATTAAAACAAAAATAGTTAATAAATCACATAAGTACATAAATTTATAACACGCATTTTATTGTTCCTTAAAGTCTATATTACAAAATAAAAATTGGCATTCCAAAATATTTTTTTTTTTAAATATCGTTGGAAATTTATTCAAGTTTTCAAAATTGGAACACTTAGTTCTGTGGCACAATTCTTTTTTCATTCAAAATCACATATCCTTGGCCAAAAAAATGAAAGAACGAAGAAAAAAATTATTAAAGCTTATCTGAGCAATTACGTTTGATAAATTGGAAGAAAAATTTTAAAAGAAAATTACGCACTTAAAAAAAAAAACAAAAAATTTTTTCTCTCTCGCTGTTTATTATAGCTACGCAGTAATAGTGTCTTAAAAAAAAAACATTTACTAAAATATCCAAATATCAAAAATAATATAAAAAACTTTAGAATGCTTTAGATCTATCTCAATACGCCAACTTTTGACAGAGATATAGCTTTTCAAAAAACACAAAAAAAAACAAAAAACTAAAAAAAATCTTCATTTACTTGATGTTTTTGTCTAGCGCACATTTTTTTAGTCCAGAAGATCACATAACCTGATAGTGGAGTATTTTTGTTTTAAACTTTTCACTTTTACTTATGTCGTTAAAAACAAAACAACTACTGATCAACCTAACCATTAACAATTTTGATTTAATTATAATATATAGTTTTTGATAAGAAAAAAAAAACTACGCACCTTTAGAAATTCTGCTTTTTATAGGTATGTTGAAATAAAAATGATTTATTAATAAAATCTAAATTCGTAGGCAGATGGTGTGGGTTACGTTAGAATTCATAAATAGAATAATTTGGTCGTTGCACCTATCATGAATCGTAACAAAGCTCTTTAATAATTAAAAATAAATGCAATTTTAATTGAAAATTTATTTCAAACTTAATTGGTCTCCTTGAAATCAAACAAACTACATGAACAAAAAAAGAAACACAAAGTGAAACTTAAAGAATTTTAAATTAAACTTGAATTTCTTTCAATAATACTTCAGCTTAAATCCTTACCGTAATCCTGCTTAATAGAATTACGAATTGAGTTAATGATCATTAGTTAATGTAATTTTATAACTGATTATATATTAAAATTTCTTGTTGTACGTTTTTACTTGCGATGTACAAAATTATGAATTCAGAAAAAAAATAAAACTCAAGATTTTGATCAAACTTAATACGTTGCTAAAAAAAAAAAACGAAAAAATTTTCCGTTTATCTGTCTGCAGCCTAAATGGATGAGCGGATTTTTTCAAACTTGGTTCCTGGGATTTTTGGATATTTCCTTGACACATTTTTAAAATTTCTTTTTTACACCAACAATATAACGTTAACTGACATATAAAATTTGTATTTTCAGGTGTTTAAGAAAATATTATTTTTTATCAAAAACCGGTCAGAGATTTTTATTTAAAAAAAATACGAAATATATTTGTTAAAGGCATCTCCCATCGAAAAATTTTTTTGGGTTTTCGCTTTTTCTCGAAAACGGTTCAGCCGATAAAAATCAAATTTTTAAAAGCTTCTACATAAAAATATTTTAAACAAAAAATAACGGTAGTTATTATACAAATATATAATAAATATATATTTAAATAAATAAATATATATTTAAATTATCTTTTATGATTAATGATTTTTTTCAAAATTAAATGTCTAACTATTAATAAATACGTTTAATTTGTGTACAAATTCTTTCCTTTAAAATTTGTTTAAGAATTTAAACCAACAAACGTAATTTAAGAATAAAAATTGTGCTTGACAAGTCAGTTTCGTAGCAATCTTTAATTAATTTTACCAAATTTCAATAAAAAATAATGTAAATAAATATATATAATTTCTTCGTCAGCGACGATCACTTGAAAACAATTCATTAATATTTAAGACACGATGTATATATTCTTTACCTTAATGGAAAATATTTTAATAGCTCAAAAAAAAAAGTTCTGAACACTTAATAGGTTTAAAATTTTAATTCAGTGGAAGACATTTTTTTAAATGTTTATTGTTAAGACATAAAAACTTAAAGAAATAAAAATAGAATGATTTGGGATAATAAACTTAATATAGGTCAAAAACACTATATAATAATAATAAATAATAATAATAAATTAAATTTTATTCCTGTAAGACAAAATGTCTTTATAAATACAATTTAATTTAGACCACTTGTTAAAAACAATAGAAATATAGAAAATAATTTTTGTTGACACATTTTATTAAGAATAATTGGTCATATTTATAAACGTTGTCTAACTTTACACAACTGTCCAACTTTGGGAAATGTGTTCAAAAACCTTGTTTGTCTTATAGCTGCCTAACTTAGACACAAGAGTAGATTTTCTTAACCTTGAATTGTGTGATATTTATTTTTATTAAATAAAGCAATTTGAAAATAGTTAGACAGTGTCTAAATAAAACGATAATCTCTATTGGAGAATTGTCAAAAAACGCAAGGTGCCAAGCCTAAATGCTTTCAAAGAATTCTTGCCTCTCCTTTTTCCTCTTTATTTTTTCGTTTGATTAGAATCTCGTGTTTGATTTTTTTGTATAAATGTATAACTAACCATACGTATATATATACCAAGATAGTAATAGCAAATACGTATATTTATGGCAATCAAAAAATATTAGATGCACAATTATAATATTTACATAAACAATTTTAGAAGACCAATTCCAAAAATCACACCAAAAAACCCACACAAGTTACAAAAATAAAGAATTTATTCAAATACTGAAATCATCTTTTTTTATGATGCAGATGTTTAAAATGTCAAGTACATATTTACACAAGTATGTATGCGCTGTGCATTGTACATGTTCAACTATTTGTTTTAGAATATGTAATTAATAATAATATTTAACATCAGTAATTCTATTCTACACAAAAAATTTGAATTAAAATAACTTGTTTTTTTTTCTGTCGCCACCTAGTTCATCCTTCAAATAAAGCATAATTTCTGTACTGCACATTACAAGTATGTCTGGCGTATACGTAATATTTTTCTTATTATTATAAAATCTACATTAAAAATTATTCTAGCAAACAATATTCTAGAAACATTTATATGCATCTTTAGAACATTGCTATAACTATATTATCGAAAATAATAATATTAATATTCATTTCATGATTAGCGTAATTTATTTCATGAATTCAGTTTATTTAAAACCTTGGAATACAAAATCATCAAGAACTTGCCAAGAATTTTTAAGCCATTCCATTCCTGATTTGTTATAAATATTGTTAGTTTAGTTATAACATTCAAAATCAAAAATGAAAAGATCACACACATGAAGTTAAAATTTACATAAATGATAATATTTTTTTTTTCTACGCACCATATAAACTTAAAATTTATTTTAAATTTTAAATAACTTGAAACACTGAGTTATTTGTTTTTTCGTAAACACTTACATTATATTATGTGTTATCAGGGTTAAATATGAATATGGTTTATCCCTTGGTATAAAAATTGTTTGTAAAATATTTCAGTCTTTAGTTTTTTTTTTATAAAAGAGTATTTTATTCACCCACACGTTACACGTACGTTTAATCGATGTCTATAGTTTTGTGTATAAATTTGAACCCGTTCGCGATGATTATCCGTCAAGATATTGAGACAAAATAACTGACATCTTTGATGATCACTTACCTTTATTCCTGCGTATTGTTCGTCGCACAAAAAAGACATGCTAACGATGTGATGAGAGAAAAATAAACACGGTAATTAGGGTTGCCACTGTTGATATTTGAAAATGTATCGCATCCTTTTTAGTGGTTAATAAGTACATAAGTGTAATCTAGCTACAGATGAAGATGTTTTTACTTTTACTTTACTTTTACTTTTTACTTATTATTTTACGTTCCAAATTTTTTCTTGTTTTAAAAAATTATTTTCAAAATTTTTAGAAAATTACATTAAAATCGGTTGAGATCTTAAAAAGATATTCGTGAATAACCCAACAAAAAGGCAATTCTCTAAAAAATCATCAACACCTTATTTCCGTTATGCGATTTTTTTTAACAAAAACCTGAAATTCTGCATTATTTTTATCGCTCATAAAATCGCTTTTAAAAAATAGTTTAATTCCGCTTAAAGGATTTTAATTAAATTTTAATCAAAATCACTTAAGCGGTTTACAAGAAAATTTGAAAAAAAAAAAATCGAAATCAATTTATGACAGCTAGCTACTTGTTTTATATGTTTTAAAATAAAAATACGAATTGTCCTCTCTACGGCAACCATGTAAAGATAAATTATGCCAGAGAAAAAAAGAGAGATAAAAAGAGAGAAATAAGAGTTGGTTTATTGTTTATTATTTTCTGTTAACAAAAAATTGTAAATTTTCTGTTAACAAAAAATTGTAAAAAAAACTTAACTCAGTGGCCGGCAATCGTGTCTATTGTGGTTTTGTGTGATGTGGTTTGTTTTGTTTACCAATTAGCGAATTCATGGCGGTCGGTGGCGGTGGCGGCCTGCATGTTTGTATATGTATGTATAGTTGATGAGTATTGTTAAATTACCAACATTTGCTTGTGGTCCGAAAGGGAGGTGTAAGAGATCCAAATAAAAGTTAGTTAAATAACAACATTAGGTTTAGTAGAAGTTAATAATAACAGGTGAATTATGGAAGGTATTGAAATTTGTAGTTATTTATATTTAAATTTTTTTTGTGTGAAAAAGATTTATGAATTCATCCTCACTTATTTTGATTTATTGTACCCACGTAAATTTTAAAGCAAAAATATGAAGTGTAGGTAGGTTAAAATGAAGTCAAATCAAATTCAAATTACTATATGCGTTATTTACCATTAGAGAAGAATTTTGAATGAGAATGCATATGCATATAACCTGATGTAGGTCATTAAATGTTTTAGTGATTATTATTGTCGCTTATGAGCTCATAAGGCAAGTTTTTTTTTTTTTAATTTTGAAAGGAATTTTAAAAGACGCAATTATATTATTTGAGTTTATTTATCAAAAAATGTTTTATTAATATTTCAAGGTTAGGCTATGATGAGTCCTAAAATACTGAAAATTATTTTAGTAGTTTTTTTAATATATGGGAACGTTTAAATGAACGAATAAGTCTCGTTTTCGATGAAAGAAATGATATCTTGTTAAATTTTAATCTTTTTTATATATAATATAAACTACTATACTACTATATATATAAACTACCATATATATAAACTATGTATATAAACTACTTTTTACAATTTTTTAAGTTATTTTTAAGTAATTAGGTAATTGACATGGAATACATACATATACATATATATTTTGCCCCATAGATTTAAGTCTACAAGTTTTCGAAATAAATAACCTCTTTCCTAACGTCCTAATGGATGTCGTTATTTTTGGAGCTAAAATAAAATTCAATTTACTTAAAAATATAAACTATACAATGTTTGAAAAAAATCGCCTCAGTGTTTTAAAGTGTTTGCTATTTTGGTAAAGGCCACCATATATACTTCAATACTTTCCATTTTGAGTTTATTGCATGTTTAGAGTAAGGACATTTTGTATCTGCCTCTTAGATCATCAAAAAAGCCAGAAGCCAAAAGATTCCAATTTCAAAAAGCCTTGAGTATGAATGTCAGTATGAAGTCAGTGGTAGTCGTATTTAATTTAATAACGTTTAATTCTTCCTGCTCTATTAAATTATATTTAATTTAAAGTGTGTCGTGTTTAATTTAATTACGTTTCATATTTAATTTAAAGTGCGTCGTATTTAATTTAACTACGTTTAATATTTACTTTAAAGTGAGTCGTATTTAATGTAAATACGTGTCATATTTAATTTAAAGTGTGTCGTATTTAATTTAATTACGTTTAATATTTAATTTAAAGTGAGTCGTATTTAATTTAAATACGTTTCAAATTTAATTTAAAGTGTGTCGTATTTAATTTAACTACGTTTCATATTTAATTTAAAGTGTGTCGTATTAAATTTATCGTTTTATCGTTTTACAGAAGCTACATATATTATGTTCTCGCTCAAGTTGACCTTAAATAAAATTTCACCTCTAGGGAATCAAATAAAAATGCAGTGTACAAAATTTTGAAAGAAATCGGTGCAGCATTGGAACATTGGATGCATGGTCATTGGTCACACATACATATATGCAAAAACCAATGGACGATATGACAGAAGAGATCAATATCTGCCCTTTACCCTAGGCTTAAACACATACTTGGTCAAAATAGCTCAATAAAAATAAAATAAATAAAATCAAAAAAGCATGATATTTGTTCTTTAAATTTGGTAAATCATCTTTGTATGTAGTTTTGAGTTCAAAAATTTAAAAATATTGTTACTTGGAATTTGAAAAAAAAAATTGTTTATTTAATATTTTTATTTATACTTAAAGTACTTAATTTCTTTAACCCACTTTTCGAAAATTAAATTCTCACAAAAACATTTTTTTAATTGCTCTATAGGGAAAGCATTGGTTTGTTTGTGTGTTTTTGTTAAAAGTTCGGAAATTAAAATTGGATCACTTTGTGTTGAAATTTCCTTTATTACCATGGATACCGTTATACTTTGATAAAAGCGTTTAAATTTATTATTATTAAAAGTATACTCAAAACGCAGCACTACTTTATTAGCCATCTATCTAATCTTTTTTTTTTCTGACTTATAAGTGCATCGTATTTGCTTTTCCTCCACGTGATAACTCAAGTAAACAAATCTCCAGTTGTATTTTATTGACTAATCTCAACGAAAATACGATTATTATTATTTAAATTATACGATTATATATATGTAGTTAGTTTGGCAATTATCAACGACCTGAGAATTTTATTAGCTATATCATAATAAACGAGAATAGGTGTGATGGGAACATCACGATTCTAAATAATTCATTGAACAAATAATAATTATTTAAACCATAACTTTAATAACAAACTGAATTAATTAAATTAGGTACTCGTATACGATGTAGAGTTTAATTTTGATTAGCTGATGATTTTCTAATTGCAATTCGACTCAGATTCAAAGGCCTGTCAATGTTAAGTGTCATCGAATGTGCGGTGAGCTATGAATTATGCTATACACAGAGAGACACTCAAGTTCACTGTCACGCCAATGTTATAATAATTCTTGGCACTGCCCGCCCACCACCGCCACCGCGCCACAGCATGTCACTTACCACCAATATCCCATCGCTATCAAAGTGATGTCACATTAAATAACATTATTCCATTGGGGAAATTGTTTATAAATTCATTTTAATTTATTAAGCCCAATGTGCGTATATGATGATTATGATTATTATTTTGACAAATTATATTGTCAGTGCCAATTGGAAAGAAGAAGACAATAATTTTTCTTATAAACCATATTTCTATTTTCTTAAGTTCGTTAACCACAAAGCACAGCACCACCCATTGACAAAAGTTGAAGGCCTTCTTTTTTTTATTATTATTATTTGTTTTTGTTATACATATATATTTTATATTTTTTTAGTGTGATTTTGTATTGGGGTCTTAACTGGTTTTTATCAAAAGAATTTTATATGATAGTTTTAAGAAACAAGAATTAAATAAATATTTAAATATCTGAACGAAGGCGTCAACTTCAGACTATAACAACACTATCCAAATATGCTTAAAAAAAAGAAGCACATAATTATGCTGTCATAATTTAAAACATTCTAAATTTTTCGTAATAAGAGATTGTATTGATCAATATTATAGATATAAATAAATCATATTAATTGGTTTCTTCAAGGTTATAACTCATCATAGATTATAACAACAATAATAAATAATAGACCGGGTGGTATGAGGCAAACGATATTTATCATAATTCAAAAAATATGCCGATGTAATTTTATGATTGAATATATGTACATATGTAGAAGGTGGGCAGTGATATAAATTAAAATTTCTACAAAAAAGATTGACACAAATAAAAAAGTGTGAGTGCCGGTACTCGGGACGGTTAAGATCTGTAAACATCAAATTAAATATTCAAGTGCTGGTTTTACATCACAGAACGCGACGAGTTTTAACTGTCATGTCAACCAAATTTCAACCCCAGCTGAAGTGCTACACATAAGGTTGAACTTTATAATTTTCACTGTGGTTGGTGTTTGATTTGTTAAGTTTTAGTCATGAAAATTCAATATTTATTTCAATGAACGAACTTTTTGTTTATTAGTGAGTTTTTAAAAAAATCTTCCCAGAATTTCGCATACGATTGTAGTGGAACAATTTTTATATTGCAATTTGGATAGTTTTGCTATATATTTTTGGCAAACATATCAATAAAAATATTTGAAAAACTAAACAAAATAATTTAGTGCCTTTTATGCGAACACTTTTAATGAAATAAATAAAATATGTTGCTGATTTAGGTACATTTACATATAATTTAAACCTCACAACTACTCATGCTCAATGTTTAATTTACGAATATAATTAAAGTTCTATTTTATTTTGATTCAATGTAAAGCCTTTTGACTTAAATTTAAGCCAAATTCAGATATAAAACATAATCCCTTGAACCCGCCCGTATCCAATTTATATCAACGTATCGTAACGTGTAAGATCACAACGTAATATGTCACAGAAATTTCCTCGTTTTTAGTTTACTCTACCGCCGGCATAGATTTTTACACATCAAAAATAAAAAAAACGATAGTGGCGATAGTGTAGTACAAGATATTTTTCCAAAAATGCGACACAGAGCTAGATCGTGTGTAGGCTGGGTAAACAAAAAAAATAATATGAGAGAAGGAGGCCTATTTTAACGAGAGAGCCAATTTTCTTTTAAAAAAATATTTTATTTAGTATGTATTTAGTATTTATTTAAAAACAATTATTGCTTACAAATTAAGAAATTATTTCTTTTAATTATTGATAAGCATATTTTGAATTAAGAAAAATAAAATGAAATAAATGAAAATAAAGAAAAAAAACATGAAAAATAATATACATAATATTAAGTAAAAAAAAAAGTTAACAAAAAAAAATGAGAAATAAAAAAATAAAAGAGCTACTACATGATAGGTTATAATTTAGAGCAAAAATTATAAAGAAAAAGGCATACAAATACATATATGTATCTCTTTATTTATAAAAAAAAGAATAGTTTATTTAAATCAGAATTTAGAATTCATTTTGAAAGTAGAATTGTAGATCTCTACGAAACTGTGCTTCACCCCCTACTCTCCACCTGGGCAAGGAATTCCACAGTCGGATGGCGCTGATGTAAAACTGTCTCTCCGAAGTCAGACAGGAACGCGGATGGGTGGATGGATGTGGATGGACTTAAAAAAAAGATTAAAAGAACAACAAAAATTAACTTAAACTAAAATATTATTTAACATTTAAAACATATGCAGAATGAATTGTTAGCGGGACAATTCCATATTTGTCTTATAAATTAAACACAATATGCCGCAAAATTTTAAACAACCTATAATGTTAAGGTATTCAGCCTTATTCTGTAAGGCGTTTTTCGAAAACGACAATAAAACGAAAAGGCTCTAGAAACGGCAATTAGAGTTTTAATAAAACGACTATAGTTTTATGAAGGTTTTTTTTAATAATATAAACTCTATATACTACTGAAATACATCAGCCAAGTAGAAGACTTAGCACTATTTAATTGGACTTGTTGAATTATTGATTCAAAATAGCTTTTTACGGCCTTTAGTCCAAAAAAATTTAGGCGTTTCGTCCCGGCGATCACACTTGGACTCATCAGTTGACTAGTGAGGACCTTGTTAATACGCAATTTTTGTTAAGTTCAGTCCATCTAACAGATTTCATGGCGAATATCTAGTGTGAACTATATCCAACAAGACTAGAATTCCTAGTCATTAAATTGGAAGTTTTTGTTTTTGTTTTTTGCCCAGGGCCTGGCCTCACTAGTCAACTGATGAGTCCCAGTGAGATCGCCGGGACGAAACACCTAAATTTTTGTGGACTAAAGGCCGTAACAAGCTATTTTGAATCGACTATAGTTTTAATTTTAATGGTTAGAAGGGTGAAAAAAGAAGAGAACGGTAAAGTTTTAGTTTTACTTAAACACCAGTTTACGCTTATGGAGCTCTATAGTTTTACTGGCGTTTTCGTAAAATGCATTACGGAATAAGGGTGATTAGCATCATGATAAACTCCAGCTGAACACGCCCACAAAAGTGACAGTTCTTTCAATAAGTAAGAAAACTTACCATTTTCATATACTTTAAACTATCAAAGTGACATTTGGAGAATTAGTATGGTACTAAAAAGTTAAAATAGGTATTTCGTGATTTGATAAATTTTAAAAAGATATCACAATGCTCGTTTAAAATTTTTGAAAATCCTGTTTTTAACTTAAAATGATTTCAATTCGTACTTTATTGTCTAAAATTTTGCGCCAATCTTTTTAAGACAGCTATATCCGTTCTTCTTTATATAGGCAAGCTTAAAAAAACATTCGAATGTGTAGGTACTCTAAGTAATTATTCTTAAATTCACTTGTGCAAACAAAAATTGCGTATTGACAAGGTCCTCACTAGTCAACTGATGAGTCCAAGTGAGATCGCCGGGACGAAACGCCTAAATTTTTGTGGACTAAAGGCCGTAAAAAGCTATTTTGAATCAATAATTCAACAAGTCCAATTAAATAGTGCCAAGTCTTCTACTTGGCTGATGTATTTCAGTAGTATATAGAGTTTGTATTATTAAAAAAAAAAAACCCTTCATACAAACATTTTTTTGTTGAAAGGAAAATCATAACATCAAACACTTATCTCATAATCATACTATATTAGTTTTAATTATTTAATTTTAGTTTTCTGAAATATTTTTTATAGAACTCAAAGATTCTCAGATACACATGCAGCTTGAATCTAAAATCAAGTCACTCTTTCTTCTATACTTGAAATATCTATTGTTAAAATAAAATTGATGTAAATTTCGGTACGTGTTAAATAAATAATATTAACATTTGCAACGCCATCTTTTCCATTTTTTTTTTCTATTTTATAGAACATATGTAAATATTGAGGGAACATTATGTTATGTCATTAAAAAGTGACTTAAAAATATATTCAACAAATATGCGTGCACTTTTGTACACAATAAAAGGTCTATACTCTATTTAATGAATATTTTGGCCATAAAGAGTGTGTAAGTTAGTGAAGTACGCAAAAACATACAACAAAAACTACTCATTGTTTGAATTTGTGTGCTTATTACATAACATCAATATGGAGATACAATGCTACGACGAAGTCGTCTAATGAAAACGAAAGAAATTTTTGAATAGTTATATATATATGTGGGTGCTTTGGTTAACCACTTAAACCACCACTTGAGTGTGGGAACAATTAACTGCAGTTTTAAACAAAGAGTTTTAATTTTTGCAACAAATGCAAAGGTTTTATTGCATTATTACCAATTAAATAAAATATATAAATTTTTACAAATATAGAACCAGAGCTTTTTTTTTGTTTACAGAACAATAAACAATATAAGCAAATTAAACTGAATAAAAATTTATTTAATAATGGTTAAGAAATTGATTTATGATTCTCCCTTTAACGTAATTGAAACAATAATCATAGTGTAACACTTAATCGACATATGTACATATAATAAAAAAAAATAGATAATTATACATACAATATCTAGTATCTTAAGATTAAAAAAATAACAGCGCAGTACAAAACATTTTCATCGTCATTATTATAAAGAGAAAACTAAAATACATTTGATATCGTAAAAAAGAGGATATTTTTAATCACATCATATAATATACAGATTTCATTGAAACTTAAATACACATAAATTTAATTCAAAAGCACACAAAAAACCTTCTATATTATCATTATCTTCAATGAACAATTTGTTTACTATAGCAAATAATACTTACGAGTAAAATAAATTAAACAAAATAAAAAATTTTAATGAAACATTATCATAATTACGTGATATAAGATAAACTATATAGTTAAATGTTTTTAAAACCATTAATATTATAGACAGTAATATATAACATAGCAAAACAGAACAAAACAAACAATATAATAATTGTAATGAGTTAAAAATTATATTACTAACAATTCAAATAAATGATGTTTTATGAGAGATTGTAGAAAGATTTATGAAAACAAAAGAGCTGAGACACAAACTTGTTAACAACAAAAAATTCAATTTGTCTAAAAACAATTTATGGCAACTTGATGAAAGCTTATTATAAATGACTGTCATCAATTAAGCATTCATCCGGTTAGTGTTAAGAACATAATTTTGTTAAGTTAAATTTAAATGAGAGTAATTCATCTTATTGAATGCAGAAATACTTTTATTTTTCTTGTACTTCAAATGAAAAGTATATTAATTAAAAAAGATAAGTAAGTATTTTCTTTGAATTAAAATATTAATTTGGAGGAATTTAAGCTTTTCCGTGTTCTTGATTTGAACTAGGAATGTTAGTGCATGGGAAAAAACTCTAGCATGTTTCGTGCGTTTTCTGAGGCATACAATTGGGAATCAAATCAAGGTTAACTCTGACCAGTGATATAGAATTTTCTGGGTTTTGATACGAGTCCAACCACAGGCAAATTTTTATGAAGAAAAGTGTTTTAAATATGATTAATACGTTAGTTTAACTGAAAACAGTTTTTACAAACCCGCAGATTCTGCCGAAAAAAAAACTTTTTGCGCGCTAGTTTTTTATGTTTAATAACGGTAGTTTAAGAAATCATTGAAAAATCTCAAAATTTAAAACATAGACTTTTTAACAGAGATACGCTCTTCGAAAAATGCTAAAAACGTACAAACATTTGTACCCCTTTACTTTTGCTGAGCATTGTATGTATTAGATCTTTGTTATAACTTATAAGGATACAAAATTGCTATAGAAATGAAATTTAATAACATTAGCCATGTTTTATTGGAGAGCATTATAGCTAGCTGAGTAAAATTTCCCTTGGTAAACAACAACAAAACCAATATTACCAATAACTGATAAGTGACAAAATTGTCATTAATTTACCACTTAGTTCCTTGTCACTGCAGTAAAATTGAGTACGATCTTACTTTAATTTTTGTAGAGCAAAAGATTTTTAAGAACTATAAGCTTAGTATAACTGTTCTCTTGACTCCACTTAAAAAAAAAAAACGCTCTTTACATTTAAGCACGATAAGAAAATGACAACCAGTCATTGACATGCGTTCAAGGTTCAGAAATATCGTTTCGAACAAAACAAATTAAGTTTAATTCACAATTATTTGACATTGTCCTTCTTTAATTTACAGTTATTTAATGTTATATTTTAATCCTCCTATATTACTTTTAATTATTATCTAAACATCTAGATCACTGGATATTTTCTGTTTGTAGAATTCTATCATAATGCCAAACGAAGCGATGATAAGTAGATAAGTATACCTCCCTGCCCTAACTAAAAATCTAAAGATGAAACTTTAAATAGAAAATAAAATAAATTTTCTAAAGTGCTAAGTAATTTGAACTTGAATTTTACGTTAATACAAAATTTAAATACATTTTCTTCTTCTTTTTCTGTGGATTTGTGATAATAATGACGTCATTTCTGTCACTAATTGTGTGCTCAAGAAGCGTGTAATATATCATTTAAGCTGTCCAAAAAAACTGATTTCTATATAAATATCCAAAAGCACTTGCACGCGATAATAATGTACCAAATATAGTAAGTACGTTTGCGTTTCTGTCATCGCTGCCGTATTGCTGCTTAAGTTTGTATTGAACGCATTACTCTCTGCCACATTAAGTGGCCATCATGATTGAGTTAGGGTCAGAAACAACAAAACAATGCTAGTATTATGCTCACCATAATAATAACCTCGGACATAAGTTTGAGACGCAATTATTGTAAAGCATTTTAGTAAAAAAAAAATTGTATCTTATTTTATTTTTTTGAAAAAAAAAAAGAATTGTTTAAAGTCTTACATATGTGAAAAAGTTAATAGTAGTTAGGTTTTTTTTTTTAGTTTTAACGATTTTACTCTCATGGGATCCAGGAAGATATATAATTTAACAATTGCTGTAAAACAAAATAAAGCTTTGTGGGAAGGTAAAAGAGGCGATATGCGTACCGGAAAGATGTCGGTTATATATACTTCCTTGTGACTTTGTAAAGGAGTGGACACTGAGTACAATTTCTATTGACAATTAATATGTTAAGCTCTACATATGCAAGCTTAGATTAAATCTTTTGTCAAAAATAAACAAAATTAATGATCTTAATAATTTTTCATCACAAAAATTTACTCACTGGCTCTATTTAGGTAAAACAAAAACCAATAATAAATCGTTCAATCAAACGCTCGTTTTTGTTTTACATATAATTAGGCTAAGACTAAGGACATAATAGATATCAAGATTAGTTAATTCTTACAGGCTCATTTGTTGCTGTTTTTTGTAAATGAATTTTTTGTCCAAGATAAGCAAAACAACGAGATATCTTAAATCCAAAATTTCGTTACACGGGATTTATTAAAAAAATTGGGGGCTTGCTATATTTTGTGATTCTTATCGATACATACAAGTTTAAAATTGGAAAAAGGACTTGAATAAATTGATTGATTAATTAATTAATTGATTAATCATTGATTTTTTTTAAATTTTATTTTCAAAATTAAAAATTCTACCATTAAAATTCTATACAATTGATATTGAATATAGATATCAATGTAAATTACATCCTGTCTATTTGTAATTGAAATAATTTTAATGACATGACAATATTGTTTCATGGAAATATCTATCTACATAGTTATTTAAAAACTTCACCTGCTTTTGATAATCATGGGAAAATATAATTCGCTGATTTGTATCTTCTCATAATCCGCAAAAAAAATGTTGCTCACCCATTCCGATCGTAATATCCGAATGAATATGCCAGCACATAACTACTTCACTTTAATATAATTAATGCCACGATTTTAAATTTCATTACAAGTATTCCCATTGTAAAACTAGAATTTTATAGTTCTGTTGATGGCCCGAAGTTGAGTTAATGTCTGAAGAAAAAAAAGTTTATAGTTTTGAAAGTGTTTCATATTATTCACTGCCAAGGTCAAACAAAGCATTTATTCAAAGTGTTTTATAGTTTTATTTTTAACATCTATAAAGTGCAAAATTACCTCACTTGCATTAATCTCAAATGAGTTATAAAATAATAAATTTACTTAAGTTTTTCATTCATCATTCGCATGTAGCATCATTTCTTCACTAAATTGGTTAGTAAATAAATAAATCATTTATCTAATTTTTTAACTGTCATCTTAATGACGTAATTGATAACCTTTACATGTCACTTTTAAAGTGAAAGTACTTTCCGCTTAACTAATGGTACCATAATTACCGTAATATGACTTGGAAATAATTTTGAAATGATAACATTAGGAAGATACTGTACCGACCGTCCCGTGACATGGCAGAGATACCTAACGTTGATTGCTCTTTTCCATCAAACAGAGGTGACTCCGTCGTCGTCGGTGATTATGATTTCGTTGACCCTTAAAACACGCATCATGCAATGCAGAGACGATGATGTTTATCTTAAGTTCATACAAATAATTTGGAAATATACTGCACGAATAAAATGAACACATTTGCATAAGAAATCTGTGTATGTGATTTTTAATCGGTTAAATTAGACTTGTTTATATTGACAGCTTGACAGTAGTTGAAGAGTAAAAATTGTTTTGAACTTGATTTTTTTTTTTAATAACTCTTATCGTAACCGCCCTATCTTCCCATAGGATTAAAGTATTTAAACTTCTATGAAACACTCCAAGTCTCTCATAGGAATACTTTTACTTGCGGTTAGGGTTTTCAACATTGAAGGCCTACAATAAAACGTTCTACTAGTGGAATAAAAAATACATAATGCAAGGTTTTTTTTTCAATTTTAATTTTTATCAATGATTCTCGTGTATTGAAAATTATAAGTTGTAAGCCAAATAACTGGAGGCTGCGATTATGCGATCCATTTAATTATTTCTAAACTAATTATGTATTCTGTAAGCAATCTATAATACGGTGTCACTTGACTTGAAGTGCCGATTTATAATTACGTGATATTCAAATTGTAATGAATTCGTTAGCACGGGGATAAATATGTATGTTCAAAGCTTACCGGAAGTACACTGGTTGTTTTAGTTAAAGCGTTAAGTTAAGATAAATTTTCGATGTTAAAATGTATATCAGGTAGGTATAGCAATAGAAGTTAAAAAAAAATTTATAACATAAGTAGGTACTATTCAGTTGTTTTTTCGACTTTATTTATTTTTGATTTGTAGGTTATATTCTTATTTTAATGGTCTAAGAGACTAAAAATCAATGGTATTCTGCAAATAAAAAAAATTAAAAGTCCCGGAACTCAAATTTAATATGTTCACCCAACTGTCAGATTTCAGTTCACATATCGTACCGTGTACGAGTGACACGAAACGTGCTTCACGTAAGTTACACGTTTTTAGTTTACCCTAGATGTTTAAACACCAAAAATGCCTGGTACAGAAACACAGATTTGTATTATCCTTTATAACGAAAGCTTAATTTTTGTATTGAAATGAAAAATCATGTGAATGGTTTGATTTGGAAAAGTTAGTTCAACAATGTTCGTCTTAAAATAAACTTACACCTAAAATTAAACTAAATTATATTTGTAAGTTGCCTGAGCCATGTTATGCAATAATGGAGATCGACAGTCGTATTTATTAGATTTTTATCTACTTAGACACTGTCTAACTATTTTCAAATTGGTGGAAATATGCTTTATTTAATAAAAATAAATGTCACATAATTCACGGTTAAGACAATCTACTCTTGTGTCTAAGTTAAGCAGCTATAAGACAACAATAAACAAAGTTTTTGAACACATATTCCAAAGTTGGACAGTTGTCTAAAGTTAGACAACGTTTATAAATAAGACCATGAATAATAACGATGCAGCCGGTAAAGTTTCCTTATCCATCAAGGGTTTCGTTAATTAATTAAATTTTCCAAGTGTGTGATTTTACAAGAAATTCCATCGTTACCTGAAATTTGTTACGTGTACCTACCAAAAAAAAAACTATCACAGATTCTGGATTCTATTATAATTTTTTCCTATTGATAATTCAATATAATTCGTGATAGTGGCGAATTTTTAACTAAATTACAACCTTTAAGCCTTAAGTTAAAAAATATATAAATATTTAACAAAAATGCTTACGAGAATAGAAATTAGTTTTACAACTTTTTTAGTTAAAATTGCATTTCATAGTATAACAACAGAATTAATGAACAAGGAAACGTAATTGTATTTTAAATTTGTGTTGGGTGGGTATAGTTAAATGAATCATACAAAGTTTTGATGAATTAAAATATCAATGCATGTATAAGTGAATAAGTATAAATTACAAGTTGATTCATTAACTTTAGTATTATTCTCATTTGAGAGCTAATTTTGTATGCGAGATGTTTTTTGAAACAATGAATAATATACAGGTATAGTGATAGCCTATTGGGGCTTTTCCAAAATTCATAATACAATACAATTTAATGTCATTTTCTTTTTATTTTCTCACACAATACGATGATCCTTGAATAGGTCATTTAAAACTTATGTATATGTACCCACAAATTTAATTTGTAATAAAGTAAATATGTTACTTGTCTTATTCAACAGTGACGGCAACAATTACATAATTGCAATGTGCCGTGTTAAGACCTGTATATAGTAATCTCATCTTTAACAATGAAAGCCTTTTTTGTTTTTAGTACGTGATCGGGTAGTTAAATTAATATAATGTTAATGCGGAACGAACTTCTATCAACCATATGTATATCTACTTTAAAAAATGGTTTCAGCTTCAGCCTTGCGAGATCAATTAACCTATAATTAGGATTGTTGTGTTGTTGTTAATTAGGTTCTTAGTAATCATCACAGAACTCAGAAGAATTCACCTTCCATATCTTATTTTCATAACGATATTTGCTACGAATTTAACGTGGTTATGTGATCGAGAATAAAATTGAAATATTGACACTTTCTGTTAATTACGAGCTTTATGTTAACATCACTATTTAAAATTACGTGTAGTATAACCGAAAACAAAATGTTTATGTTTATTTCAACAAAAATTTCTCACAAGCAGCACTTTTCTCGGGTGCAACTTTTATTGCTTGCTACTTATCTAACGTGCAATTTTTACCGAATGCTAGTTTTATTGCATTTGCATTTGCGCAAGAAAACAAAAATCTACTACATTTTGGGACAATCTGCTTTGCAGGGATGTTTACGTTTGCATTTTAAAACTGTATTCTTAGCATAATTTGCAGAAGTTTTGCGTTTAGGAATTCGGCCTTTTATTGCATGCTACTTTTCTCGCATGCAGCTCTTATTGCATACTACTTTTCTCACATGCAACTTTTATCGCAGGGTAATTTTTTTTTTCATGATACCCTCTAGCATGATATTTTTCTCATTTACTACTCTTCTTACATGATATTTCTCTCGTATGCTTCTTTTGTTGAATGATACTTTGAGACACGCTATGAATATCAGAAGGCCTACATTAAAACTGCATTTCAAATGTCTCTGGCAAAAACCAATATTTTGATAAATCCCTGGCATTTCATTCAAAAAATTCTTAGGATTCTACCTTTTGTTTAGATTTATAAAATCCGTTGCTAGTGATTTTCAAACCTGCTCTTATCAAAGGTCTCTGATTTTTGGTTGGAACCTGTTCTAAGTTCACTTTAAAAAGTATAATGATTATTTAAAATCAAACAATTTTTTTAATTGGTGCAATTCTGTTTTATTTTTAAAACTTAAGCAAGATAGTTAGTTATAAACAAATATCACTTAAGAGAACATAAGGTACAGTTAAAATACGAATGATGAAAAAACTTGCTTTTTTTTTGTAATTGGAAACAAAAATTTCTTTTGTAATTGTAGAAGCTGTATATTTTTTTTAAATATCATTCATTTCACTGCGCGTTTTTTTTTTATAAGTTCACAGAACTTCCAATAAACAGTAACAATAACAGATTATGTATTAAGTGGAAAGTTTCTTAGTATCACCATAAAGGTACTCGAAAACTTGCATATACAATAACTACTAGTTATACCTATTTTAGCAAAATAAAAAAAAATACAAAAGGAAACTACTACTCTTGAGAAGACAAATTATTTAAGAAAATTCTCAAAAAAAAGTGTTTTTTTTTTACATTTTACTTCGTTCTTGTTTATTTGTTTCTTCTTGTTGTCGATTTTCTTCTATTTTTTCTTTTTGATGAATGTTTTTATCTTCTTCTTGGGACTGTTTATCAGAATTTTCAGCTTGACTAGGCGCAGGTTCTTTGTTATGATTTTCGGCTGCTAATTTGTGTGCTTTCAAAGCCGCTTTTATAGCCTCAGTTAGATTATTTGGATCTAATATGTTCTCTTTTGTTCCTGAAATTAAATCACAAAAAAACTTGTTGATTCCGTTTAAAAAAAAAAAAAATAAAAAAAAAACTCATAAAAGCCTTATAATTGTATCTATGATTTTTATTTTGCTGATTGATGCTTTTATTTTACATTAACATTTAACAATTTTGTTTTTTTTTTTATTATTATTTTATAAATAAAAAAGATAAATTTAATTAAAATAAAACAGTTCTTGACTTGTGTTTGGTTTATTTAATTGGGCTTTATCTGGGAAGAAATACTTCAACTTGATTTGCCTTCAATGAAACGAATAATAATAATAATATAAAAAACAATTATAAGACTTTTTTAATGGTTAAATATTTTATATTAATAAAAATTCAGTAACAAAATTTAGGGCGCAAAGTGCAGATCAGAACAGAATAAAGGAAAATGATTTTGTAGTTGGATTATGATTATGATTTTATTTTTAAATATTTTCCAATGTTTTTCTAGTGCACCCATGTACCAATTTTAAACTTTTAATTGAATAACAATTAACAAAAAAAAAAGAATATAACAATTTATCTTCAAAGAAATTAGTCGCAAAATAAAATATAAATTAAATTTTGTAGAAAGATAACTAATTTATGTACAATTTACATTGTATTGTACACACATAATATATACATATCTTACTATTGAAAGTGTTGGATACAGCCTTAAAAATGCTAAATTGAAGAGCGCATTTTTTTTTAACGCATAAAATAGCACGATTATTGATTGAATTGCCCATTATTTCAATAATTATTTAAAATACTGTGAGTGATCTCTTTGTATGCATTTGAAATTTCAGTTTTTGAAATATTTGTAAATCAATGTTTTGGATTTCTAAATTTAGGCATTTTTATGTTTTGAGTGAAATAAATCAAATTCATTTTTTTTTCGTCGATATGTTTTCTTTTCCACTTTGCTGATAGACAAATTTTAAAATATGCCTTTCGTCCCAGCGATCTCACTTAGAGTCATCAGTTGACTACTGCGAGCCATGTCAATATACAATTTTTGTTAAGTTCAGCTCACTAGTTAATTAATGAGTCCAATGTGATCGGGGGACGAAACACCAATTTTGTTGGACTAAAGGGCGTTAAAAGCTATTTTGAATTAATAATTCAACAAATAGAATTATATAGTGCTAAGCGTCTTCTATTTTTTTTCTGCTTATCGATAGTGGCAATAGTTGTTCACAGTTCGGAAATAGATAGTGGCAAGCTCTTAACAAATGAAAAAAGGGCAAACTAAAAGTGTTTAGTGGCTCTGCGAACTTAGTGTCTCATGTTAGAAAAAACTAATTATTTTAAGAGGCCAATAAGCTTCATTAATTGATCAGAGAGAGAAATGCTTTTTCAATTTTTAAAGATTTTTCAAGGTGGTTAAAAAGAGTTAGCAATCGCCAGAGAAGTGTATATCTCTGATCAATTACCTTTTAAGACCATTTTCTGATTTTCCAGATGTTATTATAAATTTTATTTTTAATTCCACACATTGGATGATAAGACCGCTTCGTCGTGAAAAGCGCCTTAAACATCGGCATGTCGTCAAAATGTAATTCAAAAAATATCAGACTACAAACAAAAAAAATAAAGAGAGGCAGACACAAAGGAGTCCCACTGTTTTGAAAATAATGGAATCAAAAAATAAAATAAAACTGGTCTACGTTAAGTGCTAGACATCTTAAAGTAACTAAATTCATCGCTTAGTAAGCCTCATAAAAAATGCTCCATAAGCTCGGTCGTTGGCATATATTTTAAACAAAATGTTGTTGCAAAGTTTTGCCTTTTCAGATGCAAAACGAAAAGTTTGGAGAAGCACAGCGCCTGTAACGAATCTTTAAGAGCCAGAACCCCTGACAAAATAATTTTCTTTATGGTATTTACTATTTCAGCAAGAAGTATAAGCGACGAAGAACAAATAAATATAATCGAATATTTATTGAATTCATTATGAATTAAAATATTTCCTCTTCAAAAAGTCTTATAAACATTTTTTGCGAAAAGCCCGAAAAATCTTATTCACCTCACAATCATACATCTAATTTATATTAATTTTTAAATTTTAATAGGCATTCTTTTTTTTTAAGCAGATTTGAATGGACTTTCATAGTTTTGTCGTGATTGATTGCGTTGGTGTTCACGCAAGATCATTTCTCTTTCGCGTTCTATTTCTTCATTGAGTTGCCGCCTCTGTAAACTCTCTAAGCGTCCATTTTCCAAGTATCTATCGTACATATCGTTGTTGTTTACACAGTAAAATGCAATTAAGACAGCAATAAGCATGCCTATTCCAAAATACACTCGCGAACCGAATGGTTTTTCTTTAAATGCACTATCATCGTGTTCGGTGTATGTATCTTGGGATTCGTCTGCACCTTGCGTAAATTTACTCGACAGACTTTCTTTTTCAGTTTGCGATGATGTTTGATTGTTGGACTTACCGTCTTTTTTCTGAGCAATGCCATTAATTTGTCCGGGGGTGTCTTTTTCTAATTCAGCAAAGGCCTGAAAGGTGCACAATAAACAAGCATGAGTTGATATCATTTTTAATATTAATCAATAAATATTATGTTACTTACTTGTATGATAGCGCGTTGCTCTGCTGTCAGATTTTTTGGAACCTCTATTTTGATATTGACAAAGTGATCACCATGTCCATGAGCATTGACACGTTTCAAACCTTTACCACGTAGAGAGATCGTGCGATGAGATGAAGTACCGGGTTCAATCTAAAAACAAAAAAATACGAGCACTGCGGTCAGATAAGTAAATTGGCAATGATTTTTAAATAAAATTACATTGATGACATGATCTTCGTAGATTCCTTGAATACGAATAGTTCCACCTAAAATTGCCTGTGATACGGATACTGTGGCATCAGTATGTACATCGGCGCCATCACGTCGGAAATAGTTACTTTTTTCAACCCTATGAATTAAAAATAAAAATGTGTATTAAATATAAAAATCTATTTCATTTATAAATAATATATGTACATAGATATACAAAAGTGTTTTTTAACAAATTAAATTTTAAAAGTCGAAGCGTCCAATCCCACTGAGGAGGAGGAGAAACTTGAGAAAGATTTTTCTGCAAGAAGTAAAAACCACTCCCATATTTTCTATTTATAAATTGAACAACTGCGGCAATAATTAACGTAGCAAGCAAACCTTAACAATTAGATCGAAAGTGAGGAAGTTTGTTGTTAATCCAGAAAGAGAGTCGGCTTGGGAACTTTTGTGTAATTTTTTCAGGAAAACTATTTAAACTTGTAACATGAAAAACACTTGACTGTTTTAAAACATTGAAATCAAATTAATTTTTGTTTGTTCCTTAATAAAAAAAAAACTTAAAAATTGAGAAAAGTAAGTGTACCACAAAGTTATAAGAATAGATTCGTTCTACAAACGTTTTAAAAATGAATGCTCCATCTGACAGAAGAGACAACAATATGAAGGGAACGAACATGATATTTCGAAGATTCTCTCACCATAATTTTACTAATAATTTGAAAACGAAAACAAAATATCATTAAAATAAAATACCATAATCTTGAAAAAATCAAGTTCGATTTTATAAAATGAATAGTAGAATAGCTTGTTAAATGAGAAATCCAACTCACCTAAAAGTAATAAAAATCTCTTTGCGTCCAACTGCCAGTCGAACAGTTTGTCCGTGTTCAACGCCGGCAGGTACAGGAACAGTAACTTTTTTCCTTTGAACCTAAAATGACAAATAACTTTAGAGTATTTTTTAGGTAAGGTAATTTTGTTTTATTCTTACAGCTTGTCCTTTTCCTTCACATTCCACACAAGGATACTTTATAAATTGTCTTGTTCCCTGACAATAACGACATGTCGACCTCATCACAAACGGTCCGGTGGATATCGTCTCCATGCCGGTGCCATTACAGTACTGACACCTTCCTGGTTTTGTGCCTGGTTCACATTTGGTGCCATTGCACTTGGGACATGTATCGACGATATTGACATTCACGTCTTTGTTAACACCTCGTGCAGCCTGTGCGAATGTCAAATCCATAACTACTTCCTGGGCCGAGCCAAACCCATATTGTGATTCGGCGAAGTCCTCAAAATTATTCGAACGGAAATTTGCCTCTCCGAATATCTTGCGGAATAGCTCTTCCGGATCAATTGTCGAACGGAATTGCCAATTCTGTGAAAAACCCTGTGGACCTCGAGGATCCGCACCGTAACCAGCACGATTCATATCTTCGGAAGTTTGACCATAGGTATCATACTCTCTGCGCTTCTGTTCATCACTGAGGACTTCATAAGCCTCGGATACTTCTTGGAACTTCTTACCAGAATTTGGGTCGTCCTTGTTTGTGTCCGGATGATACTTCTTGGCGAGTTGATAGTATGCCTTCTTGATGTCTTTGGCGGAGGCGTTCTTAGGCACACCCAGAGTCTGGTAGTAGTCGGTCTTGTTCAACCTGCCGGAACGATGGAAAGACCTAATCACTGTTGTTATTGGCTGATTGCCAGTCGATGATAGAACTGCAATCAATAAAAGTTGTTTCTAGAAACTTAAGGAACTTTGTTTTACAAATAAATGTCCAAAGCAGTTATTGATTTAATGTATTAATTAAAGCGTATTGTCAACATAATGTTTTGTTTTCTGTATAAAAATAATGTTAAATGCCGAGAGCGTATTTCGGTTTGGAATGATGTAACTTTTTGATGGAATGAGAAAAAAAACGAAGTGAACTTACACGATTTTGTGGGATGCTTTCCGGTAAAGACATGTTGATTGGGGTAGTCAAAACGATTGGAACATGTTGAGGATGATGATATTTGTCGACTGGGAAGAGATTGTAGCTTTCCGCATTGAATAATTCTAGAATTTTTAGAAAAACTAGCAAAACTCCGTGCAGCGGCCGCCATGCTGATGAGCGATGTTGGGAGAAAAGAATCGAGAAATCTAGATGTCAAAATTGAGATGTCATTTTTGACTTTTTATATAAGCGAGACTCGATTTGGTTTGAATTATAAAAGGCACTGCCATGTAACTTATTTTTATTGTGAATTTAAAAATTTTATCATATTTTAATTTAAAAAAATAAATTATAAATTACTTTTTCATGGTGGTTTCTTTGGATATAACCTAATTCGATTTCTCATTTAAATGAGAAAATTTACATTAATTTTTCATGAAATTGGGTTGGAAATAAGGTGAAAATAATAATTTGAACGTTTGTTTTCACAGGTTCTAATTAAATGGCCCTAATCATAACTAAAATTGGCTGATTAGTTATTTCTATAATTAAAGGCTCTCCCAAAGAGGGTCGAAATATTCAGAGCGAATATGCGACAGCCGAAGATTGTTCAGAGATTCGCATCGCACCAGTGTGGGTGTAATCATGTAAATTAATTTAGACAGGCGAAAGTTTCGTCGTCGTTCCCAATTGTTCGCGATGGTTTGGGAGAAACTTAAAAACTCGAATTATAAATTTCTTGATAAAAATTTGGTTAATAATATGTTGTTCACAACTGATCATGTTTATTCAAGGATTATTGTAAGTGGTAATTCATCGCATGTGCATGGCAACCAAAATTTTCATAAAGAGATCCATAATTTGAGTACTTAATCATAGATATTGCTAGTCAGCTTATTTTGGTTGATTAGCACCGTGTTGCTAGAACCTTTTAAAGTCATGGCACAGATAGAACAAACTGGACCTAAGTTATTTTAGTTCTTACGAAAACTTATAGTCGTTTTCATTCGTGTAAATTACGACATTACTTTGAAGAAGAAATAACACTTGATATTTGTGATTCCATTTTATTATAACGGGAAATTTTGTATTGCAAAAAGAAAAATATACTGTTAATTGGCGAGAGATACAAAAATTTCGTTAAACAAATATTTTTATTCAAAAGAACTATAATTTAAATTAAAAAAATGGTCTGCAGTTTGAAAATACCTACTTTAGGAAGTATCGTATTGCTATCAATAGCCGCGTTTTATTATCTACGGTTTTCGGTCGGGATTATATTTTAACACGTAATACAAAAACAACATTGGATCTAGGTTATCTATGAAGGTTTTATTTATGGATCCATAAATTAGTTTTTACTCTGGCCGGTAGATGACTCTTCAGTTATGCAAATATGTTAAGGGCACAGCAAACTGTAGTGTAATAAAACGCGGCTTATATTAGGTATTTGATAATAATAATAATTTTTTATTGAACTGACTTATATACAATTGGTTCTTAATCCTATTTTACATAATATAAAGTTGACATTTTATGTTGTTTCGGCACATTGTCTTTTATTTTTTTTTTAATATTTAAAAAAAAAAATTGCCTCTGATTATATTTTAAACTATATCAGTCGTATTTATTAGATTTTTGTCTACTTAGACACTGTCTAACTATTTGGTATCTTGGTATCTTGGCTCAGGTCATCTCTCTTCGCTTGGGATTGTTCTCAGTCTTTTGGCTAATATTAGTTCCATAATAGGTATTTTTTATAAACAAGTAATTTTATTTCATTTTTATCTTTTTCCAAGAAGTCTTTTATTTTTCGGCACGCATTATAGTTGGTATTTCATATAATAATAACGTTAAACTATGTATTGTATATGGACTATGTACGATTATTATGTTTGTATATACATATTTAAGCCATTTGCAATTAATTTTTTTGTAATTTCGTGTTTTTCAGTCACCTAACAGTTGATCTAATAACTCATTTTATGCTGATCATGGAAAGGCGATAAAGTCATGATAATTTAAATTATAATGATATCATAGTTAAAATAATAAGCTACACGCTGACCATACTTGTCTACTTCATAGCATTTTCAAAATAAGGTTATGTTATGATATATGAATGTAAGCATGACCTTGAAAACTTTTCGATTTCATAACAAACTAAGGTACATATAAACATACAAAAAAGTATTAAAGTGTGTTAGTTCAATAAATGCAGAGCTTTGTTCAGAAGTTTTAAAAGTTTTTACTTTCCAAGTTTTTATATTCAATCAAATATAAAAGTAAACGTTGTTATGTTAAAATTTAAAAAATCATTTTGACCCAACCTTTCAATCAATTGAAATTCATTCCTAGAGGAAGGTTGGGTCAAAATGATTTTTTTTTTACAAGAATTAATAATTGAGTCATAAGCATCAAAATAATCATTGATTTTACTTTAAAAGTGTCTCAAAATAAGTAATTAAATTTATCAATGATGAGTTTCAATGTACTAAGCTAAAACTGGCACCTTTAGACTACTCAGCTTGATGGTATAGGTTTTTTATATTTCTAATGAAATATATTTGTCTTGACAAAATCTCGAAATGTAATTTTTAATTAAGTTCTTTATGAAAAGAATATCCTGAAGTTGAACCTCTTTCCTTTAAAAACAAAACTAGAACCCACCTTCTCTTCTTGAAAAAATCACTGAACTGAAAACAATATTGTGTTAATTGAACTTGAAAACCTTCATTATCTAATCGCAAAAAGAATGAATTGAAAAGTTTTAATATTCAAGTCAATCGATATAACAGTTATTTTAAATTAAATAATATTTTAATATTTATTGAACGTATAACATAGGTTATTAATTTACATAAAAATCTAAAGTCACGTACTGTGCGTAGGTACATACATCATTGGTACTCAATAAAAATAAATTAATGATGGATAAGAGAAACTAAAGAGTGTTGTTAACAAATAATAATTATATTAAGTATGGATCGGTTGACTTATTGCCTTTACAAATAAAATGCCGGTGAATGAAATTGATTGTTATTTGTTGTAATATTTTTCGATTCAAGTTTTTTAGTACCAGATGATCCGAGTTTGGGGTTAAAAAGCGAATTAACGTTTAAACAAGTTTTTCGGTGTGTGAAGGAAGAAATTGGATACCTTCAGGTATTACCTAGTTGGAAGCGAATGGCAGTTCTTCTACTGAAAATAAGAGAGAATATTTTTAGACTTGATTTTAAATTAGAAAACAGGAGTGTTCACACGTATCGACGTGTTATTGCGGATTACCAATTAAAAAGCCTGAAATGAATTAAAAAGTAGCTTTCCGATTGATCAAATGGACAAAGCATTCATTATAATATAAAATTACAAGGGATAGGACCTTAAAGACTTTTTTTTGAGAAGATTGAAGTTCTAACTTGGACGTATTCAGATGGGTGGACGGGTCTTTCCACAACTTTTTCTTGGGTAATCCAGTGCGTTAAACTAAGATTAGTTCATTTTTCGACGCTCAATACTTTTTTCAAATTAATACCTAAATATAAGTACAAACGAGAAGGTACATTACTCTCTACGCCATCAAATAGCCATACAGCTATGACGATATGCTGTAAAATAAACACTTATTTCGTTTTTATGTATCATTGTCAATTCACCATTGAAGTAAAACAATTTTTATTTCAATAAAAATCATTAAAAATTAGTATTTTTTCCAAATAACAAAAGCTTGCAAAAATGTTCTTCAACAAAGAAACACGCTTAAAATTTGTATGCCATTCCAGGCAGACGTCTGAGCCATTTCCAAATTTTCCAAAAACAATAAATAATTCACCCTGCTCACCATAATTGTAACTTACTCCGCATACCAATTAGGGACATACCATATGGATATATATGTACATTAAAGATATTTTAAACTTTATATCGCAAGGAATAATGAAATGAAAGAACTCAATATGAATTATAACTCAAACAAAGCCTTACATTCTTGAAAATTGCATTGACGTAAAGGAAGAGTCGGTTACTTACAATTGAGTACAAAACACCATAAAAAATGTGGTCATCTTTTTATCAACAAAAATAATGCATCTAAAAATTCGAGTGCCAGATTAATATAGAATATATTTATTACTTTTTATTATTTTATTGATATTGGATTATTTTATATACTACACATCACTGATCCATAATAAACACATTTAATATACCCAACGCTGGCAATTTATTTTTAATAGATTTATAAATTTTCTGTACCTATTTATGTATCTACAAGCGAAATGCCTGACATTCATTTAAGTTTTTAGTCTTTTGTCGGATCTCACCCTTAGCGCACATGCTGAGTGTACAAAGTGTATACCTTAAATTTTCAATCGGGATTTTAATGGTTTACGAACGTAAAGTGACCGTGGTTTTTTAGAATTTAAATGTAAATCAAAATCAAAAACAAAAACAATGTTAGCTTTAATTGGACTTATTTTACTTTTTGGAATCTTTATTTATCGTCTAAATAAAGATTATTGCATTTTGGCTTTGTGTAAAAGAATCAAACGGGTCGATGGAGGTGATTTAAATGAAATGTATCCCATTATACCAGGAAAGACTATTTTCGGCAACAATTTTGACATTATTAAATTGACTCCAGGTTGGTCAAAATCTCAAAATAAAACACATATATGTATTTTATAAAATTGTCTCATAATGAAAATAATATATAATATAGTTTGTCTAAAACCTGTTGAATTAAAAAAGAATTAACTGAGAATATATTACTTGTGATAAACATAAATAAACAAAAACAATATACCTAACCTGAATGGTGTTCGCGGATATCTTTGAATAAATATTGCCTTGCGCACTAAGATGCAGAGAAACAAAACTATGAGAGTACCTACTTATAGTTTGGGATATCGGTTAGAATGTTCTATCAAAAGAAATTGCATTTGCAAGAACAAGTTCAATTAAAAATTGCTTCAATAAAACTTAATAATGTGTTTGATTTGATTTTTTTTTTTGTAAAATCAACCGTTATCTACTTGAGGTCGTTGTTCAATATAAATTAGCGATGACAGTGTGTTTGTTTATCATGTAATAATCTAACTGTAATGAACTATCTTGTTTCTTTATCAAGACTAATTAAAATGTATTTTTTTAACTAGAAAACATGATATTGTATCACATGTACATATATGTATGCTGCATTGCTGAAGCATCATCGTGGTTATATTCTTATAGATACAACAGTATAGTTAATGTCCTTTTGAAGATTTCAAAATTCTCACAAGCCAATAAATGCTAAAAAGAAAAGGGTGTCCAAAAACGATTAAAAAGTTCTAATATGCGCAGAAGAATTTCTTTTCTTTTTCTCCCATTTGTAAATTAAAAACAAAATATTAGTAATATAAGCTGTTTTTTTATTATCTAGTTTCACCCGAAAATATTTAAATTTAAAATTTTGTGTACAAAAAATTTCACCCGAACGAAATTTCATCCGCCTACTAAAAATAAGTGAAAATTTAGGTTATTAATGGCATTATATTCCACACGAAATGAATATTCACAACAATGGTAATTTTCGAACATGAAATACCGGGTCAAACTCACAATAGGCGAAAAGTGAAATGTCAAATTTTCCGGGTGGAATGTTGTTTACAATAAGACTGACTAATGTACATATAAACGATATAATGAGTATTGGTCTTATTTATAAACGTTGTCTAAATTTAGACAACTGTCCAACTTTGGAAAATGTGTTAACCCTTGTTTATTGTTGTTTTATAACTGCGTTACTTAGACACAAGAGTAGATTGTCTTAACCGTGAATAATGATATTTATTTTTATTAAATAAGGCATATTTCCACCATAAATACGACTGTATGTGTATATTATTATTATTACATACATTTTAAATGTAGTAGGAAATGTGTAGGAAAGTTTATTGCTTTAATATTAATCTTGTATTGAAGGTTATTGGTTTTGCTTTAATAACTCTCCCACTACTATTGATACAATTTTGGACTTATGCTTGTATGGAAAAAGAAAATTCGAAAATTTGGAAATTCTAATTCAAACTTTCATCATTTGAATGATACCTACATAATAAAAGAAAAAAGAAACACTTATTGTATGGGCTTTTATTAAAAGAGTTTGCCAAATATGTATATTTCACTATTTATTTTATTTTGTTAATTTACCTTAATTACCTACTCATAATCCGGCTTTATCTCTTACCTTACATGTTAAACATTGTGAACTTGTAATGAAAACTTCAATTCTTTCTTCTACATATGTACATAAGTAAGTATATGTGTATAGGTACAATTATACCTAATAATTATACTTCTCAATCAAAGAACTGAATAAACCGTTCTTAAAACAAAAGTTAATTCCGAGTGCGTAGGTACCAATATAATAATATTTATAAACATGTCGAGGTAGTAAACTCTTTGTCATGATTGCTTGTTCATAATTTTGATGAACACTTGTGGACAAAAAAAAAGATATTAACCCCCAGAGTCTCGTTGAAAGTTATATAGATATATATATTATATAATTTATTTGTTACAGATAGTTTACCTCCAAAGCTAATTAGTTAGCTTAAATTCATCTAGCTTTGTTTTTTTTTTGTCAAAAGGTCTTCCTATTTAATAGTACACATTCATGTGTCTTAAATAAAAAAAAAGGGTAGAATTTGTTATAATAGTAATAATAATTACTAGTTTAAGTAAAACCTTTGAGCTTTGAGCGAAAAGCCTTGATATATGGAATGATATTTATATTTATGTTATGAGGTTTTGTTTTTTGGCCATTTTGATGTCAATAAAGTTTTCAAGGTATAAATAAAATTTGGAAAGGGATATTTAGACTTGATGTTTTTAATAACGAACATCATTGACGAATAAATAAACATTAATTATCTTACCTATTATATACCTCGCTGGTTAAAAATTCGTATCAAAAGAGATCAATTTAAATAAACTTTAGTTTTGAGAATTTATTGACTTTAAAAATTTTTATTTTCAGAGGATGTTTTTAGATTTATTTCAGACTGTGTTAAATATGCTGGTGGTAAAAGTTTTATTTGGATGTTTCTTGAGAGTTCAGTGTATAATGTTTGTCGAGCTGAAGAAGCTGAAAATGTACTCAACAGTCAAGCATTACTAACAAAAGGTGTAGTGTATACATTGCTGCAAACATTTCTGGGAGAAGGTCTTCTTACCAGCACGGGTAAGGCCCCAATTTTATACACTTTCTGACAACATTAAACTATTAATTATTATTTAACTATTTTACTTTTTAAGATAAGAAATGGCATACACGTAGAAAACTGTTGACTCCAGCCTTCCATTTTAATGTCTTACAATCTTTTATAGAGGTTTTTAAGTAAAATATACACAAATATTATTCTTATAATTTTATATTAATTTTATTTTTGTTTTTTTTTTTTTTTGTAGGGAAGAAAGTCAAAAGTTCCTTAAGGTTTTAGAGAGCAATGTCGATAAGGAACTTTCTCTAGTTAATGTAATTCCAAGATTCACTCTTAATACAGTTTGTGGTAAATTTGAGAACTAATAATATATGTCCATATATTTTTTGTAAATATTTGAACAAATTTTCGTTTTGATTAGAAACCGCTATGGGAGTAAAATTGGATAATTTGAGTGACGGCGATGAATATAGAACTCATATTACTGAACTAGAAGCTCGATTAGTGAAAAGGACCTTTAACCCATTGTATTATTATAACTGGATTTATAAGACTTTTGGCGACTTCGAAGAGTATTCAAAGCATTTAACAAAGGTTCACAATTTCACAACTTCTGTAGTAGATAAGAAGCGGGAAGAGTTTAGAAAAACTACTGCACTTGATAATGTTGAAAAGTAAATGATGAAAAATTAGTGTTTTGCTTATCTACTATAATTCAAGAATCTTTTTAAAAACTATTTCAGTGATGACATAGGTAAGAAAAAGCGATACGCAATGTTGGATACACTACTTGATGCAGAGCTAAAGGATCTAATTGACCATAAAGGAATTTGTGAGGAAGTAGACACTTTTATGTTCGAAGGCTACGATACAACATCAACTTGCCTTATATTTTCATTGATGAACATTGCACTTTATGACGATATCCAGGAAAAATGTTATGCAGAAGTAAGCCAGTTAGGTAAGGGCTCAATATTCTATACTATCTATGTATATATTAAATAATACGGGTGTGTATATATTTAAATTTTTTTTTGATTTTCAGATGACCTACAAACGTTAGGTGTATTTGATTTCAACAAAATGGAATACTTGGAATGTGTTATCAAGGAAACCCTACGTCTGTATCCCTCGGTACCTTTTATTACCCGAGAAAGTGTAGAAGAGACCACTTTAAATGGAATTATCTTGCCAAAAAGTGCTCAAATTAACATTTATCCTTTTCATATACATCGTGATCCAAGGCATTTTCCTGATCCATTGAAATTCGATCCAAATCGATTCTTGCCAGAAAACACCACAAATAGACATCCATATGCGTTTGTACCCTTTAGTGCAGGTCCTCGGAATTGCATTGGTAAGAAACCAGAACCGGAATTATCTAACAAGAAAACGAACTGAATCGTTAAAATTATATGTTGTTTGATATATGTAGTTTTCGATTTTAACCTCAGTTTTCAAAATGTGCTTAGAAATATTTAATTTTATTTATTGATAACTTTTTTCTTTTAATCAGGTCAAAAGTTTGCAATGCTGGAAATTAAGGTGTTGCTAGCCAACATCATTAAACATTTTAAATTGCTACCTGTGACGAGAGAAAATGATATAATTTTCGAAAACGGGCTAGTTCTTCGAACTAAACAACAAGTTAAAATAAGAGTTAAAAGGCGGAACTGAATTTAATTTTTTACAGACAACAATTTATTACTTATATATATTAAATAATTTAAATTTAAACATATATTAAATGGTTTTAAAATTTATTCAATTCATAGGTTTAACATTTGATTTTAAAAATGTATTCTTAAACCCATATATCTTATAGCTGCCTTAGAAAAAATATATAATTATGGTAAAGAACAATAGCCATTTTCAACAGGAAATAGATCAATCTTTAACACGTTAATACAAAATCAATGATGGATGCTAATTAACAGAATTTTTGCAGAGACTTAATTATGGCTCAAAAAATCCCATACAAAAATGTTACGTTCTGTTTTTCGTTTTGCAGATTATTTGTAGAAATCTGTACTCTTTTTCGGCACAGAATTTTAACTGTCCGGGTCTTTAATTGTGTCAGGAAAAATGACATTTGAGTTTTATTCCTTTGTTTTCATTACGTCAAAATATGGCTATGTGTGAATTACGTTTCTGGTTCATGGGCAACAAAAAAATCATCAGAGAATTAAAACAATCGCGCTATTTTCAGGATAAACAAATAATTGTGCAAGAACGTATAAAAAACTACTTGAGTTACTTTATCCGGGGACATGGAGCTTAAGCTTTTCAGAAGACGAAGATCTCTATACTGAGTAAATAATAGAAATATTAATTTTTATTTTAAACATAAATTAAAAATATTGTAACTTCAGAATATAATAAGCTTAATTCAAAATGATTCGGAAAACTTGGCACAAGCAAATTCATCGTCGAAAAATTGTAAGAAAATTTTCATTTTTCTCCTATGCCTATCCTATCATCATTCAAACTCTTTTTTTTTTTCAGTGGAAAACGTATTCTCTCCCCGCAAAAATTTGGTACTACATGAAACCATTTGTTATACATCTTATAATGGTTTTGTTACAGCCTTTGCCAGTACCAACTTTTTTAAAAGCCATATATTCAGCGTGTCTGCTTGTTTTCATACTGTTTCCGGTTATTTATCCCACAGCAATATTATTAGCATCCTACTGGGTGTTTCAGTTTGTTGCTGAAAGGTATTCTAACTTATTTTTTTTTTTACTTATGAAACTGTTTTTTTTTATATTTACACATTATGGTTAAAGGGATTTTGGTATAATCTTTTCAAAAACTTTTAACTTACGGGGTTATGTACACAAAGTAATAAATGCAGATCCTTCCGGAGAATATGAACAAGCTGTGCATTATTACTGTGAACAATTAAAAGTAATGGCTGCAACAATTGTTTCATTGGTTGATTACATACGACTGGCATCGAGTGCGATACTTGGAATTTGATTAATAGAGAAGAGGTACTTAAGCGGCATCACTTTTTTTTCTTATGTTAATTTTGATTATGAATTTTAATTTGTGCATACAAATATGAAGAATGGTCAAGTTTTAATCATAAACAACAAAATTAATAAAATAAAATCATAAAATTATAAATAAACTTTTAATTAAAAAACTTGATGTATTTAGTTTTCTTTTCAATTTCAGTGAAACTGTTGCAATTTAATATAGGTAAGGTATGTTGTTAGTTCCATAGTCCCCTTTTACACGAGGAAATAAGTTGTTGGAGATTTTTGACGTTTTCTTTTAATTTCCACCAATCGTAGATCGTTCATTTCCTTTACTTGGTGTCCTTCTCACCTAATCAGTTTCCTCGTGTGAAAGGGTACATAGCTTTATTAAATTATCCAAAATGTGCATATTATGTAGTTTATAGAATGTAACCCATGGAAGAAATGTTTGTTTTTAAACAACTTTTTTAGAAATGTTTGTTTTCAAACTTTCCATCCATTTAAACGCTGCAAATTTTAATACCTGCAATTTTTGTTAAATGAGAAGGAAATAATATCTCGTCACTCTTTACTCCGCTTATGTCTCAAACAATAAGAAAAAGCACAAAGAAGAAAGAGCGATAACTCTGCAATTATTTCAACCTCTGCAACTTTGTCTACCCCGGACACCGCATACTTGCCCCGCCTACATGCTTAAAAATTGCAACGATAATTGCAGCATATTTGCAGCGTTTAAAAGCAGTCCAATCGTTCCAAGAAGTGCATTTCGAACACTTCCATTTTTTAGTTCTCAACTTCACATATTAGAGGTGACAAACCAAATGTCAAAATTTGAACCTGTCAGTTTTGCCGCCGACCTGACACACGTCAAACATCAACAAAAGTATAAACAAAATTTTGTGCAAAAATTTTGTTTTTTAATTAACTTCCCAACATTTTCTAAAAAATGCAGAAATAAACCCTTTTGATAAAGATAAACTTTCTTTGTAAACTATTAATTACATTAAAGTACATTGAAAATGGATACCCAAGTGTTGGAAGCCGTCAATGAGTTCTTGGTAAAAGTTTGCAAAAATTTCACCAGGCTTTTGTTGTAAAAATAGCATTTAACTCTTTTCAGAAAGTTGAAAACATCGAAGAAGCGTTTTTGTGTGTTATTGTCCACAAGACCGACGGTGAAAATGAAAAGGCTCAGAAATTTACAAATAATATTGGTAAGAAACGATGAGCGGCGTTACTACCGGATGCTCCGTGTTAACAGTGTGACCATTCTATTTTCATAGTGTCAATCTTTAATACTCTCCCTCCGGAATCCAAGGAAACCGTCATCAGACAGTATGTACAACGATCTGCTGCAAGTGCCAATTTAAATCAATTGAAAGTCTTGATGGACACACTGGGTAAGCTTGTTGCTGGAAATCTCATCACGGCGAAGTAAGTTACCTCAAAGAGTTGTTGGTTTTTCAATTATGTGAACATTCCATTCGATAGACTTCTGTGCGATAAGATACTCCTTTGTGAGAAACTGGTGTATGAAAACAAGAACTTTTGGGTAGAGGGTTTCAAGCTCATTAAAAAAGTCATAACTCATGTAGACTACAAGGGAGTCAGAGAGATAATGAAGGTATATTGAATAGAAAATACTAAAACATCCAAGCAAAACTTTAATTTTTTTTTCAACAGATTTGTCGCGATAAATCCCAATCATTCCCCGTCAACATCAATGTAAGTTTCTTGCCGCAATTACTTGCGCTGGAGGATACGATTCGCTTCATATTCAACCGCAACAACTGCCTTCTGCCGGCGTATTTCATTGCCAATGAAATAATGAAACAATTCTCCTTTCATTGGGTAAGCTAAGCTAGGCCTAGCCATTATATAAAATTCAGATTTAATGAATTTTATATTTTAAAGAAAATCAACAAACTGATGACAGATTTCGTTGAAGAATTCCGTCATACAGCTCAAATGGTCTCGATAATTGGTCATCCGCACATGCTGCCAATAGTGGAACCTTTTGGCTATGCGGATCATATGATGAACTCTTGGAAATTGGACCACAACACATTAAAATTTAATTTCAAGGGCAGTCTACCGTACGAACCGGAACTTCTCGAAGAACAGCCCCAATTGTTGAGATATGTCCTCGAACAACCATACTCTCGTGAAATGGTTTCGACCATGCTAAATCTGCAGAAGCAACAGAAACAGAGATGCAATGCTCTCGAAGAGCAATTCGTCAATTTGAGTATTAAAGCAATGGAAATGACCGAATCTGATATGAATGCATCAACTACAGATGAAACTACATCGCCCAATGAATGGGTTTGGTTGCATTTGTCATCGCAGTTAATTTATTTTGTTTTGTTTCAATTTGTTAGCTTTCAGCATATCGTATTGTCTTTGTATGAAAAGGTAAGTGCATGTTAAGGTTAAATTATCCAAGTTCATCATCACAGATTTGTTTTATTTAGCTCTCCAAAAGAGAATTACGGAAGGGAAGAGATCAATTAATGTGGATTTTGCTGCAGTTCATTTCGGGGAGCATTCAAAAGAATCCAGTAAGTTGTTTCTCGGGAGTTAAAATTATGCATTATAAATTATTCAAAATCTAATTGTAGATCTCGAACTTCCTGCCTATGTTTAGACTTTTTGACTTGCTATATCCAGAACAAGAACCACTTAAATTGCCCGATTGCAATAAGTCCACATCGTTAAGACAGGTGAGTTTTGGGAAAATATTCATTTAAACTGCTGTATTCGTAAACAAAACCGAACCCGAGATTTTGATCAAACCTAAAGTTACAATAATAGAAACGACTAAAAGATTTTTTTATGTGAAGCATCTTAAGGTGCGATTGGATGAGATTGGTTTTGGTGAAATGGGACTTTGTCGACTTTTTCCGAGTCGAAGATTTTGAAGTCGCTAAATTTTAATTTTTACTAAAAAATCATTCGTTAATCACCGAGAATTTAAAAATTTATTATGTATAACATGTTTTAGATGGCTCCAATTTGCATCTGGATTCATCTTATGAAAAAAGCAAGACTGGAAAACATGAACATCAATCGGCCAATTCCTATCGCTCTCAAAAACCACTATGAGTAAGTTAATTATACTAAAATTCTCTTTAAAAAAAAAAACAATAGCGAATTTACTATATTTTTTAGATTCCTTCAGCACTTGGTTATGCCAAATACCATGATGTCAATGAGCTTAGGAAATGATTTCCGTATCATTCTTATTTGTAATGCATACTCAACCAATCAAGAGTACTTCTCTCGTCCAATGAATATATTAGTTGAGGCTTTAAATGGAAATACCAAAGCAGTCGGAGGACCAGGACCATCAAATGTCTCACAAATATCATCTGTACCATTCTCAATGGTGGTACTGGATAGTTTGACTGTTCATAGTAAAATGTCACTAATTCACAGGTACAGTCATAATAATTTCCCATGTTTTTGTTTTGATAATTTTGACAATAATTTTAAAAAAAAACATTTATGATTGAATTTTTTAGTTTTGTGACCCAAATGATCAAACAATCACAAACAAAAATTTCTGTACCAGCTCCAGCTTTAGTCGAAACTTATTCTAGACTTTTAGTTTACACTGAAATCGAGTCTCTGGGTATAAAGGGATTTTTAAGTAAGATTTGCATCGAAGAATTTAATTTCTTACGATAAAATACCAATATAATGACAATAATTATTGTAGGTCAACTTTTGCCTGCGGTTTTCAAACACCACGCGTGGGGTATTTTACATACTCTCTTAGAAATGTTTTCCTACCGTCTGCACCATATTCCTACACATTATCGTGTACAGTTACTCTCCCATTTGCATTCTTTAGCATCCGTTCCACAGACAAACAAAATGCAACTTAATTTATGGTAAGTTTTGTTGTGGAGTTTTTTTCTTCTTATTTTCGACACTTGTGCTTGTTTTTTTTTTTAGTTTTGAATCCACTGCTCTGCGGCTCATCACCGGCCTTGGTTCAGCTGAAGTCCAGCCTCAACTTTCTCGGTATTTCACTGAGAAAACCCCTGGCTCAGTTGCATCTGGTGAAAGTGAAGAACTTAATAGGGTTCTGATTCTTACCCTTGCTAGATCTATGCATATAACTGGATCAGGTAAGGATTGTTTTTCAATAGATTGTAGAATTTCGAATGATTTTTTTTAAAGGCGACGATTTGCAAGCTTGGTGCAAGGATCTTCTTTCAAACATCATGCAAAACACTCCTCATTCATGGGCCAAACATTCGCTTGATTGTTTCCCGCCAGCTTTAAATGAGTTCTTCACCCAGAATAGCACTCCATTAGAAAACAAACAACAACTAAAAAAATCAGTAGATGAAGAGTACTGTAATTGGACATCAATGTCGAATGAAAATGATATAATTGCTCATTTCATCCGACCAAACACAAATCCTCTGTTCTTGTGCCTTCTCTTTAAAATGATCTGGGAGACTGAGAATATTAGTCCAGTGGCATACAAGTGAGTATGCTTATGAGATTATAATAAATAAATAACTAATGATCTTCTTTGTTATTTAGAATTTTAGAAGGCATCAGTGCTCGAGCATTGTCGGCACATTTGCGAAAACTATGCGATTTTCTTGTTTATGAAGTTGCCAACTCAAATGGCAAAGATTTCATTCATAAGTGTGTTGACACCATTAATAACATGATCTGGAAATACAATGTTGTTACTATTGATCGAGTTGTTTTATGTTTGGCCCTTCGTACTCAGGAAGGCAATGAAGCTCAGGTGTGCTTTCTTATAATTCAGTTGCTTCTGCTGAAAGTATCTGAGTTACGAAACAGAGTTCAGGAATTTTTCCAAGACAACAATCCAGATCATTGGAAGCAAAATAATTGGTAAGATAAAAGAAGTCATTGTGATACATTTTAAAGAGCCCATTCATTTTCTAGGCACGAAAAACACCTTGCATTCCATCAAAAATATCCCGAGAAATTTGCACCCGATGAATCTGCATCACATCCTCCTTTGCAAGTCTACTTTGGTAATGTTTGCTTGCGATTTTTACCTGTACTTGACATAGTCTTCCATCGTTTTATCGAGTTACCTATTCAGCATGTTCATCAAATTCTAGAAGTAATTCTTGATCATTTAGGATGTCTTTACAAGTTTCATGGTAAGTTCCTGAAGAAAAAAATGGTTTCGTCTGATTATTAATTTATTTTATTTCTAGATCGTCCCATAACCTATCTCTATAATACCTTACATTTCTATGAGTGGATATTGCGAGACACACCTTCATTGAAGAAAAAATTGGTTAGCGCTGTGACAGGTGCTCTGGTCGATGTTCGTCCACCTAATTGGGCTCTTAGCGAACAATATCAAATTTACTTGCAAAGCAAAGAAGCTCTCTGGAATCCCGAGCTTAATTATTATATGAGTCTTTTGCGACGATTGGCCGATAGTAAGTTTTTTTGTGGCATTTTTAACATTTTCTTTTTTTTTTTTTAACTAACATTGTCCCATTCAGCAATCAGTGGCAAAAACTACTTCTACGTCACAGACTGGCGTTTCAATGAATTTCCAAATGCCCCGAGCCATGCTCTCCACGTGACTTGTGTGGAACTACTTAGTCTTCCGGTTACCCCACAAATTGTTGGCAATAATCTAATCGATGTGATTGTTAAGGGCTATCCATTGATACCACAAAAGGAAATACATGCTTACATCAATGCTGTCGGCATTGTTCTTGCAGCTCTGCCAGAAGCTTATTGGAGTACTATCTATGATCGTCTGCAGGAAGTTATTAGCTCACCAAAGATGCTTAAATGGTCATATCGGTTCTCAGCGTTTGAATTATTTAATTTCAAAACAGTTCGTGAGGCAATGATTGAAAAGGTTTATGCTGTGGTTCTTGCTGTGGCGCATTCAGTATTTCATCACATGGGTGGATTTAAGCTTGCTACAATGACCAGGTAAATAAATTTGGTTAGAATTTTAATAAATTATGACTTTGACTCGTTTTGTATTAAGATATCTGAAGGAAAAATTGAAACCTTGTGTGAAAACATCCCATCAGTTGGTATTCTTGTGTCACGTATTTGGACCATTTCTTCAGCGAATCGAGCAAGAAAAGCCAAATGCTGTTGCGGGAATTGCTATACTTTTGTATGAGCTTCTAGAAGTAGTGGATAAACATAATTGGGGTGAAAATTTGGAATACATGGACCAAATTTGTGATTTCTTGTAAGTTTTGTAACTTTTCTCTAAAGCATTTTTTTTTATCAATTCCTATCTTTGCTTAGATACCACTTAAAGTACATTCACGTTGGTAATATTATTAAAAATGAATCGGAGACAATCATCAAGCGTTTGAGGCCGGCTCTGCAAATGCGATTGAGATTTATTACCCATCTTAATTTGGAGGATATTCATTCGGAGAAGACGTAAGTTCATTTAAAATTGTTTGTTTCCTCTTTGGAATTTAGAACATTTTTTCGTCTCAACAGTGAACCAGTACCACCACAACAACAACAACAGCAACAACCAAATGTCGGCATGTCTACAAATCAACCAGCGACCTCCCAAATGAGTCAGGGACTTCCAACACAACAAATTCAACCACAAGTCGTTCAACAACAACAGCAACAACAACAACAACAACAGCAGCAGCAACAACAACAACAAGTTCTGCAACAACAACAGCAACAACCCCAACAACAACCACAACAGTTATCACAAATGAATCCAATGGCTGGAATGACTCAGCAACAGATGCAGCAACAAATGCAAATGCAACAACATCAACATTTACAAGTTCAACAACAAATGCAACAGCAACAGCAAATGCAACTGCAACAACAACAATTGCAACAGCAGCAGCAGCAACAATTTCAACTTCAACAACAGCAGCAACATTTGACACAACAACAAATTCAACACATTCAACAGCAACAACAAATGCAGATGCAACAGCAGCAATTGCAACAACAACAACTTCAACAACAAAACATGGGAATGCGTCATAATTAAATTGAAGAAAATTATGTTTTTTTTTTGTCTCTCCTTCGTGTAGAATGTCTGTCTTTTTTTATATTTTCTAAACAAATAAAAATATATGTGCGTACATACGTTTCGTAATTTAAGCTATTTAATCGTTTTAGTCCTATTTTAAAAGCAATTCATAAATTGTTCTATTCCAAAATTAGTGTGCATTGAAACAGACGGAATATTGTTCGGGTATAATTCTCAAAAACTCTGAACAAATTTGACATCAAACTCTCTTACCGATAAAGCATGAACACTGGTGCAGAAATTATTGACTAGCATAATTTGTTACAACACCTATTGGTGTTGTTTAATGTTTATGTCATCAATATAATTCTAAGCCCACGTATATTTTCCTTCTACCGCTACAGACCTGATTGGGTTACATTTTGTCCTTGCTCGAGTTGTTATTCAACAATAAACACAACATTTTGAAACATTAAATACAATTTCCCAAATACACTACATTGTAAGTTTATTTAAATAAGTTAAAGAGTATGTATACATAATTCGTAAATATTACTTTTAAAATTACGTGTTCCACATGCACTATGTCTTTATATTTTTAGTAATAAAAATATTGCATTTGGCAAACTTCACTCATCCGGAAAATATGGTTACGACACACAAAACTCAAAATTAAAACAAAAAAATTAAAAACAAATCTTCAAATGTGAAAATCTCCTACTCAAATCGAGTAAAACTACATGTTCTCTAAGACTTTGAGAAATATCATTAGATCTTAAAATAATATCATTAAACTAGAGTACTACTACTGCATCATGGCGCATCCTGCATAATCTATCTCATCAATATGTATTTGATAAAATTGCTGGCTTTTTTAAAACTTTTTTATAAGTTGGTCTCCGAAACGAAAATCATCTTCAGAATTCCAATTACGGACAAAAGTTGTTAAACCAATAAATTAAGAGTGACTAGTTGAACTTTCTGTAAAATAGGGATGTTGCATCGCCTGTTCAGCACTTATTCTCTGATTAGGTCGACAGACAAGCAATTTCTGCAGCAGGTCACGTCCTTTCGAATTCAGTCGTGGAACAATTTGGCTCCATGAAGTTATTGGAGGGAAAGCTGACACAAAAAGGAAGATGAATTTTTGTTTTTAGAAAAATGAAAACCAAAACTCACATGGCAGCTGTACATAATCTGATAGATGGCTTACTCCTGGCCATGATTCATCTGTCGGTGTACCCAATACCCGGAATATACGCAGCAACTGATCAAGAACATCTGATCCGGGAAAGAGTGGACGTCCAGCGTCAGCAAGTTCAGCAAATATACAACCTGCCGACCACATGTCGATGCTGGTGGTATAGAGCTTTGCTCCGAACAGAACATCTGGTGGACGATACCACAAAGTCACAACCTCGGCTGAGTAGCATTTCACTGGAATGCCAAAAGCTCTTGCCAGACCTTAAATTAGAAAATTTATAAATTTAACTTAATTATAGATACCAAAGTTTTAAAATTTTTCTTAGTTTGCTTTTGAAAATACCATGTTACTGGAAGACAGGGACTATATAACTGATGGAAATTGTCCGTTTCTGAACCAGACAGACTCGTCTATTTTGCCTAAACTAGTATTTTAGTGGTGGTAAACATAATTTTTTCCACTATATTCAATTTAATGTTTAAAGCTATATCTTTAGATTTATAAGAAATTGATAGTTTTTTTGTATAAATTCTTACCAAAATCAGCCAATTTGAGTTCACCGTTTTTATTGATTAATAAATTCTGTGGCTTAAGATCACGATGCAGGACATTGTGGCTGTGACAGAAGGCCAAACCACGCAACAGTTGTTGCATAAAGCTCCGGCAGACTGACATATCGATATCTCCGTTCAAACTATCAAAGTATTTCTTCAGATCCTGATCGCAATGTTCGAAGACGAGAGTTAATTTACGGTCAGAGTGGAGGACATCGTAGAGACGAACAATGTTTTTGTGTTTTAATTCCTACAACATACATTTATTAAATAATCTTAGTCGCATAATTAGATTATATTTATATTGAACTCACTTTAAGGAGGCAAATTTCACGCAAAGCAGAGCTGGGAACACCTTCGTCATCTTCGTCTAATCTAACTCGCTTGAGGGCGACTATTTCCATAGTCTCGCGATTTCTTCCTTTAAAGACTGTTCCGTAGGTGCCTTCACCAATTTTTTCTAACTTTTCATATTTCTGCATTTTTTTTTTAATTGATGAATTGGAAGTGGAGGAACGATTTAAATTTAATTAAATTTAATATTTTGGATTTTTTTTCGGCAAAATAATTTATTTTCAACCACTTGAGTGTGCAAAAAAACAAAATTTGTTGTAATTTATCAGCTGATTTGTAATGCGCTGAAGTGACAGATGAAAATGAAAGGTTTGAGAAATTGTGGAAAATCAGTTGATATCGATTTTTAAAAGCGATAGAGGGTGTGCCTAAAAACCGCAGATTTTTATTTATTCAGCACCACGTATAAATTACATAAAAAGGTCGGACTAAGCATTTTGGACAGGTGGTACGCATGATATATTTGTTCGAGCCTAGTACGCAGCTCGCGCTAACATTAAGCTCTCGTTTTTTTCTCCAAACATTAGCAAAACCCCAGCTTAATTTTGACATAATTAAGGGCCAGTGGGTTTAATCTGCACCATCACTTTATCAGGTTCGAATTAAGTGGTGCTCAACCAAAATCGGCTGATTAGCGATTTCCATGAATAACAACTCAAATTTTGGATCTCATAATAAAAATTTGGTTAGCATATACACATGCTATGATTTACCAGTTGCAGTAATCCTTGATTAAATATGATCAGATGTTTTCATGGGGTTTGAACAAAATGGAGTTTTCATACAAACTATCGATAACAAGTATATAATTCACGCCGGTAACACAGTTTTTCTGTGTGCTTCAAAATCCTCTAAAACTATAGATGAATTCATTTTTGAATACCCATTACTTTCTTTTTATTTCCTTTTTTGTTTTGTATTATAAATTTAACATACACCTCCCAAAAGATAAAAACTTTGAATGGACATTTGACAGCTATGCCGCACTAGTTTCACAGGCAAGAAAGTACACCAATACTGTGGCAAAAAAAAATCAAATTGAATTGTGTTCCATTCGCCAAGAAAAATATCAATTTTTTTTTATTGAAATCTGAATTTACCAATGGAAAATCCCATAAGTTAAGCCCGGCACAGATTAGTACCTACGTTCTGTACTGAAAAATGATAAACAAAACCTAGGCACTGGTTCAGAATTAGGGGAAAATAAAACACAGCTATTAACTGGATAAGTCTTCGGTGAAAATTAAATGCAAGAATAATTGATAGTGTGTGGGGCGCTTTAAGCTCACGCCCTTAAAATATGCTATCGATAATAAAACGCCTTTCGATATCATACGTTTTTTTTATCAAAATTTCCCCAACACTATACACATCGCAAATTGTCTGTCAAACTGTCATTTCTTTTTTTGTGATGAGTGCAATTTTTTTGTTGTGACTTTCTCAAATGATTTTGTAGTGAAAAAATATCCAATAAGATTAAATTATAATCAAGTTTCTTGCATAAATATATATAAAACATAAAATTTATCTTTCATTGAGCGTAAATATATATTTGCATTGTTGTTTTTGAGCCGAAAACATAGCAAAATCATAAGTTGAAAAAATTGTTGGTTTTCGGTTTTTTTCATTCGTGACGTTTCCTCCCCTTTTTTCAGATTTTTCTTTTTTTATTCATGTTCCCTCACCGTTTTCAGAGATTCTTTCATTTGCAACAACAAAGAACAAGAAGCGCTGATCAATTGGTGGTGCTGGTGCCAATTGGGAGCCTATTAATCAATCGTCTCTTACAATAATTTCGAACAATAAATTCTTTTGAAATCTTTAATCAAAAAGCGAAGAAATTTCTGTGTTATCATTATCAACGAACCGAATTTAGATTGTGGTGGTGGTGTCTCATTTATAGTGACTGTTCTATGTTGCCAACAGCAATTGTGACTAGCAAATCTGCCGAACAGGAACTAACAAAATGGTTCCATTGAAAGACAACATCGATCTGGAGTGTTTCCTGGTCACGAAACACTCGTGGAAGGGCAAGTACAAACGCATTCTGTCCATTGGAACTGCTGGTGTCTCCACCTACAATCCGGACAAGTTCGATCTGACCAATCGTTGGTCATACTCTGATATTGTTGCTGCTGTGCCCAACAAAGCATCAAACGTAAGTATATCTAAGTTGTTTAGATGATAAAGCCTTTTTCTATCGCTCTCTTGTGATTTCAGATACCCAATGAATTTGTGCTGACAATAAAAAAAGATAAAAAGCTTGACACAATTAAACTCTCTTCGGAATATCGCAACGATATTTTGAGCTCAATTTTGAAAAATTACAAGGAATTTGCTGAAAAGCCAAAAAATGTTCAAGTAAGGAGGCACACTCCCGGCCCCTATTCCAATCAGCCCCCAGAGGTCTATGTACTTTTATTTATTTAATTATCTGTTGCAGAGATTCCAAGCATACAAGTATCATTGGTCGGGCATCAGTTTGCCTGCTATGTTGGAAGTAACGCCATGTTCATTAGATCAACTGGATCCTACGACCAACGAAGTACTCGCTAGCTATATGTACAAAGACATAGAAGGAATCATAGGTACAAAGCGTTTTGTTGATGTTTCATTTTGTGTTATGTTGTGTTTATTTTTGTATGTTGTTTTTTTTTTTTTTTTTTTTTTTTTGGAACAAAAAAATGATAAAGATTGGTGGTCGATGAGTAGTAAAAGAAGTAAGATTAAATAAATACGTATGTATGTCATGAAAGATACAGGAATACATACTTCAATAGTTGTGAGTATTTTTAAGAATGAGTCATTTAATACCTAATCTTAAGCTCCCAAATTGGATTAGGTTAGTTGGAAACAAATTATTTTAGTCACAATACTATGTTTAATGGGCTTCATATTCTTATAAAGACCTGAGCAAATTAAAAATGAAATTTCTTATTTAAATACTTTGTTGTCGATTGGATTACTTACTATCGCTTTTTAATTCGAAAAAAAATATTTATTTATGTTTGAGTCGAGCGGATATTGCTCCTATCCATATGTTGGTTGTTTGTAAACACGACAAATCCATACCACTTGTTTAATCGACAAATATTTTTATTGGACAAGTGAAGGGTGTTTTTAAGGCTATTCACTTATCTAGGAAAAATAATTTCAGAGAAATGTTGGTGTTTTACGATCATATCTGCAACTCTGTGCACTTACTTACGTCACATCTTTTTTTTACGACGAAAAAGGTGGGACTTTGACGAACCAGATGCCTACAACTATTATTTCCATGATTTACGGAACTTTTGTTGTTTGTTATCTATGGTAGTTCCATCAAAATTTAAGCAGCTAGATTCGCTTGAGATTTTCAAAAATAAATAACGGAAATGCTATGTACTTGAAAGATAAAAGATTGTAAAAATTAATTTAAGAAAAAATCCAATTTTTCTATGAAATCGAAGGGTAGGTCTTCAACAGACAGATCAAGAGAATGCAATAAGCTTTTTGTATGCATGCATGTATATTTTTGGTTGCCAACTGCGCTTTGATTCTTTTTGAAGACTGCCATATTTCGATGATTATTATTGTACTTCTAAAGCACTACTCATCACCAAATATCGTAAATCATATTCAAAATTGCCGCCGTTTGTGTTCTGTCCAACTTAGATTATTATAACTTAAATGTCCGTGGTGTATTATCTTTTCGTTTTTCGAAAAAAATTTTAAGCAGGCATTCAGGATTATGAAGGCGGCATTGTTATGGCCTATGGTGGCTTTTCTCGCTTACATCTATTCAAAGCCTTAAACCATCATGAAATTGTACAGAATATTGCCCAACGATCATCTCAATTTATGGGTATTGAAACGAAAATCTTGAAAAGCCAAATAACATTGGAACAATTTGAACGACAAAGATTCGGCAAATATAGGTAAGTTGTTTTATTAAAAATAAAAAATTATTTAACTTCAAATTGAAAGGTCGTTTCTTCTAGTGGAGATCAATTTCAAACCTCAATGACTGAGTTTACAGTGCAAAAGGTAACTCCACGCCATCCGGAACCAGTGAAACGAATCTTATGTCTTACAGAGACTACAATACTTGAACGTGATCCACAGACTTATAGTGTAGGTTAATAATATTCCCTTATACTCGATGTCAAGTTGATGTGTTTTTTTTTTTATTGTATTTTAGGTATGTACCCTCCGACCACTTGTTGATGTGTTTGCCCTTGTCCGAGACAAAGATAACATTCAACAGTTCTGTATCGAGTACAAAAACGGCATTGTCCGCAAGTATATCACAAACGACAGAGACTCCTTGCTAGCTACAGTTTTGGATGCGGTTCGTTCGAGTGGTAATCAAGATGTTCACGTCCGCATAACGAACACACCTCGAGGCAAGCGTTTTGTTCCACTTAATAGTTGTGTAGATGAAGAGACTGAAGCGAATCTCCTTCGTTTGGTGATAAATAATTTCCAAAATCCCACACGAAGATATGAGATTCTCGAGAAATTCAACGCCAACATTCCTCATAGTGGCCTGAAGTATAGTGTTACGCAAGATGTATGTTTTATTATTTATGGTTTTGGTTTTAAATTCTGACTCTAACTGAAGTTTCCCCTTCAGAGTTTATTTGCCGAAAACAAGGAGAAACTCATTCTAAGCGCTTTGCAAGCCTTAGCTCAAAAAGAATTAGATAATCCAACAGCTCAGCTGACGAATCTAGAACTAGAAGCTATATTCCATGGATTGACAAGACTGCTGGCCAGCAAAGTTGGTTATGCGGCATTCACAAATTTAGCGGGGTATTTTGTTTTTTGAAATTACATATCAATTAAATTAGAACTTATTTAAGTATTTTAAAGCTTCCGTGAAATAATTGGCACAAAAATCGTGGCATCATTACGTCGAAAAGACTTGGCTGTAACCTATTCAGCCATCGATATGATCAACTCACTGATGCATTCTATGAACGCTGACCATGACTTGAAGCAGGAGCAAATGAATAAGTCGTCGATTCTTTCGTCGAAGGGTTTCCTTGAGACTTTATTGAATATGTGGACGAATCATGTGGTTAGTCAGAATATTATTTTTTCCATTTTTCCCCCAGTTAAATGATTTTATTTAGAGCCATGGAAGCGGTGCTTTGGTGTTGTCAGCAATGTTGGATTTTCTTACTTTCGCTTTGTGTGTACCATACAGCGAGACAACAGATGGCAAACAATTCGATATGCTCCTGGAGTTGGTGGCTGAACGAGGGAGGTATTTGTACAAATTATTCCAACATCCATCACTGGCCATTGTTAAAGGAGCTGGGTTAGTGTTGCGCGCCATCATCGAAGAAGGAGAAGTGCCAGTTGCCAAGCAAATGCAAACTCTTGCCCTAGATGAGGCAGCACTGTGTCGCCATTTGCTTGTTGCTTTGTACACACCATCTAATGATCCTACTCTGGCAACCCATCGGCAGTTGTCACGTCACTTAATTGGCCTGTGGATAACTGACAATGATGAGGCAATGGAACTCTTCAAAAGAGTCTTTGTAAGTCTATTATATTTTATCATTCCATAAAAGCAATTCATTCATTTTTTTTTTATTTTAAAGCCTGCTGGTCTGTTGATGTTTCTTGAAAGCGAAGATCCAGTTCCAGAGACTGATGTCGAAGAGGATAAATTGAATTTTCGTGATAATCTGAAGTTTGCAATTCAACATTCCAATAAAACCAAGAAAAATGTGATTGGAAAGCATTTAGAGGTTTGTGAAAAAATTATCAGGTATCCCTTAAAAGATCCTTATGGTTTTCTTTTTCGATTGCAGGGTATTAAACACTGGGGTTTAAATTTGATTGATCATCAAGAGAATCCCACTCAAGCTCTTAAAAATCGTCCAGTTGTTTTGCGTAATCGACGTCAAAAAAAGAAAACAGGAGATTCTATTGTTAATTTGCCTTATTTTTTCTATAATTTTGCCAGAGATCATAGTTTGCCAAATTTAATTTGGAATCATAAGGTATAAGAGTTGATAATATACACGTGAAAAATATTTTATAACCCATTTACCCATTTTTTATTCCATAGACAAGAGAAGAACTAAGAATGTGTTTAGAAAATGAACTAAGACAATTTATCAATGACCGTGATTTAGCTGGAACGTTGATTGTCGCATGGAATTATCAGGAATTCGAAGTGCAATATCAGGTGGGGAAAAAACAAAACTTGGAATGTTTGGAATGATAGTAAAGCTTAAATATTTTAATTTTTCATTTGATAGTGTCTGGCGGATGAAATTCAAATTGGAGATTATTATATTCGATTGATTTTAGAAAAAGACGATTGGCCACAGAATCTCGTTAAAGACCCGTAAGTTTTCTTATATTTAGGTACATGAATAGTAACAAGTGACGCAAAATCTTAAATCAAGTTAAAAGGCACTTGGAGAGCTGAAAGAAAGTCATTTTTTTCTTATCAAATAAGTTTTATGCTGCATTGTATTTACTTGCAATACATTTTTTGTCTCTTTTCAATTGAATATTCAATTTTTCTTTTCTGATTTTTAGAGTGGAACTTTTTAACGCCCTATATCGGCGAGTTCTGTGTCGTAATCGTGTAAACGATGATCAGTTAACAGTAACATCACTACAGGCATTAGCCAAAGTGTACAAGCGTTACCACCAAGAAATTGGAAAATTCAGTGATATGACATACATCTTGCAGCTTATTGATAGAGTAAGACTTTCCATAAGTTATTTGTTTATATTTAATGTTACAATTTTCTATTTTTGTTTGTTTTACATAGTGCTTGTCACCATCTCTGCGAGACGCTCTTATTGGTTTAGTATCATGTTTGGTTTTGGAGAAATCAAATTGCCGAGCACTTGTTGATCATGTGCAATGCCTTGTCGATTTAATAACATTGGCTCATCTGCACAAAGGACGAGCCCAACCTAATACGAAAACAAACGTTATTGAGGCTGGTCCCAATATGCATGCGTATGAAGAAAAAGATTGGTATTACAATATTGAAAAGGATGGCATGAAACCTGAACGTCAAGGACCAATCACATATTCAGAGGTGAGATTTTCTTCCGGTACGTGAATCATTGTTAAAATGAAAAATTTTTTTTTTTTAGTTGAAAGATCTCTGGAATAAAGGTGGTATCACACCAAAAACCCGATGTTGGGCCATCGGAATGGATGGCTGGCGTTCACTTCAACAGATTCCTCAACTCAAATGGTGCCTTATCGCCAAAGGAGCTCCAATCCTTAACGAAACCGAATTGGCCTCAACTGTTCTTGATGTATTGATTAAATGCACTAGTTTCTTTCCAAGTCGTACACAAAATGGTGCTGCGGTTCTTATTCCCGGCCCCAAATTATCGAGAAAGCTATCAGAATTTATATGTCTACCTCATATAGTTCAGGTGTGTTTGACTCATGATCCTGGTCTGCTTGAAAGAGTTGCTACGTTGCTTTGTCAAATTATGGAGGTAAATTAATTAAAAATCATTTTCGTGAAACAATTCTTCAAGGCGCCAAATATTTTTTTAGGATAACCCAGAAATGCCAAAGGTCTATCTCACTGGTGTATTCTACTTTATGTTGATGTACACCGGAAGTAACATTCTTCCCATTACCAAGTTCCTTAAGATGACTCACATGAAGCAAGGTTTCCGAAGTGAAGAGGTACAAAATTATGGCTACTATATCAGCAAACATCTTTCTAATCTCTCTCTATCTCTTACTTTAGACTTCACAATCTGGAATAATGCACCGCAGTATTCTTGGCCAACTTCTCCCTGAAGCAATGGTGTGTTTTCTGGAAAACTACAGTGCTGAGAAATTTGCAGAGATTTTCCTTGGAGAATTTGATACACCTGAAGTAATCTGGAGTTCAGAAATGCGTCGTTTGTTGATTGAAAAGATCTCGGCACACATTGCTGATTTTACGCCACGACTAAGAGGCCACACAATGGCAAGATATCCTTATCTAGCCATCCCAGTTATAAGCTATCCACAGCTAGAAAATGAACTTTTCTGTCATATTTACTATTTGAGACACTTGTGTGACATACAGAAATTCCCTAACTGGCCAATTTCAGACCCAGTGCAATTATTGAAGCATACATTAGATGCATGGCGTAAGGAAGTCGAAAAGAAACCACCACAAATGACAATCCAACAGGCTTACGCTGATTTGGGAATTGATGTGACAAAGAACACTAGACCTGATGAATCTTTGATAAGGAAGAGCTACTATCGCCTGGCACAGATGTATCACCCGGACAAAAATCCAAAGGGAAGGGTAGGTTTTTTTTTTTAACTTTGTCAGTTAAATGTGGCTCTCATGTTCTTTTATTTCAGGAAATCTTCGAAAAAGTGAATCAAGCCTATGAATTCTTATGCTCACGGTCAGTATTGAGTAGTGGTGGTCCAGATCCGAAGAATATTGTGCTAATTCTTAGAACACAGAGTATACTTTTTGATAGATACCCAGACGGTAGGTCGTTCGGATGTTATATCGAAACCAGTTTTTTTTTAAATAATTGTATACTATTTCAGTGCTTCGACCTTACAAGTATGCCGGCTATCCACAACTGATCAAGACTATCCGTTTAGAAACCAAGGACGATCAACTGTTCTCGAAGGAATGTGAATTATTAACAGCCTCATCCGAACTTTGCTACCACACAGTTCATTGTTCTGCTTTGAATGCCGAGGAGTTGCGTCGTGAAGAGGGTATCGAAGCTCTTCTCGAAGCCTACACCCGTTGTGTGTCGATAATGGGTGTTGATTCAAAACCAGAGTCCCTTCATTACCAAGTCATTTCGAATGTTACCAAGTGCTTTGAAGTTGCATGCAGGTTTGAGAACTGCAAGCAAAAGATCATTCAACTTCCCCAGTTGTTGTCCGATGTTTGTCGGGTTGTTTATTTCAAAGTAAGTTTGATTGAGTGGTTTCAATTTAATCAAAAGAGAACTCGTATATTGTAAATTGTATTCATTCCAGCACACGCTCTCTGTCAGTCTTGTGACAAATTTAGCAGCGAACAATTATGAATTGCAGTGCAATTTGGTGCGCAATGGAGTATTATGGTCATTGCTTCTGTTTTGCTTTGAATACGATTACACTCTGGATGAGAGTGGCGTTGAAGCTAGTGATAAAACAAATCAACAACAAGTTGCAAACAATTTGGCTAAAATGGCTGTATTGGCGTGTATAGCATTAGCTGGCTATGGACTTGATGCTATTGAACCTGGAAAGCAAAATAGCACCGAACAACAAAAGACACCACCTCCGACAACATCAGCAGCAACATCAACATCGACAGTGATTGCAACTACTTCAAAAGCATCATCACCATCATCATCCTACACACAAAATGCTCACAATGTGATTGCATCCAAGCAATTGTCTCTGAATGAACCAAGTACGTCAGTAATTGCGAAGCAAGATTCAATTGATAAGAAGTCTCTGAGTGAAAACGACACCGGATCACCGATAGAAAAGGAAAAAGAAAATGTCGTTAACAAACAGAAATATGTGATAAATAGTGAAGCGCAGAATGTTATAGTTAAGCAGATTCTCGATAGGTTGTTAACTGCTTACATTGCCAATAAACTGGCGAAGGAGAGATCAAGTGATGTAAGTTTTTTTTTTTTTTTTTAAACATTTCAATGAAAGTAAGTTGTTGTTTTTTTTTTAGGTTTTGAAAATTTTAACATCAAACACAAGAAATCCTTATTTAATATGGGACAATGGAACCAGAGCACAGCTTTTGGACTTTCTAGAACAACAGCGCACACATTCTACTAAGGAATCCTATGAGGATATTGCAATGGTACATGATGTAGCAAAGGATTTTGAATATGATGCTCACAAGTAAGTTTAGCTTTTTTATGTATTTGCTCGTTGATGCACAAGAATCAGTCATAAAGCTGGTAATGCTTTTAAAAATCGAAAAATTCTCCTTATTTTTAAGAATGCTCATAAGTATTTCAAATCATCCAATCTTCCTTGGATGTTATCATTTATAGTTTGGGGCTAATTTCATAGGCCATACATTACACTTCATCAGCTACAACATGCGATTCTAAAAATACCATTTTAAAAATATTTTCTTTCTTTTTTTTTTATTCTAGAAATGAACTTCAAATCGGCGGCGTATTTATTCGTATCTACAATGAAATGCCGGCCTATCCTATTGTTAATCCTAAATCCTTCATAATTGATCTATTGGAGTATCTAAAGCAAACTTACAAATTCCTTACCGCCAGTAAGAACAAACACAATCCACAAGTAATCACCACCACACTTGATGGCATTCTACAACCCACTCTTGCACCAAATCATCCGCAATTGCAAGATAAAAAAGGCACAACTATCGATGATGTCCTAAATGCGTACAATCGATCTAAAAATCGCAAGAAGATCGAAACAAATACCATCGATGAGCAAGCGCAAAATAAGTACAAATATAGCTTCGAAGAGAATAAAAATATCGAAGCTCACACAATAATGGTTTTGCGGGCGCTAATATCTGTGATAAAAACCAACGCCGAAGTAGACATCCAGTGTATTGGTCATTTTGATATGATCTTTGGCTTTTTGGCTAATAATATTTTTAGTGATGTGAGTCAGAAGTTAATTGCGAAATTTTATTTGATATTTAATTTGATAATTTTGAATTTTAGAACACTTTGGTGAAGTCAGTTGCTTTGGAGGTCGTGGCACTCGTTTCGCGTAACAAGGAATGTGTAAGTGAGATTGCTGCTTGTGAGATTCTTGGCAGTTTCTTAGTGGCTCTTTGTGATCCCGATCTTCGTGCAAGTCAAGTTAAAGTACTTGAAACTCTCTCTGGCCTTATGAATGTACAGGAAATGATTAAAGAAGCGCAAAATAAGGGCGCCGTTATCTACCTCCTTGATATGTTCTGCAACTCAAGAAATCCACAAATTCGAGAACTTTGTGCTGATATAATGTCTAAAATGACAGCAGATCGATTGAGTGGACCAAAGGTAAGGAATACATTTAAATATTATTATTATTATTAATCGAAAAAAAATAAAATTTTATCTATCTCAAGGTTCGTATTACAATATGTAAATTCCTGCCGCCATTATTTGTCGATGCGATGATTGAATCGCCACAAACATCTGTCCAACTATTTGAGTCAATTCATGAACACCCCGAACTGATATGGAATGACACAACTCGAAGTCGAGTCTGTGATGCTGTGGCGGATATGTGTGGAGGGTAACTATTTTAAAAGCAAACCACAATGCAGGCCTAAAGTTAAATATATTATTTTTCTTATGTCTGTAGATTCTACAAATCTCAAAAAGTCAATTCGAAGATTCTTTGGAAGGATCCGGAAATTCTCAAGGACATTGTTACCAATGAAGTTGTAGTGGCTGGAGTTTATTTGCGATTATTTGTTAGTAATCCTGCGTGGACACTGCGCAAACCAAAGCAATTCTTATCGGATTTATTAGATTTTGTTGTGGATCAAATAAGTAAAAGCTCCTCAGAGGTAATTTAAGTTAAAATACCATATAATTAATTTTTCCATGTCTCTGAGGTAACCTTTATGTCTTTGCGGTCAGTTCTGGAATGTCGACCTATCCTTAAACCTTAAAATCTATAAATCAGCCTTTTTAATAAAAGTTATAAAAAAAGCTTAAACAAAGACAACGAGTTTCTTACGAAAACAAAGCGAAAAAAATTCATGAAGATATTCCCAATGAGATTGTTGTGTTTAGGGTTTATTTGATCCTTTTTTTTACTGTTCCTTCTTGGAACTATCTCCTTACCTGGCACGCTCAAACTCGTTCACCGCGAGGTTCCCTTGGTGCAACATTCACCAGTCTCGACCATCTTTTTTAATATTGAACTTTTTTTTATTTACAGAAAGATGTTCTTGATCTCTCAACAACTGCCCTTGTTGAACTTCTTCGATCTCAGCCCAACTTAGCCGATGAAATCCCAGTTCTTGGTCACATACCAAAACTATTTAATTTGCTTACCGTTCAACCAAAAAATACATTATCAGTATTACATCAACTTTCATTATCAGAGGTAACGTCTTATATACTTTCTATAGTAGTAGGAGTTTAAATCGATAATTAATAAATTTTATATTACAATTACAGTTTTGTGTGAGTGCAGTTTCACAAACCGAATGTATATTGCCGCTTAAAAAGTGCATGGAATATCACAGGGATTGTATTGAAAAGTCTTGCGAGACTCTAAGTCGCCTCTTCAAGTACCAGCATGTAAGTAATTTGAAAAATGATAACATTGCTTAAAATTGAATTTAATAAAATTTCCATTTAGGATTCCTTAATAAGTCAATCACTGGAAGTAGGCTTGATTCCTTTCCTACTAACACTACTCGAAAGCCGTTTGGAATTTATCGATAATCCTTCGACTGTCAAAGCTCAAATAGTTGCCGCATTAAAGGGAATGACACATAATTTGAACTACGGTGATCGCGTTACACAGATTCTTTTGAAACATCCTGTCTGGTCAGAGTTTAAAGATCAACGTCACGATCTATTTATAACTGACACGAATGTCAGAGGCTATTTGACAGGTAATATCAATATCTAATACATATAAAAAAAAAATAAACTCAACCAACTAATATTTGTTTATTTGCAGGAATAAATCCAACTGCTGGGTACCTAACGCAAGGACCTGCACAAAATGTTGAAGTTTTAACATCACCACCACCGATGGATCGCGATGATCCGTCAGCAAGGCCTTCTGAATAATATTTAAAACTTATTCCGTTTCAAACTGGAATAGTTAGAAATTTAGAATTTTTATCTTATAGTTTTGTTTCTAGATATTTAAGCGATGTCCGTAAAGAAAGAGGGTAAATAATGATTATGAACTTATAAAATCCCACTCGTATTTATAGTTAACAAAAAAAAACAAAAGAAAAGAAAAGAAGATTTTGCGCTATTTCCGCCTTCCTTTTCATTATTTTCCTCTCACTGTTTTTTTGAATAATATTATTATTTTTTAGATATAATTTCATTATTGCCAAGATAAATGATAAAAAAAATTAAACAATCATGGATTTCATTGCGCTTTTTATATGTATATATGAGTAATTAAAGTTATTAATAAAACAAAATATTTAAGCAAATTCTGAAACAATATTAAAATTAATAAAAAAAAAAAGAAGAATTTACTGATATTTTTTATTATTATTTTGTTTTCTATGTAAATGATAATTAATCTATCTACATAAATAATTTTTATATTTGTATGCATAATATTGTATGAGCGAAAAACTATAAGAATACACGGAATGATATATAAGAACTATAATGAAAAAATTGAGTAATTTGAATTGTTTTACTGTGGAGATTACTTGATAGGGACAACCGTTCCAAGAATGGTTTAAGTTAAAATCCATAGTTCTGTAGCTCGGAGGAATTATAATTATGAATTCAGCAATGGAAAATATTTATAGGGGCGTCTTAGATCACATGACTGAGAGTATACGTGACAAAGACTTTTTAAGCAAATTTCAAACCGAATACTTAAAGAATTTGGTATCATTAATCGGTAGCTTTCGTCGCTTTCGAAGAAGGACGGACCGATAATGCTGTTGGCTCACAATCCGCGCCAAACGGTGGCTTTATGCTGATATTTTATTAACGGTCCTCGTCGCTGAAGATGATTTTTTTTTTGCTGAAATCGGATTCCACTTTGTGCCCTTAGTGTCTGAAAAAAGACAAAAGTTAACCACATACAAACAACATTTTAGGTCTACGGTAGATCTCGTTACTATTGCAAACCAGTCACCTGGTGATGGAAGGCCCAAACCACCCGGCAAAATATACATATATAACATGCGAAGCAATCAAGCGCGGGTTATGTCAAGTTCAGTAACCCAACAAATAGAGGTTCCCACATGCAGCCATAAACAGGTTTACAATAAAATAATGACTATGAACGATCGAGTTCATTTGCCAATCGTCCGGTCTCGTTAGAGATTCCTGGAAAATAAGTTATGCTGACATTGGCAAATGAGCACGATCGTCTGAACTTGCATAGCATCATCCACTTCATAATAATAAAATATAATCAGTTGGATTCGTGTACTATATAGTTGTATATATGTACACATATGTATATATATAACAATAAAGTTGCAATTTTGCTTTTAACTTTTTTAAAAAGTATTTTTATTTAATACAGAATCTAAGTCGCACTTAATTTATTCAAATCTAAAACATAATTATATTTAATTGCTGTTGTTGGACGAACAATTTAATTTTCTTTTGTTCTCTTTAAGTTAATTAGGTACAACGAAGTAAGTAAATTTTTAAATTTCAATTAAGTGGTATCTTATACATATGTATCTATCTACATAGGTATATATCAATATCTACGTGTATGCATTTTAAATTTAAATGTCTTCACTATAATGCAGTCTTTGATAATAACATCCTTTGAGCAGTTCATATTTCACAAAGAACAAACAAAAATAAAAATAAAAGTATAACTATCCTTCAAGTACATACATATATTATAAAGCTAAGTGAGTTACCCAGTGTTGAATAATTAAAAAGAATTAAATATTGATTAGTGTTTATTGACTTGAATCTAGGGAAATCATTAAATTAAATTTGTATTTACAACGATGCATACGAGATTAGGAACACACTACACCATTGTTGCCATTAGATGATTTTAAACTCAACAGTATAAAAGTTCTATTAGTTTAATGGACTGCAATTATTTTAAGGTTGGCCCCGCAGTCTAATCTAGTCTCAATGCGAAACCTTTAGACTTAGACCTCTGGGCAGTTACGGACATGAAGTGTTTACACTGAGCATAAGGCCCAGAGTTGTATACCCATACCTACTATATGTACCTACCAACAATACCCATGCATACCGATGTTAGAAAATAATTAACCAATTACCGTCACGAAATAACGGACAGCATGAAAGGAACTCAAAATAAGTGTAGATAACTTTTAGAAAAATAGAGATATCCTTTTATAAAATAATAACTTAAGCCAAGTCAGTTTATTTATACATTTTTCATAAGTTTTTATTGTTTGAGCTCCATTATTTGTGTCTATATATACAATGTTGTCATGTATCTGTATTGATTGATATCCATCACCTATAATAGACGGCGACAAAAGTATCAATGTTTTTAATATTTTAACAATCAGTTATCAGTATAATGCAGGTAGTCACGCCAGCTTCATAAAATTATATGCAATATTTGAAAAGTGTTTTCCGTATGTAAATTATATAAAATATCAAACTTTTATAATCTCAATTTTTATAGGAACTACAAACAATGAGTGGCATTAGTAAAATTTTTGTTGGGGTGGGAGATCCAAGCCTTATTTTAAATTTATTTTATTTATTTATTTTTAGTATACAACTCGTTTTTAGTATATCTAAAAATTTTCAACCATTAAAAAAAGGATCTTGTGGGTTTACATCGTTTCTTCTGATGTGAATGTTTAACAAGTCTTTTTTTTGGGCACTCACCCACACGTGTTTTTTTGAATTCCTTAAGACCTTAAGGTTCTCGCCATATACAATTTTTTTTTTTCGTCGAAATTAGTTAGTGCCCTTAAATATACGTTAGTTGGAAAGACTGCAGTCAATCTAAAATCTATAAATAAGAGGCAAAACTTTGATTTAGTAGGTACCTGCCTTGACTTTTAAAAACTAGAAACAGCACCCAATTTTATTATTCTGACTACAATTAAATAAACCAGTGTCAAATTACTAGCAGTCAATTCTCTGCAATACCCAATTTTTGAGTGTTTCCAGTCTTTTAATGCCCTAAAAATCGAATTTAAATCTTAGTCAATTTCAATCTTTATTTACCTTTTCGATGTAAATTAAATTTAAAAATAAAATGAAATCTTTTTTACTGCGCTCTTATGCTTATGTATCAATGACTGCAGTCAAATAATGACTTACTGATTGCCTAAAGATGAATCTTAACTTTCAGGTAATTAAAAGATAGGTATGAAAAAGTCGAAAAGAATACTTACTAATAATGCAGTTTATTTAGCTTCTTCTAGTCAATTGACTGCATTATAGGTAACTAAAAAATTCGAATATTTGATAATAGGCGTATTTTTTTGTTAGTCCGGAGGGAATTGGTCGAAAAAACAACGTTGATGCTAAACAATCATTAGGCGTGTTTTTTTGTAAGCCCAGAGGGAATTGGTCGAAAAAAACAACGTCGGTGCTAAACAATCACCATGTTAAATACAACAACAACTAATCCCCTACGGGCTAAGCTAAACCCAGATAATTCTCCGGGCTTAACTTAAGCACACAGAAAAACAGTGTTACCGGCATAAATTATATACTTGTTATCGATAGTTTGTATGAAAACTCCATTTTGTTTCTGTGTTGCTGTCACTTATCCCTGTGGTCGTTTTTTTCGTGCAATTCCCACCGACCTTGCAAAAAAAACACACGCCTAAAGACTGTTGACAGTAATTTTAAATTTAAATTTATTTATAGGACCTAGTTCTCAATATCTATGTGAATTAAATTCTGATATAATATAATTTTGTGACCCAATTATAATTCGATTCACTAAACATGCAACCATCAACCTTTCGTATGATACACTTTCAAAATAATCGATCCTTTCGCACATGTTATGTGTACCTACCTACCTACTACCTACATTGCTACATAATGTACGTGATCCTTTTCATTTCATACGGGGGTTTAACTGAAAACAACAAACATTTCAAGAAACCCAACCCAACGAATATTCAAATTGTACTTTTTCCGTTTCGTTGAGTTTATCTGTTCATTTGGTTGGCAAATTATATCAGAAACAAATTGTGAAATAAAAGTGAAACAATTTCCTCAAACATTTAAAATGAAAAAAAAAAAAAATAATAAAAACAAAAAATTGAAAACTGTAAAAATTACAAAATACTGGTGCAGGATGTAGAAACACATGGCATATCCTTCTCACGGCATGGCATTTCTAGGAAAAAAAAAAAAGCCGACCAAGAGTAATTTGCACCATGACCTGGCCAAAAGTAACTATAAGTTTCATCATATAAAAAAGCGTCTCTTCGTCGTTCGTCGATGGCGCTGGGTGTTGCCGGTGCATGCTGCAAGGCTGCAACCTGCAACGTAATTATATGTTCGCGATTAACTTTTGCCACTGTTTCATGCGGAAATGAAAATGTTTACATATACTTTCGAGGTAAATTTAACCGATATTTTATGTGTTCGACAAGTGGGCGGCGGCTGCAAGGAAGAGTAAGGTGGGCAGAGTAGTTTTTTTTTCTGTCGATTTTGACAGCCAACTGCGGGACTTTGTGCCGCCACTACCGCCCTTCACGTCATCGTGCCCACCTGAGCAAAGGAAACTTTTATTTATATTTGTTTATTTGTTTGACTGTTTCGTCCTTTTTTTTTAAATTCCCAACCATCAGTATACCAAATTAAGGATAACCTACAGTAAAAAATAAAACCTGTCCAACAAGAAAGCCACTTTAGGAAAACACCGTAGGTAGGTAGGTATGTACTGACGGTATCTGGAAGTTCGGTTGAATTGGATTTGCTTTTACGGAAGCGCGATGTTGGTATACCTAGTTGTTGTTGTTATTGTTGATGATGGTGTGAGTTTAAAGCATTTGGATGACGCCTTGTTGTCCTTTTTTATAGTAGTTGCAAAGAGCATTTATTTGATGTGCATGATGTATGTACATACATATATTGTATTATCCTGTCGCCGTGATGGTGCATCACGTACTATACGGCCAAAGGCAACATTGCGTGCTTAAGTGCATGTAAAACGCGTTTCATGTAATCAGAGAACAATTACGGTGCAATTGCCGATTGTTTTGTGTTTATCTGTCAATAAAACAATCGAATGGTATTTTAATCCTTCAATTATTATCCGTGTGCATGAAAAGTTTTATTGTCTTGTTGGCCACATTGACACGCACTTTACAATAGGTACCTAGGTGTGGTCTGGAAGCTACAGCTATTGCTCCCTGATAGTGATAGAGTAAGCTAATATTGGATTTATAAATTAAATGAGTGAGTCATAATATTGTATGAGCAAATTAAGAGTTATCAATGAATCACAGTTATAATTTATTTGGACAGGGTTCTCGAAGTTTCATGTTTTTATTTATTAGTTGATTGTAGATATACAATAGGCGTGTTTTTTTTGCAAGTCCGGGGGGAATTGGACGAAAAAAACGACGTCGGACAATCACCATGTTTAATGCAACAACAAAATGTTTTTCAACGATTTTTAGTATTTTCTTGTAGTTTTTTTGCTTTAAAAAAAAACTGCCAATTGAATTTTTTTTCAAAATTTATATTAGTAACCAAATATGGCATTGTTTATAGAATAAAATTATACCGAAGTTAATATTGTTGTTTGTTCAAAAAATATTACAACCGAAACACGTTTTTCACAAAATTTTAGCATGTTTCTTGATCTAAAAAAAAACTGCCCGCTCATTTTTTTTTAATCCTTTCAATTCTTTATTACGTAATTATGTTTAGAATAAAATTAACCTGAAGTCGATGGCATTTTTTGTTTCTCGAAATATTTTTTATTTTTTTTTTTTAAATTGCTGTAGTAAAAAAACCGCTAATTGAATTTTGAGAACCATTTCTGCACTTCGTGATGTTAATTTCTGTAAAATAAAATTTACTCGAGGTTGATATCGCTATTCGTTCTCGAGATACAGTGAACAATAGAAAGACTCACGAAGGTACGAACGTCATGGTACATACATACACACACACCTCGACCTCGAAACGTCGAGAAATGTCAAAATTTTTAATTCGACAAATCGGACCAATTACAATAACTTCCAATGGGAAGTTAGTAATGTTGTACGTAACATGATATTTGTTACCATTTCATTTTTTTTTCATTGGTACCTATGTACCTACATAGGTAATGCAAGGAATTGGTAATTAAAGGAATTGAAAAATCTTCCAAGAGTAATAAGGTAAGTTATAGGTATCTTATATTATGAAAAAGTTCCTCTCTCTCATTGTAGCCATTCAAATTCTGCAGAAAATTCTTGGTTCCGCCTTAGAAACAAGCGCATACATAGAAATGGTTTTGATAGTTGTAGGTACCTAAGTCACTAGGACCTGGTTCTTCAGGAGCTGTCATATTCTAGAAAATGAATTCTTTATTTTAATGTTTATAGTTAAAATTAAGCAAAAAATATTAATTTTAAATACTCTAAACATGGTTCGTTCCATATCTGTCAAGCAATAAATTCCGCAGGACGATTGCCGAGATTTTACAGTCACCAAACATTTTACGACTTTCTGATTAAAAAAAGGCATACAATTTAAAACGATTAAGTAGGTACGATATATAGACGTACCTTGTGAGCTGCATCATGACCACTTTAAACCTTCAGCGTTTGCAGGTGTAGATAGTTGTATAATACTGTCCGTCCCTCTGGTAGGTACACTGCTACTTTGTGCGCATCGTCAATGGAACTGAAATAATCATCAGGGCCTCAAAGTTCTCCTGTGTATCCCGAGGCACGCAAAGCCGATGTCACTAAAAAGATCTGCCGGAAAATGGGGGAGGGATACAAATATTATGATACTCAGACGCATGTACGTACAATTGTACATTGTACAGATCAATTTGCCTTTTTCAAAAATGGCACATTTCACTAGACGAAACTGGTGTTCCAAAAATCCGGACCTAAGCTTTTCTCATAACTCTCTTCGAGCTTGAAAAAAATCAGTCTTCTTGTATTTTTTTTTAGAAAAAGTCTGTCATTCCTGTTCTAACAAAATTAAACTCATAACACTATGCGAAAATCAAAAACCGTTTAATTATGCTATATGAAAATTCCTTTCTTCTCGACATAAAGATTGTGTTTATCGATTGTTAACGTAGATATACCCACAATCAATTGCAACACATATACACACCACACACATATACATTGAAGCTGACCCTGAACGTTTTTCGATTTCATATATGAATTCTCCGAATCGAAACCATTCCAAAACCATTAACCTTTCTCCAGTCTGTATAGTATAGGTAAAAAATAGGTTCTTGCCACCAGCGAATCTGACGCAATAGCTACTGCTACTGCCGTCGCCGTTGGCCTGCCCACCATATAACCTGCCATAACCGCCAGCCAAACTTCGAACCGAACCGAAAGCCTCAGCTAGGTAGTTGCGTTGCTATACCTACATAATAACGTTTTGACTGTTGCAATTTGGGTCAATGGGTATGTTAACACAATTTTGGCAAGAGTACAATTTCAAACCGAACACAGTTTTCGAGGACATTTACAACACCTCGTTTCCAGCTGATTGCAATGCAGCTCGCCGCCATATAAAGTATATATACTGTATATTGATGTACCACCATCATTGCCACTGCCGGATCTCCATAACAATATGCAGGTAATGACGTGGATGGAACTCAAAGCTTGGAAATGGGCTTAATTGTAATTACCCCATTTTGTCGTTTTCGCGATGTCGATGTACCATACCATCTTGAAATTGTTCCCAGTGGTGGATAAACCACCACTATAGGTATAAGTTATTGGGAGTGAGTTTGTTGGGATCTGGCCCGGCCGAGAAGGACACTTAATAAAATTCATAAAAACTCTTTTATATAGAACCGCACAATTGAGTAATTTAATAGAAAATCAATATACAACAACGGTGTTTCCCGTTTGCGACGTGTTTCTGTTCTTGTTTATTTGCGGGAATTGCTGGCAAAATCTGTCCGTACATACTACATAATATATGTATGTATAAATATATGTATATTCATGCGGGGCAAACAATTCTCTGTTTTGAAAATTGCAGAGGCGGAAAATTAAGAAAAAATAAATTTGCACTCAATTTGTGTTTTGGTATAGTTTGTTGCTGGTTGCGGTTTTCATGTGTGGTAGGTGTTCTGGTTTGGGCATTTAATAAAAGGTAACCGAATGTTTGGCCTATAAGTGGGAAGTAGATAATATAACGTTTGTTAAAAGACCTTCACTATATTTGTATACATTCCACCCACCCATTATATTGCTGGATGCAATATTTTTGAAATCTAAGGGTAAAGAGTGAAAGCTAAGCTTTTGTTGCATAATGCATTTCGGAAAGGTGAAAGCAATTTCCTCTTTTATAGGGAATAGGTTCATACAAGTATAGATACATATTTACAAAGTTTAAAGAAAATCCCTTGAGCGGTTAAGACATTTAGAAAAGAATTGATATGCACAGTTCAGCCGTATATACCTACATTATAAAAGGTCATTAATTTTTAGGTTTCGAAAGTAAAGCTAAAAAAACACACAGCGATACATTTTTGATGAAAATTTTATTTATTATAAAGTTTGGACTTTGCCAAAAACATTATCATTCAAATGGCCGCCTCGGGATGATTCGCAGCATGCAATTCTTCTGTGGTAATTTTTAACCACTTTTTCGCCCATTTCGGGCGGTATCTCGGCCATAACTTGAGTAATGTTGGTTTTTAATCTGTCTAGAGTTCGGAGATTATTTGCGTAAACACGGCCTTTTGCGTAGCCCTACAGAAAATAATCTTACTGTGTCAAATCGCATGATCTTGGTGGTAGATTGACGTCGCCAAAACGTGAAATTACGCGACCAGGAAACTAATTGGTTATGTTATGTGGCTTGTTGCCCCGTCTTGTTGGAATCACATATCGTTCAATTCATGATCTTCAATCGCCGACCAAAACAAATCGTTCAATTGCTGCGAACGCCGCCGAGAAATCGGAAAATTCGAATCATCAGCAACACTCTTGCACTAACTGCAGCAATATTTTCAACTGAGCGTGCATTACGATGATGCACAGGCCTTACGACATCAGTAACGCTTCCACTCTCTTCAAATTTTTTTCACAATTTTACCGATTGTTTGCGTAGTCGGTCGATTATGACGACCATAATCATAGCGTAATGCGCGAAAAGTGGCTATGTTTAAATTACCACTTTTAATAATTTTAACGCATTGTTTGTTTGTTAAGCGATCCATTATCGTAAATGGCTAACACATCCAAGTAATATTATGATACTTCAAATGACAGCTGAGTTTGGCAGGTGTCAAATGCCAGCGCTACCAACTTGAAACTACGAATTGAATGACTTATTGCATATAGGTATGTATTTGTTAAGGTGTTTATATATAGGTACTATGTATAATCCACCGAATGAAATGCGTTTAAATGATAGTCAATTTAAAGAAGATTTGACAGCAAAAATGAACAATTTTGCTAAGAAATCCTGTTCATCTAACTCTCCGAGATCTCATTTTCCTGAACATACTGTCTTAGAAATATATACATACATACATAAATAATATATGTCAAGCTAAACATGTCGAGTTTTTTAATTTTTTACAAGATTTAAGGTCCCCTCATGATAAAAACCCATTTCAATTTAAATTATGGTTTCCACATTATGTAATATGTATCCTACATATATGTATGTGTGTTTATTTCATATGTTTAGACATAATAATCCTAAAATGCTTCATCCTCATTATTGCCCATCCTCCATTTCACAAATGTTTTTGTTTTTGAACATTTTTGTTGTGTAAACCTTCAAAATTAAGTTTTCCACAATTCTGAACAAACTGAATAAACTTTTTCATATATATCTGTCATCATCATCACCATAACCATTAACATCAAATAAAATTCCTAACTCAATAACATGCAAAACATCACGTAAACACGACCATTAAAGGTGAAACTGATTCAATAAAAACACAGAGTAGAATTATAATTCCCATCAAAAGTCCTTAGGATGTGACGCGACGACACGACATCTCTATATATCTACATGGGAATTTACATTCGGCTGAATACATTTTCATTTTGTGTGAGTTGATGATGATGGTGATTCCCTTTGCCTGCCTTTATCCTTATGCCGAAAAAACACGGCTTCATTCAATTCCCCACCAGCCGCCTCTTCACTGCCGCACCACCAATCCACATACACACACACACACACACTAACTGTCATGTCGTCGTTTACTAACCTCGGGCTAAATTTCATCAACGCAAACATCATTCAACGGTTTTTATGCGAAAAACTTTAATGGATTTTAACGTCAGGAAATTAAACGACTAAATCAATAAATCCTTTGTCCATGTCCTTTGGGATGATGATGAATTCCTAGTGGGAAGTGAGTGAGAAGTGAGGCTGTATATTTTGTATAAGGCTGTTGTTGGATGGAATGGTTTTTATGGTATAGACAGTATAAAGACCGAAGTGCTATATACCAACGTTTATATTATTATGAAGCCAGGCGTTGTTGATAGCAAAGCTGAATCTATACGCGGCACGGTGTTGTAAAGTGTCCTGATGCCGCACGGCGGCGCTCGGGAACCTGCCATATAGCCTGGCATAAATCTGAAATTGGATTAAATCTTGATAATTTAATATTTTTAATGGAGCATCGGAGGAGCGTCAAGCTGCTGTGGCAGTTTAATATAGATACGCACTCACGTATACGCTATACCCGTCATCAGTCGGTATACCTAACATACAACTTTACTATCCAAAACCCATATACCTACGCAAGCGAATACCTTTTTATAATACTTATGCAATAAATTGATAATGGCGGTTACGGTGATGGTTGAGAACATCAGTTTGGGGTATTTCCAAAAACTGTTAGCTGCCAGCAAAGTCCTTTGCCAAACATTTTTGCCACATTACCCAGAGACTCATTTACTGGGGTGCTATAATGATTAACATGGAAAGAAGGTTTTTGGAAACACTGGATAGAGCTCTCTGATAGGTGCCTAGCCTATATATATCGCCTAATAAAGACCAGAGATACAGTTCGGAGTTCTCTTTGGGTGCGAGTTCGGTGGGGTAATGTGGTAACATGAAATTTTGGTCTAATTTCAAAATTGGACATTAATGAGTTTTGCGGCACAGCCTAATCTACGAAATTCAAGGATGCAATTATCGTGGTGCTGTTTCAGTACCTACTACTACTACTAGGCACGTTACATATTAGCAAAAGTACCTATACCAAAGGCGGGTTAAGTGCAATAGTTCCATGATGATGATCATCATCATTTGGGAATATATGTCATCATAGGTCTTTTGTACCATGGGGAGTATAATTTTCATCCTCGATGGATGACAAAAAATACATATAAATATATGTGTATGGTTGGAGACCTATATAAAGTTCTCGCTTCACCATTCACAACTACTCTTGGTGAAGTTATTACAGAGATTTAATTGAATGTAAAAAGTTTCAAGTGCTTTAAGTGGTTTGACTTGAGGGTGAGTCTTTTAGTCTGTTTGTTCTTTAAATAAAAAAAAAAAAGTTCTTTAAAGATTTGCTTTTCTTCAGTTTTTTGTTCATCTTATTGAATTAGGTCATAGGTATTAGAAAATAAGAATATAAGTGGAGAATGAAATTTGATCGAAGTCCTTACAGTTGAACAAGACAGTTGGAAGTTTTCCTAGCATTTGACATCTGTGAGGAGGGGAGACTATTACACTTTACGAAAATATAAGGTAACGTAGGAGATATGAGAAGATTTGACATACAGCTGGACTACATTTAGGAAGCCGAGCTACTGACCAATTAGATGAACTTGCTTCGAAGCTGGGATTACTCGTAATAATCCCAGCGAAGTTGTTTCGTATTCTTATGGAGTGTATATCTTAAAGCTTTAAGTTTTTATGCTTTACCAAGATCGAGGTGGAACTTTCAGAATAGAAGACCGAAAACTTTATTGATATTTTTGTTCAACGTGACGGAGTCACTCTAAAGTACTAATGCAAACTTTACACTGAACCAAAAATGTACATAATATAAATGAAAAGTTGCATATTCCGTATGAAAAAAATCATGTGTTTCGCGCTAATGTAACTTTTCATACGGATTATGAAATCTCATTCATACGTTGATGATTCAAATCATACTTGGATGAAAAAGTCATCAAATTTATGAAAGTTTCATAAAACGAGCAAATTCTATTTCCCCTCCAGATAATGCAGGCTTTCATATTCTTTATGTATTTTTGCATACTAATGATGAAAATTATTCATACATTTTCCAAGCCTTCTGAAGAAAACTTACATCCAATTGATGTAAGACTGCATAATAAATGATGTAATCTTTCATCCAATGATGAAATTTTGCATAAAATGTATGAATAGAGTCATCCGATTGATGATTTCTGTCAAACGACTGATGATGCTGATCATCTTTTTGATGTACAGCTACATACAAGTGATGTAATATTTCATCAAATGATGAAATTTTGCATAAAATGTATGAATAGAGTCATCCGATTGATGATTTCTGTCATACGATTGATGACGCTGATCATCTTTTTGATGTACAGCTACATACAAGTGATGTAATATTTCATCAAATGATGAAATCTTGCATAAAATGTATGAATAGAGTCATCCGATTGATGATTTTTGCCATACGATTGATGACGCTGATCATCTTTTTGATGTACAGCTACATACAAGTGATGTAATATTTCATCAAATGATGAAATTTTGCATAAAATGTATGAATAGAGTCATCCGATTGATGATTTCTGTCATACGATTGATGACGCTGATCATCTTTTTGATGTACAGCTACATACAAGTGATGTAATATTTCATCAAATGATGAAATTTTGCATAAAATGTATGAATAGAGTCATCCGATTGATGATTTCTGTCATACGATTGATGACGCTGATCATCTTTTTGATGTACAGCTACATACAAGTGATGTAATATTTCATCAAATGATGAAATTTTGCATAAAATGTATGAATAGAGTCATCCGATTGATGATTTCTGTCATACGATTGATGACGCTGATCATCTTTTTGATGTACAGCTACATACAAGTGATGTAATATTTCATCAAATGATGAAATTTTGCATAAAATGTATGAATAGAGTCATCCGATTGATGATTTCTGTCATACGATTGATGACGCTGATCATCTTTTTGATGTACAGCTACATACAAGTGATGTAATATTTCATCAAATGATGAAATTTTGCATAAAATGTATGAATAGAGTCATCCGATTGATGATTTCTGCCATACGATTGATGACGCTGATCATCTTTTTGATGTACAGCTACATACAAGTGATGTAATATTTCATCAAATGATGAAATTTTGCATAAAATGTATGAATAGAGTCATCCGATTGATGATTTCTGCCATACGATTGATGACGCTGATCATCTTTTTGATGTACAGCTACATACAAGTGATGTAATATTTCATCAAATGATGAAATTTTGCATAAAATGTATGAATAGAGTCATCCGATTGATGATTTCTGTCATACGATTGATGACGCTGATCATCTTTTTGATGTACAGCTACATACAAGTGATGTAATATTTCATCAAATGATGAAATTTTGCATAAAATGTATGAATAGAGTCATCCGATTGATGATTTCTGTCATACGATTGATGACGCTGATCATCTTTTTGATGTACAGCTACATACAAGTGATGTAATATTTCATCAAATGATGAAATTTTGCATAAAATGTATGAATAGAGTCATCCGATTGATGATTTCTGTCATACGATTGATGACGCTGATCATCTTTTTGATGTACAGCTACATACAAGTGATGTAATATTTCATCAAATGATGAAATTTTGCATAAAATGTATGAATAGAGTCATCCGATTGATGATTTCTGTCATACGATTGATGACGCTGATCATCTTTTTGATGTACAGCTACATACAAGTGATGTAATATTTCATCAAATGATGAAATTTTGCATAAAATGTATGAATAGAGTCATCCGATTGATGATTTCTGTCATACGATTGATGACGCTGATCATCTTTTTGATGTACAGCTACATACAAGTGATGTAATATTTCATCAAATGATGAAATTTTGCATAAAATGTATGAATAGAGTCATCCGATTGATGATTTCTGTCATACGATTGATGACGCTGATCATCTTTTTGATGTACAGCTACATACAAGTGATGTAATATTTCATCAAATGATGTAATTTTACATAAAATTTATGAATTTATTCATACCGATTATGAAATTTTTCATTTGATTTATGTTTTGTTTCATAGAAAGGATGCAATTTTTCATCTTTTTCATGTAAGATTACATAAAAATGATGTAATTTTTCATAAAAATCTAAGTAAGCTTTCATAAAATCTGTATGAATACATTCATATTGACTATGAATGTTTTCATACGATTCATGTTTTTTTTATAGAATTTATGCATAAATGTTCGTAAAATATATGAATGGTTTCATAGATTTTATGAACTTTTATGCGTAAATTATATGAAAAAAACATGAATCGTATGAAAACATTCATAGTCAATATGAATGTATTCATACAGATTTTATGAAAGCTTACATAGATTTTTATGAAAAATTACATTATTTTTATGTAGTCTTACATACAAAAAAAAAAATTAAATTGCATAAATTCTATGAAGGAAAAATATAAATCGCATGAAAACATTAATAAATCGTTATGAATATATTCAAGTATTTTATGGAAAATTAATATTACATTAAATGTATTTATAGTTCTTAGCTTACCTATCTATTCTTTCCTGGAAAAGTATGACTGTATCCTTTCCTTTCATATCCTTTCAGATTTATTCTTGTCCTTTTTTCCGGGTGAATTATCTGAAAATCTTTAATCCTTCATTAAAAACAATAAACTTTTTTATGAATTTTAAACATGTTATTATTTTCTAAGAAAAAAATTTATACATTAAGGGCTTTTAATTTAACGAGATATTATTGATACATAATAAAGATTTAAATATATAATCCAATTTGTGAATAATTTTATAAAAAATTATATAAAATGAAATAACATTTACAAAGTAGAGCCTTTTAACTCTGCTGAAAGAACGAACATTTTGGAAGATGTATTTTTTGTACTTTTCATGTCATAAAAGTGATTCTCTATAAATGACCAAAATTGAGAGCAGGCTAGAGGATATTCTAAATTAAATAAATGGAAAGTTTTAAAACAAATATCAACAGCCCTTAAGAGGCTGTTGAAAAGGAACTTAACTCCGTCTAAATATACATAAAAGTTTGAAATTTTATTAAAATTAGTGTCACCTAGACCAAGTATAAACGGCTGAATATTTTCGCCTTTCGACTTTAAAAAAGTAATGTGGTCATCCATTTCTTGAACAGAGTTGGCAAGGAACAGGAATGCTTGCTGTGAGCTGTGGACTGTAAATTTAACCACACTCTTTTTTCCTGTGTTGTCCTTTTTAACAGCTTTTTGAGTTGGTATTAAAAAGAAGTGCAAGCACCACATTAATTTTGCTGTTGACGTATCTGTAATTAGAATTGAAAAAAAGAATTATTAATATAAAATGACAAATAATAATAGGAACGAAATAGATAAATACATAGGTATAACTTATTAATTATTAAGTTTATAAATACTTAAAATCGAAGTAATATAATTATCTACATAATATGCAAATGTAACAAAATCAAAACGGTGGTTATTCATAGACGTTTGCAAAATCAACTATTACTTATCTGCAGCTTTAACTAAGCAACAGTTTAAAATTTTAATAAATAATTTGTCTCATAAACAAAAACGACATTTTCGTTTTCTAAGACAAGGTCACCTACAGAAGCATAATATGATGTATTTAATAAAAACAAAATGTGAAAAAAACTAATTACCATTATTAATATCTGCTTGCCCAATTTTTTGAAGCATTTCCCTAATTGGTTTATCCTTTAAGTGGTTTTCCCTCAAGAGAAAGTTTTTCAACGCAGTTGCTTGTTCCGGCCATCTTATAAGTATTCCCGGACGACTTCCGTACATTACCGCAAAATCCTTGTCAATCTGATGAATTAAGTGATTTAATGTAAATTAATAATTAGTTATACTTTATAATAATTGCTAAATGCTTTTTTAAATAAGTACATATATAAATGCAATTTTATTTATTTTAATATATGATAAGAATATTTATTCAAATGAAACCTACTAAACGATAACCAGTTGGGCCTTTATACTCTGGCCATTTTGCAAATATGCTTTCCAAAGAACTGGCTTCCTGAATGTTTTTCATTCTATACTGACTACATGATTGCCAACAGCTGTCAAATTCCATAGCCGATAAATTGTCATACTTTAAGCTTCGAATAGATTCCTCTGCATCACCTTCAGGACCTGTTGGGTATACAAATATAAAGTGACTAGTTTAATAAAAAAAACAAAGAAAGTAAAAGGATTGAAAGGTTGTGGGATTGCTTTTTATTTGATTCTGCCATTTGTGTTATTATGCACAAAACAATTACTGAAATATAATTTTACATTAGCTAGGTGTGTTTTGTTGAAAACATTAAGGATCAAAATAAAAATGTTTACTTTCTCTAAAGTTTCAAAAAAATGAAACAGAGCTTTTTGCCCGTTACATTATCAAACAAAAGTTAATAAAACACTGAGTTTTTATTTACTATTGTTAATCCCATGAAAGTGAAGTTATCACCTTTATAGAAATGGAAGTTCATATAGCAAGCTCAGGTCAATAAAAAACCAGCATTAAATATGAACTTCCATCTTTATAAAACGAAGAGGTCAATAATAAATTTCGTATGTCTTCAAACCTGTACGCAAACAAATTTTTTTTGGTTCAAAATTAAATCCGAACTGCACAGAACACAAAAGTGAAAAATAATCTCTAGATTATTTCATATATAACGACAAATAGACTAACTTAACTATATCTTGAAACTTTTATTGGCTAGTAATTGCGTTTTTTTAAATTATCATGTCAAAAAAATGAACAAAATTGAGATAAATGGTATCCAGCTGCTCCAAAAAAGCTTATGAAAAGAAACTTTATTCTGTGTAAGCTATTTAAATTAATGTCACCTAGGCCAAGAAAAAATGGTTAGTGTTTTCGTCTCTGGTTTCTTAAAATGTAATGTGGTCGTTTATTTCTTGAACTGTGTTGTTTAAAAACAGGAACATGTTTTTTTAATGTTTTTTGAGTTGGAATTAAGAAGTTCAAGCACCATATCAATTTTTTGATATATTCGCTTCTTTTGTTCCGCAATATTCCTGTTCTTGTTACTATTATCTTTTATCTAATCTATGCTTTGTAAAAAGCTTAAGGAAGTTAATCAATTTTAAAGAACATATACCCAAAACCTTAATATATAATTTTGGAACTATTTAAACTCTAAAATAATTTGTAAAAATGTTGACTGCAGTTACATTTGAATATATGTAGTTTAAATGTAAGTAGATACTCACTGAATTGTTTACGTGGATTTGATTCAACATTAGGGGTGTCAGAGGTATCCTCATCGGCCTCATCCGGAGCTAATGTTCTTTTGAGGAGTGACCGAAAGCATCTTTTGGCGTTACAAGCTTTGGCATATATTTTTCCTCTTCTACCCACACGGTAATATTCCAGTTTTTCTCCGGGGAAACGATTAAGAAGTTCTTTTTCCAACCTATAACTGGTGCCCAAGGACATGTGATAATAGTTTTCTTGAAAATAATTGCAAATTATGCTTATCAACATAGTCCTATGTTCATCTAGTAATTTGGAATACCGCTCATAGTAATCTGTCACAATTTTTGATTTCTCACTGTTGTTTATTATGTCCGATAATGATATAAAGACATCGTTCGGTTCTGGTGACTCAGGTCCTTTTGAGGTACTCGGTGAAGAGTTGTATGACGCATTTGATAAAGGCTTTTGATTTCCTTTTTCAGAAATAGATTGGCTTTCCTCTTCGTCTACGAACAATGACAAACTTGAACGCCATTCTGTTAAACTTTGTTCGAACATCACCAGATCACCAATTTTTTGGTTTTTGAAAAGCAAATTAATGTGACGTCGTTTAATTATTTTCAAAACATCGATGTTTATTTTCTCAGCTATAATAAAGAGAAATTAACGAATGAAAAGGAGAAGCAGGATTTATAAACTCATATATACTAGGGGGATTCATGCAACGTTGTAAAACACTAGATAAGTTTATCTTTTGGATAAATTTATCTTTTGGATAAATTGATCTTGGACAAATACACACATTTAGTTCAATCTGAACTAGTGAAACACAAAGAAAATAATAAAAGGTAATGTATGCAAAATTAATAGAGAATCGAGAAGTATGTATGGAAAAAAATCTCACAGCACTATTATGATAGCCAATTATTAATTGATATTTACATTTGTGTATGTCATTTGACCATAGTTTTGATCATTGAGAATTCAAATGACCATTGTGAATTGAAAGTAAATGTATAGTTATCAATGAAGTTGAATTTTTTTTAAATTAATTGTGTATTATAATTATTATAATAATATTATAATATGGATATATTGTATTTAAGTAATTAGTTTGATAGTAGAAGTTGTGAGCATTATGGAAATATTTTGTTTGCTTTTATAGTAGCTTAACCACTTACATGCTTTTATAGTAGAACCACTTACATGTTAAAAATTCTGTTAGATGTTCTAAATTCCAGGACTTAAGAAGTTGCTTGAATGTTTCTTCTGCTGCTTTCGAATTGTCTATTTTAAAATTTGGGGAAGTCAAACTATAGTAGTTCTGTAACCCTGTAATATTCTGTAACCCTGCTAGCGATATATTTTCAACAGACTGTATTGTGGGTCTTCCATACGAGGGTGGAATTTCTATGTAAGACATAGATACAGGTTGATTAGGGTTTTGTTCATCTTCTGAAGTTGTTGTACTGCTTTCCATCGTTTTTCTTGTTTAGTTATTTCAATAGAAACTAAAAGTATGCAAAGATTTTTTTAAACTTTTTAAGTATCAATGGTAAAAAATAATTTAAATAAAATATGTATATAAAATAAAATATATAAACATTATATAACATATATATATACATATATGTTTGCTATAATATATGTATATATATATATATATATATATGTATATATATATATATATATACATATATATATATATATATATATATATATATATATATATACATATATATATAACATGTATATATATATATATTCACCTTTACTGTAAAAAGTATTCTTTTATATGTATCATTGTTTTTCCTTTCGCAGTTTTTATTACTGTTGATGGAGGTCCTATTAATTCATCAAAGTGTAAAATAAAATATTCGCCTAGACAAGAAGTATCGACTTCAAATGCCATGAAATGCGGGTCGTAATGAACTTCTTTTAGTTTTTGGCAAAATAAAACAATGTCTTCTTCATTTTGCACAAAATGGATTACCACATAAATATTATAATCGTCGGTTAATTTTGATACATAGTAGCCAGTCTTATATGATACTCCGTTGTATTCAGCCTCGCGAAAAATATTTAATCGATCTTGCTGGATGTTCATCTTTTTGCTTATTAAAGAAATCAACCCGCTTTGCGTTTTACTTTTTTTCCAGACTACACATTTAGGAGTATCAAATCTATAATTTAAGATTCTATTTACAAATTTTAGTTGAAATTTTTTAGCCAATGTAAGGCATATATTTTTTCTGGAAGTTATTGCATGTGAATATAGTTTAAAACTTTTGTGTTTTGCTTCATATTTAAAACACCAGTATTTCCTTAATGGTCCTGATTTTTGTAGGATTGTTGGATAATGTGTCATTATATGGAACTTGGGCTTTAAATTATCTTGGAAAAGTTGAAGATATTGTTCATTATGTGTTTTTATTTTGCTCCTTAATGTTAAAATTGATTCATCTGTTATTTCAAAGCAAAGGACCAAATTAATTATTTCCAGAAGATTTAAAAGGAAACTCCAAACATCATCATTTAATGGCACCAAATCCCCTACCATAAGAGGTAAAAACTGAACAAAAGTAAGCATTTCTCTTGCTGACATTCGTAAATGGTGCTTTTGCAAATGAGTTAGATGTATTTCATTCGAAGCATTTCCTATTTCTATGGAACCATATTCAAATGTTTGTTTTCGTTTGTTTAATATTTCTAATGAAAAATATTTCTTTATTTGTGTAAAATGAATTATTATGTGACAAAGATCATAGTGACATATCCCTTCGAAAATATCATGCATAGCATCCACGCTAAAATTTTCTACAACATGGAATGAGGGGATATCATTGAAACAGCATTCACTATTAATACCAGTTTCTTTAGGATTATATTTCTGTACATCTAAGTTATAATTACATATGTTTCTCATTTCATCTGGCTCTTCAATGCAAACATTACTGCATTTGTCTTTTTGTAAACGACAAAATCGACAAAATGTTCCCGAAAACGATTTATTGAAACCCAGAAGCGTGTTTAGGCCTAAATTATCACCAAGTATGAGGCCTAAAATAAAATGAACGTGGTTTACATCACCATTAGCAGCCTTTATATCGATACCTTTTTCTTCAAGGAATTTTAACTCTTTTATAAGAGGCATCAGGCAATTATCGTTTCCATTCCTTTTCAAGTCTTTTGATTTAATTACGGCTGCTAAAAATACATTTTCCAATTTCGCTTCATTTAACGGCATACAGGCGAATGAATAATAAAAGTTACAGATGGAGTGAACTGAAGAATGAGATCCAAGGGGATTGTTAATTTCAAATTCGTCTGCATACAAGAAATATGGTATCAATATTTTGTTTGGATACAATTTAGACTTTGTTTTCCACAATTCTCCTTGTACAAAATTTATGAACCGATCATTTGATTCCAAAAATTTCATATAGTTTAGCATGTCAAGAAGAAAATTTTCAGTTTCAAATAATACTTTAAATTGTGAACGAAGCGGTAACACAACGCCTTTGTCAATAACTTCCTCTAGATGTAACTCCCCAGTACGATAGTTTGTTTTTATTTCCTCATTAATTACAAACTCATTTACGTCGTCCATGTATCCTGAGTTTCTTAGTTTTTGAGTTAAGAGATAATCTGAACTACACTTCTCAAATGGATCTTTACAAGCACTTATAATACTAGACATTTCGTTTAAAATCACTTCATTTTGATTTAGTTTGTATTTTGAAAAATTATTAAAAATTTCAAGAAGAGGTTCGATTACAAAAGCTAAGGCACCTCTCTGAATTTGGTAAACATCTTTTCTTGAAAAATTATCATTTGAGTGTAATGATAAAGACCATTTCAATGCACTTTCAAAAAGCTTTTCTATTCCAATTTCAGCTTTGAACTCATTTCTTTTACTCTGAATATCTTCTTGGGGGCAGCTTTGAGAAGAAGGTGGGTGAACTAATATGCTATTAACAGAACTCTCAATATGATTCAAGTCCACGCTTTTATTTAAAACTTCAACATTTGTAACAGATTTTTGTACTTCTTCAGATTTAAAAATTTTGACGTGACAGCGTGTTATATGTCTCTTGTAACTCGACGAATTCTTGAACAATAGGGAACAATGTTTGTCAAAACAACGAAAAGTACTGCAGGAGCGTAGATCATGTATATTTTTAAGATGATACATAAGAATATCAATGTGGCCAAACTTTTTTTTGCAAACGAAACACAGCATTTTATGATAAAAATCTGCAAAATAATTTAATAAAATTATTAGTATTACTCCTAGAAAAAACTAAATTGAAATAAAGTTTGCTTATTGTTTTTTCGAAGTTATACGTCATACATTTATTCTGTTTTCATATTTATTACAAACATACAATTTACGGATTGAATGACTGAAATGCTGACAGTAGGTATAACCAAAATATACCAAAACTTAGTTTTACAGAAAAGACAAAAGGAGTAATAAAAACTTAAAAAAGAAATCTCCAAAGCATAGCAAAACCAATAATTGATTTGAATGTTGCATTTTTTAACGCCGAATTTCTTAAAAAAAAGGCAGCTTAAAAAAAAATGACCTCAGCTGGAAAAATCAATACCTACCTATTTCAAAACTGAAATAAATTTTCTCTGAATGTTTCTTCCAAAAAATAATAGATACCATTTGCAATTTGAAATATAAAGCTGTTTTTAAACAATGTTTAAACTAACTTTTAAAACAACACGGCAGGGAAAAGTATTCAATCTTTTTCTTTGGTTCTTTTAGTTTGTTTGGGAAGTTACTAATTTATTATTATTTTATTCAAAACTTTGATTTTTTTTCTACGCGAAGCCTTTACTTGCTCTTTTGATCAAGCACAACCAGTATTTAGTAATTAAATAAATAATCACCTTTTGTGATTATTGTTTTTGAATTTAAGGACACATTTGCAAATTATTTTCGTTTTTTAAATCCAAATTATGCTAAATGCACTTAGAGCATTATTATTCTGAAAGCTTCAAGTCTTACTAATGTAATATTTATGAGTTGTTTAGAAGAAATTCTAAAATAAACGAGATAAATGTCAATCTAACCGCTTAAGCCAGATGTGTGTTTAAATACACACAAATAATTTTTATCTATAACTTGATTTTTCTTATTTAAAAAAAAAGTCGTTTCTGTATCGACCAGTTAAAAAGCTAGAAATGTTAAATAAAAAAACCATGAAACAAGCAAAATTCGTTACTATTATTAGTTTAAATGCTTTGTTTTATGTCGATTTATTATCAATAAAAGAATCGAAGATTAATATTAAAGAAATTTTCAAGGCACAAGCAAAATTAGTGCTTCGTTTTGATAGGTTTTTTTGTTAAAACAAAATTGACCTTTCTATACGAAACCAATACCTGCAGTACATATGAAATGATTAAATCAAGAAATAAGCTTTCAGAATAATTTTTTAATATTTATTGCTGACAATTAATAAGTTTTTGATTGTGTGTTTTTGAAATTAAAGACACATTTGCAAATTATTTTTTTTTAAACCCAAATTATGCTAAATGCACTTAGAGCATTATTATTCTGAAAGCTTCAAGTCTTACTAATGTAATATTTATGAGTTGTTTAGAAGAAATTCTAAAATAAACGAGATAAATGTCAATCTAACCGCTTAAGCCAGATGTGTGTTTAAATACACACAAATAATTTTTATCTATAACTTGATTTTTCTTATTTAAAAAAAAAGTCGTTTCTGTATCGACCAGTTAAAAAGCTAGAAATGTTAAATAAAAAAACCATGAAACAAGCAAAATTCGTTACTATTATTAGTTTAAATGCTTTGTTTTATGTCGATTTATTATCAATAAAAGAATCGAAGATTAATATTAAAGAAATTTTCAAGGCACAAGCAAAATTAGTGCTTCGTTTTGATAGGTTTTTTTGTTAAAACAAAATTGACCTTTCTATACGAAACCAATACCTGCAGTACATATGAAATGATTAAATCAAGAAATAAGCTTTCAGAATAATTTTTTAATATTTATTGCTGACAATTAATAAGTTTTTGATTGTGTGTTTTTGAAATTAAAGACACATTTGCAAATTATTTTTTTTTAAACCCAAATTATGCTAAATGCACTTAGAGCATTATTATTCTGAAAGCTTCAAGTCTTACTAATGTAATATTTATGAGTTGTTTAGAAGAAATTCTAAAATAAACGAGATAAATGTCAATCTAACCGCTTAAGCCAGATGTGTGTTTAAATACACACAAATAATTTTTATCTATAACTTGATTTTTCTTATTTAAAAAAAAAGTCGTTTCTGTATCGACCAGTTAAAAAGCTAGAAATGTTAAATAAAAAAACCATGAAACAAGCAAAATTCGTTACTATTATTAGTTTAAATGCTTTGTTTTATGTCGAATTATTTTCAATAAAAAAATCGAAAGCTTTGCTTTATGTCGAAAAACTTTGAATAAAAAATCGATGTTTAACTAAACCTTGGTAACAAATCGATTAGTGTTTTTTATAACTTAAATAATTGATAATAGTAAATTTGTTTGAATATTGTTTAAACTTACCTTCACAACTAAACAGGCAACTCAAATCCCCTTTTTTGTTTTTATGATTCTGGCTGGTCACTTCACGGGTCGCGGCACGATCACGTCTGGGTCTGGTTTTTTTGGCTTGGGTTTTGAAGGTCGCGTTTTCAAATAAAATAAAATGTAAAAATAAAATAATAAGTATGTATCTATATTCTATATAATATTGTAAATAATTAAAAACACATTCTAACAAATCAAAACAATGTTTCGTTTTGATATGTTATTATCAAGTTTCAAAACAGATGTCTGCTGAAAGTTTTTTGTTAAGAATTTTCAAAATTTTGCTTTCAATACGAAACTAATATGTATCTACTTGCAGTATCTATGAAATGATTAATTCAAGAAATAAACCTCCCAAATAATTTTTTTTCAATTTATTGCTTATGATATGATTAATAAGTTTGTAATTATGTGTTTTTTTAAATTATTTGCAAATCATTTTTGTTTCAAATTATGCTAAATGCACTTAGAGAATTATTATTCTGAAAGCTCCAAGTCTTACTAATGTAATATTTATGAGTTGTTTAAAAGAAATTCTAAAATAAATGATATAAATGTCAATCCAACCGCTTAAGCCAGATGTGTGTTTAAATACACGCAAATATTTTTTATCTATAACTTGATTTTTTCTTATTTAAAAAAAAGTCGTTTCTGTGTCGACCAGTTAAAAAGCTAGAAATGTTAAATAAAAAAACCATGAAACAAGCAAAATTCGTTACTATTATTAGTTTAAATGCTTTGTTTTATGTCGATTTATTATCAATAAAAGAATCGAAGATTAATATTAAGGAAATTTTCAAGGCACAAGCAAAACTAGTGCTTCGTTTTGATAGGTTTTTTTGTTAAAACAAATCGATTTCTGCTGAAAATGTTTTTTGTTAAGAATTTAAAAAAAATTGACCTTTCTATACGAAACCAATACCTGCAGTACATATGAAATGATTAAATCAAGAAATAAGCTTTCAGAATAATTTTTTAATATTTATTGCTGACAATTAATAAGTTTTTGATTGTGTGTTTTTGAAATTAAAGACACATTTGCAAATTATTTTTTTTTAAACCCAAATTATGCTAAATGCACTTAGAGCATTATTATTCTGAAAGCTTCAAGTCTTACTAATGTAATATTTATGAGTTGTTTAGAAGAAATTCTAAAATAAACGAGATAAATGTCAATCTAACCGCTTAAGCCAGATGTGTGTTTAAATACACACAAATAATTTTTATCTATAACTTGATTTTTCTTATTTAAAAAAAAAGTCGTTTCTGTATCGACCAGTTAAAAAGCTAGAAATGTTAAATAAAAAAACCATGAAACAAGCAAAATTCGTTACTATTATTAGTTTAAATGCTTTGTTTTATGTCGAATTATTTTCAATAAAAAAATCGAAAGCTTTGCTTTATGTCGAAAAACTTTGAATAAAAAAACGATGTTTAACTAAACCTTGGTAACAAATCGATTAGTGTTTTTTATAACTTAAATAATTGATAATAGTAAATTTGTTTGAATATTGTTTAAACTTACCTTCACAACTAAACAGGCAACTCAAATCCCCTTTTTTGTTTTTATGATTCTGGCTGGTCACTTCACGGGTCGCGGCACGATCACGTCTGGGTCTGGTTTTTTTGGCTTGGGTTTTGAAGGTCGCGTTTTCAAATAAAATAAAATGTAAAAATAAAATAATAAGTATGTATCTATATTCTATATAATATTGTAAATAATTAAAAACACATTCTAACAAATCAAAACAATGTTTCGTTTTGATATGTTATTATCAAGTTTCAAAACAGATGTCTGCTGAAAGTTTTTTGTTAAGAATTTTCAAAATTTTGCTTTCAATACGAAACTAATATGTTTCTACTTGCAGTATCTATGAAATGATTAATTCAAGAAATAAACCTCCCGAATATTTTTTTTTTTCAATTTATTGCTTATGATTAATAAGTTTGTAATTATGTGTTTTTTAAATTAAAGACATATTTGCAAATAATTTTTGTTTCAAAAATCCAAATTATGCTAAATGCACTTAGAGTACTATCATTCTGAAAGCCATGAATATCATTAATGGAATATTTATGAGTTGTTTATAAGAAATCTTAAAAACTAAGATGAATGTAAATCCAACCGTTTAGGCTGATGTGTGTTTAGTTAAACACAAACATTTTTGTATCTAAAACTTGATTTTTATATTTTTAAACAAATACTTGGTTGCTGTATCCACCAGGTAAAAAACTAAAAATGTTAAATAACGAAAGCATGAAATAAGCAAATTTTGTTACCATTATTGGGATAAATGCTTTGTTTTATGTCGAATGACTTTCAATAAAAGAATCGATTTTTAACTAAATTTCTGGGCCTGGGTCTGGTTTTTGGCTTGGGTTTTCCAGATCACGTTTTCAAATGAAATAAAATATAAAAATAAAATTTTAATTTTGTATCTAAATTTTAAATAGTTTAAAGTATAAGCAAAACCAAGCAATTTTTTTTTATTAGTGGGAAATATATTCACAGCCACCTTTTATTTTGTTTTTTGCACTATCATTATAACTTTCCCGAATGAAATGAATAATCTATTTCAAAAAGAAGTCTTCCAATTAAATTTATTTTGTAAGAAACCAATAAGCAAAGAATGTACAGCCGTCAGACGGCGGCGGCATGACAAAAAACTGCGTTCTCGGTAAAATGGCGTCTCCACTGGACATGCACATTTCACGTTCCAATGGAGATGGGCTTTTGTGTGTTTTATTTGATTATTTTCTAATTTTTTTCTAATTTTGCATGTTGATTGTTTTCACTTTTCTTTAATACGGATATAAATGGGTAAAATGCTTAAAATTATATCGAATTTCTTTCTAAGAAAGTATCAAATTTGTTAGAAGTAAATATAAAATTGATAGATTTTTCTCAGAAAATTGATTCTTTTTTCAAAGGAATTCGACATTACCTATTCTTTTATTAACTTACCTTAACTTTAATGGCAATCCTTTAAACTTTATTTAATTTTTTGTAAAAACCGGCGCACGTAGAAATTTTGCTTTCAATACCAAACTAATATCTATACTTGCAGTATCTCATAGATATGATTAATTCAAGAAATAAACCTCCCGAATAATTTTATTTAATTTATTGTTTATGATTAATAAGTTTGTGATTATGTGTTTTTAAAATTAAAGACATATTTGCATAATCATATTTATTATTCTGAAAACTCCAAGTCTTAGGGCTGTTTAGGAGAAATCCTAAAAAAACGATATAAATGTCATTACAACCGTTTAAGCCTGCTGCGTGTTTAAATACACACAAATATTTTTTTACATCTAAAACTTTATTTTTCATCTTTAAAAAAACAAATACGTTGTTGCTGTATCGACCAGTAAAAAAGTAAAACATATTAAATAAAGAAACCATGAAACAAGCTAAATTCGTTACCATTATTGGTTTAAATGCTTTGTTTTATGTCGATTTATTATCAATAAAAGAATCGAAGATTAATATTAAAGAAATTTTCAAGGCACAAGCAAAACTAGTGCTTCGTTTTGATAGGTTTTTTTGTTAAAACAAATCGATTTCTGCTGAAAATGTTTTTTGTAAAGAATTTAAAAAAAATTGACCTTTCTATACGAAACCAATAACTGCAGTACATATGAAATGATTAAATCAAGAAATAAGCTTTCAGAATAATTTTTTAATATTTATTGCTGACAATTAATAAGTTTTTGATTGTGTGTTTTTGAAATTAAAGACACATTTGCAAATTATTTTTTTTTAAACCCAAATTATGCTAAATGCACTTAGAGCATTATTATTCTGAAAGCTTCAAGTCTTACTAATGTAATATTTATGAGTTGTTTAGAAGAAATTCTAAAATAAACGAGATAAATGTCAATCTAACCGCTTAAGCCAGATGTGTGTTTAAATACACACAAATAATTTTTATCTATAACTTGATTTTTCTTATTTAAAAAAAAAGTCGTTTCTGTATCGACCAGTTAAAAAGCTAGAAATGTTAAATAAAAAAACCATGAAACAAGCAAAATTCGTTACTATTATTAGTTTAAATGCTTTGTTTTATGTCGAATTATTTTCAATAAAAAAATCGAAAGCTTTGCTTTATGTCGAAAAACTTTGAATAAAAAATCGATGTTTAACTAAACCTTGGTAACAAATCGATTAGTGTTTTTTATAACTTAAATAATTGATAATAGTAAATTTGTTTGAATATTGTTTAAACTTACCTTCACAACTAAACAGGCAACTCAAATCCCCTTTTTTGTTTTTATGATTCTGGCTGGTCACTTCACGGGTCGCGGCACGATCACGTCTGGGTCTGGTTTTTTTGGCTTGGGTTTTGAAGGTCGCGTTTTCAAATAAAATAAAATGTAAAAATAAAATAATAAGTATGTATCTATATTCTATATAATATTGTAAATAATTAAAAACACATTCTAACAAATCAAAACAATGTTTCGTTTTGATATGTTATTATCAAGTTTCAAAACAGATGTCTGCTGAAAGTTTTTTGTTAAGAATTTTCAAAATTTTGCTTTCAATACGAAACTAATATGTATCTACTTGCAGTATCTATGAAATGATTAATTCAAGAAATAAACCTCCCAAATAATTTTTTTTCAATTTATTGCTTATGATATGATTAATAAGTTTGTAATTATGTGTTTTTTTAAATTATTTGCAAATCATTTTTGTTTCAAATTATGCTAAATGCACTTAGAGAATTATTATTCTGAAAGCTCCAAGTCTTACTAATGTAATATTTATGAGTTGTTTAAAAGAAATTCTAAAATAAATGATATAAATGTCAATCCAACCGCTTAAGCCAGATGTGTGTTTAAATACACGCAAATATTTTTTATCTATAACTTGATTTTTTCTTATTTAAAAAAAAGTCGTTTCTGTGTCGACCAGTTAAAAAGCTAGAAATGTTAAATAAAAAAACCATGAAACAAGCAAAATTCGTTACTATTATTAGTTTAAATGCTTTGTTTTATGTCGATTTATTATCAATAAAAGAATCGAAGATTAATATTAAGGAAATTTTCAAGGCACAAGCAAAACTAGTGCTTCGTTTTGATAGGTTTTTTTGTTAAAACAAATCGATTTCTGCTGAAAATGTTTTTTGTTAAGAATTTAAAAAAAATTGACCTTTCTATACGAAACCAATACCTGCAGTACATATGAAATGATTAAATCAAGAAATAAGCTTTCAGAATAATTTTTTAATATTTATTGCTGACAATTAATAAGTTTTTGATTGTGTGTTTTTGAAATTAAAGACACATTTGCAAATTATTTTTTTTTAAACCCAAATTATGCTAAATGCACTTAGAGCATTATTATTCTGAAAGCTTCAAGTCTTACTAATGTAATATTTATGAGTTGTTTAGAAGAAATTCTAAAATAAACGAGATAAATGTCAATCTAACCGCTTAAGCCAGATGTGTGTTTAAATACACACAAATAATTTTTATCTATAACTTGATTTTTCTTATTTAAAAAAAAAGTCGTTTCTGTATCGACCAGTTAAAAAGCTAGAAATGTTAAATAAAAAAACCATGAAACAAGCAAAATTCGTTACTATTATTAGTTTAAATGCTTTGTTTTATGTCGAATTATTTTCAATAAAAAAATCGAAAGCTTTGCTTTATGTCGAAAAACTTTGAATAAAAAAACGATGTTTAACTAAACCTTGGTAACAAATCGATTAGTGTTTTTTATAACTTAAATAATTGATAATAGTAAATTTGTTTGAATATTGTTTAAACTTACCTTCACAACTAAACAGGCAACTCAAATCCCCTTTTTTGTTTTTATGATTCTGGCTGGTCACTTCACGGGTCGCGGCACGATCACGTCTGGGTCTGGTTTTTTTGGCTTGGGTTTTGAAGGTCGCGTTTTCAAATAAAATAAAATGTAAAAATAAAATAATAAGTATGTATCTATATTCTATATAATATTGTAAATAATTAAAAACACATTCTAACAAATCAAAACAATGTTTCGTTTTGATATGTTATTATCAAGTTTCAAAACAGATGTCTGCTGAAAGTTTTTTGTTAAGAATTTTCAAAATTTTGCTTTCAATACGAAACTAATATGTTTCTACTTGCAGTATCTATGAAATGATTAATTCAAGAAATAAACCTCCCGAATATTTTTTTTTTTCAATTTATTGCTTATGATTAATAAGTTTGTAATTATGTGTTTTTTAAATTAAAGACATATTTGCAAATAATTTTTGTTTCAAAAATCCAAATTATGCTAAATGCACTTAGAGTACTATCATTCTGAAAGCCATGAATATCATTAATGGAATATTTATGAGTTGTTTATAAGAAATCTTAAAAACTAAGATGAATGTAAATCCAACCGTTTAGGCTGATGTGTGTTTAGTTAAACACAAACATTTTTGTATCTAAAACTTGATTTTTATATTTTTAAACAAATACTTGGTTGCTGTATCCACCAGGTAAAAAACTAAAAATGTTAAATAACGAAAGCATGAAATAAGCAAATTTTGTTACCATTATTGGGATAAATGCTTTGTTTTATGTCGAATGACTTTCAATAAAAGAATCGATTTTTAACTAAATTTCTGGGCCTGGGTCTGGTTTTTGGCTTGGGTTTTCCAGATCACGTTTTCAAATGAAATAAAATATAAAAATAAAATTTTAATTTTGTATCTAAATTTTAAATAGTTTAAAGTATAAGCAAAACCAAGCAATTTTTTTTTATTAGTGGGAAATATATTCACAGCCACCTTTTATTTTGTTTTTTGCACTATCATTATAACTTTCCCGAATGAAATGAATAATCTATTTCAAAAAGAAGTCTTCCAATTAAATTTATTTTGTAAGAAACCAATAAGCAAAGAATGTACAGCCGTCAGACGGCGGCGGCATGACAAAAAACTGCGTTCTCGGTAAAATGGCGTCTCCACTGGACATGCACATTTCACGTTCCAATGGAGATGGGCTTTTGTGTGTTTTATTTGATTATTTTCTAATTTTTTTCTAATTTTGCATGTTGATTGTTTTCACTTTTCTTTAATACGGATATAAATGGGTAAAATGCTTAAAATTATATCGAATTTCTTTCTAAGAAAGTATCAAATTTGTTAGAAGTAAATATAAAATTGATAGATTTTTCTCAGAAAATTGATTCTTTTTTCAAAGGAATTCGACATTACCTATTCTTTTATTAACTTACCTTAACTTTAATGGCAATCCTTTAAACTTTATTTAATTTTTTGTAAAAACCGGCGCACGTAGAAATTTTGCTTTCAATACCAAACTAATATCTATACTTGCAGTATCTCATAGATATGATTAATTCAAGAAATAAACCTCCCGAATAATTTTATTTAATTTATTGTTTATGATTAATAAGTTTGTGATTATGTGTTTTTAAAATTAAAGACATATTTGCATAATCATATTTATTATTCTGAAAACTCCAAGTCTTAGGGCTGTTTAGGAGAAATCCTAAAAAAACGATATAAATGTCATTACAACCGTTTAAGCCTGCTGCGTGTTTAAATACACACAAATATTTTTTTACATCTAAAACTTTATTTTTCATCTTTAAAAAAACAAATACGTTGTTGCTGTATCGACCAGTAAAAAAGTAAAACATATTAAATAAAGAAACCATGAAACAAGCTAAATTCGTTACCATTATTGGTTTAAATGCTTTGTTTTATGTCGATTTATTATCAATAAAAGAATCGAAGATTAATATTAAAGAAATTTTCAAGGCACAAGCAAAACTAGTGCTTCGTTTTGATAGGTTTTTTTGTTAAAACAAATCGATTTCTGCTGAAAATGTTTTTTGTAAAGAATTTAAAAAAAATTGACCTTTCTATACGAAACCAATAACTGCAGTACATATGAAATGATTAAATCAAGAAATAAGCTTTCAGAATAATTTTTTAATATTTATTGCTGACAATTAATAAGTTTTTGATTGTGTGTTTTTGAAATTAAAGACACATTTGCAAATTATTTTTTTTTAAACCCAAATTATGCTAAATGCACTTAGAGCATTATTATTCTGAAAGCTTCAAGTCTTACTAATGTAATATTTATGAGTTGTTTAGAAGAAATTCTAAAATAAACGAGATAAATGTCAATCTAACCGCTTAAGCCAGATGTGTGTTTAAATACACACAAATAATTTTTATCTATAACTTGATTTTTCTTATTTAAAAAAAAAGTCGTTTCTGTATCGACCAGTTAAAAAGCTAGAAATGTTAAATAAAAAAACCATGAAACAAGCAAAATTCGTTACTATTATTAGTTTAAATGCTTTGTTTTATGTCGAATTATTTTCAATAAAAAAATCGAAAGCTTTGCTTTATGTCGAAAAACTTTGAATAAAAAAACGATGTTTAACTAAACCTTGGTAACAAATCGATTAGTGTTTTTTATAACTTAAATAATTGATAATAGTAAATTTGTTTGAATATTGTTTAAACTTACCTTCACAACTAAACAGGCAACTCAAATCCCCTTTTTTGTTTTTATGATTCTGGCTGGTCACTTCACGGGTCGCGGCACGATCACGTCTGGGTCTGGTTTTTTTGGCTTGGGTTTTGAAGGTCGCGTTTTCAAATAAAATAAAATGTAAAAATAAAATAATAAGTATGTATCTATATTCTATATAATATTGTAAATAATTAAAAACACATTCTAACAAATCAAAACAATGTTTCGTTTTGATATGTTATTATCAAGTTTCAAAACTGATGTCTGCTGAAAGTTTTTTGTTAAGAATTTTCAAAATTTTGCTTTCAATACGAAACTAATATGTTTCTACTTGCAGTATCTATGAAATGATTAATTCAAGAAATAAACCTCCCGAATATTTTTTTTTTTCAATTTATTGCTTATGATTAATAAGTTTGTAATTATGTGTTTTTTAAATTAAAGACATATTTGCAAATAATTTTTGTTTCAAAAATCCAAATTATGCTAAATGCACTTAGAGTACTATCATTCTGAAAGCCATGAATATCATTAATGGAATATTTATGAGTTGTTTATAAGAAATCTTAAAAACTAAGATGAATGTAAATCCAACCGTTTAGGCTGATGTGTGTTTAGTTAAACACAAACATTTTTGTATCTAAAACTTGATTTTTATATTTTTAAACAAATACTTGGTTGCTGTATCCACCAGGTAAAAAACTAAAAATAACGAAAGCATGAAATAAGCAAATTTTGTTATCATTATTGGGATAAATGCTTTGTTTTATGTCGAATGACTTTCAATAAAAGAATCGATTTTTAACTAAATTTCTGTAAAAAATGTAAAAGTATTTTTTATAAAAGAATTATTCTCTTCATAAAGGGAATTGGAATTTAATAATTATTTTGATTATTATAACTTACCTCCAAAATTTTTATAACACTGGCAGAGTGGCAGGTCACTTCTGGGTCTGGTTTTTGGCTTGGGTTTTCCAGATCACTTTTTCAAATGAAATAAAATATAAAAATAAAATTTTAACTTTGTATCTAAATTTTAAATAGTTTAAAGTATAAGCAAAACCAAGCAAATTTTTTTTATTAGTGGGAAATATATTCACAGCCACCTTTTATTTTGTTTTTTGCACGATCATTATAACTTTCCCGAATGAAATGAATAATCTATTTCAAAAAGAAGTTTTCCAATTAAATTTATTTTGTAAGAAACCAATAAGCAAAGAATGTACAGCCGTCAGACGGCGGCGGCATGACAAAAAACTGCGTTCTCGGTAAAATGGCGTCTCCACTGGACATGCACATTTCACGTTCCACTGGAGATGGGCTTTTGTGTGTTTTATTTGATTATTTTTTAATTTTTTTCTTATTTTGCATGTTGATTATTTTCACTTTTCTTTAATACGGATATAAATGGGTAAAATGCTTAAAATTATATCGAATTTCTTTCTAAGAAAGTATCAATTTTTGTTAGAAGTAAATATAAAATTGATAGATTTTTCTCAGAAAATTGATTCTTTTTTCAAAGAAATTCGACATTACCTCTTCTTTTATTAACTTACCTTAACTTTAATGGCAATCCTTTAAACTTTATTTAATTTTTTGTAAAAACCGACGCACGCGGAAAAAACTTTATTAACTTTTTTTTTCGAGCACGGCACGCACGGGCAAAAAAGAACTTACTAGGACGACGATACATTCACGACTGAAATATAAGATAACGACGGCGGCGCGGCGAAATAACTGTTCAAGTTAATTCGTTCATATGCCGAGTTGAAATTCGTTTGAACTATACATTTACTCCTTGTAAATCTGCGACTCGGTTCTGTTCACTGATTACACTACGCGGCTTTAGGTTTGTTCAGACACAAAATAATTTTGCGATTATGTTTTATTATATTTATCTATATAGTAACTGTTTTCGTTTTGCTTTTGATGAAATTTGTCATCAAAATTATGAAATTTTACATCGGATGATGTAATGATTCATACAAATTATGGAAAACAAATCATAAAAAAACGTTTCGTATGAAAATATTCATCAAATAAAAACATCAATCTTACGATATATGAACAAAATCATACTTTTTATGAATTTTGTCATAATTTTCTGGCTTGTTAACATGAAACGACAAGAATCAGGATAGCGTCTTTGTTAATAGTAGCCAATCACATTGGACTCGTAGCGTGGATTTACACTGCAAGACGTTGGTATTGATTAGATAATGAAATAATATGAATACAATAAATGAAAAATCGCGCGATTTCCATTTTGTGTTTAAGAAGCTTTTCAGTTGCAATTTGTAAATTTAGTCTTGAAATTAGTAAATGACAGTCAAAAATAGTTCTTTTCAAGGCTAAACTTGCAAAACTGAACAGAATAAGTAAAAATCGCGCGATTTTCATTTTCTGTTTTACAAAGTTTTCTGGTGGAATTTGCAAATTTAGTCTTGAAAATAGTAAATAACAGTCAAAAATAGTTCTTTTCAAGGCTAAACTTGCAAAACTGAACATAATTAATAAAAATCGCGCGATTTTCATTTTCTGTTTTACAAAGTTTTCTGGTGGAATTTGTAAATTTAGTCTTGAAAATAGTAAATAACAGTCAAAAATAGTTCTTTTCAAGGCTAAACTTGCAAAACTGAACAGAATAAGTAAAAATCGCGCGATTTTCATTTTCTGTTTTACAAAGTTTTCTGGTGGAATTTGTAAATTTAGTCTTGAAAATAGTAAATAACAGTAAAAAATAGTTCTTTTCAAGGCTAAACTTGCAAAACTGAACAGAATAAGTAAAAATCGCGCGATTTTCATTTTCTGTTTTACAAAGTTTTCTGGTGGAATTTGTAAATTTAGTCTTGAAAATAGTAAATAACAGTCAAAAATAGTTCTTTTCAAGGCTAAACTTGCAAAACTGAACAGAATAAGTAAAAATCGCGCGATTTTCATTTTCTGTTTTACAAAGTTTTCTGGTGGGATTTGTAAATTTAGTCTTGAAAATAGTAAATAACAGTAAAAAATAGTTCTTTTCAAGGCTAAACTTGCAAAACTGAACAGAATAAGTAAAAATCGCGCGATTTTCATTTTCTGTTTTACAAAGTTTTCTGGTGGGATTTGTAAATTTAGTCTTGAAAATAGTAAATAACAGTCAAAAATAGTTCTTTTCAAGGCTAAACTTGCAAAACTGAACAGAATAAGTAAAAATCGCGCGATTTTCATTTTCTGTTTTACAAAGTTTTCTGGTGGAATTTGTAAATTTAGTCTTGAAAATAGTAAATAACAGTAAAAAATAGTTCTTTTCAAGGCTAAACTTGCAAAACTGAACAGAATAAGTAAAAATCGCGCGATTTTCATTTTCTGTTTTACAAAGTTTTCTGGTGGAATTTGTAAATTTAGTCTTGAAAATAGTAAATAACAGTCAAAAATAGTTCTTTTCAAGGCTAAACTTGCAAAACTGAACAGAATAAGTAAAAATCGCGCGATTTTCATTTTCTGTTTTACAAAGTTTTCTGGTGGAATTTGTAAATTTAGTCTTGAAAATAGTAAATAACAGGCAAAAAAATAGTTATTTTCAAAATTAAACTTGCAAGACTTTAAATATTAAATGAAAAACGTGTGAGCTCAATTTTAGTGTTTTACGAGTTTGCAGCTGGAATTTGTCAATCACTCAATCACTCAAAATATTCCCTACAATATGCAAGAAATTTTAATTTGAAAATTTAAAATTGTCTAAGCAAGGAAAATCGCGCGATTTTTCTCTAAGTAGTTAAAAGAAAAAAAGTTACGAGACATTATATTAAACTACAGTTATAGCATTCTCTTTTATGAAACGTTCATACAGAGTTATGAAATTTACATACAGAAATATGAAAAAAAATCATAAAAGAACGTTTTGTATGAAAATATTCATCAAATAAAAACATCAATCTTTCGATGTATGAACAGAATCATACTTTTTATGAATTTTGTCATACTTTTATAAGCCACGTGGCTTTTTTTACATCATTCGAGTCGAGTTGAGTTAGCGTCGTTTTGAATGGTAGCCAATCACGTTGGACTCGCAAAAGGGATTTACATTGCGCGACTTTTCTTCTGTTGGGACACAAATGTGTTGTGTGAAAATTTCAAAACCAGTAATATCCAACTAAAAGTAGTTAATTTTAATATTAAACTTGCAAAACTAAAAATATTGACTGAAAAATTATTTTCAATTTAGTTCTTTCGAAATTTGCAAATAGAATTTTAGTTTTGAAAGTAGTAAAAAACAAGTGATAAATAGATCTTTTCAAGGCTAAACTTGCAAAACTGAACATAATTAATAAAAATCGCGCGATTTTCATTTTCTGTTTTACAAAGTTTTCTGGTGGAATTTGTAAATTTAGTCTTGAAAATAGTAAATAACAGTAAAAAATAGTTCTTTTCAAGGCTAAACTTGCAAAACCGAACAGAATAAGTAAAAATCGCGCGATTTTCATTTTCTGTTTTACAAAGTTTTCTGGTGGAATTTGTAAATTTAGTCTTGAAAATAGTAAATAACAGTAAAAAATAGTTCTTTTCAAGGCTAAACTTGCAAAACTGAACAGAATAAGTAAAAATCGCGCGATTTTCATTTTCTGTTTTACAAAGTTTTCTGGTGGAATTTGTAAATTTAGTCTTGAAAATAGTAAATAACAGTAAAAAATAGTTCTTTTCAAGGCTAAACTTGCAAAACTGAACAGAATAAGTAAAAATCGCGCGATTTTCATTTTCTGTTTTACAAAGTTTTCTGGTGGAATTTGTAAATTTAGTCTTGAAAATAGTAAATAACAGTAAAAAATAGTTCTTTTCAAGGCTAAACTTGCAAAACTGAACAGAATAAGTAAAAATCGCGCGATTTTCATTTTCTGTTTTACAAAGTTTTCTGGTGGAATTTGTAAATTTAGTCTTGAAAATAGTAAATAACAGTCAAAAATAGTTCTTTTCAAGGCTAAACTTGCAAAACTGAACAGAATAAGTAAAAATCGCGCGATTTTCATTTTCTGTTTTACAAAGTTTTCTGGTGGGATTTGTAAATTTAGTCTTGAAAATAGTAAATAACAGTCAAAAATAGTTCTTTTCAAGGCTAAACTTGCAAAACTGAACAGAATAAGTAAAAATCGCGCGATTTTCATTTTCTGTTTTACAAAGTTTTCTGGTGGGATTTGTAAATTTAGTCTTGAAAATAGTAAATAACAGTCAAAAATAGTTCTTTTCAAGGCTAAACTTGCAAAACCGAACAGAATAAGTAAAAATCGCGCGATTTTCATTTTCTGTTTTACAAAGTTTTCTGGTGGAATTTGTAAATTTAGTCTTGAAAATAGTAAATAACAGTAAAAAATAGTTCTTTTCAAGGCTAAACTTGCAAAACTGAACAGAATAAGTAAAAATCGCGCGATTTTCATTTTCTGTTTTACAAAGTTTTCTGGTGGAATTTGTAAATTTAGTCTTGAAAATAGTAAATAACAGTAAAAAATAGTTCTTTTCAAGGCTAAACTTGCAAAACTGAACAGAATAAGTAAAAATCGCGCGATTTTCATTTTCTGTTTTACAAAGTTTTCTGGTGGAATTTGTAAATTTAGTCTTGAAAATAGTAAATAACAGTCAAAAATAGTTCTTTTCAAGGCTAAACTTGCAAAACTGAACAGAATAAGTAAAAATCGCGCGATTTTCATTTTCTGTTTTACAAAGTTTTCTGGTGGGATTTGTAAATTTAGTCTTGAAAATAGTAAATAACAGTCAAAAATAGTTCTTTTCAAGGCTAAACTTGCAAAACTGAACAGAATAAGTAAAAATCGCGCGATTTTCATTTTCTGTTTTACAAAGTTTTCTGGTGGGATTTGTAAATTTAGTCTTGAAAATAGTAAATAACAGTCAAAAATAGTTCTTTTCAAGGCTAAACTTGCAAAACTGAACAGAATAAGTAAAAATCGCGCGATTTTCATTTTCTGTTTTACAAAGTTTTCTGGTGGAATTTGTAAATTTAGTCTTGAAAACAGTAAATAACAGTAAAAAATAGTTCTTTTCAAGGCTAAACTTGCAAAACTGAACAGAATAAGTAAAAATCGCGCGATTTTCATTTTCTGTTTTACAAAGTTTTCTGGTGGAATTTGTAAATTTAGTCTTGAAAATAGTAAATAACAGTCAAAAATAGTTCTTTTCAAGGCTAAACTTGCAAAACTGAACAGAATAAGTAAAAATCGCGCGATTTTCATTTTCTGTTTTACAAAGTTTTCTGGTGGAATTTGTAAATTTAGTCTTGAAAATAGTAAATAACAGGCAAAAAAATAGTTATTTTCAAAATTAAACTTGCAAGACTTTAAATATTAAATGAAAAACGTGTGAGCTCAATTTTAGTGTTTTACGAGTTTGCAGCTGGAATTTGTCAATCACTCAATCACTCAAAATATTCCCTACAATATGCAAGAAATTTTAATTTGAAAATTTAAAATTGTCTAAGCAAGGAAAATCGCGCGATTTTTCTCTAAGTAGTTAAAAGAAAAAAAGTTACGAGACATTATATTAAACTACAGTTATAGCATTCTCTTTTATGAAACGTTCATACAGAGTTATGAAATTTACATACAGAAATATGAAAAAAAATCATAAAAGAACGTTTTGTATGAAAATATTCATCAAATAAAAACATCAATCTTTCGATGTATGAACAGAATCATACTTTTTATGAATTTTGTCATACTTTTATAAGCCACGTGGCTTTTTTTACATCATTCGAGTCGAGTTGAGTTAGCGTCGTTTTGAATGGTAGCCAATCACGTTGGACTCGCAAAAGGGATTTACATTGCGCGACTTTTCTTCTGTTGGGACACAAATGTGTTGTGTGAAAATTTCAAAACCAGTAATATCCAACTAAAAGTAGTTAATTTTAATATTAAACTTGCAAAACTAAAAATATTGACTGAAAAATTATTTTCAATTTAGTTCTTTCGAAATTTGCAAATAGAATTTTAGTTTTGAAAGTAGTAAAAAACAAGTGATAAATAGATCTTTTCAAGGCTAAACTTGCAAAACTGAACATAATTAATAAAAATCGCGCGATTTTCATTTTCTGTTTTACAAAGTTTTCTGGTGGAATTTGTAAATTTAGTCTTGAAAATAGTAAATAACAGTAAAAAATAGTTCTTTTCAAGGCTAAACTTGCAAAACCGAACAGAATAAGTAAAAATCGCGCGATTTTCATTTTCTGTTTTACAAAGTTTTCTGGTGGAATTTGTAAATTTAGTCTTGAAAATAGTAAATAACAGTAAAAAATAGTTCTTTTCAAGGCTAAACTTGCAAAACTGAACAGAATAAGTAAAAATCGCGCGATTTTCATTTTCTGTTTTACAAAGTTTTCTGGTGGAATTTGTAAATTTAGTCTTGAAAATAATAAATAACAGTCAAAAATAGTTCTTTTCAAGGCTAAACTTGCAAAACCGAACAGAATAAGTAAAAATCGCGCGATTTTCATTTTCTGTTTTACAAAGTTTTCTGGTGGAATTTGCAAATTTAGTCTTGAAAATAGTAAATAACAGTCAAAAATAGTTCATTTCAAGGCTAAACTTGCAAAACTGAACATAATTAATAAAAATCGCGCGATTTTCATTTTCTGTTTTACAAAGTTTTCTGGTGGAATTTGTAAATTTAGTCTTGAAAATAGTAAATAACAGTCAAAAATAGTTCTTTTCAAGGCTAAACTTGCAAAACTGAACAGAATAAGTAAAAATCGCGCGATTTTCATTTTCTGTTTTACAAAGTTTTCTGGTGGAATTTGCAAATTTAGTCTTGAAAATAGTAAATAACAGTCAAAAATAGTTCTTTTCAAGGCTAAACTTGCAAAAATGAACATAATTAATAAAAATCGCGCGATTTTCATTTTCTGTTTTACAAATTTTTCTGGTGGAATTTGTAAATTTAGTCTTGAAATTAGTAAATAACAAACTAAATAATAATTCTTTTCAAAACCATACTTCTAAAACTGAAAATAATCAAAAAGATAATATAATCAAAAATTTTGATTGAAGTTTTATAAATAAATGTGCAATGAGATTGCATAAAAACATTGAATAGTTTCATACATTTGATGTAATGTTTCATCAAACGTCAGATTGAAATTTGTATGAAATGTTCATATTTCTGATGAAAAAGTTCATACGCTTTTGGACTTTGATTTCCCAACAACAATTTCAATGGAAACAAATTTCTATTGGAGTTTGATATACGTGCAATGAAATTGCATAAAAACATTAAATAGTTTCATACATTTGATGTAATGTTTCATCAAACGTCAGATTGAAATTTGTATGAAATGTTCATATTTCTGATGAAAAAGTTCATACGCTTTTGGACTTTGATTTCCCAACAACAATTTCAATGGAAACAAATTTCTATTGGAGTTTGATATACGTGCAATGAAATTGCATAAAAACATTAAATAGTTTCATACACTTGATGTAATGTTTCATCAAACGTCAGATTGAAATTTGTATGAAATGTTCATATTTCTGATGAAAAAGTTCATACGCTTTTGGACTTTGATTTCCCAACAACAATTTCAATGGAAACAAATTTCTATTGGAGTTTGATATACGTGCAATGAAATTGCATAAAAACATTAAATAGTTTCATACATTTGATGTAATGTTTCATCAAACGTCAGATTGAAATTTGTATGAAATGTTCATATTTCTGATGAAAAAGTTCATACGCTTTTGGACTTTGATTTCCCAACAACAATTTCAATGGAAACAAATTTCTATTGGAGTTTGATATACGTGCAATGAAATTGCATAAAAACATTAAATAGTTTCATACATTTGATGTAATGTTTCATCAAACGTCAGATTGAAATTTGTATGAAATGTTCATATTTCTGATGAAAAAGTTCATACGCTTTTGGACTTTGATTTCCCAACAACAATTTCAATGGAAACAAATTTCTATTGGAGTTTGATATACGTGCAATGAAATTGCATACAAACATTAAATAGTTTCATACATTTGATGTAATGTTTCATCAAACGTCAGATTGAAATTTGTATGAAATGTTCATATTTCTGATGAAAAAGTTCATACGCTTTTGGACTTTGATTTCCCAACAACAATTTCAATGGAAACAAATTTCTATTGGAGTTTGATATACGTGCAATGAAATTGCATAAAAACATTAAATAGTTTCATACACTTGATGTAATGTTTCATCAAACGTCAGATTGAAATTTGTATGAAATGTTCATATTTCTGATGAAAAAGTTCATACGCTTTTGGACTTTGATTTCCCAACAACAAATTCAATACGTGCAATGAAATTGCATAAAAACATTGAATAGTTTCATACTTTTGATGTAATGTTTCATCTAATGCATATCTGAAATACGTGCAAAGTTTTTTTTTTTTATACAAACGATGAATACTTTCAAACGTTTGAAGTAATATTTCATCAAACGTCGCGGTAAATTTGTATGAAATGTTCTTACTTTTTATGACTGAGATCATACCTTTTTACATTCTGGATTTTCCCCTAAAAATTCAGAAGCAAACATTTGTATGACTGCGGTTTCATACATCCGATGATTTTTTTCATACTAAGTATGCAAAGTTTCATCACTAACATGAGATATTGCGTAAAATGTGTATGAATTTTTCATATTTAATATGATTAGGATCATCAACTTTTGTATTCTGGATTTTCCAACAACAACTGTATAGCAAATTTTTTTTATGAAAGTAGTTTCATACATAGGATGATTTTTTTCATGCAAATGATGTAAAAAGCCCCTATGAAATGTTGATGATTTGTTCATACTCGTATGAAACATTTCATCATAATTTCTATTTTGGATTTTGCAACAACAACTATCATGTAAATGTTTTGATGAACGCGAATTCATACAGATAATGATTCGGTCATCAAACGCAGATTTATTTTGATGATTTCTTGCATAATTTATATGATTTTTGCATAAAAATTGATGATTTTCGGTTGATGATCGCCGTTCATAAATATTATGTAACATAATTTTTTCAGTGTAGTAGGTAACTTATCACTATAACGTTACTTGTCAATTTTTGGTTATAAAACAATGAAGTGCTACGACTTTTGGAAGGGTTGGGGTCAGTATAAGGAAAACTAGAATCCCAATATCTAGAAAACAAAAAATTTTGAGAACCCAAATCCAGAAGAATTAAAATCCACAAACCCCAAAATTAGGTAAACCCAAAATACCGAAATATGATATATATTTAAAAATGGAAACAAGTTTTGTATTTCTTATAATTTTTTTTAGGATTTCGTAGAAAATATTTTTGTATTATGAATGTTAATTACTAAAGAGTATTTCCCTGTGAAAATTCCCATTAAGAATTTTTAATAAAGGTTAAATAAAACAAATATGTTTTCTGGATTTTGGGATTTTGGGATATTCGAATTTCTGGATTGCGATAGATTTCTGAGATTTTAGATTTTCAGAATTGAATATTGAATATTTCATCGAAATGTCGTAAATATGCCATCGTCAACTGCAAACAAAATATTTCCAAGGCTTCCAATAATTACGGAATTCGATTATAGCGACTGCTATAGTAACACTCTTATTAATAAAATCGAATCAAGCATGAATTATTTTTAATCAATGCAGTAAATGCTCTTATAATAGGAAAATGTGTTTGAAAAAGTTCACCTTTTGTCAGAAAGTGTAGGTATGTATGTGTGAAGACTAAATAATATACTCTTTGACGACAGCAATGTATCTAGTTAGTATCTTTTCGTTTACTTTCATTAGCAGTTAATTGATTATTAATACATATTTAAATTACTAAATTAATGTTTGACGTTGACCAAAGTTTTAGTTGATTTTTGAAACGGAAGATAATAAAGCATTTTTTATTAATAGGGAAGCAAGTGATTCATAAAAATCGTTCAGTAATTTTCAAAACAGGTGAAACAAGATCATATATAATTTTTCAATGCAACAGTTAAAGAATAAACCTTAAAAACGATAACCTGAAAATGCGTTAAAATATTCGGTACACAATGCATAGCATAATTTGTATTGTTAATTCAAACTTTAAATTAAGACCATGCATAAAATGGTTAGACTTCCCCAATTTTAAGAACTCAACTCAAAGATCAAAATCAAAAATTGTCATACTGTCGAGTCATCAAGAAAACATTATCCATTAGTTCCACACAGAAGGGTGACTTTGAAAGTACAGTACCTAATATTCACCCTTGCTTTACCATTTCATAACATTACAATACAAATCCATAACCATTGAAAAAACTGGTTTTCTATATAACAACTACTTATTCAATGGATGCCATAACTGACGCCTCACCATCATCTAGATTCTCTCGTGAAGCCACATTTACTTGACTATGGCAGAAATCTATAAAACATCGATAGTCATTTGATAATTCGCTTATCGAAGTCGTAAAACTTCGATTACCGACATCATTTCGCAATTTATTTTCGCCCTTAATGCATTTATCAGCAACAAAAAAAATAATCCCCCAGCCTCGAATAAGGTTAAATGTCAAATTTGTTCTTGAGAGCATATCTGCAATGACCTCATCATTTCTATTGAATTTGAAAGAGGAAAAAATCCTTCGTAATCCTCGAAACAGGGATGAACCCACGTTTACAAGGGCCAAGGCAAGGAGTCATCGCATCAGCCATCACCCTATTGCTAAAAACTGACTGCTTTGTTTGATGGGCAAGAATAGCGAGAGAGTGCCTTATAACATGACTGAAAATTGTTCGTCTAATATAATGAAATTGCATGATACAAGCTGTATATAAAGCAACGGTAGGTATTCATGAAACATGCTCTGGAAGAGGTTTACATAGAAGATATGGCGCCATTAATGATTGATAAGGATGATGGGTGGTATAGCGTGTGGCCGTGCGATAAGATACAAAGTCATTTTTTAGCTCCCGAAGGTGATGTATTTGCAGGATGCCACCTATACGGCTACAGGATAGTAATCTCCCAAGATACAGCTAATAGAATTAAACCAGTACATAGTATCGTATAGAGTGTGGAAGGAGTTATCTCGGAGTTAAGTAGTGTAATAGCTTGTTCGTATCAGCAATGTCGAGCCTTTTCGTTAGGAGTGATATTTTTTTTTTCTTTGAATGTTTTCCGCCTCATTTCCGATAAATGATGAAATGTTCTTTCAATTAATCAATTGTCAAGAATTTTTGGCAATATTAAGTTGTGTTACGATAATAATCAGGAAATAAACTCCAGCCAACTTGATCAACCATATATAGTTATAGGAACATGAGAGATGGAGACAAATTTTGGAAAAAAAAAGTTATTGATGAGGGGTCACGTGTGGCCAGTTTTTGGTAACATGGCCCATTTGCTGATTGATATAAAGCAATCAGTTATAATATATATCTTAGGGAAAACGCCCCCGTCAACTAAAACCCTTGACAGTTGATAAATACATCAACGAGGATGTATATGTACATCTAACATTTTGTTTGCCTTGTAAAATGCCTTCAGACTTTAATTAAGAATGTTGGCAGTATCGCATGTAACAACCTCTTCTTCGGAATAATTTCTTGAAAGAAAGTTCATACTCAGCAAAGATTTACTCGATAACAGGGATGTGACATAAGCCCGGAAATGTTTTTGGGACCTACATATGTATGTCCCAATAGAATAAATATCCATTAATGGATAAATCATTTTTAAAGATTAAGCTGTAAATGTGGAAATAACCCGTTAAGTCCTAAAATTTGTTTATTTTTCAAAGAAATATTTTTTCCAACCAATTCCTTTAGATATTTTATATTCCTTAGAATTAATACGCTAAATTTATTTGCTTATTTATAGTTGATCTTTTCCACTGCTGAGCTGCTGAAAGTTGGGACTTGATTCTATTTGTTCAAACCTCCAGGTTTGTCCCCAGGAACCATTGGAAAGCTATGTGCTTTAATTTTGCCCACATTCTTTTGGAAATTAAATTTAAATATTTCAAAACTCCACTCTCGAAACGCTCAATTTTGTATTCATCAATTTTTCTATATATGTAGGGTTTTTCAGCTTATCAATACTTTTGGAAAATGATTATTGAACATATTTTAAAAGAAAATCGCGTGGAGTTTATTTCTCCTATTTGGTAGTTTTTGTTTTTTTTTTTAACAAATATACTATTTTGTAAGGGGGTATGTTCGTCGGGTTCAAAATTTTACCAAAGAAGTAAGAAATTTTGGTGTATTCGGTGTTATTTTCATCTTTTCTTATTACTTACTTTAAATAATAATCCCGAATTCATATATTTTTATAGCAAAGTTTATCGAAATCAAATATATTACTGAAATAGCGGAATCCACAAAATTAAAGTCGAGAAACTAGACGTCATTAAATTACAGCCCGAAAAAGCAGACATCACTAAATTATAGCCTGACATAGCAGACGTCATTAAATTACAGTCTGACATAGCAGACGTCATTAAATTACAGTATAAAATAGGAGGAGTAACTAAATTACAGTCTGAGATAGCAGGCGTCACTAATTTACAGTCTGAGAAAGCAGACGTAACTAAAATACAGTCTGAGATAGTAGACAGCTCTAACTAACTACTTAAAACCTGGACTTCTACTATTACTTTTAGACTCTAAGTCTTTCAAAATGAAGGCTCACTGAAGGCATGTGTTTTTCGAACCCAGGGGAATCGGACGGAAAAAACGACATAGGGGCTAAAAAATTTCCATATTAAAGCAACAACAACTAATCTCTTGCGGGCCTAGCTAAATTCAAAGAGTTCTCTGGGCTTAACTTAAGGAAAAAAAAAACGTGTTACCGGTAGCGTGAATTACATACTTGTTATCGATATCTTGTATGAAAATTCCATTTTGTTTCTGTGATGCCATCGCTAATCCCCGTTGTCGTCCAATTGTCCCCGGGATTGCAAAAAAAAACACCTTAAGTAATCTTGATTCCTACAATTCCTACTAAGACAGACGTATTAATAATTCAATGCACTCAACTAATGATGACTTCAGTCCTTTTAGGGATTGTTAATGGGTATTTGGGCCTTAAACCAAACGATTGGATTTATAGGTAGCAATAATTCGAAATTGCTACAGTTATAAAATTATTTAAGATTAAATTTTTAAACATCACTTCCAATAGAACTACCATCACACTTCATTATTCATTGTTGATTTTCATCTCAATATTTTCAACCAATGTAACTCCTTCAGCTTCAGTTTTATTGAAAAAAAAACTCTTTAACTATTGCATTGTAAATCACTTGTGCACAATTAGTTTGCATTTGTTAAGGCATATACAAATTACATTTATAGACTATTTTAACCCCATTCCCTTAGATATATATAGATACAACAATTCAAATATATGTATGTGCTGGCTGCTGCAATTGCCTTTCACGCACTTTAAAACTCACACAATGCTCAAGGATATTGCTGATTTTCTGCTAACAAGTTTTATTTTATTGTTGTCGATCATCATCATCATCATCATCATAATTATCGACATCGAGAGAAGTTTATTCCGATTAAATAATAATAATAAAAAAAAATTCTTCTCAAATTGAGCAGAAATCATATAATTCAGTCAAATAAATCTCCACAACTCAAATTTATATTCCGGTTATACAACAAACGTCCTTGCATTATTCTATCCTGTTGAAGTTTCAACAACCGCACAACATATGATATCAGAAGAAACGTGCAACGAACGCTATGAGTATGACCAGCAAGCACATTTTTCTGCAGTTTTATTGCGCAGTGAAAATTATGTTATTTGTGCCAATTGAATGAGATTTTTTTTTTGTTTTTTCCACCTTCATTTGTCGGTTTATAGATTTTATTATTTGTGTATGAATGGATGGAGTAGCTGCTGCATTCCAATAGGGTGGTAATGTGGTATTGACCATCATCATTATAATATGCTCATAATATTACACACTTCTTTTCAATTTTTAGCTCTAAAATTTTAAGGGAAAATCAATCTGTGCAAATGGGTGCAAATATACTTTACAGGATGTTCTGTAAAATATAGGACTATATAATATTGAAAATGTTCGAATTTCGAAAAAATTAATTATAAAAAAAATTCGGAATTTGAAATCTAGTTATCATATTGAATTTAAAGTAGAATTTGTTATTAGGTTTTTTATAAAAATCCTTCCAATAAAAAGTTTTTGACCAAAAATTGTTATACATTTTTTTATTTTTAGGTATCACAATAATTTTAAAAATGAATACAATTTTCTACAATTTTGGGCCTATTTCTAATAAGAAGTAAGGATTATTTTTACTCCTTTATTTAATGAAAAAGAGGAATGACAGGGAAATTGACGAAAAAATCAATAGGGTATTCCGAAATATGAAAATTAACGTAAATCTGCACGGAGCCAACGAAGTGTTTCACAACTTTCTACTAAAAGCTTTTCTAGACAATTTTATTTACCTCTGTCTATCATTTTTAATTTAAAACTTAAAATGTTTTGAATTAGGTTTTAGTTTTATTTTGAAAAAAAAAAAATACTTTAATCCACCTAAAACACCCGGTATAGGTGAAATAAATATTATGTACGCTCTACAGGAATAATTTGAAATAATTGTCTGTGTTTCGATGTTTACTCTTTTGAGTGGACGTTCCTGATTTATTATAATAAACCTCGAACTGATATTGTGTACCTATCCGAAATGGAATTTAATTAACAAAAATAAAATTAAATAAAATGAAATGAAATGAAATTGTTATATACACCTACTATTACAAAAAAATATATATATATAGATATTCCACATTTCATTGTTGTTATTTGTGACTTGTGAGTGTATCAAATTTTTTTTTTAATGAAGAGCATTATTATAATGGAATTTTATTTTTAAAACTTGTGTATTAAAAGATTTTATTATTATTTTTTTTTTAATAATTTCTGTATTTAATTATGGTCCACATATAATAAATATATATTATTGTGGAAATTATTGTGTGATTATTGCTTTGGAAAAAACAAAGATTTTCTTAATTTATTTAAAGCTTTCGTTGGTTTATTGATTTGATTTAAATTAAGGATTCATATAACTTTCATACCTATATACGTTCGTTACTTAATATAATATTAATAAGGTGTGTATGTAGTAAAAATAAAACGTAAAATTAATATAAAACTTATTGTTTAATTGAATACAAAAAAACAAGAGGGGGACAACAGCGGTCCTTGCCAAGTTTTCGGAGTTTTTAATTTGGAAATAAATCCATAGAAATTTTGTGGCCTTTTTTTTTCCAGAAAAATAAAGCAAAAAACAACAAACTGATTCATGAAATTTGCTTAATTTGCTCCGATTTCGAATCCTTTACCGCAAAATTGCTCCATCAAGATATTGCAATCAAAAATTTAAAAAAATAACTTGTTACTAGGTTTGTTTTTTTTTTTTAATATCAGAGCCAATAATTGTTTAAAAAAAAACTAAATGCGGAATGCGGAACCAATGCCATCTTAGAAAATATTTGACATTTACATACAAACTATCGATAACAAAGAAGTAATTCGCTTCAGTACGATAGTTCTATTCGGTTTAGCTAAGCCCACAACCTTGTTGCTTTGGGTTTTCTGGATTTTGAAGATTCTGGGCTTTCTGAATTCAGGCTTTTGGATTTTCTAGATTTTGGAATTTGCTGGATTATGGATTTCGGGATTTTATTCTAAAATAAATTAATTGAAAAACTGAACTAAAATTTATTCAAAGTTTTGTTTTAGTTATCTTTTATTTTTAAATGATTATTTGGTTTTTATTTTAATAATTTTTTTTACAGAGAAGACAAGACGACTTTGAAAATTTATTTATTTGACAATTTTGTCTATTTTTTTGCTCCGTTTTAATTATAGGATTTTGGGTTTCTAGATTCTGTGATTTCTGGATTCTGGGTTATCTGGATTTGGATTTTGAGTTAACTAAAAGCTTGTGCCTTACGTGCAGCACGTTACGTGTAGTACGTTACGTGTTACTCATGGATGGTACGATATGTATACCGAAATCTGGCACTCAGGCGAATGTTTATATTTACACATCTTAATCGTGAGTGCTCTCACACATTTTTTTGTCATAACACAATTAGGTGTATTTTTGAGATCGATTTTTGATTCAGGTGAACATACAAAAATTAGGAGAATATGAAGTCTATTTTTCCAATTATTGTTTACGCATCTAGCTTCTTTTTGACTATATGTACATCAAGATTATTCGAAGATCGAAAACCTTTTACGAAAAGTGCGCGGCGTGTCAGTACCATTTATGTTTTTTTGATAGCTGCTATGTATTTTGGTGATCTGAGCTTCTCTAAGTTAAATGAAAAAGTCAAGAAAAATATTCCTAATAATTAAAATCGTGACCTGAAGAACATTGCTATAGAAATAACAAAAGATGGCTATTAAAAGCCCCTTAAAACAAAGAAAAACAAAACATACGGAAGTAGTTATTGAATTCAGGAGCTACAAATTAGATAGGGCATAACATAAAATTAATCAAATTCTTTGAACATACCTGCAACAGTTCTTCTTTATCAATATTTAAGACCATGATATAAATTTCTCGCTTATAGCAAGCTCTCAAGAGCATTTAATTATAATTGAAGAGAAAAATCAAAATCGTAGATATATTTGCACACGTGTCATGTTTAAAAAAAAAAATGTACATATCTATCTACCTTTATTTATCCACTTGTTTTTTTTTTGTTTAAGTCAGTGTTTACACTTGAGTACGTGCCAAGTGCTCTTAAAGATATGCAAAGCTTATGAGCTGTAAAATCGATATGATGTAGTAACCCAGTTAAACAAGAACAAAACTCTCGTCAAAGAAATTCATTCTGACTTATCGTCATTGCACGTGTCCTAGATGAAGATTAAAGTAACCCCAGAATCTGTGTATAGGTATAGAGCGAGAGTGTCGAGCGTCAATATGAAGTACCGTCATTAAGAGCATCCTCTCAGATTGTCATTTTCAACACTGACAAGAACTAATGCTTCCTAACATTGTTGCGAACTTCAATGCGTGATAAGGCGGCTTCGCAGTTTGTACCAGCTATATACGAGTATAGGTAAGGTACTGCTGCTGCTACTCGCGTCCTTACATCTCGTTTGCCTTGTTATTACTTTTGTCATTTACCATCCCGCCTTTTCGAAGTAAAGTAAACAGTTTCTCGCGTGCTCCTTCATCTAATCACAACCCAGAGCGCAATAGGTACAATACTCGTACCATGTCTGTGTCTATACCTAACCTATACTGGATGACAAAGCCGCTGCTGTCGCCGATCTGTGTTTTTGTATTCAAAGGATTAAATAATTCCATTTCAACTACTTTGTGTGTCGAGTCGTCAACAAAGAGAAGGAGTTCTGCACCAGTACCCATTCAACTACAGCAAGGGGGTTAATCCAGGCGAAGCTAGAAAGGGGTTGTTTATACCCCCAACTCCTAAAACCATCTGTACTGACAAAATAATCATTTTGTGATTCACCCCTGACGTCGCATCGTCGACGTCGTCGTTGACATTGCCGTCTTCTTCCTTAGAAACACTTAGTTTCACATGTTGTCGTTGATGGGCTGAAGGCGGGGGTAACAACACTGATTCTCAAAGGGTAAAACCAGAGTAGCACGGGTTCTATTTACACTTTAATCACACCCAGATTCTTAAAGCTAAAAACAAGGCTGATGGGGGACTCTTTAAGAAGCTACATTATAGCCCCTGAACCCTGACACTATACAATCTGTTCGCGCCATAGACAAAAGAAATAGGAAAAAAACCGAAGGAAGCATATTTGAGGTTGGTTTTCTAGTGCCCCAGTTACATTACACGTATCATAAAACCCAAACGACAGACATTTGCAAAGCAAAACAGTTTTTGTTTCGAGTAAAAGCGGAACTGAACGTGAACTTCAATTTATTAGAATTTTATTCAAATGCATTTTTGTTTTGTACGTATGTATGTATATACAAGTATACTCGTAAGCTGTACCTAGTAGATATGGCATGGAAATGAAGAAGTTGAAAACTGGGGCAATTGCCCGCAGAGATAGTTTACCGGGGCGGCTTTGTTTTTTCCTGAGGAAGAAGCGATAAGGTCGATTAGTGTCTGGTTATAAAGGGAATGGGACGTGATGTTGCTTCATTTTGAGGTTTGTTGCTTACAATAATAATTTTGTGGTGGATGGAAGAAGCTCTGTTGTAAACCGGAATATTTGTTAGGTCTGGTTGTTTTTAAGATTAGCTGTTTATAAATATAATTTAACACGTACAATTGATGTAATGATGAAGCTCAGCGGGATGTTTATCTGTCCATTTAAATATGAGTTTTGTGTTTCTTTGAGTTAATTTGGGTTGAATTATTATGGTAGAAGGATACATTTGGCTGAGCAAACGCATAAAGTACTCATTAATCTTAAACTGTTTTTTTTTTTTTAAAGATGTTTTTAATTTCTAACGGCTGGGATGAGAGGCACCTTTATTCGTGATATGAAATACTCTTGGAGGATTTGTTACTTAATTTCAAGATGAAGTACCCCTATTATTTTTAAGGTAGAATAGACTGGGATTTGAACCCCAGATCTTCGGTGCGGTGGCGTGACAGTCTAAAGTACTAATCATTATATGTACGTCACGGCCTCACTTACGCCGGTATACACTCAGCACTCATAAGTTATGAGCCTCATAAACCTATTCACCAAGCGATAATAAGTGGATATTTATGAGGGCTCATATGAGCGCTTTCTTCGAAAAATATTCCGACATTTTCGAAACTACTTCCACAACTGTCAATCTGTCCCTGTCATAGTTTTTTTTTGTTTAATTATGATTTTTCATTCGGGCAGCTGTTATGTTATTTAATTCGCCCGTATGATTCTTCGGATCGAAGCAAACATTTAGTTAATATTATAAGCACTATGGACAATTATAAATAGTAACGTTATATTTTCTATTTGATTATAAAACACTAACCAGCGACTAACAAAAGTATCTATCGATTTGACGTTTGACAAACAGATGATTAGTCAGCAGCTGTCAATCGTTTTCTAAAAAAATTTGATTTTAAAGTTTTGGAGTGCCTGGTTGACATAGAATGTCTCTCTTTTTCGAAATTCGAAACATATTTATGAGAAGTCGGTGAATACCCCAAAATGATCAGCCTCATAAAGTTATGAGGCTCGGTGAATACAGGCCTTAAAGACTGTTTCAAAATATCTGATTAGTTAGTTAGTCAACAATTAAACAAAAAAACAAGCCAACTTGTGATTTTGTTCTCATGTGCACTTGTCATATCCTCTGCCAATATTTATGTTTCGAGTAACTTTACTTAGCTATCGTGAAACAGCCCCTAAGCTTAGTATATTATTTAATTTTATAACATCTAGAAGGGATATTAATTTCTGAAATTGGTACATCGTATGTTAATTTGTTGGTATATAGATTTAAGCACAAATTTAAAGAAATTTAAAAAATTAATTTGACACAAATGTCTGAATTTGAAAATGGTTTTAATTTTTTAATTTGGTAAGAAATTTTGACCAAAATTTTTAATCATCGATTACCTTGGATTCAGCGTCCCGATATCACGAAGTGCACATAATTTGATTAATTTTCACAAGAAATTGAAAATGAATTTCTTAGCAAAAATTTAACACCATTGTCCATTGAAAAAAAATTTTAAATTTATGCAGAAAAATTCTTATTTCACAAATTTACACGGCACAAGCTTTCAGATCCTATATAAAAAATGAGTTCTTATTTTTGTGGCCCAGACATTTATCTCATCATAAATCTTCATTAATATTTACAATCTCATGAATTGTTTGTTTGATAAATTAATATACTGATTGGGCTTAAATGTCCTTAATGTCAGAAACATTTATATGTTCACATATAATTCAAAACATACGACATCATGAATATAAAAAAACAAAAATAAACTATAAACATACAAAACATATTACCCACACATTTGTAGTACCTCGCCCCTTAGTGGGCACATTTAACAATAAATCTCAAAAAAATCATTAAATCTCTTCTTGACGTCCATTATAATTTTATTGGCCATCAAAGCTATCAAGCTTGAACAAAAAAACACATCAACAACTTATATACCTATAACCATCCACTCTATATGTACAATGTACATATAATGTTGGCTAAGAAAATCATCCCATGAATAATGAGTCTAACTTTTCCTTCGAAATCAAAATCAAAAGAACATCGCCTAATAATGGTAAATGAATTCTATGCGAAGAAGGAAACAATTACCAACAAATCACTCTAGGACAATAAATATTGATCTCATGACTCAGCTCTGCATCTTTCTACAAGCATTAAGGCATTAAGACTTTAGCTGTGTCCAAAAAGAAAAGGAATCAATTCCTTATCCAGTGTATCTGAGTATCCAGTATCCATCTACCAAAACATCCACCACCACCACCATTACCATTTACCATCATCACAGAATAGACAGTTCTTCGACATTAACGAAAGCGCATTAAAAATTAGCTCGTATTTAACTTTCCCTTCCGCTCGATTAATCATAATTTTATGCTCGGGCTATAAATTCTATCCAACATTGGAGGAGCAAAAGCAAAACCATCATCAGCTATATAAGAACCTTAAGGATTCGTCCCAATCGTTTATGGACCAAGACGGAAAAATCAAAGAACCGAAATGGAGAGTGCAGAGTATAGAGCAACTGAATGTTTCCTTATGAAGTTATCAATTCTAACCTTTCCTGACTTTGGTTTCCGCCCCATTGGGAGTTCGGGAGGTCAAAGAGGGCACTCAAGCGATCATCCTTGTTGAAGCTTAATGGTATTCAGTTATAGAAGACCGAAGAGACCAACCAACCGACCGACATCACTATATTATATTATGCTATTCGAACAGGTTTTTTCTTTCTCTTCTCAAGTTTGTTCTAATATTAGGTAAATGCCTTCGCCATCGTTCTTGTTTTTCTTCTTCTTCAGGCAATCGGACTTGAGCAAGGCAAATGAAAAAATGATGAAAACAGAAAACGTACAATTAATCAAAAAGAACGAAGTGAACAAGAGAAAGCAAAAAAAAAACACAGAAGAAACAAATTTCCCATAAATCTCTCTTTTAGCCATAAATCCAGCTATAAGTGAAAATAAACTTTCAAGTCTGTTGTTCGGGATAATGTTCCGCTACCATTGCTGCTGCGTCCTTTTTGTTTTTTTTTTTGTTCAGAAAAGCTGACCTACTACACACACATTGGTTTAGAGCTCTTGGTTATTTTCTTTCTTTTTTTTTTCGGTTTGTAGCCTTATGATCCTGTCCGTCCGTATATACCTAAGGTGTATGTAGCAAAGGAACGTTAAGATAATTCTCGCATCATTAAATTCGACCATAAGGTTAGGTTCAGATGAAAATGGACACACGAATCAGGATCTAAAAGGATAATAATGGGTGTCTATATCTTTTTTTCAGGGGTGTGACCCTGAAAGTGATTGAAGAGGGATGGGATAATGTTGGTCTTTGACAGCCTGCATGAATTGGCAGACTGTTGTGGCAGAGAAGGGATTTAGCTTGGTTATATGTGAAGTTTAGTTCTTGTTGATGTCAAATTAGCTTTTGGCCATTTTCGAGTTGTGCATAAATGTAGTAGAACTCTTTGCATTGTCGCTCGATTTAAACGGCATAGAAGCAGTATTGTTTTGCTTTCGTAATTGTTGGTTATATTACTATCCTGGTTACATAAAAAAAGGGATTTCTTAAATACCTTCTTTAAACCAATTTTGAAATTTCCACACCTAAAGAGCAGGTTTATATGGTTTCTGGAAAAAAAATATGAGAAATTAGAAGTTTAGGATGAAAAATGATTGGAAACAGCCTAATATTTATAGATATTTGCATGATAGGTAGATAGGTACTACTTAACAATTTTCTTATTTTAAAGCACTGACATTTTGCTAGTTTTGAAAATTTTATCAGGTATTTAAAACATTCGGCTGCCTTTGAACTTTTTAAAATGGCATTTTAAAATTTGTCTTTATTGAAGAATTGTATGAAATTCTAAATACAATAAATTTTGGTCCTATCTATGACCAACTTCCTTTCAAACAATATGAAACTATGACCAACTTCTTTGCGTAATTAAAGTCAGTACTAAATTCAGACAGATATATCTGTCAAACCAACTGTCAGATTGCAAACTGTCATTGAAATTTTGTATTAGTTCTGAAATTTATTGAAAAATTGCACAAATTTTCACAAATTGCCACAAATTATCACTAATTTTCAAAAATTTTCTAAAACTCGTGTTTGTTAACTCAAAAAAGTTGTATCGAGAGAGAACAATGAGAGCAAATAATTTTCCCTCCATTGGATGACTTGCAAATTTCTGCTACACAAATTTCTGTGTGCAAGGAGTGTTAAAACTTTCAAATAAACAGCTGTTATAGTGTCTGTCATTTGACGTTGTCTAAGAATATTAAAAAAAATTAATTTTGGTATTCGCCATCTTAATTTTATATCACCTACGGCCGATCTCGACGTGTTGCAATCGGTTGTTAAATATAGTTTGTCCAAATTTTACAATTTAAAAATTACAAGATTCAAAATGAGTTGTTGCCGTTTGACCGTCTTGTACAAAAAAGTGACATTTAATACAAAAAGTGGTTACGTCTATTTGTTAACTTTTTGCAAAGTTTTCCCTCTCTGAGAGTATTTTCTTCTCCTTCTTTCAAAGTTTGACAGGTTTTACACATTTTTCTTAAAAAAAGATACCAAACAGACCTATTAAGTAACTGCAATTTTATCTTGATTACAAATATACATCATATACCCGCTTCAACAATGTTAGATACCAATCCTGAAGTAACTGTTGCTCCAAGGTGATGATTGCATCAATCTTAAGTTAGTTGTTTTTTTTTCATGTTCCAAACAAAGTAATTCTCAAGCTAAGAACATAATTAATGTTTTGATATATTCATTTCTATCCTTAAATGTTGTACTTCATATAGTGCACATCACAAACAACATGTCATGTATATATATCTATTGTATAGGTATGTATGTACGTCCTCAACTTAATATAGGGGTGTACCCATTGTACAATAAACTTCTATTTGATTTAGACCATGTCCCACATTAACCTCAAAAACATGCAAACTTGGATTATGGCGAATATAAAATTTCACAGCATTATATACGTATACATCTGCTGCAGGTACCTAGTAGATAAATGTATGTACCTACATACATACAATATATACCGTAGCAGCATAATATGTCCAACGATATACATAAACGGTACAAGCTTTGCTCGTAAAAATCCAGCAAAAATGAATAACTTATGTCGCATAAACCCAAGCAAAAATAAATTGCGAAAAAAACAAGAAAATCTGAAAGAAAAATAGGTATCTAAAAAAAAAAACACAAAACAAATCAAGAATAACATTAGAAAAGAAAATAAAGGTCAAGAATGAGTCGCACGTACCTACTTGTCTTTGATGTTTTGTTCCAGAAAACTTCAAATTATCTACATCCCGCCAAGTTTCAGAGACGTCGATAATAAACTGCAACTGTCAAACGTCGTCATTCGAAAGTATTTATCACAATTACTTTGTAACTGCTGTTTAAAGTTTTATCAGAATCGTAAGAGTCGTTTTCGAGAAAATAATTTTAAGAAAAAAAAAAAAGAAAATGGTTTTTTCGTAATATCAAATATTTTAAGAAATGTCAAAAATTACACTTTTTTCCATACAAGCAGTTGAGTTACATGATATTGCTCTCTCAAAAAAAGGGAAACTCGATAATATTGTTTTTTTGCATACAATATTTAATGGTGTACATTTTATCGAATTTTTCTTTGCAAAATTTGTGGATTATTGACCCTGTATAAGAAATCATTAACATATTTTTCTATTTAAACTAAACGGTCAAAGTAAAAAAATACCGGTTTTTTGTCTTTTCTCTTAAATTCCTATAAGCTAATTTTCGAAATACATAGATCTATTTTTTGAATTGGTTTGGTAATATCTTTTAACTGATGCCTCATATAGAAAAAGTATGTGATAATCAGGCTTGTAAAAGAATGCAATCTTTTGTGAATGCAGTCTTTAAAAATCATTTATTGAATTCAATTAAAAGATTGCATTCATTGATTTTACTTTGGGACTTCAGACTTCAAATTATGCAATCACCATTCACTCGTAGCAAAAAGATTGCAATCATTTTTTCCTCCCATTCATTTTACAGCAATCAATTGAATGCAATCTTTTGAGAATTCATGCATTCTTTGCATTCTTTTGCATTCTTTGCATTCTTTTGCATTCTTTGCATTCTTTTGCATTCTTTTGCATTCTTTGCATTCTTTTGCATTCTTTGCATTCTTTTGCATTCTTTGCATTCTTTTGCATTCTGTGCATCTTTGAATCTTACTCATCTCAAATCATAACAAATCACGTAAATGGAAAAAGTTTAATGTGATTTAAAACGACTGCAAAGATTACAGAAGAATGCAAAAGAATGCAAAGAATGCAAAAGAATGCAAAAGAATGCAAAGAATGCAAAAGAATGCAAAAGAATGCAAAAGAATGCAAAAGAATGCAAAGAATGCAAAAGAATGCAAAAGAATGCAAAAGAATGCAAAAGAATGCAAAGAATGCAAAAGAATGCAAAGAATGCAAAAGAATGCAAAGAATGCAAAAGAATGCAAAGAATGCAAAAAGAATGCAAGAATGCAAAAGAATGCAAAGAATGCATGAATTCTCAAAAGATTGCATTCAATTGATTGCTGTAAAATGAATGGGAGGAAAAAATGATTGCAATCTTTTTGCTACGAGTGAATGGTGATTGCATAATTTGAAGTCTGAAGTCCCAAAGTGAAATCAATGAATGCAATCTTATTATTGAAGTCATTATAGATTGCATTCAAAAAAGATTGCATTCTTTTACAAGCCTGGTGATAATATTTCTTGTAGTACATATGAAAATCTATAAAATAAGCATTAATTATATATTTCGAAAAATCTCCGTTTTAGAGTTAAAGTCAGAAAACCAGTATTTTTGACTTCTGGGCAATTTTTTTTAATAATAATCTCCTTACTAATTTGTCTTAGGAAATGATAATTTTTTTCTTTTAGAGATATATTATGTTCACAGCAAAAACTTTGCATGAACATATTTTCGAGATATATATTTCACCGTTTAAGAGTCATATGCGAAAAATCTACACTATTGTCATTTTACTTTTTTTTTCTAAAATGGCCAGATTATTTAAACGGTTGGTCGGAGGAAAAAAAATGTTAATACTTTTGTTTTATAAAATTTCATGATCTACAGTATCTACAGTACAGTAAAATATTTTTCTGTAGTGTCAACCGCTAAAATGTTATATGCGAAAAACCGAAATTTCGACCTAACACTCAATAACTTTTTATGCAAGCCAGATATACACATACAAACACAAACATATATATGCCAGTAAGACCTAGGGTCTTATAAACTTTGGACTTTTTAGCTAGTACCTAGATATTTCAACGACTCCATAATTTACCCTTTATACTACCTACCGACAGTATATGTTTCACAGAATTAAGAAAAAAAAAAAAAACTTTAACCAACTTGCATTAAGTCCTTTGACCTATAACTGAATGGCACACAGGACACAAGCCACCTTTTCATGGCGTATTTCTTTTTCTGCACTAAACTTCCTGTTTCTCAGATATACATACATATACATTCATGTTTGTACAATATGTCCTTTACCAAAAAATAAACCAACAAAAACAAGAAAGTACCAAAAGAAAACTAAATAAACCCAGCACAAGAAAAGAAGACCCATGAACTAAACACAAGCACAACAGCAGCCTGAAACAACAAAAATTATGTTTTGTCCTCCGCAATAATATAATAGTGTCGCCTACAACTTGGCCCATTAGTCCTCTTTTTCAGCTCTGATGGTATAGAAGGTGAATGGTGAATCCCAGCCCAAGCCCAATCCAGTCCAAAAACTTCCAAAACTCGAAGTAAATGTTTCACTTGGCCATCTTCCCACTAATACAATTATGTCAAAGGTTGAGTTATACTTGGGGCGATGATGGTGTCCAACCTATCAACCTCATGCTCGGGCAAACTGATGCCCTCTCCAAAGTTAGTAGGTATAGTTGTTTCTTCGTTTTTGTCTTCTTTTTTTTTATAACAGATTTTCTCAGAATACGAAAGAGGACATCGTTGCTCGCCACGCTACCACCCCGACCCCACCAACCTCTTCGTGGCATTCATGTCCATTCCATTTCCATCGCCCAAACACTATGTATGGTGAATTTTGTTACCAAAGTGCTAATTGCTTCCTAGGGAAAATGTCTCAACATTTTCCAGAGATAAAACAACATTTCAGTGATGCGGTTTTGGTCGTTCGTCGTGGTAGTGGTCGTTGTCGTACAGCGGTGTATAGGGATTTGAAGAAGGAGGTGCATATAAGCGAGAGCCTGGCTGGCAGGCAGCCATCCTCTTTGGTTGCCTTCGCTTTGCCAGTGGCCTTTTTAACTTGGCTTGGCTTGGCACTGGCAGGCAAAATGTCGAGAACACTTTCCTAAGAGATTATTAAAAGAGATTTTTGTCTTTTCTGCGGAGACAGGAGAGGTTGTTTTGACCTGGCCTGATGGTCCGGTCCAGAATCCAGAATCCAGATCCAGACCCACAACTCAGTTAAAGCAAAAAAGTGCACAGAAAATATTTCATGTGGCTGGAAACCATGATTTTTGGTACTTTACTGTTGCTGGCGTTGTGGTGGCTGCTAAAGCTATGGTCGCTCTATTGCTGTACTCAACTATATAGGATGAGGTCTTGTGATGTTCACTTGCATCACACTTGATCTTTGTAGAGGTTGGCATTTTTGTTGCTTCTACTATAAAGGTGGTGGGTTTTTTTTTTTATTTTTTTTGTAAGAATCCTTTTTTTTTTTTTCAGATGTTTTTATTATGCCTTGTCATCGTATAGAGCAAATGAAATCCTTAACGTGAATGACGTGCACGATTTATATATTTTATTTTTGGTGCTGGTCTCTTTTTCGTGTTGGCATTTCTCCTCAAGTGCATCAAGCTGGCAAATGCATTGGTGACACACAGAGAAGTTGCTTTTGCCCGATACTCGATGCCGATGCCAGTACCCAGAGGACTATATACCTATGACATTCCAAGGTGATGATAAAAAGTCGTTGTGGGAGGCCATGTCAAATGGGGATTTTAAGACGTTGAGGAATTTCGAGTTACAGCATTAGAATGGCTTCATTTTTATTTTGATGGGTGGAAATGATTGCGGAAGCAAATTGTTGTGATATTTTTTATGGATTAGGTGAAGGCGAGGTGATAAAATATTTTTTCTGGTTGTAGGTTAAGTAGGTTTTATAAAACAAAGGACAAATGAGTTTTTTTTTTCGTTTATATGTGTATATGTATGCATTATGTATGTAGGGATTATGTAAAGTGAAACAGACGATCAGTGCCGAATTTTTAGGCGAAACCTGAAATTGAATTATTATTTCAATTGGTACTCTATATAGGTACATTATACATAGGTATGTACGATGTTTATAATTAAAATTGTTAAAGCTATTTTTGAAACAAAAAATTAAAAAAACCGAAATCATTCTAGATGAGCTAAAGTACCTATAAATTTAATTTTATCTTTTAGGGAATCAAAAAAAATGCTCTGTACCAAATTTGAAGTGAATTGATCTTCCCATTTAGGCTTAGCTCAAATTACAGTAGACGTACAGTGTAGGCATTTACACGACACAAATATTCTTGCCCAAATACGATGAAAAATCTGAAATCGCAATTTAAAAGAGCGAAAGAAAAGTCAGAGTAGCCCAATCGGAGATAAATAGCCTCTTCGAGAAATACTGCTCACGGAATTGCCTATATTTGAAAGAAAAAAAAAGAGTTATTGTTTAGAATAAAAATTATGAACACAAAATTATCGATAAAATAAAATATGTATCTCCTTATAACAAAAAAAATAAAATAACAAATATGCAGATTTCAGTATGTCACTTTGTCATTTGTAAAAATCAGAGTTGGGAAAAAATGATGTAAAAAAATTTCAATTACAATTACCTGTAATTGAAATCTCCAAACATTTTTTCAATTACTTTTAAATGTAATTGAAGAATTTCAATTTACTAATTACATGTAATTGAAAATCGTAAATTACATGTAATTCAATTACATTAATGTAATTGAAAACACAAGTAATCATAAAAAAAGCAGTAATGGTTCCTTTTTCAGTAATCATTACACAAAAATGTAATTAAAGTATTTTTTTTTTCAATTACATTTTACGAGATATTGCACAAATAGTTGTTTTTCATTAATAAACATATATTTTATTCGTTTTTATCAAGTTTTTAAATTTACATTTCGTTATTTGAATAAGCCCTGTTAGAAAATAATAATATTCAATTGGGGACTACCCGGACAAAACGCCAATTTTTGTGGACTAAAGGCTGTTAAAATCTATTCTGAATCGAATATTGGTTTAGTTTTTTCTTAAAATACCTTTTATTTACTTTTATTATTACTATTAATTAATAAAAACTTGTAATGAATTACATTCAATGAAATTAATTACCTTTAATGTAATTAACACAGTGTTTTCCTTCAAATACTTGCAAAAACCCATTACTATTTTCAATTACATGTAATTTGTAATTGAATTTTTTCAATTACAATTACAAGTAATGGAAATGTATGTTTTTTTCAATTACAATTAAGTGTAATTGTAATGGAAAAATTTCTATAACTAATTACTTTTAATTGAAATGAAAGTTGAAATAAATTACAAAAAGTAATCATTATTTCCCAACTCTGGTAAAAATGCTAGCAAAGGTGTGTTTGCAATGTTTATTTGCACGAACTGTCACTGCATTGCACATAGATGTGTCCAGATGCAGCTTTTTTTTTTTTAATAAAACGCTTTATCACGATACTTTAGTCTCAAAAATAAGAAAAATTAAGTAAACAATTTTGTATTTATTAAATTGTTAAGTAGTACCCTTCACAATGTGCACAATTACAATTTATAATTTTATGCTAAATTTTATTTTATCCATCTTCTTTATTACCCATTCTTCGATGGAAATGGACAGTTCAAAGCTTTCTGTATAGTGGACCGACTGTATTTTCATGTATTTTTTTGTTTTACAAAATCATAATCAAAACCCCTGAAATCTAATTTTTATTAAGCAAAAAAATAAAAAAGTATGTTCGGATTTTTCAGAACCGTAACCACGCCTCGATAAAGTTTGACAGTTTTGGGTTGTCAAATAGGTTACGAACTATATTTTGACTTATAAGAGTAAAAATTTTAAAAAATAAGTGAGTTTTTTCTGTCATTTTAACTTAATTTCGTTTAAATTAATGTTGAGGGAATTTCATGAAAATGAAAGGAGGAGATGTATGCTCGTCAATTTGCGCTTTTATTTATTTATTTGTTTTAATTTAAAATTTATATTTTAAGACAGAATTCTCAAACAATAACCTGACTATAAAAATATAAAAAAATTTGAGATATATATTTACCAATGTATGTATTAAAATTTTACGAGTAAGTATCATTAATAAATCCAATTTGTCATTTTTTTTAAAGTCATATTTCCCTCTGATTGTTACTATACTTTAATTGTGTAAGTTAAAAGCTTATTATTATTCTTATTTGAATAAGCCTATCTCATCTCTTAAAAGATGAAATAGAATCAAAATATTAATTAAATTCTAGAAAACACTTACGACAATGATTTAAATAGAGTATGACAGTTTAGAAAAAAAATCTACCCTCTTTGCAAATACGTCAGTGATCCCTTTTTAAATGACTGACTCTATTTATATAATATAGTACTAGGAATATTGTCAACTGAATAAATTCCCCACCCTTGAAAAATTATAAAATACTTTTAACATACAGGGTGTTTCTTTCGACAAAGTACCGCCTTATGTTAAAGAGAAGAGGAAATACAGGACTGGATGTGGAATCACTATCAAGTTCAACATAACAAACCAAGAATAAAAATACCTAGAATAGCTGTAAAGACCGATCAATATCATTAGGTGCATTCGTTTACTATGAAACTATGTGATTTTCTGCCCAAAACTAAAAAAAAGTCTGTCAAAGTTCATATTAAAAAAAGTGTGAGTGCCGCGACTCACGGTTAAGATGTGTAAACATCAAATTAAATATTCAAGTGCTGGTTTTACATGACAGAACGCGGCGAGTTCGAACTGTCAACCAAATTTCAACCCAAACTCAACTCGATCCTTCGATTTAGTTTGAAGTACGAACGAACGTACCCAATATTGAACGTATCCAATTTACATCAACGTACCGTAACTTGTAAGATCACAACGTAAGTATCACAATTTACACATTTTTAGTTTATCCTACCGCCGCCGTGCCGCTGCCGACATAGATGTTTACACATCAAAAATCAAATGCGTAGTTATGGACAGAAAATCACAGAGTTTCAAAGTAAAAGAACACACATATTAATAGAGATTCTGACAAGAGATTTGGTCTTTTTTTTCTTTAATTTGATATTGAAGAATGATTTGAAACCGAGAGTGTGACATGTGCAAGAAGATCAGGTTTTGTAACCAAATCTCCAGGCAGAAACTGGCTTTCAATGACGAATACGAAATCGTCAGTTTATCAAACATGCTTTTGAGTTTGTTGTCATTTTCTTGGATAGGTACAAAATATTTTCTCAAATTATTGTTTCCAAAAAGACCGAGACCATTTTAATCTGTGACATAAAATCAATCTCAACGGGAACCGGAAGCCCGGAACACCCTTTACCTAAATAACTAACGACTGAAATAACTTTTGATACAAAACTCGTATAATAATTAATATTGCAGAAGGACTCAAATATACCTAAAATCCATCACACATCTATATCTACATATACAAAGGGTTAAATGACATAAATAATTATATCCTCTTCAACCCCATCCTCTTGTCATTATCATTTTCTCGTATATAAACCCCCACCATATTATAATTCCAAATATTTTGATGATGGTTAATGTGCACAGTTTAAGGAGCTGCTGTTGCTGTTGCTGCTGCTGTTGCGGCATCAACCTGAACCATGATTAATAGACTTTGGTATTTACATCCGATCTGATCATTTGATATTATTTTATAGGTGATAATGAAAGGGTCCGTTTGCTTTAACATTGGAAGTTTATGAGCATCTAATGTGAATATTGACAGCATTTGATAATCCTTGATGTATAGTCATGTCGTGTGTCAAAATTTAATGTAGCAAATCTTCAATATGAATAGATATTGAAATTTTAAAGGAGGTATGTACATAATACTGAATGAATATTGCTTCTATAAGCAACAAAACTCAACGAAGTAGATGATTTTATTCGATAAATTATTTGCTATTAACATACACAAAGCAATTAGGTATAAGAATTACTCTTGACACATCAAGTTCTTAATATAACACTTCAACAAGTATATAAAGGAGAAGTGGATGAATGTTATTAATATATAAAGAAAAAAATATTTATAAAAAAAACTGTTCATTGTAAGTGAAATGGTATTTAAGTCCAAAGCTAGAGATGCCTTAAAGAAAGATGCAAACTTAGGCAAAGCTGGGCATTCTTTACAATATTTATTGTCATAATTGAAGGTAGGTACTGGTAAAAAATTTGATTAGTCTTCAATTTTGTCTGCCCTAATGCCATAGCTAGTTCGTGGTGTAAATCATTTGAAAAAATAGATATGGTTTGATGATTAAGTTAAACCTCTTTAAATCAAATCTCTCTTTTTAATGTGACAAACCTGAGTGTGTGAAGTTAGCCCCCCTTTTTTGGAATTTGATATTTTTGGAACTTGTTCCAGGTTGTTCCCGGTTTGTTCTGCATTGTTTCAAAGCTTGGAACAACGTTCAGAACAACCTGGAACAACTTTCAAAAATTTGATTTTCAAAAAATGGGGACTAGGTCAAAAACGGTTTTTTGGTTCTAAAACCCCCATTTGAATATTTTTCAAAAAAAAATTGGAACAATGCAGTACAAACCGGGAACAACCTGGAACAAGTTCCAAAAATACCAAATTCCAAAAAGGGGGGTTAAATTCACACACCTGACAAACGTGGAGTAATGATTAGTGCTTGAGATTGTTACGCCGAAGGTCTTGGGTTCGGTTTCCAGCCTTTGCCACCTAAAAACAGAAATGTTTTTCACGGGTTATTGCCTCTTGCGAGGAATTGAAAAATTCTCAAAGAGTATTTCTTGTTTTGTGAAAAAGAACTTCTCTCCTTAGCCGTTCGGATTCGGCAGAAAATTGTAGGTCCCATCTATTCCTGCCAATAACACGCACACAGGATTGGTTGAGAGTTGTAAGTCACTAGGTACTGGTTCTACACGAGCTATCGCGCTGATGTTTTTTAAGAAGATGATGTTTCTTAAGAAGAATTTTATTATTTAAATTTAAGCAAAATCCACCATCAAACCCTTATTTCCTGGAAAAAAGCAAATATTTAGTTCAAAAAGTTCAAATACTTCAATGTCAATAGCTTCGCCAAAAAACGCTTTCATCAACAATGAAAACTTCAGCACTCTAGAAAAAATCTTAGTTTATAAGGCAAATATTTATTAGGCTAAACTGCTGAAAGACATCCATTTAATACATTGGAAGAATTCATCTGGAACTGTATGTGTATGTGCTGAAGTAACTGCGAAATACACTTAGAATGAATTGCTGGTCATTTCGGAATACGGTAGAAATCTCAAGACTGAATTCAAACATTTTAAAGGGTGGATCCCTTATGTTTGTGTTAATCCGTTTTTCATAACCCAGCCTTGGACCTTTGTTCTCCTATTATCAGACATTTAACCTCAATCAAATGGGACCAAAAATTACCTGAATAATTTCCCCCTAAAAATAAAAACAACCTAAAACATACTCATTTTTTGGCACAGCCTATGTAGGTACATATGTAATGTAGAACATTCTTCAGGGCCTGGACGATTAGTACCATACCTTTTATATACTTTAATTGTTCGAGATGAAAAAGATATTTGTTTGGTTTTATAATTATTTTGCTTAAAAACTTAGAATCCCTTAAAATAATTTTTATTTAAATTATATCAACAATCTTCAAAATAGGTTAGTACATACATAAATGTAGGTATGTATAATTCTCCACATATTTTTTACAACCCATCAATAAACTACCTTTCACCCATAAGCCATTAATTACGAAGGGGAATAATTAAACCGACATTCACGTTTTCCAAATGTAAACACAAATCAAGCCACTTAACATATAGGTGAGCTAAGTGCAAACACAAAAACGTTATCCCTAATAAATCACTACCTCCAATTAATGAAAGTTTGGGGTTCTTAAAATTCTATACGTCGCGTCGCATCATCATCGTCATCGTGGTAGTCGTAGTCGTTCGGTCTATCCACAGAGAGATTCACCCCGTGACAAGTTAAACTTGAAAATCATGGTCGCATCGAGAAAATATTTGCGTAGGCAATATTTACATGAAAAGTTTTTTACTTTCGTTCCGTTTTGGGTTTCCTTGCTCATTCTCCAACAACAACAACAAAAAATAAAATAAACAAAATAAAATATAAAAAGAAAAAGAAAAATAAAAAAACAGTCTTTCACATCAGCACCATCAACAAAGTCAGTTTACGTGACGGTAGGTATTTTACAACTCACGTTCGTTGTTTAATTTATTTTTTTTTTCCTGTTTCCTTAGAAATGGTACAATCAGCGCCTCCTCCTTCCCCAACCCCTCTCCCAACACAGCTATTCAAACTTTTCCTCTAATCGCTGATGATTGTTTACAATATAAGCGAAATACCTGACCAACATTCAAGCTTGTCCCATTAATGTTTGATGTGCAATCCCCCTTAAAGTTTCATTCCATCACGCTAGGTGGTTTGTTAATGGAATCACCCCACCGACATTCTATTTGTTTGATCATTTTTTTTTGGGCGCCATTTTTTTGGCACCCAACAATAATTCTAAAAAATACTCCAATGAAACTCAATTAATATATGAAGGTCCCATTTAGTTTGGCAATTCTAAAAATGACAGGTATACTAACCTATCTTGATATTATTTGATGATTTGATAAAAAAAAAAAAAACATATAGGTACGAATTTGTGGAGAAATTAAAATAAAAATCTCTTACATAGGTATATTTGTTTTATTTCTTCAAACTCATGTTATTTGAGAATCAAAGATTCATTCAGTGTGATATTTTCACAATCGAAGTCTAGGTACCTACACATACATATATTTTGAAAATAAACGACTTTATGATGAAAATTTCAAATGGAAATTCAATTTGCACACACGCAGGCATTACATTGTACATACATACATATTTATTTTTTGATTTATACCCAGTTAGCCCGGGGACGGGATAAAGTTGAAATTCTCTTTGATTTTATAAAATTTCCGCGAAAACGAAAACTTTTGACAATGGATTTGACATATTTAACGAGTGAAACGATTTGACACATAAGATAAGAAGTATGACGGATGCCAGTGATTGTTCAATGACATAAATTTGATCGACTCTATATTGAATAGATTGGAATTTTGCTACGAGTATATAAATTTGATGTATAGGTATATACGCTTGCGGTCCTTATATATTGAAAGAAAACGATATTATATTTATGGGGAGAAATTTGTAAAATTTCCTAGATGACATCTGTCATAGCCATACACACACATTTAGCTGTCAGTTATTGAAGGTACATTTTTGGCATTTAAATATAATTCAAAGAAATATATAGGTACCTATAATTTTGGGCAAATTGTTCCATTGATTGTGGTTGTTTTATATGAACATGAGTTATTGAATTTCAATGTTTAAGTGTACTTTGGTGAATATTAATTGAAAATTCTATTGAAAAGTCAATTTTGTGAGAAGCCTTAAATGCCTTTTACATTTCTATAAGCATCGTACCTACCTTTGGTTAAGGTTTAAACAGAATTGTCACTCATTTTTGAGTTGTTTGATAAGAAGTGACAAAAACATGAAAATATGAATTTCGTTCATACATATTTGAGAAAAAAAAACTCATTTAGCACAACAAAAGGTCAAAAGGTCTCTTGTCTTGTCTTTTAATTGTAAATTCTTGTAATTGTAAATTTGTAAATGTGTTTTTTTTTAGAGGTATAGAACTTTAAGTTGGCAACACTATTTTAACTGGCGGCCATTTTGTCAGCTGTCAAGTGATTTGTTTTAAGTTTGATTTGGCATTTCAACATGAATAGACTGACGACTGAACAATGCTTCCAAATTGTGAAAATTGGGCCCAAAACAAGATTGCCGTTGATCCCAATTTTCATAAGCGAATTTTGTTTAGCGATGAAACTTACTTTTAGTTGAATGGATATGTCAATAAACAAAACTGCCGTATTTGGAGTGATGATAATCCTCAAGTGTATGTTGAGACACTGTTACATCCACAAAAACTGACTGTTTGGTGTGCTTTATGGTTTGGTTCGGAATAATTGGTCCAGCTGGATGCTGGCCAGAACGTTACAGTCAATGGTGACCGCTATAGAGCCATGATTACTGACTTTTTCGTTCATCAATTGAACAACCATGATATGCAGGAGCTGTGGTTTCATCAAGGCCGCGGCGGCGCAACATGTCACACAGCTCGTGCCATAATTGATGTATTCAAGGAAACGTTTGGTAACCGCATAGTTTCATGTTACGGACCCGTGAATTGGCCTCCAATATCGTGTGATTTAACGCTGCTTGACTATTTTCTGTGGGGATATGTGAAGTCGCTAGTCTACGCCGATAAGCCCTAAACGATTGACTACTTCGAGGACAACATTCGCTGCGTTATTGCCGATATACGGCAACAAATGTTGGGAAAAGTCATCGAAAATTGGACCTTCAGATTATACTACGTCAGAGCCAGCCGTGGCGGTCATATGCAAGAAATCATATTTAAATTAGAATGCCAATTTAAAAAAATCATCTTTGTTTTATTCAATTTCAAAGTTCTATACCTCTAAAAAAAAAAACACCCTTTACATGTTAATTGCAACAACTAATTTCCTGCGGACTTAGCTGTAAACTCAGAGAATTTTTGAGGGCTTAACTTAAGGGCAAAGAAAAACCGTGTTACTGGCGAGAATTACAAAACTACTTGCTATCGATAGTTTGCATGAAAACTCTATTTTGTTTCCATGATGACATCGCTAATCCCCTTTGTCTTTTTTTGACAACCAATATTTCAAAAAAACACACCACTATTTTTAAATAATGCGAGATATGAGGTGTATTCACCTTTGGAGGAAACTCATAACCTAGTGTTTAGACCTGTTCGCGCACATTGCGACTGTCAGCCCGAATTAATCGAGTCCGCGTTACACTGGCTCGAGCCATTACATATTAGTCAGCCTCAATACGAGCGAACCAGTTGTTGTTCTTTTTTTTTTTAAATATTTAAAACCTCATCTACTATATATACTTTTCTGAACTTTGTGTTAAACTCATTAAACTTTTTCAGGCCAATTTTGTTAATTCAATGCAATATAAGGGTATTTTCTTTAGAAGCCGGAGATAGATTTAACAAATGAATATCACGCCTCATGTTGCATTAATTTTACTCTCGAAAATTTTCTTTGCAATTATTTTCCGGAACAAAGCCTCTAATAGCGTCATATTATAATTCCAACATTCACTATAAAAGCTTAACTAAAACTTTTGTCAAAAAGAAAACTTTTTTTTTTTTCTTAAAGTTTAATCTAAAAAAGATAAAAAGAAAAAGAAAATGTGTACCAGTAGGTACCTATACAACACCCCATGAACACCATCAGTATCACGCAGCAGCACGCCAAAAGAAAAAATTGTTAATATTAAAACGTTTTATGTCTCTGGAAACTCAGCGCCCCCTAAAGTTTTCTATTTAAGTTTTTTTCTTATAATTTATGTTATCCCCCACACTTTTCTGTGAAGTTTTTTTGTTTCCATCTTTGTCTTCTGGTCCTGTTTTAAAAATATAAGAAAAGTAAGAACATGAAATATACGGGCGGCCAACAAAAAGGAAATAAATAAAGTTTCAGGCAAATTATTAAGCCAATATTTTTATATTCCACTACCATCCGTCGCCGCCGTCATCGTTGTCGTAGATAAAATAGAAGTCCATCCGCTCTGCTGGTATATATTTAGTATAAAAAGATTGAAACCCTTTTGTATCGTCGCTCGTTGTAAAAGCCAAACAAACTTAAGCCTTTTTTGTGTTTCGGGACAACGAACAAGATAGATACGGGATATAACAAAAAAAAAAGAAGGAGATATTACAATTCTTCAAAGAGACTGCAGCGCCACTCTTGTACAGGTACAGGCATCTTAACAAGTTCAAATCCGGGTTCAGTTGGGTCGATAAGAACAACGAAGCGACGCTGAATGAAAGGGGAACAGCCGACGAAAACTTTTGACGGCGGAAAAGAGCCAAAGTTTTTGTCTTCAATGGCAAAATCAAAAGAAAAATCCGTGGGGTTAAAAATTCATGCCGGAAGCCTTTGTCTATATATCCAAACCCAAACGGAGGACAGAAAGTCAAAGTGTGAGAATAGCCGTTATCGCATGTTACTTTAGGTATACATATATGTAGGCTTCGACAAAAAAAAGTTACCATGTATAAATAGAGCTATATATTGTCAAAAACTTTTGTTCTCAATTTTACCTTTGTTGAAATAATTTGTCGGATCCGGGCCTCCAATCCATCTAGATCCCCTAGTGAGATGTCCCTTAAAAAAAAAAAAAACTTTGAAGACATTCATTCTAGGACAGTCGTTTCTCACGGTCTGAGAAGTCTGGTCTTTTGAGAAGCCATTTTAGAGGGTTCCACCCTCGAGGCTTCGATAACTTTCATTCTTATATATTTAGCTATCTACCTCCACAGACCCCCTTGCTCCAATAAAATAAAAAAAAACAGAAACCCCTGCTATTATATTACTTAAGATGGAGTTTTCAATTTACGACGAATATATTAGGTTAAACTATGAAAACAAATTTATACGTTTTTGTCTCGGACGACAACGATTCTACGATTCACACTTCTTGCTTGCTGGCTGGCTGGTTGTTGGCAGCATTTCGTTCCGATAATAACGTTCACATTTTCGATGTCATTCGATAAATCCCAAGTGATTTGGGCTTTTCGAGCTTTTCGTTCCATTTGGACTCCGTTTTGTAGCTGTTTTCATTTTTTTTTTATTTTTTCATCTATTCCATGTATCTTTTTGTTGTTGTTTTGAGGGTTTTTTATAGCATGTGTTTTTGGAGCCGATAAAATAATAGCGTTAAGTGTTGGGCCTGATGTCATGAGGCAGCAGGCGAAAAGACAAACTTCCTGTTGATATGTTTTATTTGGTTCTTTGGGAATATCCCAGAAGAAAAGGATGAGTTTTTTTTTTTTGTTGTTTTTTTTTTGTACATATACATTTTTGGATTGTGTTCTTGTTATGCGGAATTGAATTCATTGGATTGTGCCAGACGAAATCCCTTAAGCCCTGATGTAATTTTTTCCGACGCCACTTTCAGCCAAACCCGTCCCTCGCAAACCCCTCCTTATGTCTCATTGTGTTGCTATCGTCTTTGACATGGTGATGGCGTTGTATTGCAGATAATATTTCATTAGTGTTGAATACAGCGAATGATGTGTTTTCGTTTTTTGGATTTGTTTCAAAAGTTGTTTGTTTTTTTTTTTTTCAGAAAAGAATATTTATGGCGTAGTATTTTATTTTATTCTGTAAACCCTTCTAAAATATAATCGCAAGAGGGTTTCTAAAATAGAATACTTACATATATGGAAAACAAATTTAAACTGCGTGGTAAGTAGGTACATAGGTAGGTTGGTGGATGCAAAGGAAATACATGAAAATGAAATAAAACATTAAGTATGTTAATTTTAAACGATATTATATGTATTGCACATATTATATCAGAATATGTTTATCAAAACAAGCGTTGTCTTGTAAAATAGAAAACGATACCATTCAACCTTAGATCTACATGACAAGGCGAATGTTGAAATGATTTCCTTTAGAATCAATAAACTTACTAGGACTTTCTTACAAAATTGCGAAGCCTCTGACAATCCACTTATTAATTAATTAATTCCTTAACCATTTTCTATGTTATTTGTAGTTAAAATTTGTTTAATAATTATTAATTTATTTGTTTGTTCATATAAATATTTATTTATCATTACTGTTGATTTATTCATATTCATTGTACTTATTTGTTTAATTGTTAATTAATTTATATTTATACATTATTTATTTATTTATTATTTATTTGTTTGTTTATTTATTTAATTTGATTTATTTATCATTGTTATTTGCTAACCAACTACTAATAAATTTAAATATACTTATTTATTACTTTTCATATACTAACTTCATTTTTACTAACCTTCTTCATAACTAAGGTTTTTGAAGTTTTAATTTTATTCGAGTCAAATGTACCTGGCTCTTTTCGATTCGCAATAAAGGTTTTGTTTGTATTTTCCTTCAAAATTATTATCTTAACCTTAATTAAATTCAATACAAATTAATATAATTATTCAGTAGAAAGATATCATATGTAAACTGTGCGGTAGCTTACCGAATGTAATTGTAAATACGAAAATAATGATCTGTCTATCTAAATAAATGAATAGTTTAGTTTAGTTTATTGACTTCAAAATTTAATACAAATAACATTTACTTAAATTTAAGATGACACAAGTCTTTAAATGGTTTGGCCGAAGGCCGTCTACCAGACTGACATTTGAATTATAATTTAAACATAAAGAAAAACGTACATATATACTTTGTTTTTGATTTCTTTTTTTATAAATGTATTCTTAAAAAATTTTCGGAGCGGAACATTAAAAATTTTTCTCCATTCAAAATGTTTATAAATGAATAAAATGACGAAGGGATTAGCGACACCATTTCAAAAAAAAATTGACGTTTTCATACAAACTATCGATAACAAGTTTTTCACTGCAATGTGAGATATATATGGTATTATTTCTAAACGTTGTCTAACTTTAGACAACTGGCGAGAATTACAAAACTACTTGCTATCGATAGTTTGCATGAAAACTCTATTTTGTTTCCATGATGACATCGCTAATCCCCTTTGTCTTTTTTTGACAACCAATATTTCAAAAAAACACACCACTATTTTTAAATAATGCGAGATATGAGGTGTATTCACCTTTGGAGGAAACTCATAACCTAGTGTTTAGACCTGTTCGCGCACATTGCGACTGTCAGCCCGAATTAATCGAGTCCGCGTTACACTGGCTCGAGCCATTACATATTAGTCAGCCTCAATACGAGCGAACCAGTTGTTGTTCTTTTTTTTTTTAAATATTTAAAACCTCATCTACTATATATACTTTTCTGAACTTTGTGTTAAACTCATTAAACTTTTTCAGGCCAATTTTGTTAATTCAATGCAATATAAGGGTATTTTCTTTAGAAGCCGGAGATAGATTTAACAAATGAATATCACGCCTCATGTTGCATTAATTTTACTCTCGAAAATTTTCTTTGCAATTATTTTCCGGAACAAAGCCTCTAATAGCGTCATATTATAATTCCAACATTCACTATAAAAGCTTAACTAAAACTTTTGTCAAAAAGAAAACTTTTTTTTTTTTCTTAAAGTTTAATCTAAAAAAGATAAAAAGAAAAAGAAAATGTGTACCAGTAGGTACCTATACAACACCCCATGAACACCATCAGTATCACGCAGCAGCACGCCAAAAGAAAAAATTGTTAATATTAAAACGTTTTATGTCTCTGGAAACTCAGCGCCCCCTAAAGTTTTCTATTTAAGTTTTTTTCTTATAATTTATGTTATCCCCCTCACTTTTCTGTGAAGTTTTTTTGTTTCCATCTTTGTCTTCTGGTCCTGTTTTAAAAATATAAGAAAAGTAAGAACATGAAATATACGGGCGGCCAACAAAAAGGAAATAAATAAAGTTTCAGGCAAATTATTAAGCCAATATTTTTATATTCCACTACCATCCGTCGCCGCCGTCATCGTTGTCGTAGATAAAATAGAAGTCCATCCGCTCTGCTGGTATATATTTAGTATAAAAAGATTGAAACCCTTTTGTATCGTCGCTCGTTGTAAAAGCCAAACAAACTTAAGCCTTTTTTGTGTTTCGGGACAACGAACAAGATAGATACGGGATATAACAAAAAAAAAAGAAGGAGATATTACAATTCTTCAAAGAGACTGCAGCGCCACTCTTGTACAGGTACAGGCATCTTAACAAGTTCAAATCCGGGTTCAGTTGGGTCGATAAGAACAACGAAGCGACGCTGAATGAAAGGGGAACAGCCGACGAAAACTTTTGACGGCGGAAAAGAGCCAAAGTTTTTGTCTTCAATGGCAAAATCAAAAGAAAAATCCGTGGGGTTAAAAATTCATGCCGGAAGCCTTTGTCTATATATCCAAACCCAAACGGAGGACAGAAAGTCAAAGTGTGAGAATAGCCGTTATCGCATGTTACTTTAGGTATACATATATGTAGGCTTCGACAAAAAAAAGTTACCATGTATAAATAGAGCTATATATTGTCAAAAACTTTTGTTCTCAATTTTACCTTTGTTGAAATAATTTGTCGGATCCGGGCCTCCAATCCATCTAGATCCCCTAGTGAGATGTCCCTTAAAAAAAAAAAAAACTTTGAAGACATTCATTCTAGGACAGTCGTTTCTCACGGTCTGAGAAGTCTGGTCTTTTGAGAAGCCATTTTAGAGGGTTCCACCCTCGAGGCTTCGATAACTTTCATTCTTATATATTTAGCTATCTACCTCCACAGACCCCCTTGCTCCAATAAAATAAAAAAAAACAGAAACCCCTGCTATTATATTACTTAAGATGGAGTTTTCAATTTACGACGAATATATTAGGTTAAACTATGAAAACAAATTTATACGTTTTTGTCTCGGACGACAACGATTCTACGATTCACACTTCTTGCTTGCTGGCTGGCTGGTTGTTGGCAGCATTTCGTTCCGATAATAACGTTCACATTTTCGATGTCATTCGATAAATCCCAAGTGATTTGGGCTTTTCGAGCTTTTCGTTCCATTTGGACTCCGTTTTGTAGCTGTTTTCATTTTTTTTTTATTTTTTCATCTATTCCATGTATCTTTTTGTTGTTGTTTTGAGGGTTTTTTATAGCATGTGTTTTTGGAGCCGATAAAATAATAGCGTTAAGTGTTGGGCCTGATGTCATGAGGCAGCAGGCGAAAAGACAAACTTCCTGTTGATATGTTTTATTTGGTTCTTTGGGAATATCCCAGAAGAAAAGGATGAGTTTTTTTTTTTTGTTGTTTTTTTTTTGTACATATACATTTTTGGATTGTGTTCTTGTTATGCGGAATTGAATTCATTGGATTGTGCCAGACGAAATCCCTTAAGCCCTGATGTAATTTTTTCCGACGCCACTTTCAGCCAAACCCGTCCCTCGCAAACCCCTCCTTATGTCTCATTGTGTTGCTATCGTCTTTGACATGGTGATGGCGTTGTATTGCAGATAATATTTCATTAGTGTTGAATACAGCGAATGATGTGTTTTCGTTTTTTGGATTTGTTTCAAAAGTTGTTTGTTTTTTTTTTTTTCAGAAAAGAATATTTATGGCGTAGTATTTTATTTTATTCTGTAAACCCTTCTAAAATATAATCGCAAGAGGGTTTCTAAAATAGAATACTTACATATATGGAAAACAAATTTAAACTGCGTGGTAAGTAGGTACATAGGTAGGTTGGTGGATGCAAAGGAAATACATGAAAATGAAATAAAACATTAAGTATGTTAATTTTAAACGATATTATATGTATTGCACATATTATATCAGAATATGTTTATCAAAACAAGCGTTGTCTTGTAAAATAGAAAACGATACCATTCAACCTTAGATCTACATGACAAGGCGAATGTTGAAATGATTTCCTTTAGAATCAATAAACTTACTAGGACTTTCTTACAAAATTGCGAAGCCTCTGACAATCCACTTATTAATTAATTAATTCCTTAACCATTTTCTATGTTATTTGTAGTTAAAATTTGTTTAATAATTATTAATTTATTTGTTTGTTCATATAAATATTTATTTATCATTACTGTTGATTTATTCATATTCATTGTACTTATTTGTTTAATTGTTAATTAATTTATATTTATACATTATTTATTTATTTATTATTTATTTGTTTGTTTATTTATTTAATTTGATTTATTTATCATTGTTATTTGCTAACCAACTACTAATAAATTTAAATATACTTATTTATTACTTTTCATATACTAACTTCATTTTTACTAACCTTCTTCATAACTAAGGTTTTTGAAGTTTTAATTTTATTCGAGTCAAATGTACCTGGCTCTTTTCGATTCGCAATAAAGGTTTTGTTTGTATTTTCCTTCAAAATTATTATCTTAACCTTAATTAAATTCAATACAAATTAATATAATTATTCAGTAGAAAGATATCATATGTAAACTGTGCGGTAGCTTACCGAATGTAATTGTAAATACGAAAATAATGATCTGTCTATCTAAATAAATGAATAGTTTAGTTTAGTTTATTGACTTCAAAATTTAATACAAATAACATTTACTTAAATTTAAGATGACACAAGTCTTTAAATGGTTTGGCCGAAGGCCGTCTACCAGACTGACATTTGAATTATAATTTAAACATAAAGAAAAACGTACATATATACTTTGTTTTTGATTTCTTTTTTTATAAATGTATTCTTAAAAAATTTTCGGAGCGGAACATTAAAAATTTTTCTCCATTCAAAATGTTTATAAATGAATAAAATGACGAAGGGATTAGCGACACCATTTCAAAAAAAAATTGACGTTTTCATACAAACTATCGATAACAAGTTTTTCACTGCAATGTGAGATATATATGGTATTATTTCTAAACGTTGTCTAACTTTAGACAACTGTCCAACTTTGGAATATGTGTTCAAAAACCTTATTTATCGTTTGCTTATAGTTGCCTAACTTAGACACAAGAGTATATTGTCTTAACCGTGAATAATGTGATATTTATTTTTATTAAATAAAGCATATTTCCACCAATTTGAAAATAGTTAGACAGTGTCTAAGTAGACAAAAATCTAATAAATACAACTGATATTCTTTCAAAATTGAATTGCTCTTTTGAATAAAACAAAGAAATTACACATCGAAAATATAAACGAAAAATTTTGTTCTGCAGTAACAAATTTAAACTGCTGTTCGATGTATGAAATTGACAACACTGTAGCAGATTATTTGAAAGAATTCACTCTTTTTCGACTGAATTAATTGCCGGATCATTTATTCGGTAGGGAAAATGACATTTGGGTTTGTTTTTGTTGTTTTGTTTTATTGTGGTAATTTTTTTGCGTTTTCTTTGGTGTGTTTTGTTTGTAATTGGTTAAATTCACCACGGATATCCGTCAATGTGCTTTTGCAAGCATTTAGCTAGGTTTGTTCGGGTACTTTGTGAACTAAAAATATAATCTGTCAAATCTTGAGATTTTATTTGTAATTTGTGTAAAATTATGCCAACGTTTAAAAATACGCCTGAAATTTTTGAGCACATTTTTTAAAAACATTTTTGAGTGACATATAAAGATCGGGTAACGTTTATATAGTATAGTAGGTACATATTATCGATCGTGACTGACAGACATGCTCCCAACAAATTTGTGACGAAATTTTCGTGATCAAACCATCAATCAGAATGTACACACTTTCAGTCGTCAATCAAAATTGTCAAACTTGATCGATAATGTATTACCACGCTTAAGAAAGAACATAAAGGAAATAAAAAAGGAATAAGTCACATCGAACATTGAACTGCAATTATTAGTAAGACTGCTTTTAAACTATGCAATTTAATCTTTGGGATTACTAAACCCGTAGGCGGGGGACGTAAGTTGGAAAAACTGCTCTTTCTTCTTTATGCTGTTTTTTATTGTTCGAGACCTAAGCGGAGTATAAAGAGTGTGGACAGATGTTTGCTTTTCATTTAATAAAGTGAACATCTATTAAAAAAACGCAGTGTTTAAAACCAACCGAAAGGATATTTCATATGTTATAAAAATTATCCTCATCTGACATTCCTCTGATCTACGAGAATTTTTTATCTGAGAATTTTTTTTTTGCAAACATCGATTTTAGATTTTTTAGTACAAACACTTTATTAAAAATAGGTTTTCATTTTCGGGTAAAGTAGAGTTAAATTCATTGAAAATTTCCAAATTCGATTTCAAATAATTGCATTTTCCATACAAATCCACATTCTAAACAAAAAGAAATTACGTGAAAACCTTACGAACACACCCAATTAGAATCCATTCAAAGTGGAATCCATTGAAAATGTCAAAACTCGATGCATAAAAAACAGAAAGAGACGATAGCAAAAATAAAGCGATTCTAATTCTTAAAGATAACTTAGAAGAAAATAAAACTGAATCCAAGCGCAAAATACCTAAAAAGGTATTACTGAAGAGTCTTAATATTCTTTCAAAGTTTCTTAAATCAGAATTAAAGAACTATTCATATACCTATGATATCAAATCACATTATATCTGGACACTCTGTATATACATATGTCTATATTCTGTAGGCTATTTTTGGAATGAGAAATCAGAAAATGCCTCTAATTTTATGGTCCCTAATAATTAATGGTTTCATTAACACACCCAAAAACTAACACAACACACAATTAAAACGGAAAACTTCCATCTGAGTTTTGTGGTGGCATTTATTTCAAGTAGCTTCATTCTGCATTCTTGCCAGCAATAAAAATCAAAACATCATGCATACTGACTACTGAGAGAACTCTATATATTTTGGCCAACCCAATCAACAACTGCTCTTAAGTATTTTGTGTTTATATTATGTAGTTTGTCTAGGAGCAATGCATATCTCAGTGTAGGATGGTGTCAGAACTTCTCTTTCTGTTCTATGTCCTCTTCTTTGTCGTCGGATATATACAATCTGGGTAATGTGGTAATGTTAAAGCTTCCTATAGAACACACAAAATCAAGCCATTTCATTTCGCACACTGGACACTCTGGAGCGCAACTCCTACATACAACCATTTAGAAACCACCGCAGAAGCAGAAGGGTGCTGCAAACCATAAATCTTCATTCAACGTCAGATGATTAAGGTTCCTGTAGATATACCTTTACTCCCCATCTTCTGATGGTAGGTCTAGAAACACTCTACCTATACGACAGAGCAAGAGGGAAGAAATCTAAGAGCAAAACTACAGTGTGACTCCTGTTTCCATCTAAATAATATGTTTGTTGGGAAAATTTCGTCAGTCCTACACCAACTATGTATGTACCTTACCTACCTAAAATGAAAAGCTGGGCCAAATGGAAATCACCCCCGAAACACACATTTAGTTTGGTCCAGTTGTTCAACGGATCCTTTCTTGTTGAATCCAAAAAGCTTTCAAATAATTTGTACGCTTTAATGTCATTGTTTTCCAAGACTCGAATGTAATAAAAATTGAGATGAATGCGTACCTAGAAGAGTATGTACCGATATACATATAAATGTACGTAGTAAAGAGGTCCGGAATATAGGTATAGCATTTTCCGGTGGGAAATCCAAGTGTTAGAAGAATTTTTTTTTCTGTCGGCCCACATTTAACGCCAACCCCATCAAGCCAAACCCTATGGCCCATTACCAGTCATTAGGAGATGAAATCTCTAAGAAAATAGGAAAACAAAGTGAAAAATTCAACCTCTCATTATGAAGGGTTAAAGGGGATTCCATTATATTTACGTTTAGGTATAAAAGGCATACTATACCTACGATATTCCTTTGGGAATATATTAGACAGCTTTAAGGTTATATTTGGTTATATTTTCGCTAAAGTTGAGGTACCGACTCTTTATGGTTAATTAATAATTTTGTGGCAAGGGAATTTAATTTAGATATAGGTATATGTATATTCGGCGAAAAGTGGAAGAACCTATGATGAGTTGAATGAATAATCGGGTTCTAACGTGTTTTTTGTTGTTGTTGTTATTTGTCTATGATAGAAATTTATATAGGATAATATATTAGGTTTTCTATTTGAGGATTTAAAATAATCCAGAGGAGAGAAATTCATTTGTTTTTATATAGGCAATTAGGTAGAGGTGGAGGCTCGAGGAGGAGGAGTGCGCCAGTCTGCACGTACCGTTTCAAAACCATAAATCACGCAGAAGCGTAACCTAGACAGAAAAGGGTCCGAAAAAATCTATACAAGGCACTTAACCTATCAAAATTTTCTTAACAAAAATAAAAATAAAAAAAAAGAATTTTTTATCCAAAGGTAAAAAAAAAATATGAAATAATATGCTAAACAAAAAGCACCTTCTTGTGGTCTTCTGATTAAAAAAAAATCATAAAATTAGCTGCGGGCCATCTTTACAACCTATTACCCCAGTTCTGTTCACGAAGAAAAGGAAATTAGAGGACTTTGCTCCTTCCAAACTAAATGAAATTTCACTGAAACTTTCCAAAGAAGCTAAATATCTTGGCGTATTCCTTGATTCCAAGCTAACCTGGAAACGGAATATAGAGGAAAGAATGAATAAAGCACTTTGTGCTTTCTACACATGCAAAAAAAACCTTCGGTACATGGTGGGGAATGCGACCGCAGGTCATCCAATGGTTGTACACGGCGATAGTTAGTGGAAGGCCGTAGAAAAGGATAGCTATCTCAAATACCTGAAAAAGGTACAGAGATTAGCCTGTGTAGAAATAACAGGGGCACGGAGGTCTACGCCACAAACAGAGCTCGAGGTTATTCTCAACCTTCCAGCCCTGGATGAGTACATAAGGTGTACAGCAGCCAAAATTGTATTTCGACTTAAGGAAATGGACTCTTGGAAGTACAGCAATAATGGTCATGGGTATATCTGTCAAAAATTATTTCGGACTTGATGTGACCACCGACTATATACCACCCGCAATAGATTTTTGGAAAAACTTCTCTGTTTTAATACCCGAAAGGCATGGATGGGAACCCACTCACTACTCGGTGAACAGGACATCCCTTTCTACACTGATTGATCAAAAATGGGATAAGGTACAAGACCTGCAGTGTTTTGTGAAGCTCTTAATATTAGAGAGAGTCATATAAACTCCCAGATGAGTGCAGTGTCTTTTAGGCTGAGATTTATGCTATTGAAAAGGCAGTCGAAATTGTTAACAGGAAATAAACTGAGCTCGTCAGAGATCACGTTCTTCGTTGACAGCCAAGCTGCTATCAAAGCAATAAACAGCGAGACTATAAGGTCCAAGGCAATAGCAAAATGTCGAGAAACACTGAACAATATTTGTAACTCTAACCAAGTCAAACTGTGCTGTGTTCCTGGACATAGCAATATAGAAGGGAATGACATAGCAGATGCACTGGCAACGTAGGGGTCAATGTCAAATAGGAACAGTAGTACCTAGTCAAATGAATATGGGATCAAACGTCCCGATTGGCGTGATCAAAAGGAAGAAAGACCTAATAACGAAAGGGCAAATCAATAACTCTTGGTTATCCAGAAACGATTGCATCATCTCTAGAAGTTTATGACCTAGAATTAATGAAAAAAAAAAAAAACTCGATATAATTTTATCACTGAGTAAAAAGAATATTAGAACCCTGATAGGTGTACTAAAGGGACATTGTGCCATTGGTAAAATGGCCACTAAATTGGGTACATATTTACGCACCCGATTTCTGTAGGAGCTGTCAAGACGTTGAAGAAATAGAAACCATTAAAAACCTGCTCTGGGATTGTCCAAACCTCCAAACAAATCGCTCTGCTACCTTGAAAACAGATTTGTTGGAGAACTAGATGATCTAGCGCAGGTCTCAATGGCAAACACGAGGTAATTTATTGAAAGTACGACTTGTCAACAATTAGTTTAGGATTTATCTCTGTTACAGGGGATCACATCATAATGGACCAATAGGTTTTTCAAAAACAGTTGGTACCTTAGTGGGAGCTTAAATCCAAGTTTTCGACCATAAACTCCACCATCTTGATTTATATAAAATATTGAATTTCGATATTTTCTTTCGGTAGAGAAAACAATTGTTTTAAAATCGATAGACTTTAATTATAGCACCTCTATTAATAAACTCAAATCAAACATGGATTATTTTTAACAAGTGAAGTAAGTTACAAATCTTAACAAAAATTAATTTGTTTTAATTATTTCTTTTTCGTGACCTTTTTTATTCAATAAGTTAATTTGTTTTAGTTAAATAATTCACCCAAGTAGGTTGATTAACCTGTAATTAAGTTAAAAGTGCCTATAAGATAAGTTTTGTCAACGAAAAAAAAAAATTAAAAAGAAAACAAATGCTTGTACTTTACAAGCCCAAATTGGAAGTGCGTATTCATAATAATTTTACACCGTGTCAGTCAGGGAAGTCAGGAAGCAGATTAAAATAATACCCGTTGGCCACAGAGGAATAGATTTCTTGTTGAATGTAATAGATTTTTGTTAAAATTTGCTGCTTACTTAGAGTGAATTAGTAGTTAATTGTTTATTAATAAATATTTTAATTCGTGAATTAAGTTTTGATTTTTAGTTAATTTGTAAATTATAAGATAATTATATAAGCATTTTTGTTTGTGTTAATAGTGGTGTAGGAGTCCTAACCTTTTGCTCCTCTTTTGTGGATCAAACAGTAAATGCCTACTGAGTTTCCAAAAACGACAAGTAAATCGGTTCATAAATGTTGTCCTGATTTCTAACTCAATTTAAATTCTTATACATAAGTCTTGAATTGTCCATCAGACATTATACTCTTAATATACGTATGTTCATTATTCTTTATTAATATTGTTATATGCAACCGTTTAAAAGCAAAATGTTTCTATTTAAACTCCCTTTTTGTTGATTTACCTGTTTAATTTGAACCTGACCCATTACTCAAGTAATATTATACCTAACCACCTCCTGGCTTCTCCCCAAAAAAGCCGACGCACTTTGCTTCCTGAATAAGATGTTATTTCAAATTTCACAGAGCATGTAGCACGAATTATATTACTACACAACATTATTATTATCCTTCGCATATATATAGGTACATAGGTAGTAGTAGATATTTTAAATTATCCTTCCTTTTGGTCGTTAATGTGGAACTCATATATCACCAACGCTCAGCGCAATTTATTTTCTTAAATGAACCAACACTTGTCATTCCAATAGGTATGTCTGTTATGTATATGTATGTATGTGTTTCCGTATAACAAACTAGGAGAGGTCCTTTCTGTATATAGAACATCATGAAGCTTATGCGTCTATAGTGCGTATACCTAGGTACTGTACATACATATATAAATAAATTCTTCTAACTTCTCTAGACACATCAAACCAAAGTTAAGGCTCTATTTATTTTTTTTTTTTTTTTTGAGAACAGGAAAAAGGACTTATATATTATATTTACCTTCATTCGTATAAAAAAAAGAATAAGAAAAGAAAAATGACAAATTCCTTCATAATTCTTCCTTGAAACGAGCAATTTGCTGACGAAAAATGGATTCCCATTTGACGTTTCGTACTTTTTAATATCAATTTATGTTCCCGGTGGCAGATTTTTTAATGGGCTTGCTATTTCTCCTCAGAGAAAAAAAAATTAAAAAAAAAAACACTGCATCCTCCTTATGGGTTGGCTTTTCTGTTTTTTTTTTTTTTACTAAATAATAAACCGCTGCAATTATAATAAAAATGAGAATAAATTTGATTAATATCGGCCACCGAATGAACTGCTGTAAATTCTCCAAGGAGATGTTCTGTTCTATAGTTCGCCCCGTCTCCTTCCCCTTCTCATAATGATGACGATGAGAAGAAGCTCGACATCAAAACGACGACGACGACAACGTTGACTCCCACAGCTTGGATGCTTTAATTGTGGTGGCATTCCAGCATTCTAGATGAATGCTTTTCACTTCGACCCCAATATGGCCCTGAAATATTTTCCATCAAGCCATGAGTCCTTGGCCCGTACTGGCCTCATGTCTTGGCCTCCCATTGCCATTTAAATGAAAATTGTTCTTATCCTTTAGCGATAATAAAAATTTCCTGAAGTTAATTTATCCTGACATTTGTCTCATTCTTATATGAGAGGGTGGAATTCCCTCTGTATTTATATCATCCTCGCCCTCGTCCTCATCGTCATCATCAAAGTACCTACCCGCTAAAATATAGAACTGGACTTTCTATAAAGCTCTATAAGGACATTGCATTAGCTTGGCCCGTCAACAGTAATTACCATTACCATTACATAAACACGAAATAATTTTTCACAAACTCATTTCCTCTGGCAGTATCTTGCTTCCTTTTATAAGAGCTCCTTTCGCCCGTCCGCGCTGATGATAGCAATAGCACGGCGGCGGGCGCGGTCGGAATAACGGCCGACGATATAGCGATACTTATTTCAGGAAAAGGGTTATACTTTCCCAAACAACCGAGAGAAACTTCAGGATTTATTAGAATCAAGATTATCGCTTGGTGCGAACGAAAGGAAGACTATCACAAATAAACCCCTTCCTTGCATTGCAGCCCGTCGTCGTCGTCGTCGTTTTGCTATATACACAAACTCAGACCAGAAAGCCTTTCGGCACGTCATACCGCCAACCCTATGTTAATAACTAAAACTTACAACACATATTTTAAGGAGTGGGGAGATAGGTAAAGTGGCAGACCAAAGTTGCAATGAAGTGCGGCAAGGCTTTGGATATAAATGTATAAGCCAATTAACATTTTTGAAAGTTTTATTTTTTTTTCTGGTCTTCATATTTCGACCAAAACCCGAATGCACTTATATAGAAATGCCCTCGGGTTAATTGAATTTCACAGAAAAGCCGTTTCCAAAGAGTGAAAGTTATAAAGAAAGTGTTAAAGGGGTGGTATGGAGGCGGCGTGGCTCATAGGATAATGTCCATCACACGCTAAGGGAAGTAAAAGTAGCTATATAACTGTTAGACCGATTTAGTTTTGACAAATTAGATAGATAAGACTCACGCGAATTCATTAATTAAATTTTTCTTTGGTTTATTTGTCAAGGGAGTTGTATTTTTATAATGGTCGATGTTGTAGAAGCAAGGGCTTCAAACGGGATTGGTTTGGTAGACATTTGTCAATTGAACGAGATCTTAGATCTGTTCACAAAGATAAATGTTTTTTTTCTATAATTGGAAAGGATATCTGAGAGAACTAAATTTGCAGTATATTACACCCTCGTAAAGGTTTTGGCTTTCTTAATAAGTTTTTTTTTTAAGTATTCTATATTTTTTGTATTTATTTATTTATTGGGAATTGTTGTACAAATATAAGCAAATTGCTTATTTATTAAAAGTACATTTACATAATATTACATATATGAAGAAGAAATTACAAATCTAAATTTAAAAAAAAAAAGGTAAAAAATGTGTGGAGGTTTAAAAAAAATTAAATTTTTATATAGGGGAATCCATCACACAAGGGCACCACGATTTTCGTTAAAATTTGGATCAAACATACACTTTAAAACCACCCCAGTGGCAATATTGACTGTCTTTTATGTTAGATACCCTATGTCCTTGTTTCATTATCTGGTGTAAAAAAAAAAGTTCCCAAACAATCGAAAAATTTGGGTATTCGAAAAGATCGTATTTTTTTTCTGTAAGTTTCATCATATTTTTTTTTTGTAATTTGCGGTGAGAGTTTTGTCTAGAATTATCCCATATCCGAAAAAGTGATTGTTTTCCGCAAATACCGGGTTTTCCAATTGGGACTTGACAACTTTGAATTTAATTTGTGAACGCACCCTTTCACTAATCATCGAACTGTCATTGTCAATTTATTCAGTAAACTCAATAGCGCAAAATTTTAAACGATTTAGTACGATGTTAAAGCCATTTTCTCATACTAAAAATGATTGAACATCGTACTAAATGTTGCGCTAATATTTTCATCATCGTAAAGTAAAGCAACGTCTGCAAATTATAAATTTTTTTTTTTACCTAAATTCGTAGTCGGTGACCGGTTGAATATTGAATATTTTGACAGCTATTTCAGCTGCAGTTCCCGTTACAGCTCTGTATCCATTGTGTTCAGGCTGTTACTGTCAAAATGGTGAGGAAAAAATCTTGGATTCGCTTGCTCATCTTTTTGAGTTAAAAAAATCTCTGAGATCTCAACGTGCTGATTGGTTCTTAACTTTGACATTTGTAAAGTAAAAAGTTACAAAATACACGTAGTTATAGTATTAACCTATAACATTTTTAATTTACGTTAAAATTTTGAAAAACAAGAGCAAATTCTATGGAAAACAATTTGAACTTCTAAAACAAGAGAAATTAGATTTTCTCTTCTAAAATGCAGTCTCTCAAATGAATCTCTCTCTCCCTCTTATTGTTACTTTTTTTTGACATGATTTTCTTCTATGTAAACTCAGAGCTAATAATGGTTCTTGTCAAAATACAGTCTTTATGACAATAAGCATCAAGTAGATTTTTGAATGCCCGGCGGTATAAATTACGACCAAAAGTTTATTTTACAAACTAATTTAATAATCTCAATTTATATTCTCAATTTAATTATTAATGAGGTAAAAGTAACCCTGCCTCATTCCATAAAACCATAAAAATCACCTTAATTTTTGAGTATACCCTCATAAATCCTGCCTTTCCCCAAAAAAATAATAAAAGCATACTTAAAGTGCAACTTTGACAAATTTGGTAATAAAAAATCTCTTTGTGTTACCTCATCTCTCAAGACCCTCGATGTTTGTCTTTGTCTGTTATTTTATTAAATTTTTTGCTTGCAAAACAAAACAGGCGATTTGAGTCACTCTCTTGGGACCAAACCGCATACTACACAAAACGAAACGTTCACCTTGCCACCGGAGATCCCAAATCCGGACCATCAAATCTATTGAATTCTGAGACGTGTCATAAATACTCTAAACGTCTCCTTTTTTTTTTGCGTTTCCTAGAAAAAGCATCTCGAGGGAACAGCATCTTTATTTATACAAACAAATATTGCATTTAATATACCTACGCAATGCATTATTTAGTTCCTTTTGTGAGTTTTGTGAGTATTTTTGGTCAAACTTGGGTTATTTCTCGTTAGTCCTTTATCCTTTTGCTAAAACAATGAAAAATTCATGCGTCCCAAGAGAGATGAGGTTAGATGGTGAGCGTGTGAGGAGATGCGAATGCAAGCAAATAGCTTTAACTTATATAAAAGCATGACCGGAAAACTTTTTGAGTTTTTTTTTTGTAGGTATTCTCTTTTCAGTGCGAAGTTAGAAACCTTTATAAATCTTCTACAAAATAATGACCCATCCCGGCTGCAATCCAATAAGACGACAGAAAGACAAAACAGAATCTTTTATATGAACATGATTGCCAGGTGAGGGAATTTAAAAAAAAAAACAAAATCTGGGTTTTATCGCTAAAGAGATATATAGTTTGTATGCGTAATATTCTTTCATAAAAGTTCTACCGGATAACTAAACCGTAAGCAAAATAGCCTTTATATGATTAATATCAATCCTGTTCTGAATCCCCTTTGGCTATCAATGACAATTGTGACAACTGTCAGAGGCGGCTTCAATAAATGGACCTTTCTTTTGCTTTGTTTTTCACTTTTATTCAAATTCAATTTTAACTTACTTTTAATCAAAATAAAAAGAAACTAAATTTTTATTTTGAAAAACTCAGTTGGCAATCATATTTTTTATACACCTTCCTCTGAGGAAAACTTACTCACTAAATGATTCATGATGACTTCTATTAAAAATCTCTACTTTATATATTCGTTCGCACCTTCCGTCATTTTGGAGGGTAACTCAAGCTTTACTTATAAAGAGTCCTGATGAGGGGTTGCTTGCAAAAAAAAAAAAAAAAAAAAACACCCACCAGGATCATTGTCTTTTCCTCAAAATCAGGGGTTGTTGTGCTAAATTAACGAGCAAAGCATATTTACTGGCCACCAAAATTCATTCAAACACACAAAGCTAACTCAAAAACACACAAACAAAATTGCGTAGATATATACAGATAATTTTATAAGGATGGTTCCTCCGAAGTTGTTGTCTATGATATTTATGGGAACATAAAAGCAGTTTCTCATCAAATATTTATCATCAAGGTATCTGGTATATCTAACTATATAGCAACTTCCTTATTCAGAGAGAAGAATAGAACGAACAGAACAGCGCACTTGAATATTGTTGAAGTAAAGTAACTTAGGCAAAAAAAAAAGGTAGGTATATAAAAATGAAAGAAATTGGAAAATCCGCAAATTGTCTGGGGAATTGTGATGAAATGAGTCGCTGTCACCAGGTAACACGTTCTTTTGTGGCCAGACGGGAATCAACAATTTTAAAAATTCATGAGCACAATTCTCGTTTCAAAAGAATTTTTAATAATACAAAAAAAAAATTGTATTCAATTTCATTATGAGATTTTGAGAGACGAGCTTAGGTACATAATTTCAAGGAGTCGTGTTATAATAAAATTTACTTAACTAGCTTACAATTATCGCCTTTTTTTCATTCTGCAAATTAAATTTTGGTCTATCAAAGTTCTAGTAGGACTAAAGCTTTTCGATTTGATATAAAAAAAAAATTGTCAACTTTTGGTGATTGGCACCAGATAAAGCATCTGTGACTAATCACTCCAAAAATAGAAATAATTTACTACCTGAACACAATAGAATGCTGCAACTGGAACTGTAGATGGAGAAGCAACAGCTTTGTTGTGTCGTATGTGCTATTTTTTAATGTGCCCACAATGCCGCTATACAGACTTTTATATATTTTTTAAAGATAAACAGACAATCATGGGCTTATTTTCACTTTTTTTATTTCCGATAATTTTCTTTTAATTAATATCTAATATTTTTCGCGAAACAAATAACCACAAAAATCTTCAATATTTTTTCCCGGGTCTTTTTTTCTTCATACAAATTGAAACGTCAAACGTTAAAAGTTTCTGAACTCTTTCAGCACCGACTGCAGTTGCATTGTGTTGTGTTGTGTTCGTAACATTGAATTTGTGTGTATTTAATATTTTGACAGCTATTTCAGGTGCAGCTCCGCATCCATTGCATTCAGCCAGTTAAAAGGAAGTCTGAAAAAGTGGGATTCGTCAAACTGTCCGTCGTAAAAACCATTTTTCCTTGAGGAGAAATTGGAAATTTTGCTTAAGCACAAATAAAACAAATAGCTGACATGCACTTATTTGTTTTTTTTTTCAAGTTTCTCTAAAACGGCTCTAACGATTTTGATAAAACTTCATAATATGCGATGAAAAAAGTAGTTGTAAGAAAATAGCGTTTCATTTTTTTTGACATAAATTTCGAATTAACCCAAAAATTCTGTGTTTATTGAGAAAATTGCTAAATTTTTGAGTTATTGATTTAAAGATTTTTAATAGATTCGTCGATTTTCACATATTTCTTGTGCTTCTAGATATGGTATAAATAATTTTGAAACTATTTTTTTTAAACAAAAAATCAAATAAAACAAAAAATCAATTTTATTATATTTTGACTATTTTATTAAATTCCGTTAAAATGTTCACAAAAGCAATTCTGTCAAATCAAATCACGCATAGTTTTTCTTTAACACTTAACTATGCTTGAGATCAGAGTTTCGTGCCAAGTCATTTTAACGAATTCATTGATATTTCAGTATTGAAAAAATGCAATCTATGTTAAATACAAAGGTGAATATATTTGCTGATCACATCAATGTAAATGCTAATGAAACTGATCTGCAACACACTTTACAATTGGGTCCTATTTGATAATGTTTTCGGTGAATTTTCAGCTTATTTCCGTAAAAAACTTTTGAGTAATAGCTCAAACCTTAAAACTCTCTGTGCGTTGTTGAAATATTTATATAAAAATTTAAAAGTAATATGTATGAACTCTTTAGAGATTTTTAAGCGGATTTTTCAAATATTCAACAAAGCTATTTCAACAACTTCTCCACTTGAGTTCAAAAATACCTTATCGCAACCATACGAGATGGAAAATTATTGTAAGACATAGGAATGTGACTTAAGTTCGACGAATTTTTAAAAATGATAAATTTTGCTTAATAAATAGCTCTTAGAAAAAGATGAATTCTATTTTGTAGAAGGGAACATAAATTAAACTATAAATAGTTAGGAGATTTCTTATTTTCGATATCGATATTTGAAACGCACCATCTTCTAAGCCTTGAACTAAAAAGAATACCTTAAGCTATTTGGTAAAAAAATTATAGCCAACGAAGTAATTATTATACAAAAACCTCATTTCTTAAAGTTAAGTACAGAAATCAGCATTTTTTTTTATTTTGACCAATTTTGTTTACTGACAGTTTTAAGAAAAAAGTAGTGATTGTAATATTGTAGCATGAACAAAAGAAATAATAAAATATTGGTGAACCGCTTTTCGATGGCGTTTACCGAATATCCGAAAAACCGTTATTTCCAATTTTTAACATTTTTTAACATCAAAATATCTTCTTAACGATTGTTCGTACGAAATAATATTTCAAAATAATTTTTATAGAAAATAACTTTACCTATTTATGGGGACTTTTTACAAATTCTAATAAATAAAAAGACAGTACCAATTTTCAGTTTTATGCGAATTTTCTCCAAGGAGAAAGTTCATTTTGACTGGAGACTATAATAAGAAAACATTGAAATTCGGAAACCACATGTCATTGTAGTATTTGCTAAAATGTCTGAATGCCTTAAATCATTCTTACTTAGTCATTGACTCATTACTATTATCATTTTACATACATATACACACAGAACAAAAAAATTATTTGGTTTGTCACGCATAATCTCAGAAAGTATTCAACTGATTTACATGAATATTTTTGTATAATATGCTTTATTGTTATAAGAATGTTTTAGGCTATTTTTTGTTTATATAGGTAATTTGTTTGTTGAATCAAAATAATACTTTTTTTTTTAATTTGTTTTTAACTTGTTTCTTTGAAATCGGTCCATACATTATTTTTACTAACTGAAAGAAATAAGGCCAAGAGAAATAAAGTCAAAAAATGACATTAGGACGTAGGTATGGCTCAACTTCTAATACATCATATACATTTCTTGCTACACCTATAGCCTGACAGTTATAGTACGTGCTACAGCTACATCCACACCATCGTATTATTCAACCAGTAAAACTTGATATGTTTATAATACAAATTTTCTTACCCAATTTATGAGGTGTTCATGTACAAACTTCCAATACTCTTTTGACCTTTATAACTCTCTGCTCTGCTGCATGACATAAAAACCATATACATAAATATAACAACCAGTTCCTTGAGGGCTTCACATTTATATATGTTTATTATAAAACTTGTATGCAAAAGTATTCCTCTCGGATATCACATATATCCCAATGATATTATGTGTTATTATACTTGAAAAACTTCCCCAAACACACAACATAATCAACATCCTTGAGCATTGTCGGCAACTCGTATATAAGTCAGTCTCTAAAAAACATTTTAATACCATAGAATTATCCTGTGTGGCTGAAAAACCACAATGTTTTGTGCCAAATTGACAATTTGTTCGATATTATTTCCACATATTTGCACCGCAATAAGGCAAGCAATTGTTGAACAATAATTTTCCAGATAATGATATAGGTGGTCGGGTGGGTCCAGTGGTCGATCCCTATACATTCATACATCGAATATATAAATATTTCATTCCGCAGTGAAAAATCAAAAAGGACAAAAAAAAGAAAATTCCATCGATTAATATTCATTCATCGTCGTGCGTATATCACTTTTTATTTGTTCATCCTCTCCCCAGGCCCAGAGTTGGCCCATATTCTGGTCGTCATCGTCGGTCGTTTTGTTGGGCAGAGTATCATCCAGCCGTGTATATATAGACCAGCCCCATTTTGGTAGCCCATTTGCAATGAAATAAAAAAAAAAAGAAGAACGGGCGGTTGGTTCTGTTATAAGAACAATTTTGCTCCTTTCTTGCATTTGGATTCGGAATGAATTACATGTATAGCTGGAGGATTTGCTTCTGCTGTAATATTGTACTACACCTATACACCACACACACACTTCCTCCCCAAGGACATGAGTACTATACAAGCAGCAAAATGGGATCGAAATTACACTCCAGTCAGGTGGATTGATGCCCACGACCATATTGCAAATTACAGGGGATGACTTGTTCAGTTCATCCCCCACACATAAAGGTACCATCGCATCATCAGAGACAATGAGATGTGGGGACGTTCGGTTCCGGAAGTCTGTGGCGGAATTATAAACGATTTCTTAAACGCTTCGATGCCAAGGTGGATATCATCAGGATAATGCTATATCATTTGAGAATTTATGCTCGTACGATGTGCTGGTATGTGTGCGTTGTTGGTTGTCTCTTAGCTCAGTTCAGCTCAGCTCAGCAAGCCCCAGCCATATCATGTTCATGGAAAATGATATCAGGAGCTCCTTCGGCCATTATAGGAGAATTTTATTTCAATTTCCATTACTTTTCCTTTTGTTATGCTGGGAACGTGTCCGAAGACCGACTTCCTCATCCTCAACCTTTTTTTTCGGAATAGACGTTCTCTACCTCTGTCTCTGTATATATCAAGACCCAGGTATAAAAGGTGGGTATCCTTTATCCTTTGAGGTGAACCCATTTTTTTTTTTTTTTTTTTGTTTTCCAAATACGGTACGTGATACATTGAAAGCTAATTAAATTTAATCCCGGTGATCATACATGCCTGTGGTGGTCAGTCGGCGACGATGATGGCGGAACGAGACGATGAGGTGATATGCGCGGTACAGGAACTGTAGGTATATATAAGACTGGGACAGGTTCCAAGGAATGTCTATTCTTATTTCTTATATACTGATGTCGAATCGTATGATAATCGTGCTGGCTATTTGTTAAATATTCATGCGACTGATTAAGTGAGATTGGAAACGTGATGTCGAAATCGAAGACTGGTTTATATTTTAATTAGGAAATTACAAATGTAAGCGACAGCGTTATTGGTTTTAATACAAAAGAAAAATCGAACAAATTATAGAAATATCTTAAGTAAAGAAAAAAAAAATTAAAGCCTAAAAATGGGATAATCCATTGGATTATATTTTGAAATATTGAATAAGTCCAGGAAAATTGGACAAATTAGAATATTCAAAGGAGGATTTTGACGTAGAACTTAAATTTTAGCTACTGCTCTTGGTTTTGTGGGTTGAAAGGGCAAAACAATAGTTTTTTTTTTTGTAAATATGTATATCTCAAAAATTATCGATTGTTTTTTATTTCCAGATTTATTTATTTAGCAGTTAATAATATAAACGATATCGCGCAATCAACTAAAGTATAGTAGGTATTAGGACAGTTATGCCTGGGAACTTTTACATTTTTTAATTAATTAGAGAAAATCTGCTTGAAACTCACCAAGACATTATTTAATTATATATAACTAGTTGTAAAGAGAATGCTTCTTAGCATTTGTATTGGTGTGTTGAGCTGATGATGGATTCCGGATTTTTTTTTTTCTCTTTAATTTTAACTATGCCTGCAAGACGTAAGGTCTTTTAATTGCATCCTGAATTGAATCACACTAGTTAGAAGGAATGGAAGAGGAGAAAACAGCAAACTCAGTTACATCTAGAGGATTCCTCAGCAAAATTTCTCACATTTTTCTTTTGTCAAAATGCTGAAGAAAAAAATATATTGGATTCACTACCTCACTTATTGACAGAATTAAATCTTTGAGATCTAACTTTCCTGAAATAATCGGGAGTTTATTTTTTTTAATAAAGCAAACTTCATTGAAAAAAATATTGAATAGTGATTTTGTGTAGCTTTTTTTATAAAACAACCAACAGGTGGCCAACCCTTTATTTATATACATTTTTGTTTTTCTTTGTTGTCAACTTTCACTATGCCCAAATTCTAAATTCAAATTAGAAGTTAATACCGAGATTACGTCGTATATATTTGTATTTCATGTATTTAAATTCATTCGGTGCAAAAACCGTGCCTTAACAGTTAAAAAAAAAGAAAAAAACATAAGCACAGCCCACAAAAGAAAGAAGATCCATCACTACTATAAATCAATGAACCTGAAGTAGTGTAATTTTTCTTTTTCAATTTATCTGCAGTAAAATAAAAAAAAAACTCAAAATCTGTCATCCATAAATTTGAATTAAACTCTGCTACAGCTCAGCACCCTCTTGGACATTCTTCGAATATGTGTGGTATGGATGTGAACTCGGTGAGTTCACATCATCATACATAAAAAAAAACTTGAAGACGACGACAACACCAGAGCAACGACGACATAATCATAAATTTAAATATGAAGCTTAGCAATTTTTTAGATTCCCCATTTTTTTTTTTATTTTTACTGTTGGTATTTTTTTTTTGGTACAACAAGCGGCTTATTTTTCTTTTTCTCCACATTAAGGTCCTGGGAGTATAGTGTTTTTCCTCTTATGTCCTTGTATACACATATACGTAGTCTAAGTTTTGGTTGAATACAAAAAAATATTTTTTGTCCATTGGTGACATCCCATATGTCGCAGTTGCTGCCCTGTCTCTAGCTCTGGGGCATCCCTATCACCATAATTCAATCTATAAACCATGTTGGATTATAAGGAAATGTATGCAAAGTATTTTATGATTATATAAGTAAGTGTGTATAGATATGTACATATGTATGTGTCCTGTGAAAAGTGAAAACAACAATATTATGACCACTTAGAAACTTTCGCAATTTACATTATTTTCAATGTATTTTAGTTATGTGAGTATGAGTGCACGATGAAAGTTGTGTCCTAGACAGGATTCAGGATTCAGGATCAGGTCGACTGGTCGGCCGGTTGGTTGGTCGGCTGACAAAGTTTTTATCCCCCAAGTTGGCCGCATCAGTTTATTTCCCCTCTGGGTATAGCCAGAAATGCTGTAAAATTGTAATGCGTGACGATATTATACATGGTATAGAAAAAAAAAGATGACCTAATCCTTGACAGTCCTTTGGAATCAACATCTTCTCTACTCATCATCATTTCATATAACCCTTAAACTTTCTTCGCTTCACATTGATATACATATATGTATAGATATTTGTGAAAAATGAAGGGGGTGGTTTATATATATGTTCGGTTTCCAAGGGACAAGCATATGTACGAGTATATACCTAAACGGATTTCAATAAATGTTTGCAGAACATATTTATAAATCCAGGACCAAAAGACCTACAAACTCATCTTACGCATTGATTTTTAACCCTTTTGAGCACAATTTCAAGATGTTTATTCTTTTTTTTTTACACGTTGATGCTTGATTTTTTACTAACGACATAAGTATGAAAGTACTCTTAGTGATTCTTATGGATTCGGAAAAAAATTAACCAAAATATTGTTTAGGTATTTCATATTTTTGACATCAGTCCAAAGGCAATCATTTGATTTCTAAAATCAGCTTAAAATATCACGTTCAATTCCTCTTTTATAAAAGATGCAACCAATGATCCTAAGTGTTTCGTCTGTGCACATAGTTTTAATTGTAAAGTCAGAGTTCAATGAATTCGTTAAATCATTTATCATCAAAATTAAAAGTATAGGCCCCAGGATGGAACCTTGTTGGACTGCACTTTAAACTTCAAGTTTGTCTGATAACCCTTCATTATGAAGAACGATACACTAATTGTCAATGTTTTTAGATTATTGCCTTACCATTCGAAGGATTGTCCCCGATCTTATACATTTTTAAGTCACTTGCAGCGGCATCCCGCCATTAAAACAAGTACGTGCGACTCAATCCTAAACTTTATATAATTTTATATATTTTTGCATAGTCAGGATTGTCTTTTGCTTAAGGATATTTTATGGCAGGCAATTCATTGGGGAGACATTGAAAAATCGAAAGTATTCTGAGATACATATATAAGTTTATTTAAAAAAATTGAAGATACTTAAATAATATGAACTAAGAAAAAGTTACTTTCAAGTTACCTTAAGAAGTCTGTATTGAATTTTGCATTTTAAATTTGTTTGCTTTGTTTGTTGTTTCACTAAAAACTTATATATGGTTTTCATTTTTATTGTAGAAAGCAATTTATGCCAATGTGTTTTTTTCCAATTTACCCCTTGATTTCTCTATGAAATTTTATTGAAGGATACGCTACGACTATCTTTTAAAAATAAGAAATTTTTTAACTCAAATATTTTGCTCTGGAAAAATGCGCCTTTCGACTTTTGTTTGACATTTAAATCGAAATATTTATTATACGTCAAAATGTAGTTTGTTGCATACCTGTCAAGCTTTAACATGTCAAATTTTATTGAAGGATGGCTGCAATGTCGATGGATTAAAAAACCTCTAAAGAAGTTTTTGAGAATTTATTTTCTATTCAAAAAAGTTAGATTTCGATCGATATATTTATTATACGTCAAAATGTACATAGTTGTTTTATATCTACATATGTATATACATATCTGTCAAGCTGTTAGACAGTCAAATTTTATTGAAGGCTCGCTGCAGCTTTATTGTAGGATTAAAAACCTTTAAAAAAATATTTTTTGCTCCTGAAATGGGCAGTTTTAGGACTTTTGGGTGACATTTGCATCGAAATATTCAACAGGCGTCAATGTTTAATTTATTGCATATCTTTCAAGGTATTAGTGTGGCTATAATGTCGATAAATATAAAAAAAACATCTAAAAGATCAAAAAATATTTAAGATTTTATTTTTTACTCCGAAAAGGGCAAATTTTAGGGCTTTTGGGTGACATTTAGATTGAAGTATTCTATAAACGTCAAAGTTAAATTTACTTAAAATCTATCAAGGTATCAAGCTGTCAAATTCCATTCAAGGTCGAAATGATGAAAATTTTGAGATTACGACTGTATGTCAAAGTTTGTATGTATATGTGTACTGTTGCTGTTTCATTTTATCGATATGTCCTTACTGCGTTGACAGATTGTTAACATGGTTCATGGTGTCAACGCAGCCCAAAACGAATTGAATTGACAGTATTTGTCATTGACGATTTACAACTTAATAACTTGGTCAACGTGTTTACGCGTCTGATGTCAAAGTTTGAACAGTCTTTGACGCGTAAACGCGTTGACCAATCGTAGCTTTTTACAATTTCCAAAGAAAAACCAAATTCTTAAAAGAATCTCCTGGCACCACTTCAAAAATTACCAAAAGAAGATATGTAATCATAAAATTACTGTACTGTACATATTCCATATGCAATGCATTATAACTATTACCTTCTTCTGTTATATACATATTTTCATAAATTGTACATCTGTAACTCCATAAAGATATATAAGCCCACTCTCTTCTTCAGAGACTTCCACTAAAAGTTTATTTTTTGCAAACACTTTACGAGCAAAATATTCAAAATTATCCACCTTATACACCCTCAATAAAATTGAATAACTCCATGGACAAGAGTTGAATATCAAAAATTATTCCACACATCGCACAGTGGTACGTTTTACTTGAAAAACTGAATTAAATAAACCAAAGAAATTTCATCATTTTATTAAATTGAACTCAATATATTTTAAATAATGTTTTCCATATACTATACATATGTAATGAATGCTATGTCAAATCAATTTTATAGAAAGAAAATGACATTTTCGAAAACGTCAAATGAACGTCAATTTGATTGTCAAATGAACTTCATATTTTGACGCAGATATTGCTATCGTCATATTGTATGTGTAATGTTTTGCTTCCAAAAAATCTTTTCGACTAACTTTTGTCAATTTTCTTGCATTTGACGTTTACGAACATGCTCAATATGTTTAGCGCTGTAAGTGATGTTATCGAACACACATGATTTTATCAAACTGCGTTATCGAAAATAATAGGCGCGTTTAGAAAAATGAAATTGCTGAGATCTCCTAAATCTAATTTTCCTGAAGACGCTTAATGGTTTTGCTTAAAATTTGACGCATAGACTGCCCCACTGTTTTAAAAGCAGATACCGTATATAGTAGCAGCAACAGAAACAACAACATAAAGATAAGGCTCCTTCACCTGTCCAACATCAGACCGTAAATAGTTTTATAAAATATCTCACCCTATACAAAGTTTGTGGGACCGGACCGAGGATATATACGGCTTTATACCATTTCAGCATCACATTCGCATCCATTGAAATAAAAGGAATCCCCAAACCCACATAAATAGCCTTCCCCCCTCCCCACCTCTGACTCCAGACAGTCGGCATTCGGCAATACCGTAACTCTTTGCGCGATCCAACCAGTATACCTCTATACGAGTATAGAAACGAAAAGAACAACATTTTGAGTAGGTATAGAATTCCAGACTAAAAATGACAGCATTCAGTAAAACATGTATATTAGGCTATCAAGGGTGGCGGCAACATGCTTTGGCCTGGTTCTACTGGCCTGGCCACGACCATACCTGAAAATACTTTACTCTCTTGTAGTCAATCCTGTTTGTATGGAAATTCTGGGATGCCCTAGCTCTTACTCTACCCGATGCCCGGGATAATATGTGGCAGCAGCAGAGAGTATTCCTGCGAAAGAATATCTATTAGCATAAGTGTTTTCCTACATCTGTATAATAATACAGAGATACACAGCAACAACACTTGGGGATACGTCAGTCGTGTATTCCGGGATTGATATATTCACAATCGCTGAGTCAGGATTTTCAAATTGCCCATGTGTGCCGCACATGAGGACCGCTCGGAAGTTGTTTATTTTATTATCCGGCCGGGGGTAGTTTCGAACGAAGGTTAAAATGTTTCCTTTTTTTTTGGGTCCATTTTTACGGGTTTATGCGAAATCATTCCGATTGAAATGACGTGGTAAGAAAAATGTTTTGGTTATATAGCCACTACCTATACTAAATATAAGGCATAAGCAATGGGCTGGAGAAAGTTTACAAAAAAAAAAAAAAAGGTTACAACACCGAATTGGGGTTGAAAAAGTTTTAATAGAAAAAGAATGTGGAACTCACGTTGGGTTTTGTTAAAAATTTTATATAGAAAGTTAAAAAAAAAAAAAAAAAAAATCGGAATGGATTTGAGGTTCATATGAAATCGAGGGCTTTAATAATTTATTTATTTAATGGAAAAGTCATGTAAAAAATTGTGACGTTAGAATTTAAAAGTTTGCATTTTATGAGGAAACGTTAAAATTATTTTGTTTTTCCAGCCGATTTAACTTTGACTTTTTTTGTATACCAACTAAGTAACATTAGATACTTTATGAACTATGGAAATATTTCAAAATTTTTTTAAAACAGAATTTGTATTAAAAGTCGAGGTACCTATCATTCGTTAATCTAAGACTTTTGGTTAGTCTATCAAATAAAAGGTACTGTTCGTGTTGAAATAGTCTCAAAAACTACTTAATTATAGATATACTGAACAACTAAACTAATTACAGTTCCTTCTTACTAAAGCGGCAGGAAGATTTAGATTACTTTCAATTAAATCCACCTACTACCACGTCCCTTTTATAAAAGTTGAGTTTTCTACTCATTTAAAAAAACAATACAGCAAAGCTAAAACGTTTGAATTAATCTCTTTTAAACATAAAGAAGTGAGCGGATTCAAACATCAAACATTACAAACATCATAAATTGTTTGGAAATCCGCACACTGCCACGCCCACTTTTCTTATATTTTATGCTTTTGAGTTTAAAAATAACCAACATCAATAGAAATTATGCAATTTGTTATTGAGCTATATTGAATTTAATTCATGATATTTTTTTTATGGAAATCCGCCCATTTCCACGCCTTATTTTTATAATATTTCAATTTTATTTCCTCTTTCCCTCTCTTGAAATTAATGTTTGTAATTAAACTCTAATGAAGCATGATATTTTAATCGTTTTTAGAAATCCACTCTTTGCCACGCCTTTTTTATAATATATGTGTTCTTCCATAAAATATAAAGACAATAGAAAGCGGAAATTTTATCATTAATTTCTCTTTAAAATAAAAAAAAATATATATATAAATTGTGTGGAAATCCGCCCACTGCTACGCTTTCTTTTCTCTTATCTGTTTTAGTTTTTGTACCTACATACCTATTGAACATCAAAAACATCAACAAATTGAAATCTGACGTTTTGCAATTGAGATCTAAATAAACACAAAGCATATTTTTTCGTAAATCCGCCCGCTCCAACGTTAACTTCTACGCCCAATTTTTATTATATTTCAGTTTTCTTCTTATTTGCGTTACTAGAAGGAATTTGTAACTTAGCGACCTAAAACTCTAGGAATAACATATTTATATTTTCTCTCCCAATGCCACGCTCGTCTATACCTACATATAAAAATTAAATATAATCTTTCTTTGAAATCAATAGACTTTCCTGTTTTCAGACTTCATTTTCATAAGTGTGTTACTAAATTCATAAGTAGTTTTGCTAATTAACGCCTACTACCACGCCCAGTTCGTTAATATTTTAATGTTATTCTTATTTACTTCAAAAGAAATTTTGTAATTGAGCAGTGAGCACTCTAGAATCTAAGGTATAACATGTGAAATTTTTTCCACCCATTACCACGCCCATCTTTACTTATATAAAAATAAAATGTCTTTCTATAATCTGTAGTCTTAAAAATTAATCGACTAAAAAAATTGTTTTAGGACATTCCGCTCACTGCCACACCAACTTTTTTTTCTCCTTATTTAATGTCCGTAAAGAATAAACAAATGTTGGTAGAAATAAAATAAAAATTCAATTTTTGAGTTTTCACATTTTCTTACTAAAAACGTCAAAATTCCGTGTTTTAAAACTACAAAGCTTAACCCTGCCTATTGTCACTTGGAATATGCATGCCTTTTTGAATATAACTAATAATTATTCACCACAAAATATTAATTAGAAATTCTTATAATTTTTATAATTCAATTAAGTAGGTAGATTATTATTATAAAGGGTGTTTTTTTTAGAGGTAATAGAACTTTAAAATGGAATAAAACAAAGATGATTTTTTTAAATTGACATGAAATTTACTTTATTCGAAAGATAATCTTCTGGCATTATAATTTAAATATGATTTCTGGCATATGACCGCCACGTCTGGCTCGGACATAGTCTAATCTGGAGGTCCAATTTTTGATGACTATTTCCAACATTTGTGGCCGTATATCGGCAATAACGCAGCGAATGTTGCCCTCCAAGTTGTCAATCGTCTCGGCCCTCGGGCTTATCGGCATAGACTAGCGACTTCACATATCCCTATAGAAAATAGTCAAGCGGCGTTAAAATGGCCGCCAGTTAAAATAATGTTGCCAAACTAAAAGTTCTATACCTCTAAAAAAAACACCCGTTACAATGTGCTCATATAATTTGAATGCAATATTCAGATTAATTTAGCATAATTTTTAGTAAAAGACCATCAACCATAATTTGCCTTTCATGCAAAATATTAATAAAAAAAATGATATACATAGATGGGTGGATTTTTGATGAAAAATAAGAAAAATACCCAATTTCGACAAAGTGCTCACTGGCAACAAATTCGCACAACCGTTTAAGTGCTTTCCGCCTTTTTATATATATTTTTCATGCTGCTGCTTTCCTATACCAACAACAGTTAGCTGATGCTCTATTCGCGCTCACTGAGCTCAAATACCATAAACGAGTTAAAATTTAACAAAATGTGTTTCAATTTCGTAAACAAGGCACCAACAACTACAAAAAGTAGCAACAAAAAAAAATAGTGCACCAAATTCGAAAAAAAAAAAAAACAAAAACCAACGTCAGTCGTGAGAAGAAAAAAACTTTAACTGACGGAAAAAAGATTTCCAGTGGAAAAGTTTTTAATGCAATTTCACTCACATTACCCCAGCTAACGTTTGGCATAATTCACATCGTAGGTATATAGCTCGACACAGTTGTTCTATGTAGGTATATGGCGGGCGACGGCGACGACGACGACGACGACGACGCTGCATCAACACCGACCGTTCCGTCTCTCGAATGCACAGTCATCATCATTATGAGCGAATTTAGCTCCCTTCCTTGTTCCTATCATCATCGCATAGCCACCTACGACTCACCCCTCTATACCATCCCTCCCACTCATCAAACCAACAAAAAATAAACGACTAAGAAAAAAAAAAGGAATCTCCTTGCCAGGATAACTTGTGTCACCATTATCGCTACGCGTAACTTTTGGGGCGGGTGGAAGTAGGTAGCGTTGGCGGCGGCGTTCCCTTTTATGTACCACACAAATATAAAAGGGGGGACCAAAACCTCCCTCTCATTTTAGTCAACGTTCGTCGCTCCTGCATTGTAGACAACTAGCAGACGTGTTGCCAACAAATACAAAAAAAGTACTAACATAGTTGTTGAATAATGAGTTGTAGTACAGTTAGTTGTCTCTTAACAGCAATAGCACAGCATCAGCACCAGCAGCAGCAGCAGGAACTCTGTGAGAAAGGAAAGAAGTATAGGGAAGGCGGTCCTTGCATTTTTGGAAAGCTATATGTCTGGTTTGGTTGCAACTGCACAGTGCACACTGCACAATGTGTAAATATGAAAGGATTGTTTATTTTTTTTTGTCTTTCTCTATTTTTTGTTTTTATTTTGTCGTGGGCTTTTAGTTTTGTCTTTAAGGGGGAAGGAATTCTGTCTGACACACACAGATACTTAACTGTGTTGCCACAAAATAAATTGCATCTGTAAAAACGAGGATATAAAACAGAAATCATTTCCAAGTTATGATCTTCATTATTTTTTGAAAGTAGAGATGATGCGGTGATGGTTTCTCCAGAAAGAGGATTAACAGAAATAGGTTAAGGAACTTTTTGTGAGTTTGTTATAAGAGTTGCTTTTGTTTTTGTATTTTTAATTTTTTGCTTCGAATCATCGTGATAAGTTCATAGTTTGTTTTGTTCTGATGACATAATCTCAAGTTTTTCTGAATATCCGTTGTACATTTCTTTTTTTTCAAAGTTAAAGTTCTTTTTTTCGTGAAATTTTTATTAAATTCCAATAATAGGATGATAAACAGGGTTAACAAGGATAAGTAAATATACAAGGAAGGTCCGATGTAGAGAAGTTTGTATATAGAAGATTAATTTCAAGGCATTCAATACTTTATATTTTTAATAATTGTGAAAAATACAAAAATATAAAACCCGAAATATATTTATTTCCTTTTTTTACTAAAGGCGGAACTTAAAATCCAAAATGGATCACGGAATTGATCAAAAAACTCCTGCAACAAGCCCGGTTCCGTTCCTTGCTGCCTCCTGTCATGAAAACGAAGTTGGTTGAGGTTATTAGATCTTTCCCGAGATGAAAAGTTTCTAATACTACGTTTTTACCAAGAGTTAATCTCGTTAAGATTTAATAAATCTTAAATAGTGTTTTCACCACACAAAAAGATTAAAAAGTGGATTAACTTTGACAGCATCTTTCAATATACAAGAAGTGTTTCATTTTATCTTCTAAAGTTGAAGTGAGATAGATAGTTCAAAATGTGTCAAACGATGAAAAAAATTAGATTCTCGAATATTGTACTCTCGATTCTCGAATATTGTACTCAGAGAAATATGAAAATAGGTGTGTTCGATTTGTAAAACTATCAACCCTATGAAGATTTAACAAGATTAATTTTAAATCTACCAGATTTATGAAATTAATTTGTATGGTAAATCTTCGAGATTTGAAGAGGATTTAGGGTAAATCTAACTAAATCTCGGTTTAGCGGTTGGTGAAAATGTAGTATAATCTTGTTCTTGTTGACTTTTTTTCGGAACAGCAAAAGTTCTTCATCGTCATCTTTTACAGGTGAACAAGTTTAGCAGTTACGACTATTCCTCTGCACTTGATGCTGGTGATAGGCGAACCGAGAAAGAAAAATGCGCTTAGTAGAAGTTCTGGCGTTTTCTTGTAAAAATAGTAGTCAGACTTTTTAACAACATCCATTGTTGGGTGTCATGGATATCCGCTTCTACATATCCTATTTGATCTCCTGCCAAGTAGGGGTTCGAGTCTACGTTAGGTTCCGAATGTTCGGCCATCCTGGATCCAAAGAATGCGTGTGTTTCACTTAAATTTCAATCATCTTTCTAAGCACGCAGACGCACGTAGATCCAACAGATACACATAATTGTTTTTGTTTTTTTTTTAAAGATTATTTTGATGTTTGACAGCTAAAAAATTCTGTTCGTTTTAAATTTTCTTCTCTCCATTAATGGTTCTGTTCATTTCTTTAATTTTAGTAGTCCCCGTTTGATTTAAGTAAAAGGCAATAATTTCGTTTATTTTTAAGCTTAGAAGCATGTGTCTCTATCTTCAAATACAAAAAACTTAAAGTCCTTTAAAAAAATATCACAACCTCATATTATTAAAATTGAGTCATTGTCCTGCCATACCTACTTCAAAAAAAAAAAAAAAAAAAAAATGCATACAGGTGTCAGCCAGCAGACGTGTTGACGAACACACAATATTTTCACACCTCAGCGCAGTTGTATAGGTATAGATGGTTGGTTTTAAATTTCCGCTTCAGTGAGACGGAATACCAGAAGCAGTGCCGCCACCGCCTTCGTCACCGCACAAGAAAGCCGACAAAAGGTTTAAACGCTTTGTTGACGTTGCACTCCCCCCTCTTCAGTGCCCTGCTCACACAACTTTCACCATAAAAAAATCTCCGTGTCTAAAAGTACCTACACACACATATCATTTTTAATCGAAAGGATTTTCCTACTAGCACACGCTTGGATAAATCGAAGTGGCATGGCGGCAGCGAAAAGCTGCTGCTCCAGACATCGACCTAGTGGCACATCTATTCTTTGATTTTTATGCCAAATGATTTTTATAAATGTTGGGGCATTGGAGAGGGTTATAGTTTTGGAATAGAATGAATAAAAAAAAAAAACAAATGCTCTCGTGGGTGTCATAAAAGTGACTTAAAATGGGTTATAATATGTAGGTACCCATTATTATATCCTTTGAGTTAGTTTTTTTTTTTATTTTTATTTTTGGGAGTGATAAGGATCATTGAGCTCATTCAATTTATGTAATCCCCTTACACACGGCTGTGAAATTGAAAGTGACCCAATATAACAGCTGTGTCATGTTTCAGTCTGATTGTTTGACATTGTTGCAAGAAAACAAACAGGTCCTTTATTTTTTTTTTTTTTTTTTTTGAGACCGGTAGGTATATTATGACTCAAAGTCAAATTCCTGGAATTGAGTGTTAAACCTTTTATTAGATTGCTGTGTCCCTCCAAACCAGCTGCCAAAACATTGTATTGTAAATCTAAAGTATCGGTAGCATAGTTCCCCCATCCTGTTTTAGCTAAATTGAAATTCAACACCTACTCGAAAATAATTTTGGCGTAAGCGGATTTTATAAGTAGACATCAAAATATTTACCCAGAGTTGTTTTTTTTTAAGTAAACTTATTCCAATGAAAAGCCCTTCGACTTCAATGAAGTGAGGTGTGAAACTAAAGATGAAGCCATAAATACAATGACAAAAGCCCAACAATGTCACTGTTGGTTGGTAGGAGGTATAATTCTCTGTTTATATCAAACAAAGTGGTTTGACTTACCTCAGTTCTGTGGAATTTGAATAAAAGCTGGCTTTAGAGACATGGGTTGGTTGGCCGCAGACACCACCACTGGAATTTGTATATATGTACTTAAAGAAAAGGTGTTGACAAAATAAATTACCTATTGTCCTCTTGTTAAAGTTTTTCAATGAGAATTTTTTAGGTATTCTTTTGCTTGCTTATTTTTTAAATTTTAATTAAATGATGAATACCAGTTTGTTTACTTTTTAATACTTTTCCAACTATCTAATTTTGTTTTTAAAAAACACTAGAAGGCAAATGATTTTGGAAGAAATTTAAAATTAGGGTCTAATAGGGAGGAAATTATAGACTGTGGGTCTTATAAATGTCTTATCAATCACTATCAATCAAAAGGAAACAATAGAGTTGGATAACAGATAAAAGAGTCAAACAATGAGACTGAAATATATGAATGTAATTTTTAAATCCAAAAAAAATTTGTAGGAAATAAAATCATAGTTTTGTCAGTTCCTTCTTGATTGGTAAGTCGAAAATTGGACTAAATATTCAACATTTTTATTGTTTACCGCCAAACCACTTCTCACTCTGGAAATAGTTCAGCGGGTGAAGGTATATGATTGAGACTGCTCCGATAAAAAAATTTAAAAATGTCTTTAAAACCCTACATCTTCGCAACCAAGCCTTGTTGGTGGTTGCGGTTTTCACCGTTAAACTGAGAGTAAAGAGACCTTTCCATCCATGTACGCCATTTTTTAAATCTCAACAAAAAAAATGTTCATCACTTTTTGACAAAACTTGCGATGCCGGCATCGATAAAAACTTAAAAAATCAAAATGTCTTTGAAAATCAAAACAAAAGCATTTTATTATGTATGTAATTCTTATTTGTATGCCAAATTACATATATTACACAGTTGGTGAAAAAATTTTCTGAATAATAGCTAGTAATGGAACCTCCCATAAAACCATTTTTGTAAATGAACACTTTTGGAAGTTTTTTTTTTAGTTTTTATATTTTTAAATTTTGTTGATATTATTTATAGTAGGTACAGTTATTTTTCTTTATAAGAATATTTATTTTTAAGTGCCACCTTGATGATAATAAAAAAGTGCTAGGTACCAAGTTTAATAATTTTTTTTTCAAACCCGACAAATATCTTTATTTTATTACAAAACTTTTTAAAACATTCTTCATAAAAAATGGATTTTAATGAAGTTGAATCGTTTTTTAGTAAATCGAAAATTAAAAAACTTGTTCTTTGAGAGGTGTCGTTTCGAACCATTTTCGGAAAAAATGGAAGCAAATGTAAAAATTTTGCTGATATTTTTTTTTTTTTAAGTTGGTGGCCACGTTTATAAGAAATATAAGATTTTTATTAATTGCGAATAAAATTTATAGGGCAAGAACGGTTAATTTTGGTCCTTAAAAAAAAAAAAAAAAAAAAAAAAAAAAAAAAAAAAAATGGGTTGGGAGAGTGGCCAAAAAATACTAGGTACCAAGTTTAAAGAAAATCAACACAACCTTTTACTATCTGAATACAATAAAATGCTGCAACTGGAACTGGAGCTGAAATTATAGCAACAGCTGTGGAAAAGTGTCGAACATGCTATTTTTGTATGTGTCCACAATGCAGCTGTACAGTCTTTTATATATTTTAAAGAAAAAGAAACAATCACGAGCTTATAATTCACTTCCTCACATAATTTTTTTAATTTATAATTTTTTCTGCAAAACAAAAATAAGTACAAAAAAAAAACATTTTTATACAAATTAAAACTTCAAAAGTGCTGCGCGTAAAAATTTAAAAGTTGGCTAACTTTTGCAGCAACGACTGCAGCTCCGGTTGCAGCTGCGGTAGTGGCGTTGCGTTGTGTTCGTAACATTTGAATTTGTGTGTATTGAATATTTTTAAATCAATTTTAGCTGCAGCTCCGTCTCCATTGTGTTCAGGCAGTTAGGCTCCAGCCGAACGGATAGACTGAGGGACTTTTTTCATCGTAATGTCAAGTTTGAACAAAATCTCGAGTAATATTTTTTGGCAAATGTGTGCAAAAACCTTGTTTATTGTTATCTTATAGCTGCCTCACTTAGACACAAGAGTAGATTATCTTAACCGTGAATAGTGTGATATTTATTTTTTACTAAATAAAGCATATTTCCACCAATTTGAAAATAGTTAGACATTGTCTAAGTAAACAAAAATCTAATAAATCTAATCTAATCTAATCTAATCTAATCTAATAAATAGGACTGACTAATTTTAGCATTCAGAAATTTGTGTTTATTTTTTTAATTTTTTCTTTGGGATTTTTTAACAGCTGTATGTGACATAACCTTTGATTCTTATAGATGAACTATTTTAAAATCATCTAAAAATGATTAAAAAACCAATAGGTGTCAACTTAAAAAAAAATAGATCAGTCGTTTTCGAAATATGTAGTAATTATTTTAATAAACGTTACTATTTAACTTAGAAGCATACAAAAAATTGATCAAAATCAGTTCAATTTTTGCGTTTAGGTTACAAATTTTTCCTTAAAATTTCATCTAAAAAATCTACTACTTTTCGAAAATGTTTTAAAATTCTGTGGCGATAGATTTTCCTCCTCGGACTCTTTGAATATTTATCCAGTTCAATTTCTGTCAAAAATTGAACAAGTAAATTCAATATTTTTTTCTTCCTTTGCTTTCTTAATATTTGACAGTAATACCAGGGTTGCCATGTCTTGACCTAGTTCGATAGCACAATTTAGAAATGTTTGTAGCCCAAAATCGGAGCCGATAAAGTAGCCCAAATAGGACCCCAATACCAATAAAAAAATGTTCTCATAAATTCAATTACAATTTATTTTTATTTTAAAAAACAACGACAAATAAAAAAAAAAACATTTTTTGTTCATAAAAAAGAAGAGTTAAGAAGATTATCAAAATTTTTTTTTTAAAAGGAAATTTCGGAACTGATGAAATTAAAGTGAAGATTGTTGCAGTTGATTTGAAATGTCAAAACCAGAGTAGAGTAGAGTAGTACCTACATATATTCAGAGAATAAAGACTGATGATAACTTAAGCAATGAGTTAAGGGTATGTTTAGAGAGCGAAAAGTTTTTTTATTGATATGTACGAAAAAATATATTGCAATTCTGGATAAAGATAGCCCAATTTCCGATAAATAGCCCAAACTGGTAAGTCGAGTAATACTACGATATTTTGCTGAGTAATTCTGCATATGTTTCTGAGACAACGTTGTTCTCTGAGACTGATAAGCCTGAACCTGATAAGCTTATAATAAGTCTATTTATAGTAATACGTACTGGTCTAAATAATGTAGTGTTTTTTTTTTTGCTTATGATACCCAATTTATAAAACCCCGAAAGAACGAATATTGGAAAATATAAATTCAAAATTTACATTTTATAGAACTTTATCTTTTACTTTATTAGATTATCCCATGAACAATATTTGTTTCTTATAATTCTTGATTACAATCTTCCTTTTCTTCAGACAAAGAATATTTTTCCTTTGCATTAAAATTCAGCTTAAGGGTTGACTTGAAAGGCGTTTTAGAGATATTTAACACCCTTATATGTTCTCATCTCATAGAGCTTCCAATTTTTTCAAATGTTGATTAGTAATTATGAATACCTCCACTACCTTAAATACAAAAAAAAAATAATCACATCTGTCAAAATTTTCCTTCCTACAATTATAAAGAAAAAAAAATAAATAACACAGAAGTAAAATCTTTTAAAATCCAATTAAACGCCTCTTTCATTTTCAAACGCCCTCCACACAAAAAATCAAAATCAAACCACTATACTGAAAATGCCAAAAACAATTTGCAGCTTTGAAAAGGTTGAAAATATACCTTGGCAAAAAGTTGCGTCTTTGGCACGTCATCAGAGCCCATAGCTATATACGACCTATAAAAAAGGATCTCAATTGAAATTATTACCATTCCCATTTTTTGTGTTGGCCTATAATTGAAAAATTATTTGCTTTAGATTTTATAAACCTAAGCAGTCTGTCTGTCTGTAGGTATCTTCAAATGGATCAGGATACACAATCTAACAATAATAAATGTGCTTCGGGTCAAATGTTGATTGCCGCTGTCTCGTCGTCGCCCGTCATCTAACAACTATGTACTATGAAAACTGTATATTAGGCCACAAACCGACAATAGCAATAATAATAGTCATAATAATATGGCAATATCCTTTTTTTTTAAATATACTCCCACTACCGTTGTGTGAGCAAGGAAAAGTAACTTACCTACCCTCAGGCTGAGAATTCACTCTAATGTCAGGCAAAGGAAAGGACGAGGACCTAGGAAAATAATTTCACTTTGAACTGTAAAGTGCGTAGATCCTGTTTTTGACAAAGAAAATAACCGAGAGAAATCAATTCACAGACAAAAGGAAAGCAAAAAAAAAGGTAAAGGGAGGTGAAATTGAAGACGGACAGACTTTGGACGAGGACGAGTATATTATAAGTCACAAACTTTTCGATATTGGCATTTATCGTAACAAGAAAAAAAAAAGAAGAAAATTAACTCAAACAAATGAATAGTAAACAGGAACTTGAAGTCATTGCGTATCTTCACTTTTTTGCCACATGTTGCGATTCCATCATAGAAAAAGCAGAAGCATAATTCGGTGAGGGTTGTTTCAACATTTATGCAAAAAGGACGAATTCCTTGGAGACATTCATACAAAACCGTTGCACTAGTACTGATGTCTGCAACTATACTTATACTCTTAACAATGTGGTAGAGGGTAATTTGGTTTTTTACAACCCTTCAAATCAGGAACACAAAACAGCACTTTCAAACTAGTCCAGATCTATGAGGTGGGGTTTGTACTTTTTTTTTGGTTTTTTGGTAAGGGGATTTTGAAACAAAGATGAACACACTAATAAACGACACATAGGGGTATTATATTCATATTTTGTGACGACATCCATATGCGAAGACACCCTTTTACCATCATATCAGCATATACCGGTCGTCCCGGTGGAGTATTAGAACTTCACCGACGAAAAAAATTACAAAAAAAAATATGAATTTATTCTTACAAGGACATGAAATTGTTTTAGCCTTCGTCGCCATCGCCGCCACCGCAGGCTGTTTAAATCCACCCTCGGAATATTTGAATAAATAAATATTAATAAGGTTCGAAAGGGTCGTGTTAGAGAAGACCTTAAACTTTGGTTGCTCTTGATTTTAACAAGCTCGATGATAGCCTGAGTGTAGTGAGTCTTCAGTAGGTATAATGGTATATATATGTATATATATGTACGTTTTGAGGTGTTCTTTGATGTTCTGAATCTTTGTTAAAATATTCCTAACAAGCTTCAACGAGGAATAACGATGAGCTTTGAGGTGAAAAAAAGTTAGCCTTTTTATTTTTTGCAAAGATTTTGGGTTTCGTATTCAAATTTTTATTGTTGACCTTGTGCTATTGTTTTAATAATCGCTGAGGTTGGTGAAATCTTATAGTTTTTTTTTTTAACACCAAAATTATAGATTTGTCTCTAATTATGGTTATAAGATGGTATACTTTTAAAGCAGTTCGCAAGACTTGGATGATTTTTTACATGCGATATAAAAGTAGGTACCTACTATATATGGCAAGTTATGGATTCGTAAAAAAAATTTAACTCGAGATTTTGGTCAAATATTACTTACGATAAAAAAAGAAGATGAAAAAGCAATTCTTTCTGTCTTTTTTATTTTTAACAGTTTTTTTAAACGCCAAAATTAACAGTGCTTGCTCGTTAAGGGAAAACTTATTTTTGCTTAAAAAACTTCAAACTGAATTCAAAAATAAAAACCAGTTAATGAATTATAATATATAGATAAAATTGCTAAATAAGGTTATGGTACCATCAATAAAACCATTCTTCATATTTTCGCATTTCTCGAAAACAGTTCAACTGATTTTGGTAAATTTTTTGTATGAAGGTTTAAAAGGTTAAAAACAAAAAAAATTTAAAATTTCGTATTATCTTTGAACATTTCATTTAAGTTAAAATCACCAAATAAATTTGGTATTATCATCTATGATACTAAAATCATACTAAACTCTAAATGTCACTTTAACAATTAATATAAATGTGAAAATGGTATGTTTGATTACTTTTTTGCATAAAGTAACACTGGAGTTTATAAAAAAATAAGAACATTTTAGTAAAGAATTTTAAAGTTAGAAAATTGTGAAGGTAGTGTAAACTTTGTGTAAAAAAAAAAACAGATACATAGTTGCATATCATTAGCTCTGTTCCAGGCCTAGTTTCAAACCGCCAAATTTAGTCATTTTTGGTCTGAAATCGTTCCATGCTTCAAAAATTGTGCTGTCTTGCAAAAGAGAGCACTCATGAGAGAGTAAAATATTTCCCCTTCTTGTCAGTTTTAGTCCGAGAAATTTCTTGCCGCTATTTCTGTCTGGTTGTCAAATGTCAGATTGCTTTCTGTCAGATGACAGAATTTGTCAGTTCAATTAAAATATCAACGTCGATCAAGGGTTGCTTAAATTTTAATTTTATTTTGTATTTAGTTTTGATAAATAAGCGTATTTTTAATTATTTTAATATGGTCTTATTTATAAACGTTGTCTTTATTGTTGTCTTATAGCTGCCTAACTTAGACACAAGAGTAGATTGTCTTAACCGCGAATAATATGATATTTATTTTTATTAATTTAAACTTAGTACCTCTGGATTTCTATTTCTACCAATTTGAAAATAGTTAGACAGTGGCTAAGAAGACAAAAATCTAACAAATACGACTGTTAATCTTTTAACTAAACAAATATAATTAAAAACAATGTATGTCAATCAGCAAAACTATTTCTTAAGATTAAAATTTAGAACTGACAATTGAGTATTTCTTATATAATATAATATAATGCTTTTTGAAGAAAACAGCTTTTAAGCTTAATAATTAATTAATTTACAAGTAAAGATTTTTTACGTTTATTTTTTGTAAACATTTTGAATCACTAAAGATTCTTAGAAATTTAAAAAAAATTTAAGATTGATCTACGGCAACTCTAGTCGAGTATTTTTTTGACGTTTAAAAAGTCGCCCGAATCAGCGTGAAACCCAATATTTTTCCAGTTTTCTTTCTTTTTGAACCAGATTTAGTGCGAGAAATTTTGGGAACACAGCTATTGCTGTCACTTTGATCATGTTTCTTTTATTATCAAAATCTAATCCAGATCTCTTGAGTATTGGTTTTTGTTTGTACGCGCAAAACTCTTATGAATATTTTATGGATGGATTCTTATCGAACCAGGTTAAGACCATACGCGGAGCCGAAAAGTGAAAATTTCGATCGGAAAATCTTGAAAACCATAAATTGTATATTTTCAGGGTTTGACAGTGGCGAAATTTTAAAATTCCATTTTTGTATGGGAAGCAAAAAATATTGATTCTTATAGGAATGACAAATACTAGAAAATTAACAATCGGCTAATTTATTTCCTCACGGAAATGGAATCGCCAACAGATGGCGTTACGCTCTCACACTTCTACTTGTCACAATGCGTACAAAAAATTTTTGGAGCTTGCCAAAAAAATGCATTGTATAGAGTTGTCTGACTCCTCTTTCTTTATATTTTCACTTTTTGAAATGCTTAAATTGAAGAAAAATTTCATGTGAGAAAGAGCGAATCAGCAAGTATTAAAGAGATACCTATTATAGGTATCCTCGATTTATCTTTGGCGTTTAATTCAAAATTCAAAGACACATAAACCTAGATCTGTAAGAGAAATCTCTGAGAAACGTTTTTTCTTATAAAATGAAATTTCTGCACTAAAAATAAAAAAATTCCCAATTCTGTTTTACGCAATCCTTTTTCTTATGAAAACGAACCACACTCTCATTAAAAAATCCCATTGAGATTGGCAAACATATAAGAGATATTTGTTCTATCTTGCTTCAGATTTTTATAAGAAAATTCTCTTGCTTGCATTTATATATTTAACTTATTCTCCCTATCTATCCGTCCCGTTTTCTAGAAGGATATTCATATAATATACGTAGGTATGACTTTAGAGACAACTTATTCTCGTTGTACATATATATGCACCTACTTTGGGTGAAGACTGAAGACATAAAAATCAAGGATATTCCTTACATATATACAGAAAACGAAGCGTAGAAACTCCTTATTCCAAGATTTCTCAGATTCACCCTTGGGTAAAAAACATTTTCAATTCATCCCTTCTCTTTGAAGTGAAGAGGAGAGAGAGGGGTATATCATAGTAAAAGGTATTACATACAGATTTACACTATTTCAGTTTTGTAGGCATAAAATATATCTTTTCTGAGGTTTCTTTTTTTATTTTATTTAACCATTTAACCACCATTCCTATATTACGAAAATTTTTTGGCAAAAGTTGGTGTGGTAATAAGTAATGGAAAGTTTCGCAAATGGATTTTTTCCATTTAACCAACAGAAAAAGGGAATTTTTTTGAATGTGACCATTAAATTTGGGTGAACTTATTGGGAAATTTTGCAAAAATTATGACTTTTTCGAATGTAAAGTTTGAGATAACTTTTTCTTTTAGGCAAATTACGGAAGTAAAGTAGAAACGTTAATTTAAAAAACAAACAAAAAAAAAAAACCATTCAGATGGTAAAATAAATGTATGTTCTACTTTGCTGTGTCATATTCCAGATGAGTTTGTTTGTGATTTATGGTGTTTGGTGATTTGAAACACCTGAAAAGATACTCGAGTGGAAAGAATAAATGTTATTTGAATTTGAATAAGTTTTAGTTGTAAATATAATTAAGTCAGAAGAATGTCCTTTATCGTAGAAAATTTAAATTAGATAATGTTCTGATACTTTCTTGTTCTTGTTTCTTGGTAAGACTGACGTACATATGAATGAATTTTGTTTTAATTTGACACACATCAATAATTTTTGCGAGTTTCAGTTTCAGTTTAAGTTTCATTTATTTGCAGTTTAAAGTTTGCATCTTTAATTTTAATTGAATACATAATTTTAGAGTTTTAGAACCCTATTTTTTACATCTATAAGCTTAAGAATTTCCAATCTAACAACTAGCTTATGACTTAATGATTTTTTAATTCAAAAATTCGCAACCCTGATCGTGTTAAAGTGTGACTATGGAATTGTGTGACTGTTAAGCGTGTTACCGTGTGATTGTGTAAACGTATCCCGTGTTACCGTGCGACTGTGTAAACGTGTCCCATGTTGGCGTGTGATCGTGTTAAAGTGTGACTGTTAAGTTGTGTAAACGTGTCCAGTGTTGGCGTGTGATCGTGTGAAAGTGTGACAGTGTAACTGTTAAGCGTGTGACCTTGTGATTGTGTAAATATGTGGCCGTCTGATTTTGTAACCGTATAGCAATTTTACCGTGTGATCATGTAATCGTGTGGTCTGTTAACCGTGTGACCGTGTTTTTTACTTTAAAAATACAATTAGTTATGCTTTGTCAAGAAAAAACGTATGTACGGGGATATAATATTTCCCTCTCTTTAGACAGAAATTGCATGTTAAAAATAAATTGTCTTACAATGGAATATTTAAAAAAAATTGATTTCAGCTGCCGTAAAAACAAAAAAAGCATTTACCTCTCACAAAAAAATTATATTTTAAATCACAAAGATTCCAAATGTTTTAATTCAACAGAGGAATTATATTTATGTTCTCTTCTTTATCCTTAGAACGTAAAAAAATAACAGAAATAATGAAACACCTGAAACTCGAAGAAAATAAAGAAAAAAAAAACTGTACACTTAATTTATCACACCTACCCCCATGCACATGTATAATAATGCTCCTACTGTCATTTTCACAGTAAATATGTTGCAGGAAGCGCGCAATAAAAAGTCACGACAAAAGCAAACACTTATCATGCGAAAAAGGAAATGCCAAACAAATAAAAACTCATCCTTGCAAAATTTATTCTAATTATCAACACCTCTTGCCTTAATGACGATGTCTATTTCTCTCTCTTTTCTCTTTCTATCAACACGGTCGGTTTAGCGTGGCGCGCGTTGGTTATGAAACGGCAGGAATGAGTGGTTTTCATGGTCATATCCTTTTTTGTTTTCATAATTTTTCGCACTTTGTATAATATATGCCCTCAAGAAACATAAAACAAACACCTAACACCTCATTGTCATCGTCATCGTCGCGCATATATCCGTTACCAGATTGTCCTTGGCAATAGGTACGTATACCCATAATAATCAAAAGACTCATAACTCTGTTGTTTGTCGTTTTGTTTTTGTTATGTAGAGCCTTTCATGATGTCTGTTCTCCAATCCTCAATCCAAAGCGGACACTACATATATGTACGTACTCGTACATACGAGTATAAGCACATAAGAACCCACTGACAAATTAAAGCGGCAATTTTGTGGGAAATAAAGGATCATGTTACACCATTCGCACGTTTGAGTGCATTGAATGTCATGCTAGTGAGAGTCCAACAGCTTAAGGCAAAGCGAGAAAGGGCTTATATTATGTAGAGTATAGAGGAAGGCATCTAAAATGGCATATAACAACACAGCTCAAATGTGTAAACACGACCAACACGCCATCAACGACAATGCAACATACTCGAGCGATAAACAAAATAGTCCGCGAGATATGGTAAGTTTAACCTTTCGGGTAGTAATTTGAAAAATTTTTAGGTTTTAAATACGAATGTTAAAATGTCTTGAAAATCAATTTATTGACTTTTTTTTTTAATATTCGAAAAAAGCAACGAGCACCTATTAAGCATTTGCAGATTCTAGATAATTTTTCAATTCACAGTATTAATCCTAAAAATTACCTGAATTATCTACAAAAAATATCAAGGAAATTTTTAGAATTTCTTTTTGTTCGAGAGTTTTAATCCAAAAAACCATTTCTGGGTTGTTTGCTATTTTTTAAAAGGTGCCATGACGCCTTGATGCATTTTTCTTCACATTTATTAGTGGTAGAGAAGTTTTTTTCATTTCAGTTTTGTAGAGAAAAATATTCTCTAACAACTTTGTTGACAAGTTTTTTTTTTACCACAAAGATATTGTCGAAAAAATGTACAAATTTTGGAGTCAAAAATGTATTTTAATGGAATTATTAAATTAATTAATTTTTGTGTCCTTGCTCTATATGCTACCTCTTTGTCATAAATAAGACAATATTATAATACACGGGCATTAAATTTCCCTTACCATTTGTTTCAAATTTTTGTTAAATTTTTGTTACTCACGTCTTTATGAAAATAATATCAAAACTGTTTTGTAGGAAATTTTTTAAAGTAAAAAAAAATTCATTAAATTTTGTCCATTGAATTCATCGTTTGGGGGGCTTTGGGCGCCCCCTTATTTCGTTAGCGGCACTCATATTAATGGGGACTATTTTCAGTTTCTTAAAAAACAAAAAAAGGATGCTTTAATCCAAAATTCAGCTTTTCCACAAATTTTTCCAGAAACAATGTCTTAAATGACTGCACTTTTCAATGTGTATAGCTTTATAAGTGACAGGAATGGAAATGTCTTTCACATAATTGGTTTTTCAATTTATTTAAATTCTTGAGTTCAAATTTCATTCTTCTTCTTCTTCTGTCCTATTTTACACAGATTATCGATTACGATTATTTTTTATTAATTTCGTACACTATGGCGTATACTCATTTTTTGCATACATACATTTATGTTCTCAATAATAAGCCCTATCGCGAACAAAATTTCCCCGGAGTTTTTTTTTCGAATTTCGGGTAATTTTGTAACAGGAATCATCTTCAAAATTATTAGAGAAAATATTCCTTTCAGCTAAATAGCTATCGTGAATAATTTTTCCTAATATCAATTCAAACATTTTCCCAAGTAAGTTTTTGGGGAAAAATTGTTTCGTCGGAGATTAACGATGGGAACATTCTTTCCCCGGTATTTTTTGTTTTTCCGGGGAAAAAAAGTTCCCTTTAAATTGGCGATAGGCCTGAATAGTGAATATGTTTTTTTTTTTCAGTCTGAGATAATCTAACTTTTACTTTTGGGATTAGCACAAGGTCCATATGGTTTTAAGAATTTTTTGTTAAAAAAAAAAATGAGAAAAAATTGGTATACCATCAACATTTTATTATTTTATATATTTTAATGCTATGTTATAATTTTTTAAATAAAACTTTTAAAACTCTTTATTTGTTTGGCAACGCGTTTGAAATTAAAATTTTACCTTCCAGGAAAAAAATTATAAAATTGCGCCTGAAGATAAAAATGTGTCGCCAAATATTTATTGCCCCAAGAATTTTCTAAAAAGTGCCCTTTATTTGAACCATCGGTACAATTTTCAGGAAGAGTGGAAAAGGTCGAAATTCCCGAAACTATCAGTATTTTGAAAAAAAAAATATAAAGATAAAAATTTAACACAGAAAACATAAACGGCTCTTTTAAAGGAGCAAATAGATCTTGAGAAAAACGTGCGCAAATGTAACAATATCAGTTATTTGATTATAATTTACCTTTTTCACATCACGTCGGAATACTGAGCGCGTTTAAGTAGAATTTTTCATTTAATTGCTCGTATGATAATTTTTGTGTAAAATTGTATAGGTAAGCTACAATTTGCTCACCGTAAGTAAAAAAAAAAACTGATAGTTTTCGAGTATGTCACCTTTATCTTGAAAGCGTATCGCCTTTTTTTAAATTTCTCTAGCCTTAAGAAAAGATTTCTAAGCAGTTCTAAGAATTAAAGGTCGTTTAAAGACTATAAATCAACACATCAAATTTTGTCACTTAACACCTTCTCATTCTCTAAACGCTTCAAATTTTATTTAATTTGTTAACTATTCACATTTGTATATGTGAAACATAGCTATTCGAGCTTAGCTAAATTCAGTCAGAACCAAAAAAATATCTTAAAAATTTGCAACGATACCTCCCTGACCTTAAACACACTTCACGAAACGTGAAGGTGTCTAGCTAGCGCGCACTTGAAGAGCATTATCCGATGCGCGTATAACCGCTTTTATAAATATAATACACAAATAACCACATGCATCGCCAACACACAACACGAGTGTCTTCAAAAAATATACAAAATCTCATTTCTGTCATAATCGCATCGTGTCTCATCGTTATTGCAGTTGCAAGCTGGTTTTGCTTAAAAAATAAAGGGATACAAAAATATCTCCTTTTTATTTTCTGTCAAGTTGGATGGAAAATTTACGACAATTGGGAAAATTTTCAGCTTCACAATTCCAATATTCTGTTTGACAATGGAGTTTGCAGTTTCAACACCTGAGCATAATAATTTTAGAAGTAGGTATAGGTGTATAGAAAAATGCCGTTTGTTCACAAAGAATGTTTAATTGAAAAAGGTATAAGAATGTATCTGTTTTTTTTTTTTTTAAATATAAAGTCAAAAGAAGAAGAAAAATTGAGAAACTTTTGACGACATAGTATGAATGGAAAATAAACATTGGTGGTTTTCCAAAATATACGATTTTGATATTGAAATTCTTCGAATCTTCTCCTTAAGAAAAGCTGCATCACAATTTTAATTGATTCACATTTGGACTGAAGGCCAAAAATATAAAGTTTTGAACCACGAGGGCAAGTTCATGCAACCCACTTGTACATTTTAATTAATAAGACAAGATGTTCTAATAGTTTTTGAGAATAATAATTAAGTTTAAGTAGGTAGGTAAAAGAAGAATGTAAGTTAAAGAATATACAAGAATATAATAAAAGTGTGAAAAGAACAAAAGAAATCCTTGAATAAAGTCCTTTTCTTTGAGATTCCCCTAAGGACAAGTAGTTCTACGTGTTAGTAACACAACGAAATGACTTTCTATAAAAAAAAAACAACAACACAGCAACCTTTCTCCTTGGAACTTGTGAAGCGATATAGTCATTTATTAAAAGGAGAAGAGCTTGTCAAACTTTTATCAACACCTTTTTTTTGTATGCGGTGAAAAGTAAAAACTGCATTGTCTTAAGGGTCAATAGACGCAGACGATGTCTAAGTAGATAGAAACAGAGAGAGTATATGTAGATATTGTATATAGAGGCTATGCCGTCATTTATAAGTAAATCCATTCAAGCAGACAACAATATTGCATCCACGAATCATCACGACAACATTACGCTTAGCTATCTACATATTATAACCATCCCGAGTACCTTTTTATAAATTCTGAAAAATAAAGAATATCCAGCAAGAAGCATGCAAGCAGCTTCTAACTTACCCAGAATCCATCTCCAATAAGAGGTGCTTTTGCCTTTTATATGGTTGCAAAATAGATATAAAAACGAAGAAGAAGCCAAGAAAATACTATACAGAAATTCAATTACTGCTTACTGCATATAAGAAGGCCGTTCAAAAAACAGTGTTACCACTTTAAGTAAAATTAAAATAAAAGTTTCTTTCAATTATAGGTAAATGCAAGTGGATTCCGATTTTGAGCAGCAATTCATCATTTCGGATTGGTAAAATGTTGTCAGTTTTTTTTCCGTAGGTTTTTAATCATAAATATGTTAAAAATGAGATATACCTATATTTAAAAAATTGGAGTTTTATTTTTAAAAATTTAAATAGAAAATGGAAATTAAAAAAGAAATCATTTAGCAAAAACATACCTTCTTCCTTTCATTTTTTTCATTTATCAATTTGACAGTTCAAGATGCAGTTTTTTATGTTAATATTATTTTGTTTTAAAGTTAGCTCGTCCCTTTCATATAATTGGATACCTATAAGAATTGGATACCTATAAGCTTTAAGGTTTTCTTTTATAAAAATAAAAAAAGTGTAAAAACAAAAAAAATATGTAACAAGTATAATACGATAATTTTAATTTTTGTCAATTTTTATAAGAAAACAAAGTTCTTTCAATAATGTAATAGTTTTTCTGTAAAAAAAAATAAAGTGGTAACACTGAAAACGGTATTCAAGAGGAATACAGAATGAAATTATTTATGTGCGTGAAGTTAGAACTCTAATTTTCTTAACCTGGTGAAGTAGTACAACAAAAAACTGCAGCTGTAGCTAAGCTATATTCTAGAAAGAATCAAAATGATTTAGGTAGTACAGATTTAGCATACTTCAACTTCTGCTACAGCTACAATTACAATCTATTATTATTTTAATTTCATCCTGAAAAAGCTGGTTGTGCTGCAATAATGTGACCGACTTTTGTTAACATTTGCCATACATAAAAAAAATCTAATTGAAGATAATATCGGAAAATTCAAAACAGCCTGATTGTAAAATATAAGCTTGATACCTACTACTTAATTTTCTTTTAACTTTAAATCACTTTACTTAAATTTTCTTAATTTTAAACACTTTTATCTATAAAGAAGGTATGTAGGTATCAACTGAACATTGAACATATCTCAAAACATTGACAGTTCGTTGCAAAAAAACTATAACAAACAAACCTTTAATGACATTAGCGCAAAGTTTTAAACGATTTAGTACGATGTTAAAGCATTTTTAGTATGATAAAACTGCTTTAACATCGTACTTAATCGTTTACAATTTTGCGCCATTATTTTTAAATGTCAAAGTAAATAAAATAAGCATTTTGGTGATTTTGACTTTAATAACGATGTCAAAAAGATAGTTACGTAATGTTAACGTTACTTTACGTTAAACATTTGAAAAAGCAAACTAAAAAATGCTTTAACATCGTACTAAATCGAATATATATAAATATTAAACTTTAACTTTAATGAAATAAACAATTTTTCGAAGAAAAAAGAAACAAAATAAACGTCAACAAGACATGAATCACTAAGACTGCTTTTAAACGCTGCAAATATGCTGCAATTATCCTTGCAATTTTTAAGCATGTTGGTGGGGGACGTATGCGGTGTCCGGGGTAGACAAAGTTGTAGAGGTTGAAATAATTGCAGAGTTATCGCTCTTTCTTCTTTCTTCTTTTTGCTTTTTCTTATTGTTTGAGACATAAGCGGAGTAAAGAGTGACGAGATATTATTTCCTTCTCATTTAACAAAAATTGCAGGTATTAAAATTTGCAGCGTTTAAATGGATGCTGCAATCGGAAAGAAACTCAAAAGGGAATTGCGGATAGAAATTGCAGTCGTCTAAAAGCAGTCTAATCACTAGTTTCGTTCGTTGAACTTTAGCCAGGCTTCACCTAGGTTTTCTTGACAACCCCAAGAATTGTCAAAAACCCCGGGTTTAAAAAAACTCTCGAGGGTGCAAATTCTGTAGTTGACATTCAAAAGAAGAAACAAGAAGTTCTGTGCTCATAAAAATTGTTATAAATTTTTTTAAAAATTAATTCTAGAAATGAATTAAAACAACTTCAAGCGGTTCCTTTTTCTATTTCTACTTATTATCTTTCAATTTTTCCGTTGATTTTTATTTCAAAAATAAGTAATTACCTGCAGCAAGCCATACCACAACAAAGTAATTGCCTCACAACTCATATCATTTTGGCAGTTTATTCGTTTTCTCAACTTGACACAACAAATAAACCTAGGTCTACTTCAGTGTGAGCTCAGGGCGGTTCTAGGTCTCAAAAAACAGAGAATTTGATTATCAGGGGAAGTTGAGGTTTTTTAAAAAAACGCTTCAGGTTCTCAACGAACAAACCTATTAATACTCATAAACAACTCTAAATAATTGTTTCAATTTTTTTGAGAAATAATTTGCAAAAATTATAGCATCTCCAATAGGTTGACAACTTTTGCGCCATCTTGTAGAGATTTAAAAAGTTGATAAATTTGCAAAAATGTATTAGAATATTAGGAACAAATAGAATTAATAAAAACTACAATATTTTTTGCCAAACATGGCAGAGGTTAAATTGAATTTTGTTAATCCTAATTTTACCCATTTGCAAGCTTAAAACTTTGTTCGAACACCTTCATACGACTTTTCCTACGACGATTCCATTCATATATTTTTACGAAAAATTGTTTATTGTCTTATTTCTCCATTTCGCATCTTCATTTTTGAAAAAGAAAAACTGTAAAGCCTTTAAACCAAAACCCAAGTATAACAAAAGTCCAACAATAAACATCTTCACCACGAAAAAAAATGAAGATTGTTGCGTTCCAAAGACAACGACGACGACGATGAGTAATGGATAGATAAGACGAGGCTGGATCTGAAGAGTCAGACGTGTGTAGCGTCGGCTAACACAAAAACCGGTACATCAAGTTTAAACAAAAAGAACAAAAACAAAAAGATACGAATTACGAATACTTTGGGGAGAGCACAATCAACAGCAGTAGCATAGCACAGCATAAAAGAAAAACCTGCGCTCTGCGCACTACCATACAATCTGTTCCCAATATAATAATGTATCTCTCTGCAAAGTGACTGTTCCCAGTTTCTTTTTATTCACTCTTTTTAGTACAATCTCCCCCATATTCCGCCCCCATTTATGCTCCCAAAAACTAAAGCTATAGGTATAGGCGCACCAAACCAACCTACCTCTGTGCAGACTTTAATCTGCAAAAGACTAAAGCGCGAAGCCCGACCGCCACAAATAGTTAGTTAGCACGGTAACTGCATATTGAACGGTACGTTAGCGCGTGAAATTTTATTATCGAATGTGAAGTTCTTACGAATCGTGTATCTTTGTATCTTTTTTTTGTTTTTCGTGTGTCTTTCGTGATATGTGAAGATTTGATATAATAATATCTTTTGTTCTTTGTGAACCAACAATTCAGATTCAGATTGAGAATTGATAAAGTTTATAACAAAAAAAAAATTTGAATGAAATGATTCACGAGAATCCAATGTGAAAATAAAGTGAATGTGAAGTGAAAGGAGCGACAAAGAAAATAAATAAAATAAAATAAAAATACCTGCCTACCTAAGTGTTTGTTAAAGATACACTCACTGAGTTTTGATTAATTGTATCTGAGAATTACAGCATCTGGATGGAAATGGAAGCATAATTACGGTGGAATCTTTCTCAACATTTTTTTCTGGGGCTTGGAATTGGAATGGTGCGTGGATAATCGAATTAATTGTATTTTATTTTTTTTTTGTTGTATTTTTTTGTATCTTTCCTTCTGTCTCCTTTTTGTTTGTTCGTTCTCCACTTACTATTCTGTCTGTTGTTGTTGGTGTTGTTTGTTTTGTATTTTTGTTTGATTGCGAAACTTCAACAAGTATCTTGTATCTTGTACCACCACTGGTTGTATCTTTTTGTTGTGCTGTGCTGACTGCTGCTGCTGCTGCTGCTGCTGGCTTACTGCAGTTGTTGGGCAATTTTCAAGCAGATGTTGGAATTGGAAATTTGGGAGCATTGCACTTAAAAAATATTTTAAATTCGTTAACTAGCTATACTCTGTCTTATGCCTGTCCTGGCTAGGTACACCTACCTACCTATACCTTGGTGTTCTTTGGTCGTTTTTCGTAAACGAACGATGATGGAGAACTATCTATATGTAGGCAGTGGGTAAAGGGAGAAGTCTGGTCTGTGATGAAAGAATAATGTTGACAACAGGCTTGAGAAAATAACCGGAAAATTATACCGGTATTTGCGAACGTCATTTTCGGCATGAATTTCAAAAGCCTGGCAATGGCAAGAGCACTAAGGTAAAGGCAAGTCTGTACATGTATAAATATGTGTGTACATAGGTAAGTTGCTTCCAATTTATTTAAAAAAAATAACGATCGTTTGTTCTTCAACAGAACTGGACTGGGTAGCATTAACTATAATTGTTGAGGGATTTATTTTTTGCCTGAAAATAAATTAAACTGTGACGAGTGGAATAAAAAAAAAAGCCTGACAAATTGTTTGGCAGCAAGTTTTTCATGAAATTTCAATTTTTGTGACTTAGGTACCCACTTGGTTCCGAATGATTAGAGTTTCTACTTGATAGACATGTACATAGGTATTTATGTTTGGATGTGGTTGTTAAGCTCTTTTTGGGCTCGTTGAAATGATATTTTCTAGTTGTTTTTCAGTTCAGGGAAATTGAACAAGGTTTTTATTTGGAAAATACAAATAGCTGTAACGAGAACGTAAAAGGGTACCTATTCCAGAAAAAAATTGTACGTAAGGTCTGAAGCCCACAAAATTTGGATACGATAACTTTTATTGCTATTACTTACCTCTTTTTTCTTAAGAGCTTCTAACACAGGAAAACACAGGAAACAAATCTTTGTACCTAGCGAATTCAAAACGAAATAAAAAATTAAACTAAAGGTACCTAGGTTCATAGGCATTATGAAGCCTTGAGAAGCAGAATAGACTTAGGTACTTACCTACTGATTTTTGAACTCTTTTTGTAAAGAGAGAATTTATTAATATTTATTGGGACGACAATTGTTTCAGCAAATCTTGCTTTGCAATTTTCAAAATAATATTTTGTTTTTTTGTTGCGAGTCGCAACAGTTATTTTTCGAATATCATTTGGCAAAATTTCTGCCGTTGTTTTTTATACCTACAACATTTATCTCGTGGAAATGTGTTGTTTTGCAGGATTTTATTTCACTGTTAATTTTCGTTTTATGATTATGTTGCCATTTATGTAATTAGAACAACTATTAAATTATGTGTTTGATTTAAATTAATATAAGAAACAAAGATAAACTTAATGTTGACGGTTTTTCGTACGATAAGAATTTAAACAAAGAAAGAACTAGTTACTTGGTACATGTGAACTCCCAGTTTTATTAAGAGGTTATCAAGAAGGATTTTTTACCCAAATGACTTCGGATTTAATTTTGTTCGAGTTTTTTTAAATTATTTCTCCAATCGGTATTTTACGTACAAAAATTTCGCACGAAATACCTACTTGTCTTAAAATACCTACATATATCACAGTGCGAAATAATTTAAAGGCTTAATACCTATGTAATAAATATTTACTACCTAACCTAGGTATACAAAAATAATTAAATGCGAAATAATAAAAAGCTAAATATGTAATAATAAGCAAATATGGCAAAATAATGGAATGCGATAGAAAAATTAGCGAATTGTTATTATAGGGACAGTGCGAAATAATGAAATGCGATCAATGAGTGAATTAAAATAAAATGAAATGATGAAAAATGCGAGACAAAAATTACGAAGTGATGATTTTGCGAAACAATTATGTAGGTACCCAGGGTGAAAAAGCTTGCCGTAAAAAATTCGCCAAACAAATAAATCCAAAACGGCTAAATTATTGCAAAATAGGAAATTGCGAAATGAAAAACAGCCAAAACAAATCCACCAGATGAACCTTAATGTTTTTATACCAAACATTTGCCTTTTTTTTTAAAAGTTAAGTTAATACATAACATTAATATCTTGGAGTAGGTCATAAGATATCATAATAATTATTTTAATAAAAATAAAAATAATTTATGTTACACTATTTTAATTGCCTCGTATTTGATTCAAAAATAAAAAAAAAATCTCAAAAACCCAAGTAAAATTAGGATTCAAGATTACAAAACAGAACAGTATTAATGTATATACGAACATGCCTAAATACATAAGTACTTACCTATACCATTTTAATTCCATTTATTACTGAATAGTTCAAATAAAAATAAATAATCATAAAATAGAACGTACCTAAGGTAGGTACCTTTTAATTTTTTAGTTTATCGACATTGAGGATTTGAAACAAAGTAAAATTAGTTGAGTTCTCACAAATTTCTCCTTGCCAAAAATTGAGTAATTGAATTCAACAGTTTTTGTTTACCTCAGGATAACTAGGTAAATGCATTTGCCAGCAAAACTGAAGGATTTAACTGAGAAATATTTTTTGTATTTTTCAAAAGTTCAGATATTTCCAAAATCTCAAAAACATATTATCATATTAAAAATGCTTTAACATTGTACTAAATCGTTTAAAATTTTGCACCAATGACTCCAGCCAGATTGCTGATAAATAATGGCTAATATATTAAGGTAAATATTTTTAAATGAAAAAATGAATAGGTAATGTCAGTTCCAGGAATTCAAGCTTTTTTTAATTTCATTGCTAGTAACAGCAATATTTACAGATATTACAAAGAGTTTGACAAACAAATTTGTTTTTAACAATCTAATTTAATTCTAAAGCATTTAAATTTTTTAAATAGCAACGTGAAGTGAAATTAAAAATAATTATATTTCGTGACGAAAATATTAAACGACAAAAATATTCAATTTTAAAATTTTGAGCGAAGTGACAATTTGTTGATATTAAACTTTTAAATTGTTTGTTTAAGTTGCTGAAGAAAAACGATATAAAATCAAAAAGTAAATTCTACTTTTTTCATCTATGTGCAATGTGCATACAAAAATAGTCTAGGGGTTTAAATAATAAATAATAAATTCATGGATGAATTAAAATTCACAAATAAAATTTCGTTCGACGAGAAATTATTTCTTTCACTTTTTTTTATTAATACCTAGTTTAAGTTGAAGTTTCATAAATCTTATTTTTAAGCTAAAAAATTTATTTTTGTACATGAAAATTATACATATTTCGCTTCTTCATGCAAATAAGTATAAATTAGCCTTAAAGAACAAACAAAAGCTGCTAAGTACATTTTTGGCCAAAATTGCGAATTTTTTGCCATTTTCTTAAAAAAGACATTCTGCACAATTTGTCTCAATCACTAATTTTGTTCTATGTAACGTAATTGTTTCGAATGTTAAAGAGAAAGAGCCTATTGAAACATTTCTATCGGTTTTTTGATCTCGTGTAAAATTTGTCATTTTAGTCATCTAGAAAACTTTTTATTAAATTAAATCCGTGAGGCGCGACAGCTATTTCAAAAAATGCGTTTGCCAAAAAATTTGATTTTTGTTCGTTGTTTAGTAGAACATCTTTAAGTTTTGAATTTTCCATGTCGCTCTTTTACGAATCAAAAGAAAAAAAATATATTTAAGGACATTTTAGACTATTCAAAACCTTTTTTCTTTTTCAGAATTCTTTAGTTCAATTGATGTGAAGTTATTTTATTTCGCAATCAGGAAAATCATTTATTTTTAGTCGTGGACATTTTGTTTAGATATAAAAAAATTAATTGTAAAAACAATTACTCTCAATACTTCAAAATAATTTCCCGAGAAATGTATTTAGTTTGCTTGAATAGAATAAAATAAAAAATAAAAAAAAAATTGTTTTTCATATATTTTCCAAAAAGAATTATATCTATAAAAGATAAAACCATTTGAAAAAGAAAATACAAACAATTTGAAACTATATTTCAAAATTAACTGCAACACATTAAAAACATTAACAACTTCAAGCTTTATGTTTTTTCTTTCATCTAGAATCTAGATAGTAAAATTTTATTCATGGTCAGACTTAATTAAATATTTTTGTTTGAGAAAATTAATACTGGTTTTTAATAATCTTTATAACTTTTTTTTTTAAATTACTGACAATGTTTTGTTCAAAAAAAAAATAATTTTTTTGGCATTCATGTTAGTTTGCTTTGTTCTAGTAGGCACTTTACATATTTTTTAAGACCCACATTCATGCACTTACTGCACGAATTTGTAAATCCTGTTTTTTGTGTTTTCTAAGGATTATATTCAAAAATAATTTTTTTATTCAAATGTACATCAGACTTTTTGGACTTTTTGATTGAACTTGTTGAAACAGTTATAAAAAAATTAAATCAATACAAATTGGTTTCATTTGAATTGCAAAAATATTAGATTTAAGGAAACGAGTCGCTATTCCGTATTAAAAAATTCTGTATATAACTGTATTCCAAATACTTCATGAACATAATTCATTACAATATTCTGCATTATATATGTATGTATCTATTAAATTCCATTTTTCAGAATTCTATAAATGAAAGAATAAAATTTGTTTTTATAGAAAAACTATAATTGTGATTTTTTTAGAATTTAAAAAACTGAATTTTTGGTTTAAACAAAATTATCAACCCAACCCTAAATATCGTTATTTCAGATAAAATACGATATTGGTTAAAAATAAATATTTTAAAAACAATGCAGAAAAATATTATGTACATATATTCAAAACAATACAACAAATCAATATTATGCTATACAAACTCCATAAAAGTATATCAAATTTTTGTTTCACAATTTCGAGATTCAAAATAAAACAAAAAAAAGGAATTCTGCTTTATGGTCATTTTTGTGCTTAAATATCAAATAAAATTGTCATTTAATGGACTCTTATATATATCTCTGTGGAAAATAAAAATAGCATCGCTCTGCAACATTCACAGTCTTCTTCAAATAACATTTTTTTTTATCATCATCAAAATAGAGATCGAATCTATTTGATAACACGACAACAAAATAAAATAAAAAAAAAAAGAAAACCCCCTCATCGAACATTAAACTAAATAAATGAATATAAAAATACATACAAGCAAACATCAGGCGCATTAAATTCTTTGTGCATCATATATACCGCTAGTCGTACTTGTATCTAAAAGTCAGTGGCGGATTTAGTTGATTTTTAAATCTAAGTCATCGTGCAGTTGTTCGAAAAAAAATTAAAAAAATAAATAATTAACAGAAGAGTTGAAGGGTGATATAAATCAAACAGAGTATATGCTCAGAGGAGATGCTAAATAGATATAAAAAGATGAGCATTCGCTATGAAAATTATAGCATTTAATTTGTTGTTATTTTAATTCATATTAAATAAAAGACTTGCTCCAAAAAATAAATAATAAACAAGAGTTGAGGGATAATATGAATAAAACAGAGCATATACTCAGAGCAGGTGTTCAATAGATATAAAAAGCCGAGTATTTACTATGAAAATGATAGCATCTATTTTTTTTGTAATTTTAATTTATATTAAATGTAGAACTTGCTCCTAAAAATGGAGTTTTGAGCATGTTCTTTGTTTATTTATTCCGTGAACATGATTTACATATTTTGTAAGTTGGTATTTATTTCATAGAAAATAAAATTAACGACTGTGTTGCTAGTTGCAAGTTTATATTTATTTTTGTGCCCTTGGAAATATGGCGCCCCATACGCAGTTTCAAGGTTTCCTTACAGCTAAATTTGACACTGGATGAAAAGAGACTTTTAGCTCTTTTGTGTTTGATAGATACGGTGAGTCAGAACCAGAATCATATGTAGGTAGGTAGATATACCTATGTATACACAGAGAAAATAGAAAACGAGTTTTATATTGATGATCCGTGACTCACAGAGACACCACTCAACTCATATAAAATACCAATAAAATTGGTTAGTTTTCGCATAAAAAAAAAATAGTAGGTATGCTCCCATCAGTGCAATCCTTTCCTTCATTTTAATATCCTGCAACCGGTACTAATATCGCTATGGGATATTTCATTTGTTTTTTCTTTTTGTATTTTTAATTCTTTGTTTTTATATGCCAGCAAAAATGTTGTGTCTATTTTGCAATTCATGTCCTGTCCCAACAGAACAATCATGAACCTTGCTGCCACATACCATACACCCACTTGAACATGAGCACCCACAACTGCCGCTGCCGCCACACATAAAAAGTATCTACAAAATAACCCACCACAAAAAGACAATAATTATTTTGGTTTGCCTGAAATAGAAGAAACTTTCATTCATATAAATGAGTCGACTATAACAAGAACAAACATACAAATAGATAGAGGTTTGTCCTTTCGACTTCTTTGACAAGTTAAATACATAACATTTTTGGTCGGACACATATCAGTAACACCATTGTTTGTATATTTTTGTTGTGTACCTATTTATGTCCTCCAGGGCATGATATCAAAGTCATAACAAACGACACAATCCTTTAGGGGTACCAACGAATGAATAGATGGTAGAAGAAAAAACTGAATTCAGACTCAGAGATATATTGTTCATCAAGAGAGACGAAAAAAACTAAATTAGTATCCTTTCCATGTATGTATATAGGATATAAAATTAGTAGGTATACTATCATGACAGTCTGCATTTATATATGAGCTAGCAATTGCAAAAATAGAACATGTCAAGGCAGACAAAGCATCTCCCATCCATGGTTTGCGTACTTTGCCATCCTGTGAATATATAAGTAAGTATTTTCAAACGAAACTCATCCAGGGAATGAGAGAATATAATAAAGAGACTATAAAGAAGACTAACCTGCTTTTGATGTGGCTGGTTAGAACTTTTTGTTTCTATATCAACTTTTCCTGTTTCATCATGGTTTTTTGTGTTTGTTGCTTCTGTAAGGTTGTCTAGACGCGCAACAGCGCACAAAGCTGAAAATTAAACTTTTTTCAAAAAGATGGTTGTTGGTTTTTTGTAAAAAAAAAAAAAATTAAATAAAAACAAAACAAAAACAAAACCATTAATTTAACAGAAAAGGCTTTAAGCCTTAAGATTAAACTTTTACTAACTTTTATGCCCCTGACCATCATTATCATCATCATCAGTGGAAGGTCAAGGTTTTATTTACAAATTATAAACTTTTCCCACAAAAAAAAAAAAAACATCTGGCTTGTTATATGTATGTATGTATGTATGATATAGCATCACACAAATTAACTGTTGTTTTAATTACTTTCCCTGATTGGTCGTCAAGAGATGATGGAGGAAAATTGTGACCTTCATGTTGGCTGGCTACAGCCGTAGGCATCAGAGTTAATGTAAAATTAAAGTCCAGTCAGTTCAGTTCGCCGAAGATGTTTGCGATAAAAAAAAAATAAATAAAAATCTATAGGTATATACCTACTTATTAATCTTATGTATATAATCAGTAATCACAAAAGGACCAGTTTCATGAGTGCTCATTTTGTGCAGCGAAAATGCAATTTAAAATAAAGTGATGGTGTAATTATCGAGATTAAAGGTATAACCTGCCGCTGCAGTCATCCGGTCCGTATACAAAAAGACAATGGGTAGAATCTGTGGCTAGATAACTTGTTGTGAGAAAATAACCCTGATGCAACTGGGCTTTAATTTTAATTCTGGTAAATCTGTATACCTACATACATATCTATAAAATAGTTTTTGACTTTGTCTGTTGAAGTCTACGTTACGTAGGCACTCGTATCTTAAATAAAATGGACAATGGCGATACCAGTGGACAGAAAAAAAAACTATCCCAGAGCTCGGGGACATTTCTGAAAAGATTATTACCTATAGACCTTGTGTTTTCTGTTGATAGAAGAAAAGTTGTAGTCTTAAAATCTAGGGAAATAAGTACCAGAAGAAAATGAAAAGTAGCAAATAAATTATTATTAAAAACTTACCACAACCACTTCACAATTTTAAGGTTTTAATAATTAGATTAAATGTCGTAAATTTGTCGTGAAAGGAAAAAAAAAAACTTGACTGTATAGTTAGCAATATAAAGGTGAAATATTAAAAATTCACTTTAAACCCAATTACCGGATCCGTGAAAATCCGTATTTCGCATAAGAAAATATTAGCTGCATTGAGTTCCAAAACGTCACACAAAAAGTTTTAGTGTGAAATGCATTCCGTGTGCTTTGGATACATTTTAAGAACTATCCACATGAGAGCGACCAGAGACCGATGAATGAACGGACATTCGTCGATTTTGACATTTCGTTAACGTAGCATTTTTGATGTGTAAACATCTATGCCGGTGGTAAGTTAAACTAAAAATGTGGAAGTTTCGGTGGCACATTACATTGTGTTGTTACACGTTACATTAGATACGTTCAATATTGGGTACGTTCCTCCGTAGCTCAAATTAAATCGCGAATTACGTTTAAATTTTTATTCCAGCCATGACCAATCACCAAATAAATAAAAATAAACAAGAATAATTTTGAGGTTATTCGCGCGCGAACAGTTTATTCGTTGCAGTGTGAATGGTATGTGGAACGCGTATAGAAATAGAGTTTGACAGTTCGTAACAATCAGATTGCAATTCGAGATGACAAATTTATTTTCTCAAATTTCTTTTATTTTAGTAATTTAAACGCAAATTTTAGTATCTTAACATTAATTTAAATAACTTTTTTACAATTTTGTTTATTTTTTAAGAATTTAGGCTTATTAAATATTTTAAAACGCATTTCTTCTTTTATTCGTTGGTTGTTGATCGCTTTCATGTAAATTATTCTTTACTTTGCATCAGTTTGACAACTGAATTTTTTTTAATTGATTTTTTGCTTAGAAAATGGGATTTGAGGTTTTATTTTCTGAATTATTTGCACCACTCTTTGGCACATAACATTTGATTTCTTGCGTTTGCTGGATAAATTGTTTTTTCATTTCCCATTTCCAATTGAGGAGCAAAAATTACAATTCATTTTCGATTCAAAGATTTTTCACTGAAATAAACACCAATTTAATCAAGTAAGACAGTAAGAATAGCAAAAAACCATAATTTACGAAAAAAAAAACAAAAACAATAGAATAATAAATCTACTTCGCTCGTGACTTAATATTTTTCATTCACTTCCAGTTTAAACGTCACATTTTCAAATGAAAACATCCAAACAAAGTTGGATGCGTTTGCTGCTCAGTTACTGAGCATCGCTGACGTTTGGGTTTTGGGATGCGTTGAAAAACTCATGACTATTCTAAAACTATTGGCGCAAAATTTTAAACGATTTAGTATGATGTTAAAGCCTTTTTATTATACTAAAAATGCTTTAACAGGTAAATTTTAAGATGTAGGCAAAATAAAATGATTTTTTTTTCTGGGAAATATTAAATATTATATTTCACAAATTTTCTTGTTCCTAAGAAACTTGTTTTTTTAAACGTTTATTTATTTTACTCAAACACTTTTCATCTTAAGTCTAAATAAACTTAAAAACTATACACTTATTTTTAGTTTAAAGTTTTTGGTCATTATGACACTCAGATTCTAAAATCCCTTTCCCCAATATTCGATCAAACAACCAAAATTATAAACTTTTTTCAATTTAAGTGCCATTTAAATTAAAGAGTAATTTTTTGATGTCCGAAGCAATTATAAAATATTGATGTTCCATAAGGTTCGGTTTTGGGTGCTTTTCTGTTTTCTGTTTTTTATTTTTATTAATTCTATTTGCACACAAAATACAGCAAAATTATGGCTTTATCGCATATAACTTTCAAATAGTGATTGCAACGAAAATAAGAACAAATAAAATTTGTAAATCTTGCAATTCTTAACAAAAAATTATAAGACACTTTCTTTCTCATTACGAATTTTTCCCTAGGGGTATTCATGCAATGGCGTAAAGTCATTGTAAACTGCGAACACCTGTTAAATTTGTATGAACATCTGACAGGTTTATGCAGTTTACCACATTTACAACGACTTTAAGCCATTGCATAAAAAAAGGTGAAATAACGAAAATATGGATTCTTCTTGGGTATATTAACTCTTTAACGGTAAATTCATCAGATAAAGTTAGTAGATTATGCGACCATCTACTTTTTAATTTAATTATAGAATTTGGTCTAAAGTCAAAAATACGTCTTTTTGGCTTTTGACTCTTAAATGGCAAAGCTATCGAAAACAATTGATTTTAAATTGTAAATAAAACAATTTTTCTTCACATGAATACCAATTGTTAAATAGGTACAACACTTTCTATTAAGTGCGGAAAAATCTAGATCTGTATAATTTGCATTTTTTTCACACCTTTTTCGAGCAAGTACTAGTTAGTGAATTTTGTTTCATACGTGGTTTCCTTTTGTTTTGTCTTTATTCAACAACACAAAAATAAATTTTATTAAAAAAAAAAAACTTTTTCTTTCTTTCATGTCTAGCGCAGAATTATGTGTATTTTTCCAATAAGATCTTGACTTTTAGCTTAGCTAAATAAATTTTATAGGTATTTTTCTTAATGAAATTATTTTAAAGCCTAAATCTTGAAGATTATTAAAGGGGACTTTTTTCGTTGGCGTTGTTTATCTAATGGAATTTAGGAACTCATTTGTGGAGTAAACAAAAAAAAATTAAACTTTTTGAAAGGTGATAAAATAGTCATAAAAGTTGAACTAGTTTCAGTTATTCGGTATAAATAAAGTTTTTTTTTATACTGATTTTTAAACTTTTTTTTCAGGGTTAGAAAATGTTGGAACTTATTTTTTTTTGAATTTTTAACAATTTGATCTTCTAATTCTAATGTAGGTATAGCCATGGTCTTAGATTTTTTTATAGACATCGATTTTTAAAAGCTATACATTTTTTGTTTTGAAGGAATCCTAGGTTATTTCTTATTCGCAGTTTAGATTAGTTTTAAGAATGTTTATTCATTATCTATTTTTCTTTATTATATATTTTTAAGTTACATATACAAATATTTAAAAATAAGTATAAGAGAGTGCTGATTTAATATCCCCTTCAATATTTATTTAATGCATCATCTCGTGCAATGTATATTTATGTATCTCTTCCGATATGATAAGCTTATAGACCAAGTTTATTTATCAAAGACATAAAAACCGATATCTATAACCACAAGAGGCTTTAAATATAAAATAGTTAAATGCAACTTTAGATGCAGCTGAGACTTATGTATTATATTCATACATTTACTATACAGCCATAGGGGGAAGATAAGAAACGCAACGCAACGCCCGGATCTTTATAGCTGCATCGTGTCTACAGTGGATAAGGTACTTAAATTCATTTTAAAGCTATATACAACATCACACACATAGATAGATAGGAACGTATAGAGAGTATCTATTTATCTATACATTATATACATAGCTTTATTTATATCTTCGTTGAGTGTTTTGAATCTATGCATCATCAAATGAACGAACGAAGCCGATGGCGCATTCAGTTAAATTTACTGCATCAATGCTATTGGCATCGCCATCATCATCAACTCTCTATAGGGTGCATATACCTATCTATATAATGCTCTAGCTCTCTGTCCAGAATTGAATCCCATCGACAGCTTCAAGCTCCAACTCTCCTCCATTACCATCACTTTATTCCGACACTAACAGAGTGCTGTGTAGCTATAGGAATATGAATGTATACCTAAGTATATATGTGTATGGATCTCTGTAAAGCTTTTGCCATCGCTGCAATCAGATGGACGTGATACTCGATAACCACATCGATGAAGTCATTAAAAGGTGCGAGGAACTACCATCAGGGCGGGTGTGGTATAAAGATGTGGAGTGTAGAATAATCGCGACGACCGACAACGAGGAAGGACACCGCCGCGCCGCGTTGCCCCATATGCTGCCGTTGGAGTCAATGGCAGCGGCAGTGTTCCATCTCAGTTTGCTTGCCCTTTACTCGCTTGGTTCACCTTTTATATATTGTTGGAGATATATAGCTCAAAAGATGATGAGCCTACGGCACTTTTCAAAGGTTATTATGAGGTTCTGGTATTTTAGTATCATGAAGTGTGGGGACGGACGACACACTAAAGCATACCGAACGAGGATGTGTAGTTGGATGTGTGTGTTTATATACAAAGAAGATGACAGAATATTGATTTATTTCTTCAATGGCACCCACTTTATCTCACAAACAAAAAACGAGCTTTAAGACTTTGAGCTCTTGGAAAAAAAAAAAAAACTTTTATATCTTCCGGTGTCGGAGTATATAAATTTAAACAAGCTGGCTTATCGGCGGCGTTTATTTATTTTATTTTTTAGAAAAAATAGGTGAATATTCAATAAAGCTTTATTTACTTAAACAAAATGTTCAGGTGTATCAATTTACTATTTGTGAGCTGAAAATAAGGAGATATTTGATTATTTTCTTATTTTCTAAAGTACCTATAGTTTCAGTAAAAAAAAAAAAACTAAATTGGAAATATGCCAGGAAAAACATGTTTTTAGGAAGCGCATTAATTGTTTGTTTTAGTGGTTGAGTTCTGATATAAAAAAAAACTATAGATACGTTCCACAGTCTTTTCGAGCTATTGATATACCTTACAATTACTTTAGGCGTTTTTCTTTTTTAGTTAAGAGTAGAGCCTGAACTGTCAAAAAAAAATCGTGTTTCTTTTTTAGCTCAGAACATTCTTTTTTCGTTCTGAGCAGAATAAATTGATAGAGCAGACGGAGTTTAATAGCTGAACACAAATTTGACAAGTGGAAAAAAAAAACATCAAAACAGTAAAAATGGCGGACGAGAATATTCGACCTGCAAAATATATAGATATATAAAATAAAAAACAAAAAAAAAAGATAAATAAAAAAAAAATATGAATATTTGAATAAAAACGAATTAAAACGAATAAAAAACTACGCTCTGGCTTTTGCAGAATCTTCGCTTTTTTTAATAATTTTAAATATATTTTTAGTAAAAAAAATGTTAAGTATTTTTAAGAACACATATTGGGCTTTCACAATATTAAAAAAAAAATTATACTCAATATGGTGTTTTTGTTAAAAAATCATATTGAAGGCAAAAATCTGAAAATGCTTAAAAAATGTGTTTGACAGTAAATTGCGGGAAAACCGTTATCCACGTTTTTATTGTAGATATTTAAATTTCTAACTGATGTTCTTGTTTATATAAAAAAAATAAAACTTCAAAAATCGTTGTAGTTTCGCAAAGTTAGAGCCAAAGGAAAAAAGAATTAAATTCATAAAAACCGTTATAAGCGTTACTAAGCGAAAACGAGAAAATTACCCTCTTAACTTTTTCGACCTGAAATGACTTCAGGAACTCGTGTTTTTTTTTATATGGCGGTGTTTTCAGGACACCCTATATATCAGAAACTAAATGCCTTCTTCACCTAATTTGATCAAATTGTTTTTGTTAACCTATTCCTCTTTATATTCGTATTGAACATAATGTTTGATTAGATACCACTCGAACAGAGAAACTGAAAAAGTTAGGTATACCTAACCTATTACTCTGTTTTTGAAAGGGGTTTCACAAATACCTTCTCCACTTTCTCTAACTCGGGATATTATGCTGATTCGATCTTGCCTTTCAATTCGAATGAAGATAAATGACAAAGCTTTTATCTATTTTTTTCTTCTTAAGGGACTTCCTTTGGAGACTTTTCTTTTCTTTTTATATTTAATGCATTTCTTTTAAAACGTTCAACTTGAATTCATCTTTAATTTGAGGTAAATTGAAGTGTCCACACCATGCAACATGGCTCCAATACAAAAGACACATTTTGTTCAATGTATTACCCCCTTCCTTCCTCCCTCTGCCGTTTCACCCCCTAAAATAATACCGAAACGTGGGAAAAAGAAAGATACAATAGAGGTCTGACGCATAGCTATAGGAACTAGGTACCTACAGTATACAGCTGTGCATCGAGGAGTGTACACAGTATACACGTATCTGAGTTGTCATACGCTTCGTCTATCTGCCAAGTACATGACCCGGAAGAGCTATAGCTCGACTTTTCATATTTTCTATACTCGCTTATGTACATATATGAAAATATATATATACAAACAAATATTTTGTAGGTACCTCTTTGTATCTTTTTGCTGCTGCTGCTTCTGCTGCTGTTTGTTACCCGCTGATGCTCCTCTTGCCTAAAAAAAAAGAAGCAATTTGGGATTAGATTTTGTCGATTTTTCGACGTACCTCTATTTTGTGTGCTCAAAATATCCTGCCTGCCAAAGCTTCTCTCTGTGTATCCGTCAATATTCTGCGGGGGCGCTGAATATACCAACAAAAAATTGTCCTGTCTTTGATTTTTCTGTGAAGTGGTCGGGGCTTGATTTTTATTTTTTACGTTTTTTTTTTTTTTTTTATTTTGTGGGTTAGTTGGCTGAGTTTTTTATTCGGTGCAGATAGTTCATCGTCTGAGGCTATCTGGAGGGTGAAAAAAAAAATAAATAAAAAAAAAAAAAAACAGACGAACGAACGAATTTCTGAAACTTTTCTATTTTATGTGAGCGGAATAATTAAAAGTAGTGGATTAGTTTGTTATTTTGCAGCGCTCTTATTTTTGGATATCTATATGTGCTTGGTTTGGTTGAATATTTTGTGAACGATGTCGGCGGCGGATAAAAGTGGATGTGGGTCCCAAGAGCACCTAGCTTGATGCTTCAGAATGAATTTTTTACTTTATTTTTTTTTAATGTTTTGTTTGGGTTAGTTGCTTTATTGTCGATATAGTGTAGGATAAAGGTACTCGGATACTCAACCGCTTTATAACTATAATTATATAGAATTCTATACTCACTCCGAAATATGGCTGATTGAAGAGATAGAATAATATGATGATGTGTGTGTTTGTCTGATGATAGAATGGCATATGTTGTGGAATAGTGGACTTTGAGAAAATTCCTTAATTGGAACATGAATTGGTAAAGACGAGTGTTTCTACTTTCAATAGAAAATTTAATAAAAATGCAAAAGTGATTTATTAACGTTTTTCTGCTTTTTTTTTGGGTCTTTATTGATTTTAAAGTGAAAATGTGTGTAAGGATCGAAATATTTTCAAGGCAAATTAATTGACTCTTTTAATTACAAGTCATCAGTTCCCTTCGTTTTCAACCGCAATGTCGGCTTCAGCCGGGATCTCGTTTGACGAGCTTTAATTAAGAAAAAAATAATTAAATTGAAATTGTTTTCCTCCGAATCATCTGATGTGGTCGTTAGTTTCTAATATAGCATATAGTACGTAGCTGAAGCGAAATGAAAATTCCATTCAAGAATGATACAACGAAATCATAAACGAAAAATTTTGTTATCTGCTTTCTTCGTTTTGCAGTAGGTATACGCTGTTCACACAGCGAAATTGATAATTGTAGAAGTTTATTTGGAGAAGTCTCCGCTCTTTTTTTGCAATGAATTGTTTGCACGAACTATTAATTTTTTGCGGAAAAGTGAGACCACAAACACATTTCGCTACGCATCATCTGATATAACTCTCCATGAAAGTTTTTCCATAGTCTTATCGTTAACGTTTTTGCTGTTAATTTGGAGACCATAGACATTTTTCGTTTCGCTTTAGCTGCGTACTAGACTTAAATATGTAGATAATAGTGTCTGTTTTGTAAATTTGGAAAATAATTTCGACTTAAACTTGATCAATTTATAATTGTCTAAATATTTCTCCTGTGATATATTGTGGCTTTTTTTCGTCTACCAGTGATCGTAATGCTTTTTAGTAATCCTAGGAACTCTGGTCTCCTCGATGGCTTGGTCTCTTGGTCTTCCTTGTCATCTCGAACCTTCTGGCTTGGAAAATTCTATCGATGTGGCTGTAAATGGAATAACCACTAAAATTTGTATGGAATTGGAAAGTTTTTTCAGTGACTTTTGGAGATTTATTTCATTCTCAAAAATATACAGTAAGTTCATTATAAAATAAATGACTTAATTTAAGAGTGAAAAAAAAATCTCCAAATTTGGAGACTTATTTCATTGTTCTTCTTATAGTGATGCTTAACTATCGTATTTTTGACTTATTTCATACTTTTTTGTAAATTTTTTTCACCATCGATTTTGCTGGTGAAGATCCCTTAATTGGGAAATTATAAGCCCCCATTTGGAGAGTTATTTCATTTGTCGGTTGATGGATAAGCTCATTTCGAAGATGTTCTTCCTGGAGTCGGTTTCGTAAAGTATGCATTTCGTCCTTCACGTTTTTGGTAAGCTTATTTTTTTTTTTTGGATCTCCCTTTGGCGTCGTTCATGAAGTAAATTTTTATTCCAAAGAAGATCGACTGTTCACCTATTACATTGTCATCTGCCAAACTATAACGGCACGTTGAATGCCAAATATAGCATCAAACATATTCTTTAATATTTCTTGCAGAACATAAGATGAACTCTTTCACCTTTTTTTTCAAATGGAACAAATGAATTGATAGTCCAGTCCTTTTTATTTTAGCATTGAAGTCCCCCAGCAAAACTTTGAAATTCCTTCTACGGATAGGCTCTATATAAAACATTAAAATTAATACATATATACACAAATTTTTACTAAAACCCAATTGGACTCAGTTTGTATTTACTTCAATTTTAAGTGACAAGTGACTTTATGGCCTTCGCCTTGAGTAATTAATAAAGCAAGTATTTTCATTTCCCCTTGAAGAAAATAATTCTAATTTATACTTAGCTTACTTTTCTAAACAGAGTCCATATGGCTTCAATATTTGCCTGCAAGTCTGCTTTTCCTAAACATTCGTGAATAGCTTCTTTCAAGTCAAACAATAGTATAATCCCTCAAAAACCATCAAAACCTAATACGCCCATACAAAAACTACAATTCCATTAGAAATAATCAAGTTTTACTGTATAGTTCGGTATTATATTTCAAACCCTCTTATAATCCATGTTGTGGTAAAAATTTGGTTTTCTGAAAAAAAAAAACACTTCTACTGCCAGTTGCAGGATCTCTTCAAAAATTAAAATATTGCTGAACCCTTGTTTCCTTATTCGACTGATTGCACTTCACACATATAACATTTTTTTTTTTTTTTTTTCTTTTTGATGTTCAAAAATAACCAACAACAACTGTCTGCGCAGTTGTGTTGAAAATATCCTGTGTCAGCAGCAGTATAACAACAGTCAAGCGATATAATCCTTTTCTTTCAAGAAGGGCTTAACTGAAGGCCACATATCCAACACCAAGGTTAGAATATAGCTACAGCAACTACCCTGTCAGAGAAGCCAACTCTTTTGAATTAACTTGTGTTATTTTTTGTATGCTCTACAATTTACAATCAATTCATCCGTCAAGGATACAATGCAATACAAATAATATAACCCCTTTTGAATTCTCCTCCTTCGAACATATGATGATGATGATGATGATGATGATGATGGTTTAACATAAACCCATTTATTTCGGACTAACACTCAATTTTTTCCACCCAAACTCTGTCTTGTCTAACATGATGGACAAATACTCCCAATTTCGTTTGCTATATATATACATTAATAAGAGTAAAATCCTTTCGAATATACAGCAATCGAATGTTCGAATGAAAGGATATTTTCCCTCTCGAGATCATCGAAGTGAGAATCCTAAAACAACTCTGCGGATGCAATTCTCTATAATATTCAAGGATATATACAATACATAGAGAGTGATTCCCATATCATATGCACCACCCCTAATTTCAAATAACTCTGAAGGACGAACAACATTAACAAAAAAAAAAAAGCAAAAAACAACTAGATATCAGTCTGCATAGGGAATAAAAATGCAGGCAACAATAATAAAGTAAGCAACAACAAGTAAAATAAAAAAAATTAAAATTAAAAAAAAAAACATTTTAATGGTTGTTTGTTTACCCAAAGGATAAGCCTGCGTCTGGTTGTGGAAATTAAACCATTTCTATACTCCACAACCTAACCCCTCTAAACCTTATGGTGATGATGGTATAGACAACAAACCCACCAACCTCGCTCTGATGCCGGCTATGCACAATGCAATCAACTCTACTACTACTACTGACTGACAGGGCAGGAGCAGGACTTCATACATATACGTGTACGTACAGAAGAGTCAGTTTGTTTTCTATGTTGATAGGTGTAACGTTGAAATTATCCTTGTTGATTAGATTCACTGTATATCTACATACACTGTATACACACATACATATATGTATATAGTATGAGGGGTTGGATTAGTGGTGAGTTAACTCACACTCTATATAGCAGGTTGTTCTTGTGGCTATATCATATTAATGAACCATAGATCTATCCGACCATAACGACTACTAGCACCGTTGTACTCTTCTCTCTCCATAAATTTTTGTTTACAAGATTTTTGTTGTTGTGTGCGCAATTCGCTGTTTGACATTGAAATTTATCAAAAGGCCTATCACTTATCCAGGATCGTAATTGGGATAGCAAAATTTGGGCCATAGGATCTAAATTTGGGCCATAATTATGTCTTGATGGCATTGTTGAAACTGACATCCAAGTTTTTTAGGGGGGGAGGGGGTACAAGGAAAATGTGACTTTTGTTTTTTTTTTTTTGAATCGCGCGTTCGTGATTTGCTTGGTTGACAATATCTAACTTTGTATTCTTCTCGTAAGAAGTACTAAAAATACTCTCGTTTGATCAGGTTCCAACACCCAGCGGACCGCGTCCTCGCAACTATAAATAATTTAAAAATTGCTTAAGTAGATTTGAATCGCGTTAAGCGCTTCATTGGATTTTTGTCCTTTTACCGACATAAAACCATGTTAACTTTTCTTTATAAATTAACCTTTTCTAAGAACGTTCATCAGGAGTAGGTATGCGTCATGTACTTGGATGCCATGTTTGACTTTATGACAATTAAAGAAAGTAACATAAGGCAAAATTTTATGATTTGGCATTAGCCCGAAAGCCTTTGGTCTAGTTTCGGACCCTAAAGGTGGCTGTAATCAAGAAGCATTAATTTGGGTAACCCGTGGCGTAAGATTTAGGGATCGAATCCCCACCTATGCCAGTTAACTTTTTTTCACGAGTACTTCGTCTTGCTAGGAATGGAAAAGCCTTGCCTTAAATAAGGGTCTAACTCCTTAGCCTTTTAGAAAATTGTAGGTCCTCTCCATTTCTCACAATTATATATAAGGGGTATACTTGAGAGTTGTTAGTTAATATAGGCCTTGGTTCTCAACAAGCTGTTGCCCCAACAAATTTTATAAATATAATTTTTTCAAGCACCTCATTAGATTTAAGGGGACAGTTATAATGTATAGCTATCATTGAAAACCATCATTGGAATTTTTGTTTTTAAGTTTTGAGGCACTTAAAAAGCAAAAAACAGTGATTATTTCGATGCCATTATAAAGCTGATGACTTTAATATTAATTTTTGCTAAAAAAGTATTTAACTTTGGGCCATCAATCTTCGACATGAAATAAATTTAATTATTTTAATGATTGAACTACCTTACCATTGATCATTGAAATTTTAGAAGTCACTTAACGTGAAAGATTGGGCCAAATTGAAATATTTTTTTTGACTAGAAATAATAATTGAGTCATCAGTTTATATTGGCTTTAAAATAGTTACCGATTTTGCTTTTAAACTGGCTCAAAAAAGTAAAATCAAATTTTTAATGATTGTTTTCAATGAAAGCTATAACTGGCCCCTAAGTTTTGGTTGAAAAAAAGCTTTTATTGCTTATTGCTTGCTTGAGCCATTAGAGCACCATATCGCTGAAACATACATGAACTTTTCTCAATAAAGATATGATCGTTATGCACCGTTATTTCTAATCGCGGAAAGCGCTTCAGGAAGTCCATTTTAAGCCCATCACAAAACCAGGAATGGCCGGACCGTCTCTAATTTTATGTAAGTCTAGGTTGTTAAGATATTGCGCCTATAGTGGTTTCCAATCGCGCGAATCCGTTCTCAACAGTGAGTTTTCTGTTGCAACAATAGCTGTAATATTCTTCAACTCAGGCAAAAGACATAAAGTGGCAACAGAAAAAATAACTGACAATTTCTTTACATTTTTCTTCAGTAAATTTTAATTTGCTCAAGATGCTTTATTACAATGTAAATCTATAGCCCCCCCTCTAAAAAAAAATAGTCAAAGCTAAAACCAATCTTTAGAAAACTTCTGGCTAAACTGAATTTGTTTAGAGAGTTTTACATATTTGTATGTCACAAGCATTTTTTTTAAATTTGGACTAGTGTTACAAATTTTTTTTGGAGGGGGGTGGTTATTTGTAAAAATCTCGAGAACTTTATTTTTTTTTTTTTTTGAAAAACAATGGACAAAGAATTTGACCTCATAAAAGTCTACACAATAAAGATCTTAAAACTTTTTTTCCATTTGAGTAATAGATTTTGAAAAACTCTTGCGCAAACGTTACAATACTTTTTAGTCGCTTTTTTTTTTGTTAATGTTCTACCCCACCGTCGCTAGCTGGGTTTAAATAGGTACAGGTATTTGAGCATGTTTCCCTCAAAACCTATAGTTCTTACGAAAAAAGAGTTAGCACGTTTTTTTTGAAGAATTTTATAATCTACAATTTTACCTGAGCATTTCTTCGAAAAAACTGATAATTTTCGAGCAATTTATAAGAAAATAAATTTTTCCATTTTCACCCAAAAAAAAAATTAAGAGGTCAAGTCTAAATTTTAAATTCTTTTTTGAAAATGCTTCACATATAAAAACAGCACAAAAAGAGCATCACAAACTGTTACTTATTGTATAAGGCCCACAAAAGTTAAAGTTCACCCTTGTACTCTTTTTCCTATTAATTAGTAATAGAGATACAAGATGATATAGGGAATAGTAAAAAATGAGAGTAGATCTTCTTCACTTTAAGGAAACACATGGATGTATATTGTAACCTAACATAGCTTAAAACACTTTGCAACAGACATCAGCAGACTTGTGTTTTCATTCTATTTTTCAGCCAGTACCAGTACTTATATACAGCAAAGAGAAAACATATGAATAATATATCCCCAAGAACAACAACAATAAACAACAACAACGACAGCAATATCAAGCCTAAGGTAGATAAGGTCTAGTGTAGATTTGGTATAGGTAGTAGGTAGTATAGGTAAGATACAGTGCGGACAATGTCCTGCTTCAAACCTAGATTGGCGTGGTAACCCAATGTTGCCAAAGCATCCAACCAAATCCACACCTACCTACCCAATACTTCTTCATCCTGTTTATAGTCAAAGTCAGTCATGCTGCTCATCAGCATCATCCAAGCTATCTGTATCTCTGTACTGATACTGTACCTTCATACCTCGTATTTAGATGTTTATACCTAGGTATATGCTTTTATTATAAAAGCAGAACCAAAGAAGAAATAGATCCATTTTGGTCCTTGTTATTCGAAGGTTCTAAATGAAAAGAGTCCCATCTTTTCTTGCCTTGCTTCGCATTTGCAATAGGTTTTTCCTATAAAAAGGTAGGTATGTACATAGGTTGACTGGTTATAGAGGTGGGTTTGTGTTTCTCTGACAGGACAGGTCAGTGGAAAATATATATTAAGGACGTTTTCAGACAAGGGTTGGATGTTTCTGTTTTTGATGATGCGTAGCGCCCTCTCTTGGAGTTTATATAGTTTTTTTTTTGTTTCGTTTTGTTTCTCCTGTTTTTATTATTTTCATTAAAATTTTAAACGAATTCTAATTTGAAGATATTATACTGCAGTGAACAATTTTGTGTTCGTTTGTTTTTTTTTTTTTTTTTTTGTATTCTGCACCTGATTACATAGTTAAACCCTGTTTGTGATTTGGTTGGTTTGAAATAAAATGAGCGGAATCAAATCAAAAGGAAGGAAAGACGGAAGAATGGGATATTAAATATATTTTACACCAGACATTTTCTATATGTATACTACAAATGAAAGGCGGAATATATCCAAAAACCAAAAATAAAGAAGAGGATTGGTTGAATGAAATAGGTTTTTATTATTATTTTTTTTTTTTTTGATTTTCTATAAAGAGAGATCAAGGGTTTGATGTTTGAGTTTTATTATTAGGACTTAATTGGCTTTTGAAATGAATGAATAAAAAGGTTTTTTATTTAATTTATTATTTAACTACTTGATTGAGCAATAAAATATAGGATTGAGAAATTAATAAAACACACAAAATACAAGATTTTTTTTTTATAAACTTTGAAAAACAATCTAAAATGCTTTATCGATGTAAGGTCAGACTTTTAAAAATAATTTTATTTCAAACTGTTTTTACTAATTCTTTATTAATAAAAATAAAAATTTGCCTAGAGGTTTTTTTTTTTTAACTCATCTTAAAAGAGTAGGTGCAATACAACGATTTCAGTTTGTTTTTTCAAATTTTATCGAAAATGGCTTCAACGGTTTTGATTAAACTTACCTGTAACTGTAGTGACCATAACGATTAAAGGAAACCTGTGTATCAATTTTTTTTTCCAAAAAATTCCCAATACGGCGTTTTTTAAGAAATTTGCCTGGCCGATTTTGTTATAATTTTGCAATCGAGTTCTTTTGAATAGTTATAACAATATCGCATTTAAAAATAAAATGCCCGACTGGATCGCATGAACTTGCTCTTATGTGCGATCACACTGTGGTGGGTAGTTTAAAAAAAAATAATCTATCGATCTTATTATCTGTTTAACCGATTTTAATGAAATTTCTAATTTTAATGAATTTCAAAAAATCAAACTTGGAATTTAAAAAAAAAAAAACTTTGAATTTTTTTTAATTTAACTGTTTTTTTTTTTTAATTTAATAAATAATAGTCGAAAATAAAAAAAACTGGTTCCATGAGTAATACCATTTTTAGTATGGTTGATCGTACAAAAATTAGCTCATATACAAATTTTAATCAAAATCGTAAAAACCGTTTTTGAGAAAAATGATATTTTCCAAACTGATTTTTAAACACTTGTGTGGGAGGTACCGGTTTTTTTTTTAAATCTGCTAAATAATGTTAAAAAACTTGCAAATGCCAAGTTTAATAAAAATTGATCAAATCATTTTCAAATTATTAAGTTCTCAAAATTTAATTTGAAAGTTTTTTTTTTTTAATTAAAAATAATAATTATTGTAAATTTCGGTATAAAATTCTTCTAAGAATTTTTGAAACATTCTTTATAGAGAAATTGATCCAAATTAACCGTATTTGAGAAAATCGAAAATAAAAAAAATGTTTCAATGGGAGGTACCATTTATAACCATTTTTCTGATTTTTTTTTTATAAAATTATAACGTTTTTGTAGAAAAAAATGGCCGATTATTTTTTTTAAGTTGTTGCGGTACGGTTTTGAGAAAAATAACATTTTCAGTACATAATATTTGCTAAAAAAATTGTATACAGCAGGTACCGTTACTTTTGGGCCGTCCCAAGAAAAAAAATATCGGGGAAATACCCCAACAGCGCTTGGTACCAAGTATAAAGGAAACCGATCCACCCAGTTCAGAGGAAAGGACAGAATTGCGAGACTCATTTTTTTGACTTCGCTATCATCGTATTGTCAAGTTTGATCAAAATTTTGAATTCGATTTTTTATACGAATCCATAACTTGCCTTATGTACAATGTACTGTACATAGTACTTATTTATCGCAAGTACATAAAAAAAATTCAAAAATTCAAGGGGCATTGCATACAACTTAAATTTAAATTTATATTGATCTGGACGCGGCTTAAGGGCATTGAGGGACAAGTTCAAGTAACCAAAGAAAAAAAAAAATAGAACAAATTTGAAATCAGAGCGACGCACGTTTACTGTTCGGGGTTCGAATTTCAGACTTTTAAAATCTGTTCCGAAAGTGAATCAAAAATTTCCAGAGTAGATTTGAAAAAGAAAGAAAAACTCGAGAATTATAGATCTCAAAAATTTTAAGTGGCTAAATAGATTTCTTGTCTTCCTTAAAATAAGATAAATCAACTCTGGATTTAAGTAAGGAAATAAATTAAAAAACTAGCGATGTCGGTCTGAAATATACAATACAATCTAATAAATTTTATTTTTTTTCTGTCGACTGTCATTCAAGATTTTGTCGCACTGGTTGTCACTTGTCGCTCAAAAAGTAGCTGGACCAGTGCAGCGTAGCGTAAAAGTCTTTAATTTGTTTCATTTTTTTGGCAACACGATTGTCACACAAGCTTAAATGAAACAAATGGATTTCTATGTTCCCTCTTATCGATTCAAATAATTTAACTAAAACATTGCTGTCAAGAAAAGATGTAAGCATACACGCCCTTGTGGATTTTAATCGCACTATTTATATTTAGTCAAAAGAAATAAGACAGTTTTTTTTAAGATTACAAAAATAAACGTGAGTTTTTGAATTAAAAAACATTAAGTCATAAGCTGAATTAAATTTTTTAATTTATAAGAGTCACTAAATAGGTTGTAAATTAATTTTTTTTTAATTCATAATTCACCCACAAGCTTCTGAATTAAAGCCAAGCTTAAGCTAGAAAGTGACTTAAGCTTTTGCAAGCCTGCTGTATATTTTTTTGTATGCGGTTTTCGTAAAGTTTGCTTCCTACAAAATTGCTTGCCAACAAAATAAATTTTTTCAATAGTTGCAAGTATTTTTTTTTGTATATTTATATAGACCGCACGATATTTTATTCAAAGGTACAAAAAATCGAAAGATCATTCCTGGCCTAATTTATATCAAGACAGTTGCACAAATAAATATGTATTTGAATATTTACTGCGATTTTAAAGTCGCATATGTGTCTTTTTTCTGCAATTAAAATCGAGAGCTTTCGAAAGACTTGTGCGTATGGAAAAGTAATCAAAACTATTTTCTGGTTATCACAGATAAGAAAAGCCTTATTAAATAATACCTACTATTTTTAAAAATGAAGGTAACTATAAATACTTTAGAAGCAAACGTCCCCCAAAATTTTGTTTTTTAAAAACCTAATAATGAACATATATCCATTGATAGAAGTAATAACTTACTATTTGTCATTTTGTATTTTTTAATAAGATATACCTATGACTCATTCCAAAAAAGTAATACATATAATGCCTTGAAATACCCTATACCATATAGATGCTAACAAAATTGCGAAGAAATGATATAATTATGTCAGAAAAGCTATTACCCATATGCTCGCTCCTTCAAAAAAAAAAAAAAAAAACCATATGAAGATTCTTCCAAAATCTGTTCTCATTATATCTAAACGTCCTTGTAGTTAAGGTACCCAGATTCATTTGGGATTTTATAATAAACTAAAAGAAGTCCACGTTTTTGGATAAAGCCCGAACTAGCTTATTATGCAATTACCCACCAGCAGCAGTATTAGCATTTTTTGTTTGTAGTTAGGTATTTCTTTTTATAAATACTTTTATTGCTCAGTCATTTGTATAGTTTATTTTTTCTTTTTTTTTTTCAAACCTGCCCGAGATAATCATGAATACCTGATGTTTTTCCTGTAGTTGTATTGTGTTCTATATAAAACAGATAAATACGAATATACAGAGAAGAAAAGAAAAGAAGAAGAAAAAAAAAAGAAAAAAAAAAGAAATAATAAAATTCCATCCAATTTAGTGCTATTTAAATGTTTCCTTGATCCATTTAGCTTGTCCTGCTTAGATAAACTCAACATAAACTTTATCCTCATTGCCTTAAGCCAAGGACCATACCTAAATAGAAGAAGAAATATAGGAGAACAAAAAAAAAACATGTTTCCTACAACTGCTCTTAAATTTATGTATATTTTAGTTTTTGTATGTGTAGCTATGATTTTTTTTTAATTCTTAATTTGCATCTCCCCGCAGTGAGGGGGGAGGGGTGGTGGTGTGTTTATGAAAATTGCACAAAATTACCGCCACCACGCTTTTGTTCGTTCTTTGCGGTATTTTTTACATCATATGAAAATTATGTAGAAAAACTCTTGGGTTTATCCTTTATAATTTTTTTTTTATTTTATTTATTTTAATTCCAGGATGCACCCTTGAAAATTTATTTTATAATTTCCAAAGCATATTTTTTTGCGCATAATCTCTCTTGCTCTCTTGATTTATCCTGAAAGTATCTAATCCTTTTTTTTTCTCTCTCTTATTATTTTTTTTTTTTATTCTTTACAGGAAGCAAATTTTCTGGATATAATATTTGATGATATTCCAGATATTCCCGAATTCTAGCAGTTTTCTCATATTTTCACCTGTGAGCTTGGTACAACGAGGGAGAGAATTTTTCCAGCAACAAAAAAAGAACGAACTTGCGCAGTGAATTCCACTATAACTCACTGAACACATCCCGTTAGAGGATAATGTCCTTATAGAATCATCATTATCCATTGGATTCGGAAGAAACATCGAACAAGGTGTTTAATAATAAACGTCTGTGCGAGAATTTACTCAGTTCGATTGCGGATACGGAAGTGCAAGGATATTTTACGGACAGAAAAACAAATAATATGTTAAATCGATGTTCTTGTCGTCCTTAGGATTTTCTTCTTCAACCGCGAAACAATAATAAGAAGACAAACAAACAAACAAAAAAAAACACAAAAATAAAATCAAACTCAATGCTTGATGTGAATTTGAATTTTGATTTTTCTTATTTTTCATTTTTCAAAGAAAACTTCAAAAGTCCTTTTGAAATATAAAAACAAACAAACAACAACAAAAAAATTATAAAAAATCAAAAAGTTAAATAAAACAACCACAAAAAAAATGTAAATGTCGCTGGATCCTTGTCGAAGGATTTTTTGATTTTTTTATTTTTATATATTTTGTTTGGTTATTTTGTTTTTTATGCTTTTGCTGTTGCAAGCAATAAAATCAAAACTAAAGCGTTTATAGTGTTTTGTATATGTGGTGGCGTTGTTGTTTTGTCGTCGTCGACAAATGTGCGTGCCCTAAAGCTGATGCCTCACAGCTCGTCAATACCAAAGTGAAAAGATAAAAATATATCTTTATTATCTTCATACACATAACAAAAGAAGAAGAAATAAAAATAAAATATAAGAAAGAAATTGGCAAGAAAAAAAATATAAATAAATAAAAGTAAAAGTAAAAGAAAAAAAAAGTAAAATATAAAAAAAAAAGATATCCCTGTGAAAATGTGTAAATACGTGATCAATTTGTGTGCACTCCTCGTGGTAACATTTGTGGATAACGTTTATTCGGATTACGAAAATACTTGGAACTTGTACTATGAACAGCCTTGTTGTGGAGCCTCCAGTGGCCATCACATAAGACATCACAGAGGTAAGTGTTTTAAGAATACAACTTCGTCGTAACTATGTCATATCGTCTATAGGTACCAGCCAGAGATATCGTCCTTGATCCTTGTTGGGATTTTTTTTTTATTTATCTATTTTTTTGTTATTGTGTGATTTCTCTGTCTTTTCGTCAATTTTGTCTACTTTTTTACTTTTTGTCGAATATTGCTTATAAACATTTATGGGTTTGAGGAGAGCTTAACTAGGATCACGATGAAGAAGCAAAGAAGAATAAGAAGGAAGACAGACACAGACACATACGGACAGAAAGCATTTATATAATTTTTTTTTTTTTTTTTTGTGTTATCCCTATGACTTTGTGGTCTTCCACCATAGTCCATGGTCCAATGATGGAGCATGGTCCCACTTGGCGACAATGATAATAATAAAACGGTTTTGCACTTTAACTGGACACAAAGGAGCAACTTAGAAGAAGATTAAGGGATGTTGTAAAAAGAAATTGAAGAAGGATATGACTTTGACATTTTCTTTTTATTCAAAGTTTTTTTTTTTCTTCTCTATTTGTCTATTTCTCTTTTTCTCAGTTTCTTCTTCGTTTTCGATTTTTTTTTTTCTTCGACTTTCTTTCTTTCGTTTTTTTTGGGTAGGTAGTTCTTGTACCATAAATTGATACAATTTGCTTCAAAAGGAAGAGCACAGAGGAAGTTCTTAAAGAAGGATTGTTTTTTTTTTTTTTTTGAGAAAAAAAAAATAATTGTATAAAGTAATGGAGGATCGAAGGATGAAAGAGGTCGTACTAAGGTACCTATGTATATATTTGTTTTTAAAGAAAGTTAATCGTTTTTGAAGAAGGGTTTTCTTAAAAGCTGTCTCACTAAGGAATTACAATTTTAAATTTTATGTTAAAATCTTTGAAAGCGATTACTCTTTTTGAGACAGAGATTGTGTTATTGGTTTGTGAAAATTATGTATTTGACAGTTTAAGTAGAATACAAAAAAAAAATAAACAAAAAATTATAGAAATGAAGTCTATATATAAAAGAAAAAGATAGATGTGGCAAAAATGTTTAAAAAAAACGATTGTATCAAGGTTTTCATTTAACGCCCTAAACTATTTGATAACTATAGAGATGTGGAAAATTAATAAATAAATAGTATTGAAAAAAGCATAAGATTAAAAATGTTTCTTTCAGCCATAATAGAACTTGTTAATAATGAAATTTTTGTTTGGTCCAGTTCATATTTTTGAGTACTCATAAAATTTATTCAATAAAAGACTAAGCAACTAAGTACATAGGCACAAATATTTTGTTCTAATTAACTACCTAACATATGCATACGTATGGATGATGAACGCAGTGCTAAGCTTCAAGAAAATGGAAGGAAGGTTTAGGAAAGATTAAAAACGATTTTGAAAGCAAAACTGAAATTTTCCTAAGGAATATTTCTATGATTGAGGATGTCTTTAAGATCACATAGAAATATTAACTGACCGATATAAATAATTATTACTGCACTCATCTTAATTTTGAATTTTCCATCAAAATTAAAATTACGAAAAGTTATTGCCATAAGACTGCATTTCAGATTTTGCAAAAAAAAAACATATAACGAAAACATTTGTTGTAACATTTTTTGAGTAAACAAAATTGTTCAACTTATACGTTCAATATACCATAGGCCTGATATTAAACAAATAAAAAACAAGATATCTTTAAGATTTTGTGGTTGAATTTATTTTCACCATTAAAGAGGATATTGGAATTAATTTTTAAAACATTTAAAAATATAAATAAAATATATGAATTAGGGTAAATATACATTTTGTTAAAGAACAGTATTACGTTTAATTATTTTCATTTCAAAATGTGTTTGTTTCTAATAAATTTAGCCATCGAAATTTTTGCGAGAATGGATATCCTGGTCACTTTTGAATATTTTTTGTATAATTCCAAAACAAAGTCGAATTCGATAATTTACCATAAATAAGTTTCTGCAGGAAATTTAATTTCCAGTAAAAATCAAAAATTTTGAAAAAATGTATTCATGAAAAAAGTTAAACAAAAAACGACCCAAACTAAAAAATCGAAAAGTTGTAGATTTTTATTTGTTTTTACTAAAATTTCTTATAACTTATTTTTAAGAAAAGAAATATGTAAATGCTTTTCAAAGAAGTTTTTTTTTGATTAGAATTGTCAGAAGTAAATTAAACAAACTATTTTTAAATTTTTCTAAGCAATTCTTTTAATTTTTATAAAGCAAGTTTAGAATTCGTTAAAATATTTGAACTGAAGATTTTGATCAGATATAACATTATGATGATAGAGAATACGTAAATTGTGGTCTCACAGTTTTGCCTGTCCATCTGTTTATTTGTATGCCTTCTGTCCTATAGACTGCTAAGGTGTGTCGATTTTCATAAAACTAAGGTTTTTTGGCATTAGACAGAAGGGTTTTAAAAATATTTTTGTTGTGACCAAAAATAATAGTAGCTGCAATCAAAACATTTTTTTGGATCTTCAAACAACCTTTAGCAATGAATATTTTGACACGCTCTAATAATTTTCATACACAAATGTATAGTAGTCTGAGAGCGTAACGCCATCTGTTAGCGATATCATTTTCGTGAGGGACAAAATTAGCCGATTGTCATTTCCGTAGTGTCATGTTATTCCTTAAGAATCAATATTTTCTCTTTTCTCTATGAAATGGAATTTCCAGATATGGCCACCATCCAACCCTAAAAGTATGCAATTTCGGGTTTTCACGATTTTCCCACTTCACAGGTCGAAATTTATAATTTTTGGCTCCGTAGCATTTATTTTTAACTGGTTCAATCCGAATCCAAAAAAAAAAAAAAAAGAATACCTATGCCCATCGGAAAACAAACAATTAATTATTAAATATTTACATTATTTTTTTAAATATTTTAGCACGGTTTTTGTGATTTTTTTTTTAAATGTTCTTGATATATTATTTAATTATCCTAAATTCATTATTATTTTTCTTAAATTAAATAATATATTAAATTTTACAATATTTTGTATATAAAGCATAAAATTTAAATATCTATTTAATTACAAATGAATTAGTTATGTCTAAAATGAATTTTATTGAAAATACATTTTTAAAAAAATACAAACTAAGTAACTTGCTCTAACAATTCAAGTTGTTCAAGAATTTTAAAGGTTTTTACATATAAAATTATTTTCAATAATTTAAAATAAAAAAAATATTCAAGAAAATTAGATTGAAACGTATTTTTATTCAAAAATAATATTTTGCAAAATAATTAAAGATTTATTTTCGTTCATTACAAATTTTGTTTACTTCAGTTGCTATTTTGAAAACATATTTTAACTAAAATTTCGTTAATGACGTATCGAAATGTAAAGATTTTATTTTTTGTTTTAGATAAGAAGACCCGACTAAATTTTTTTTATTTTGTCAATTAATATAATATGTATAAGAAAACTAAAAAAAAATAATTTTTCTGCCTCCTCTAAGTTTCAATAAATTTCAAGTCATGTTCACGAGGTTAATTTAAATAACCTTAAAGACTTACAGCTGTATCTATTAGGTTTTCTTAAAACGTCTCTTAGAGGTCATTTAGTTATAAGTGTGCTTAAATATTTTAATAGCCTTTAAATGACCTAACTTAAATTCTTATCAATAATTTTTTTCGTATTCGTACTTAAACAACTATTTTGTCACGTAACGTAAACGAATCTACAAATTGCAAACAAAAATCGAGCTCATTACCAAATAAGAGAGAAAGAGAAGCAACTGGATGTATGTATGTATATTGTATAGTCCAAAGCAAACTCCATTTCGCTTTATGGTGTTTGTTTTCGTCAATTTCTTTTGTTTATTTGTGAACCTTTTGATAAGTAAAAAAAAACACCGAAACAATATTTATTTTACGAGTCAATTTATTTAATAAAATCACTAATACTTTTTACATTGCCTACTTTAATTAAAACAAAAAACTGAAAACTCTGCCTACATACATACATACATATGTACATATATACATATTTCTCTAATAAATAAACAAAAATAATTTTTCAAAAATTACAGAATATATTTAAGAGAATTTTAAATAACCTTTAAACACGATGTATGGCGTTTAAGTTAAGAGCCCTTTAAGTAACGTTGTTTAAATGTGAACATTTATTATAGATACCGATTTCCCACTTAAGAGCTGTTCAGAGGTATTTTAAAGGTAAAAAAGCCTTAAAATTTTTTTAGAGATACGGCTTGTAATTTATCTCAGCATTTCTGTTAAAAATTCAGAATTTTTCTTAAATTTAGTATTTCGGTGGAATTATCAAAAAAGTTCCTAGTTAAACAAGCGAATTCAGCCTAGTTGTTATTTTTCGATTATTCAGCTTTCAAATATTTACTTAAAATAAATTTAACTTTACTTCTTTCTCTTTCCTTCCGTTTAATTATATTGGTTCCCTTCTGAACTTTCAAAAATGATTCTTTCTGCACGGTTAAATTTAAAACCCCACCATCACTGCGTATAGGCGCGAATCATGTGTCAAATATCTGCAATTGTTTTGGAATTCTTTCTTAAACAAAAAAAATTAAATAAAGAAACTCCTAAGAGTCCTAGGACTTATTCAATTCTACATCATCATTTTTTTATTTCTTTACTAAGTATTTTTTTTTTTAGAAAATTTGGAAGTTCCTACGTGTCTGAACCTTTCGGCAAGACTAAAAAAAAATTAAAAACCTTTTTTTTTTCTTTCTTCCGGAAAACAAACTTTTTTTGAACCCCATTATATTTGTACTTCAAAGGGTGTCTCGCCTCTTTGTTCTCTATTCTCTATAGCTGTGCCATTGCATTTGCAGTTTAAAAGTTTAAAGCTAAAGGGGGGATGTACATATATACATGTACCTAAAAAACACAGGATCAGCATTTAGTTTAAACCATAAAAACTCAAAAAACACCAAAAAGGACGAAATAATAGAAAGTTGCTTAATGCTGTATTTATGTATGTATAGGTAAGGTACGAGTATACCCTTCATCACCGGGAATCCGGGACCAGAGCATCATGATGCGGATTCCTGCTGATAAGCTGATGGGGTCTTTGGGGGGAAGTTTTCTGCTAATTTAACTCCTATCCCTTTGAGATTCTTATTTTTCTTTTTGTATTAAAAAAAAAACTCCTGCATCTCTTGAAAAAGGCGAAAAGTAAGACGAGAAAAAAAAAATGAGTGAAAATAACTTTGTGCGGTAAAGTTGTTATCACGATGTTTTTGCTGTCGTTTTCGTGCGGGGTGGCCGACTTACTATACTATGATGTGTATATATTTAGGGGTACCTACCTGACTATGTGTATAACAAGGCTACCAGCACACAGACATAATCACAACGCAATTACCCCCTTAAATCGATGGTTAATTACTTTTGTTGTTTGTTACTCGGTTTATTGCTGTTGTTGTTTTTTTTTTTTTTTTTTCGTTTTTTTCTCATTTAGAATTTTACCCCTCAGTTTTTTTTTTCTTTCTTACCCTATACAAGAAGTAAGGGAACCCACCTCTACCACCACCACCTACATTACACCGATGTGGTTTGTTATTATCATCAAACTTAAAGAAGAAAACTTTTTGAAGCCTTTATTCTTACCCTCATAGCGGTGTTATATGCGGTGTGTGGTTGCGATAATGACGTTGACGGGCGTAGAAAAATTGTTCATTTTCGAATCTACCCATAATACATACAAACATAGGTATGTTCATATATATATAGATGTATAATACACGTTAAAAAAAGTTTGGGTATAAGGATAATAATAATACACCGATATAGGTACCTAGCTGCCCGCCGAAAATTTAGCAATTTTCTCTTTTCTCGTCTGCTCTTATACTTTTTGGATTGCTTTTCTTTAATTAACCGGGTAAACACGGGTTTATTGCATTTTTTGTTGTTGTTGTTTACTTCGGATTTTTGTCTGGAAAGTTTTTTTTTTTTTTTTAATTTTGTTTTTCTCGAACTTAATAAAGAATTACGAGCTATCGAAGGTGTTTTGTTTTTGTTTTTGGTACCTATAGGTGCATAAAAAGTTTTAAGTTGTTAAGTTAATATTTATTAAAACTTTTTATTTTATTGATTACTTTTTAAAATTATTTAAAAATGAAATTGTTTTTTTTTTTTTTGTTTACCTTTTGGCAAAAATGGTAAATGAGCTATCTTCAATCTCTAAAGTCTAAGTATACCTACTTGCATTAAGGTTTTTGAACTGTCTTGATATATATGGAGTGCATAAGGCTTTTATGTTTTTACAACCGTCTGATGGAGTTAAGTAGTTTGATGGTCAAATGATCATATAAACCCTTTGTACTTCAATTTTAAGTATAAAAGGCCTTAGTTTATGAGGGATCCTTTTTAAAACTTATAACCTACATTAGTTAAAAATTTAAGCTTGGCTTATTGTCCTCATAGAAAAAAAAAATATTTGGTATTCCTAGAAAGTTTTGGTCCACGCTGGATTGTAAGCGTTATAAAAAAAGTGTCGTTTTAAAAGTTTGAAAAAAAGAAAAAGGAATTTCTTGAGTAAAATTGATATTTTAAGATGCTACAAGTAAATTTTTGAGAATCACGTTGGCCTCGGCAGAAAAGATTTTGAAATTATAAACTTAAATAATTAATTTTAATGTTAAACAGCCTCTAGATTCAAATTCTAGGTCGATAGTTCTTCCAGAAAAAAAAACGTGGTGACAGGGAAATTTAATTACACGAGACTAATAGCAAGATAATATTGACATTTTTCGATTTTAACTAAGCGGAGACGAGATTTAGAACTTTCGTCATTTCCATGATGAGTTAAAAAATTCATAATTCTGAACTTCTCCCAAATGTTGCTCCAAATTATTTATTTTCTTTCTATAAAGCTTATAAGAGCTTATTCTATTAAGATGAAAAAAATTGATGTCGTGTCAATGTGACCAAATAATTTTTTCGACTTTTCTAGAGACTTTTGATACAGAAGATTTTAGTCCTAGAATATTTTCCAGCATATATTGTCACATAGCGATTAGCGACTTTAACTTTCACGAACGTTTTATCTATTTGAAATAAATGTTTAAAAAAATGCTTCGTTGTTGGAAGCTTGGCTGTAAATAAACCAAATTCTAGAATATGATTATTCTTGAGTTGTATTAACGGTGGTGACAGTGGTGGTTCCCTCAACATTGTAAAAGTTTAGCTTAAAGAATTTTTCCAATAGCTTGGAAAAAATTTGATGCAACGCTCTTACTTGACTGATTGTGGTTCATTAGCTTTGGATCGATTTTAGGATTTTAGACAGTTATTTTTTCAAATCACTAAGTTTAACTTATCGTTTTCTGAACGCCATCTGTTGGTGATCTCATTTTCGTGAGGACCAAAATTAGCCGATTGCCACTTCCGTAGTGTCATGTCATTCTTTAAGAATCAATATTTTCTACTTTCTATATGAAATGGAATTTTCAGATATGGCCACCATCCAACCCTAAAAGTATGCAATTTCGGGTTTTCTCTATTTTTTCATTTTGCCATTGGAAATTTGCAATTTTCGGATCCGTAGTATTTTTAACTGGTTCAATCCGAATCCAAAAAAAAAATACCTAAGCTGATTGGAAAAAAAAAAACAATTAATTATTAAATATTTACATTATTTACATTATTTTTTTTTTTAATATTTTATGCATGGACTATTGATTTTTTTTTTAATTTCTGTTCTTGATTTAAAATAATAAATAAATTTTGAAATTTCAAAAATTATTTAATTATTCTAGATTCGCTTCTATTTTTCTTAAATTAAACAATATAGAAAATTTTACATTATTTTGTATATAAAGGATAAAATTTAAATATCTATTTAATTACATATTAATTAGTTATATCTTACAACGAATTATATTGAAATTAAATTTGAAAAAATATATAAACTGAGTTACTTGCTCTAACAATTGAAGTTGCTAAGAATTTTTAAGGTTTTTTAAATATAAAATTATTTTTAATAATTTAAATAAAAAATAATGTTAAAAAAAAAATTAGTGCAAATTTTGTTTATTTCATTTGCTATTTTAAAAAAAGTTGTTTTAATTAAAATTTCGTAAAAAACGTATAGCACTTTAAAGATTTCCTTTTTTCGAAGAACCGACTACATTTTTTTTTTATTTTGTCAATTTATTTAAATGTACATCAAGAAAACTGAAATAAAAATTGTCTGCCTCCTAAGTTTCAATATATTTTAATTCATGTTTACGAGGTTAATCTAAATGACCTTAAAGACTTAATTTATCTCAGTCATCCCCATTAAAAAAAAAAAAGTTCAAGGTTATTCAAGGTCATCATCAAGGTTAAAATCAAGGAAACCACTGAATTCCTTCATGCAAGTTACCTGAAAATTATCTTACCTGAGGAAATATTCAGTCATCCTGTTACTTTTGAAGCACCCTCTATACTTTTTTTTAAGTAGATACTGTTTGAAATTCAGAAAACCCAAATTCAAAAAAAAAAAAAACAAAATCTCGAAAACTCAAAATTCCCAAAATCATGAAAATCCAAAATCCCGAAAATCTAAATTCCAGAAAACCCAACATCCCGAAAGCCTACAATTCGGAAAATACAAAATCCCTGAAACCAAAAATTCAGAAAAACCACATCCTGAAAATACGCACAATTCAGAAAACCCAAAATCCCTAATATCAAAAATTTTGAAAAACCAAAATCCTGAAAATCCGCACAATTTAGAAATCCCCAAAAAAACTTATTTTACCGAAATTTTGTTTTTCCCGTAAAATTTTATTTTTTTTTATAAAATTGGCATGCCTACAATTTTTTTGAAGGTTTTCTATTGCGGGAGCTTGTGGAACTTCAGCGGCCTCTGGCACTTGAGGATCTTCAGGGGCAGGATTGAGAACTAATTTTTCGGGGACATACATATAAATCCCTGCACCAAAATCATTAAGCGCCCCGAATATGGGGATTATCTGAAACGCGTTTATTTATACAAAAATGAGCTTTTAGAAATTAAAAATATCAATAAATTAAAAAATATTTTAAATAGTATTTATTGATTTATTTATTTTATGGTATAGAGGCAGAATGTGTAGGTGGTGAATCTATATTATATGTGCTAGGCTAACAATTATCACTTCCACCACCTAATCCTTTCAAGAATATCTTTAAAGGGTTACAAAATTGGTACGTCATTAAGCCTGCTCCTTTCCTCCAAAGTCTAAAGGTATGTCTACAAACTATCCTACATAAATCCTTATCGATAACCCTTATAAGCTCTAAAGTTTATAACACATTTATGATAAAAAAAAAAAAAACCTGGCAAGTATGGTCATTAAAAATTACCCCTATACATATATGTGTACCTATACGAATAACATCCAGGTGTTGTCTATATCCTCACAAAAATTCACACTCCCATTTAAATAATTCATTCTCCTTTGGCTCGAAGTATACTTTGGTACGATTTTCTCTCCCTCATGTTTTTTTTTTTTCTACAGTAATATTTAATTTAATTGCCATTTTCTCTTATACTGTGATAAAAATTATTATAATTTTCTAAGCGATTAAATTTAATGATAGAAATTTTTCAATTTTTAATTACCCCTCCTCGCCGCATTGACCTCTGATGAAGAAAATTTTCAATTATAATATTAAAATAAAATGATAATGAAGAAAGGGAGAGAGACAAAAATTAAAAAGAAGAATAAACTCCAAAGTTTTGCTCACGCACCACAATTTTCACACAAATTTATATAGAAATATGTATATACCCACATTGCACCGCACTTTATTCAAGAAACCAATTCGACAAATTGTTTAACACAAAATTACTAAGGTTTGGTAAATATAAGGGAATATACGAGAATCAGACAAAAGATATATATTCATTTCTCAACCTATAAGTAAACCAAACCAAATTAAACCACCCTCTGTTGGTAATTATCCTTTTACCACCTAAACCTATACAACCAACCACCCCCCAAGTCTTCGACAGCAACGCGCCATTCATATTCTCATTAATATACCTATATTTCTTCGTTCGTGTATAAAATGTTTTGTTTAGTAAAAGGTAGATACGTATATATAAATATATTGTCTTCCATTTAAAGGACTTATGAATTCCAGGAAAAAATAAGGAATAATACAAAAGTTCGTAAAAGGAAACAACAGCTATTAATCTCCTCATTCAGTAGCAGTAGCAGTAGCAGAAGTATACCTAGCAGCAATAATATGGTACCTACTTACAAAACTTAAAAGGACCATTCATAAAACCTTTGGTAAAAGAATTGTACGTATATGTTATGTGGATGTTTTGTGTACCGCTGAACTAAAACAACTTAAAAAATATTAATCGCACTTTTACAGTCATAAATAACCATATACCTAGTCCCTATACTCGTATAACACAGACACGAGGTATATTTTTTTGTAATTCCTTCAACTAGTTCTACACTTAACTACCATTTTTTTGTATAGCTTCATTTGCGCGAGACTAGGACTCTTAAATATATTAGGTACCCCTTTCATTTCTAGTTTTTAACATTGCCAGCTGACACGCGTTCCATAGAAGTAGGTTCTTATAGTAAAAAGACTCAAGCTATAAAACTAGGTGAAAAACCAACTCAACTTAACATACATACGCATTAACAAGAACAATAATAACGACGACGACGACGTCGACGTTATAAAGTAAAAGAAAACAGGTCATAAGCTACATAAAGAGCTCCTCCTTCTAAGCATTAATAAGGAATATGAATTTTCATGTAAATATATACAAACCTAATTAGACCACGCGCGCGTTCCGCACTCCAAGTGAGAAAAGAATATAAAAAAGGCTACAATTAAACACAAACTTATTTTTATACGTTCTTCGTTCTTTCACAAGCAAACAAGGAAACCCATCAGGAAGGTAACGAAAGATACCACACCACCTCTCCGGCAGTGGCGGCGGCGGCGGTGGTGGTGCTCCGAAGGACCTTTGTTAAACGACACTTTCAACAGATCATATAGAACACAATATTCATGCTATCCTTTCTCTTAAGTCGACGACGACGACGATGACGACGACGCACGGCGGCGACGTGTAACTATTTTTCATATCGTGCTTACGTTTTTATGAAAGGTTTCGAATCATAAAAACAAAAAACAAAAAAAACAAAAATAAAATTCTCATCCCACACAAAAATGAGGGATGGAGGTATTTGGGGGACAAATAAAAAAGGATAATGAATTTTTATTACATACACAAAAAAGGAACCTATATTGATATAGGTATGTATGTAAAGGACGTATAGGTAAGATATACGCAAAGTATTCATGTTTCTCCTTTGCCAAAACACAAAACATTTCATTGCAATAAAAAACCTATAACTCATTTGTAAAAAAGGATACTTATACCTCTCTCATACGACTATAATACAACAATATCTTCAGTCTAAAGCCAGGGCTCTCGTCTTGAAGAAAAAAGAGAATTCGTGACAAAACGCAACTCGTTGAAGCTAACAAAAGCTGATTATTTATTTACACCTTGTGTTTTTTTTTTTTTTTTTTTGTGTAACGGACGTTGTAAGCTGGCATTTGTAGCTATTCAACACGCACCTAAATATAATACAAGAGCCGTCCAAAACGACTTGATCCTTCACACTCCCATCACCAAAAATATGCTTGAATACCTTACCTACCTACTTACACCATACAAATTTGCTTTCTCCTTTTTCTAACAAGAACCAACAATAGTAACAACAAAAAAGAAAGGATAATAATATTGCGTGTTTTCACACAGCTTAAACGAATGTTTACTGTCAACACGAAATTCTTTTGATATCGGTGCGTCGCATTCATCATGACGTGTGTGGGTTAGCAGGACAAGAGCAAGCAAACGTCGGTCGTCGCCGTCGTCGTCGTCGCTGCTCGAGAGAAAGTTGAGGTTTTTTATTTTTTTTTTATTCGCATGTTATCAGACTGTGTGTTACATTCTTCTGACACAAAAGGACGTTATCCTCATAAAAATACAAAAAAAAAAAAATGAAACAAAAATCCTTGTCGAAAATTGCTTTTTGTGTGCCACACACAAAAATTAGTGTACAATCTGCCTATACAAACTATACCTTCATTCATTGGCACTACTATGCCACCCTTTTTGTATGAAAATATTCTTAGTCTTCATAATATGGGTAGGTGAGGTGTAGTGGGTATTGTCTATGAGGCTTGTTCCTATTTTATATGTTTTAAGGATAAGACGAGGGATCTAAGGATATGGTTATTCCTCATATTATTATTTTATTATTCACTCATAATGGGTGTGTGTGTGTGTGTTTGGAGGGCTAAGATAATATTTCATCAAGTTTATGTGGCGAATTCACGTGAAAAAGGTACGATTTATTACGACAAAAGGCCTCTGGTCGGTTAAAAAGGTATACCTACTGTAATTTCATGTTTATTCCCAAAGCTTTAAAATTAATTTTTATCGGGTGTTTATAAGCTTCCTCATCAGGTTGGTAACAATAACAAGACAAATGAATATTTATGAAAATATTTTCCGAGGCCTTTTCTTAAACAGCGAAAACTCCATATTTTGAGTATCTATATTTATTGGGCTTTCTAAAAGAATATTCGACGTAAATTCTACAATCTTTACTGGAAATACCTACTCGTCCATCCCCACCAGACTACCTCAAAAAAGGACCCAGTGAGTGAACCTTTTGTTTTTGTTCAAATAGAGATCTTTGAAAGAGGTGTTTTGGGTGAGATCGCGGGAACACTGTTGACAAGAACTTTCTCTCTCTCAAGAAACCTTGTCAAAAAAGAATCTTGTAGAAAAGTCTAAGGAAAGACCTGTTCGAAAGTCTTATTGAAAATTCCTGTTCGCAACACACAAACTGTGGAAACAAGTAGAACCTTCTCAGAGAGCTTTGCTTATTAAAAAAGCCTTGCACAGATTTTCTATAACGAAAGACCTATAAACAAGGCTTCCTGGAATTCTAATAGGTAGACCTATCAACTGCTGCTGAGTTAGGATTTTAAGATTTTATCAAGTCGATCTTCTATTCTCTCTTCTAAGATCATGTGTATCCAATAATTATATCTTATAAAATGAACATGGTAAGATGGCTGTTTCGTTGTTTTCTTTGGTTGAATAAATGTGAATTATTTCTACATATTCTATTTTAAAATTAAATAACGTGATGATGGAAGTCTCTTAGAAATTCTTGATGATGTATTTAAACTTTCTTGTCTCATCTAGTGCATTTAATATGGAATGGAACGAATTGATTTTAAAGAACTGATAGGTATCTTTTCGCTTCATTTATTGATGAAATTAATTTTTATCCAAGTGAAATTTTTGCTCTATACGCTGAAGATTAAGTTTTATTGAATACTTTCTGTGAATACTTTTTATTGAATACTTGTTGTGAATACTTTCTGTGAATACTTTCAGTGAGAAGTAGAGAATCAGCTACACGTTAATACAAGCAAATTTAAGTTGATGATTTTTTAAGGAAATCAACTTACATCACATCAAATTCGACTTTTAAGACTGTGTATATTGAAATTATTTTCATTACGCCTAATGAGCCTAAGCTAGCTTTGAACTAAATGTGGTCAAAGTTCTTTGCAAACCAAAAAATCTATATTGTGTCGACCAGTTTTTCATGCAAAATTTAAAAAAATGGATGTGTTGTTGTGTACAGGACACTAACAGTCGAATTTATTATGGAATTTTAAAGAGTGAGACTTTTTTTTTAAAGAATTCAAAATTCCACGCCTTATTCTTCTATCTTCTCGTTTATGAAGAATCTGGTTGGTATAACGCCTTTATGAACTTAAAATCTTAAAGGTAATTCTGATTTATAAGAGTGAAGAAAAGAAGTGGTAGAAGTCTTAATAAATCTGTCATGGTAAGACTTCTTCAAATTAATGTTTACCCTTTTAAGAAATATAGTCAACTAAACTCACCCAATCCTATGAAGCTGAACTAATGCTAATGAAGCGAAAAAAATCGACGAATATCTTTTGGAATAGTTTCTTAACTTTTAACTTAATATTCAACCAGTTTCTGTATTTTGAACCAACTTATTTATTTTCTTTTTTAAATCAATATTTTGTATACCTGCCTAGATGATCCAAATCATTTTTAAATTTCTATATTTTTATGTTTCAAATCATCTCAAAATTTTCAAAAGAATTATAAAACTTATGAGAATAATCTTCTACTTGTCATCTCAAAGAACAACGAGGATGGTTCTTCCGTCTCTAAACCACTGTTTCTATAGTATATCGCACTAGGTAGTCCCCTTTCTCCTTAGCTCTACAGGGTATAGGCTATTGAGTTGACGTAACAACTTAGTTATTATCAAAACAAAACTCGTTGGTAGTTGGTGAAGAGGGATGATTATTTAAATTAATACTAAATAATAAACAGACCTATTCTGGCAAAACCTCACTAAGTCAATACAACCTCAGAAATTGATTTTGTGAGGTTTTAGTATTATGGTAGCACCGTCAAAACTTGTGAGCCTTGCAAAAACTAGCTCACAGTTTGACGTTTCATAATCACGAATAAAAAATTCAGAACAATCAAATAAAAACTAACTTTGCTGTGGTGAGTTTTTTTCTGAGGATTATCTGGGAATACCGAAATGCTATCGAATCACAAAAACTTTACAAAAAAGCTTATGACTTATAAGCCATCATAACACCATAATAGCTTTGTAAAGCACCTTTCCTTCTTTTGAAAATTTTTTTAGTTTACTGAAATTTTAACCAATAAAATTTGAACTTTCAAAATCTTAAATTTATATCTTTTTCGATTTCATTTAATGATAAGAACGTAATATAATACCGGTCAAATATTATATAAGCTTTCTTCTTTATCGTATTTAAATTAAAAAAAAAAAAGTAAAGGCCTCATGATGCTTCCCTGGTGTACACCGATTTTATAAAGAGCTATAAGAAAGTACTTCCAATGTATTGTGTTTATTCAAAAAGTATTTACATTATCATCATTTATCACCAATCACGATCCCCCAGAGTAATTTAAATGAAATTTAAGCAACGAATCTTTTAGACTTCTCTTCTTTTATATGAGAAATTTTAATATTTTCATGGTGCATTTTCATTCTCAATGTCTTATGATGCAACTCAAACATATCCTGCATTCATAACCAACCCCTAAATCTATTCTATTGAATATTGGTTACCTTTCTTTTCCCCGAAGAATACAGCCTTGTTTCTTAAAAATTATATTTTTATACTGCCAAACGCATCTAAATAATTGTTTAAACCTTTAAAATTCTTAAAAAATATTCTGATTGATTTAAAATGCCTTCTATGAGAATATTAGCAATCATAAGCGATTTAAAATCCACTTTTTCAAGAGTTACCCCATAATCATCTTATATGTCAAGATCTATTCAATATCAAATCAACTCTTAAGTTCAACTTAATTTAGTTTTTGGTTTAAAATTCATCTTAGATACTGTTATATGTATATAATTGAAATTTCAATTTTCACCCCTCTGTTAATATATCTATGTATCTAATCTATACAAATATGGGTGCATAAATTATCCTTAAAGGAGGTCATGAAGTGTTTTTCTCGAGAATTACTTTAAGTACCAGTATAAGCACACGCATATCCTCAAAAGAAAAAAAAATTCCTTCCCTTTTCGAGAATGAAACAAAAGACATCGATATAAATTTTAATGCATATCTTATTTAAACGCACCAGTAACACAAACAACAACAAAAAAACAGTTTGTATCTTTTTCTTTATTTTTTTGTCTTGGATCGTCGAGGGTTTTATTTTATGAATGCAAATGAATTTGACTATAAACAGCCCCAAAGTACCGTACAGTCACGTTGGCGGGTCATAATATAGTCTAACAATATCTTACTTGCCCTTTTGGCACACATACGTCATGATTATAATAAAATGGCTTCCGGATATATAACTTCTTTTGCGGTTGCTTCTTCGATTTTTCTCTGTTTTTCTTCCATATCCAAGGAAATTAGCTGTACATTTTACATATTTGATATGACTGGGAGGGGTAAGAGGGGGGTGGGTTGGGGGTAAGAGGTGATACAAAAAGTTTAGCGTGTGTTTATATATTTTCATATCAAAAAACTTTTGCAATGCCATTATAAATACGCGATGAGATTCATTCCCCTTACCAGATCCCCCCCTCTGCACCTTCTGCACCCTCCACCACGCATCTGACTGTGGAATATTGTAAGTAATTTGATCTCAGAGCAAAGTATCAAAATTCAAAAAATGCTTTTACATCTATAAAATATGTGTGATGAGGTGAGGTGAGTGAGGGGTACATTGGTGCGATGCGATGCGATGGTGGGCGGTTGGGGGTTGTTAAGTTTAACTGTTGCTCGAACCATTTATTATTTTTTTTGGTCTCTTGAGTTGGAATATTATTGTGTGCTCAACTAAGTGTTGCTAAAGATAGATAAGATACGAATAAAATAAAAGTGACTGCCAGCGGGATGTGGAACGGGATGGGGATGGGGATGAAGAGGGGTATAAGATGAGACTGTTGTATTGGGTGATACAGAATACTTGAAGCAGAAAGAATTCTTGTGGTACCCGTATACCGTTAAAATAATAAAAAAAAAGTTATATAGGTTTAAGATTCATTTGAATTTCAGAGTTTTTGGTTCTGTTATTGATTTTACTTTAGAGAGAGTTTTATTATTTAAATTACTTGGTTACGAGATGATGGGAGTTCAGTTCACTGCATTATATGAATAAAATGGCTAAAGCAATTCAAGAAGATTAGAAAGTTTTTTTTTTTTGGTAGGTTGGTAGGTATGTCCTTTATTTTTTTGGTTTAGGTTGGTTTATGTCGAGAGAGTGAGTTATAATTGAAATTAATTTCAACACGTAAAACTTTTATAAAAACTTTTATAACAATGTATGTGAGTGTGTTTGTATGTGAATTTTTGAAACATTCCTTCGTTTTGTATGCTGTGTGAGAAGATATCTGTGGCTAGGAAGTTACTTAGAAACCTACTACATGTAAAAAGCTAAACATTTTTCCAAAGTTTTTGTAAAATTTAAAAAAAATTATTCTGAGGGGAAAACACCTTTGAATTTATGGAAAATACAAATTAAAGGTTTTCTTTAAATTGGTTTTTATGTAGAATTCTTTCAAGGGAGTGCTTCCATTTCTTATTCTTTACTTTTTTACAGATTTAACTTTCTACCCCAAGTTTCGTTCCAGAAAACGACCTTAAACAACTGGAAATAGTCAAAAAGTATTGCAGTTAAGTTACTGTTAAATAAACCGGCGCAATCCATATGCTGTGGTAGCTTGTAGCTGAGCGTATGTTCCAACGTCCTACGGCGGTCGCGGTGGGTCTTCAAGCAAGCCAATTTTTGGATTTATAACTTTATTGACTTATTGATGCTCCATTTTTTGAAATGTTCACGTAATATTTGGCAGCACTGTGGATTTCAGATGCTAGCCCAAGAAATAGAAGAAATATAAATATAATAGATGAAATGGCGAAAAGCGAGATGGGTTAAATTCTAAAATTCCTACAGCCCTTCCCTTCTACGTTAAGAGTTCTAGCAATACTGTTCAGGAATATTATGTTGTTCGTATCACAAAAAGTTCTAAAGCCTTGTAAGAATAAGTCCTTCCAGAATTTTACTGGTATTGCTTAGAACAGAAATATGATATATCCTAACTGAACTACCATTTCATCGAGAAATATTAATTTATTAATCAGGACCACAAAGAATAGCACCAATACTCTACTATTTTTTAGCGTGAAAGTTTATTTTCAGCGCTTTACTTCTGGATTAGGACTGTCACATAGAAATCATTTCTGAGGTTCATTCAACTTCTTCTTTAGGTTTAATAAATTCTCTAGTCGTCTTAGGATCTCTGTTAAAACTATCTGCACTAAATAAAATCTTTTCAGTTTCTATCTGGTGCCAGCTTCTTTATTGTTGACTTGATTTCTGGCAAAATTTACATTAAAGTTTCTTTCCTTTCTTCCCTTGAATTCCATTTCGAACACTTCGCTTTCAGTTCAACACAGAAGAATAAATTTCAGGAAATTTAGAAACTGGATGAGAAAATATGAATAATTTTTTTTTCGCTAATACCAGACCTGCCAATTTTAATTTTATAATATCATTTCACAGACCCAGTTTCATATTTTTCTTTAATAAAGTAGAAATCCCTTGATATTTGAGAAGTGTTTCATATAAGAGACTATCAAGTTATTAAGTTTTCGATGGATCTTATCTTTTTTGGATGATAATATTCTTTGGGACCAGTAATATTGTATAAGCTGAAGTCTGAAATTTATTGTAAATAGACGCTGCTGGTGTACCTCAGGGTTCATTTCTGTCTTAACAATTCTTTGTCTAAAACTTGTATTAACTATTTTGCATTCTTGTTAAAAAGTTGGAAACAGCTGCTAAAACCTTTTTTAAAGCCCTCGAAACTTTACCATTAAAATTTTTAGTCTTTTGATAGAATTTTTGAAACCAAAATTTTTATCTAACAGAAAAAAAAACTTTATCAAATGAACAAAAAAATTCCAATCTATGTATATTGAAAATGAGATGTTAAAGTACGTCATGCCCTTCAACTTTAACCGTATGAAATAGAAGGTATAATACCTTTAACCAATGTCATGTTTGTTAGGTATTTTAGATCAATATTCACACCCAACAATGTACCTATACTTCGATATAAAACAGCTTTATAATAATTCGATATGGCTTCGCCAAGCGCATTCCGATACCCTTTTATAAATGACATGAACATACAATTCCACAAAATTGAATGGCCTGTCTGTGCGTTGCGTTCTCGTCGTCGGCGTCGGTCGGTCAGTCGATGTGGGCATATCTTCCCTCATTTATATATGTATGTAGTCATTTTGGGTTCATGTTCCATTGAACACGAATCCAACCATTCAAGTCATTGACTCTCAGCACCGCAATCAGCTACAAACAATCTCTATTTTCTCACACATGGGGTATTGTCGTATATGTATATCTATATAGGTATCAACTATACTGACCATGTAGATAGGTAGGCAATGTTAGACTGGCCTCTATACTATATTCTAGATAGTGTGTGATACACCTCATTTATATACATAGACATATAGTATTAATCATATCACTCCCCGCGCATACAACTATATAGCAATGGAATAAATTTTGTATAAATAACCTACAACATCATCATAATCATCATCAAGGAAGCAACAAACCTCCACCCTTAAACTCACCCCCCAAAAACAAACCATTTGCAATTTGCTATCGATATGCTGCTGTTGGCAAATAATATGAAATTCCAATACACATGCCATAGAAAGAACCATCCCATCCCTACCTACCATCATCAGCCTAACCGGTCGTCGGCGGTGTGAGAATTATAAAGGACGAATATCGGAAATTGTCTATGCTGCATTCCACATCTGACATCTCCAAAACCCCCACCTCCACCTTCAGCTCACCCTCTCTCTCTCTCTTCATTTCTAATCAAAATCGTATAAATGAAGACCAGAAATATTATTTACTTTAATAAAATATTTTTATCCATTTAAAGACTATACATATATGTAGCTAAACATGTTCATGTTAGTTTTTACTGGTATTCGACCAGTTGGTCCTTAAAGTATAATCATAGGAGTATCCTTGGTGATCTTTTTCTGCAGCCCTTCGGTTATTTTTGCAATAAAAATAATTAATAACCATGTAAAGTTCTTTTTTTGTTCTTGTTTCATTTTTGTTGCCAGGGCCGCATTTTATTTGATGGCTTTTTAGGTGGTAGACTAAGGCCCAGTCTTTTAAGGGGGCGAAGTTTGACAAAAGCTAATTAACCAAAATAAATTGGACATTCCAAAAGTCTGGGTTGTAAAAATGTTGTAGAAAAAATATAAAAAAAGACAAAATTTTACATATTCTTACAAGTGAGAAAAAATTAAATTTTTTTTTGTGATGGTTTAAATTAATCTCAAATTTTACTTAAAAAACTAATAGACTTTTTTAATTTATTCAATGTTAGTTCCCGCCCCGCAAGCGCCCGATTCAATTTATTCCTCGAAAAAAATCTAAAATACGGCCCAGTTTTGTGCTGTATATTGTTAACAACTGCAATCGGGTCAATCAATATCTCGTATCTTGTATGTGTTCTTCTAAGCAGCATAGAACCATAATAACGCTATCTCTCCTATACTGTCTCTAGAAGAGATGTAGGTGTATAATTTTTTTTTGTTTTTTTTTTCGAAAAAAGGATTTACACTCGAAGTCCTTTCATTTTCTTTTATTTTTGCTTGCAGGAGCTTTTGGTCAGTTGATTGTGTGTTTATTGGTTTTAGCGGATTATAGTCTTGGTTTGTCTTCGTTATTATAACTATACCTAACCTATACCTACCTACTATGTTTGGCCGATGTGTGTTTGTGTGTATATGTCGTGTTTGTAGTTTTCGTGTTTAATTTGTTTTCTACTTTTATTCGTGTCGTGTTCGTGTCTGTCCATCTATCCTCTAGTAATTCAATTACTGTATAGTCGATATTTTATTATGTGTTATAGGTATAGTGGACAGGATATATACCGATTGACTCTCCCGCCTCTTCCTATCCCTGACCCTTATACTTAATGCGTGCTAGACTATAGAACAAAAAAAAAAAACATGAAAAAAAGGATAATGAAGGGTGGTGATTGGAAAGTTTTAGTTGAACATCGCACACACATCAAACGGAAGCAAAACAAAAAAAAACTTAACTTTGAAAGAGCGAAATGCCAGAAGAAAAATTACGTATTGTGTAACATTACTTAGATTAACATTACCCTACTTTTAGAAAAAATTATAAGATAAGCTCTGGAAGTTCTAAACGTGATTTCTAAATTTTTGGCTTCATAAAACGTTTTCACAACACTTGTCTTTAGCTTTCAGTTAAGAACAAAGTTTTCTGTTTTCTGGAATTGCATTTGATTTTTTTCTGAACTTTAAATGTTCCTACGTTGGTTTTTCTCGAGAGTCTCTACCATAGCCCTTTCTAAAGATTAAGCTTGCACCAATGTCACTGTTTAACCTCAAAACGTTAGAATTCCAGAATATTCTGGTTAAACTGTTGTGTAAAGTTCTGATTAGTTATCTGACACATAACTAGTGGCACAGGGTCATAAGACCACAAGAGAAAAATTCACAATTGTCATTATTGACCCACTCAAATGAATTTTACATCCACAAATAATTTTTTTTGGATCGTGGACTTATGACCCTGTGACAATATTTATGTGTTGGATAACTAATCAGAACTTTACTCTGACATTGTTAAACAAGTTTTTAATCTGGAATCCGTTATGGAAATAAATAAATTTGTGTTTTTACCAATGTTGCTGAAAAGTTATAAGTTTTATCAGTAATTTCTAGAATTCCTACATTTCGAAGTTTTATAGTAACATATTTAAGTTTTGATTTTAATATTTCCGACACTATTAGAGCTTTTTTGTAAGTTCTTCTGCTACCTTTTAATAAAAGTTTTGAAACTCCACGCCCATTTTTCCGCCCACTCTCACATATAACATCGAGTTATCTTCTTCTTTTATTCTTCATAAGGTACATTACTATGACAAATTTTTATGTACAAATTAAATACACATTTTTATGCACAAATCAAATCGAAATAGCCGTGACATTTAATCAGCAAAAGGACAAATATGCGTAACTTTGTAAGAAATTGATACATTTTACTCATGATTCAATAATTCTACTTTGAAATCTTTTGACAATTTTTTTTCCAAATCAAATGTGTTTTCTTTCTCGACTTTATTCACCTCGTAATGTATTTTTCTAAGGGTCAAACATATGGGAAAATCTCTCCGAACGATGCCGGCTAGCAGGGGTAAGATTTTTCGATTTTCTCCAATATCTATGTCGTAAGATAACATTTAATTGTTAAAATGTTTTATATTTCCCTTTATAGAATCTTTGTATGTAACTGCTATCACAAGTATAACTAAAAACATTAAACATTATCAATTTACCCTAATCAACATAGGGTGCAAAGAATAAATTGTTTGCAACTTTCGGGGTTATCCACAAACAATACATATCTAATCTATCTACATACATATAATATTGTACATGGAAATATGTTCGATATTAGATCATGGGTTCTCGTCCTCGGACCTGAGGGGTTGATTATTTTCTATTTGAATGAAACTAATTGCTCTTTTTCGCCCAACAATCTAACTGAATGGCACGTCCACCCTACGCCCGCGTCATTATTACAGTGCAATTTAACTGATTAGACTTGGTTTTGATTTTAATTTTTTAACAATGTTTTTTTTTTTTTTTTTGAAAAATGTTTATGTTCATTTAGTGGACTGCAGATCAATTTTAGTTTTTTGCATATTTTTAAATACTCCCGAAGAATTCAAAACTAACATAATATTAGATTAACATTTATTTAAACAAATAAAAATTAAATCAAGTTTCAAAATAATACAAAAATTAGTAAACAACTGAAACATATCAAGGCCACAAACACACAATGTGTCAACTTAACTCCAAAGAGTGTCAAGTTTTGTTTTTTTTTTTTTGTAAAGTATGACCAATTAAATAAACATTTCTGACCACCTTTTGACCACCCACACTATTATCGAATAAATCGATTTAAAAAAAAGAAGGCTAGCTCCCACATATATAATTATTTATAATTAATTGTTATGCATTATTTGCTTACTTATTTATGTTTGTTTTTTTTTTTATGAAAATTTTCGTCCAATTTAGTGAACCGGACTGTATATAAAACCACAACCACAAGGCACATACATATAGATCGGAGGTATGCCAAACGAACCAAACAACCAACGCGTGTGGGCATTAAATTTTCCGGATTATTTCTGCGGCACGATAATGACATGTTTTGTACAATTGACGTTCGAAAACAATGGCGGTAATTTAATAGTGAATTTGAGAGAGTAGAAGTTAGTTGTACTATTTACTCTCCCCAACCGTGCACCGCGCACCTTTTCCCTTTTGGTCCTTTTTGCTTTTTCGTCGTATAGTGAACACTTTTATTAAACGGCGGCAGCGGTGCGGTCCAGTTTTCTGTGTGTATATTATATTGATTGGATGGTGAAGGCTAAAAGGCTGGCAAAAAAAGATGGAGGGAGAGAGAGAGAGGGTAGTAGTATACCTATACCCAACTATAAACCATTATTATATTGGTGATGTATTAGGGCTTAAATAAGGCCGCAGGACGATATAATCTATACAAAAGTATGTATGTGTGCTATAGAATTGATTGGTTTGAGGCTTTAGGGCAAAGAAATTGGGTGAATTTAGTTTTGTGGTTTGCAATTTAGCAAAAATTCAATTATGTAATTGTCAGGTTAATTACAGTTATTTGGTCGTGAGAAATGTTTAATTGACATTTTGGACATATTGTAAAGAACAATTATTAGTTGTTATTGTTGCTTTTTTTTATTATTTTAATTAGTTAGAAAAACAATAATTATAAGCTTGAAAGTAAATAGCCAATGGAAATTCTAATAAAATAAATGAGAACGTAGAAAGTCGATGTTCAAATTTTAATAAATAGTAGGTGTAGTAAAATTATATGTATGTATGTAGGTTATAGGTAGGTTTATAAAAATGACATAGTAATGTAAATTAAACTTACCTGTAAAAGCAGCTTTTTTCCTATTCTAAAATTCTACAGAAAATAGAAGAACCACAAGAAAATCAAGTTCTTTATTCTCACAATCAAAAGTTATTCTATGAATAAAAAGTAGGTAGGTATATTAAGTAATTTATTATTTACTTTAATTTTTATTCTTTATAAAAAACAACATATTTGTATAAAATCTTTAAATTCAATATTGTTTGGTCTATTTAGAAAATTAAAATAAAATCGATGAAGCCATATCTACAATAAAAAAGATAAACGTGAATAACCCAAAATTAAAGAAATTATAGCTAAAAAAATCAGAACCCTATTTCATTTATGCGAATTTTTTAAAACAAAAAAATTAAATCAAGTATTATTTCAATTATTTATAATATATGTACGAAATTTAATGAAAATCGTAATATTAGTTTTCGAGAAAATTTAGCTGCCGTTCTAAACAAAAAATTAAAATGTTTGCTTTGTACCAAATTTTATTCAAATTGCAATCAACCCGTTTAGGGTCTCTCTCGATGTATAGTGGACTTACAGCCACACAGACCTACGAACGCCTTTATAGCATGTCGAAAACTACGTGTTTTTTTAACTTTTCCATCATCAATTGATTCTAAACTCTATTTTACAAAACATTAAAGTGACATCATATATTTGGTTTTGGCACATAAAAGGGGCATTATTTTATGCATTCGATTTCTATTTTTTATAAAAAATTATTTAAAAAAATTTCCTTGAACTTTTCATCATCGTAATGATAAGTTTGAATAAAATCTCAAGTTTTTTTTCCGCGCGAAACCAATGCTTGCCCTATATAGTAAAAAAAAATAACCATGATTGCTGGTTCCAAGACATTGCACCTTATATGTGGGATATTCGAAAAAATGAATGCTACCAAATAAGTGTGCAAAGAAAAACTTAAAATATTTGAGTATCCCATAAATGAGGTTATTAATAGTGTCCCCCATGGCCTATGGCTGACCCATTGCTTAAACTTACTCAAATTTTGTGAACATACACTCTAGCATACTTTTTTTTTGAATATCCCACCTCTAAAAAAATTCATAAAAAAAGCACCATGACCACTGGCTTCGGAATAATTTTCTCCCCTAATACCCGAAAAAAGAGTCAGCCAAATGGATGGTTTTCATAAAAAACTTTTAAAATTTGAATATCCCATAAATAAGGTATGTACCTACCTACATCCTTTATAATTTATGACTGAACAATTTCTGAAATTAAATGATATTTTGTGAACAAATACTTACTTTACAGATGGCATAGGAACTAATTTTTGAATATCCCAAAAATGAGGGAAATTCTAATGGATGATCTGAAATTAAATTAATAAAATTCATAAAAAATAACCATGATCGCTGGCTCCGGAATCATTTCACTCCACATGAATTTGGGATATTCAACAAAATATAACGTTTAATAACTGAAAAAAAAAATAAAATTAAAATTTGAATATCCCATAAATCCGTTGCCTACTAGCTTTTCATATGATTTATGGTTGATCAATTTCTAAAATCAAGAGATATTTCATGATCAATGTGTTACCATCTTTTTTTTCGAATATCCCACATATGAAATATGCCTATATCCCGGAGCAATGATAGCTATCAATTTTCTTCATTTTCAGCAAAATTACTTCTTATTTTTCATCAGTCTACTCCATTGTATCAGAATGAAATTTTATTTTTTCTAAAAAAAGTAATGCAACTTTTGATTTTTATATTGATATATGTAATAATTCATTTTTCTTCAAAATAAAAGTTCAAAAAGTAAACATTTTCATTTTCATATTGCGTTCAATATAATTAGTTCTTAGACTTCAAGTTTAAGCATAACTCACAATTTTCATATTTTTTTAAGCTGTATAAACCTCACTTTCCCACTAAAAAAAAATTAAAAAGTAAAAAAATTATTGACATTTAATTCCAATATGGTGTCAACTCGAATCATCAGTAGAGTAGTTAACTAGTGAAGCCACTTGTCATTCTTTGTTAACGTACAAAAAGCAATAATAGATATCAGACCACTTGCCACAGTTAGGAAGGAGTAAAGTCAGCTATTACAATTCTGACACAATTAAATGCTATTATACAATTTTAACTGAACTTAGAAATTGCTAAGAAAATTAACAACAATCGGTTGAACATATACGAAGGATTAAGCCACAAAATGGGAAGAGTAATACCCCTGATTCCAGTTGAAATCATAATATCCACGATAATTTCAAAGAAGAACAATAAAACCCGCACCTATAAAACAAAACTTTATTGTTTGACCCTGTTTAAAACTTTTAATACTTAAAAGTTTAAACTCCCAAAATAATAATTTTCTCAAAGTCAAACGATTTATCTTCATATAAGAGAGACCGATAAAATTATTATTCGCCTAAACTAGTTTTCTCAAGAAGCGATTTGCATCATCATCATCATCTTCATTCAAGAAAACCACATCACAAAAGGTCTTCATATGTATGAAGAAGGACTATATGCACATACACAAAAACATAAACTTGTATAGACAAAATGTAATATTAGTAGTTGTGTCTAGACACCTCTTTCATGTTGCTTCTTTGAAAATTCAAAACGTATAACGCTCTGCATCGGTTTTTCTTATGTAACAAAACCGCGTACTTTTCCAAGAAAACCCAAATCTCATCTCGTCTTGTTGAGTTATGAACCTCTCTTTCAAAAGACTAGACATACATACAATATCTTTAGTATCCTTCTTAACCATGTAGGGAAAGGATGAGTGTAATTATCCACCCTTGCTTGTACAAGACGGACAGACACAAGGGCGATATTTGATGCACACACTCACACAATACTCAAAAACGTTCTCATATAATTTTTTTCCTAACGTCCAAAGTGAAGCAGAAACATGACGACATAAAAAAAAAAAAAATCGAAATACCTACTAAGGAGTTTAAAAATGCAGACACACAGGGAATTGCATAAAAATTCCAGAAATGCTCGCCTCCGCCACCGTTGCCGTTTCTGTCTATTTTCGTTGTCTATTTTTCCATAATTTCTGCCCAAGGGAGCAAAGCAAATGATTCTCATAACCCCTTTGTGAAAGTGGTCTATGGGTTAAAAAAAAATAAAATAGGTACATATATCTACCAACTTCGACCCACAAAATGCTCTAGCATGTGCTTGCTATACCATCTCGCCTTTCACATTTAAGCAAAGGTTTAGAGACTCTTTTATTTGTGTGTAGAGAGTATAATGGTAGGGGTATTGGGTAGTGTTTCCGGAATAAAATCTAAAATTCCAAACGATAGCGGAACATATATAATTTTTCAGGCGCACATCAGCCAGCTTCTGCATCACTCCTTTGGGACGCAATTTGCTCTTTTGCATGACTATACTACTAACCTCTCTCTATATATGCACGGAGTCTATAAAAATGGTTTCTTTTTCTATGATAAGGTTGAGATGGCGATGGCCCATGCCAAGACTGTCTGAAAGAAGGTTTCATAGCCGTTCGTCGTGTTCGTTGCCGTCTTCATCGGCATCGTTGATATACTTCAGCTCTTCCTCAACCATCAAGACTCTACACCGATTCGACAACGACGACCGACGACGACGACGACGATAGCAAGGTTTTCAGCTTGAACGGTTTTTTGTGCATTTTTTGTGAATTCTTAATTTTTCACACAAAGCTTCGGTAAAAAAAAAGGACTTAACGCAGATCCCTTTTTTCTTTTTCTTCGAAGGATGATGTCATAATTTGACACAGCAGTTCAGAAATATGTGTCAACATGCATACCATAACCCAACCCAAAGCACGCATCATCACAATGATGGACCACCACGTAGGGAGGATGATAAGGGAAGGGAATGAGTGGAGCATGAGAAAAGTTGGTATGACAACGACCGAACGAAGAAACGACTACGACGACGTGACATTGACAAGGCGGAAAAATTAAATTTTCTATTTTTTTTTCTTGTCCTGGTTTTTCGTCCTTTCTTCCTGTATAACTTATAGCTAGGTTCTTTCTCTCTTTTTATTTTATATATGTATATATAATATGATGAATCCTTGAAGAGGAATTTGTTTTGCATTGCTTGAGGTAAATAAAATGTCGTGGGTGCGACCGTCGTCGACGACGTTTTGCTGATAGAGGTTTTAAGGGCAAATTTTTTCTGCAGATAAACATCTTTCAGGAACAGCATCACAGTAAAGTATATGTAGGTAGTAGGTAACTCGTATAAGGTGCCTACTAGCAACGCACATATTCTTTATTTTTTCTATCTTTATTTATCCTTGTTGCTTTGGCATATCTTAGAAACCTATATTTAAAGAGAATGTTCTGATGTGTATATCTATCTAAGAAATACAAAATAGAGATAGAATTGAAGAAAAATATCTTCAATCTATGTTGGTAGGTATAGGTATACCACATACAAGTTTTCGTGTTGAATTTATATAAAAATTCACTTCGAGCGGTATAATTCAGTGACGCAGAAGAAATTATCTTGTATAAGGATGATAGATGAGTCTTGAGATTGGTTTTTCTTTTATTTCCTTTTATTTTTTTTTATATTGTACAGACCAAACAATGCCACTGGAGCATTTCAGCAAATATAGCTTAAGCTTTAGATGTAGAGTACATATACATGTGTACCACTGTAACTGAATAGAGCATATATCTAATTCGGTTGTCTGTCTCTTCCAAGGTTAATGGATTATTTCAATGGGAAATTATATTTTTTTTTTTTTTTTTTTTTTTTTTTTTTAGAAACGGAAAATCCAAATGGAAGAAAATTAGCAAATTATGGATTAGTAGATATATAATATGAGAAGAACGATTATGACAGATTGGAAGTTAAGCCTGAAGTCAATATGGTAAACTTTTTCTGTAATGTTTTTTGTTTTTTTTTTTTCTCGTGAAGATGGAAATCGATTATGGTTTTTGTTCCTGATAATATAAAGTATAAAGGAAGAAACTTGAGGTTTAATTAAATTTGCAGCAATTCCGGAAAAAAAATGGAAATTTCAACGTCAACGTCAATTTCAAGGCCGTCAATACTAGCGGCATAATCGGTTCGTTTAATTGCATATGCTGATGTTATTGACATAATTAGAAAAAAATAAACCTAGATGTCAATAGCATTTATATGAGTCTTGCTACATTCAACGTAGAATATTTGTATAACAGTCAATGAGTGATGGAATATCAAGGACCTATATATTCTGTCATCACCGCGAAGATCAAATAAAGAATAACTCTTACTAGCTTCTGCTTCTTCGGGATGAAAACGTAATTTAGTGTAACAAAGCCTTCTCTTGTGTGTCTAAGAAGTTCTCTATACTTCCTTCTATGAACCTTGACTGATACTCCATTAGCTTCTTCAAAGAAATAGAGCCCCGTTATTATTCAATGGAAGCTCTGTGATAATTTTAAATAAGTTTGAGCTTGGGCTCTTTCAGCAGTTGCTATTTTTACTGTAAGTGTTAAAACCAGAAATAATAATATTATTATTTCCCGAAACCTAGATGCATGGGAAATGAATTCAGTCAGCAATAATTCTGTGAGTTCGTTAATCTCGAGAGGACTGCTAATACGCCAGTAGCTACGCTCCTGTTGATCAAATGTTTACAGTTTCTTCTAGGCGAAAATGGTTTACAAAAAGCTTTCTAGACGGAAATGTTTACACAATATTTTTTAAATTTATTAATACCAATTTTTTAGTAGCAAATTTTTGTACAATATTCAGCTTTGGTTCCAGAAATATAGGTATTCTTGGAATTGATCAATAATTCGATGACTGATATAATATTTCATCAAATCACTTGATCTTCACTTGTTATATAGTTTTCCTACTTGCCTTACATTCCTATAGCATTCTATTTAAAGTTGCTGAATTAATCCTATTGTTTCCCATGAAATTTTTAAATGCATCCATTTTAGAATTTTTCTCAAGAACTTTCTGAAGGCTAGTCCAAGTGACGAGAAACATCCCTACTTAATGTTCCCAACAGGCAACAATGGAGATTCTGGTGTGTAAATAAAATCAGTAAAATAATTTTATACTATGCAACGATGAAGGACTAGAATTATTTTTTTTTTGTTTTAATCATGAAGTGACATGAAAACAAATTCAAAACATCACTGAAACTGACAGAATTTTAAATAAAAGTTAACAAACCCCCATGGTTCTAGGTTCTAGCATTTAAGTAGAAATTATATGATAGAATCAGGTTCAATTACTATACAAAATTCTTTAATACATACAATATAGATAGCATTGAGTAGAATTTTCCCTGACTTTTGCACAATTCTTTTCTGTCTCTTTCACTCTTCAGTTTTCCTGATAAACAATAACCTATACCTATAACAACAAATCAACAATGAAATCCCTGTTAAGCTTAAATTGACGTGTCCCACATTTAACCCCAATATAACTTTATTCTCAACAAAAACTCTGAAGAAAAGACAGAGAGAGAGATAGATAGAAAGAAAGAGGGAGAGAGAAGAGCAAGAGGTATGGTATACATATGTGTAGGTAATTGTTTATGAAGAACACTTACAAAAGTTAACAATATTGAGCACCCTAACAACCTGTTTGCCAGATATAATGTTCTCACAGGATTCCCTCTCTATAGCTAGATACTCTGGCACCACAGGAGGTGCTCTATATATATAGTCAACTCTAGGACGACAAGACACCACATCAACACTCTTCTGGGAAATTGATATAAACTGTCAATTTATTGATGGTCTTAAGTGGGACAATATGAAGCCACCTTCTGTTTCCTCGCTGTAATTTCAGATTGTAGGTAGGGTAGGTAGGTTAACTGTACCCCATTCACTATCTTTGCTATGTTAGCAGTAAATTTTCTCCTCATAAGACACAGAACAGATTCTTATTGGAGAAGCGCACATCCTGATGGGACACAAACACAACATACATATTCACACATTCACTAAGGTATACCTACATATATATATACACAACTATTCTAGGTATTTGAAACGTAAATGGGATCCGTAAATTTAAGTTCAGGATGGTCGACCATATTGTGTTGTGTGTCCATTTTAGCGTGGTCGTTTGTTCCTTTTTAGAACAGCAGGTCACATAATGTAGGTTGGTATAGGTATATGTATGTAGGTGCGCATAGCACAGAGGTTATTCGTTTTATTCTTAATCCTGTCAGCAGGACTCTCGAAAGCCAGGTAAATCGTGGGCTCCTATAATATAATATCATATATATACCATCACCAACATATATAGCGCTGCTCTGTGGTTGGAATATGAGTTTCTATTATGAAATTGTCTGTGTCTCTTATTGTTTGGTCAATAATAATGGCTTGGTCAGCCAGGAGAAGAGCTCCATTAAGTCAATTGACTTACTTCATTATTAACGATTTGTGGGCGGGATATACCTATATGTCCTTATAGGACAAGCATGTCGGTAAGGTTTAAATACTGTAAGCTTTTATGTTATTGATTGTATCATTTTGTGGGCTACCAAATAATGTAGAGGTGATAATAATAATAATAGTCTTTTATGATAACTATGTTTATACCGCCACCTCTATATATACCTAAACCTATAACATAGAATTATGGGAGGGTGGGAAGGTAAATCAAATTAAACTTGTTTAATGGAATTTGGCGGAGGATTAAATTATTCACAGTTTCCATGATTAATCCAAGAAAGTCGATTGAATAAATAATTATGTAGGTATAGGTAATTAAATTATTAGTTAATTTGAATTTACTATAAATTTTTGATCAAATAAAGCGAGGGTTTTCAAAGAAATATTACTATTAACAACGAAATTTGTACATGTTTTGCATTTTCACAATCAGATTTACTTAATTGGTTGAGATTATTTACACTTTCTAATTTATAAATACTCAATTAATAAGCTTAGATCCACTTCTTCCATTTATGCTGCCAGCTTTAATAGTTCGGAACGCTCAATGAAAATCTCATTTAATGGTTCCAAGACCAAAATTCCAAAAAAAATAATAGCCCTATTATGGAAGACAACTCAACTATGGTTTAGTTGTCATTCTTAGAATTGGTATTATCGATCACAACTAGTTGACTGTCAGAACACAACCAGTTGTCATTTGGCAGACAACTAAAAAAATGGTTGACTTTTCAGTTGTCTATTTGTATTATGTAAGTAAGTTGAGTTGTGTTTCGGTTGTAATAAACGTCAAAATCAAACAACTGGTTCGAAGCAGTTGTGTAGAAGATTTTGAAAGAAGCGGAATTCAAAAAACAAATATGGATATAAAGAAATGCTTCTTTGTTAACCCTGAAGTAACTTAAAAATCTAGAACCAAAAAAATATATATACATTGGGAATAGAAGTGTACATAAAATTTATTTAATATACAGTATTTGGAAGTTCCAATGGATTGGAGTGATCCCGGATATTCTTTCTTATTTTGGGTACAACAAGGGAATTCTCCTCTTCCAAATCACCGAAAAACAAATCAAAAGAACTTTCCATCATACAATTTCTTATTCTTACTTTTTTATTTCATGCTGAGCAGCTGATTTTGATAGAAAATTAACTCCTAAAAGACGGCAACGTATTTTTTCATTACAACTGAGTTTAGTTGACTTACATAATACGAAAAATTCGTTTGGTTGTCTAAGAGTTGAGTTGTGTTGATGACAACTCAACTAAGTTCAGTTGTAATCCATAATAGGGGCATAAATAAATACTGGTATCTCGTATGGGGTACCCTTTTGTCTCCGATTTTCTTTTTTAATATGTCATTAATATTCAGAATTGTTATTGGCTTAGAAAAGAGAGAGTCCTTTTCATCAAGTCTTTCCAATTTTTTCGAGTTTATCTGAAAAAATCTGCCGTTCATCATTGAAATTTATAACATTGAAGAAAGATGACGTGACGTATGAAAATCATCAAATTGTAATTTCTTAATCAGAGATCCGTCCGAGAAATATTCCACCCCAATGGCCAATACGTTATATTTTTATTCTCGCACACAACGGTCCAGCCGAATTGATCATTTTTGTTAGGATGAAATGCAAGGTGCTGTACCTGAAAGTGTTCGGGAAGACCCGAGGTAGTCAATATTTCGTCGTTGCAAGAACTTGGCATTTCTGCAACTTCACCTTGGAAAATTTTACGTCAGGAACTTGGGTCTGTTGGAACCAGTATATAAAATCCAATTGACCAAGGTATTTCAGATAAATGACTATAAACTATTTCTCTGGAGCAATATTGAAAGTTGACCCAAAGTTACCCAAAACAAATGATATGTATCAACAACGCACGGTGGCGTCGATTTTTGGATGAATGCATGATTATAACAAGTCAAATTGGCAGTTGATAATATTTGTATTTTGTCACCTTTCACAAGAATTTTTGGGCGATACAAATCAACACGAGATACACTAGCACTAAATCGATTCCGAAAATATTCCTGTTTGTTTCGGATTTGTATCTGGACTCTGAAGAAATTAACGGTCTCAACATCTTTCAGATCGAAATTGGCAGTGGGATAACCGTCAGTGGCCAGCAATGACCGTCCCAAGTTCTTGTTACCTAAACTAAATAATATTAATACTGGCAACATGTAGTTCCAAAAGGATTGTTTAACGTGCCACACAGTGCTTGCAAATGTGAACATTCTGCACGAATGAATAGTTGGGGAAGTAGTTTTCTCGTAGTAGTTTTCTCATGGCCACCAAGGCCATGCGAAATAACGCCTTTAATAGACTTCTTCCTTTGGAACCATCTTAAATTTTAAGCCTATACGAACAAACCGCATTGTATGCTCTCAAAGTCAACAAAACGAATTTTAGCATATATTCAGATGAATTCAGATTTCCCGAACATTTTTAGATATTTCGTCTCGTATTTAGTGCAACAAAATTTTCAGTTCTTGAGCGTCCTTATTTAATGTAAAAGATATTAAATTTCCGATATTTTATGAATTTTTTCGGTATATCTACATTTTTTAATAATTGTACTTAATTTTCTTGAATTATTTGATGTAAAATTGATTTTCGTTGTTAATTGAACTCAGTGGGTATGATATTGTCTTCCCCGCAGAAGTGTTTTGATATTCTTCTGACTTATATCCTTTGATGGAACCTCCACTACTTCTACCCTCAACAAATATTTTTTTTTTTACGACTGAAAAACTGTTCCATATTAAAAAAAAAAAAATTATAGCAATACAAAAGTTTACGACTTACTTGCCAATAATTTCTGAGTCGAAATGGGTGAGTTCTATAGAATATATTAAATAAAAAGTAAATAAATTGGTTTCTGGTAAACGACTATTACTTGTCGCGTAGATCTCTTAAATGAACTCAAGATTATAAAAATTCCCACGACAATAAACCATTTTCAAGTAAATAACACAAGACAATCATACATAAATGTACTGTATATGTGTAATACATATATATAAGCGTGGAAGATCTCACACCGCATATAAATAGACACCTAAATGAAAATGTAGCCAAGTTAAAAAGAACACAGCTACAATATTGCGCTGTAAAAAATTCATAGATTTAAGACTTTCTATGCAAAAAGGTATGTTGCTAGGATTTTTTTCTCCATATTATGTGTTTGTAGGTAAGCTACTATTAAAGGTACACAACATCAATTTTATCCAATTTGACGGCACATCCTAAGAGAAAACGCTCCAAGAACATGTACCTATCCACATCATGTATACATATGTACATAAAGGTATATTTCAAAGCTAAAATAACACCACTGCCATTTCTGTGTCTAAGTCTTGATGCCATGCGGCACAACAACCATATAGAACGTGAAAAAGGGTTTCGTTCACAAGAAGGAACCAGTTAAATAAGATGAGAAGTGGTAGAGACTTAGAACCCGGTAAAAGCGATAGAAACAGGATAAACAAAAAAAAAAAATAATAAATGAAAAAAACAAAAAACGAAAAAAATCCAGACGAAACCTTGGCAGTAAGAATTATCCTGAAATTGGATAAAGCTCAAGAGGTTTTACCTCGCCTTTAGGTCCTCTTCTTCGATGATTTTTTTTTTGCCGTTCATTTCTTCGTTCTGTTTGTGCGATGTTTGCCTTTTAAAGATTTCGGGTTGAAATTTCACTCTAAATTCTTCTTCTTTTTCTTTGGCAGTTACCTATACCTTACCTTTAAATCGCCTATATCCTGTTCCACCCATCACTTGACTACTTATATTCATTTCATTGCATGTCGTGCTGTATGCTGTTGCCATTGCTATAATATATCCTGCGAGATGCGAACTGAAACCTCTTTATACCAAAATCCTAGGCAACTGCCATTCATGTGGTTCCGGGGGGATTTTTGAGAAAAAAATAAATATGGTTGAGGGTTGGGATTGGAATTGGGATTGGGAGATTGGAGGGGGTGTGGCTGGTGTGCTGTGCCTTTTGTTCTGTCGTTACTGCCGCCTTAATGTTGGCATAATATCGATTTACTATTATACCTCTCACATATGGCAAAGACAAATGGTTCAATTCACTAGAGCGCAGCCAAAAAGCAAGCAAAGACATCAGCAGCGAAACAGCGAAATACTAGAAACAAGAGTAAATGTAAAAAAAAAAATAAGTACCAATGTTACTAAAAAAATAGATTCTGTCTTTTTTTTTTAATATATATGTACTTGATACTGTAATAGTATTTTGTAGTATGAGTGGGTCCTGAAGATTTACTCCAGCTTTGTATTTTATTTTTCATTTTTTTTCGGGGGATATGTACACAAAAGGATGCCTCGCAAAGGAAAACCCGCCAGGCTGGTATTCATGGTACTTTTACACATTGCTCGTTTTTCCGGCTTTTTACTTTTCCCCATACACTAACATACACTATACATAACATGTAAAAGGAGCAGGAACTACAATATTTTTTTTTTTTATTCTCAGCTTTTTTTCACGTTCATTCTCTTTGGTTGGTTTTTGCTCTTTCGTTATATTATGGTCCTTGCGGGGGTTTTCGCTATCAGCTTTCGCGAAAAAACGACGGGCGGCAGGATCTGATGTAGCGCAATTCCCCTGTTCACTACCTATATACCTACCACCATTTTTTTTGTGAAAAATTCATGCTGGTGCACTATTTCATGTGGCAAAAGATTTAGGAAGCACCTGGAACTTGTGACATACAAGTAAATATATGTACCTTAATGTAGGTAGGTTAGGTTATAGGTATCCCTAACCACCCATGGTTGTTATTTTTTATGTTAGAAACCATTTTGTTTTAATTTTTTTGTTGGTTTTGGTTTTATTTGTTTTATTTTTTTTTTATGACAGAATAAGAAAGTAATACTTTTAAAAGATGGTTGGTCGTTGATGTTGGGGCCATATGAGCTTTGGACTTAAATAATTAAATAGTCTTGCGGTTTTTTTTTTTTGTGCAGCAATGTTTTCGGTTGGTTTGAAAAGATAATGAGGTTCAAATGAGGTACATATACATAGGAATGAATAGAGTGGATGTTGTGTTAGCTAACAAAATAGAACTAGGTTGGTATGCTGGAATTTTGGAAATTACGGAAGTAGAAAAGGTATTTTTGTTTAGCAAAAAATTTATTCAAGTTGTCTGTGAAAAGGAAGAAAAGATGTGAAGTTTTTGAAGGAATTTCAGTTCTTTTAAATATCTTGATAAGCTATTAAGACAAGTGAATAGTTTGTTCTTATTTTAGCAGTGAATAGAAAATTGGAAGGGAAAATCTTTACGAAGAGAACTAAGGGCCTTTATCAAAAAAAAAAAACAAAGAAACTATTTATGAAAATTCATGATTTCCTTAAATCAAAGACGAAAGGAGAAAATTTTAGATCATTAGTTGAGAAAAGTCACGGACTGGAAAGAGAAAGATATGTTCTTCCCTTTTTCCGATTTTGTTTTGACCATTTTCGTAAACGTCTTCTGCGTTAAATCTCCACTTACGAACGAAAACTTTTGTTTGTAAACGCAAATACGAAGTCAAATATTCGAAGACATCATAGCTGCGGTGCAGCTCTGGATTACAAAAAATGAAATTACGATGTATCAATATACATAACTCAAGAAAATGAAATTTGGTGTGCCGCAAGAAAGTGTACTTAGGCGCAATGAAAATTACTAAATGTCCAACGAAACAAAACAAAAATATAATAAACCTCTACGTTATTCTCATATTTTATGTCGATACAAAATTCATTGGCAATAACTTCAAAGAGAATATTTTCTTATAAATTGGCGCCCAACGTGGAGACTTCGTACCGCTATGTTATTCCTTCTAGACAAATTACTTTGCTTTTACTTGCAATCCAGTAATAGCATACAAAATTTTTGAAACATAAATTTGGACAGCTTACATGTACTACTACAACTATTTGTAGGTACTCTTGTTTTAAAAGATGAATTTAGTTTACTACTTGAAGTGAAAAGAAGATAAAAAACCAATAAATTCTAAAGATTTCCTAAAAGTAAAATTCATTTATTTTCTTTTTCATAAAATAAAACTTTATTAATTAAATTACTAAAAGGAAAATCTTAAAATATTATTTTTCAAGAAATAGGTCAAAATTAAAAACATCCTTTACACATTAAGGTCATTTTGGTTATGTTGTTAGGTATATCCGTAAATTTGTGATTTTAAGCTTTCAATTTGAATTTTCAATTAATGTCAAATCTGTTTTGGTTGGTTAGTTTTTTTTTTATTCTTCTTCCGAAGCCAATTTCAAATTCTCTCGGTTAACGATGCTCTTACGTAACATATTCTAATAAAATGAGAATGAATTTAAAGTGCAACGATATAACAGCATAATTTAGTATTTCTCTTGTTTATCAAGACATCCTGACCTAAATAAAATTTACTGTATGAATGTTTCTGTAGTATATCTCTGCAACCAATTTATCATGCAATTTCAAGCTATTTTCCAGTTTTTTTTTTAACAAACCATTTTGTAGAAAGAACGAAGAAGGAGTTTTAGAAAGAGATATATGTACATACCTCTGTACAACAATTCTGACAAATCTCTTTTGAACAGCTCACTTTGCTTATCCTCTGTGCACTTTATTTTAGCATTTGCTTCATCTCTTACTATATATATATATTTATTTTACAGCACAAGCAGATACTACAACACTCACCGTCACCATACACTGGCTTCTGGCCATGGCCGCTGCCATAGTATTAAAGAACATTAAGGTAAAAGTGATCCTTAAATTTCGGACATCCATTTTTCGGGATAAAGCCAAGAGTTATCCTCATCCGATGATAACCTCTACCTTATACCTCCAGCCACATCACACACTTATGTAGCTTAGTCTTCTTCTGTAACCTATGGAGTCTCCGGCTTCTATCCGGTGTTGCGGGCTGCTTGCAGGCAGGATATACCTGCTTCCTCCTACATCTTCTTCTTTTTTGTGTTCCCTTACAATACTGAAATGTCAGTGTGCTTTTGCTGGTGTATATGGTAGAAGATAGGACAGGACGAAAGAAAAGGAAATAAATTGTTTTGGGCTTTTAAGCATAAATAAATCCAGGATATTTTTCATCTGTTGTATGAAGAAGCAAACTCCTCTGGGTTCGTTGTAGTGAAGTGCTCTCTCGGTGATTCCTGTTTGTCGACATTTTTTGTTGTTGTTGTCAAAAAGAAGACAAAAATATAAGAAGAAACACAGACTATAGTATAACCTTATATTTATATCCAAGCATTACCTGCCCCATTTATTTACAAAGAACAGCAGTTAGGTTAGAGGGGCCTTGCCTTATCTAATATGTGGTGCTGTGTGGATTTAGGATTTGTAAAACATTGCCGCATTGTATTAGCTGGGAGCCTTTGTTGCGGTTTTATAAAGTTCATGAAATTTACTGAATTAAGAGAGCACAAACTATATATAAAGGAAGAAGAAAAGGATAAAAAACACATGACTTTACCCTATTGGTAAATTGAGTTTAAATTAAGCATCATGTTTTGTGGTTTGTTAAAGTTTTACTTATCAAATAGAACTTTTTGCTAGACATTAAAAATCTATTTAACATTGAAATTTCGTTAAGGCAAGTTCAACTGCTATAACTTTTCTATAAATCTTCCAGTTGAATTCACTAACTGTTCATTTGCGATAAATAAAAGGAAGCTTAAACGAATTTGTGGGACTTTCTAAAAAAAAGATTTTATTATTAAAGATTAAGAAAGACTTCTATAAAGCTTGTAATAAGAAGCACATTTAAATTTAGCGCTTTTCTGGCATTATTGCATTAATTTAGTGTGCATAAGAAGAAGGACAAAATAGTCATACTTTTATAAAAATAGGTGAATTTATGTTGATGTCACATAAATTGGCTCAAATAGTTACATAACTAGAAGGTAATTTAATACACAATTTATTTAAACGTTTCATTAAACGTGCAAATCTTTGATCGCAAGATGTAGCTGATGTGGATGACAGCTTAAAAAAAAAAAACATTATAAGCTCTAAACAAAAAAATAATATTCTCACCTAACCAATAAATTAAACAAACAAATAAATAGCCTTAAACGTTCTTATAAGAATAGAGAATATTATAAATGAAATTTCACGTATATCATTTCAATAATTTCAGATATTACTCCGGACAACCAAAATAATTGGTTCGTAACTTTTGCGATAGTGTAATATTTTTATCTAACAAAGCAATTAAACAAACAAAAAGATAGCCTAAAACGTTCCTATTAAAATATAAAATATTATAATTAATATTTTAAGTAAACCAGTTTAATACATTCTGAGATTATTCGGGACAATCATAATAATTTATCAGTTTCTGATACGAATTAAATTACCATCTATTTTATTTTGTACCTTACCTATTGGTTGTTTAAAAAATAAATGGAGGTTTAGTAAATATTTTTGTAATGGGAGAAGCGCGGGAAATTAGGTCGTCTATTTATTAACTTGAGCTATATAATTCCTGGCCTTTTTCTTTCCTCCCCAATACAATCCACCCCTGTGTATAAACCACACTTGAACATATTGCGGAAGAAATCAGGATGCGTTTGTTGTTTCCTACAGACGTTTAAAGTAGGATACAAGAAGGATTCACCTTTTTAGCTGGGGATTTTTGTTGTTTTATCCTCTTTCCTTATCATGTGGATTTTGTTATTGTTTTTTTTTTTTTTTCATATATACATTACATATATGTAAATATTAACGAAAGTGTGCTTTTACTCAAAATGCGTGGCTTGTTATAACACAGATAGCAAAAGAGCGAGAGAGAAAGATAGAGTGTGTGTTTGAAATTTGCATATAGAGAAAATCCTATTAGAATGCCGCACTGATGGCGTTGCTAAAGAGTAGTACCAGATTTTTGATGTGGTTGATGGATAATATTAGATATACGTACTTTAAGACAAACTCCTTCTTATCCTTCGTTTAATCATCGAACAAAAAAAAAAAAAATCTGTGCGAAAAAACAACAACAACAACAAGGGGATAATATGCATCATTTGTTTTATTTTGTTTGCTTGTAAATTTTTCTTCTTTTTTCTTCTTGCTTATGGTAAAGCAACACAAGCATCAGGTCTTTGGGGATTTAATGTTGACTCGGGAAAAAAATGGCCTCATATGCATAAGTAAAATTTACTTCGTCCTTATCGTGGGCTTGCAGGTGGGCGCGCATCGCGTTTGCTTGGAAGTTCTTTTTTTTTTCGCTTCGCAAATGGCTTTTTTTTTTGTTTTCGGTCGATTGGGATTAAAATCAATTTCATTTAATGGAACAGAGTAACTTTGTCTCTTACACTCTTCACCACCACCCAAAAGGATTATTCAAATTGAAGGTGATTTTTTTTTTTGTTTTGCACCTGTTTGGGTGGAATAATATAAAAATTATATATACAGATACAAAAATGTATGTATGTTGGTCTTTGGGGGGAATATTTTTGTGACCATTTTTTTTTGTTTTTGCTTCTCAAACCATTTTAATTGACCATAACCGTAAATTTTACTGAGGGTAAAGTTAAATGGCTTTTGTTTTAGTGTTTTAAGTTTGAGTTTGAGTTTGTTTTTTTTTTTTTTTTGTTTCTTTTCAAAAGTTTGCTGTATAAATGGGATTGAAATTGGTTTTTTGGGTTGAACTGTCTGTCGGTTGGTGGCTCTTTGTTCGATGAATATAGAACAAAAATTGGGTCGCGAACATTAAATATAAAAAACAAAAAAAATATTCACACTTTCTCTCTCCAGGTTCAGAGCTTCTATATTGTACATACATTTTTTTTTTAACAAAAAAGAAATTGTGAGCTTCAAGTATTGTGTGGCCAGCAAATGCAATTGCAGATTATAAAATAGTTTTTATTCTTTTTCTAGGAAAATTGCGGTAAAAAAATATTGCGGTAGTAGGTAGGTTGTGTTTTTTTTTTTATTCAACTCGTATTTAAAACTTTCAATTGAGTTTTTAGTATTTGGTGGTAGTTGTGCTGAAAAAAATTCTACCAGGAGAAGCATGGATCGTTCAGTAAGTAAACGACAAAAATATCGTCGAAGGTGATTATGTGTAACGTGAAATCACAAGAATCTCCTGGATGAAGTTTGATGATGACAATAGAGTCTAGAGTCCTAGTCCTAAAGTCCTAGGATCCTAGAGTCCTAGATTCCTAGAGTACTAGAGTACTAGAGTACTAGAGTACTAGAGTCCTAGAGTCCTAGAGTCCTAGAGTCCTAGAGTCCTAGAGTCCTAGAGTCCTAGAGTCCTAAAGTCTTAGAGTGGTAGAGTCGTAGAGTCCTAGAGTCCTAGACTCCTAGAAACCTAGAGTCCTAGAGTCCTAGAGTCCTAGAGTCCTAGATTCCTAGAGTCCTAGAGTCCTAAAGTCTTAGAGTGGTAGAGTCGTAGAGTCGTAGAGTCCTAGACCCCTAGAGACCTAGAGTCCTAGAGTCCTAGAGTCTTAGAGTCCTAGAGTCCTAGAGTCCTAGAGTCCTAGAGTCCTAGAGACCTGGAGTCCTGGAGTCCTGGAGTCCTGGAGTCCTGGAGTCCTGGAGTCCTGGAGTCCTGGAGTCCTGGAGTCCTGGAGTCCTAGAGTCCTAGAGTCCTAGAGTCCTAGAGTCCTAGAGTCCTAGAGTCCTAGAGTCCTAGAGTCCTAGAGTCCTAGAGTCCTAGAGTCCTAGAGTCCTAGAGTCCTAGAGTCCTAGAGTCCTAGAGTCCTAGAGTCCTAGAGTCCTAGAGTCCTAGAGTCCTAGAGTCCTAGAGTCCTAGAGTCCTAGAGTCCTAGAGTCCTAGAGTCCTAGAGTCTTAGAGTCCTAGAGTCCTAGAGTCCTAGAGTCCTAGAGTCCTAGAGTCCTAGAGTCCTAGAGTCCTAGAGTCCTAGAGTCCTAGAGTTCTAGAGTCCTAGAGTCCTAGAGTCCTAGAGTCCCAAAGTCCTAGAGTCCCAAAGTCCTAGAGTCCCAAAATCCTAGAGTCCTAGGGTCCTAGAGCTCCAGAGTCCTAGAATAATTGTAAAGAGGTGAGTTGAGTTGAGTATAACTTAAGTGCTACTTAACAAAGTTACGCCCTTATATTATAATAGCTGAATGCTGTGACACCTGCCTTTTTATTGTGAAAATGTCCAGAATTTCACTCTTAATGGAGCAAAAATATACCGTTTTTAATTCATATCAATTAAATATCATTCTTAAGACTCATACCCAAAAGTGAGCCTTTGCAAAACAAGTTCTTAACCTTTTTGTTTTTTGTTCCAACATCAATTAAACACCAAATTAAGAAGATTTAAATTAAATGTATACTCCCCTTTCTGTGCTCCTACTTCCCCCCACATCCGTGAACAATCAGCAATCTTCGCGCTAATTACAGTTCCATAAGACAGACAAAAAAAAAAAACAAAGCCAAAAAGCTTTAAAAATTTGACCTCAGCATGTTATTTTCTTATTTTTGGTGTTTTCTTATTTTTCCCTTCATTGGAATTTAATAGGTTTGGTCGATGATGGAAGGAGGCGTTTTAAGTCGGTCTTATATTATACAAGAAAAAAAGGAAGAACACGCATTAAAAAATGTGTCAGCACCGTTATCATCATTAAGCCGCCACCTAACTGTTCTGCCGCAAATAATAATAATTCCTCGTCTTTATATACATACCTATACCATCTGACCCGAATCAGCAAATGAGTAGGTAGCGTGGAGGACATCGCACCTATACATATACCTATCTCTCATTCTGTATAATAATTGTCCTTGGGAAAGTCAGTCGGGACGGGACTGGTGATGATGCTTTTGTGCGAATAATTGTTGGTTGGAATTGAGGTAGGTAGGTGGGTACTATAAGAACAATAGAAGTCAAATCCTTGTGATTTGCATGCCAATGAATATTTTCCTGCTGCTGTTGCTAATGGTGTGTCCTGGTTAAATATTGACCTTTATGCAAATTAGCTTAAGTCAACTTAAGGACGTCTAAAATTCTTAAGTTTTTTTTTTTTGTCTTTCTCTATCATAAAGTTATCAAGCACATTCTATTTTTAAATTTAGATTCCCTGGATGTTTTTCCATTGTCTGAAAATAATGTCATCAGGACCGCTTGGAAGTAGCACACACACAAAACAAATCCTTTGTTGTTATTTTCATCTCACTCTGTGTGTGCAGCAAATAATAAAAGGATACTTCTATGTTGGGCAAAAAATTAGAGAGAATTTTTTTTTTTTTTCGTCCTTGTTTGGAATTTTTGTGGCACATTGTGAGAAACGGCATTTCGGAAGCCGTTAAATTATACGATCAAATAATATGTTACAAAATATCTCATGGTCCTGATGTTGATGATGATGCTTTAGACGGGCAGGGTACTGTGTGGGACGAGGCAGAAGTGGCTAAAAGTGATGTTCCTTTTTATTGACTCTGACTCTGGATTTGACTGTGCACACTCCTACTCCTACTCCTACAATAACAACAACACAACAAACACATAGCAACATCATATGACAAACTGACTGACAGGAGTGTTTGTCAGTGTGCGGTGCGGTGCGGCGGAGGCGGCAAGAGTTTATTTTTGAGTTTATAAAATGGTTAGATGCTGTTAAATCGGGGGACAGGGTTGAAGCACACGCAATAATGTCGTCCTCCATGTCGCAGGCAACATTCTGGGTGTATGAGATATTTAATTTTTTTTTCTGCTGTTGCTGTTATTTTTATTATTTCTTTTTTTAAAGGACTTTCCACTTCAGCTCTGAAAATGGAAATCAGTGTTTGTTGTCTTGTTTTCAAATTTGATTGATGTTGGTGATGATGATGGGTTTTTGGAAACAAGGAGGGGGATTGAACGGTATTTTATATACAACATAGAAAATGGTTGACTATATTATTATATTATGGATTGAACGTAGAATTTGTTTGAGTGTCAGAAATGGTGGAGAGATATGTATATGTACCTACCTAAATTATGCGAAGTGGCATTGTTAGTTGTTTGGCTCATTTGCATATATGGCTATGGAATATGGATGGCCTTATGTGTGTTGTCTGAATTTAAAGACCTTTTCTAGAGAGCTCATGCTATGATCAAATATTTTTTTTTCATTTTTTCTTTTTGTTTAGTAAATATTTTGACAGCTGTCAGTTTGCCTTCTAAGTGATGGTGTTGCCTGTTGGATTTGAAATAAATTTATGATGAATTTAGTGATTTGTGAATTGTTTTCTATTGAATTTTATATTTGAAAGGGTTTTGCATAAATTGAATAAGAGCTTGAATTTCAATTGAATAGATTTTTTTTTTTTAAATATAAAATAATATAAGATCATTGAGAGTTATACCAAGAGAGCCTAAACACATTTACATACATACTTATAGTTGAGGAGCAGACACAGGATATTTGGAAAATTGTGTTGGAGTGAAATAAACTATCGCTGAACAAACTATGTATGTACATGTGTAAGTATAAAATAATGCATTTTTGAAGAGAATTTTCTTAAAGGGTGTCAACATTAAAAAATCGACTGCGGTAAAAATACAGGCACGGACGTGACGTAATACATACACAATATGGCAAAGGAGAAGTGAACAATCGAATACCTATCACCTTTGTCGTTGGCGAATGACGAGACGTCAGTCAAGTAAACATTACCTACACTTTGAGAAACTGGAAATACTTATAGAACACATTTAACTGTAATAGTTTTTTTTTTATAAATTTGTTGAGGAAAGAAAAACAAAAACAATCTTAAAAATTATTGGACTCAATTGTCAAAAATGTCAGCTTTACTACCCAAAGAATTTTCTCCATGACTAATTTACAGAAAAAAAACTGCAATCACATTGTGATCGGGATTTTAACGATTTTGAACCAGATATTATCTTTAGATCTTCCAGAGTTCTGGAGGGTCATTAAAAAAAATTATTTTTAGGTGAAGCTCAACATTGAAAAATTGATCGAGTTTAAACCATCAGGAGAACGTGCGGGCCAGTTGATACACATTACCTTTTGACAAACATGTCTTCATAATAACGACTTTTGCGCATCTACAGGTACGATGCAGCGTTCTTAGACGAATGCCATTTTTGCATTGGGCATGGGCAGTTAGTACATGCTCAGCGTTGTGGAGAAAATCCTCTCAGTGCAGCTTGTAGGGTGAAAGTAAAAAAGCGCTGAAGTTGGTTCTCTAGATAATATAGGTACTCTGTGCGTGTGAATATGAAGATTTTGTCGCATGATCCGAAAAATGGAAGATCTTAAAATTCCAAGTACGTATGTACCTGTTTGTTTCCCAAAAGAATGTCTAAGTGACTGTTCAATGTCAACTCGAACTCACTTGAGTGGCCACTTTCAGTTATTGTGGAAGAATTGTCTGTTCCACTAAATGCTTTTATTTTCAGAGAATATTTTTATTTTAATAAGGGTTCCGAATTGTAAACCAAGGCACGATGAGGCAAAATTTCGCGAAGAAGGTTTCGACACAAAAAGTGAGTTGCTCAAAGAAAAACTCTATTTTTTCAACTGAAAGTGATATGTCAACTCGAATTCCCAATATTGTGCAATTTATTAAAAAAATCGCATTTTTCGCGACGGAAATAAATTTTGCGAAGCACCTTCTAAGCGTGAAGCTAGCACCACCATTTTGGATTTGCAAAAAAAGTTGTGCTGTTAAGTGCTCAACTTAAGTTGCATGGTGCCGTTAATAAAAAGAAATTGCAAATTTGCGAATTTTACGAATGAATTTAGTTTTGAAATTTAAGATTTCAAAGTTTACGATTTTCAAAAAAAAAAAGCTTTAGTTGAGCTGGTTTGTACTCAGTTTTTGCCTTTAAGGACAGAAGATATAAGAAATGCAACTTGTAAATTTTACGTATGAAAATAAATTTTGCGAAGCAACTCCTGAGCGTAAAGCTAGCACCGTTAGTTTTGATTTTCAAAAATAGAAAAGTTTAGTTGTAAAGTGCTCAACTTGCGCTTTGATTTGCCGTAAATAAAAATACAAAAAATAAATAAATAAAAAATTACGAATTTGCAAATTTGCAAATTTTATAAAAGAGTTTATTTTTGTTACTAAAACTTTGCTTTTTACTAAAAACCTAACACTCTGCTTCAAAATGGTATTTCGTGCTCAGTTATGTTGTAATGTGCACAACTTTGAAATTCGCAATTTTGCAAATTTTGTGGAAGAATTGTTTTTTTCAAAATTAATATTTTCTAAAAAATAAAAGTGTACTATTTTGTGCTCAGTGAATGCTGTAATGTGTAAATTAAAAAAAAAAAATCACAAAATTTTCTAATTTTACGAATGCAAATAATTGAAAATTACGATTTTCAACAAAATCTATAGAAGAAGTAGTAGAAATTAAAACTAATTTAACTTCAACCGCACCCCACAGTTCCTGTTACAGCTATAACGTTTCTTGAACAGCGTTATAGACTCCAGCTAAATCTATCTATATACAACATTTTTACTCAGCCATTAAATAAGTATAAAATTTAAATTAAAGACCGAATCTTTAATTTTAACAATTTAATTTAAAAATTCATTATTTATAAATAGAAAATAAAAGAGAGATGCTTCTCTCCAAAGAATCAACAAAACTAACTATCCATTCCTGTTCTAATTTAATTCCTAATCAGTTGATGTATTCAGAGTTTGTTCAAACAATTCCATTCGGATAAATGTCAGCTTTAAATTTAATTTCAACCCTCTATCCCTTTTGACTCCATGGAATTTTGTCAAATATCTTATTTTTTTTTATCTGGTTTTTCTTTGACTCCGTCACCGTCAGTCAGTGTAGAGAGTATAGCTACAGTAGGTATTAGGTAGGTAGGTTAAGGTTAGGTACCTCCTATACATGCTATCCAATACAAACGTATATCCCGAAGACTCACAGTCCAATTTACTTGGGTTTAATCAAATTTTAAAGTTAATTCAAAGATAAAACGTGAATCATCCCTAATGACTCTCATTTGTCAACTGTCACGAATCCTTCTAACCAAAATAAGAAGAGCAGCATCAGAAGAAGAAGCAAAAAGAAAAAAACAAAAATCTTATAAAAAAAAGAGGAGAATCGCAACTCCTCCGATGGGTACATTCATGATTTTATAGGGAGAGAGTTAGGAACACTCCTCTCACAAGGGACTGTTGCAAGCAAAAAAAAAAAGGACGAAACGCAAAAATAAGTAAAACTAATTTGTACGAGAAAAATGTGACATAGGTTCAATTCTGTGTTGAAGTAAATTAAAGTAGAAACAAATCTGACAGAAGTAGCCCTTCGTCGTCGTCGTCTATGTAGAATGAATGGCATGGCACCCAGGCAGGCACCAGCACCATCAACCAACATCTCACCAAACTAAAGCTTTCTTCTACTGCGTGCACTGATGCTGACGCCAACTTGATTCTCTGATTCGGACTTGCTGTATATGAACAAATGAGGAGTCACAACCTCTGTCGCGTCCTTTGCTTCTTCACACCCTAACATTCCCTTTGGCCCAAGGGTGTGGGGGTGTGCTGTATAGTGTATAACTGTAGAGTTGAATGAACAAAAAAAAGAATAATATCCCAAATATAGTATAGAAGATCGTAGAAAAAAGTATACGAAGCAACGAAAAAAGGCAACGGAAGGAACAGCATCTTACAAAGCCATCAGCAACCATTTGTCTTAATAAACTTGATTCAGGGGTCTTCTGTCTTCATCATCAGTGTCACTTTAAAATTGTTGTATTTTTTTTTTCTCCCTCATTCCTTTGGTTAGCTTATATATAGCATCTCCTTTTATTTATCACTGGCATGTTTTTTTTTTTATTTTTTTAAGTTATTGTAAACTCGTATATCCTTTCATTCAGAAGTTTGTTTAAATTTTTTTTGTTGACTTTATTTTAAAATATTGGCAAATGTTGTTCCCGAAAAAAGGTATGGATGTTTTGTATTAAGGATTTTTTTGCTGCGAAAACTTTGTGAGGTTTAAAGGTATTTCCGAAGATAAGACCATCTTTCATTCTTAAATCCCAAAAATCCAATATTCTGAATATCCTTATTTCATAAAATTCAAATGTCAGAAAACATACAAATCAAATCCCCAAAAATCTAAAATAAAGAAAACCCCCAAAATCCATAAAATCCCAAAATCCCGGCAACCCAAATTTAGAAATCCCGAAAACCTTCAATCCCAAAAACCTATTATACTGATTTTTTTTTCTGAAATCCTGAAAAACTTTACATATTAAATGAAAAAAATTAAGGGATTTTGTCATTTTGTTGTTTGTCGTTTTGGGTTTTGTGGATTCTGGGATATTTGAGTTTTAAGTTTTTAGAATAATGGGTTTTTGGGATTTTGGGAAAAACTTTACATATTAAGGGATTTTGTCATTTTGTCGTCTTGGGTTTTGTGGATTCTGGGATTTTTGGGTTTTAAGTTTTTGGAATAATGGGTTTTTAGGTTTTTGGGAAAAACTTTTCATATTAAATTAACAAAATTAAGGGATTTTGTAATTTTTTCGTCTTGGGTTTTAAGGATTGTGGGATTTTTGGGTTTTAAGTTTTTGGAATAATGGGTTTTTGGGATTTAGGGAAAAACTTTTCATATTGAACGAACAAAATTAAGGGATTTTGTCATTTTTTCGTCTTGGGTTTTAAGGATTCTGGGCTTTTTGGGTGTTAAGTTTTTGGAATAATGGGTTTTTGGGATTTTGGGTTTTCCCTTTTAAGGATCTTGAAATTCTATCCAACTTCTATCCTTAAACAGATGGTCAAAGCTCAACTGTTAAGGCCGTAAATTAATCCAAACCTGAAACCGTAACACAAGTGTTCAAACATGAAAAATAATGTAAGTAGGGATTTTAGGCAAAAAAACTTTAAAAGAAATTATGTTAGATACAGTCTTGTATTGTCTTTGCTTAAGATCAAACAAAATTTATTAAAAGGATGAAGAATTATTCAAGTTATACTTTTAAACATCAAGAGAAAATTCTTTGTTTTAATTTAGTGCCATGCCTAAGTTAAATTTATTTGGAATAATTAAACGACTCTTAAAAACCTTTCAACCCTTTTCCGAAACAAAATATATACTACGAGCATAATCATATTATTTTCTTCTTTTTCAGATCACGTGAGAGACTTCAGTTGCGGCCTACTTTACTACAAGACTTTCCACTTTGATGAGGCTAACAATGCTTTGTTCGTTGGTGCTATGTAAGTACTACTTAACTTGACTTAACACCCTTTAAGAACAAATCATAATTATCGTCATTAAGAACGAGACTCTTTGAGTACAAACAAAGAGAATGGTTATGCGTATTCATTTAATATAACTAACTATATATCCCCATACCACGAATGCCAACGCCAAGCCCCGCTGCCGCCGCCGCCGGTCTCGCCACACCATCATCATACCATCAACCTCCATCACCTATACCACCCATAGTGACCTTCTCTTTGTTTGTTATAAATGCTGAGCTCTGTGCAGACTCATTTCATATACAGAATTGTCCTCGTGATGACGATGATGGTGGAATCTCTATCCTTTTTGTTTGCGGAAACGGTTCTTCAACAATAAAAAAAAAAAAAAAAACTCACAGAACAATACATAATGTCCGCCAACTTGAAATGTTGCTCCTCGTAATTATGAATTAGTGTGGAGGAAGTAACTCTGAGCTAAAGAGCATCACGAATGAAGATTAATGATGGCAATTTAAGAATGTGCCTCTTGGTCCCTTCATCGTTGTCGTCGTCCTGTTCTTCCATATTTTTTTTTTTGTTTCAGTTTCATAAATGAATTTTTAAACCTCCTCACTCACTGCATTAGCAAACATACACACCAGCCTGGAACCAACCACCATCGCACTCATCTTCTGCGTCGTCGTCGTCGTCCTGAGCCTGACAATGCAGACGAAGGCGAGGACGAATTATAATTAGCCAACGAGTTGGAAAGTTATGAATCGACTCTCGAGACCGCACCAACTTCATATATATGTATGTACGTACATACATCAGGCTTTTTGGTTCAGGGGCTTCTTTAAAACGAATCCCCCACCCCTTCTCCTCTCCAACGCCGCCGCCGCCGCGCCACCGTCTTATAAACGAACGAAAAATGATTGATTCAAATATAACGGGAGGCTTTAGCTTTCGCTTACAATTATTGTAATTTCGAAAACATTTTTGGTTCATTTTTCAAAATTTGACAGCTGAAGCCGTACGTTTGGTATGTTTGTTGTTGTTATTATTTTTTTACGATACGAATTATATATTATAAGGGAAGCTGCTGTGGCTATGTCTCCAGGATGGAATGATTTATTGTGAGAGAACAAGAGGATGGTGTTTTAGCGGCAGTGGTGGCGTAGTTGTTGTTCATCTAGCAGGTGGGTGATTAATCTGTTCCGAAAGTACTATTAACTCAAAAGCAAAGCAAATAAAAGCAAGAGGGGAGCAAAGTTTAATGAAAAATGATTTTCATTTTTCAATCATTTGCTATAGAAAATGTCATTAGGCTGAGTTAAGTTTTCTTATACATATTTATTTTCCCTTTTCTTCTGATGATGTATCTTAAAAACCTTTAAAGTCTGAAGAGTGATTCTTTTTTTTTTGGATTGGTTTGGTTTTGGAAAATCCTCATCACTGAAGCAATGGCCGACGGCGGCGGCGGCGGCGGCGGAAGTGGTGGTGGCGGCCAACGATTACATGTTATTGGTAAACTTCAAAAGTCTCGTCGTCGTCGTCTTTTTGACAGATTTGACTTTTTGAAAAATGACAGTTGAACATGCTCAATAAGTTTTTAGAGAGATTTTATTTTATTTTATTTTTTTTTTTTTTTTGAAGTGATTAACGACTGTGTAATATAATTTACAAAAGTACAGCCCTATTTTTATTTTAACATTTTATTTTTGACTAGACAGCTGCAACCGTTTAAAGAAATTATCGAACAGAGAGATTTTTATTTTTTTTTTTTGGAGAAGTGGATTAGAAAGAGATTTTGAGTTATTTGTTTTCGATCAGATGATTATGGAAGTAAAATGACAGGTTATGAAAATTGAGATCTAAAACTTTTTTAAGGCAAATAAAATTGAGAAGAAGTTGTTAGAAAAAAATAACAGAAAATAAATAATATTTATTATATGGCATCGATAGTTTAGTTTTCCTGATGATGATGATTATTCAGAGTTTTGGAGTACCGAACTAAACAAGTTTTTAAGCTTCAAATGATTTATTAAGATCTAGATAACTACAAGTTTTAAACAAGTTTGTTGTTTATTTTGAAGTTCCAATTTTTGATTACACGTTTGGCATTTCAGGTGGTATTTGGATAATGATGCCAGCAGTATTGGTTTCTAGTTCCTTATGACCGTTACCGACTTATTCAAGGAGACTTTGGATTATACGTATTCCCAAAGGCAAAAGTCGAAAGGTATGATATCACATGATCTAGACCGCCCCGCCAATTCAACCGTCCATAGCGAAAAATTAATTGTTTCTTCTGGTTCATGACTCGACTTCGTGCTTGTAGGGGCCATTTTTAAAGAAATATGGACCGATAATTGATAAATTCTACTAGCTCATAAACGACACCGAATAGTTATTTTGTTTTGTTTGGTTGTAATGGTAGCTCTTTGGGTTACTCTTGAGTCCAAATAAGCTTAGCCAATACTAATACTACAAGCAGAAAATAAGACTCATCACATCCCTGAATTAAATTTCAGTCAAAAACAGTCGAATATTTTGTAATCTTTTGGAGAGCCCAAAGACTAAATCGGTGACGATCCGAATCGTCAGGTAAGCCGATTAATATTCTTCAATATGCTTTTTAAGCAATATCCTTTCCTTACGTAAAATATTTGGCACAGGGTCATAGGTCCATAATGGGTTTTTGACCCACTTAGGGGGGTTAGAGTTAGAAGACCACAAATACAAATCTATTGTGGATTTTCAACTCGTCTTTATGGGCAAGAAGTCAACAGTAAATTATTGTGGACTTCTAGCTCACAAATTGTGGATTTCTGACTCAGTTTAGTGATTTCAAATATAATTAGTTTATTATTATTGAAAAAAAAAAAAATATTTTAAGCTTAAAATGCGTTTTAAGAGATCGATGGGAAATAACATATTTCCCAGACAGCCGCTATAGGTTGATGTGCCCGACGCGTTTTCTTGAACAATGAGTACATTGTTTGCCTCCCTTCGCGGGTTCAAAGGATTTTTATTTCTTTTTTTCTCCTCTGTTCCGCACACGCAACACTGGTTGCTCCGCTTAAGGTATGTTCAATCGTCAGGCAGGCACCAATATCAAAAGTTTTCCTAATTAACAGTACGTTGGGTATTTAAAAAAAAAATTAGAAAATATTTTGGATTTTATTGATTTATGGAATTGTGCAAATATTTGTGGACTTTTGACCCAATTTATTTCCAGAATTGTTTTGTAGACTTGTTAACCTTCCAAGTGGGTGAAAAGTACATTGTGGACTTTTGGCCTATGAACTTATGACCCTGCGCCAAAATACACAACTGTGTTGCATACGAGAAACCAAATTATTGGAAACGCTAAACGCCGAATTGATTTACCATGGTCGTTCCTAAAAAAATGCAGAGTATAATAGAGGTGAATTATTCGCAGTCGCAGTGCCAAGCTAACAGTCCTATTCAGGCGTTGTGAGATAGGTTACATGTCAAAAGCTCTTTGTGAGGTTGATTCCTTGTGAGGTTTTTTGTGATTTGTTAACATTTTCTTTATTCTAAGACAATCCTTCTAAGAAATCTAACAAAAAACTCACCACAGCAAGGTGAATTTTGATCGTGATTGTTAAGTTTTTGATTTTTGTTAGAACTGGCCCATTGAATAATTTTCTTTTGTGATGTGAAATATCAAACTTGTGAGTTGTAAGCTATTCATAAGGAGATCACAATTTCTATAGTTCCTTGAGAAGCTAATAAGTTGTATAGGTTCTACCACACAATAACGAAAACCTCACAAAATCAATAACACCTCACCTTATGAGGAGGTTATTGTGACTTGTTAGGTATCATAAGGCTATAAGTCTGCCCAAGATTGTCAAATAATAACTACTGCAAAGATATAAATTAGAGTATACTTTAAAGAGGAAATGCAGCTTTTTTTTGAAGCCTTAAAGTGTACTTTATGTTGAGTGAGAGTCGTTTCTTTTGTAGTTTAAAAAGAACCAATTCCCACTTTAAAAATAAAATTTAGTAGTCACTCTCATTCTGAAAGACAAAATTTTGCGTCTGTACCTCTTACGAATCACCCTTAAAAACAATTTTTTTTATTTTTTTTTACGCCTCAAAAATCTAGGCCAATTGAGCAATTTTAAGAGTGGATTCGAGTTCAGGGAATCTTCGGAAAAGTTAGCCTATAATCTGGCATTTTGACAACTGATATTGTGTTGATCAGTGAATTTTTTTCAAACATTTGTTTAAGGGTATAATGATGAAATAAATAAGATCTATTCGTTTGCAAATATTTTTTTTTTAATCCATCAGAAAATCAAATTAAACGAAAATTTAAAAACTAATTTACCGAAGTTAATTTTTCATAAACCGCTCAAGATTCACTTTTCAACTTTGCATTAGTTAAAAAAAAAAAAATATAAAAAATAAATATACGCACCGATATACATTTTTAACCATTTGTATCAAATTCGATGTAACTAATATTTCTTTATATTAAAAATTCTTAGCGTTAAAAAAATAATTTTCTTTTTCTATCTTCAACAGGGATCGAGTATTTCGACTGAATCTACAGAATATCAGCCAATCGATATGTGAGGTAAGTAAAAATTTACTGAACTAAAAAAAACAACACTTTTTAAACCTTTCCTAGTCTTGGTCCTTTTCATTCTTTATATAAATTTTTTTTTAAATTATTTCCAAAATAAAAACAACGACAGTTTAAGAATCCAAGTATATATTTTATGACCCATCTCCTTTAGAAACCAGGAAGTCCATAAACTTTCCACACTCCTTATACATATGGCATACATATACATACATATGTATATATAAACCCAATTCTCTGATGGCAAAGAGTCTCATTAAGAAAATATCACTATCAGAGCCCATTTTATAGCTCTTAGCCATTATTTCATTACACCACATTATGGTTTCCCCTCAGCTGGTTCCTCCAAATTCCCATCCAATCATTCCCATAAGTATCCTCTAATGGAATCGTATTTTTGCCCCACTGCCGCAAATCACAAAACCAACCCCTCCCTCCCCCCAACTCAAACTTTAACCACTTTGTGTTGGCCTTTGGGATTGTTGTCGTACAAAACCAAATTGAAAATGAACGAAGAAAATCCTCCTCGTTTCTCTGATGTCTTCTTGATGCTAACCAAGCTTTTGCCTGTCCACCAGTCTTCATGTGAACTTTAAGCAAATAAAAGTCACACAAGAAGTAATATATAAATATATATATCTACAAATACCCACCACCTAACACATGGATTTAACAAACTCTCGCTCTTCCTCCCTCCGGGCGGGGGGCGCACAAATCGTTCTATAAAAGAAAGTTCAACAGCAAAAAAAAATAAATAAAAAAATTAAATTGAAAATAAAACAAATCGAAAGAAAAGTGTCCAAGTCCAAGAAGACAAAATATCCTGAAAAAGAAAAAAACTTTCCAAAGGACATCTCTCTTCTGGCTCCTGCCAAAGAAAAACAAACTTTAACTCGAATTGCAAACATATGCGGGCTTTCTCCATCAGTTTATATTTATTTGTTTGTAGATATATGTGTTTTTGTGTGTGTTTGCGTGTGCATGGATAAATGTTCTATATGTCCACTAGGATCTATTATATAAGAATATACAAACCTCCGTCGTCATAGGAGGACTCGGGGACTCCATATGGACTCTGAGTGCATGAGAATCTCTTAAGTTAAAGGATAAGAAGAAGCCGAGTGTTATATATGTATGTATGTATGTACGAGGCGAGTTGAAATGAACTCTTTTTTTTTGCTTCTTATACGAGTATGAAAGCGGATATTTGAAAAGTTTCACATGTACACACTTTGGTGCTGCTTATAGAACGAGACTAGAAAATTATATAATATAAGTATCTATATGTATATGTCCAAAGATAGATGACATAGCAATAGCATACTTAATACACACTCAATTCATCTTTCTCTCACTCTACAGTTCAGTCCCCAAGAGTAGAAATCAATTCAAGTTTGGAAAATTCGAAGAAATAGATCCTGAATTGGTTTGGTTTGCTAGTTTCTGCTTCGTCTTCTATTTTTATCCTTAGCTTCGTCCTGAGAATGAATCCTTTTTGTGTTAAAATGTGTTTCTTCTGAAGCTATATAGCTATTTGAAAAAGTTTTAACAGGTGCAAACACCTATATAATGATTGTAAAATGTTTGTTGGTCCTTTTTTTTTTTTTTTTAGAATTATTTTCCTTTTTCGGATGAAGATTCAAGCTATCTAACTCTTCTTTGGCTGCATGAACTTATCTTAAAATATCTCGAAAATGTATACTTATATGATGGCTATGGGAGTGCAAATGCATTGGTCAACAAACATTTTAAGGATCAAGTTATATGCTTTTAAGGCAAGCTAACTTGATTTGTTTTTTAAAAGGTGATGGGTTTCAAGAATGAAAATATAATGCACAAATATAGATCGCTGGAACTTGGTCGTCTTGTATGTTTAAAGCTATAATGTGGTTAGATATTGAATATGTATATAATATTTGTTCAATAATGTACCTAATGTACAAAAATAATCTAGACTAACTTCCGAAAAATTGTCACAAAGCTCGGTAAATATTTGTGAAAAGCTTTATGTTTATGTATAAAAAGAATTTGTTAAAAAAATTCTTTAAATTTGCAACACGATTTTTAATTTGTGAAATGAAATTTGAAAATTTATTTTTTTTTGTACATAAATATCTAGAAAACTATCAGTAATTATTTTAAAAGGAAATATCAAAGCTAAAGTTTTTCGGAGAGCTCAATTTTTGTGTCTTAATTATTTCTTAAATTTGAACTAGGACTCAAGTTTTTTGTGGTGGGATTGTATTTTTAATCTAAATATCTCGAAAATTTTAGTTTTTTTTGGAAAATTATTCAAATACAAATTATAGCTTATGATATTATATACAAAAAATATTATAATACTTTTTTTTCGTAAGAACGATAGATTTTGAGAAAAAATTGAAAAACAAACACAGTACCCTGCAAAGCCCTGATGATGATCAAAAAATAAGTACTTTGCGCAAATGTTGGTCAAAATCTATTGCTCTTGCGAAAAAAAGTATTATAATATTTTTCAAATATTTTTGGTGTAGAATTTTAGAAGCTACAATTTCTGCTTTTAAATATAATTTCCCAAAAAATCTGAGTTTTCGAAATATGGAGCTTTGAAAAAAAACTTTAAAAAAATCTTAATTTCATCTACCTTTCCCTTGCCTAAGGATTTTAGACGTGGTTAAAATTTCAAAAAAATAATTAAGACATACAAATAAATCTGGTTGCAAAAATTAGTTTTATGGGAAATTTGTTGTAAGTTTGGACTTTTTTTCGATATTTTTTTATAAAAATGTTTAAGGCCAAAATATGTATTAAAATTATGAATTTTGTATCCGAATTTTTTGTTTATTAAAAATAATGAGTTGTTAAATTTTTAAATACAATATTATTTCAAATTCTTAAAATTACCAGATTAAAAAAAAATCATAACAAAATCGTCCCAGTCATTAGCGAGATATAACAGAATAGCCAAAAAATTCTGAACTTTATCAAAAAACTTTAAAATCCTAATTTTGTTGTGTGATTTTCCGTCATTTTATACAAAATTCCAAAAATACAAAATCGTTGTATAGAGAAGTTACTCGTTCTAGATGAGCTAAGACAAAAATTCTAAATTTTCTAATATTCTGTATAAAATTTGAAGCAAATCGGGTTCAAACATTTAGGCTCCAGTTCAAATTTGGTCAAAGTACGGGTGCACAGATACACAGACGCACAGCCCGACAGATGGTATGTTGAAAGCCAATTTTTCGAAAGGCCCATCATGCTTATGGTTAGTGTTAATTTTGATTAAAACCTCGACTTTTTTTTTTAATGTTTTGGCAGTTTGAACACCGATTTGAAATTTCGAAAGGTTCCTGCTGAAACTCATCATATTTCACTTTAGTGAAAATATAGTTTTAATTTAAACTAGGTCAATCCTGGCATGCTTTGCAGCGCCACCTATGGAACCTTTATCCAATTAAAAAACTTTAACATTCAAAGAAAACGCATAAAAGGAAAAAAAAATTCAAATATAAGAAAAGTGGGTGTGGTAGTAGGCGGACTTAAAAATTTTAATTATAATTATTTATTATAAATTTTATTTTTCTGGGGATGTAAAGTAAGGCGTAATATAAGGCAGATATAAAAATAGTGGGCGTGGTAACTAGTGGGTGGGATAAATAAAACATCATGTTTTAGGTTGGAGAGAGCTTAGTTACAAAATTTTAATGTTCTAAGGACGTTCAATAAGGAGAAAACAAAATTATGGGCGTGGCAGAAGGTCAACTTTAAAAAAAAAAATTACACATGTAATGTTTTAGGATCCAAAAAAATTTTAATTGTAAAATTTCAACTTTCTAGGGATGTAAAGTAGTAAGTAATATATGAAAAAGTGGGCGTGGTAGTGGGTGGATTAAGAAAAGGAGCCACTTTTCATGGTTTCATCTTAAGGCAGATTTAATATAATTTTTTACACTTTTAACAAAGTGATATAATGATGACATTCTAATATTTAAGAAAAGTGGGCGTGGTAGTGGGTGGATTAGTGGGCGTGATAGTGGGCGAGATTTCATGCTTTATAGGCTTGAAGAGAGGTGAATTATAAAATTTTGTTTCTTAAGAAAGTTCCTAAGGAATATCAATAAGGACAAAACACTTAATATGATAAAAGTGGGCGTGGCAGTTGGCTGTCATGAAAATTACTCAAACCACTTTCTTAACCATTTCTCTGTTAATAAGAATACATTTTAAAATTTCAGTGTAATTTATTTAGTAGTTTCGAGTCTATAAGCCTCATACAGATTAACATTAATTTTTATATAATATCAATTTTAACATTATGTCGAAATTGTGTTTCCAAAGATTGGTCCATTCTTAAGGCAGGTACATTAAGTTAGTCCATATAATTATTCCTATCGCTCTAGCTTTTTTTTTTCAATCATTTTATGTCTCTTAAACTTTTTGTTAAATGAACAGCAAATTTAATTTTGATTCATTCTTTTTTTTAAGTTGAGCCCTCCACAGAGCTGCTGCCTAATATTGTCAAAAAATTAAGAAAAAAAATTCTTCACCACGTTCTCATTTCACCAATCACGTGCTACGAATAAAAATTATTTCGATTCATTTTAAGAGGGATGGATGCGGATGGTGCGGGGGGCGATACGATGGCGATGTTTTTTTTTTCTGGTTGTGTCGAATGAAAAATTTGGAAACAGCAAAGTGTTTAAGAGTTTTGCCATAGCTCCCCATTCAAAATGTATTCTATTTGCCGCCTGAAGAAACAAATAAAATAAGAAGAAAAAAAAAGGACGAAAATCGCATTCACATCGAGCGAGAGAGAGCCGCGCGTATTATATAAAAGTATATTCGACTCTCGTATATATGTACACTTTTTATACAATGTCGCGTTTTCGCCTAGAGTTAGGTTAGAGTCATCCTCATCCTTTCCTTACGTGTGAAGGAATTCCCAATCGATTACGTTATAGCAGGCTCAAGGATTGGGAGCGCTTATAGCGAGAAGTTGAACATTGAACATGTATATATATGTAGAAGCATTGCAGGAGCAAAACCCATGTACAAGTTGTTTTATTTAAATCGTGATAAAATGTTTATTGAATCTGGCGGCAGGGTATGAAGCGGCTCCAGCTCGCACATATAGTTCCTCAAGTGGCTTTGAGAATTTGAGCTCTGTACCCTATACCCACAGCCATCATGCCATACAGCCAGAAGCACTTGCCAGCTTGATTCAGCAGTTCGCTCACGATTTGAATTTGTTTATTTAATTCGATTTCTCTGTTGCTTTCCGGAATATAGTGTGGTGGTAGTGTGTGTGTGTGTGTGTGTGTGTGTGTGTGTGTGGATGTGGATGTGGAGGCTAGGCAGGAAGGACAAAAATTTCTCTGAGAGGTGGTATTGGGTGCTGACAGAAGCACGATTTGGGCAATCGTTTGATGATGCAAATGCTCAATGGAGCGGATAAGAACAAGTCACGAATTTATGTTTTCTTTTTTGATAATTAATAGATTTTGTTGGTCGCGTACACATACATACATATATACGTAGACTTGGAGTTTTCTGGTGATATAAATTCAATGGATTCTTTATCGTAGTCAATTGATTTTCGTTTATTCCTTAAACAAAAAAAAAACAAAAAATAGGCAGGGTTTTCTTTTCTTTTTTTTTTTTTGAATGATGTATGACGACCGAATGGCAATAATTTGTGCACATAAAAATGCGGGGACGTGAAGAAGTTTATTAGTGTCATTAATTTCTTTGCTTCTGATGTCGACACTCAATATGTCTGAAGGAACGTATAGAGTAGCTAGCTGTGATTGGGTGTTTATAGGCTTTTTTGTTTCAAATTAAATCAAGAAAAGATTGATAGGTTTTTATTTATATGAACTTTTTTTTTAATAATATGACAGGGATGTGTTTTGTTTTATCATACATAGCCTTTGGTGGAATTTTGGGCAAATGAATATTTTAATATTCATTTTGAAATATTTTAAATATTAATTGCCATAAAGACCGACCAATTTTAATGCTCTTGAAAAAAGCCTTTAGATTTAATTTCTGACAAAATTAAGAGTTATGAAAAGATATGTGTAGAAGTTGAAAATTACTTTGGGCTCAAACTTAATAAGAAATTATAGCTAAAATCTGATATTTTAAGATTAAAATAGCCGAATCCTGCCACGGTTTACAGCGACATCTATTGAAAATTTATAAAAATATTCATAAAATTTTAACTTTCAAAAAAATATTATGTACATACATTATGTACTTCTAAAAGGAAAAAATTCAATTAAAAGAAAAGTGGGTGTGGCAGTAGGCGGACCTAAAAAAATTACACATACTATGATTTTTAGATTCAAGAGATTTTATTAACAAAATTTCAACTTTTTAGGAATGTAAAGTTAGGGCGAATCTCATATATAATAAAAGTGGGCGTGGTAATAGGTGGTATTCACGTTATATGTATTAGGATAAAATTCAAATATACACATAAGAAAAGTGGGCGTGGTTGTGAGCGGGAAATGTAGCGAATGTCATGTTTTATAAGTTAAAGAGAAATTAATTAGAAATTTTAAATGTTCTTAGGATGTCCAATAAGGAGAAAATTAAACTATGGTTAAAGTGGGCGTGTTAGTAGGCGGAATTAAAAATTACAAAATTACAAATGGCTTGATTTTGTAGCAAAAAAGGTTTATTTCAAATTTTCAGCCTTCTTTATATTAGGATAAAATTGTAATATAAAAAGTGGGCGTGGTTGTAGGCGAAATAATTGCCATTATATTGCTAAAAGTTATCAAAATATTTCAATTACAAAATTACAATTATGCTCAATAACAAAATTTTAACGTTCTAAGATAGTTCACTAAGGAGACAATTAAAAATGAAAAAAATGGGCGTGTTAGTGGGCGGATTTTAATTAAACCATTTATCTATCAAAATGAAAATGGTTTGTATCTTAACCTCGTTACATATTTTTTTTTATTGTTTTGAAAATTTATTCAAGCGTTTATTTTTTTAAGACGTCTGTCTGCCTTAAGCCATCAACACAAGCCCACTAACCTCCATTCAATTGAAATCAAACAATTTGTTTTGACTATAATATTTTCATCGTCCTTTTCTACATCAGTTCTGTTTATCTTGAAATGTCTTGATGTTTTCAATTGAAGAAAAAAAAAAAAAAAAAGAAGAAAAATTAAGCACAAAGTGTTTCCCACTACTGACCTGCAATTATTTGCACTGCACTTGCCGCACAAAATGCAATTACTTGCCTCATTCACAATAGCCGTCTGTCGTTGTCGATCCGCAGCAATTGTGCACTTTAATACAAAATTCCCATTGCTCATCTATAAGATGAGGACAGGAAAAGGATAAAGAATGGATTGCTAGTGCGAGGGCTGCGACCGTTATAAATTTTCTTGATGTGGTACAACTTTGCTTCTTATATAAAAATGGAAAGAAGTATTAAAATATATAGAAAAAAAGGACATTAAAGAAAATAAAGACAATCTCCTTGGACAAGAACAAAAACAAAAAAGAAATAAAAATGCGAACGGAATTGCAGCAATCCAACAAGAACGACTACAGTTCAGACATGAAGTTTCTTTCATTCTCTTTTACAGTTATATAAATGTATATATGTAAATATGTATGTATGTACAACGATGGTGCCGATGATTTTCTTTCCGTCAATAAGACAATTGTGTGAGAGAGACGTGTCCTTAGTCATTTGCACAAAACGAAAAGTGTGTCTTGGATGGAATCCTTTTCCCATGGTGATGGACATCCAATTTTTTTTGTTTTGTTTTCGTACAATTTTCTTATACATATACAAATATATGGATGTATGTTCTGTATACATAGTTTAAGAACACAAGCAGTCCATAAAGAAAAATTCAAAACCCACTCTACAAAAACTCTATAAAATAGTGCAGAAAAAAAACAATTAAAAAAAAAGAAAAGAAAAATCAATATCCTGCAGAAATTCATGATATTTCTCCTATTTCCCTCTACCTACTTGGCTTAATATTTGTTTTTTTTTTTTTCTATTTTTACTTTTTTTCTTTATTTTAATTTAAACTCCTTCTTTAAAAATGCTAAACGGTTTTTCACTCCACTTGGCCTTTGATGGCTTCTTTTGGGGATTGAAGTATTTATCCTTAAATTTTTTTGTTTGGTTGCGCTTTTTTTTTGTGCGGGGTAAAATAAATCTTAAGATTTAGAATACTTTAGTTTGAAAAGAGCATTTTAAGATTTTACTTTGAGATTTTTGTTAAAGTGATTTTTTTTTTGCAGAAAATTATATTCATCGAAGTAGGTATTTAAGAATTTCAAGAATAAAAATTTTACTGTTTATGTAGGTTGACAATCTGAAGATTGTGGCATTAGCAAAAAAAAAAAAACAAATCATTAAAAAAGTGAGTTGAAATTGCGCTTAACTGCCTTAGATATAGTACTTCACAAAACGACCAATCGAAAGAATTGATATTAAATTTGAAAAAATCGATTTTTTGAAGGCAGTCCTTTTTGGCTCACATTTTCGGAAAATTGATTTTTTCGGCAACTGTTGGTGGTCAGAAAAAAGTTAATAATTAATTTTTGGAAATAGGACCTAAAAGGCCTCTCATCTTAGTTGTTCGGATTGGACAGAAAATTGCAAGTTCCCTTAGATTTATAAATCACTAAGGCCCTAGTTCTACTTGAGAGCTCTGTTAGCTTGCCCAAAAATATGTCCGATTTTTCTTTTAATTTTGTAAAATATAACCAATTAAAATATGATCGTTTTTGACCACCCATTAACTTTTTTTTTGATCACCCACAGATATCGAATAAATAGAATTTTTAAAACGGCGGCCAAAAAAACGCTGCCGCCCCAAAAATCGGTTTATTCAAAATTTGAATATTCTCGATTGGTCTCTTTTTGAAGATTATTTAACCACCCCTTTTTTATTTTTCTTCTTTTTTTATTTTATTTGGTCCTCCTTTCCTCAATTCTTTTTTTCTGTTAGAATAATTCTTAAGTGTGGTCATTTTCACAAACGGTCATCTTCCAATTTCGCAATTAAAATAAAAAAAAAATTAAAAAAAAATAAAAAAAAAATAATCGATTTTTTTTTCAAAAATAAAAAAAAATATTTGGGTGTATTGTCAAAAAAAATTAAAGAGGGCTCAATAATGTTCAAAAAGAGACCAATCAAGATCATCAAATTTGAAAAAAATCATCGATTTTGAGGGCCCAAATTTTACAAAATTGATTTACTCGATAAGTGTGGGTGGTCTAAAATGGTCATATAATTGGTCATCTTTTATAAAAAAAAAATACAGCTCTGTTCGAGTAACGAGTTGCCACACCCCTAACTTATTTTTTCTTACTGAACACAAACACAATGCAGTTTCGACTTATTGTTCTAATTTTTTTCGAATTAAAAAATACATATGGATCAAAATTTAGACCGCAAACTAAGCCACGCATCTGAAATCAAAAAAATGTTTTCGGTAAAAAATTCAGCTGACGTACCCAAAATTTATTCTCGTCATAAACCACCGATTTTAGAAATCTCCGATATCCAAACCTGAACTGACGTTGTTTTTTTCTCAGATTTGGCAAAAAAGCATTTGCTTCTGAATTGTGACATTTCGAGTGACTGGACCATGTTAGGACGTTATAGTGAAGACATCTCGACCGCAATGTTTATTAATTCACAGCACATCAGAATACTTATCCTTTACTAACGAAGTAACCAATTAACATCATGCTATAGTGTAACATAATAATGTCAATCAAAATATAAAGGTACCTCTACCTAAGATATTTCCAAAACCGTCTACATAAACAAAATTTATCAACATTTCAATATAACTTTCATTTATCATAATATTTTGCTAATTCCAATTTGTCATTTTTGTTTGTGTTTTCATCTTGAATAGAAAGACGTTATCATCCTGAAGCCAACTGGATCAGATATCCTTAGTTGTGTGTCAAGAGGCAAACGAGAGGTAAGCATGGAATGATGATAAAATATAAATCTCTATATATTATATATGTATGTCTTGAAGACAATAATTTAATCTAGAAAAGAGAGTGACTTTTCTATCTTAGATACATAATACATATGTACATACATACATAGATAATAACTTTGTCCTTAACACGTCCTTATATCATTTTCTCTTTCTTATAAACATTATTATTATATCCTTTTTGACAGAATTTCGAATGTCAAAATCATATACGTGTGATTCAGCAGATGGACTCGGGTAATCGTTTATATATTTGTGGTACAAATGCTCACAATCCCAAGGACTATGTGATATATGTAAGTTACTTTTTTGTTTTGTTATTTATAAATATTGTTGGTGTTTTAGTGCCGTTACTATATATAGTTTATTTTCTAACGAATTATTTTTCTCCTTTTTTTTTTTGTGTGTGTTTGGGATTTTTGTATTTATTTTTTTTTTGTATTTGGCGAAATTCTTCTTTAGGCGAACTTAACACATTTACCCAGATCTGAATACGTGCCAGGAATTGGTTTGGGCATTGGCAAATGTCCCTACGATCCATTGGACAATTCGACAGCCGTTTATGTGGAAAAAGGCAATCCTCATGATTTGCCAGCTTTGGTAAGTCAGTCCGCACAATTCTACCTAACAAAACGAACAAAAAAAAAAATGAGAGAGGATGAAATATTTTTTTTTTTACTTTCTTCATTTAACTTGAAAATATTTTAACACGTGGAGTCATTTGGGTGACACGAATTGAAATTCCGTAAAAGGACACCAAATTAAATTACCAATCAAAGGATATTGACGCGATGTCAATATTCATCGTTTTTTTGCTTGCCCTCTCATGTCCTTTTTTTTTTTTGATTTGGAATAAAAAAAAAAATAAATTCAATTCCATCATCTATAATGTTTGGTTTATATCTCTTCAACAATTTTAGTATTCGGGGACAAATGCAGAATTCACAAAAGCAGACTCAGTGATATTTAGATCGGATCTGTATAACTTGACTTCTGGTCGAAAGGAGCATAATTTCAAAAGGACACTCAAATATGACTCGAAATGGCTTGACAGTAAGTTTTTTTTTTTTTTTTTTTCTTTTTTTGAACCCAAAATTATTCTACTTCCTGGGTTGAATTTTCTGTATGGTTGATGAATGAATAACATATAGTTCTCTATATAGGATATAGGGACGGATTGAGAGATTGCAAAGGAGTGTCCTTGCTCTCCATCGTATTTTAGTACAAATAAGTATTCAAGGATTTAATTTTTGAATTCATTCACCGGGTGGAAAATTATTTTTGCCAAAATATATATATTCATTTTTTTTTCATCGTTCATCTTGTCAAATATAATTCCCTCATCCATATCCTGGAGGGTGACAATAAACGAGATCATAACGCAATTTCACATGAAAAGGTCATGGAGCCTTTTTTTTTTATTGTTCTTTTGTTCGTGTTCGGTTATGTGGTTAAAAATATAAATTTCTTTTCATATTTTATTTTAGTTATTATTTTTTTTTTATTATTATTTTATTAAACTCTGGGATATTCCAAGGAAAAGATAAAAAAAATGAAAAGCTAGTGTATAGTCGGGGAGAAGCAATCGGAAGCAATTTAATAAAATACCCGAACATATACACAGAGGAAAATCAACAGAGAAAAAAAACACATACACATCACATCACATCACATCTGAAAGCCAACCAAATGTCCATCAGGCGCATCAAAAAAGGACTAAAGAATAAGTTTTGGGCGTTGTTGGAAGGACGAGATTAATTGAAATGAAAATGGGAGGCTTGGATTGTTGTGTTTTTTTTTTTATTATTATTTTTTTTTTTTTTGGTTTATGTATTAATATTATTTTATTTCACATTATGTGGCCAGTTGCTACCTAGCACAGCACAGAAGAATATAAAAAAAAAAAAAAAAACAAGCAAAAGGTAAATATTATATTTAACTTGACGTTGTTGGACCGGAAATAATTTCCGAAAAACGGATATGAAATGGAAGGATTCTGGATTTTTTTTTTTATTATTTTGGATCGGCAATTATGATCATCATCATCATATCGTCATAGTGAGGGTTGTTTGTATGATGTTTTAATAAATATACTCTAAATGATATCAAGGTTCTTTTTTATTGATTTATCCTACATTTTTGTTGTTATTTTACGGAGTGCCTACCTGCCTACAAAGCTGACCTAGTTAACAAGAATTTTTTTTTTTTTTATTGAAGTGAATGTAATGTAATTTTTTATTACTTAGAGCTTATCAGGATATTGAGTAATAATTGAAGTTAACAAGTTTAATGAATTTTCGTATTCAATTTGAATTCATTTTGTGTTTTTAACCAAATATAAAAAAATTTAATTAAAAGGAAAATAAAGTAATTGATCATAAGAATGATTGAGTTACAATTTTCACAATGCTATAATTAAATAATAGTAAATAGTTATTTGGAAATACCTAGAAGTTTAAAAACAACACTCACACAAGGTATAAATGAATTGCATAGGGATTTTTTCGTTGTATTAGTATTAGTATTAGCCGAAAATTGAAAATTTAGATCGAAAATGTTGGAGAATAGTTAAATTGCATATTTTTAGGTGTTAATGGTGGCGATATTTAGGAGTATAAAATAGAGGCAGGTGGAACACCAATAAGTTGATTCAGTGATCATAGTCAACATAGATCACCTCGCTTCTTCAGTCAAACTTTACAATGCGATCAACGCCTGCAGATGAACTTAACACTTGCCTGAAATTATCATATTTATGGCAATACATAAAGAAGTTACAATTGACGACGAACATGCGAGTTGCATTGCAGAACAATCAATCAGCCGATAATTTCTCAGAACAACTGTTGGCAATGGGAAATAACCGAATTCCGGTTGATGCTACAACTAGACTGATTTCGTTCACGTCTACTTTTTGTGAAATCACATCCATTTAAGGAAGAACTAATGAGAATAAATAATCAGAACTAATGGGAATACTTTCCCAAACATCGGCCAAAATTATTTGAACAAAGATTTGTTGATTGAACGTGCGATTTTAGCTGCGAAAAAATAAGAATATCGATGATTTGAATTTATTCGAAATCAAATATGTAGTAGCCAAAATGTATTCGTTCAAATCGGTTGATTTATAGTAATATACAAACGATGATTAAGCTCCAAGATATCCAATTGAATTTTTGACATCGTTGAAAGTACCAGGTTTACCGCACCGCACTATTTGGAACTCAAAGTCGGCACTATCATCATTATGCTGCGCAATCTGGACCAACTGCAACTTTGTCATGGAGCCAGGTTAACGGTAATGAAACTGATGAACAACGTCATCCAAGCATCCATAGTCAAAGGCAAATTCAAAGGCGAGGAAGTTCTCTTTCCAAGAATTCCAATTATACCGACCGACTTCCCATTCGAGTTTAAGTGCATTCAGTTTCTTATAAATTCAAAGGCAAGGAAGTTTCCAGAATTTCGATAATACTTACCAACTTGCCGATCGAGCTAAATGTATTCAGTTTATCAACTATTAAAAAAAAATGATGCTTTTCCCAAAATGCACAATTTTTAACCGCCCCATTATATTATCACATCACCATTAACTCTTCTGATTGGTTTATTTCGAAAATGGTTATTTTTATGAAAAAAAGTATGTTAATATTTTTTGTAGGAAATTTTCTAAGCTACAATTTAGTGCTTGATATTTTTTCTGTACAACAAACCATTCGGGAGTTATTCCTAAAAAACCATTTTGGAAGGCCTTTAACCCCGCATAAAATTGTTAGCGGCGCTCATATCGATGAAGACTTTTTACAGTTTCTTAAGATTATTTTCTACTTTTGCTGTTTTTATGGCTTTATTGACTGGGCTATAAATAAAATGTATTGAATTAAGTTCCAAAAAATTTTGATTCATTCATTATAGAGGTTTGACTTTCGAAGGGGTCATAAATAATTAAATGAATTTAAGGCAGAACAAAGTTCACCGGGTCAGCTAGTAAATAAATAATTTTAATCACTTGGAATAAAAGCAGAGCTTTCCTAAGTAAAAAATCGAAAAATGATTTAATTTGTATACGGGTCAATTATAGTCAATTATAGTTATAGGTCTATTATAGTTCTACTCTTCCGCCGGTAACAGATATTTACCATTCCACATTTTATTATGCTGAAGAAGTTTAAAAAGACCTTACCTAAGATTCTTCTGCTAAATAATAACTTTAACCAATTTTTCTTTCTTCACAGAACCGAACTTTGTTGGAGCTTTCGATGTTGGTGAATATGTATATTTCTTCTTTCGCGAACACGCTGTCGAATACATCAATTGTGGCAAAGCAATTTACTCAAGAATTGCTCGAGTATGCAAAAACGATCGTGGAGGCAAATACATGATCAGCCAAAATTGGGCTACATACTTAAAGGCACGCATCAATTGCAGCATCTCAAGTGAATTCCCTTTCTATTTCAACGAAATTCAATCCGTCTACAAAATGCAGCACGATGATACAAAGTTTTATGCTACCTTTACAACGAACACACACGGCATCTTGGGATCAGCAATTTGCAGTTACGACATAAAGGATATCAATTCAGCATTTGAAGGTGAGTAAACCGAATTGAGAGGGAGAAAGACAAAAAAAAAAAAAAAAAAACGAAAAAGAATCTATTGCAATTGGTATAGAACGCGTTGTGTCTGTGTTTGCCAACACTATTGAGAGAACACATATTGCTGACTTGAGCTTATCCGAGAGACTCCCCAGACTTCACATTTCCATATCCTCGCATATAGCTCACACTCCAGGTGAAGAGCTCTTTTGTGCACATATCCTCATTCCCATCATCCTTTTTTGGTGTTGTCGTGATAGTGTGAAAATGATATGCATCTGAATAGGTTTCTAGACAAATTCGACAGCATCCTGCGAGACGACAGTTTGGCTTTCTCTGCCTTGCCGTATATGAACATTCTCAACCGAGTGTAGGAATGCAGCCAACAACTTGAAAACTCGTTGAATTTCCGTTGCACCTTTTTTTTTCTTTATTCAATCTCGTCCTTCTTGCCGCGCATCGCATCGGTAATGTCCTTTTTTTTTGCATTTGGTTGATTTGTGAAGTAGTTTGACACATCACTGAAGCAAGATGTAACCAAATGGAAGGTATCCTTTCTCATCCAACCCTCTTAAAACACCAGACCCAGCAGCATCCTTGACAAAAAAAAAAAAAACAAAACTAGTTTATTCAAAAGAAGCGCAGTAGGAGGACGATGCATGGCAGCAGTATGAATCTGATGATGCACTGCGGAAGCAGAAATTCAAGTGACACTTTTACGCGGTTTTTGCACTTTTTTGCACGCTTCCTCCTCAGTCGAAAAATTATCCCCTGGGATTGTGCCAGGACGAACGAACGTTTCTCGTTTACGTGTAATACTTATACCTACACTTTTTTTTTTTTTTTTGTCGTTGTGGTACTGTGCCGTGTGTAGTGAATGACACCTGGCAATAACAGCAGCAGCCGGATATGTTATGTGTGCAGCATGGAATATCAAGGATTTCACACCTCACAAGGTGATTCGTGTCCTGTTTTTTTTTTTTTTTTTGTTCATCCTATTCGGTGTTTGGGTGATGGGTTTGAGATTGTGTTGGGTTGTGTTGGATGGATGACATTCATTTGTAATACTTGCACGCATTTTACTGCCATAGCAGCATACATATGTATATTCACACATGTGAACCATATAGTGTAATATGCCATGTCGTATTGGGAGCTTGAAAGCGAACGAAACGTTTTATGTTCGTTCGCTTTTTTTTTTGCTCCGGAAATGGAAAAAAATTTCTCTCTGAAATACGGATATTGTTAGAGACGTATGATGGCTACATTTTGTAGATGTAGCTATCTATACAACTGACTTGAAAGCTGAATTTTCATTTTTCTGTCTGGGGATTTTTTTCAAAAAGCTTATTTTTCTTCTTCTTTATAGGAGAATATTACTCTATATAGCCAACCAATAAGGTATATACCTATATACATATAGGTGTACACTTTTGTTGCTTTAGATAATTTAGTTTGGTTGTAGTTTGGAAAGTATTCGTTCGTTGGAAGAAAATTGATTTCAGGATACTTTGTGGTATGTTTGGTGTCAGATGCGCTTCATCATATTTTCATAGATGAAAAATAACAATTGCTCAATTTATACTTATGATTTAGATATACAATGAAAGGTAAAATAAGTATGTTATGTGACTTTATTAGTTGCAAGGAAAAAGAGGAAACAACATTAGAAGTCGCTGATATCATGATTTAGAATTTCATTCAATTTAATACATTAAGTTGTGGATACAAGAAGTTGAGATTGGTAAAGTTGCTTTTATTGTAACGGGTGATTTTTTAGCTGGTTTGGTTTTGGCAACACTGGTTTTGACAGCTGACGTGTGTTTAGTACCTTGTGTCACTGTCAAACAGCTTCAGTTTGGTTTGCAATTTAACCATGGATCGTCTTACAAATGAACAACGCTTGCAAATTATTGAATTTTACTATCAAAATTCGTGCTCGGTTCGAAATGTTCATCGCGCGCTGCTTCCATTTTATGGTCGGCATTCTCGACCTTCTGAGCAGTCTATTCGGAAGATTGTGACCAAATTTCGCACCAAATTTACTTTGTTTGACATTAAACCACCAACACGTTTACGTACTGTGCGTAGTGAAGAAAATATTACGGCCGTATCAGCTAGTGTGACAGAAGACCGCGAAATGTCGATTCGGCACCGTTCCCAGCAGTTAGGCCTTTGTTACAGCACTACGTGGAAAATTTTGCGGAAGGATTTGGGCGTAAAGCCTTTTAAGATACAGCTGGTGCAAGAACTAAAGCCAGCCGACCTACCACAACGCCGAATTTTTGGTGAATGGGCTCTTGGAAAGCTGGCCGAGGATCCGCTTTTTTATCGAAAAATTGTGTTCAGCGATGAGGCTCATTTTTGGTTGAATGGGTACGTAAATAAGCAAAATTGCCGCATTTGGAGTGAAGATCAGCCAGAAGCATTGCAACAGCTACCAATGCATCCCGAAAAAGCCACTGTTTGGTGCGGTTTATGGGCCGGCGGCATTATTGGGCCATATTTCTTCAAAGATGATGCGAATCGCAGCGTTACTGTCAATGGTGAACGCTACCGAGCGATGATAACAAACTTTTTTTTGCCCGAAATGGAAGTTCTTGACTTGCATGATATGTGGTTTCAACAAGACGGTGCCACATGCCACACAGCACGCGAAACAATGGCGCAATTGCGAGGCGAGTTTGGTGAACAGTTAATTTCACGTTTCGGGCCGGTCAATTGGCCGCCTAGATCGTGCGATTTGACACCATTAGATTATTTTTTGTGGGGGTATGTCAAGGCTAATGTCTATAGGGACAAGCCCGCTTCGATTGACGCACTGGAAGCCAACATCCATGCATTCATTCGTGAGATACCGGCCGATATGTGTGAAAGAGTATGCCAAAATTGGACTCAGCGGATGGGCTACCTGAGACGCAGCCGCGGTCAACATTTGCATGAAATTATCTTTAAACATTAAATTGCAAGGTTCAAACTATCGATTCAAATAAATATTTCATTCATTTTTTCGAATTTTTTGTGTTTTTTTTTTTAAAAAAGTTCTAAACCTCTTAAAAAATCACCCATTACAATTATTTTAAAGTAGGCGTAGCAGTAGCGGGAAATTAAATTTGGTGATTTCTTATCCCCTCTATTAAAATGCCTGAACGTTTTATGCAAATTTGTTAATTGATTCCTTTACAAACTAAAATATATAAGTAACTGGCCCCGCCTCAAAGGTTTAAACTTCTCCACCGATTGATATGTACACATGCCATTTAGCATTTTTAGATAAAATTCTTCTTTTTGGAACACAAAACTAGAATCGTGTAAAGCGTTAGCATGATTTGAAAAAAAAGTACGTATACGCCTAGGTGCACAAAATTAATTAAAATTAATAACAATTGCCTATTTGATAATGTTAAGTAAAGCTACCAACATCGTCTTATACGGCTTTCAAATAAAAGCTGACGCGGTGTGAAATAATTTCCTCATCATTTCCCACAAGTCATATATCAACTCCCTCAGCAGCGTGAGACCACACAAAATGTGATCTTCATTAGAAGTTCAATGTGTTGCCTCACGCGCTGAGTGATTATGCTGATTTTCCATTTTTTTGCTTTGCCTTCTGCAAGCATTCCCATAGTTTAATTTTTATTATTCTTTTCTAAAAATAGCGACCGTGATAAGACCTGTAATGAAGTAAAATTATTGAACAAATTGAATGAAATTATTGAACATTAATGTTATTATAGTTTATTCGTAAATACACATAAAAATAAAATAAAAATTATTGAACAGATAATTTCTAGTGAGAGTGTATCCGTTATTTAATTAAACTAATCGATATGGTAACCTTAAGAAGCTTATAAGTTATAACTTAAGTTCTATGTAATATTATGGTTAAATCTTTTAGAGATTAAGGTTCTTGAATTTACTGTTTTTGTTGTACATATTATTTGAATAATGTTGTAAAATTAAAAACACAAAAATAATCGTAGCTTTATTTTTATACCTCTGGTTATATTTTAGATAAGACGTTTAAAAATTCATCTGAGCCATTTCCGAGAAATAGAACCCTATCATTCTACATTTATATGATGGCTCAAAACAAAAAATTGATTTTTTACTCAAGGAAAATTCGTAAATTTGCTTGGGCTATAGCTTAACGACATCCTGAGGGAAGTAAACTTTCTAACCCAAGTAATATTGTTCCTCTCATAAGACGTTTCAAGAGCTGAACTAGACTAATCTAAGGGAGATAAAAGTAATGGGATACAAAAGAGCATTATTATGGGATTTTTTTTTTCAGATTTTGAGAGCTTAGCTTTGCGGAGTTTTATTAGTTGAAAAGGGAAACCATAATCAGCTGATTTGTATAAAATGTTAAGGCATTATAATCAAGAAATCATAAGAAATCATTGCAATTAAATTCAATCTACTACCACGACTTCTACAAAAATTAAATATATTTTTTAAAATTGATAAAACCCAGAATTTTGTAAATTTAAATTTCTTGTTTTTTTTATTTGTTTACATAATAAACAAACATCAATGCATAAAAAAAATACGTTTTGGACCAATCGTGTGCTAATTCTAATCCACTGTGCACTTTTTAGTGAGCGGAGACTGACACTTCCCAAACACATATGGTGTTGTCAGAGTAACCAGCGAACATGGTTTGTCCAATAATTGTGGTGGATCGGCCTTAGCGGATGATGAAACAACCTTTGGGCTGCGTTAATCGACAGTCTTCTTGCATGCCCAATCCCAGATCTTGATGGATGGGCCGTAAGCAACGTACAACCAGTAGTGGCATTGATGACTTTGTGCTCCAAGGTATACAAGTTCTTGCCATCATTGATATCCAACAAGAGAGCCTTGGCGTCCTTGCCACCGGATGTGCAGAGAGACCCATCGAATGGGACGGTCATGGTGTTCAAGTAACCACTGTGTCCATGGTAGTTGTTCTTCAACTTGCAGTTTGCCAAGTTCCAGATTTTGACGGTACGATCCCAACCGCACGTTTGTTTGAGTGGTTTGGAGAGAAACGCACACAAGATACGCAGTCGGTGTATCCATCTTCTTGAACGGTGTACTTGTACTCGGCCAAGGTGTTCCACAGCTTGATGGTCTTGTCCCGAAATCGAGAGACAATTTGACAGTTGTCAGCAGAGAGTTGTCTTCATCGCGGGTCAATTTCCACACAATCAATGTCATATCACGAGAAGCAGAAATTATGGTATGTGGATCCTTAGGGTTGGTAGCAGAAACTTGGGTAACCCAGCCATTGTGTCCCAAAAGTGTACCTCGTAATTGTAATGTTTCGGACATAATTTAAATTAATCTACTTTTGCCGGAGCGTTAGCGACACGCGTCAACTAGAGAAAAAAGTTTTGCGAAAAAGAATTTTTAGCAATTAGTTTTTTTAAAGGCTCCGCTAAATTTTGTCCCAAGAAATAAGGCCCCAATGAAAAATAAAATAGGGACCCAAACCTATGAATGCAAAATAATAAAATAATATAATAAAATAATTAAAACGAAAATTCTTAAATGTTGGCGTTGTATTTCATTCAACATATCTAATCTCTTTATCTAATTTTCAACAAATTCCGTTAAAAATCACCGCATACCATAGAAACATCTCAAAAAAAAAAAAAAAAAAAAAACTCTCAAAATGTATGCCAAAAGATATAAATTGCTCTAGCATAACCCATCCAATTCTTCCCATCATAAATCTCAAGCTAAACAACTTAACTTACATCTTTTGCAAAATACAATTTATGTATACATTCTACCGCAATCTCATCTACTAAATGAAACCATAAATACATATATACACTCCTCCCATCAAGTTCTTTGCCAACCAACACACACACAAATTTCGAATAAATTAATTTAAAATTTCAAACCAAAAAAAATAAAATAAAACAAAATTGAAATAAAAAAAAATATATGTACTCTCTCTCTCTTTGCAGGAAAATTCAAAGAGCAAGCCACATCTAATTCCGCATGGTTGCCTGTGTTGAACTCAAAAGTTCCTGATCCACGTCCTGGCACATGTATCAACGACACTTCAACCCTTCCGGACTCGGTGTTAAACTTCATACGAAAACATCCGCTAATGGATAAAGCTGTGGATCATGAGTTTGCCAATCCAGTCTTTTTCAAACGTGATATTATCCTTACCAAATTGGTGGTCGACAAGTAAGTTATAAGTCTTGGCACATCCACAATATACGGGACTTGCTTAAGTGTTTTATTTTTTTTGTTCTACCATCATACTCGTACACAAAAATTAATAATAGAAAATGAAAAAAAAAATCCTTAAAGATGTATAGCTGTGACGAGTGTGTGCTGGAATCTTTAAACTGATATTGCACTCGCCAAATAAGCGTATTTCACTGTTAAATAAATTAAAGAATAAAAAATATATATATCCTTTTTTTGAAAATAATAACAAATTTCAAAAATATCCTTGTTTTTTTTTTTTGTCTTTAAGGATCCGAATAGAAAAGCTGAATCAAGAATATCTAGTATATTTTGCTGGTACAAATACGGGTAGCATTTATAAAATCGTTCAATTCATTAAGTACGGACAACGCCATTCCAATTTGCTGGATATCCTTGAGATAGCGAAAAATGAGCCCATTAGAGAGATGGATCTAAGCCAAAAGACTGGCTCGTTGTATATAGCTACAGCGCACAGTGTGAAACAAATCGACTTGGCAATGTGCAATCGACGGTATGACAGTTGCTTCCGTTGCATCACAGATCCGTATTGCGGCTGGGATAAGGATGTGGGTGCTTGTCGGCCATATCAGTTAGGATTGCTTCAGGTGCGTTCAATAAAAAAAAAAACAACACACTAAAGAAATGGCAAGGGGTCGTATATACAGATGGGGTTTCTTTGCTTCATCTGTGTCGATTTGTCAGGACCACTAAATGTTCACTAAACGTTTTCAATCTAATTTTTTTTTCTCTATCTCCCTCTTTTATATCTATCTTTTGCACATCAGGACGTGGGCAATGAAACATCAGGCATTTGTGATACGAGTGTACTGAAGAAAAGAATAACAGCCTCGTATGGACAAACATTGCATTTGTCGTGTTTTGTTCGTTTGCCGGAAGTTCTGCGACAGAAAACGATACGATGGTATCATCATTCAACGGAAAAGGGAAGGTAAGTGAAAAGTGTGATATATGTACCCACACATGTTACGTATACAGAGAGAGATAAGAGCACTACTTTGGCTTTCTCTCTCTCACTCTCTTATACTGTTTGTATTTTTGTTCGGGTTTTCTTTTAAATTTGCCCGAAATTGATTGTCACATTCTTTCTTTGAAATTAAAGAGCAATCAGATTTATAACCTTTCAAATATACACGTGCACTGTTCGAGGAAGTTTTATACCTTTTTCATCCTATTTTTTAAGGTTATTAGTTATTTTACACAAAGAAATTTTAAATATTCATCAAAATTTATGTCTAAAGCGCCATCTGATGGGCGTTAAAGCAACACATGCTACACTGAGAGATATCAAAAATTTTAGAACAAGATTCCTCAGTTTTTTTGTCAAAATAATCAGACAAAAATTAGATTTAAAATGTAACTATTTATAGGGTGAAATGGGGTATGAAAAAAAAATGGTATCTCAATTTTAAAAACAATCTCTTTTAATGATTGAAAATAAACTTCCAGGATCACTATAGCGATATAATATTAAAAAAAAAAAATTTGTATAAACATAAAGATATAGGGTGAATTTGGGTAAACACAAAAAATGGTAGATATATCCGATTATAAAAAAATCTTTTTAAATAATAAATAATATTTAGAAGGTAGACTTCAAGGATAATTTTAGAGCTAGATATTTTTCAAAATTTAGCTATTTATATACATAGGGTGAATTGGTGTAGAAATTACATGATACATTTTAAAAATACTTCCTTTTAAGACTGGCCAAATATTTTTGATTGTGTTTGAAAGTTTAAACTTTAAGGGTTAAATATTTCTCAAGTTTTAATTTGGCTTCTATAATTTTCATCCATGGTAAACAAAAATAACATAATACAGAGTGTGCATTAGTTGCGACAAAAAGCTAGGGAACGAGGGTTGGTCGAGAAGATAAAGAGGGAGGGTTTATTTCCCCCGGAAATTAATTTTCTTCTATATTTTTTTTTTTAAAGAAAAACCATTCCTTAATTTTTTGTATTTGGTTAGAATTTAATACAAAAATTGAGTGAAAGCGAATTAACCTAAAAGTAGTTTTGGTTATATTTGATTTTCTTAAAAACTAGATGACATTTAAATATCTGTGGTCTTGTTAATTATAAACGTTGTCTTACTTTAGACAAATGTCTAACTTTGGAAAATAGGTTCAAAAACCTTGTTTATTGTTGTCTTATAGCTGCCTAACTTAAGGCAGTGTCTAAGTAGACAAAAATCTAATAAATATGACTGCTAGTTTTTAGTGGTTGATTCAAAATTTATAAGATTTATAAAAATAGGTTTGAAAAACAATTTAAAGTTTAAATATTAATTTTTGAAAAACTATTCACTAAAACAATTTGATTTAAAAACTGAATCGAAATCAAGTTGATTTTTTTAGAAAATAGGCTTAGGGGGAAATAAATCATCCCTCCCATTCCTGCTTTTATTTAAATAAATTCCAATATAACTGTTTTCCAAATATTTTTTATATGAACATTTCATTTAATTTTTTTTTTTAAATGTAAAGGGTGTTTTTTTAGAGGTATAGAACTTTAAGTTGGAAACACTATTTTAACTGGCGGCCATTTTGTCAGGTGTCAAGTGATTTATTTTTAGTTGGGTGTGGCATTTCAACATGAATAGACTAGACTGACGGACGCCTGAATAACGCTTCCAAATTGTGCAAATTTATTTTGAAAATCATGGTTCTGTTCGAAATATGTATCGCGTACTACGTCCATTTTACAGTCAGCTAACTTTTGGTTGAATGGATAAACAAAACTGCCGTATTTGGAGTGATTATAATCTTCAAGTATATGTTGAGACACCGTTACATCCACAAAAACTGACTGTTTGGTGTGCTTTATGGGTTGGTGGAATAATTGGTCCGTACTTCTTTAAAAACGATGCTGGCCAGAACGTGACCGCTATAGAGTCATAATTTTTACTGACTTTTTCGTTCATCAATTGAACAACCATGATGTGCACGAGCTGTGGTTTCAACAAGACGGCGCAACATGTCACACAGCTCGTGCTACAATTGATTTATTGAAGGAAACGTTTGGTAACCGCATAGTTTCACGTTACGGACCCATGAATTGGCCTCAAAGATCGTGCGATTTAACGTCGCTTGACTAATTTCTGTAGCGATAAGTGAAGTCGCTAATCAACGCCGATAAGCCCTAAACGATTGACCACTTGGAGGACAAAATTCGCCACGTTTTTGCCGATAAACGGCTACAAATGTTGGAAAAAGTCATCGAAAATTGGACCTCCAGATTAGACTAGGTCCGAGCCAGCCGTGGTGGTCATATGTCAGAAATCATATTTAAATTATAATGCCAGAAGATTATATAAGTAAATTTCATGTCAATTTAAAAAAAATCATCTTTGTTTTATTCCTTTTCAAAGCTCTATACCTCTTACAAAAAACACCCTTTATAACTATTACTCTTTGACAAAAGGACACCCTAATTGGTTGAGTAATAAACCAGTTATTCAAATCAAAGTTCTATATAAAGAATGATAAAAAGTGTGCACTTGATAAAAAATTATAAGCAATTTCAAGTAAAAAAAAAAAAAACAACCCCCCACGAAGCAACTCCCTGAAGAACTCTATAAACCACTCAATTTTTGAAGTAAATACGACGTTATTATTTGCCACCCCTTTTTTTTCAAAATTAAAATATATACATATATCATTCAAAAACATCTGTTGTCTCCATGGAATCGAATGAGGTAAAGGTAGCAAGTATAGTTAAATGGGTAGATGATGATTTTACAGGAGTTTCATAAAATACAAAATATACCACCCACCGTATAAATATACAATACATAACACACAACCCCTCTTATAAATAGAAAGTCGGAAAACATTTTTGAGGTGTGAAATTGGAAATTGTGTATAGCGCGCGTATAAACTTTATACCCTTCGTCCTGATTCAGAATAAAATAAGAAACAATGTTATTTTTTTTTTTTGCCAAAAATATTCTTACATGCACAATATTACAACCATGAACCAACAACAATTTTCAATTGGAAAAATCATCCCCCAAGGGGATTTAAAAAGAAAGAGAGAGAGAGAGAGAGAGTTCTAACTTTTTTGAATGTCGGCGAAAAAACTAATTAAAATCCGATGTTTATTTCTATTTATTTGGCTCTCGCCCTTTCTACGTACCTACATATAGATATACTCTAAATACTCATAATACGAACATCGGTTTTAATATCTCTTCATTTTTTGTCTTCTATTTTGTGTGCTTAGATACGAAATCACTTATACACCATCGAAGTATATCGAAACGTCAGAGGGTGGCCTGGTACTGATTTCGATAAACGAGGGCGACAGCGGTCGTTATGACAGTTATTTGGATGGCACGCTCCTTTGCAGCTATAGCGTGAATGTCGATGCGCACAGGTGAGTTTTTTGAATATCCTGTTTTTATTTTTTTTTAATTCTTATCCACATATACATACATACATATCTAGGCTGGAAATATCCCTTTTTTCGTTCTACCTATGTATGTTAGGTCCTTGTCTATATGTATTTTCAATTTTTTGGGGATAGACAAACTTTTTTGGCTAAAGTTTCCTATAGGGCAATTGATATAATTTGAAAGTTCATTCATTTTTTTTGTTTAAATTGTTTTAACTGTAACTTGACTTTTAGAGAGATTAGAGGTCGTTAGGATTTTAGTTTTTTTTTTTTTTCGTTTCATTTTAATCCTAGTCCTATAGATCGGGTCCTTAAAAATTGTCAATTCTCGTTTTTCAATTAAATCGAATGACCATGGTGATTAAATTGATTGCCAGTGCTCTAACGTTGCGTAAGAGCATTGCTGAGGCTGTAATTAAATTCCATTTTTCATCTCGTTAGTTATAGAGAGGACCAGGTGTTTTATTATATATTTTTTTTAGAATCGGATTTCATCTGTTTTGAGGATGTTAAGCTATCGTATGTATTTTGTCTTTTTTTTAATTTTATTTTTGTAAGAATTTTCTTCTTTTTTTTAATGAAATTTGAAACTTTGAATATGTTTTTTTTTTGTCTATTTCAATTTAGGTGTACACCGCCATCGAAAAAGAATGATTACCAGAAAATTTATTCGCATTGGTGCAACGAGTTTGAAAAATACAAGTCTGCGATGAAGCAATGGCAAGCGACGCAGGAGGTTAGTATATTCTATACATATGTTGTTTTTTTTACAGCGTTTTTGTTTTTTTTTTTTTTTGAATTTGTCTCTTATAATAAATTTGATTTAAAGAGATCTAACATAATTTTTTTATTAAATTATTATTTCAGCAATGCAATGCAAAGGAGAAGAAAAATAGCAAACACATAAACGATGTTCTAAGTGATGAGGTAACAGTCTGACCTCCTGGTAAGTTATAAGTTATTTATAACCATCATTGGTTGCTCTTATCATTTTTACTAAAATATAAAAAAAATATTGAATAAAAAAGGTCACGAAAAAGGAATAATAAAAAAAAAATATAATCCCATAGACACTCTCATAATTGTTATGGTTGATCATAATAAAACCCAAAAATGTACCACTAGAATATTGCTGTTTATGTTGGCCAATAGTATTAGCACAAAATTAGAAAACACTTTGCAACATTTTCGACTAATTGTTGTTTTTCTAAATTTTGTACAAATTTATATTTTAATCATTAATTTCACATGAAAGTATAATGAATTCAAACACATACAAAGGTTTTCCATTTTGTGGTATAGATTTGTAATTTTGACAGTTTTGACTGATTTTTTTCAGAAATTAGACACAGTTTAAATCTAGGCAGAAAAGACAATGGGTAAATTTGACATATACAGAAGACTAAAAAAAACTCACAAGTGATTGCGACAAAGCTATTGCATCCATCCGTGAAATGTGGCTGTTTCGTATGAGCTATGGTCGGGTGTTGTGTTTTTTTTTTTTTTGTTCGAAAGAAGATGGACTGAAATTTACCGTCAATTCTTAGCGCTATCCCCGTATGATCGCCGAATTTTTTGAACTAGAAATTAAGATTGTGATCTACAGTTCCAAGAAGAAGAAGCACAGTGGGGCCGAGGTGAACAATATCGATTATTCGAAAACAATGCTTTCAATTAAACGATTCATGTTTCTGAAAGTATATTAGCCAGGAAATCTGGATACACAAATGAAACTTAAGTAAAAACCATTAAATAAAAATCCAAAGTCAAAATATATGGAATTATGTGTAAATTTGAATAAAATTGTCAAAAGTAAAAATAAAATAAAATTTTTTGAGTGCTGGGACTCACGCTTAAGATGTGTAAATATCAAATTAAATATTCAAGTGTTGGTTTTACATCACAAAATGCGACGAGTTCGAACTGTCAACAAAATTTCAATTCAAACCCAACTCGATCTTTCAATAACGTATCCAAAATACATCAACGTATCGTAACGTGTAACAGCACGTGATGTGCTACAGAAATTTTCACGTTTTTTTAGTTTACCCTAGTTTATTAGTTAGTATTAGTTTATTGACATTTAGTCAATAATCATCTGCCTTTACTTGATCTTCCGGTCTTAACGCAGCTATAATGAGCTACATATTCTAAAGAGCGAGAAGCGCGTTACAAGAAGTTTTTTGTGGGCGTGTCAGTAGTTGGAATTTGTATATGGTCATTCCTTATATCTACTATCTTTTTTTCATGTTTGAAAATTTTATTGAAATCGGTTAGGTGGTTTTTTTCGAAAAACGAAAAAAAAAGGTCAAAAAATGAGGGTGCGAAAAATTATATATTTTATTTCTTAGAAAACTTTATCTATAAGGCAATTTCGATTTGTATCCATTTTGACGACTAAAAGTAGGCGTGGCAGTGGGCGTTAATTATTGTTTTGATTTATCATTTAATTCCTTATCGTGCCTATAAATTTTATTAAAATCAGTTCAGTGGTTGAGTTTCTTTTAGAATTTTTGTCCACTTTCCCATACAAAGTGACCCACTGTATGCCAGCTCATTTTGCCATTCCACATGCCGCTAAGCTGAAATTGTATACATTTTTATTTAAAGACATGTTAGACGTCAATTTGACTAAATTTTAAATTAGCAGCTATAAGAACATTATTTTTATAAAATTTGTAAATTTAGCATCACATTTCGACTTAAATTTTAAAGCTTGTGATTTTGAAAAATTATATCTAGGCAATGACACTGGACTCAACATCTTTTAATTATTTAAGTATACCAAATTTTTTAGTTTTCTTCGACAAATGGAATGGAAAATGATTTTTCTTACCAAAAATCAACAAAAGGTACCACCACACTGTAGGCAGGTTTTCTCTACCGGTTGTTAACTTTGTGACCTCAATTGCTTGTTTTACAACACGAAACGCTTCTTTTTTTGATACAAAGCTTGAATCATGTGAGATAGCATAAGCGGATTATAATATAACTATCCCTTACCGATGATTACAGGGTTTAATCATATTCGGGGTCTTACAGTAGCATCACTATGTGTTGTGTTGTTTTAGTTGAACAATGCACTTTTTAAACAACATAGAAAACATAAGATTAATCTTCATCATCTTGTTCGGACACTCAAGCAATACCCATGCACTTGCTCAAGGAATATCCATAAATATAAATTTTTGTAGAGTTATTTTTTTTTTGGTTTGTTTCAGTCAGAGCTTTCTTGAAATCTCTTTAACACAAAAAAAAAAAAACATCCAAATTATTGATTTATAATCTCATACAACTATTTTGTATTCTTATATCTTTTCAGGCAGTATAACAACAAACAAAAGACTGACGTTTTAGCTTTTGAGAGACAATATTACAATTTTATTTTCGCAAAAAAAATTATGAATTAAAAAAAAAATACATTTAACGAATTCAGTGTAAACTATCATTAAAAAAAAACTTCACACTCACTCAAAAAATAAACAAACAACACCAACCACACAGAAACATAAAGCAAAAAAAATAACGAAAAAAAAACAAACAACAAAAATATATTAAAAATAAAAAAAAAAAAAAACAAAACAATTCCTGCCAATATTTCTCTATATACTTCGATATAAAACAAAGGATTATTTTGCCAACTTGCCTACAGCCTATTATTACAAAAACAAAATATATTAAACAACAACAAACCCAAACAAAAAAAAACTCTCCAACAAACTCAAATGACCCACTGCGCATATAAACAACAAACAGATCGAAACAGAAAGCACCACCTTGAATTTAATAAAAAAAAATAAAAATAAAATAAAAATAAAAATAAAAATTAAAACAAAATATCCAAAAGCTGCATCACACTGATCACCCACAACAAAGAAAAGAGACAACAAACGTAGCATCATCTAAAAATCAGACAAAAAAAAAGCATGAAAATGAAAGAAAAAGAATTTATTTTTAAAATTAACCTGTAAGTATATTTAAGTTTTTTATTTAGATATTTTTGCAAAATAAAATTAAAAAAAAAATTAAAAAAAGAGAACAAAAAATGTATAAAACAAGAGTGGACCTAAGCACACAACAGAGAGGTATCTAAATGATAATTAAATTTTCGAATTTGTTATGAAATCTCAATGTAAATAGAATAATTTTGTTTTTAACATTAACTCTTAAGCTTAGCAATAAAAAAAAAAAAAACATAAAAATGTTGTTGCGAATTTTCATTTAAATTTTATTTAAATGTTTTTAATTTTTATTTTATTTTGACTGTACAGATTTAAAAACAAAAAATAAACGCGCAATAAAAATTTTAAATAGCAAAATGAAACAGAGAGATAGAAAGATGATGGAAAAAAAGTGAGAAAAATCTATATATATATATATTATATTATTATATAAAATCTATAACATAAGAAAGCATTTAAATATTTTTGTGAGTTAATTTGTATAATGTTATCTCGTTCATGTACAATTGCTGGCAAATGGTTATTCAATACTTTGGTGGATCGACTTATAATAAAAAAAAAAATAAATTTATATAAAAAACACAAATCCAGGATAAAATTTTGCTCAGTTTAAACAAAAAATGTTTTCTCAAAAATGTTAAAAATAAATATAATTTTCAAATGAGATTAAAAAAAAATCTTCTATCAAAGTGGTGGATGATTGCTTTGCATATGGCAATGTAATGTTTATGATAAGCAATAATAAATTAAATAAATTTAATAAAGCTTTTATGAGTAAACTTATAAAACAAAATATGTGTATAATAAAATTTTTCAAAAATAGTTACTAGCAAAACCTGTTATTGTAAATTTGCCAAAACAATAGAAAATTAAAAAAAAGGAAAGTTTTTACGAATGAGGTTTTTACTTATTTTTTTTTTTTTTGTTAATAAAAATATTTAAATTCACTTTGAATTTCTATTTAATTCTTAATTTAACTTCTGCCTAAAAATAATTATCTTTGCTTCAACATTTTTTTAGCCATTTTACATTTTCTATATGTTTATTGAGTTTACTTTAGTTCATTATTATTCATAAAACATAAATTATAGGTGATAAACATAAATATCTTTTTTTCTTACAAAACCTCATTCAATAAAAAAAATCTAATTTTTCGATAAACCTTCATTCAAAAATAAGAAAAAAAAAATACATAAAATAAAATAAAATCCGTACTAGAACTAAAAAAAATTAAAATTTTAAATAAATAATAAATAATTTTTGTACTTAAATTAAAAAAAAAAAAAAACAAAATAAAAATTACTTCATAAATTAAAAATAAATCTTAGTATATTAATATTAAAAAATCTAAAATCTAAGTAAATACTGAAATATTTTTTTCTAGGCGCTATAAAATGTGTATAAATAAAAAAAAAAGAAGCAAAATAAGTATTCAGATAAAAATTCAAAAAATACTGCTAATATTAATTTAGTTTTTATTCTGTGGATGTTTTAGTATAGGTACGAATGAAATGAAATGAAATAAAAAAAAATAATAATGATGTGAGCGGCCTTTTGAATGAGTGTAGTAAATGGAAATAAAAAAAAATATATGTATGTATAAAAAAGTATATATATATATATATATTATAATAATTGTATAATATTAAATCTATTGTGAAATGTTTTGTATGACAATCACATGATGGAAAGTTTTCTAAGAAAAAAAAAATAAAATTAAAAATTTTAAATAAATGAAATGAAAAGTGAAAAAGCTAAAAATAATAATAATATTAAAATATAGTTAAAAATAATAATAACAAAAATAAAAAAAAAAAAAACTACATATATAAAAAAGAAACAAAACAGAACAAACAAACAACAACAAATAAAAAAACCGAGAAAGTTTCATGAAAACGGGGTAAAAACAAATTTTAAGAATTAAATAAGAAATAAAAAATGAAAGATGGAATAATAAGTAAGAAAAAAAAATGCAAAATCAAATTAAAAACAAAAAACACTTTTAACTAAAAAAAATGTCAATAAATGTGATAAGATTCCTTAAAAAAAACTGATATAGTCTTTTATTTACAAATTTCTTTTTTAGCTCAGTATGCTCAGAACTTCGATCAGGAGTATAGGATTCAGAACGTCACAATGATAGTAGAGTTAGTGCTGATGATGAACGCCAAAGAAGCGTTTGAAATGCATTCGCGTTTAATGTACCTAAGTCTTTTTTTGTTGTAATTGACTTCGTTTTTATTTTGTGTGAAACAATAAGGTGTTATGTTCAAATAAGGTGTTTTATTTATTTATTCACTTTTTCTTAATAGTAGAGGCAAAAAGAAAAAAACTATAACAACAACAGTATTTGGGTATGGCCTTTATCATGATAAATATTTAACACCACGTTTCTTTAGGTTGCATTGTGATGTTTGTTGTACGTTTTAGTTGACAGCATATCAGTTGCGTTGCGATAAATTGCATTGAAATTGGCTTGAAGGCCTAGACAAAAAATGGATATTAAATTTAAGACTTGGATAGCACAAACTTGATCTTGTTGGTTAAAGTTCTTACGTAGGTAAATGTAAGAAAGGTATATGTAATATATATTAATAGTTAAGTAATATAAATAAATTATAAAATTTATTATAGAGAAAAAATTAATATCTAATACTTAAAAAAAAAGAATAATTTTTCCTGCATAAATACGTACCTATAAATGATTTTTAAAATGCAATAGTCTATAAGACTATCAAGAAATCGGTTAAGGGAACACCTCAAGACAATATAAAAAACAAAGCGTCAAAACCCTATTTCAGTTATCCGTTTTTTTTTTTTGTTTAAAACCTGAAACGCAGTGGAAAATGCATAAAAAAGGGTGTTTTTTTTTTAGAGGTCAAGAACTTTAAATTGGCAAAACTGTCTTCAATGACAGCAGCTGATTTAATAGGTATTAGTTGTTTTGAGATTGGGCGGATTCAAGAGTTTAAGTTTTAGATCTGAATTTTCTGATTACTGAATTTATGTCTTTGAACGCAAAAAAAAAAAAAAAAAAACAATCTGAAATTTCAGTTAAAAGGCGCTGTGTCAAATTCTTGAAATTACCTATAGGATTTACTTTGTATCATAATAAAATAGAATTTTAATTATTATATTCGTAAATTAAATTGTTCCACAATAATCGCATACGAAATTCTGAGAAGATTTTGGGTACGGGAGCCCGTTTATGAGAGCCCGTTTTTGAGAACCTTTTTTTTAAAACCCGCCTTTAAAATCTTGTTTTTTTTTAATACTTTTTTTTTAATAATCCCGCTTTTAAGATCCTGTTTTTTAAATTCCTGTTTTTATAATCCCGCTTTTCGAATAAACACAAGGTGTTTTATTTTAAAAATCTGCGGTTCAATGCACAGGCCCAACTTTTCATATTGGGGAACTGCTAGATAATCAAAACTCATATAAGAGTACAATACCTATTGAGTTATATGTACTTATCTAATTACGAAACGGGCTAAGCGGGATTAAACGGGATTTTAAAAAGCGGGCATTGTAGAGACGGGATTTTATTTAAGCGAGATTATTAAAAGCGGGATTTAAAAAAAAAAAACAGTATTTTCGAAACGGGATTTTAAACATTTTTTTTTCGTGATTTAAAAAAACAGGATTTTAAAATACGGGCTTCCGTTATGCTCCTTTTTCTTTAAAACTCACTTAACAATAAAAAAAAAGTTCGTTCATTGAAATAAATATTGAATTTTCATGACCAAAATTTCAAAAATCAAACACCAACCCCAGTGAAAATTATAAAGTTCAACTTTATGTGTAGTATTTCAGCTGCTTTGACATTTCGTCCACCACAAACAACTTTCTTTTGAATTTTCAGGTGAGAATTTCCTGTCTGAAAATTCGGATGAAACGTAACTAAACGTAATTAAATGTCACTGAAAGTCATCTAATTTGTTATGACAGCTGGCCAATCAGAAGCTCTAAAAATTCAGAATTCTGAAAATTCAGATGACAAACGTAATGGAAATCTTAGAAAATAAAAAAAATATCAAAAAAAAAAAAAAAAATATCTCGAATACAAAAATTTAATTTGACGAACAATTAAGGCTTATCGCGAAAGAAATTTCCTAGTTTTTCACATTTTGGGAAATTTGGTATCAGGTATTTGGTATTTCTCCAAATTATTAGGGAAAATATTCCTTTCAGCAAAATAGCTATCGTGAATATTTTTTCCAGAGAAATTTTTCCTTATATCAATGCAAACATTTCCCCAAGTAAGTTTTTGGGGAAATTTATAAAGTGGGAGATTCGCGATGGGATTTTTTTTTGTTTCTCCGGGGAAAAAAAAGTTCCCAGTTATTGACGATAGATAGGGATGTTTCAAAAATTATTTCAAAAATTTACCTGTTGACATATAGCCGGCTCGTTTGTGTGATTTTATGTCATTATTTTATTTTCTCTGGGAATATGTAAAGCTGTATGTCTTCGCCGAAAAACCAGAAACAATTAAGCACTTTATACTTATAGGCAATATTCGATGTCCGTCAAGTTAGCATTATCACTTCAAAATTTTAAAATTCTAATAATTGGATTAATTGTCTGAATTTGTCATGAAAGAACAAATTTGTCGCGCTTGTTTTTTTTTTTTAAATAACCCCTGGTAATGCTAGTTTTTGATGGTCAACTTAGCTTTACCAGGGGTTATTTAAAAAAAAACAAGCGCGACAATTTTTTTTCTTTCACGACAAATTTACGACAGATTCTCGACAATTAATTTTTTATTTAAATTTTAAGTTCTTCGCCTTTAAAAAAAATATCCTTTACGTTAAAAGTGCAAAGTTTAATCATAATCGTTAAATTGCTTTTGTAGTACAGTCATTTGGTAATTTAACGTGGAAAGTTTTTCGGTATTTTTGAAAATTGGCAATTTAATAGATTTCGATGTGGTCTTTCAGCAGGGGGCCTTTAGCCCCCTATTTTTCCAATATGACGGCTCGAGCGACAAAGATACAAGGTGGAAAAGCTGAAATTCTGAAAGATCACATCGAAATCTATAAAATTACCTATTGTCAAAACTACCGGAAAACTTTCCAAGTAAGCTCTATTTTTTCAACCAAATTAATGTACCTACTATTGAGAAAAATTTGGAAAAAAATTAAATACTTTCTAGGCAGCTATCCGTTATATATATTATATGAACTAAATTTGAACCTGAAATTTCAGATCTAGGGAATTACATTAAAGGTGATGCTTCACTTCGGTACATTACATAGGCATCAACCAACAAGCTTCTTTCTCTCTAGATAGATGTCTCTAGTTTCGCATGAATAGTTGGTTGAGGTATACTTCTCCACTTGCGTGTGACACCTGATTTGCGGTCTTTCTCTTACTGCGCTGTTATCCTTGTTAAAAGTAGTCGAAATTTTTTGTTTGTTTTGGATTCGTTTTGAGTAGGTAACTCACCCACAAAATTCGATTGTTTTTGGATTTATTATTAATACTAACATCAAATTTTTTTATACGTACTATACGTACCTTATATTATTATTATTATTATTATTATACCTTAAACAAAGTAAAAACTTCAAGCATTGCAGGCGCATCTTTAAAAGGCAGTCATTAAAAATCTATAAATAAATTTTAGTTTCTGCTCGGAAACAAACGAGTTTAGCGCTTTCTGGTGATAGTTTGGATTAAAAACTATACAAACGTCAAAATATAGTTCGTCCCCATTTGATGTCAAGTCATAAACTGTTAATTCTCTTATAAATATTGGCTACGTTGTAAATTATTATAGGTACATATGTACTTTAAAAAAAAAAAAAAATATTTACTTAACATATTTCAGAGAGATTGTTATTGGACGTCTTGAGTTTTCCAAAAACACCCTGATTTATGAAAATAAGTCATCCTTTAATTCGTTACATCAATATGAACGCGTTTTGACGTAATTTCCCGTACTGCCTTTTAATAGTTATTATAAAATAGTTGACTTAAAGTTAATTTCTGAAGAACCTGATTTAAAATTTTTAAACGGCACTTACATACAACTCTTTTGAGGCGTTTTTTGCTCACTGGATACCTTTAAAGAGCTAATAAACAAAACCATAGTTTTGGGTTGTGATAAAAGGATGAAGAAATTGTGAAAATTTTGTTTAAAACTAACTTTTCGAATGAAATAACGGTAAAATCCGGAAGCTAGCCGACCTATTAAAGGTTCAATGTACCAAATACTTTTCAATCTGTTAAGCAATCAAAAATCCTAGAAAAGATAGATAGTTATTCAGCAATTTATTAGACGCAGATATAAATATTTACCATCTAACCAGGATTCAATGAACCAAAAAAAAAAACTATTAGCCTGATAACCATAAGCTTCTTTTCAAAAGAAATAGAATTTGTTTACTTTGTTAAAAAGAAAAAAGATTTATCTTGTACCTAGCTATACCCTAAGTAAACAAGTATGCACTTTTCATTTATTTCGTTCATCTCAATTTTTTTTCTTTTTCATTTGCACTAAAAATTGTTAGTATTAAATCCTTCCTTGTTTTGAACTTTGCTGCTGTTTACTGCTTACAACTTGTTTTTTCGCAAAAAATAAAAAAATATTTAATCATTATCTGCTTCTAATTGCAGTTTTTGTTGTTAAATCATTAAAGTAAACAAAACAACAAAAACAAAAAACAAAAAATCCCTCGTGTTGCACGACTGTGTGTCCTAAGAGATTTATTTTCAGTTTTGGCAGCAATAATGAGGCAGTTAAAAAGTTTTTCATACTTTTTTTTTATGTTTTTTGATTTTGTTGTTGTGCCCTTTTATTATTATTGAAGTTTGGAAAAGGGTAAATCGCAAGTTGAATGGACTTAAAGTTTTGGACTACGAACAAATCCAATTACTCATAATTATTTGGTACACAAACTGAGGCAGTAAGCCAACAAAACAAACCATCTCCATCAGCCAAGCCAGCAACACTATTAAAAAAAGTGTGTAGGTATATACACTCTCTATATAAAGTCGAGTATTATGCTGACGATGCGATGATGATGATGCAATAATGTAAAGTTTCCAGCCCCATAATTTTAGGATTCCGGATTCCGGAAGCTATTTGTGTGTCATTAGTGCCTTCGATGGTTTTTGTAAACGAGTCAGCTGGCGGTTGATAACGATTTTGCAAATGAATTAAGTTTTGGGCTTGTTAGTTTATATATTATGTCTGTGTTATGTACTTAAGTGTGTGTTTGGGGGGGCTATTGGGGAAAATTAATTTGTTGATGCCATGCGAGGCAAAATCAATTTGCCTCATCTGAACTATTTTAATTACGGCTAATAAGCTAGAAATATTGTTGTTGTTTTTTTCTTTGAGTTACGAAGCAGGGTTTTCCAATTATCAAAAGAATTTCGGTTGGTCTATACCTGGTCCTAGTTTTGAACATACTTTAAACACAGCAAAAAGTGCCTAATAATATTTTCTTTTTGTAAAAAAAAAAATGCTTGACTTAAGGATAGTTCAAAAAACGAACTGGAGGTTTTAACAAAAAATGACATTACGACAATAATTAAGGTTGCAGCTTAAGGGATTTAAATTTGAGATTTTGATCAAACTTGGCATGAAGATGATAGCGAAGTCGATAGAAATCGGTCTCACAATTCTGTCTGTCTGTCCTGTCCTTTTGGGGCATCCTAAACAGATAGATCGATTTTCTTTAAACTTGGTAGCTAGCGGTTTTTGGGCATTCTCCCGACACGTTTTTTTATAATTTTTTTTTGGACCAAAAATAACGGAAAATCTTATTTTTGCCAAAATAGTGCCCACTGCTTAAATTAATTTTTTTTTTAACATTTTATAAAAAAAAAAAAACATTTTTTCAGAAAAATGGTACTTGCCCTAGAACCTTTTTTAGATGTTTGATTTTTTTAAAACGGCTCAACTGATTTTAGCATTTTTTATTAAAGAAAATCCTTTAAGAAGTTTAAAAAGTATAGTATACGAAAATTTTCAAAATGATTGTTTGGATTTTTCAAAAAATTCAATTTTTTTGAGAACTTAATAATTCGAAAACTTCTTAGTTGATTTTTATTAAACTTTAAATTTAGCTGTTTTTTAACATTGTCTAGCAAATTTTAAATAAAAATGAATCTTATGACCAAAAATAACGGTACCTCCCATACAAGTGTTTAAAAACCGGAAAGGAAAATCTGATTTTTCTCAAAAACGGCTCCTACTATTTTGATGTAAAATGTGTGTGTATTGTGAGCTAATCAGGTGGTTTACATCGCGTTGGTGTCAAAACAATTTCATAAAGTTGTTTAATCAATTTATTTCTAATTATAGAATTTAGACCTAAATTAGTTGTTACAGTTTTAATTTTATCGTGAAATGTTTTCTATGTTTTTTTGCTGTTTTTTGTTTGCTAAGTTTATATAAAGTTGATTAATAATTCACCGTTGTTTAGTTGTTAATTAGCTGTCAGTAAATGACTTCTATAATTTGTTGTTTTTCCTAAATTAAAAAAAAAAAAACATAGAAAACATTGCACGAAAAAATTTAAATTACCACAACTAATTAACGACAGATTATGAAGGAGTTAATATTTCAGCATAAAAAGTTTTAGTCCCTTTTTTAAGGGATGCTTTCTTAACTTAGTAAAAAAAACATAGAAAACATTTCCACGCTGAAATTGGAACTGTCATAACTATAATTTATGACTTACTAGTGGCAGTAAACATTTTAATATAATAAGGTTAAGGCCTGTTTTGAAAGGATGCTTTACTTACATCAGATTAACTTAGAAAACAAAAAGTAGAATTTTCGCAACTATAGATAACGTCTTACGAATGTCAATTTATTGATCAAAATAAATAGTTTGAACCCCTTTTCGTGGGAGTGCTTCGTTAAATTGATATCAACTTTGCAAAATAGCAAAATAGCAAAAAAAATAGAAAATATTAAACGTCAATATTGTTGTGTTAGTAAACTTTACATTTTTAAAGTCCGGCTAATATATAATCTTGAACAACAAAAGCAAGCCCGGCGAACCGGGTCGTGCATTTCTGAGCACCAATTAACCTTTCAGAAATTGTATGTAGGTGCTGTCAAACCTATAGAAATGCCACAAACAATGCAAACTTTTTTATTTCCCGTTTACGAAACAAATACCTTCATATGTAAAACTTATACACATATGTGATCCTCCTCTAGACTATAATATTATAAAACCTTCTTATAAGAGGTTTGAACTTTGAAGTACTAAAAATAAGTTTCTATAAAGATTAAAATATGTAGCTAGCTATACAAGGCCGTATATTTTTTTCATTTATTAGAATTTGTATGGGATATTGTGGTTGTGGGCGAAATGTATTCGTTTGATGAAATAGACATACTGGGGAGCTATGTATAGTATGTAGGTGTTCAAAGCAAGGAACGATTTCACAGTGCTAGAGTGATTATATAATTCCTACGCACGTGAACGTACGTCGTCATCGCGGTTGTGAAAAAAAAAAATAACGCAATTTACGCAATATTGTTTTTCAATCAGAGTTTTAGCAAACACCCGTTTGAACCTTTTTATTTTTTACCTTGAACTTTATATATACCTTACCTACCTGCCTACATACATATAATAATCAGCAAAGCGTTGTTCTCATTAAATTTCTGGCACTGCTGTTACTGTTTTCTCAAAACATCTCTCGTTTGTATCGCTTTCAAACGATCCAATTCAATTTCCATTTCCCAATCATAAAAATGGATGGAGAACGGAGAAGCGTTTATTTCTTTTCAGTTTCTTTCTTTCTATTTATTTATTTTTTTTTTTTTCTTAAGTATTTATTCTTCAGATTTTAATTTCCCTCTCCATTTCCTGGAAAAAGGAAAAATCACAAGAAAAAAAAAATAAATAAATACAAAAAAAAAAAAAAACAGAAAGAAAAACGTGGAATATATACAAAAACTGTGCAAACATTGCTTCTGGCAGGAGTCTAAAACTCATCCTGAAGCTGCAAAACAAGAACAGAGAGAAGGCGATGCTTCTTTCTTCCTTTGGAGGATTTTTGCAGAAGATGGAGATGAAGAAACAGATTAGGTGAGCGTTCTCCAGCCAGACCATGGCCGCTGCCGTGCAAGCAAACAAACTGTTGCAAATTGGATTCCTCTTGTATATTCATTGGGCGGCTCTTGTGGTAGCTCAAGCGTTATCATATAACGGTGGAACAACAACGACGCCAACGCCAACCAACATCGTCAACCAGAAATAAAAATACACGAAAATTGGTAAACAGTACTCTATGACTGTTGGCAATACTGTAATCAGTATAATATGCACGTATTATGTGGTAAATTGAATGAATGTTGGTTTGTTTGTTTTGTTTTTTTTTTTTTTTTTTTGCATTTTACCTATTTTTTATTTTTTTTTATTTTCATCTAAAGAAAATGTGAGATAGAAATGGAAAATGGTTTTCTTCAAGAGCTTAATATCAGTCAGCCGCTAAGGCTTAAAAAAAAAAGAAGAAGAAAGAGAATTGCATCTAATATTTATTTATTTGTGTTGAAGTGGAGGAATACTTGTAGCTGTCTTATCATGGGAGCTAATAAGGGTAGGAAGCTTGCCACCTGAAACGACAGCAGTCTCGGGCCTGTTTCTTTAGAAAAGATAACAGCAGGTTTTTGGATTCAAACTTTATAGTTCGATATTTCTTCATAAATTATTCTTGTTCGAATTTGCCTTGAATGTTTTTTTACTTTAGATTTTATAACTATAATCACAAGATAGATATGTTTTTATTTCTTAAAATCCAAATACAATATTTTATATAAAAGAAATATAAGTGACGAAGATATTTTTATAAAAAAATTGAGTTATTATCACTCTTAAGGAATAATTTTAAACATGAATGATATGAAATGGGTGGGGTGACCTTTAAAAAAAACTTAATAAAAAGTTATTAAAATATAAAGTTACAATTTATTTATTTGAAAATAAAATGGAAGTCGAGATTTTCATCAAACTTAAAACATAACGATGACAGCGAAGTCTAAAAAAGTGGGTCTCGCAATTCTGTCTGTCCTTTCAGCTGTGCCTAAACGTTTGGGTCAATTACTTTTGTCTTTAAACTTGATGCTTAGCATTCCCCCCACTATTTTTTTTTAGGGCCAAAAATAACGGTACCTTCCCCAAAAATTTTTACCAAATTATTAAAATCTTATTTTTTCCAAAAACGTTCCACAACTTAATAAAAATATATTCTGTAATTTTTTTTTTTTGACAAAAAGGCTACCATCCTTTTTATTTTTTTTTTGTATAAGTACAACAAATTTTTCGGAACCATTTTTTTGATTTTCGATTTTCTTAAAAACGGCTCAATTGATTTTGACCAATTTGTTTTTTGTAGAAAATCTCTGAAAAAGTTTTAAAGTATTGAAGATATACCAAAATTTAATTTATTATTTTTTTTTTTTTTAAGTTTCAAAAATTTTTTTTTGAGAACTTAATAATTTTAAAACGACTTGGTCGATTTTTATTAAACTTGGCACCCAGCAGTTTTTTAACATTATCTAGCAGATTTTAAATAAAAATGTATCTTATGACTATAAATAATGGTACCTCCCAAACAAGTGTTTAAAAACCGGAATGGAAAATATAATTTTTCCAATAAACAGCTACTACGATTTTAATTAAAATTTTCATGTGAACTAATATTAGTACGATCTACTACATTATTGGAGAAAAAAAAAATTATCGTTTAAAAATAGTATCTCTCATAGAACCAATTTATTTTGGTTTTCAACTACCTATGTTATTATCGATCGAACCGATTTTAATGAAATTTTGCACACAAGAGCTTCTAATAAGTTTAAATAATATTGCTTATCAAAAAATTCCAAAAAAAAAAAAAAAAACATATTTTGGATTTTTAAAAAATTTCAATATTATTTTTTGAAAATTCGATATATCGAAAATGGTTAAATGATTTTTTGTTTAAATTAATTTTAAACTCCGCATTAATATATTTCGTATTGCATTTTATTGTTTCCCCTAAGGGTTACAAGTCTCCCATCACACTCTCCTCTCTTCCCATCCCTTTCTCTTTACTCCTTCTCACAACCTCTAGTGACTTTATCCACTCTTCCCCCCTCCCTCCGTCGTCCATTATATCCCTCATTTTTCCCCTATTGATCTTCCTTCATCTTTGCCTGACCTGCATCTTTCTATTACATGTTCCCACGTCTCTTACTCACCTTCACACACTCTGCACATTCTCTCTTCTTCTTGTTCCCAGTACCATCTTTCTCTAACCTCATTCCCTAGCCTGACTCTCGCTATTCTCTTTGTTCTGTCTGCCTTCCATCCCGCTTTCAGATATTGCGGGATCCCCTTGGTCATTACTTCTTTATATCTGAATTCCTCTATAAGTTCCCGTCTTTCCTTTTCCTGCTCTCTTCTGTCTTCCCATTCTACTCTCTCGTATGTCGTTCTATCCTCTCTTCCTTCCCTTCCCCTCGTTCTCTTTCTCACATGTTCCCATCGTGATCCTCTCTCACTTCCATCCCCCTCTCTCTCTCTCATCTCCTCTAAGCATTCCCTCGCTATTAATATACTATACTAAAAATTGCGTACCTCTTTTTTTTCTTAAAAATGTTAGCAAAATTTTATATATAAAAAATTTAAATTTAAAAAAAAAACGCTTCAACAATTTTTAAATTTTTTTTCTTATAAATTGAGATTTGTGTAAGAAATCAGATGGTGTACATTGCGATGGTGTCAAAAAAGTTTCAGAAGTTGTTTAATCAATTTATTTCTAATTATATTGATTTTTAAGATAGATAGATAGATATATATTTTATTGTTTAAAAGAAAAATACAAAGTTTACAACATTTTAAAGTCATTGCACAGTACAGAGATATGATACTTAATAAATTTTATCTTACTACTGAAAATCAAAATTAGGTTTCTGAAAAGCTTATATTTTAATATTTTTGAGTTTAAATGAAAATAGGTTAAAAAAAACCTTCATTTGAATGTTGTTTATAATATTATAATTATCACAGATCATGATTTTTAAAATTTTTAGTCTAAAGCGTAAGTACCATGTATGAACTTTAAAACCACAGCGTTACCGCACATTAGAGCAAGTTCGTGTGACCCATTTGTGCATTCATTTTATTTCTTAAATTCTGAACTGGATTTTTGACAAAAAATTTACATTAAAAAAATATAAAAGTTTGACTTATATTTTCGTTAAGAAAATAGCTAAATTTTTGGGTTATTCCCTTTTTTCTCGTAAATTAATTCATTCAATTTTGTTCCAATTTTTCAAAAAAGGTACTATTAATAATTTAAGGTAAATTGCGTTAAAATCTATTGGAAGTTTTTGCCATTTTTTTATTCCTTTAAATAATTACGACATTTTTTTAAAAAACAAAAAAAGAACTTCAAACTGAAACTACTGCAAAAACGTTAAAATTGAAAAGAATTTGCGAAGAGAGGAAAAAGACAACTGGAATTGCAATCTTTTAACAGAGAAAAAAAAAACGACGACGAAGATGTAGATACTATTTGATACATAGATAATATTTGTTGCCTTCGGGTTTACATAACAGCGTGTTCTGTCTTCGAACGACTATACATACCGATACAAAGCTCCTGACAAGAATCTTGTGTCGAATAGAACTTCTGCATCTCATCTCACCTAAGATTTACATGGTTATAGGTTAAGTTACCCCACGCCGCAGCCGCCGCTCCACCGCCGCCACCACCGACACCACCTGTCTATATGGACCTGACTCATTTAAGTTACAAAGCAGAGGTGGCAGAGCGCGGGTTGTTCAACAACAATTTCGTCTCTTTGTAGTGATAATTAAGTTTTCTATGTTCATTGTTCATTGCTCGAGGAAAATCCTTCATTTTTTTTTTATGTAAGAGTTAAAGGATAAAGTAGTTCTGTTCCCTCGATTAGTCCTATATTTGTTTGACGATGACGATGATGATTTTCAAATAGAAAGGAGCACATAAAACCATGAGATACCTACCAGACTCAAACAAAGAAACATCGCCAAAGGCTAGAAGTTCTATAAAAGTAATTGTCAGAAATAACGTTGGTAATTTGTACCACTCAGGTTTTATTGAAAATTTCTTATAATTGGTTGAGATCCTTTACACACAAATTAGAATTAAGGAAATGAGAAAGCGTAAGGATAATTATTGCTCTCTTTGTTCTTATAATACGACGAATATACGAATAATACAGAAACATTTAAAATCTAACAAACGAATGTGTTAATTTGGTTTGTGTGTTTTGTTAGTGTGTATGTGTTTGTTTGAACCTAAGTGTCGTTATCATTTAAACTGATTTAGTCCTTGAAGGCATTCTTCCTCGTACACCAACCGAGTCTTTTATTCTTCTTATTTTCTGATTTTCATTTAAAATTTAATTTTTGTTTGTGAAGGATCTGGTGCTCCTCGCTGTAAGAGCTGAGAGATGATGTTGGTAAATGTGATTAGTTCATTTAATACGTACCCTACTGTTTTTGAAAATGGATTCGCTAACGATGTTATTCATAGAGATTTTCTTAAGATAAGTTGTGTTGTAGGTATAGTTAGTTCCAGGATAATTTTCTGTGTGAGATCGAGTAGAGATGATGTTGACTTTGTGTCGAAAGGATGTTAAAATATAAAGAAACAGACATTTTAATGTAGTTATACGTTTTATATTTCTATACCTACCTATAGTTAAGAGAGAGAGTTCTTTGGTTGGTTGTTTGTGACATTATCCATGGAAAACTCAATTGAATATTATACTTTAATGAGAGACCCATTGACATTTTTGTTTATTAATTAAGCATTATGTTTTGTAGGAAGAGATAATTTTTTTTTTTTCGTTTTTGTTTAAAGAAGTTAATTTTAATCCGTTTTGAAAATTTCTTTGTTTTATGAATTTCAGCAAGAAGATAAAACAAAGATAAATGCTTAATAAGGTTTTTTTTTTTCTTTTAATTTAAATTGGATTGTATAATTTATTTTTCTGGAAGTTTTAACAAAATTAAATGACTAAGAGCCTACGTTGAAAAAGATTCATTTGGCTAGTGCAGGGAGCTCGGTGTTTTTAATCACAAATATTTTTTTAGAATATGTACATATATGTTTAAGGGAATACGTCATAAATAAAATACTGGAAGATCTAAGATATCTATTAAATCCAATAACGAAGGTAATGAAATTTCGCATTATTTTTAATTTGCGAAATTTCTGTTGATATTTGCGAAATTTTTAATTCCGAAATGTAAATGCGAAATTATTAAAAATCGTAGTTTTTAATTGCGAAATTGTGAAAAACGCTTTTTACTATCTCGCAATTAAAAAATACGACTTTTAATAATTTCGCATTTACCTACATCTCGGAATCAAAAATTTCGCAAATATCAACACAAATATCTCGGTTTCCCGAGATTATGAAAAGCGGAATTTCGAGATTTCGTAATGCGAAGTTTCGAATGGGAGATTTTAATAAGAGAGATTTAAAAGCCAAGCCCTTTTCTTGACATATGTAAGTAATTATTGTTGTTTTTTTTAATGCAAGATTTTAATAATTTTAATAAGATAAGATTTTTGTAATTGCAAGATTGTAAAAAGCGAAATTTTGAAATTGCGAAATTATGAAAAGCAGGATTCTGTAATTGAAAAATTTTGTAATGTGAGATTTTGATAAGTCATTTTAATTATCAAGGATCTGAGGCCAATCGCAAAATACTAGGAGAAGGTCCAATAAACCTCGAAAACTCTTTTTTTATGAATATTTTCGAAAATGCAAATTAAAAATAATAGGTTATAAAATTGTCTACTGCGCAACAACTAATCTATGAAATTTCTTCTAAAATTGATTGTTTTTTCAATTAATTCTTATCAAACAAGTATGAAGTGCAAAATGCGAAGTGCAGATTAATAAGGGTAAATTGCGAAAAGTGGAGTGCAAAGTGGGGATTGTGGAATGCGAAGTAATAAAGTGATAAATGCGAAATGCGGAGTCTATAGTATGAAGTTCTGAATGCGTACTGCAATGTTAAGAGCGTGGAGTGATGAATGCTGAGGATGAAATAATAAGTGTGAATTGCGAAGAGCGGAGTGTAAATGGAAAGTGAAAAGTGCGGATTTCGAAGCAATAAGTGCGAAGTTGAAATGCGGAGTGATAAATGCAAAGTGAAACGAAACTAAACGAAAGTGTGAAATTCGGATTGGAAACTGATAAGCACAAAGTTAAAATGCGGATTGTAAAAGGCAGGATGTTAAGTGTGAATTGCGCAGTGATAAGTGTAGGTAAAGTGCGAAGTGGAAAGTGCAGAATGTTAAATACGAAGTTATAATTGAGGAAGAGCGAAGTGCGAATTGCGAAATGATAAGTGCGAATTTGACTATAAAAAGGGATATACCTACGAAGTGGCGGAGTTATAAGTGGAGTGCCAAGAGTGTAAGGCGTAAAATGTAAAGTGCGAAGATGATAACTGCTGAGTAAAAAGTGTGGATTCTGAAGTGTGTGGAGTCTAAAGTGCAATTCGAATATTTATTTATAGTTTTTATAGATACAAAATAGCTTCTAACGGCTTTTAGTCCACAAAAATTAACGTTTCTTCCCAGCGCAGCGAACTCACTTGGACTCAATCAGTTAACTAGTGAGAGCTTTCTCAATACGGAATGTTTGTTTAGTTCAATTCATCTTACATAGATTTCATGACGAATATATCTTGTGTGAACTATATCCTATTCCTAATCATTAGAGCTCGAAGTTTTCGTGTTCCTCGAGAAATACGATTTTTCTAATCGGAAGCCATATCGTTCAGCATCGTGCTTAGACATGAGGTATGCCCAAAAAAAAAAAATCAGTTGTATTCTTAATATAAAATTATAAATGGATACCTCCCTTTGAGCCCGTTGCATAACGGTTAGTTAGAAGGGCTGTCACGCCGAAAATCTTGGGTTCAATTCCGTTCTATGCCATTAAAAAAAAAAAAACAGAAATGCATTTTGGGTACTGCCTTTTGTGAGGAATTGACAAATTCTCCAAGAGTTTCTCGTGTCATGAAAAAGTGCCTTTAGCGTCAGCCAATAGGATTCAACGAAAAATTGTAGGTCCCTCCATTTATGCTGATAATAAGCACGCAGAAATGTGCTCGAATGAGTGAAATTTTATTTTAAAGACCCTTTATAAGTGTTCGTCGACAAAACTCAACTTTTATTTTAACAAAATTATTTATTATTTAAAGTATTCAAATTCATTAATTAAAGTGGAAAAATATAAAAGATACACTAATTGTTAATTAGATTATTGTAAATAGTTCAATATTAAATTCTTTCGTATCAAAATTGTTTGTTTATCGTTTATCGTGGCTTATCGTTTATCGTTTCATTATTGTTTTCCTTTACGCGTCCGATCTCTTTTAATTTTCGTTGTCGCCTGAATCCCTTATCCTTCTTTTTTGTTACAATAAGCTTTAACTTAATTTAATAATTTATTATAAATTGGGATTTAAAACTTATTTTGGCTTATAATTCATTTTTTAAAGTGAAATTTTTTTTGTCAATATTCGTTTCAAAAAACAGTCCTGTTAGTGAACTTAATTTGTACTTTTGAACCAGGAAAATAGTTAAAATCAAAACAATATAAGCAGCAGCTGCAACCACCATCTAATTTCCCACGTATGCGTTTTGCCTCCCATTATTCTCCCACAGCCTTGTTTTCTTTTACTTTTAAATTATTGATCTTAAAAAAAAAAAAAACTAACATTCCTAATTATACAAATTGAAACAGTGTATAAGAAAACGTATAATGTTATAAATCGACAGTATTTTCTTGAAAAGAAAAATTGAAAAAAGGAAGAAAAAAAATCCTTTAAACTTTGCCTCTTTATGTACATAACATACTGTGAATATATATATCCTTGACGATGTCCTTTGTTAACGTGCACCCGATAATTATGTTCAATCTGCCAATTACAAGCGTCAACAACCTGCCAAACGACTTGTATATCATCCAAAGCATGCTGCCTTTAGCAAAATATTTAATTTTTTTTTTCAATTTGCTTCTCATCCTTGTTAGGTAGGTATATATACTATATAAGGTAGTGTCCTTTGTCACATCAATTGCACGTAATCGCAACCTTTGACTATATACAATGTGTCTCCCTCTTAAACAATTTCATTCCAGGCTTAATCAAATATTTTCCTTCCACAGGTATTATTTTTCTTTCAACTTTTTTTTTTTGTATTATTATTTCCTTGAACCGGGTGTGGTGTATTATATGTATAGAGAAGGTCCTTATTACCTTATTTTCTATTTCATTGTTTAACAGAATTTACAGGAGCTCTTTCCGTTTGGATACACGCGGACTATGAGTATACAAACGAACACATTAATTGTACATTATTATATCCTGGAATCATTCATTACCGCGATAACACCGCTATATATTATGTATGTATGTATAAATATGGGAAGAGAGCCAGCGTGAAGGTACTAAAAGCGACCTCGGTTGCTGGTTTAACAGTGGGAAAGAATTAATTAAAATTCTGAACTATACAATAATTCATCTCGTTTTAAAAACATCAGGTCGTCTGCGTTTTAATTCTTGCTCCAATTGCTAAATCCATAGTCACATTTATTTGTTAATAAAAACAATTTATCAGAATTTTAGAAGTTTTTTTATAAGTAAACAAGACTTAGATCTTTCCTCCCAGGTTTTTTGGGTGTCAAATAAATTGGATCTTAAATTTATTTCTTAAAATATTTTTTTTTTCAAAATTTTTGAAAATGCTGCGTAAAATTGAACTTGATTGAGAAATTCTTACAATATTCAAAAATTATCAAAGCATTATAATACTTTTCCAAATATACCCATACTGACGTAATTGATATCAAAATTTTGATCATTCTTAAAAATGACAAATATAACTTTCGACATGATTTTCGGGCGAATATTTAACAATTCGTCTGGATTTTTTTAGGTTTTAATTTTTTTCTAATTTTCCCATTTTTGTTTAGGTAAGTTAAGTCATCTACTTGTATTCGTGGTGAAAAAAAAAATAGTTACATAGATTATTTGTGTCTTAGAAATAAGAATAAAAATATATAAATATATTGATTGACTTTATTCCAGTTCATTCGATTCCACTGTGTTTTGATGAAAGGAAAAATAATTTGACGAGAAAAAATGGGGAACTTTGCGTGTGATAAGGACTGCCAAGCACCCTCTCCCCCCCTCCCCCCTCACAAAGAAAAACCAACAATCCTGGGCCTCATTTTTTTTTAATGTTGTGTTGTATATTTTTACTTTAATTTCCTATTTGGTGGAATCATGTCGAACATATCCTTTCGATTGTGTTGCGTTGCTCCTTTGTAGCGGTTAATGATGGTTTGTTGTTTTTTTTTTTTTTAATTTTTATTTTTTCATATCAGAGCAAAGGGTATTTTGTGAGGCCAATTTTGATGTTTTGTAGGCAGAGGTACACTCACATAGCGGAGTTGCATACACAATTTCTCAATTAAAATGTAATTATGCTTTATTAATACAAAAATACACCTTTCGTTGTCGAAAATTCGAATGACTGTTCAGTGTTTTTTTTTTTTTTTATTATTATTTGTGTTGTCGTTTTCTGTTACTTCTATTGATATTTTTATTAATAAGTGCGTTTTTGAATTAAAAAAAAAAAAAACAAAGCAACAAATAATGTACGGCCACATTAGGTATGGTCATTGTTTATGGCCTTCTATGATAAATATTTTTCAGGCAAACAAAGAAATCAAATCAATAATAATAAAGAAACAAAATATAATATTACCAATTTGGTTTAATATTTTTATTCGAATAACACAGCGTAGTATGTATGAAAACAGGCATTTATTTATTATAATTTCACACGCTGGGTTGTATTGTACATATTTGACTAAGAAAATTTGTCATATTATTAATAAAATCGAGTTATTATTATGATGATGACCAAATGTAACGCACCAGTTATTGGTAATAAATTTACTAATTTACAATATTTTTAAAGATTTTATTTATTTATTTTAAAAGGACTTTAGTTAATGATATTAGATTATCAGAACAATCTTTTCATTTTAAACTGACAGACTGAGTTTTTGTACACTAAAAGTAGATATATGTATATATTAAGTCAATTTCTAAGCAACAATGACAACACTATAAATTAACATTATGACCCTTTTTGAATACTTACTTAGGAGTTTTTTCGAAATTTCCAAAAAATATTTGTACATTTTTTTTAATTTTTGATGTGTAAACATCTACGCCGGGGGCGTAACTTAAACTAAATACCAAAGTCGAGTTGAGTTTGGGTTGAATTTTGGTTGGGAGTTTGAACTCGTCGCGTTCTGTGATGTAAAATCAGCACTTGAATATTTAATTTGATGTTTATACATCTTAACCGTGAGTCCTGGCACTCACACTTTGTTTTGCAATACTGTTTTAAATATTTTGAAGAATCGAACTGCAAAATTACAATAAAATCAGTTAAGCTATTTAAAAGATATCTTGAAATTAATATTCCAAAAAAAGGAAGAAATTTTTACAAAAAAAAAAAACGTCAAAGGCAACCCCACTTCTGAATTATTAAAATCGCATTAGACATTAAATATGTACGAAGCTTAATTGAAGATATTTTCAAGAGTTCAAAAGGCAAAATTTTACCGTTCTAGATGAACTTGAACAAAAATTCGAATTTTTCTTCTCGGGAAACTTTCAAGAGAGCTGTATGTACCAAATTTCAAGTAAATCCGTTCATGATGAGTTAAGCTCTAGCTCGATCTCGATGTTCACTTGGTCGGCCGTAAAAAAAATGTTGATGTTGTAATAAAAAAAAAACACTGATATGCAGGGCCGGCCCCAGCCAAACTTGCGCCCTGTGCAAGATTTGTAGAAAGCGCCCCTTTTTTATATACACATACACATACACACACTGATACATGCGTTTTCTTTATTGAGGTATCCTCTTTAGGTGATGTTAGTGATGATGAAATAACTTAGAACAGTTGTGATGGATTTTATTTTGGGAAAATTTGGACATATAAATGTTTGTGCAAGATCAGATTACATTTTCTTGCTCCTGGTAATGCGCCCCCATAATTTTGCGCCCTGTGCACTTGCACATCTTTCACATATGGTTGGTCCGGCCCTGCTGATATGATGTAGAAGTCCCTCCATTGCCATCATCGGTCTGTCCAGTGTTGCCCAAGTGGCACGATCGTGCTTTTTTGGCACGAAAATTTCATCGTGGTACGAAAAAATTCAATATGGCACGCTTTTCTTATTTTAATTTTTACTTCAAATAAAGCGAATTTTGAAGAAACTTTAGGAAAATTGTTCCAAATGCAGTAAAAATTTAAAAAATCTCTTATTTTTAACAATTTACGAAAATAGCAAATTATTTCTTCTAATTTTTTGTTTAGTTATATTTTTTTTAATATACGAATTTGCATTTTTTCATATGGCACAAAAATGACACGTTATTTTTTAGAAAATGTGATACGGACATTTTTTTTTGGACGTCAACGCTGGGTCTGTTGTTTGTGATTGAGGCCGTGCGTCCACTGTAATTTGAGGTAGAAAGTTTGAACCGATTTGCTAAAATTTTTATGCAGAGCATTTTTAATTACATATTCCCTATAATGGGAAAATTCGGAATTTTCTTTAAGTGCATTAATGAAATTTGTTACACAATAGCTTCTAATAAATTTGAATAATATTGCATACCAAAATTTTCATAAGCAACAAAATTTAATTTTTTTTTTTTTTTTGAAAATTCGATATTTCGAAAATGGGTACTTAGATGATTCTTTCAAAATTAATTTTTAAACTCCGTATTAATAATAATAAGGAATGGCGTACCAATTTTTTTTTTCTTAAAAATGTTTTCAAAATTTAATAAATAAAATATTATTTTTTTTTTTAAACCGCTTCAACGATTTTAAAAGTTTTTTTTTTTCTCATAAATTGAGATTTGTGTAAACTATCGGATGGTGTGCATTGCGTTGGTGTCAAAATAAGAAGTTGTTAAATCAATTAATTTCTAATTAAGTTAATATATAAAAAAAATTTAAGTTAAACTAAAAGTTTAATGAATAAATAAATAAATAAATAAATTTTTACTTAATTTACCATATAATATACACTCAAAATAAAAAAAAAAAATAATATTATTTGGGACAAGCAGGATAGGTTTATATGTCTTTTATATTTTGTTTACTCGTTTGTGTTTTCAAAGAAAAAATGGATAGGTATATCCTAGCTCCCATAGATACTTTCATAATTCAAGTATCAATACAATTACATATTTCATAGAAATCAAAAAATTAAATATCCTTTCACCGTTCTACCATAAATAGTCACCAGGTAATTTCAAGTAATTCAAATGTCAAATATCAAAAAAGGAACTCTATTTACTTGAATGATTCCTTTCCGACAAAATCAGTTAAAGATTTCTAGCAAAGTCCCGTTCCCGGCCCACTTGTACTAAAGGTATTTATAGTAGGTATATATATACATATGTATATAGGTAAAGTCAAGAGTATTTACACTGAATCTTCTACAGATGTTGCAAGGATCTTAAAAGTCATTCGAATGTAAATGGAATTTGTTTTGCTTCATTCTCTGGCGGAAATTCGTTTAAACAAGAAATGATATGTGAATTTATATACAAGTAGGTATTGAGGTATAGAAGTACAGATATAAAGAATTCGATTTTCTCAAAATCAAATGTCTGTATATATGTATGTACCTATATCCTTTGGCTTTAACCAATATCAATTTTTTTTTTTTTTTTTTTTTTAAACTGACAAGAGTGATTTGTTGTACCTACAACCTTTCCTTGATTATCCCTCTATTTACAACAACAACAAAAATAAAAAAAAAATCATCGGAAGAAAGTCCTTAAATTCGTATTCTATTTGCCAAATAACAACATCAAATCAAAATACGTGGTAAATAATCCAAGAAGAGACAGAATTTAGGAATTTATCCTTCATATTCAACGGTAAGAGTTGTCAACCCCTCCTGCTGTGCGGGTTATGGGGGTTGTGAAGTTGAAGTTGAAGAAGAAGCTAAAAATAACAGAATTATTGCAAAAAAAAAAAAAACAAAATCTTTTGAACTTTTTCGTTATCATCCATGCTCTAGCTCACTTCGAAAACTGAGCTACATAGGATGCAAGGAAGGAGTATATGTATATGTACCTAGGTACAACGACCCCACATCTATTCGTGTTTATTTTAACAGTTAGACAGGACTGATTTGCTTCTGACAATAATTTTGTTAGCGTTACTCAAAATCATGAAAATACATTCTTACGACAATAAACGAGTACCTATGTATGTATATAGAGTAGGTACAAAGTACAATATTGTAGATAGCTATAGAATATATATGGCGCATCTCGTAGAACTTGAGTTATATAGCGGCATCGTATCCTACCCCATCGCATCATCGTGATGGTTTTTCTCTCATTGAATGAATGGGTGAATTATTTTGATATTATCCTTTTTCTGTGACAAGTTTCAAGTTTTAATTTAATTTCAGTGTGTAAATATTCATTTTGATTCATGACAATGATGCGACATTTGAGATTTTATTGTTATTTGAATAGTGAGTTAAAAAAAAAAAAAAGGATTGGTTTGGAAAAGGATTCTACCATTCAGCTACAAAAATAATAATAATAAAAAAAATGATGTTTTTGCTGTTGGGGCTGCTGCTGCTGCTGCTGCTGCTGCAGCATCACTCTCACAAGACTCGAAAATAATATAGTCCTTTGGATCGATAAACGAGTATACCTAGACCTACCATACTATACGAGAAGAACAAGAAGAAGTTTTTTGCTCGAAGACGAATAAAATGGAAGTTTTATAAATTGGGATTTCATTGGAGTGAGATAGTTATGTTGACTTTTCCACGGACTTGGCTTGACTTTTGTCTTTTGTAAATATTGAATGGTGATCTGAATTTTGCAGGACATTTGACTGAAGATTGCCAAACTGATGGAGAGTGTCTTGGTGGGAGTGATGGAAGTGATGGGACTATTGATTTTTTTTTTTTTTTTTTTTTGAAAGTTTAAAGATGCGAATTTAAGGATTGTGTTTGTGTTCAAATATAAATACTTGTTTATAGTTGTAAGCTTTTTGAAATGGAAAAGAAACAACGATGAAAATTAAGAAAATGATAGAAATTGTTTATTTTTTAAGCTAAACAAGCCCAAAATACTTAATACGATGCAAAAGACAAAGACAAAAGGCTATAGAATAGATTATCACATAGTGACGACAAAACGCTCCTTTGACGGAAGTTAATAATTCTTATTGTTGAAGTAAGTACAGATTTATTTTGAAGACTTTTGTCTTATAAAAATGAAGTAGAAAAAAAAAGAAAAACATTTTTAAAATCGTTGGAGCGGTTTTAAAAAAAAAATAATTTTTTATACATAAAATTCTGAAAGCATTTTTAAGAAAAAAAAATTGGTACGGCATTTTTTAGTATTTATTATGCAAAATTTGAAAATTAATTTTGAAAAAAAAAAAATCATTTATTCATTTTCCAAGTATTGAATTTTCAAAAAAAAATTAGAATTTTTTTTTTTTTTTTTTAAATCCAAAATTTTATTTTTTTGAAAATGTTGATATGCAATATTATTGAAATTTATTAGAAACGTTTGTTTGAAAAATTTCATTAAAATCGGTTTAACAAATAATGAGATAGTCGAAAACAAAAAAAGTGGTTCTATAATCGATAGATACATTTTTTTCCAATAAAATAGTAAATGGTACTAATCAGGCTTGTAAAAGAATGCAATCTTTTGTAAATGCAGTCTTTAAAAATCATTTATTGAATTCAATTAAAAGATTGCATTCATTGATTTTACTTTGGGACTTCAGACTTCAAATTATGCAATCACCATTCACTCGTAGCAAAAAGATTGCAATCATTTTTTCCCCCCAATCATTTTACAGCAATCAATTAAATGCAATCTTTTGAGAATTCATGCATTCTTTGATTGCATAATTTGAAGTCTGAAGTCCCAAAGTGAAATCAATGAATGCAATCTTATTATTGAAGTCATTATAGATTGCATTCAAAAAAGATTGCATTCTTTTACAAGCCTGGTACTAATATTAGTTCACATAGGTGGTACCGGAATGTTAAAAAACTGCCACCAATCAACCAAGTCATTTTCGATTTATTAAGTTTTCAAAAAAAACTGTTGACACTTTTTTTTTAAAATCTAAAAAAAAAAAAATTAAAATTTTGGTACCCAAAACAAGGCATGTTATTGAGAAAAATAAGATTTTCAATATTTTGTAAAAAAATGTGTAAAAATGAGGAAAACGTGTCGGGGGAATGCCCAAAAAGAGCTAGGTGCCAAGTTTAAAGAAAATCGACACACGCGTTTATGCTGCAGCCGAAAGGACAGGATAGACAGACAGACAGAATTGTGAGACCCACTTTTTTCGCCTTCACTATCATCGTAATTCAAACTTTGATCAAAATCTCGAGTTCGATTTTTTTAAAGAATACATAACACATATGCATAAGTACATATGTATGTATTATTTACATAAGTACTAAGTTAGTATCTATACATATATCGCAAGTAAGTAAAGACTCACGGTTAAGATGTTTAAACATCAATGTTTGTACAAGTTCCGGAGTTATTGAGCGTACCCAATTACAACGTAATGTGTGACACGAAACATATTATAGGTAAGGTTCACGTTTTAGTTTACCCTACCGCCGGCAAAAAAAAAAACATTACTTACAATTTGTTGTTATATTTAAAATTTATATTAAATTACCTACTCTTCTTTTAAATTTAAAATAAATCTTTTATCTAAATCAAAATATAACTCTAAAATTCATTAAATTCCATAATAGACTCCTAGACTCCCGTTAAAAGGGGATTCAAAAACGTTACTAGCTCCCTCCACCATCATAAGTAAAATAACCATTACCCACATCATGCAACATAAAGCCAGTATGGATAGAGCCCATATATAATGAGTTCCTTGTTATGACTTATGAGACCAACCTTGTTAAGAGCCCTCTTGTCTATATATTTACTCATTTTAATGTCATATCCTTGTCACCTCTTTGGCTGAATTTGCGGCGAATATCTTATCGCCATAACAAAAATGCAATTTCATCGCATATCGTTTGCAGTTCATTAACTGTCTCCCACTATATTTTTATGGGGGAGCCCAAACCTTGATGGACAACATAATCTCAACCAACAACAATAACAACAACAACATCTCTGACCATTGACCGCGCTGCTATATTATAATGCCAACAGCGAGCTGCCAGTGTTAACGCCAATCGTGTGTCAATAGTGCATTGCCATTGAATAAAATATGCACCTCTTTGTCGTCGACAGTTTCGTCGTCGCGCCTAAAACTATGCCAGTTATAATATTGTTTTATTGCACATAATTGACAGTTGTTGTCGTATATGTATGTACATACATATGTGTATGTATAGAACCCCAATCCTATGATATATGTTTAAGAACCCCAACTCTTCGTTTGATTTTCCAACTAAACGCCAGATAAAGTCATAAAGAGCTACTGTATACTCCACCTACTACCATTTTTTTCTTTATCCATTGTAGTCTGCTGCATGTTAAAAGTTTTGCCAAGAGTCCGAATCCGAATAACAACGACGACGACGACGTCCAACCAAATAGACCATATGAATTGACCGCATTCACTAATAAATGAATTGCATGCAGCTAATTATCGGTGTAGTGTAACAAAAGTGCAGCTTGAAACTTTATACTAACATTTTCGGATTGTAATAAAAGCTAACCATTTACAAAAAAAAAAAATAATAAATAAATCTCTAGGGAAAAGAAAAGTTTGCCGCCATCGAAACGTGTATAATTCTATAGCCTGACTGGTGCCACAAACAATAACTGAATTGGGCTAAGGTGAAACTGCCAATTTAAGGAATTCTCTTAAGACATCTAGTGTGTGTATATGAAATTTTGTTAAGTACAAGATGAGGTTTCACAAAATGGCTCAAATGAACTATTTTTTTTTATTTGAAAATATGCATGGCTCTGCAAAATTATTACCCGGGAAATAAGGCCACAAAGAAAAAAAAGGAAATTAACCCCCAAAACTATGCATACAAAATAATAATGAGAACTGTCAAATTTGTTGGGGCCTTATTTCTTTTTTCTTAAAAATCGCAGTGCAATGAATTCCGTGGAAATAAAGCCCGTGTATTTTAAAGGAAATAACACCTAATAATGAATTTATGTCCTTTTATGTTATATATTATAATAAGTGACCTTTTTTGTTTGAATATTTGTTTGTTATTTTGTTTGTTTGAATATTTTATGTCCTTTTGGCAAATTGGACCAAGAACTCAACCGATAAGCTTCTTCCAGCTAATTCGCTCCCTAGTCAGCTGTCTATAGTTTCCTACGCCAAGTTAGTTGAAGTTCTCTTCCACTTGCCTGCCCCACTTAAGCCGTGGTCTCGCTTTTATTGCCCCACCGCCGTTTTTCGGAGGTGGATTCACAGAATCTTAAGGCTGGAGTAGGGGTGTCCATTTGCTGTAAAAGTGTAAATTAACCAGCCACCTTATAAGCGTCGAATTTTTACTTATTTGGTTAGATCTGTATTCTAGTTTACACCACTTTTATGGAGACGGGATCAAAAATCACCGGGAGAATTTTCCTTTTAAAAGCTCTTCATATCCACATTTTAAAAAGCCGATTGTAAGCAAAAAACCTAAATAAGAGAAAAGTGGGTGTGGCAGAAGGCGATTGTCACACTTTAGTTTAAAAAGATTTTAATTACAATTTTAGCTTTCTAGGGATGTTAAGTACGGTGGGTGAAAGAAATTACACATGTCATTTATTAAGTTGAGGAGTGTTTGATTAAAAAAAAAATAGACGTTCAATAAGGAGAAAACTAAAATATGATAAAACTAGGCGTGGCAGTGGGTGGATTTTTCTCAAACCACTTACTAAACTATCTCGCTGTTAAGAAGAATAAACTTTTAAATTTTCAGCGAAATGTTTTCAGTAGTTTTTTAGTCTTTAAATGCCTCATACAGACAACCATTCATTTTTGTAAATATAGACTAGCTGAACCCTACCACGCTTCGCAGAGCAACCTTTTAAATATTTTATAAACTACAAAGTTTCTAAATTCAAAGAAAACTATATATGTACATACATTTGTTGAAGGAATTAAGTCTAATATGTAAAAAGAGGGTGTGGTCCAGTAGTCATGCTTTTAATTACAAAATTTCAAATTTGCATGGAGTAAGGAGAAATTTCAGATATAAAAAAGTGGTCGTGTTAGGCGAGTTTCCAAAAAAAAAAACTAACATATGTTAAGGGTTTGGCTCAGGGGAGATTTATTGCAATTTTTCAGCCTTCTAAGAACAATATAATATTAATATAAGAAAAAAATTCTAACATATGAAAAGTGGGCGTGGTAGTGGGCTGAAAAAATAACCCATGATTTTATTTCTTAAAGTTGCTTAGTGTTGGTTAAAAAATTTAAATATTCTAAGGACGTTCAATTGGGTAAAAACAAAAAAAAGGGCGTGGCAATGGGCGGATTTTAATTAAAAAAAAAAAAACACTTTCTAAACCATCTCGCTCCTAATAGAAACTAACTTAATTTCAGAAAAATCGGTACAGTAGTTTTCGAGTCAAAAAGCTTCATACAATTGAAGTATTTTTTTTGTTATTCCAATATTCGTCCTTTAAAGATTAAGTTAAAACTAATACAAGACTCAATTGCTATTGCATGTGACCCCACAGTGATTGACTGGAGAGTCCTTTCCTTCATTTCTATATTGCAATCGTGTAATGCACTCTCTCAATAATAATGTGCACACGATATATTTCCTTCATAGCTATAAAGCTAATATACAAATGTAAATGGAATGCTTTATATATCTACCTACATATGTCCTTTCCGAATATAGATTGTATAATATAGAAGTATACTCAGTTGATGAAGGATGGCATGCAATTTACAGAACATTAACTACTCCGAGACTTATGTATATTGTGGCATAGTGTTTACCTAAATTGCTTGCTATATCCAACAAAATAAATGCTACCACTATAATGAAAGCATTCTAATTCTGGTGTTCGTATTCGTAGAAATCGCATGACGAGAGATATCGGTTTGCAATTATTTTAAAGACATATTTTTGGCAGAGACAATAAAAATAGTATATATAGAAGAAACCTTTGTGTTTAAGTCCTTTTGAGCAATTTATAATCATTTAGGACTTATGTATATAGAAGGTAAAACGAGATGTATAAATAATTTTTGTTGATTCGATGAGGAGGTAGGGGGGAGGGGGAGAATTAATAATAGATTTCTCTTGTTGAAAGTGATTTTAGTTCTTCTAAGGGATTTTCTAAAGTTAATAATTAATAATAATTCTCTTAGGATTTTGAGTCTTTCCATATAATACAAATCATATTTAATGAAAAGCATGCTATTGAAAGCATATACGTAACATGATGACCTTCCATAATTTGACTTGACTTTAAGATGTCCAATTACATTTCTATTAAGACTCTCTCTTCATTCCTTAGCACATAAATCATTCAAAAATAAAATAAAAAAATATAAATCATTGATCTTGAATGGAAAGTTAAATGTTACTATATTCTTGACTCGAGTGAAACATATGTCTTCCCATATATACACAAAATGTCCTCAAAACTGTGTCAAAGCTTTTGAAGAGTGTTTTTGTCAGGATGCTTGCATTTTCTTCCTTCTTGACACTTAACCAGCATGATGCTGCACACAATATGACTTCTTTAGACTTGTGTGCTCTCACTCATTCTCACTCCATCCACCTACACACATAAGAGAATATTATGTACTACTCACTCATTCACATCCCTTGAATGATTTATCATTTGATAATAGAGCTTGATATGTCGCAAACTTGATGGATGCGATGCAATGTTTTAAGGAAGTGATAAGTTAAAGGATTCCGTAGGTATAGGTACACACATAAAAATATTTGTATATACGTATCCACAAATAGACAGACAGACACACAGGTTAGAGTTAGAGAACCAACAAGAACAAAACTAACAACGTTTCCTTGCGGTGGTAATTTATCGATGTCCTTCGTTAGATATATTACACTCTTGGGAGCAGGCCTTCAGATGTTATATATTTATGTATGTATATAGGGAGGTAAGAAGGCAGATAGGTATAGAGAGAGAGAGAGAGTTATTATTCCCTTTCTTTGTGTAAAATCCTGCGAAAACTAACACGCATGAGGAATTGCAAAATTTACAACCCACCGTGTCGGCAAATTTTGTTTGTGTAAAGTAGAGAGGACATAATATTATCCTTCCTATAATATATAAAATACGCCTCTATAATCTTCAGGTGGAAAAGATATAAGATGGAAGTTGCAGAAGCAGATTCAGAGATACGACTTCTTGTAACCCCTTGATATGCTCCAAGAGACAACAACTCTGTTGGAAAGGATATTTAGTATAGGAATGAGGAAAAGAAGCCTTTGTGCCACATTTTCTCTCAAAATTATATACATTTACCTTAGCTTTTGTTCTTACTCATGATTTTTTTTTGATTTTTTTATTTTTTTCTTAAAAAGTCAAATTCAAAAAGTTCCTTTGATTTGCTTAAGAGTGTCCCGCGGGAGCAGTTTTAAAAGTGTTTGAGGCTCATAAATTGAGTACCGTCTGTGTGCAAATTCACGGCAAATATAATCTCAAGCAAAATGGCAGAGCAGCTGAAAAGATGGCACGCGATATATAAACATTTTAACATGTCGAGTATTTGTTTATGCATGTATGTATGTAAGTAAGTGTGTGTGTGTGTATTTGGCTTTGTCTTTAGATATAGGAGGGTTTGGGTTTTTGAAAGAGGTTATATGTTATAACATTATTATTATTATATGGCTCAGGTGATAGGAGGGGGGGGGGAAGGATATATTCAAACTAATTGTAGTGAAATAATCGTAAATTTATGGTCGGAAAACGGTGATGGAATGGAGATTTGTTTCCAATTAAATGGAAATACCTCGGTGGTTGAGGAAACGGATATTATAGACCAAGTGTTTAGGTGTTTGGATTATGGGATTAATAATCCGTGTCAGGATATACTTGACTAGTATATTATATTCAATGATATATATGTGTGTATATTTTAAAGAAACATTTGTGTCAGTTTTATTGTTAATATTTGTTATTAAACCTTAAATCCTACTCATATACGTGGACAGATTTTATTGCTATAGCCATGAGGGCCGGTCTAGTAGACCCGAATAAATGTTTGGTCCTATTTAGAAATTTAAAAAAATCACAATATTAAATTTTGATTTATCATCAAGTAGATATAGTACTTAACTTTATATTTAAAACTTCTTAAATTTAAGAATCAAGGCACTTCTGACTAAAAGCTTGACTTAGTTTGACTTAAAGGCAATTTTACACTTGCTCCATTTGATTTTTCTGGTTCAAAATATAAAAAAAAATCTTAGAATTAATGTGCAAGCTGATCATTGCCATTAATTTAATTTAACAAGGGATCATGTTAAACTACACAGATGTATATTGTTAAAGTAACAGTATGTCATGTTAATTCTTTCTAATTTGTTTGCAAGTATAACAAGAATAATCAGGAAAATCAAATTAATTTAACAAGATTGCCATGTTACTTTAAAAGGTTTACTTATTTAATTTAGTGCGAAGCCTAAAATGCGTATTTTTCAAGTAATTTTTTGATTTTTTTTTAATAAATATCAATTTATGAGAAAACATTTTTTTTCTTAATTTACTTATTTAACATTTTTAAGAAAAAATAAATTCTACGCCAACTCAATGTTTTTGAATGTAGAATTAAAAAATTAACTTACAAAAACTCATTTTACCGTTTTTGAATTATCGAATGATAGCGAAGTCGAAAAATTCTCTCATTTCTGTCCGTCTGTCTATCTGTCCTTTCAGCTGGAACCTAAATCGATTTTCTTTAAACTTGGTACCTAGTGGTTTTTGGGCATTCCCCCCACACGATTTTTTTAAGACCAAAAATAACGGTAAAATTTTTTTACAAAATTATGAAAATCTTATTTTTCTCAAAAACGTGCTCACAGCTTTTTTTTTAATCAGTATTTCTTTTTATAAAAAGGCTACCATTTTATACAAAAAAATTCTGAAAAATTGTTATAAGTGGTATATGTAGGTATATCGCCCATAGAACCATTTTTGTGATTTTCGATTTCTTAAAAAACCGCTCAACTGATTTTGACCAATTTTTTTTTATAGAAAATCTTTCCAGATGTTATAAAAGATTTTTATTTTTAAAAAAGTTTTAATTTTTTTTTGAGAACTTAATATGTAATTCGAAAATGGGTTGGTTGATTTTTATTAAACTGCTAGGTGCCAGTTTTAACATTAGAAATGTTTAAACGGAGGCATACAATATAAAAAAATCAACAGAATTTCAAAAATATGAAACGCCTAGTAGACAAAGGGGGCGAAACGTTAGGGGAATAAACAAAATAAACAAAATCAACAAAATAAAAAAAATAAACAAACTAAACAAAATAAACAAAATTATTTCATTCATGCTTTGTTGTTATTAGTTTGAGGAAACAGAAAACGAAGAAGATGATAAAACGGACAGACAAAAAAGGAGAAATGTTCGTAGGAAAAAAATGGGTATGTTTTTGATGATGATTTTTGCGAAATCCGAAAAATACCCGATTTGCGTTTACTTAAATGCTTATATCTTTCGATCCAATTATCCGATTTTCAATATTAAGGTATATAATTAAAGGAAAAATGACTGGCGTGTTAGAGCAAACAATTTTCAAAATCATTCAAAATTTTATACTAAAAACATGAAAATAAATGTCGGACAAATAATTTAATTCAATGAGGAAGAAAAAAAGCATTAAAATACTTTCAACCACCAATTGGCGAGAGGAATATAGTATTCTAAAGCCGGCGGCGGCGGAGTTTGTGCAATAAAAAACCACAATCGTGGCAAATTTGCTTCGCGTCGGAAAAAAGCTAAATGTTCATATGTACCTAAATTTGTAGTCGGTATAATAATAATTGTGTTTGGTTTGGCTTGCTTATAACTTGGTTCTAATAATCCGTTCATTAAGGTCTTAAAATTTAGCTAGAATATCGGACTACATTTTTTGTCACATAAAACTAATTATATATGAAAAACCTTATTAAATTGCGTATTTAATAGAAACAAAAATTTAATACAAAACAATAATTTTTTAAACCACATGTAGGAAACCACATTTTAGGAAAGTTATGATGTTGGTACCTATATGTTCAGAAAAGTTGCTCAACATTTAAATTTGACATTCAATGTACATACATAAATACATAAAGCTTTTTTCATTTCTAATGTTCCTCCACTATGCTGGAATGGCAAATCGGGTAAATTTTTCAACATTATCTAGCAGATTTTAAATAAAAAAATTTACAGATTTCACTCATAGAGTACCTATGGGGACATTGAAAATGACTTGTATTACGTCGATAAAACAAAAACATGTCTAATCTTTGTGATTTTGATTTTGTATACTATTTTTAGGTGCATTATAACTTCATAAACTGTCTTAGAAACCAATCTACAGTCTGAAGTACCAATTTGTATATTTTAATGTCACTTCTTAGTCTTAATTGTAGCTTAACTCGCAATTACGCAATCATACTCATTTTAATCCGCACCGGTACAGCACTTACACACGAAATTAAAAAAATATATCCCATCTATCTTAACGTATATCTAGGTACATATTTGACATTTTTGCCTAAGCTTTGCTAAAAGGTAACTGAATTATTACAGATCGATTAAAGCATACATCATATTATACGGTTCAACTTAGTTCTCGACTCAGTCGGTTGTTGTTCCAATCAACCCGTGAGTTGGCTTGTTATTTGATCAATTTGACGGTTGATGAAAAAATCAAAAGATTTTGAATTTACAAGTATTTCAAAGCCAAGACATTTGATTTACTGTCCAGGTAAACCTTTTTTAAAACGAGACAAAATTTACAAAGAATTTGATGCGAAGCCCCAACTCACTGCTAATTGTTTTTATTCTATAATATTTTATTTTAAAATATTTTGAACTCATCTTTTAATCAATTTAACAATATCGAGTCGCGTAATTTATTTTAGACAAAAATAATGTTTTTCAGACTTGGAGCTGTATTCTTTTAACTGAGTTTATTAAATGTGTGGCCGAGCGGCAAGCATCAATTTAGTTGACAACCAAGACTACTTTAAGATAAAGCCTAAAATTTTATTTGCATTTGAGGACCTTAACCATGAAGATCTGACCATTAGGGCTTAAGTTATAAGTTTATTAAAGAGGTTCGAGTAGGTACCTATGCATATTCTAGGTTAAACAATCAAACTGATTCAGAAGTAAGCCAAGTTTTGTCAAAAGCATTTTCTAGTCTGTCATTTTACATTCATTTTCAGACCGTCACCTCAAAAATTCTATGATTAGAACAGAATATATCAGTTTACAAAATCGACTCTTTTCGATTATAATATTTCAATTGTTTAGCTAAGTTAATTCTACCTCTTGCCTGATTTACCTAAACATACCTTAACTTTGAGCATCTAGCCCTTAGAACTTAAGTTATAAGTTTATTAAAGAGGTTCGAGTATGTAGGTACCTACTATGCATATTCTAGGTTCAACAATCGAATTGATTTAGAAGTTAGTAAAGTTTTTACCCAAACGTTGTCTAGAAAAAAATCAACTTTTGACATATTTTACCTTAATTTTAAGACTTTAATCCCAAACATCTGATTATTAGAATAGAAGTTAGAAGCTAACCAAGACCTTAACCTTGATGATCTGGTCCTTAGAACTTAAGTTATAATTTTATATAAGAGGTTCAAGTAGGTAGCTATGCATATTCTAGGTTAAATAATCAAACTAATTCAGAAGTTAGTCAAGTTTTGTCAAAAGCATTTTCTAGTCTGACATTTTACCTTTTCAGACCGTAACCTCAAGGATCGGATGATTAGAACAGAATATATCAGCTTTCAAAATCGACCCTTTTCGATTATAATATTTTAGTTGTTTAGCTAAGTTAATTCTACCTCTTGCCTGATTTATCTAAACATACCTTCACCTTGAGCATCTGGCCCTTAGAACTTAAATTATAAGTTTGATTTAGAAGTTTGTTAAGTTTTTACCCAAACTATGCATATTCTAGGTTCAACAATCGATTGATTTAAAAGACTGACATTTTACCTTAATTTTAAGACCTTAACCTCAAACATCCGATTATTAGAACAGAAGTTATAATCCAAACAAACCAACTAAATCCAACCTTTACGATTTTATTATTTGTAAAATTCCTACAATGTACATGTTCATGCACAAGCACATACCTACGTGCATACATACCTACATAATCATAATTTGTATCATTTTTGTGCCCGATGCAAAGCCAATTTTGTTTGCCACGTGGTGTTTTTTTACTGCACACACTCCACCGTCTTCTCCCTTCTATCAATATGTTCTTTGTTCGCATGTACATACAATATACATACATACATATTTTCTTTGTTTTTTTTTCTTTTGCCTTGATGAAATTAGTTCTAAAAAGACAATTTTTCAAGTTTCTAGTACGAAATTTTTTACGCCTTTGCAGATTTGTAGCCTGTCATTTAAACTTTAATTATCTAGCTTAATATTGAACATCCAATAATTATAACCAAAGTTATAGGCTTCTAAGTGGGCTCAAATCGAGCATTTTTCGAATTTAATAATTCCTCCACTGAATCTCGTCCGTTGGCAATGATGAACATGTAGGTACGCTGGCTGAAATTCATCACATGTGTTTTTTTCTTCATTTTATTCATTTTGGTAGTTTCTTTGGTAACACCAACCAAAAATTCAATCTTTCTCCCCCTATACGCTAGAGTTCATTCTCTATCTTTGTTCATTTTGGTAACACCATACTTTTATCAAAACGACCCTATAAACATTTTCAATGTTAATTATTCTTATTGACCCAAAAATAACGTTACCTTCCAAACAAGTGTTTAAAAACCGGAATGGAAAATATCATTTTTCTGAAAAAAGGCTCCTACGATTTTGATTAAAATTTTCAATTACATTTTTTACACAACAGCTTCTTATACATTTAAATAATATTGCATTTTAAAAATTTCAAAAAAACAAATTTTGGATTAAAAAAAAAAATATCAAATTTTTTTTCTTGAAAATTTGATATTTTGAAAATGGATAAATGATTTTTTTTTAGAAAATTCATTTTAAACTCCGCATTAACAAATACTGAAAAATGGCGTACCAATTTTTTTTTCTTAAAAGTGTTTTCAAAATTTTATACATAAAAAAAATATTTTTTTTTTTAAAACCGCTCCAACGATTTTTTTAATTTTTTTCTCATAAATTGAGATTTGTACAAGAAATCGGATGTTTTACATTGCGTTTATGTCAAAAAAGTTTCAGAAGTTGTTTAATCAATTTATTTCTAATTATATTGAATTTTTAACAATTTTTCAGTCTAAAGTGTAAATACCATGTATATACTTACATTAAAACCACAGTGTGATCGCACCCAGTCGTGCGTTTTATTTTTATAGAAGTTGCAGCACATTTCTGAGAAAAATAAGATTTTCCTTAATTGGAACTATTTATTTTACTATTTATATTACTATTTATATTGGTACCTTATTTTTGGTACTATATCCCCTGTTTAAAACAAGAGGTGCATTTTCTTAAAAACAAAACTTGAAATTAAAAAAAAAATCAACCTAGAATGTCATGTTTTTTGAAGCCAGAAATCCATGTTTTAATTCTATGTATTTTTAATATAAATAAAAATAAATTTTCAAATTCCCAATTTTGGAAATAAAAATGAAATCAATTTTTTTTTTTCAAAATTTTAAAATTTTACATTATTAAGTATTTTTTTTTTGTTTTTAATATTTATTGCTCTTATCAATGCATATCGAAAATAACAAAGATAATATTTCTTTAATTTGTTTTTTCAATTTTTTGTTTAAGTTGCTCTTAAGATTTTATTTCTACTCAGTATATATTTTTAGAAAATATTTAGTAATGTACAGGGTTTTTCAATAAGAGCGCTACAAAAGTTTTTTTTAAATAAAACAAAAACGGTTTTGGATATTAATGAAATTCTTTATTCCTGTGAAAGTACGTTTGATGCCATTATGTATGGAATTCGATTTCTTTTGCATGGCCACCACAGGCACGCTTGCAGAAGTCCAGACGCTGAACCCAATTTTCGACGGTTTTCAAGCATAAATCGGCCGATACTGCTGCAATTTCACGTTCGATATTCGTACGAAGTTCATCAATCGTCGCTGGCTTGTTGGCATAGACCATAGACTTGACGTAGCCCCACAGGAAATAGTCTAACGGCGTCAAATCGCATGACCGAGTCGGCCAAGCGACTGGACCATTTCGTGAGATAACACGTTCTCCAAACTTGGTTTCCAATAAATTGATTGTGACATTCGCTGTGTGGCTTGTGGCGCCTTCCTGTTGGAACCACATGTCCTCCAAGTCCATATCATCCAATTGGGGCCAAAAATATTCGGTTATCATTGAACGGTAGCGATCCCAATTTACAGTAACGTGCCGGTCTTCATCATCAGAAGAAGAAGAAGTACGGCCCAATGACGCCGCCGGCCCATAAACCACACCAAACCGTAATTTTTTCGGGATGCAATGATAACTCATGAAGTACGTGTGGATTGCTGCCTGACCAATACTGCATATTTTGTTTATTGACGAAGCCATTCAGCCAGAAATGAGCCTCATCGCTGAAGATGATTTTTCGATGAAAATCCGAATCATTTTTAAGTTGTTACTCAGCCCAATTCAAGAAAATACGACGCTTCTGGTGGTCAAGCGGCTTAAGTTCTTGCGTCAATTTAATCTTGTAAGGATGTAGGCCAAGATCTTTTCGCAAAATTCGCCAAAACGACGTCACAGAGATGCCCAACGATTGAGAACGACGTGTGAGAGACACATTTGGGCTTTCTGCAACTGATGCCTCATTTTGTACTGTGCCTGTGGATTCAAATTTTTCCACTAGACGCTCAATTGTTGATCTGCTAGGACGATTATGACGACCATAAATTGGACGTAGCGCTCTTAACGTTGAGGCCACTGACTCCGAATTTCGGTAGTAAATTTTAATAATTTCGACTTGTTGTTGGCTCGTATATCTTTCCATCATAAAATGGCAAACCTTACTGAAGAGAAATGTCAAAAGAGCGGCAAGAAATATGGCGTCGTTTGCTGTCCCTGTTGCTCTACTTTTGTAGCGTCCCTGTTGAAAAACCCATTACATAAATTTAGTTATTTTTGATTTTGTCAAAAACTAGAAGACATTTAAGTTTTTGATTTTTAGTTTTAGAATAAAAATTGATAAGAGAATTGAATATTTGAAACAAAATAATTACTTAATAACGTGAAATTTAAAAAAAAATTAAACTTTAATTCATGTTTTTTTTGGAAAACACCCTATATAAAAAATATCTAGGGAGGTTTTCGGAACGTCAGCTAAATTCGATATAAAAACCAAAGTTGGAATATCATTTCTCGCATTTTTACTGCTTCTGTATTTTTTTAAATTTTATTCTCCTTCTCTGTATTTGTGTTAGATGAAAGGGCTTACCTTCAAATAAGTCTTTGTGCCTGAAAGCAGCAGTAAATAATGACATAAAGTAAATAAACTTAATTTCTCCTATTATTTTCTTACAACATAATTTAACTTTCGATGATGAATTGAAAACCATCATGCTTAAGTCAATTTAAGAACAACAATATACATATCCGTAAGGTAGGTACTAACAAATATCTATTATACTACCTATATACAGACAGTTTACATTGAATGTAATACAATTGTAGTAATATAAATTTAACCAATTGCCTGAAATCAGCCTTAGGGAATCTAAAAAAAAAGTAAGTAATATGTATCAAGAGTTTTCTTGTCCATTGACCTAATTTAGTTCTATCAATAATTGTACCTCCTATATAAACATAACATATAGTTATATTAGATTGTTTCTACTTTTCATGTATAGGTATACAATTTACATAGCTTCCGGTCAAAATAACATAATTGATATTAACCCAAAGCCCTAGAGAATTTTCGATATTCTATTATACCTTTACCTACATATATGTATAATATGTTTGAACGGTATCCTATCGTTAGTTTACAACTTTTGTAATTAGTTGAATATGCATAAATATAAATGACATTATTACATCAATGGATATCATCTATGTATAGATGATATCAAACAAATCCAAATTATACATATAATATATTGAAAAATATTGTATCTACTTGTATATCAGCTGAAGTGTATTCCGTAAACCTATATACATATAAAATACTTGTATATAAATATATGTAGATATAACTATGACGATTTTGAATTTGGTTCATTAATTCAGATTGATAATAAATTACCCTAATGGCTGTATGTATATGTACATATAGTTTTATGCTGCTACCTATATTCGCTAACATAGAAAAGCAGAAGCACATCCATGTCCAATGAAACGGAATTTATTGTAATTATGGCCATTATAACCTAATATTGGTCGAAATGGTATAAAACGCAATCAAGGTAATGTCAATATTCATACACAATTTAGTATAAGAATTATTTAATGACACATGCACCGTTAAAGGTTTGATAACAAGTAAAATAATTGCTTTAATTACATATATCAAAAAAAAAAATAATAAAAAAAAAACGTTTTAATGAAGAAATTGTTACCATACAGCCATTTAAATAAACATAAAATATTTACAATGGAAAGAATTACTGTTATTATGATAAAATTTTAGAAATAGAGCTTCATAGACCATAACCTACAGAGTTCGAAGCGTTTGTGTCGTAGGGTTCAGCATTCATAATTCAGCGCCACCTATCGGATGAGTGAATAGGTAAACAAAAGACAATCTGTTTGTGAATATGAATTAAATCACGAAATTCTTTTTTTTTTTCTTTTCATGTAAAATTTTAGATACATCAAAATCCAAAGTCTATCAAAGGGCACAGTGTAGTGCGCAGTGAAGTTCTGGGCACTAACTCATTTTATTCAAGCATATCGACACCCATCTTATTTCAATACCAATAAAGTCAGAAACTTCAACTTCGTGGCGTAAGTGGTTCCTGAGATATAGGTTTTAAAAAATCACGAAAACCATACTTAACAAAATTATGGAGCACTTCTTAATACGGTTAAATCTTGTTATGAAAAAAATCCTCAAAATTAAGATTACTAAGTCAATCTTTCTTGTTGTCAGTTAGATGAGTCCCTTCCGATAATTGTTTGAACTTGGTAGAGTGGCAGGAATTGTACAATGCATACAAAGGAAAAGTAGTAGCCCGTAGCGTAATGGTTAGTGCGTTGGACTGTTACGCCGCCGAAGATCTTGGTTTCGATTCCGAGCCTAAAAACCTAAAAAACCTAAAAACAGAAATGTTTTTTCACGGGTTACTGCATCTTGGAAGGAATTGACAAACCCAAGAGTATCTCTTGTCATGAAAAAGTTTCTCCCACCCTAGCCATTTGGATTCGGCAGAAAATTGTAGGTCCGCTCTATTCCTGCCAATAACACGCACACAGGAATGGTTGAGAGTTGTAAGTCACTAGGCCCTGGTTTTATACGATCTGTTGCGCCGACCAATTTATTTAATTTTATACAAAAGGAAAAACATGTGTTTCTCAGAATTCTTATCAATTATATTATTTTTGTCGTAGAATGTTAAAATTTGGTAGAGCGTAAGTACAAAAGTGCAATGGAAAATTGATAATTTCAGATTTTTTATTCAAGGGGCGTGGCTTTCAATTTTCATCTGAGAAAAAAATCTTTGACAAAAAAAAGTGACATCACACCAAAAAAAAAATTTAATAAATAAAAACAGCCAAGTTCACTTCTATATAAAAAAAAACCATCCTCTTTGTAAATTTAATTTAATATTGAATCTTCATAAACATTAGAAATTGCCGTACTTAAAATCTCATTACACGAGTGAGTTGTAAAAATAAAAAAAAAACACAAAAAATCGACATGAATGTGAGTGCAGTGAAACATAAATTATGAATCACTTGTACACTGTGACGTATACGTACTTTTTTCAAAGACATTATAGAGTTTCTTTCTCATAAACTTAACGATTAAATAAAATACAATGCAAAAATGAGCCGGGTGAAAGGCTGAAGATAAAAAGAAAAAATATTGAAGTTGAGTCGATTTTGGATTTACTCTTCCTCCGACATCTTTTTCCGTTTTTGCTAAACTTCCTGATTCCACTCAGATTGTTGGCTATTTTTTTGTATAACAACGTAGCGCAGTAGGTAGGTACGTAACGTATATTTGTTTTTTTTTTTCTGCATACCCACTGAAGAATTATGAGGGCATTAGGGCAATACATTTTAATGGGCAATCAAGTTAAAAAAACTGAACGGGAATTAGCAATCGAACATGGTATCGTTGCGATGATAAAGAAAAGAAAAAAAGGGGTTGTAAATATTCTGTTGGTCTGTCGAACATGAACCTACCTAAAAAAAAAAAAGATATGTACATAGGTACATACCTACAAACAAATAAGTTTTTAAAAAGGGGATTGATTTTGCTTAAAACGTAGGCATATAACATTTTTTTTTAAAAATAATGTAATATACATAAATAATTAAGCGTATTGTGAGAAGCAACGCGAGCACGTGTCTGCTAGAATTATATAACGGGTGATTTTTTAGCTGGTTTGGTTTTGGCAACACTGGTTTTGACAGCTGACGTGTGTTTAGTACCTTGTGTCACTGTCAAACAGCTTCAGTTTGGTTTGCAATTTAACCATGGATCGTCTTACAAATGAACAACGCTTGCAAATTATTGAATTTTACTATCAAAATTCGTGCTCGGTTCGAAATGTTCATCGCGCGCTGCTTCCATTTTATGGTCGGCATTCTCGACCTTCTGAGCAGTCTATTCGGAAGATTGTGACCAAATTTCGCACCAAATTTACTTTGTTGGACATTAAACCACCAACACGTTTACGTACTGTGCGTAGTGAAGAAAATATTGCGGCCGTATCAGCTAGTGTGACAGAAGACCGCGAAATGTCGATTCGGCGCCGTTCCCAGCAGTTAGGCCTTTGTTACAGCACTACGTGGAAAATTTTGCGGAAGGATTTGGGCGTAAAGCCTTTTAAGATACAGCTGGTGCAAGAACTAAAGCCAGCCGACCTACCACAACGCCGAATTTTTGGTGAATGGGCTCTTGGAAAGCTGGCCGAGGATCCGCTTTTTTATCGAAAAATTGTGTTCAGCGATAAGGCTCATTTTTGGTTGAATGGGTACGTAAATAAGCAAAATTGCCGCATTTGGAGTGAAGATCAGCCAGAAGCATTGCAACAGCTACCAATGCATCCCGAAAAAGCCACTGTTTGGTGCGGTTTATGGGCCGGCGGCATTATTGGGCCATATTTCTTCAAAGATGATGCGAATCGCAGCGTTACTGTCAATGGTGAACGCTACCGAGCGATGATAACAAACTTTTTTTTGCCCGAAATGGAAGTTCTTGACTTGCATGATATGTGGTTTCAACAAGACGGTGCCACATGCCACACAGCACGCGAAACAATGGCGCAATTGCGAGGCGAGTTTGGTGAACAGTTAATTTCACGTTTCGGGCCGGTCAATTGGCCGCCTAGATCGTGCGATTTGACACCATTAGATTATTTTTTGTGGGGGTATGTCAAGGCTAATGTCTATAGGGACAAGCCCGCTTCGATTGACGCACTGGAAGCCAACATCCATGCATTCATTCGTGAGATACCGGCCGATATGTGTGAAAGAGTATGCCAAAATTGGACTCAGCGGATGGGCTACCTGAGACGCAGCCGCGGTCAACATTTGCATGAAATTATCTTTAAACATTAAATTGCAAGGTTCAAACTATCGATTCAAATAAATATTTCATTCATTTTTTCGAATTTTTTGTGTTTTTTTTTTTTTTCAGTTCTAAACCTCTTAAAAAATCACCCATTATTAACAAAATGCATTTAAATCGTTGGAGTCTTTGCCAATAAAAAAATATACATGTTTGGCACTTAATATAGCTTTGGGTGGCCCGGGTCTACAGCCCTGAAAAAAAAAAAACTATACAACATATATCATGGTTTTGAATCAATAGAGATTTAGTACAAATTTTTAGCCTTCTTATGACGTTATACATAGGGAAACAAATTTAAAATAAGTAAAGTGGGCGTGGTCATAGGCGGGACAAATAAAAAACTTCACATTTAAGATTGAACAGATATGAACTAAAAATTTCTAATGCTCTAAACGACACACGTTCAATAAGGAAAAAACTAAACTATGAGAAAACTGGGCGTGGTAGCGGGCGGACACTATTCAAACAACTTTCTAAACCATATCGGTACTAATAAAAATAACTTATTAAAATTTCAGCGAAATATGAAATATAAGACTCATTTTTAAATATACTGACAAAAATAAATTAAAATTATATTTTATTTACAAAAAAAAACACGTCCTTTTAAAACATTATTGCGCTTTTGTTTTATTTGCATGTAAACAAGCTTCACTTTTGGTATTCAATTGGGATAGAAATTGCAGGAAGGAAAGAAGATATTTTAAGAATCGTTTTTAAAGTATTAATTTATGTTCCGGATAAGATTGTTTTCAAGAAAGCCTTCTGTGTGGCATCAGGAGCTAAGTAATATTATAAAAACCATTTACACTTTCAACACTTGAAACATTGAACCAAAAAAAAAAATATATATTTAAATTACCAAATAAATTACTGCAACGTGATTATGTGTCCTTGTCGTTATCATCTTATTCCCAGCCCAATATCATAAAATGTCCTTATCCACCAACCGATGATGCCTGAGGGGCTATACAACATTCTCTCTATATATAGGTATAGGTTGGTACTAAACAACATGCATAATACCATGTTTATCGTCGTCTTCGTCGTCGGCGCTGTGTTCGCGATAAGATATGATTTACACACATTTAACCCCTGAATAATTAATTCTATATCCACCAACATTATTATCGCTCTTGCAATTTAGCTGCAAGCATCCTAAAAGAACACATTATAAGAGCGCAGCTTCCTATGAGTGTATACGTATAAGAAAATGCTTTGAGGACTTCTTTTCATATTATCAGCACCATAATATTGTAAGGATCCTTCCTGTGCGAGTACTGTCTAAATATTGAAACAGGATTCGACATAGTTAGTGCACCCTTTCAATTTGGCAGAAACAGAATCAGAGGCAGAGACATATAAGTATAGGAAGTAGTGTTATAAAATTCTGCGTGCCATGAAGTACTTATACGAGTATAAGCGGCTAGATGACACTGAAAAAGGAGTCTTGCTTCAGTCTTTACCAAGCGCGTTTGGAACCCTTTTTTTTTGTTATTTTTTTTTTTTTTTATTGCAGCAAGCGTCCTAATCGTTCAACGAAGAGTTCTTATGTCAATATACATATAGAGGGGAATGACAATGGGTGCGGGACACAGAGAGTGGCTCGTATAATATGCTCTCTGGAATGTAGAAACAATTGCATACATAAATTACGTGATAATGAATAAAGGTTTGAGGCGAATTCCATAAATCTTTGGCATTGATAATGTCGCCTCCTGCCTTTTCGAGAAGGTACATATATACTCAACAAAAAAGGAATCTATTCTTATAGCATGGTGATTGTGTAAGGACAAACAAAAATGAAGTAAAAATCCGTTTGTACGTGCCTTTTCAGTATTTACGAGGTGGCACTAAAAGTTTTGTAGAGGTTTTTTTTTTATTTTTTTTATATGCGAGTTGATGTTTTACGATGACAATGTTCTACTTATTTATTACACTCGTACTGTCTTTTAACGGGTTATGATATTTTTATATGAAAAAATATATAAAGGTCTTGATATAAATTATTAAACTATTTTCGCATTCATGTGAATTTGAGCAGAAGTTATTTATATATGCAGGTAGGTAAGGTATTATTCGTACCTAGCATGGAGTTAAATTACTGTTGGAATTGTTTTACTCATATCGAAATGAATCAGTCAGCTGGTACTCATTAACACTGGCATTAATAAAACTATTCACATGCAATGATTGAAGTATAATTAAGCTATAAAGTATGTGTAAAGTTTTTATTATATATAGCTCAGCTAACTCTAGTGCTTTTTTTCAAAGAGTCATAAATTTGATTTTAAGATGATAAACTCTAATAAAAAAAAAAAAAAAAACAATATTGCCCATAAATGTTCATAAATCATATCTATTTCTGAAGATTTCAGGAGAAACCTTTGAAGACCAAGAACGAGATATATACGTAGGTACCTACTATATGTATGTAAGTTTTGTATAAGTACAAAAATCTAACTCGAGATTTTGATCAAAGTTTACATAACGATGATAGCGAAAATGGGTCTCTCAATTCTGTCTCGCTAACTGTACGTTCGGCTAGAGCCTAAACGGGTCGATTTTCTTTAAACTTGGTATCTAGCGTTTTTTAGGCATACCTCCCACATGTTTTTCATTTTTTTTTTTTTAGAACTAAAAATAGCGGTATCTACCAGTTTTTAGCAAAAAATGAAAATCTTATTTTTCTTAAAAACGTGCCCACAATTAAAAAAAATCTGGATTTTTTTTTTTACAAAAATTCTAACAATAAAAAAAAAATCGGAAAAATGGTTTTAAATGGTACCTCCAGTGTTCCAATGTTTTTGACCAATTTTTTTTATAGAGAATGATTACAATAATTTTAAAAATATTGTGTACCAAATTTTTCAGAATTTTTGATTTTTAAGAAAGTTTCAAATTTTTTTTTTTGAGAATTTAATAATTCACAAACGACTTGATCGATTTTTATTAAACTTGGCACCCAGCAATTTTTTGACATTATCTGTCAGATTTTAAATACATTTTTTTCTTATAACCAAACATAACGATAACTCTCATACAAATGTTAAAAAACCGGTATTGAAAATCTCATTTTTTTCAAAAACGGCTCTTACGATTTTAATTAAAATTTTTGTGTGAAATAATATCAGATTGATCTACCATATTATTGAGAAAAAAAAATTGATTTATTGTTTAGAAATGGTAGATACCTCACATAGAACCATTTTTTGGGTTTTTGAAAATTTCATCAAAATTGGTTTGTCGTAGTTTTTGGCTCAAAAAAGAATTTATATAAAGGCACCATTTTAATGTAAGAAAAATGGGCGTGTTAATGGTCGGGAAAAATAAAGCATGTAATGCTTTGGGTTGAAGAGAGCTTGATCACAAAATTTTATAAAAGTTTTATAATGAAGTTCAATAAGAAGAAAAATACAATATGATATAAGTAGGCGTGACAGTGGGCGGATTTTATTTAAAGCACTTTCTAAAAACCATCTCGCTGCTTATTGAAACTATCTTTAAAGTTTTAGCTAAATTTGTTTAGAAGTTTTTGAGTAGATAAGCCTCATACAAGCTATAGCGTTAATTGCTATTAATGAAAAATACTTTGGAAAATGATTTTTGCGCATGTTCTTATTGTCTAAAAGGGAAAGCCTATATTAACATAAATAATCGGAATAAACTGATGTCGTATAAAAAGAGCAAAATAGAAGTAAGCGTTGGAGGAGCATACCTACATATATTGGGTATTTAAAGCTTTACATTAAAAAAAATCCAAAATTTGGATCAAAACGGGACTTGATTAATTTTCGATTTTCAGAATTACAAGAAGATGAAACAATATTCGGTTTGCAGCATTTTACTACAAAACCATTAAATATTAAAAACAAATTAGTACTTTATTACGTTAGTTAAAAAAAAAAAATCGAAATCCATTTTTGTATTAATATTTTTCATTAAAACAACTTTATTTAAAAATAAATAAAAGAATAAGTTTTTGACCTTAAAAATAGCAATTGCATGATATTGTTAGTGTTGCCGTTGTTTCTTTAATATTTAGTTATTCATTTTAAGTCAATATTTTTGAAAATTTCCCCTCCCGCTTAAACTTCCTTTCAAACCATTATTTTCAAAGAACATGTCCAAGAATTATTTCTGAGAGTATTATTCATTAATTATAAAACACCCTGTTTATAGGTAGATACGTATACAGATATACTTACAACAAATTTTACTTACTTACTTCTTATACAAAATGCAAAACTTTTGATTTGCTCTTTGCATTAAACTCTCAAAGTATAAACTTTTAAAGATTAGCCAAATGCCAATCTCTCAAAGTTCAACTTTAACAAATCAGCATTAAATATTACACCTTCCTTATGTTTTTGTTCAAAAACTTCTTAAAGTGCATTTTCTCAAAAAAATAACAAAAAAAAAAAAAAAAAAAAAAACACCACAACTATAACAACTCTTAACTTTACTCTTGAAATTCCTAATTAAATTAGTTAGATATACTCACTTTTTGCTCCACCTACTGTACACCTTTGACTTCCATTACGACCACTTCAACAATGACCATCTCTAAAATCAGAAACTTCTTACCTTCGTATTTATTATTTTCTTAGCTCACCATAACGACGGCCATGGCCACCGCACTGCTGCTACTTTCACCGCCACCACATCGGTAAATGAATGGCTCAACTAGGTATGTACATATATACTTGAAATCCCTTTCGAAACATATTCCAAAACATCAGCTTGTGCCAAAGAAAGTAAACTGGCTTAGACTGCTTTTATTCCATCTTGCCTTGTATATGAAATTACTCAAGACTATACCTCAGACTTTGCAGTCTTTGCAACTTCTTAAATCTCTGACGATAGTGCTTTGAGGAAGAGAAAGAGAGGGAGAGAGTTTCCCAAAAAACTTTTCCTCAAGAACGGTTCGCCGATAAATTACAACCAAAGTCTACCGCACGCAGGGCATTACACAAAACTCTATATAACGTCTTTTGGTAAGGTCTAGGTATAGGATAGTTTGTTGTAGTTCTTTTTAGATGATTGTGTGTTGGGTGGACATAATTTATGGTAAACTAAAGTTTTGCTAATTTGCGGTAATGTTGGGCCTCTCGTTCCGCCAATACCCTCGAACTTTCTCCATCAGCCAGGATACCTAGGTATTTTTGGAAGAAAAATTACCTATGTACGACTTGTACACTGTACAGTGTACTGTACGTATACTTCGACATAACGCGCAGTTCCCCTCTTTCCTCGGGAACTATTTCAGAAAGACCAAGTATCTATAAGTGTCTTAAAATTTCATTTTGAAAGAGGGTTAAAGAACCCATCCAAGCCGGCTTCACATTTAAGAAAAACAACAATAACACCAACAACATAATTGACTAAATAGATATGCGAAACAGATGCTCGGTTGGTGGAATTTTGTTGTCACCCGCTGAGGGTGTTCCTCTTATAGCGTAGAAGTTTGTGTTTCGTCCTGGGGTTGTGGCACTGTGATGTCCTTTGTATATATCTCTCTCTCTCTCGCTGTCTCTGGCTCGTCGTAACTTCACCTGGAGCACAGGTGCAGTAGCAACTTTGCTCGGATTTTGTGGATCATAATTTAATTACTCTCCAGGAAGTATGTGGTAAAATGCATAAATTTTGTGCAAAGAATAAACTCGTTGTCAAAGCAAATTTTGGGTGAGTGGATGTCCTTTATCATAACGCCGCGCCGCCGCCACCGTCTGTCTATATATATTCCGCGTGTCTCTGCGGTACTTTTGCTTATGCCTGTCACAGTATATAAAAAGTTACCCTTTGAAATATTTTGAATACCCATCCTTTGGGTTAATCCTAACATCACCGATGTGCTATTAAGCGAATTTGACTTTGACTGTTCATTCTTATAAAGCTTAAGTAAAACAAAACAAAGCAGAAATCCTGAGAGCCAATCAAAATTTCATAGCACCCTTCTTCTTGCGAAGAAAACGATTCTGCATAAAAGAATATATATAAAAAAAGATGCTAGCAAGGACTTTTTTCTTTTATCGTTTTATTATTTATATCATAAAAAAAATATATTTTCTTTATTTATTTTATTTGCCATTCTGCATTGAGAAAGTTGAGACTGAAATTTGTAAAAAAAAAAAAAATCAAAATCAAAAAAGAAAGGACACGTTTCACGGATTGCTTTAAAGGCGATCATTCTATATTGCTGTGTTGCCGATGATGCTGCTGCGATGCCATGATGATGTTTCTCTGTCCGTCGCTGCCGCGCGTCCCGCTTCAGGTTTGAGAGGAAAAGGAAGTAAGGATAAAAAGCCTTTTTTTTATATTTAGAATGTTCCAAGAAAAAAATACGCCTTCAACGAATCGACAATTTTTGTAATGTAAATACCGTTATTGTGCAGATTGTAGATTAAACTTCGCAACGCTATGGAATCCTGATGGGAAATAAAAAAAAAAAAGGAGTGAAAAGTGAATAAAATAAATTATTTATAGGTAAATAAATAATGTAGGTGTACTATTGGTGGGTTAGGTACTTTGATTGTGAAAAGATGATGATGATTATGTTTTTGAACTGAATAAACATTTCAAATTGGATTACAGCTTAAGAAAGAGTGTTGAAGAGGACTCTTCGGTGAAGTTTTTTCTTTTATTTTTTATTTTTTGTTCGTTCGTTTTTATTCGCCATTAAGGTAATGAATGTTATATAGTCTAAATGGGTAACAATATGCAAAATAAAATATTTTATAGATCAAAACTGTGTTAAAAGAGAAATATCAGTTTCGAAATGACAAGTCACGGAGCTATTAACAGATGAAACGTTATTACCAATTTTTGAAAATTATACCCAAACGTTAAACAAATGTAACTTTCATCCCATTTCACCTTTTATAGAACTAAATTTTTTTTAAATATCTATCCCTTAACTAATCCTTTTAGTCAATCCTTTAAATATATTACCTTTAAAAAACAAAAGAGCTTTTAAAATCGGATACCATTTCTTCTTGTTTACCCCAAATCACCCTATAGGTACCTTTAAATGTAACCTACATTTAAAAAAATATTTAGTACTAAAGTGTTGCCCGAAATAAATCCTGAAATAATTATCTTTCAAAAAAAAAAAACTTTTAAAGTTAAAAAACTACCATTTTTGTTTTTTGTTTTTTTTTTTTTACCCCATTTAACCTTATGAATATATTTATTTTTTTTCCTGATATTTTGATAACAGAACTAAGACATTTTGTTGAAAAATCTGTCATATAGGTTCATGTAGGTAACAAAGATTGCTGAGAAATAAAATAAAAAATCACATGCTATTTTCTTGATTTTCCTTATTTCACCCTATAAATAGCTAAATTAAAAAAAAAATCTTGATGCCCATTCTTTGAATATTAGCTTTCAAAAGAATATTTTTAAAAGTGTGACAGTATTTTATTGTTTTACCCCAGTTTATCTATACGTAGCTAAATTTTAAGTGCAATTTTTCTCTTCAGTATTTTGACATCAAAACTGTAAAATTCCGCTGAGGAATCTTGTTTATGTAGCGGAGATTGTGAAAGAAATAAAATTAATTTGGAGTGCCAATTGCGGATTTTGAAGTTCCGAATTTGTAGTTGTAAGTGTGAAGTTCCAAATGCGGAGTCCCAAGTGCGGAGTTCTAAGTTCGGAGTTCCAATTGCGGAGACCCAAGTGTGGAGTTTCAAGCGTGGAGTTTCAAGTGTGGAGTTCCAAGTGTGGGGTTTCAAGTGTGGAGTTCCAAGTGTGGAATGTAAAGTTCCGAATGTGTAGTTCCAATTGCGGAGATCCAAGTGTGGAATTCCAAGTGTGGAGTTCTAAGTGTGGAGTTCCAAGTGTGGAGTTCCAATTGCGGAGTTCCGATTGCGGAGTTCCAATTGCGGAGTTCCAAGTGCGGAGTTCTAAGTTTGGATTGCCAAGTGCGGATTGCCGAATGCGGAGTGTGAGCTGCGGAGTTTCAAGGAAGGAGTGCAAGATAAAAGATGCACGTATTCGTTGTTCCAACTGTTGAGTTGCAAGGGCGGAGTGCCCTTTTTAAGGAACTTATTTTCTGTGAAATATGTAGGTCTCTTTTCAATACATTTATCCCAAGCAAAACTAATCGGAAAAGATTTAAATTTATGGACCTCTCCACGTATTATTTTTAAGTGGGTAGTTGACAGCTTTCTATTATTTCTATAAATTATAAAAAATAATACTGGTCCAATATGACTACCATGAGGTACTTCAGAATTCGTGTAGTAGGTACATTAAATATTTTATACAGTCTGATTATACTGTCGTTAAAGTGCTACGTGCGGTTGATTAAATACGTTAGTATTAAAACAATAATATCCAATATGGAAACCTATATCTTTCTAATTTAGGTAAAAGTATAGAGTGATGGCTAATTCTGTAAAATATGCTTCAATTATAGATCAGCATCAAGCACATATCTGTTGAAAGAATTGTTTGCAAAATTGTTAGGTACTATGAATTTTGTGACTTCTACAAATTTAAAATTGACTATAGCTTAAGTAGATAAAAATAAATGTCCCCTTATGTAAATAAATTCAAGATTGATCCACAAATTTCATAAAATTCCTCTTAAAAAAAAAATAAATATAAACCTAAAAGTCTTCTACACACCCAGCATCCTGTCATTATTATCTACTCTTCTTCTAAATTTATACAAAAATTTCCACAAGAGATTTATTTTAAAAATTAAGTATGTATGTATGTTAAACCCAACTCAATTTTGCCTTCTCTCTCTCTCTTTCTCTGTTCTTAAACTCACCTCCAGTTTATGCAATATCTTTTCAAATTCTGGACTTCCAATATTCTCAACCAATTTCGAAAATTCCTCACTCGTCTCGAGTTTATCAAAGAACAACGACAAAATTTGATCCTGTGGCAGTATATCGAGTATACTATCAACCAATCCATGAAGTCCATTTAGGCTTTCAGCAGGCATCGTTGAATTTGCATTTTTATCTAAAACGAACAAAGAATATAAAAAAAAGAAGAAATTTAGTTATCCACTTTCATTGAAAGTTGAATACAGAATATTTTTTTTTTTGTATACATATTTTCCTTTCAGGGTTGCTTTGTATATACTTGTAGGTACCTACCTTAAGTATATGTAGGTATAGTTCTCTATCACATTTCAAACATAAAATAAAAAGGATTAAAATGCGCAAAATTAAATATTAAAAAAAGGACTCTCAAAATAAAAAACCCCGTTGTATATTTAAAGAGGACCTGTGATATGACCTTTTCTCTCTCTCACTACCCAAATTGAAGGTGTGAAATGTACCCAAGATGAATTGAGAAAGAACTAAAAATAAACATGCAGAACAAAGGACGACATCTCGTCATCACTCTGGTTTTGCTCAAAAGGACATTCAGTAAAAAAAAAAAAAAAAAAAAAAAAAAGCAACCGACTTTGAATGATTTTAATATTTATGACGTGTGGTTGCGCCATCCCCAGCAGCCTCAGCTTCACCCTTCATCATCGACATCAGCATCAGCAAATGGCAAACGGGCAAGCAAAGAAAGAAATTCAAATCTAAAAGTTTTTATTAAAAAAAGGGTATCCGGTATCCGTTGTCCACCTTTTGAGTGTAAATATATGAGCCAACCGGAACCGGATGGGTAGATATAGAAGAGTACATATAGCTACATATGTATGTATGTATGCAGTGGACGAAGGGGGGAGTCTAGCGCTTAACGCACAAACGATCCGAGATCCATTGTGAACGCGCAGAGAATAACCAAAAAATTGCCAGACACTCATTTCCATTTCATTAGCAAGGACATGGGACTGCTGTAGCACGTCCGTCGCCAGATAGATTACGAGCTCAGCAGAGGGATTCCCTCCGAACACTACCTCTTGTCGGCACTTTATAGCCATGAAAAGAGTGCGACCGACGACGTCGAGTGCGAACGAGATGGAACGGGACGACGAGGACGGACATGGTGAATTGGAGGAATGGGGTTAGTGTTTGTTATTTTTCCAGGATGTGGATTATGCCGAGTTTTTAGCCGAGTTTTGTGGAAGAGATTATATAATAATACAAAAGGTGACCAAACGATGTAAATAATTCTCCAGCGATATAGTCCTATATGTGTAAGCGAGCAATCGGAATTGTTTTTGTGTTGTGGTAGGTGGTAAAAGCGTGCGTCGCTCGTCTTCATCGTCGTTGTCGACTGTGTCGGTCTTTGTGGCATCAGCATAGCCATTATACATCGGGGAAGAATATATGATGGGGTTTTATGACGAACCTAGGATTAAATGTTGTGAAAGTAACAATTAGGATTATATTGGCAGCTTAGAGTATTCAATATAAAGTTCTAACAAAAAAAAAAAATAGAAATAGGAGGGTATATGGTTAATGATGGGCTTAGGTTTTCTTTAGGATAATGAGCTTGTATCAACTATTTAAGTATTGATGTAGGGACTATATAGAAAGTTACATTTTATGATCTTTAGAATAAAATCGATATATAAACAATAAAACGGGTAGGGTAACCCAAAAACCTCAAAAAGGTATAGGTAATACATTTTGATGTGTTGATTAAATGATACACAGTACAGATTTATGTATAAAGCAGACGAACTTTGTTTATGTTAACAAATAACTTTTATTTGTCCATTTGGCCTAAATAATTTACGGCACTGATACCATTTTATGCCCTTAAATGGTTTTTAAAAGTTAAAAAAAACTGCTTACAAATAAGAAATAAAAATAGACACAAAATAAGAATAAAAAATGGATATTTAGTAAAAATTCCTATGGGGAATTTAATTTCATTGGAAAGGACATTTTTGATTTGCCACCATTAGAGCACCTTAAATAAATAAATTAAATTTAGTGGTGTGACAGCTCATGTGTAGAACCAAGGCCTAGTGACTTACATACAATTCTAAACCATTTCTGTGTGCGTGTTTTGGCAGGAATGGAGGCGACCTACAATTTTTTGCTGAACCCGAACGACTAAGGTGAGAGGGACTTTTTGATAACATGAAAAGCGATACTTTTGGAGAATTTGTCAATATCTCGCAAGAGGCAGTAACCCGTAAAAAAAAAACATATCTGTTTTTAGGTGTCATATGCAGGGAATCGAACCCGAGACCATTGGCGTAGCAGTCCTATGTAAAGGGTGTTTTTTTTTTTAGAGGTATAGAACATGAAATTTGCTTTATTCGAAAGATAATCTTCTGGCATTACAATTTAAATATGATTTCTGGCATATGACCGCCACGGCTGGCTCGCACGTAGTCTAATCTGGAGGTCCAATTTTAGATGACTTTTTCCATTATTTGTAGCCGTATATAAGCAATAACGCAGCGAATGTTGTCCTCCAAGTGGTCAATCGTTTCGGGCTTATCGGGGTAGACTAGAGACTTCATGGCCGCCAGTTGAAATAGTGTTGCCAACTTAAAGTTCTATACCTCTAAAAAAAAAACACCCCTTACTAACCATTATATGGGCAACTATTACTTAGAGCACCTTATAAGAGGATTTAATATTTTATACTGGTTTTTAAACATCATCCACTTGTAGGGTTTCCGCCATATTAATTTAAGGAATGAACTAATTTTCGATATATTCTAAAATGTGTATGCAATACAGAAATATTTTTTTTTTTGTAACTGATAGATTTTTAATATGTAAGAAAATTATTTATATTTATTAAATTTGAAAAATCTAAAAATCAAGACATGAACTTTTAAAAGTCAAAAATGAAAATTTTGATGTTTGAGAAATAATTTAAAATAAATCAAGATGATGTGAATTTTATGTTTTTAGAAAGACAATATAAAAATAGTATACCCATTTTTAAGAAATTTTCATTTTATGTTTTTGTTCTTTATTAAATTTAAAAATTTTTCAGAAACACAAATTTTGTATAACCATTTTTTAACTTTTTTTATTTTTTATCTTTTTACGAGTTGGATTTAAAAATCTAAAATTTTAGCAGGTGATGGAAATTATCTTATCGTATTTTTGTGACTAATTTGGATTGGCCGCTTAGCAACTCGAGAACAATTTGTAGCCTAACCAAAATATTAAATAATTTCGGCAATAATTTGGGTAGAAATAAGTTATTTCGTAACTTTTAGTTGCATCTAGTTTACAAATAAATATTATCCAATATTATGTTAAGGTTGACTTAGCAGTAAACTTTTTCTTATTATTTTTTTTCGAATAAATGTTTAAATAAATTTATTTCATATAACATAACATAGTTTCATATTTATTGGTTGCAACTTAACCAAATCTAATTCCCAGTTTTGACATAAATTTTTAAATAACTTTTTTTTTCAACAGTCTATGAATCTAGTAATATTCCAACTCGATTTAAATCAACACTCAACTAACAATTTTTAGACACATAATGCATTCCACCAACAGCATTATCGTACTCCAATTGTGTTACTATACCCTCTTGCTGGTTGATGTTTATACCGTGCCGCGCCATGTGGACTTCAAAGCCAAACAAAATTAATTAAAATTTTTAAACACAAACATTTTTTTGATAAGGGTAAGTTATTTTAACCTAGTTATTATTTGTATTTAATTAAGTGTATGAATAATTGCATTTAATAACAAAACTTTTTAAGTTTAATTTTGGTTATTTTTTTTACTTATTCATAACTAATTTTATGTCTCTATGTTCAGTTTGTGAAATTCCTATCAACTAACTGGGAAAGATTATAAAATAATCTTAATTGTTCGGAATTATGTAATTATAAAAACCAAAAATTAACTTTTCATTAGGTGCTACAAAAAGGTAAAGCGGCTTGTCTTATTTGGTTTTGGAATAAATTCACCTTTATGCTCTATGCTGTGTCACATATTTTGTAATTAGTCCTTATAAATTAAAAGTCAGAATATAATTACATATTTAAACTTTTTTTTTAATGGAATTTTTGAGTGCGCAGTTATGTGCTTACCCATTTCAGTGGACTAGGTGTAAACACTTCATTTAAATGTTATTCAATTGACTATGTATATACTCTCCACGTTCAAGCCTAGTTCGCTGCTAATGTTTTTTTAATGTTTCTCCAACAAGACAACGAAATACTTTAGAAAATAGTAAATATCATCAATGGAGAGTTTCATCAATTGAAGAAAAAAAAAAATAAGAAAAAAAAAAGAAAAAATAACAAAAGCAAACACGAACGCGAACGCATGACAAACTGTTATCAAAGAATCAACAAAAATAAACATATTTAAGCTCACAATAAATAATCCCGATAATCAATTATATGTCCAAAAAGGGTGGAGACTTTTGTGTGAACCACCAATTTAGCTTGTCGATTAAAGTACTGTAGATGGATTACCGGAATGAAATTCTATGTTCATTATTTTGTTGTTTTAGTTTAGTATGGAATTTTGTATTTCACATCTAAATGAACGATACCCTATAATTTCAATTTTATTAATAAACAACTGCTTCGGTTAAGAAACTACAAAAAATAGTGCATATTTCTAAAAGTTAATTCCTAATTTCACCAGAATTTATACAATATAAAGATTTATAGAAAATCTCTCCGCTAAGTGTAGACTTTCAGCTGCTATGCAATATACATAATTATTATTTTTAATGTTTATTATCCTTATAAAAAAATTACACCAATTATATTTACATATCTATATAAATTACAATACATACCATCTTCTTCTTCTTCAATCACTGCATTCTCCTCTGGTTCTCCTGTCACATTTACCAATGCATATGCCAATCCAACCACATCCAATCCACTATTATTTAGATAATTCAAAAAAGAATTCATCTCAGGATTTGCAATAATGCGATCCTTTAAATCATTAAAATCCTTACTGCGCAAATAACTATAACCCTTTTGCACTTCCATATCATTCTGATAATATCTAGCTACAATTCCGCTCACTTCCTGTGGCACCAAACTAACAAAATCACTCATATCTATTTGTGGCTTTTCAAAAACATAATTTCCATCTTCGACTTTTACAATCTCATCATCGTCAAAGTCCCAATGGACAAAATCATTGCGTGGCTTAGTTTCGACAAAAATCAATTCATCTGTTTTCAGATCACTTTTTAGACTATCTTGTATTGATGATGTAACATTTTGAGTTCCATAGTGCATTAGGTCATCGATGATACCGAGGCTTCCGGAAATTCGGGCTAAATCGCGACTCTGAACTTGCAAAAATGTCAGTATCATCATCAAAATGATGTTGGTGGAGACAGTGTGGAGGAAAAAACAATTTACCAACATAATTGAGGATTTAAGGAGATTTCGAAAGGATTAAAAACTATATATATGTATGTAGATACTGCCAAAGGGGCACTGAACAACCGTTAACCGTTTAAAGTTGATGCACAATCGCGTTATGTATGTATGGTATCTTTATGCGACCGAATGCGACCCCAGCATTCGACTAATTGAATTAAATCCTCAAATCTGTTGCTTGGGTGAATTCGTTCCGCAGGCTATTGAGTGAACAGAAAGTAGAGCACCCCCTTATACCTTTGCCCTTACTGGCCTGCCTTATACAACCACGAGATACTATGATGGTGTGCCTGATGTGTTCTGTGATTAAATTCACGCCAAGCTGTTTTCGCCCGCACTGTCCACATTTCAAGAGGTGGGACGGAACGTCGTTTAAGATTGTTTATGTGTCAGATGGAGCAAATTAACTAATTTAACATAAGTACCTTTCGGATGCGAAGATTGAAGATTTCAGATTGGAGACTGATACGGTGCGCGGTGGTATGGTGATGGTGGATTCACGTTAATCAAATCTTGTAGGGGGGCATTATCTATAATAGAATTCATTCGGGAAGTCTGTCATGTTGGAGTCGTTTATATAGTTTTGACCCCCAATTTTCATCTATCCACTCGGGGTGCGTGTGTCTTGTTGATTATCTTTAAAAAAAAAAAAAAACATTCAAAGGATGGCCACAGACTTGGGTAAATTATGTATATGACGGAAGCATGTTATGTTCAATTGAATGCTTGAGCATGAAAAGATTTTGCTAGAATTTTACATTTAGCTCCATTTGATTTTGACTCAAATCATTTTACTATACGAATACTACGATGGTGGGATAAGACTCACTAAGACTATAACTTGCATCAAAAAACAAGTAACGGGTGTTTTTTTTTGAGAAGAGCTATAAAATCTGCTATAAAATTGGATAATAGTAAAAGAAAGTATAATTTTCGACCACTAGTATTTAAAATTTTGTAATGATTTCATTTAAATCTAAGAAAGAAAAGGCGTGGTAGTGGGCGTGAAAGAAATTGCATGCCTATATGTTTAAGATAACTTTTTTAAAGATTTTACTTTGTTAGAATGTTAAGCAAGGAGAAAACTCGAATATAACAAAAGTAGGCGTGGCAATTAGCAGAAAAAAGTGGGCGTAACAGTGTGCATAGATTTTACTAAAACTAATATAAAGCCCGTGCAAATCGATCAGAAAGAACGAATCTCTTGTTCGATTCTTGAGTTATGGTCCCGAATTATGTATAAGGAGAAAATTAAATTATAAAAAGTGGGCGTGGCAGTGAGCGGATTAAAAAAAAAAAAAACAAAACACTTTTAAGACCATAAATCGAAATAAAAAGGATCCTTCTTTCGAATGCTGAGTTGGGTAAGCGAGTTACTGAATAAGGAGACAACTAAATTTAAAAAAAATGGGCGTGGCAGTGGGAAGATTTAACTAAAACCACTTTAGAGATCATGAAAATGCATCAGAATAAAAAAGAATCTGTCTTTTGAATTTTGAGTTGGGGACGCGAGTTCATGAATAAGGAGGATAACTAAATTTAAAAAAGTGGGCGTGGTATTGGGTAGATTTTATTAAAACTACTCTAAAGACCGTGAAAATCAATCAGAAAAAAAAAAGAATTCCTCGTTCGATTTGTGAGTTAACTCGCGACGAATTCATGAATAAATTAAGAGAAACAAAAAGTCAGCAGGGATTTAAATAATGAATTCCAAAAGGAATTTTAATATCGTCTTCAAAATTCATAATGGTTTTATTTGTTCTATTATTGTTCTAGATAATAATTAAATGACAACAATATAATATGGTCATATATATTTTCTTTACAAATTAAACTGTCTTTTTGTCAAGTTTTTAAATTCTTATATCTTTTTGTTTTCGAATTATGTTAATGCAAAAAAAATCTAAAGATTCTTTGAAACTTAAATTTGTTTGTAAGGAAGAATTTAATGTGAAATGAATTTCGAAAACAAATACATATAAGCTCAAAATGGAAAATCTCAAAAAAGACTATTAACGAGTCCCTATATATATACACATATTATATATATACATAGCAATAAGCTACCTGTGTAAACAGTAAAAGAAGTTTTTGTTTGTTCTCATCAGCATCTTTAGTCTCCCTAAACAAAAAAAACAAAAAAAACTTTTTTAACTTAATTTTTCATAAAAAAAAAAAACTTCAGAAAACTTCAAAACAAGGCCTTTTGCCAACTTTGCCAGGTCAAGCCGAAATACACAAAATTAAAAAAAAAGATTTCAAACTTAAATGACAGAATCCAATAAAAACACGTCAATCATGTGTCATCCCTTCATCCTCTTAATTTGCAACAACAATAAAAAAAAGTTATTTTTTGTTCTTTTTTTAAGAATCACGATTCCAAATAAATACATAGGTTAGGTAGGTACCGTACCTATAGAAGACTTGTCACACTATAAAGATTACTCTAAGGTACAATATTATGGCTTCAAGGTGTGGTGTGATGTGATGGGTGCCAAAACAAATTCCTTTTCTTATACATTATGCAACTTAAAACACAAAAGTATATGTCACCCAATATACCACCCGCTATACCTAACCAATCAAACCCACATTATACCCCCCAAGTACCAACTCCAAAACTCGCTCATCGTAGGTATAGGTATAAGTTTTTCCCGTGCTACTTGTGTTTACTTGTGTTTACTCTACATCAAGTGAGACTTTTAGTGAATAAAAAATGACTATGGCGCACGTAGAGCATCTATTAACCTGACTGTGCCTCTTCCGCTGCGACTTGAATGAGTTTAGTTTGCTGCTGAGTTTTTGACACGTTTCGTAAATATTTGAACACGTTTTAGGTTCAAGTTGACCATTTCCGCGGTTCAAGTTACTTGATTGTCTGTTAATAAAAAAAATAAAAAAAATGGGGGTTGTGTTCGCGGTACTGAAAATGTTAGGGACCAGACGAAGGAAAAAAATCATTTTCATCATCAATGGGTTTTATATCCGTTTCACCTTTCCGGTGAGTGACGACGATCCAAAAGGTATAGGTAGGTTTCTTACTTTTGAATATTGTATTGTTTGAACTATTTTGATTCATTTTCTATGATATTATATTGATACTTTGTTTACCTGTGATATTTTTTTGATAAGATTGACTTTTACACGTGTATGTTATTTATTTAAAAAAAATTCAAACAAACTTCAAACATTTGTAAGATATTACAAAATTCAAGTTAGCCTTAAAATAATAAGGGATAAGGGTGAGGGGACGGATTATATAATTGTAGAGAGATATATTGTAAGGCATTGCACATTCTATTTTCCTGGAACACTGATTACCTTAAAAATACAAAAAAATTTTTTTTTTAATCTAATAGTATTTTATTTTTTTAATTTACCCCACTTCTCCTTATAAATAACAAAATTTTGGAAAATATTAAGCCACAGAGCTTTCCATGAATTTAAACCTTTACAATAAGAATTTTCTGTTTAACCTCATTTTACCCTATAAATCACATATTTTTGAAAAAATATGTAAACTTTAAAGTTACCCTCGAAATCCGTTTACACAACATTGCATTTCAAATGTAAAAAGAAATTTTAAAATTAGATGCTATTCATTCTCAAAATTATAACCTTGAATAAAGGGATTTTAAAAAACGATATCTATTTTTGTTGCCTTTACCCTATTTCACCCTATTCAAAGAATAATTTTTAAAAATGTTTATCCAGCTTTAAATTAATCCTTGTTGTACATATGTACATACCTACCCTTGAAAATAAAAATCTGATTGAGTTGTTTTTGTTTTATCCCATTTCACCCTATACTGAAATAGTTAAATAATTTTTAAGATTATAAACCTTTGATTATAGAAATCATGTACCTACCTATAATTGAGATTTTAGAAATCTTATTATAGCGTTTTTTTTTATCTTTTCATGTACAACAGATGGCGTTGCTTTTCAAAAAGTGTGGTTGAATAATTATATTTCAACACACAAGAATGTGAAAAGGTTAAATAAAAGTCTTATTTAAGTTTCAAATAATATTAATTAATTAATTGTGTTTGTTTGAGTTTTAGAATAAGAATATTGATTAGGGAAATAATGAAAGTAAATATAAACTAAGTTAATAGAAAGTGTTTTTAAGTGAAGTGTTTTGATTTACAGTTTTTGTGGTTGCCACAAAAATATATAAAAACACTTATTTATAAATGCAATGTCGGTCATCTTTAAATTTCAAAACAATCAATGAAAGGTGAACTTTTACAGATTTAAAATTTTGAGCAAACAAACATTTTTATTTTGATTTATTAGGATCTTTTATGATTATTATTTGTAAGGATTGAAAATATCAACGTTAATCTAAAAGAGCTTAATCTACTTATCATTCTTTTAAATTAAAAATGTTAATTAACAGAAAATACAAAATTTAGAATTTAAAATATACCTTATCAATTGGAGACGTAGTCGAAATTTACAAAAATTGGTTTTCTATGTCAGCGGTTCGCAATCTTTTTTAGTCGCGGATCACTTTTCAGGAAAGAAATTTCTCGCAGAGCATTTGCTTGCGCGTATGCCTCCGGATGCTTTTTTTGAGCTTTAAGTGAGAAAAATGTGCCTGTTTTGTTTTGCATTATGCTGATATATCTGGTTGAATTTGGGAGAACTGCAACCGAATATCTGGCTCTGCACCGAAACGGGATCTACATATATGTATTTTGTTTTGGTTCCAACGAAGGCAAAGAATTCTGATTCGCACATGGTATGTTGTTGGAAACGACAGAAGAATTACTTTGGCTTTAGTTGACAAAATTTTGAAATTTATCCTTCAACAAACATAAACCAGAATTCTGACAAAGACTTCTTCTTTTCAAAATTTTCCTCTATAGAAAAATCTGATATCAAATCAATCAAGCACTCAAATTGCAATGATGTCAGAGAATGTGGCTTTTCTAACTCGTGCAGAATATGTGGGTTTGCAACTAACACGTTTTCCTTAATATTTGAGTGGTACTCTTCCGGAAAAAAGTACACATAAACGGGTCATTCATTTTGTGGTTTCAAGTTGGTAACGCTAGCATTTGACACCTGTCAAACTGTCATTTGAAGTGTCATAATATAAGTTGAATGTTTGCCATTTACGATAATGAATCGCTTAACAATCGAATAAAGGGTTAAAATTATTAAAACTTACTACCAAAGTGGTGATTCAAACGTAGCCACTTTTCGAGCATTACGTGATGATTATGGTCGTCATAATCAACTGACAAGCAAGCGGTAAAATTGTGAAGAAATTTGAAGATAGTTGAAGCGTTGCTGACGTCGTAAGACCTGTGCATCATCGTAATGCACGCTCAGTCGAAAAAATTGCTGCTGCAAGTGCAAGTGTTAGGTACTGATGATCCGAATTTATCCGGCGTTCGCAGTAATTGAACGTGTCGTTTTTGCCGGCGATTAAAGATCATAACTTGGACGATATGTGGTCCCAACAGGACGAGGCTTTGGGAAACGTGGTTCTATACCAATAATGATTTACCTATTATAATGAAACTCACTTTTTCAAATAATTACCATCATGACGTTTATATAAAAGATACATACATAGATCACGAGGATCTATTTTCTAAATATTTATAAGCATTTTTATTTTCATATTTTATAAGAGAATTTTTACATTTTTATGGCCATTAAATTCTTTTAAATTCCCATAATAATCCACAATTTCATTACAAAAAACAAATCAATAAACAACTCCATAAGTTCATTCGTCCCTAAAAGTGTCAGTTTTATAGAATTTATAAGCACCATTTTAACTCAAGCCTTTTATTAATATATTAGCTTGAAAAGATGAAGAAACTTTATCCCTTTATATAGGTACAATCGACCGAACACATTCTTTCGCTTCACTTGCCAACTTAACATACATATATAGCTAAGCTATACTTCATTTGCATCCCACCTGAGGAGTTCTCATACACAAATATAATATCAAATTTGTTTTTTAACTCTCCGGAATAAATGTAGGTATACCTACATACGTAATCTGACCGGGTAGTCCAGTCCATCCTCGCCGACGACGACGACGACGACGATTCCCATCATCAACCGGTCTATTGCCCTTCGCAACTATGCATGAAATAGGTGTTGTTTGTGTCCTTTGAGAATAAAATATCCTTCAAACTCACACCCAAAATAATAATCTTATCTATCTGCTCTATGCACCAAAGGTTACACAATATACATCCTTGAAGTTTCAGCTCTATGCCTATATAGTGTCTTCTTCATTCTGATGGTTGTTCATATACTGCTGCTGCTTCAATGTTATATTCCAGGTTGAATTTTAAATTTCCATACCATTAGCTATGAACTGGGCCTATTCGTCTTTGCCTAATCTCCATATATGAGTATATCAGAGCTCTGACCAAACTACCCTCTGTATAGTGTATACACCTATACATTATAATTTGAAAATGTTACTTTCTCTCTCTGTCTTACAAACTACCTTTTCTAGAAAAAATTTACCTACATAGAAAATATCCTTGCGTATTTCACTTTCGTCCTTTTTACGATCAACATTATTCAAACTCTGATAATTTATGTGCTGCGTTAGCGTGGTCAGTCTTGAAGCCCCCAAAATCCAACATGTATGTAGACTTTTCTTCAACATAACTTCACATTAGCTTGGGTTGTTGACCAAAAAACCGGGTCGACTAATGTCTGCCATTTCCACCTGAATGTTTTTTTTTTTTTTTTTTACTGAATTCTGTGCATTTTTCCATATACTTTCTTCATACACTAACTTGGTCCTGATGTAAGTTTCGAAACAATCCTTAAAATTAAAGACATTTTGTGGGGTAAAAACTTCTCAGACGACACAAAACTTACTGAAACTGCGGTATGTGTATTGTATATGGATGGAGCGGCAGTGCCAGGTTGCATGAGTGCTTCCGTTTTATTTATTTATAGTTTTTTTTTTTTTAATTTTTTGAATTGCCATATTTTAACTATAAGGGCAAGTTATGTATTCGTTAAAAAAAAATAGAATTTGGTAATAATTATTTCAGTCACACTCACAAGAATATCATGATTTATTAAGTTTACCATCAAGATGAGGGTTTTCAATAAATCATCAGTTTCCCTTGATATTTTAAATTTCTTGCTTTTCAAAATTTCGACAAATTTCATAAATGATAATATGCTCTCTCTGGACGTTTTCTGTCACAGCACAGCCGATACTTTAATGTAATTTTCGATTTTGATTTAAAGGTCCTTTACAACATCAGGTTTAATGGCTTATATATAGATACACAAATCCACATTTTAACAATTATTTTAGTAAATGTTTTTTTTTTTTTGTTTTTTTTTAATATGTAGTGCTTAAAAAATCTTATCGGTTTTTTTTTTTAAATAAATTACATAATTAAGTACTTACTTATTATGTAGTTATACTTATAACTTATAAGTATTTAATGCTCTTATTAATTTTAATTCGAATTCTAAAAAAAAAGATCGTGTTTGAGAATGAAAATTACAAAATATTTATTTCCAATTTTTACGCGTAAAAACAAACAATTTTTTTTGGAAAGGAGAGAAGAAATGTATAGTTATCGATTATAAGATAGAATTTTGTATGTACAAACCATTTTTTTTTTTTTTGTTTTTCAAAATTTTGCTATCCATCATTCGATATTTCATTTATTTTTAATCTAAAATTGTGTATTCCGAATTTTTGAAAATACAAAATTGCGTATTTTAAAATTTTTTAAAATTCTAAATTCTGTTTTTCAAAACTCTGTAAATCCATAATTCTTTATTTCAATTTTTTTTTGATAATGTAAGGATTTGTAATTTAGAACTTTAAAATAAAGAATATTATAGATTTACAGAATTCAAAAAAAAAAAAATCGAATAAGGAATTTTTCGAATTACAGAGTATTGAAATACAGAATTTTTGAATTTTTAAAATTTTGGAATTTTAAAATATAGAACTTTGGATAAAAGAATTTTTTCACATACAAAATTCTAACCTCAATCGCTCAAAAATTTAAAGCCATCTGTTTTTAACTTTCGATTAAAAATTAATGAAAACATCTCGAAAATTTAAAACCAAATTAGTATACTACATTACAAAGAAATTTGATAAATATTTAATTTTTTAATTATTTTGATTTTGAATAATTTTTTTTTTTCACTTTTTTCTAAAACAAAATAAATGAACTTATAAATGAATTTTTATGCAGTTACAGTATAATATAATACGTACTACGGTTAATTTTTAATATTATGATTTTCATTTATTTTTGTCACCACCAAATAGGAACATACATTTTTTCTAAAACATCAAAAATAAGTTTTTTAGTAGCTAATTTATTAATATTTCAAACTGCGATAAACATTCTTGATTTTTGTGACAGGGTGTTTCCAAATATATAATATACTTTGAGAAATTATTTTTGCTTATATTCTAAGAAAAAAAATGGGAGGGCCAATTTGTGTTTCAAAGAAAATATTTTCAAACTCAACAATTTAGATTTTCAGATTTTTCTCAAAACTTTAGTACTGAATTGTCTTTTTAATATTTGAAAGGCTCTTATTAATTTTCAGTTGAATTGTAAAACCAGACCCTGTTATACATATCTTCTAGTTTTTGAGAAAATCCAAAATTTTAAGAACATTTGGATTCGTAAAAAGTCAAACTTTAGATATTGATCAAAGTTGACTTTAAAATGATAGCGAGGTCGAAAAATTTTGGTCTCGCAATTCTGTCTATCTGTCCTTTTAGCTGTTAGGATGCAGTCCATTTTCTTTAAACTTGGTACCTAGCGTTTTTTGGACATTCTCAAAACACGGTTTTTTAAGCCCACAACTTTAAAATAATCAGTAATTTTTATTGCAAAAAGCCAAAAGGTACCTCCCATAGAACCATTTTTGTAATTTTCGATTTTCACGAAAACGGCTCAATTGATGTTGACCATTTTTTTTTATATAAAATCATTCAAAAAGTTTTAAAAGTCTTGTATAACAAAATTTTCAATTTTATTTATTTTGTTTGATTTTTAAAAAAAGTTCAAAATTTTTTTTGAGAATTTAATAATTCCAAAACGATTTAGTCGATTTTTATTAAACTTGGTATTAAGCAGTTAAAAATTATCTAGCAGAATTGAAATAAATATGCGATGCCGGCATCGATAAAAATCAAAATGTCTTTGAAACCCTATATCTCCGCAACCAAAACTCGTTAGTGACCAAAAATAACGGTATCTCCCATACAAGTTTTTAAAAACCAGTATGGAAAATATTATTTTACTAAAAAACGAGTCCTACAATTTTGATTAAATCTTTTATGTGGGCTAATTTTAGTACGTATCTATATTATTGAAAAAAAAATATCTATCGATTTAATATGGTATCTCTTATAGAACCATTTTGTTAATTCTACTGAATTTTGATTTTAATAAAATTTTGTACATAAGAGCTTCTAATAAGTTTAAATAATATTGCATATCAAAATTTTCAAAAAAAAAAAACAAATTTTGGATTTTTAAAAATATTGAATATTGAAAATTGCATATTTTAAAAATAGGTCGAAGATTTTTTTTTCTTAGAAATATTTTCAAAATTTCATAAGTGTTAACGTTGTTTTCTAATCATTTTCTTCCTATTTTTAATCAAGGTTTTTTAAAATTGCCCCTTCTCAACTAGCGGGGGGGAAATAGAAAAAAAGATCTTCCCTCTTTAATTTGGAAACGTCTTGCATAGAGATTTTAGTTTTTGGTTCCAATTATGTCCTTTCTTAACATATACATACTAAGTTTAAATAAAGTTAAGATAAAGGAGAAAGTATTAAGTTCTAAAACTAACCCAAAATCTCCTATCAAAATATACATTTCTTGAGATAAATTAGAACTAAAAAAAATTATATTTCTCAGATTAATTCATTGTTATCATTGTAGATCTCTTTTTACAGTTTTTGGTTTGACAAATAGGCAACAAACTATATTTTAGCATTCAAGGAACATAAGTAATTACTAAAAATTACCTAAAATTTTGAATTTTTTTTGAAGCAATACATACAAATTCGGAGTTTAAATATTTCTCAGAGAAAATATTTTTAAGAGTCTTAAAAGATTTTTAAAATAAATTAGAACCATGACAAGGGGGTCCCATTTAACATGGATGTGAGAACTATTTTTTACTAAAGTCTCCCATCTATAAGTCAAAATTATTAATTACAAATGCCTTTCTTCATTAAGAGCAAGTTCGTATAACCCAGTCGAGTATGTTAGTATTTCCATTTAAAACGATATGAAAGAGTTTTTACTTAACTTGAACGAAGTCGTTTCTCATTTATAGCAGGAGTATAGCAACAGTTCAATCCAATGTTAACTAATAGTAACTGCGGAATGCGGGTGGTGGTGGCGGCGGCGGCGGTTGTACAGAGAAAGTTGATGGCGGCGGCGGTGAACGGTGCCAGTGGGTGGTTTTAAAACTTAAGGCCCACCTGTATATCATAATGGCATTATTTGATCTAACGGCAAATTTCTCCTTAACTACCACATTGCTATTTCTTGGATGATTAAGTTTTGTCATTTGTCATCTGTAAGCGAGACTCTTTTCTCGTTTCTTGTATAAGTAAATGTGAAATGAGGTAAAGGACAGGATGTGTGTTGTATCCTATGTGTATATTAAACGGTGCCATGCCAAGGACCCTGAAGGCAATGAGTATAGGTACCTACCGGAAAAGTTTTAACTATTAAAGACGTATATTAAAGGAAAGTATAGTTGACGGTTGACAGGTGTAGGTTTAGCATAATATATATTTATATAGTGATACTGGAGTGTATTATAGTTTTTAATTGTTGGTATACCTCTATTATTTATGGATGTACTTATATTTATACAAGCTTGCACTTAATTTTGCTTTAAGGCTGTTAAGAAAGTTTGACATATAAATCAGGAAATGTCAGAGTTTTGAATTCTATTAAAGGATTTGTACAAATTAGGCTTCAAAAAAGATTTTAAAAAGACTTTTGTACGAACGAACTTTTAAGAAAAAATACTCAATATTCATTCTGATACTTTCAAAATATTTTTACTTCCTCAATAGGACAAGTATTGGTTTCAAGTAAAAAAAAATATCCAAGTTGTAATTAAAATTAATAGGGGAGAGTATGATAACTGTGGCGCCAAGAAATGATAACGATTTTTTCTAGAACACTTTAATACAAGCATTTTTTACTATGGGAGGGGGGGGTCTATCTCCCGCCGTTTGGGCGGGAGTGGCAATTTCATGAAAAAAGTACTATAAGTGGAAAAAAATTATTAAAAAATAACGGTAATACCTACAATTAAATTTTATACCTTTTTTTAAAGCCAATACTCTATTCTACTAGCCAGTTTTTTAGATGATTTTATGTCTTTTAGTTTTCTAGAAAATTGGAAATTACATATCAATATATTTTTCTTTTCTTACAAGTTTATCCTTCAAAAGGCAACATTTTGATAGAATAGTTGCTGAAGTTAACAATTTAAAATATTTTCGGCCTCAAAAAAACCTGCCTTTTTTATACGGATGCATACCATACCTAGAGAAGATTTTTCAAAATTTATGATGTAGATAAAAAGATTTGCATGTTTTCGTTTAGTCACCATCATTTCTAAATATTTCGCGGCCAGACTTAGTTTTTTTTATTTTTTCCTGTTTTCCTAATACGAACAATGGAAAAAAAAACTAAAAGAAAAACGAATACGAAAATACTTAAAAGGACCATAACAAATATTGAATGTTCATTGGAAAACTTGTCCCTTCGTTTAAAAATAGAAAGAAAAAAAAATAAAAGGACTAAAGAATAACTGCCATAGTTGGCAAAACCATCATTTGACTATACCTACACAACGAAAGAAGAGAATGAACCTTCCGAATTTGAATTTCACAAAAGGTATAACGTAAATATTTACCATCGCCAATGCTATTGCCCCGAAATGGCCACTTCCAAATGAAAATCAATAACACTTTGCATGATGGTAACTAAAAAATAACCTCTTTTGCCGTTTAAACCCTCAGGGGGGAAATCGAATGACAATAAAAAAAAAAATAAAAAAAAAAAATTGTTAATGATTTGTTTTTACCTTTCCCTCCATACATATTTTGTTCTCATTCCTTCGTGCATAAAAGGCCATGTGTCAATTGGAAAAAATGCAAATTAGAAATATGCCCACACGATCCTACCTATACATACCTTTTACCTATGGCCACTTTGCTATTGTATTCAACCATCATCCTAAAAAGGGATCGGAATTGAAAAAAAAAAGAAAAAAAGGGAGCAATCCAATCGGTGATGGCCATTTGCATACTAAAATAACCATTTTTCCACGAGCTAATCCACATTCACACCTCTTCCTTCCCTTCCCCTCGTGGTATGTCAATTCAATTCCGATTCCCATGCCTCTAGTATAGTTCTGTCCATTCCTAAACTTTCATCCTCAACCCGCATCCTTCCCAATATTCAGCTTGCTTATGGGGTATTGGGTGTTGTTTAGTTGGACAGAATTGCGGCAAGTAGTTTTTGAACACTGCTACGGCCACCGCGCCGCGCCACCATCCTTTCCGTCCGGTTTGTCCTTCGTGCGTCGTTGTCGCCAGGGACATCTCATCTCGAAAAAATTGGGGGTCCCTGTCAAATTTTTTTCGTTCTGGATATAAAATAAAATGAAATCGCAAAAGTTTTCCCATTCCTCTCGACTATTTTTATATGCGTGGCGTATTCATCAGAATATAAATTGGCTCGTTCACATGTGACTGCCCCAAAGGTATATATAGATTAGAAGCTATATATGTATATGTATAGTTACTCTTGTCCCATTTCAAAGAGTAAAAAAAGTCACAAATATTTGATGGAAACAAAATGACATTAAACCAAGCGATTCAATGTTTGAATATTATACAACACCTGCAAGGTGTTGGTCATACTTATATATTATGTGAACTGAACAGTGGGGTCATAAAATGAAAGAGGAGGCTCATTGAGGTAACGAGGTAGAAAATATATGTTTCTGCAAAATCGAATACCCAAAAATTCACTGAAAAATCTTCTTTTCTTCTTTATATAGAGAAAACATTTCGAAAGTTTGATTTTCTATTTTTAATAATTTAGAAATATCTTCGCTTGGAATTTTTCATCAATTTAAGCACTTTAAAAAAAGTACAAGTGGAATTTAAAGGATCTTCAAACAACCCTTTACAATTAAATTTTTTGGCACGCTCCAATAATTTGTATTCAGTAAAATTTAGCAGTCTGAGAGTGTAACGCCTTTTGTTGGCGTCTTGGTGATCCATGAGGGCTAAAATTAGTCGATTGTCAATTTCGTAGTTAGAATCAATAAATTCTCATTTAAATACAATATGGAATTTTCAGATATTGCCACCATTCACCCCTGAAAGTATGTGATTTTGAATTTTTACGATTTCTTGACTTTTCCTGTCAAAATTTGCAATTAACGGTTCTATAGTGTATTTACATGGTTCAATACAAATCCAACAAAAAAAATCTCCATGCAAATCGAATGATATTCAGCCGAGCTATAGAAACAGCCAGCTACCCCTGAAAGTATGCAATTTTGGGTTTTCATGATTTTCCTACTTTTTCGGTTGAAATTCTCAATTTTTGGCTCTTTAATGTGTTAATCTTGTTCAATATGAATCCAACACAAAAATCCCCATGCAAATCGGATGATGTTCAGCAGAGTTATGCGCACAAAAACAAAAACCAATTCATTTTTAAATATTGAGATGTTGCCTAAAAGCCTAAAATGCAGTGCTAAAGCTAAGAAAGAAAAAGTGCTTCTCATCTTAGCCGTTCGGGTTCAGCAGAAAACTGTAGTTCCCCTATATTCCGGCCCTTAACATGCCAACAGGAATGGTTGAGATTTGTAAGTTACTAGGCCCTTAGGTTAAATTAAGTTTACGTGGCTGTCACCAGAGACGCTTGACACACTTAGACTATATAAGTTGGTCCATTGTGATACCACAAGAATCTAGGAAACTTTCTTCCTATCCTACTCTTGGATAGCCTACCAGGTTCGATCCCCAGCTGGGAAAAAAAAAAAAAAAGTTTTTCAAATAAAATTGAACAATGGCCAAGCACCCCTAAAGGAGTATGATGATCGGCCTGGCAGTCGTGAAATAGCTATAACTCCAGCCTATAAAATCTTGGTGGTAGCTCACCCAATTGTTGTTGTTTCATTCAAACCTTCAATATTAATATGATGGTGTGAAAGCTTGGCAGCCTAAATGCAAGTGTGTTATCACACAAAAAAACCCTTATTTCTTCCTTCTCGTTGAACCACTAAGAGCTTCTTACGAAGCATGCGAGACTATTAAATGTCATGATTCGCCAAATCACTAGGATCATTGTAGTAAATGGAATTCTCCCTTTGAGATAGAGCAGGACACGTACACAGATACTTCCTCTGGACCTGGTTCTACACGAGCTGTCGCCCGACCCAATTTATTTATTTTTAAACTTAAGATTATCAAAAATTCTTAGTTCCCTATAAATTTGTTCCTATGTGACCCCACTGAGTTTTTCTCACGTACCTATTATAATAGAAGTTATTGAAGAAACTCCCAAGGCTCAAGGCTATAAGAGTTCCATTGAAAATTGATTTGCTATCATCTTTGTTTAGACAGTCAACATGACTTTTGGATACTTCTTCATATAAATCAAGTATCAAGACAGAAGATGTTCTATATACGCCCGGTGCATTATTTTAGCTTCACATGTATTGTGTAGTTGTCTTCGAGTTTTTTTTTTCTTTTTGAGAAAAAGTCTTAAGGCCCAAAGCTTTAAATCGACGATATCTCACGCCTTCGTTATCCTATAATAACCATTCCATTTGATACAGCAAGAAATATGAGAAACTAAATAAGACATTCACACCACACATTCGCCTTCACCAACACCATCACTATCACCATCGCCCGCTCGTTATATAATATAGAAATTTGTTCTTTTCCACGCCAACAGCCAAGAGGTGATCTGTGTCCTGATGTATATGTAGGATGAGATTTTCCGAATAACATTTACTCATACACCAAAGGACGTACCTATTTTGTCTCTGCGCCACAAGTCGGCCTCTGGAAGAATCTCATTCCCAAGGAAATCGCACCGCACTATCTACATGCAAATTTCTGGGAAAATGGAAAAGTTTGTTTTGCTAATACTAATACCGGGCGTGTAGTTATTTCTTATAGGGGTTGTGTGTTTTATTGAGAAACACGGGTGTATATAGAGTGTCACCAGCAGTAGCATTGGATTGGCTTTAACTGGCGCTCAGGTCTCCACTTGCGACTTGTGCCTCTGATATTTACATAATTTCCGATGCAAATTGAGCAAATTGAAAGCGGAGAGATGTTAACGTTGTCCCATGCCAGCGTTTGTTGTTCATGGTTGTATAGAAGTAGTTGGGACTTGGGACACACGATGATGTGTTTTAGCTATCCGTGTGTTTTTTGTTTTTGTTTGTACCTACCCTAGAACTGCTGAACGTTGTTAGTTGGTTGGTATGTATATTTCCTGCAGAACATAGTTCTAAAAAAAAATTAAGTAAAAAACCACACAAAACTTGCTGTGATAGAATTTCCTAGGCGTTATAATATCCAAATCCAGGTTGGCGAAACTGTCGTCGTCTTCGTCCTTCGTATACCTTCGTAGTGGGTATATATGTATAGTTATCGTTGATGTTGTAGTGTAGTTCTTTTACTATAAAGGTTACGCTTTATGTGCGATAGTTTTCGGGCTCAAAGTGTCGTAATACTGGGATTTTCTTACACCTGTGACGATTTTTAATGTGGCAATCTTTTGCGGTCGGTGTTAAGAATATATATATATAGAAGGGGTTACGTTTAGGGTTATAATACCCTCAAGGCGGTATAGATTTGCATATAACTATAATATATACATAATATTTGCATAGAAAAATCTCTTTGGAAATTGTTTTAAATGAGTATGAAGCAGTTTGTATGCTTTTTCTATTTTTGTTTAAAAATGAATTTAGAAATTATTTAAAATGTTAAATTGTAGATAAAAAAGAGAGGGTTGAAGAAGAAAGTATTTTGTGTATAAAGATTGTAAAATGCTTTTTATAATAGGCTGAGTTATGCTAGTCGGGTTCAGAGTTTTACAAAGGAAGCATCGCGCCATTCGATGTTATTTTTATTCAACAAACACTGGTTCAATACAATTTTCGTATTGACTTATAGCTGTATTATTTTATCATCAATCATCGCATCATCATCAAATCCTGAAACCCTGGTCGGGGCATAGAGCGCCAACAAATAGTCTCCATCCTTCACCGTCTGCAGCTAGATTTTTTAACTGCGGCCATTTCTTTCTCTGAGATACTGTTTCAGCTAATACTGCTGATTTATATATTGTGGGTGATCTTCTAATCCACCTTGCACCCTGAGGAGAGGATATCATTCAGAGGACTGCTTCGCAATATCATCGCTTGGTTTTCTATTTGAGTGCCCAATCCATCGCCATTTACGCTTTCTTATATCGATGTCCAGCCGCTTTTGATTTATCCTGCGCGTGCGCCACAATTCCTGGTTAGGTATAATTTGTGGCCAACGAATCTTTAGGATATGATGAAGGCAGCGGTTAACGAAAGCCTTCAATTTCCTCTAGATGGTAGCCAAAACTTTCCAGGTTTCGCAAGCATACAATAGCACGGATTTCACATTAGATTCGAAGAATCTCAACTTAGTGCGTAGAGAGATTGCACCGAAGGCAGAGCGAGCTTTGCTTATTCTATTTTTAACGTCCAGATCCGTACCACCATTAGCTGATACGATACTTACAAGGGGTAATTGAACTGTTCGACCTCTTCAATTGGCGCCACCTGTAGAATAATATTCTGATTAGAGGAGCAGCTTGTGTGCATTATTTTTGTCTTTTTGCTATTAATTTTTAAACCGCTCGACCCTCCTTTAACCTGTAGTGTTTGACATATATCGTTCAGCCCACTGGATGAGGCTCACCATATGTATTCTTTATTGGTACACACTATATTCTTACTGTAGCAGAGCTCAGTTTTCTTGTTTTAACTATTTAACTTTTTTATTGAACAGATATATTTAATATTGGTTTTTAATTCCATGTTACATAATAATATTACATTTTAGTATTTTTAAGTTTTATTGAGTTTGTTCACTAACTCTTATATATATTTCAGTTCAAATCGAGTGTGAACTATAATTTCACAGAAAAACTAATATATATATTTTAATGCAAATTCACCAGCTAACGCTTTTTCATCGGAAGTGATTATTCAGGATTGCTTTAAATGCAATTTGATAACGTTCCAATACTTACCGAGTTATCACTTTATTGTGCTACTGCAACGCTGGGTCTGGAATAATGTACTATGTGCGTTTGCCTAAGTTTTCCTGTTGCTCTAATGAAAAAAAAATTCTTATTATCTCTTTTGTTTAGAATTTCATAAGCTACAATATATTCCATCACATATTTCTTCTTAATAATTTAAAAAATACTGAATTTTGCTACTTTCATCAAAACAAAATAAAAAAAAACACTGGTCGTTGAGTAGGTCCCTACTTTTAAGGAAATATGCTTAAAACAAAAAAAATTGAGCTTTTCACCTTAATTCAGCTTTGCCGGATTTTTTTTCCAAGTGAAAGACTCATTTTCCTGGGATATTATTATTTAAGCTTTATTCACTCACTAAAGTTTATAATTTTTTATTTTTTTTAAAGTTAGATATATATAAAATAAATAATAATAAGAAAGTTTGAAGAGTATAAGCCTCCCCCTTTATCTTCAACCTTCTTCGGACTAAAGCTTCTCCTGGGATATAAAGGTTCCATAAATAGAGAATGTCCCAAAATTAAAGATTTGAATTTGAAATAAAGTTTAAGCAACGCTTAAAAAAAAAAACATTGACAGCTGACAGTTTAGTGTCAAAGTTCATGACAAAACATATTTTTATTTTTAAAAAATTACAATATTTCAAAAATAATGATCGTTTGGTTTTGGCTAAGTTTTTGTTATACGAAACCAATACTATAACTACATAGAGGAAGTAAAAAAAAAACTCAACACCCATAGGTGTTGAATTAATCAATGAGCGCAAAGTAGGTGTTTTCGGAAATAAACCCAATTAAAATTAATTTTGACAAAGATACCTATGGATTGTGATTATCGTCAGCATTAAACAGAGTGAGAGAGAGATAGAGAGATATTGAGGAAAATATCAAGAAATTCAATAATAAAAATAAACCATATCACTACCACGTGCTTACATAAGCAAAATTCAGGTTTTCACTCCATATAATCGAATTCAATTAATTTCACAATTCCGCTGCGTCAAAAATCAGATCAGGAGAATGTCCCCGTGCATCCACGTCTGTTGCTGTTGCAGCTGAAAAGCGTGGAAATTTGGATCGCCGCCGCCGCAGCCGCTGTGCTATACCAATGTGGGAAGTTGGACTCGACGATGGCCATAGGCACCTCCAGCAGCCAACAGCATATCCACATCAACATCAAGCTATGCAAATTTAATCAAAAATAATTTTCCAACTGAATCCCCACGTACCTACTCGTGCATCCTGGTTATTATATGTTTGTTCCATAATTCACAACAAGGACATTGGCCATGTTGCAATAAACGTTTCCATGCATTTATGATGTTGCTTCATATATTGACCGCTCCGCGCCCCGCACCCCGCGCCATCGACCATCATCATGGAGATGAGCAATTCAAATGAATGGGAATGGGACGGCGGGACCGCTTGATGCTGCTTATCTCTCTCTGCATATCGCTGTTGTCCCGTCCGACTTTTAGATGGAAATGCCATAGTTTTTGTTATCGGCAATAATATAACCTCATTCAGGATAGAATATACTAGGTAGCCTGGCAAAACAGGTGCCACATAAACCCGAGTTTTCCCGAAAGTTAATTTCTGTGGTAAAGAATGGCGATCATCGCGGACACACACATCTGGGATCCGCAACTATTTTCACATACGAACATAATGTAATTTCCACAGTGCGGAGGACGTACATGGGCAATGCGGTTAAGAGGGTACCTACCTATATCTTACCCACTTGCATCTACCACTGCAATTGCAATTAAAAATGCAAATGAGAACGCCATCGAGCACATATTATTATAGTCGACTCGTTCATATATGTGCGGAGTAAAGTGCAATGCAAAACAATGGTCAAACTACATATATGTATGTGCAAAGCATGGAACTATACTATTGTGGTTCACAGTGGTTCCCTTGGCATCATGGAGGGATTATAATGAAGAGGTCCCTCGTTGCCCTTGCCCAGATGTAATATTTGTTGAAATTGTTTTATTATTATTTAATTTCACGCCTCGACTATGAATATTAATGTGGTAGAATTACACGTTGATGGAATGGAGGTGTTTTAAGTTGATGAGGTTGAAGGCTTTTGTATTTATATTCAGAGTCATAAAATGGGGTTTTTATGATGAGGTGTCAGTTTTTGTTATTTTCAAAAACAACTGAATTACTATTATAGCTTGGAATATGAATAACATCATGTAAATTTGAATGGATTAGGTGTGTGAAATTCTAGTTTATATGATGATAGGTTTATGAATTAGTTGACTTTGTCGAAAGAAGGATGAATGGATGGCGTTTTGAAATAAAAAAAAAATTAAAATATATATATAAATAGTGAAGAGTTTGAATGTCTGTGAATGTGTGTTTAAATACTAAGTTAATTTAATTTTGGTGGGAGCAAAAAATCCAATTTATTTGACTTAATACAAGCTAATTGACTTAAAAACTAAGAATTTAAGCTAAGATCGTGATGAGGGAGGGAGGTTAAGAAGGCGTAGGTTTAGGCAAGGAGTACTGTTGTTATAGTCGAAACAATTCAAGTTCGAATTAATACTCCGTAGCATGAGAGACATAGGTTCGTTGGAGCCATAAGCAGTACGGTGGGTGGGAAGATAGAACAGACGAGGATTTCGTATATTACGAGGGTTAGTGTTAAAAAAGATAGAGTTGTAAAGCGAACTGCAGTCAATGGATCCGGAAATTTCTCTACGATCTTTCAGTGAATTTATAGGTTAATTAGTTTAAGGCAGTTCAAATAGGGAGGTAGGATCAATGGATTGTTCCAAGATAGATCACGAAGGGCAAAGCGAAGAAAACGACGTTGTACGCTCTGGATTCTGGAAATTATTTTGGAATTATTTCACAAGTTTTGTGGTTAAAATTCAAATGGCAGATCAGATTACATTTTTTTGTTTCTGGTAACGCACCCCCAGAATTTTGCGCCCTGTGCATTTGCAAATCTTGCACATATAGTTGGTCCGGTCCTGAAGAAGAGTCATCAAATGAAGAAATTGCCTTCAAAAACTTAGTATCGTCGGCGTACAGTGAGATAGAGGAATGTTTGATGACCATTTCAACATCATTAATAGTAAGAATGAAAAGAAAAGAGGACCTAAGTGACTACCTTTGGGGACACCGGAGCTAGCTAAGAAAGGATGGAAAGGGCAGATCTGAAACGCACACTATAATAACGGTTTTCAAGGTAAGAGGAAATCTATATTAACAAGGAGGGTTCAAAGCCGAGAGCAGACAATTTGAATAGTATTAGTGTATGCGAAATTTTGTCAAAGGCTTTACTAAAATCGGTTGCAACAACATCGACTTCACAGCTTTTTTTTTAAGGCCGAGAGGGTAAAGGACACAAATTCAACAAGATTAGTGGTTTTGGATCTACATTTAAGAAAACCGTCTTGTTTATAGGGGAGATGAGAGATTTGCAATGAAAACTTAAAATTTCATACAAATTTTAATTTATACAATTATAAAGACGGCTAACTCAATCTTTAATTAATTGTAGGTACTTTTGGACGAAAAATGTTTCGCACATCTTACTACCAAAATATTCAATACTTATTAAATTATTTTTAATTTCAATCGACTCGCAATAGATTTTTTTTTGTTTTGAGAGAACTAGCTTTACCTACGTCTTTGAATTAACTTGCGATTTGATCATTTCGCACAAGTTTTCTTGCCATTTTTTTATATTATTTGCCTATTTATTAAACGACTTGCTAATTTCTTGTTTTGTAAGATTTCATTTTGCTATAGTTGCAAATTTTGTAAAAGTTGAATTTTTGTAACTTTTGTTAATATATTTCTTGGAAAAATGCAAATATTTTCCATCAGATCAAACGAAAAAACTGGTTTTTTAAGGTTGTGATTTTGTATTTTGCGATTTCCACTGGACCCTTCCAGATTACGACTGTTATACATTGTTTAAGTAGGAAGGACGCTTGTTAAAGAAGATAATCACAATTTAAGAAGTGAAAATGTCGATGTTTTTTTTTTTTTTTTTTAATTGCGAAACTTGGGAACCGATAATTTCGCAAAAACTCTTTTGATTTTTAATATAGCTTAACAATTTATTATGTGGAAGTTTGTAATTTTCAAGATTTTATTTTGCTAACCACATTTATTTTTTAATTTGAATTTAAAATAAAAAAAAAAACTAATCACAAAATCAACAAAATTCTTTTTTGCCTGACAAATTAGCTAAAAATTTAATAAAATTAAAAAGTTTGACAATGATTTTTTATAAAAAAAAAATTTGTTCATTTTGTGTGGGTAGGTATAACTTCTTATTTAGCGGGACAAAAGGCATTGTGTGAAATAAGTTGGGACCCTTCGATTTAACCTTCATGCTTTGATTAGGTATGTCAAATTCTTGAAGTAACCTAGGAATAGCTATGCGATGGCCAAGGTATATTCACAGTGAATGTAAGACCAAGTTCCATTACCATTCCATTACTGCCTACAATCAGTAGATATAATGATCGTGGGAATTTATGAAATAATAAATACATTATCCTTAGTCCTACAAAATTCTTTTCTTTGTATTTATTCCATCTATTTAACTATAATGTCGTGCAAGTTTGAATTTTACAGTAAAACAAATTTTTAGCATATTATATTTAACGATAAACATATGTACATATGTATACAATCTCTTCGGATATATATTATTAGGAACCGTTGAAATAAATTGAAAAAAATCTCAATTCTTTAAAAACAATAGATCTCCACCTTAATTTTTTGTAATTTCCAAATAAAAATTCTTGAATATTAATTTATTTTTATAAAAAAAAAATCAATTGAACTTTCGCACTTCTCCAGTTTTCTTGATGAGGTCTATCAGTTAAGTTTACTTTCATATAGAAGAAAAAAAAATCTCAATACAAAATCCTCCTTAAACCTCCGTAACCATAATCAATCAATTGAAAGTCAACCAATTTATCCATAAGCCAATCCACTTGATCAGCATTTACATATAATGTATTCTATTCATCCTTTCGATCAAAACTGTCATTGGCATGTTCCCGCTTAACCTTCTCAAATCGTTCAAAATCTCGTCATGTGACTGCATTATTATGTTCGAGTATATGTTCAACAAAAACCGCCTCAAAGCAAAACAAAAATAAAATTTGAATTTGTTGTGTATGTATATACATACATATGTATGTATGTATTTGTGTGTATGTGTACATGACAGTAACTTACATAAGGACTAAGGAATGCCACATAAATACAAATTTGTAACACAGCATCATTCACATCCTCAATCCCTGTCCCAGTTTTATATACAGAATCACTATTCACCCCCATTTTTTTTTTTTTTTGAATGTGTGTTCTCAACAGATAAATCGGTTGTTGATGATTGTAGTTGTTTAACTGAAGGGCGAAATCCTTTTATTTCGCCATTTTGTACCCACACACAATGTTTGCATTTACTGTTAATGCAATATTGCTGCAAAATTATGCAAATTTGTCAAAAAGTCAGTAGGAAGCGCCAACGCTTTCTACTGACAGCGCAATGGTCCATTTCACTGTATAGCAGTTTTAGCTATAAATGGGAGTCGCCAGGTTTTAGATGTTTTTTTTTTTCAGAACTTCACTGGCATACTGCCACCCTCAAACATCATCTGCAAGGTAAATTATATTTGCTCACAGCAAATACCTGAAAAGTTGACAAAAAAAAAAAAGAAAAGAAAAATGACGTTTTTCTTGTTCTCCGTTATTTTTTGTTTGCTGTCGCCATGTTGCCTCTTTTTTGTCAATTCATTTATCGCGGTAACTGGTGAGGTCCATTTGTGTGTTAGCTTTTTTTTACGGTTCCGTGTCTTCCTGATTTGTTCTCCCTGGACGCTTGAAGTTGAATTTTCCCATAAAAAAAAAATATTATTGTTTAAGAAAAAAGGGCTTTCCTATATTTACATATACATACATATAAGGGGCCGGCTTCGCTATCATCCGAAAAAATCCAAATTGTATGTATGATGAATTTGAGTAGTCTATAAGTCTACAAATAAATTGTGAACTATTAACCACCAGCTTCAACCTGGGGGTAAAATTTAAATTTTGAAGATGCCCCCCCCCCCCCCTTATTTTCAGTTTAGCTTTGAATTTTGCTATGTGAGGTACCTAGATATGGTTACTTATTTCTACTTACCAGCAAAGTAAGGATAATGATAGGGATAAGATTCATAAGATTCACAAAAGTTATAAGCTATGCTGACACCACAAAGCGACTAGAACAGTATTATCATTTTTTTTTTTTCATTCGTCATTACTAAGTTCACACTCAGATGTTGCTCATAATAATAATATATGATGGCCGAAGTGGAAGAAAAAATTTACCCTCATCATCAACATCAGAGCTTGAGTTACCCAAGGCTCGAAGCTAGGTCCGTTCCTATACAGCATACTGACCTCCGACCAACCCATTCCAAACAACTGCGAGAACCTCCTATACCCCGATGACTCCCTGGTTTACTGCACTTCGATGCTACCATTGATAGCTGTGAGGTAAGTTGAAGCCTACATCCAACGACTGTTTGAATTCTACCAAAAGTAGGGTATCAAAATCAATTCCACAAAATCTGAACTCATCTGCTTTAGAAGACCGTCAACACTCTCAACCATGGAGGCAGCCAAACAGCAGCAAAGTGCAGAAGTTTACGCCTAAAACTACTAGACGGATCATCATTAACCACCAAAACGAGCGTAAAGTATCTGGGAATCCATTGTTTCAACTCCCATACATTGTTTCAACTCCCATACATGAGGAAGAATATCGGACTAAGCCAGCCGACCAAGATCCTGATTTATAAACAGCTATTGAGACCAGTGATCGGTTACGGCTTTCCCGTCTAGTATTCCATCTCTAAAACAGCCGTGTATCAACTAAAAGTCTTTGAAAGGAAGATATTGAGGATCTGCACTGGACTTTTCTTCGACAGGCAGCGTCAGAGATACTATAGTAATAGGAACGTGCTTTTATATATTCAGAAGAATAACAACAACAAGAATACTCAGAAGAATAACAACCCTCGACAACTACCTACTACTTTTGGCTAAGAAGCTAGTAGGCAACTCAGCGTACCATCCCAACCAGCTTATGAGAATAAATCAGTTAAATATTTTATTTATTAAGCTACTTTGATTCTCGAGGCTTCATTCCTACTGGTGGTAAAGGTTCTCCGTAGAAACAAGCTTAGGAAGGGCTTCTTCCGTCTGTCAGTAGGGGTCTTATTGCGAAGTTCAAAACGCAATAATTGCCACCAGGTATCTTCTGATCAAAAGCCTAGTCTATCAAGTTCCACTAGGAATATAGGCCTCTGATCTTTAAGATCTAATTATATTGTACCAAAAATTCTAATGACTGTCTTTACCATTTTTTTTTTTTTTAAATGGCGTTTTAAAAATTGAATTCTATGGTGAAATTCATCTTAGGCAAGGATGACTTTCCCCTGCTGGAATTTTTTTTTTTTTTTGTATTTGATATAAATCCACAAACTCTTGTTTGTTATTTGAATTTTTCGACATTTCCTTTACCGATCGTGGTTGAATACACAATCAGACAAGTAAATTCATATTAGTGCTGATTTTCGATTTGACAAACGATTGCAAGCACTTCGCAGTATACTTATGGGAGTATTTTTTGAATTTTGTTGTTTCTTATTTTTATTTTTTTTTTTTAAGGAAAGAGCTTTCTATGGGTATGTCAGAGAAAGAGATAATCTGATGGGCGAACTGTGTTAATATAGATGAAGGACTCCCGCATCCGCTCTGCCACCGCTTCGCTTTGAGGTACCTATGTACATATGTACATATATGTGATGTTTATTTCGTGATGTATACCGCTCGCGTTGCTCCCTTATGTACCTACATTTTCTATGGAACCACCACACAAGGAGAGGTAGGTGGACAGAGGATTGTAAATCAAGTCTATTTGTACCTGCAAATCAACCAAATGTTGACAATTTGTCTGGATGCTAGTTGTCCCCAAACGTTTTAGCCGTGTGTGTTTGCGTCTGTGTGTGTGTGTGTGTGTTTGTTTGTGCAATTGTGGTTAGGTGTTTGTTGTTGATTTTTAAATGGCATTTCTCTGCCCTGTATATGATGGCTTTGTATGTTTACAAGTTTACCTTTGACTCGGTTAGTAATTGGGTAAATTGCTCTGATAGAACCCGGTTTTACAGCTTTGCTGACTTTTGGTTACTAATGAGATGCTATAGGGTTGTAAGGAATTAACTTGTGTATATGATGTTTACTTATCTTTCTTTGCTGGTATCAGAATTGTTTGTGTTTGATGTAAATTCGATAATATAAAGTTTGATTCTACATAAACGCAGCTTTCAAGTAGGGTCATGGTCTCTGTTAAAGCAATGTGGTTTATCCGATTGGTTAAGGCCTTGATGTTAGGATTAGTTTTTTTTTTGTAATAATTCGATCCAACAATAAAATATATAAAGGGCATCAATGATGTAAAACATTAAATAAGTTTATCATTTGGTTAGGTTAGGTTACGAGGGGCGTGTGCCCAGCTCTGAGGCTGCTGCGTACACGGGGGCCTATTGGTCCATTGTGATCCCCTCAAAACAGAGATAACTCCTAAACTAATGGTTGATATAGGCTGGTTCATTTACGATTCAACCCGTGCTTTTTATAATTTTCTCATGTTTGCCATTGAGACTTCGTCTAGTTCTCCAACACATCTGTTTGGACAGTCGTAGAGCAGGTGTTTAATGGTTTCTATTTCTTCAACATCTTGACAGCTCCTACAGAAATCGGGTGCGTAAATACCCAATCTAGTGGCCATTGGCACAATGTCCCTTTAGTAGGTACACCTATCAGCTGGTTCTAATATTATTTTTACATAGTGATAAAATGTATCGAGTTTCTTTTATCATTAATTCTAGACCATAAACTTCTAGAGATGATGCAATCGTTTCTGGATATCCAGGAGTTATTGACTTGCTCTTTCGTTATTCGATTTAGGTTTATGTATCTTCCTTTTGATCACGCCAATCGCCACAACAACCATTTGGTTAATTAACTGTTAAATTTATTATATTTCACCATTGTTTATTTACACAAACCCATATATAATAGGCCACATGGATAAACAAATAGCAAATGCTTTGTTATGCTTTCCAAATTTTCATCGAAGTGAATGGAACCATTTATTTAAATGATTCCTCTTTCACCAAATTTCAGTTGCGTTGAGCTCGGGATAACTTTTACGAAAGTGACATTAACTAATATGAATTTTCTTATATTCGCTCATTTACGTTCGATCAGTACCGTGAGTTTGTGACTGTTACACCCAATTTCTTCACAGAAGTACAGTATTTGGAGACCTACGTTATTGTTAAGCTACGATTAGACGATCAATGTAAATGGTCATTACGTTGACTGACGTCAAAATAACGTCAAATTTTGTACTAAAGTTGTCAAGGCTTATGATTATTAACGCAGAATACACTGTCAATGGATTGACACTGAATTTTAGGGTCAACGCGTTGATTAATTTGTGAGACAGTGTAATCACCTAGTCAACGCAGTTAGGACGCATTGACATAATGCTCGTCAGAGGGTATACTGTATCTCAACCTTGACACAACACAATTTTTTAGCGTGTCAACGTTACCTGCGTTGAACTTCAACTAACATCGTAACCATCCTCCAACGAAATTTGACAGTTTATGGCTTGCAAGAAAGGTAAAAAAACTATAATTTTACATATTTATTATTTCGATCAAAATGTGATCCAAAAGCCGTGAAAAGGTGTTTCTCCGGAGCTGGAAGTAGTTATGATGACAGCAACACCCCAAGAAAGTCACAAAAAAAATCACGGTTTTCGAAAAAGTTGGAAATAATTTTGATTAATTCAATAAAGTGTCACATTAGTCAAGACTTAGACAGATCTAAGTAAGATAACTCTTAGATAACGATTAAACATGAATTAGAAGCGCTCTAAGAGTTTGATATCTTTAAGCAGATTGCATATATTAGCTCCGTTATAGGTGTCATTAGCGGAAACTGTCTAATAGGCAATCACGCAACGAGGCTTGGAGTATTTTCGGATGATTTTTCCAAAAGCTGAATGGATGAGGAAGAGGAAGAATCGATTCCTACCTTCTTTGTACATGTAGGAGATTTCTACTACAATGATCCTAGTGATCTGGAAAATCATGACACCAGTAATCTCACGCGCTTCGTAAGAAGCTCTAAGTAGTTCAACGAGTAGGAATTAGGCTTCCTAAATTCTTGTGGTATCACAATGGGCCAACCTATGGTCTAAGTGTGTCAAGCTTCTTTGCTAACAGCCACGTAAACCCAACCTAACCTAGATTAGCGAAAAGTAATTAAGATGGCCTAGATGGGTACAACTTTTCACGATCTCTGAAAAGAAGAATTGTTTCCAAACCGGCATCATTCGAGGCAAGTGGGAGTAATGGTGTAGGAGACCACTTCATATTATGGCGCATTTCAGCAATGAAAGAATTGCAGTATGAAACCTGTGACGAACTGATTGACGCAGTAAAAGAAGTCTGGACTAAGATTCCCTTGAATTACCTCTTGAAAAAAAAAAAAAATAAACACAAACATATATATGCCAGTAAGACCTAGGGTCTTATAAATTAGACAATGGAAGGAATAAAAGGATAGGATAGATTTTTGTTGGCACAGTGGATTTAGAGATTAGGTTTTGATTTTTCTCATTAAATCCCAGGGGTGGCGTTCAGTTGAGGGAATATAGAAAAGAATAGAAATATAAGAAATTTTAACAAGCATAAAAATAAGTTACAAAAAATTTATATATATAGCTACTAGGAAGTTTGCTGATGAGGGAATCTGATTTAAAATCAAAAACCTTTCTCTGCCTTTGAAATGTTTATATTTGTAGGTATACACCTGAGTGCGTTTTTATTAATATTTTAAAAATCCTGGCCGCAATTTGTAGTAACTTTAAACATAGGCAAGTAATTATTTTTCTGAAACATGTCTAACCACCATCATATGGCATAACCATAGCTTTCCGCACCTTTCCTTATTGCCATTCCATTGCAGAAACAGTATAATTGAAACATTTTGATCCAAATATAATACTTTATATAACATGAGGGCCAGAGCACAGAGTGTATATATATGTTCCCTTTTTGAAGTGCCCACACACCATATTGTATACTTATATTTACTGTCATACACTTGGTTGACCATTCATCTGGTACCTGGATATCCTTTAATCTAAATTACATTGCAAATCATTATTATCCTTATGTAGGTACAAGTATAGTAACACGCGGTGGTGGTGGGTCAAAAGCCAGTATACTCGAAAAATCACACATGATCAAACCTGGCAGACTTATTGAGCCACCTTCATAGCCCTACACCACCCATTCCTTCCCTTTCCAGTCCCAAACACACAAGGGTGAATAATAATTCACTTATTATATTAAACAACACAATAAATTGTAGAAAAGCAGGGAATAAAAGTATCCTTAACCTAATCGCATGTATCCGGTCCGGCAGCGTATGACTTCTTGGATTCGTTTTGCAAACGAGAAAAACATGGACGTTTGAAAAAACACTACCTGTACCTGTATGTAGCACCCACATCGGGGTATTTGAGATCGGGGTATTTTATTTTATTTTTTGAAAAGGCGCACGCAGCACATTAGCACGAAAATGGCAGCAATGTGTCTAAAATTCAGTGATGGTAATAAGCATAATTCACCCCTGCTTATTTTTTGATGGGATTAAGCAACGGCTGCCACAAGTGGACTGGGGGAGAGTTGAAGCTTGGAACCTCCATAAGTTAACGTCGGTACAGGGTATACACCGTGCGTTGAGGCGAATGAAAAGGGGCGATTTTATTTTATGATGCAGCCCATTAACGTCTCCGTTACCAATACAAGTTTTCACTTGGCTATCGTGAGTTTGGTAAACGTTGCGTTGGCATGCAAGGATATATTAAATAAAAACGAGTATGGTGGCAGGATGATGGTGGTATATGAAACAGGTACCTACAAGCAACCAGCAATGATATCAAGAGAACGAGTATAGGTATAGAGGAGGGTATAGATTCTCAAGCCAACTAAAGGTATATATAATGTTAAGCATAAATGTATACATATTGCTAAAGGGAAGAAAGGTATTGAAGTGAGCATAAAGCACAGCGGAATCATTTGTTTTAATTAAATTAAGTCTCCAAGTGAAATAAATATATATGTACAATGTACATTATAGGTATAAGGGAAATGTGTCATATCACGAGTTGTTTCCCTCGTTTCCTTTTCTTTTTTTCCATTTGAATGATTTATTTTAATTTATCATCCCAGGGTTGAGTTATAAGAGAATCGTAATAAACTGATTTTGAAAGTGAAATTCTCGTTAACATAACACAAGTATTTAAAATTCCAAGTTTGTGTTGCGATTTTTGAGAGGGTATTTATGTATAAGGTATAGAGAAATTGATACAAATGAATGTTGTGCTATGCGTAATTTTAACTTGCGGTATATATGCATGTGTAGGTACTATATAGCAAGTTATGGATTCGTAAAAAAAAAACTACCCGAGATTTTGAACAAAGTTGACATAACGACGAAAGTGGGTCTCGCAATTCTGTCTGTATGATAGTCCTGCCCTTTCGGCTGCAGTCTCAAGGGGTATGTCGATTTTGTTTAAACATGGTACCTTGCGGTATTTGGGCATTCCCCCTACACGTTTTATTTTTCATTTTTCTTTAAGACCAAAAATAACGGTTTTTTTCTACCAAATTATGAAAATCTTATTTTTCTCAAAAACGTGCCCACAACTTAAAAAAAAAAATATCAGTCATTTTTTTTTACAAAAAGGCTACTATTTTATAAAGCAATAATTTCGGTAAAATGCTTATAAGTGGTATCATCATCATAGAACGATTTTTTTTGATTTTCGATTTTCTCAAAAACGACTCAACTGATTTTGACTAATTTTTTTTTTTAAAGAAAATCTTTCAAGAAGTTTTAAAAGTTTTGTATATCAAAATTTTCAAACTTTTTTTTTTCCCGCCAAGTGGGAAGTGACAATAAATATACAAATTGGTACTTCAGACTTTAGAATGGTTTCTAAGACAGCTTGTGAAGTTTAAATGCAACGATAGGATACAAAATATAAATAACAAATATTAATCATATTTATGTTTTATTCAGAAGTTTTTTAATTAATTTTTTTTCTAATTATATTAAATTTTTGACAATTTTTCAGTCTAAAGTAATAAGTACCATGCAAATCCACAATTTGATCGCACATACGAGCAAGTTCGTGCGACCAAGTCGTGCATTTTATTTTTTAACGAATCAATTGTATGCCTTTATGTATCTTAATTTTTATGAAAATAAATGTTTCCTGCTTTTATCAATTTTCCATGTTCCCGATTTCATATTTGTAAAAAACTTAATCTAAACTCTTGAAATTTTTTATAAACTTAATATTTATTATTCACAATAAAAAAGAAAAATAATAATTAAATAAATATTTGTTCGATTTATCTCAAGAACGTCACACTTCAAAAAGTGTAATCAAGCAAATTTAAGTGCATAATATGATTACTTCAAAATTTAATTAATTATTATAAACATAACTGCGTAGATTTATGTCAATATTATTGTAGAAGTAAAATATTGCTGATGTCGCGTGCGACATATTCTTGAAGATATTATTGTGTAGTGTGTTCTTGATTAGCAATAAATAAAATATAGTCATATTAATGATGGGAAATGGGTAGCCTTATAATGTAACTGTTGCGTTGCCACCTAAACAAAAATTTCTGTGCCAAATTTTCTAAAGAAACGTGTCATTTTTGTGACATATAAAAAAAAAACTCAAGTTCATTAGGTATATCATTATAAAAATATAATTCAACTTTAAGGTGAAATAAAACAAAAAATTATAAGAAATAATTGGTGTATTATCAAAAAATAATAATTTCTGCCAGTAGTTTTTACTCCATTTAGAGCAATTTTCCTAAAAGTTCTTCAAAATTTGCATTACTTGGAGTAAAAAATGGAAATATTTATTTTTTTCGTGCCATCGTGCCACAATGAATTTTTTGTGTCAAAAAGGCACGATCGTGTCACTTCGGCAACGCTGCACTGGTTGGCAGGTTGTGCAGTGTATATATGTATGTGCAGAACAATAAGACCTGCGGAAATGAAGCCCGTGGGTCATATTTCCCAAATTAAAAGGAAATAACACTTTTTTTTTTACTTTTTTGAAGTGGCAAAAAAAAGCACTAAGACCTGCGGGTGTTATTGCTTTTCTGAATTGGCCTTAACACCCATACCTATACTTAAAGTGTGATTCAATAACTCTTTCACTGTATACTGTTGTCCAAGGAACCTGTTGACATTGGCGCCTGCCTGAACATACTACCTACCCTCAGCTGCGGAGCAATGGAGTTGCGTGAGCGGGACAGATGACCTAAAGAAGAGTTAAAATCCATGGAAACCGCAAAGCGGGCCACCCAACGTACCTACTGTTATCCAAGAAAACTGTTGACAAGTCAAAAATTATATTTTGTCTTTTTACTGAATGGGTTTTTTTTTCCACATATCCTTGGAACTGAAACCTACAAAAAAAAAAAGAAATTAAAACCCACAGCTTTTGTTTCCATTTCAAAAAAGAAAAGAAGCCTGGGTGTTATTTCTTTTCATTTTGGGAAATAAGAGCCGCGGGCTTTATTTCCGTGGGGCTTATTGCACTACATTATATAATCAGAGATTATTGAATCGCCCGCCCTGAAGAATTTAAGAAATAAATATTATGACAAAATGTTTAGGACTTTGAGATAACTTTTAAATGTAGAGAACCTATACACAAATCGCCATCATCCATTGCAAAAATAAGATTAAAACAGCAAATCGAAATCGAACGCTTTTTTGAAAGTACTGATACGAGATTAATTTTCGCATTTATACGGAACCTGCTATTATACGAATGAACGAACGGAATTTTCAAAGGACACACACACAGAAAAGAACATTATGGGGAGGAAGCTAGGAACACGCACATTTTAGTCTATATGCCTGCAGGTGGTCTTGTAATATAGTGTGTTGCTGTTGTTGTTATTAACTAACTATAGTGTTGCATTTTGTTACAAACACCCAACATTCAAAATGTTATTTGTGTGTATAGTAGGTATAGTTACCTACACAATATTTGCTTCCTGTTCGAAACAAATTTACCGCGAGAAAAGGGAATTGTTGTATTGGAATGCAAAGGGGTGGCTTATAGCCAATATATCGTACGAGCTTGATGTAGTTTTAACCTTCCTATACATACTTCCGGTAACGTTTGCCACCATCACCGCCGCATCGTGTTTACCGAAAAGCCAAAATGCACACGGATGTTCGGTACATAGATAAAATGTAAGAAGGAGAACGAGAGAGTTAAACGTTATTTTCGTCGTCAGTGTTGTTAATATTTCCATCAAACTCACACTGCCTGTTGTGGTCTTATTTTAGATTCACCCACAACTATCTATATTTTCAGTACACAGTATAAAATTGTTTAAAAAAGAAAGAAAAAAGAAAGCTTTTCTAATAATTACGGTTTTATATATTTTTGAAGTTTATATACATATCTCACGAATTTCGATAAGCCTGTGTTTAATCAGTTTATCAATTATTCAAATCTTGAAGTTTTTGGCTTTATTTGTACTAAAGTATGTAAAAGGCGGATCGAAAACCTTCTAAATTTTTTCCTTTAAATAAGGAACTATTCAATCTAACCAGAGTGTAAGGCTTTACTTTTATATTTCTGAAGACCACAAATCTTTCTTGGTATTGGATTAGGGCTCAATGGCAAGACAAATCATAAAATAAAAAAAACTAAAGCCTTACACTCTGGTTAGATTGAATAGTTCCTTATTTTTAGAATTGTTAATATATACAGACCTAATCGACTGAACCGGAGTGTAAACGTATTGTTTTTATATTTTCTGATCATAACTCTGTCTGTGATCAAAGTTTCAGCTTTTTAGGTAGTAAAATATCCATGTAATTCAGGTTTAAAGGTTTAAGTCTATGTATATAAGCACATAATTTCGGTAATATATGCGTTTATTCAATTGGCCCTACCTCTGTTCTCCGGCGGTTTTGGGTTTTGCCCCCAAAGTAAAAATTGATGTACATAAAATAATTTCATTTAGTATACATTTTATTTCTGTTGGTCTTACTCCCAATTTGCCCATCATCCTTTTTTTTTTTTTGAAAACATTGATGTGCAATTTTTTTTATTAGAAGAATTTATTAGAAGCTTTTGTGTACAAAATTTCAATAAAATCAATTCAACAGATAATGAGATAGTCGAAAACCAAAAAAATTGATTGATATGGATTAATTTTTTCAATAATATGGTAGATCATGCCAAAATTAGCTGACATAAAAATTTTAATCAAAATCGTAGGAGTCGTTTTTGAGAAAAATGATATTTTCCATTCCGGTTTTTAAACACTTGTATGGGAGGTACGGTTATTTTTGGTCATAAGATTAATTTTTATTTAAAATCTCCTAGATAATGTGAAAAATCTGCTGGATGCCAAGTTTAATAAAAATCGACCAAGCCATTTTCGAATTATTAAGTTCTCAAAAAAAAAAAATTTCAAACTTTTTTAAATATCAAAAAAAAAAAAAATTGAACATTTAAGAATACAAAACTTTTAAAAATTCTTGAAAGATTTTCTATAAAAAAAAATTGGTCAAAATCAATTGCGCCGTTTTTGAAAAAATCGAAAATCAAAAAAATGGTTCTATGGGAAGTACTACTTATAATCATTTTTTCTGATTTTTGTTTTAAAGTGGTAGCCTATTTGTAAAAAAAAATACTCAATTTTCTTAGAAAAAGTTATGAGCATGTTTTTGAAAAAAATAAGATTTTTATAATTTGGTAAAAAAAAATTGTTTGTTTGGTCTTAAAAAAAAAAATAAAAAAAAACATGTAAGGGGAATGGTCAAAAGCAGCTAGGTACCAAGTTTCAAGAAAATCGACCAAGTCGTTTAGGCTGCAGCAAAAAGGACAGGATAGACAGACACACAGACATACAGACAGGTAGACAGAATTGCGAGACCCACTTTTTTGGACTTCGCTATCATCGTAAATGTCAATTTTGATCAAAATCTCGAGTTTGATTTTTTTACTTGCCATAACAGTACCTACATAATATATTGCAAGTAAACTTTAAATTAACATCATTCCATATTCGGGAATTTTCGTCAGTGTACCCAAACTCACACCATCTATACACGTTTTATTGTTTGTGCCATGAGCCAGTAATACTCGAACAGTTGAACCACCAAATATAGAATGAGTGAATATCGCTTTGGGATATTTTCCAACAAACACCATCAATTGCAAAAGGTTGATGTTGGCGATTCGGGAGGAGGTTAGAGAAGAGATAAGGCGATGTGTGTGGCAAAATAGACCACCTCGCCGTTGCTGGTTAGTTATCTTTTAATAGGGTGAATGCTCGAGAAGCAATCAACTCTTATACAGGACCATATCATGTTTTTGGCAATATAGCTTGTTGTTAAGGGACATTCAAATTGAAATTAGAGAATGAGTTCTTGTGTCCATTTATAGCTACTTTGTCCGTTGGCATGTTGAATGCGTGTCTTTTTGTTGAATCCCAAGTTTTTTATTCATTTGTTTCACTTTTTTTTATTCATCCCTTGAGGTGAAGTAAAATTGATTTAATTAATAAATCCACTCGTTTTCTCCATGGTTATCCGTTTTTTTTTATTCACGAACAAAAAGATGGATACATTCATCAATGTGTAAATTGGTGCACTATACTTACTGCCCAAGCTATACGAGGTTCGAAGAGAATGTAGGAATGTGAATGCCTTGTATTCGGATATTTCAGAATAATTATTGCACTCTGAAGACTATATAGACTTATACCTACGGGAAAGAGGATATATGATGGTGGTCTCTGTAGTGCAGTTAAAGGATACAATCGTATAAATTCGTTAATTACGATTGCAATTGATAGCTATACCCAGACTTTAGGCAGGCAAGCAGGCAAGCAGGCACCTTCTCAAAGGGAATTTAAACCAAATAGATACAATTTCTATACAATTTCTTGTGGCTTTTTCAGTCAATCAGTTTAAGAGTCTTGATATATGGTATTAAATAAAATTAATGATGGAGTTAAATAGATAATCAAAAGAATATGTACTTCACAAAAAAATGGCTCATGCTCTCAAGAGGTACAAATTAAAACAAAAAAAAAAATGTTGAAAAAAAGTCTTTTTGAGAAATTTCCAAAAAAAAAAACATACACATATGTACATATACAGCAGTTGTCTGGTTTTTATAATTTACATTTCGTAATTTCGGCTTTTGTGCCGCATTCGAAATCCAACAGTGCCTCACTTTGCTCTTTGGTCCAGTTTTTCCTTTCTTTCCTATTGATTTTTTACTTGCGATATATTTTACAAAAAGAATACCATTTTATAAAAAAAAAATTCGGAAGAATCCCATAGAACCATTTTTTTGATTTTCAATTTTCTGATCTATTTCTATTTTTTTCCATAGAAAATCTTTTAATCTTTTTTTTACTTTAAAAAAATGTTTCAATTTTTTTTTGAGAACTTAATAATTCGAAAATGACTTGGACGATTTTTATTAAATTTGGGACCCAGTAGGATTTTAATATTATCTAACATATTTTAAATAAAAATTATTCTTGTGACTAAAAATAACGGTAACTCCCATACAAGTGTTTAAAAACCGGTAAGGAAAATCTCATTTTTCTCAAAAACGGTTACTACAATTTTGATTAAAATTTTTATATGAACTCATATTAGTACGATCTAATAGATTATTGAAAATAAATGTATCTATTGATTCAAAATGCGGTTTCTCTAATAGAACCATTCTTTTAAGTTTTCGATTATCTAATTATCAGTTGAACCGATATTAACAATTTTTTTTTACACAAAAGCTTCTATTAAATTTGTGAAATATTGCATATCAATATTTTCAAAAAAAAAAAAAAAATTGGATTTAAAAAAAAATTCAAAACTATTTTTTGAAAATTCGATATTTCGAAAATGGATGATAGATGATTTTTTTTCCAAGTAAAATTTTATCAGCATTAAAAAATACTAAAAAATGGCGTACCAATTTTGTTGGTGAGATTGATAATTGAATTCTATCTCGATGGATGTGTTCATGGAGTAGTTATAATTGCATAATTATTAACATCCTACTGACGATATTTTATTTTTTAATGCATGTAAAATCATACTTAGCTTCTCCAATAAAACACGTCTAATATATTGATTGTATATATTTAGTCTTTTCGTCGAAGCAACGCGATCTGCTTTTATAGTGGTATTACGAGTTATGCCAATTGAAATTAAAGCTTAAATTATGTATGGAGTTCTTTTTTAAGCTAGCCGGATCATGTATCTGTGAAGTTTGGTCGAAATCGGTTCAGTGAGTTGTTTTTCAACAACTACATTTCATTTTTAATGAGATAATATATATTTCTTTTTATTAGGCATATCAATGCACGCCACCGGTTACCCGTTATAACAATTATAAAAACTCAAAAACTACTGAACCGTATTTACTAAAATCTAAGAATTTTTCTTGTTTTTAGGATCGGAAAGGTTTAGAAAGTTGTTTCTAGCAAAATCCAACTTAAGCTACGGCCACATTTTCCATGCTTAAATTTTCTTCGCATTTAACGTTATTTAAGAAAAAAAATTTAACTCGGCTGTTTTAAAATGCTTAATTTAACCTATACATTTTCCAACTCACAGACACGCCCATTTTTATTATATCTCAGTTTTTTCTTTATTGAAGGTTTTTAGAAAATTTAAATTTTGTTAAAAACGTCTCTTTTGAAACTGAAGCATGGTTGCATTATTGAATAATCTTTTTAAAAGCCCACCTACTGCCACACCCACAATTCTTATATTTATTTTTTTTTTCATTCAGTTGTATTTGATTGAGAAGCATTTTCGTTAAAAAGAAACAAAATTCTTGTATTACAGCTACACAATCTATGGATGAGATAAAAAAAAATCGAATTCTATGTATATGGAATCACATAGCTCGATGTACAATGAACGCACAAAGTTAATGCGACAAACAGTATAACGAAAACTAATTTCTTGAACTACCTACTCCATCATCGTAATATTAAGATTAATTAATAATTCAATTTTAATTTTAAATTTAAACTATTGTTTTTTTTTCAAAAGTGTATTAAAAATATATTTAATATTACTATTTCTGTTTTCAAAATTCAACGCTCTTAATAATATTTAGTCAAAAACAGAAAACCGAATGTTCAAATGTCTTGTAGTTTTTGAGAAAATTAAAAATATGTAACTAAATCTACAACTTAAGCAACGGATCGAAGTAAAATTAAGAAAAACTTATTTTTGTTATTTTTATATTTGCTACTTGAAAAGGTCTCTTTATCTGTGTAGCAGTATAGAGATATACAATCAATGACGATTGTATATTGACATACCACTCAAGAAAGTCGTTGAGATGTCTTGCAAAAAATAAGAATGTACATATATAAAACCATATTCTTTTACGATCACAATTGAGTATATAAGTCTACGATTTTTTATCAAAACTAACAGTTTTTAAAAAGAACTATTAACATAAACAATGCATTCTACACTTTTTGTATTATTGCTTTCAGCAGTAGCAATTTCTGCTGCAATTTCATCGGATTTGAAACCAATTCCAAGATACCGACCAACACTTGGTCTTTATCCCCTCCAATCAAACCATAAAATTATCACAACCATCAAAACTACTCCCGAATTCAAAGATGTTGTTAACTACTTGGAATACAATTTATCTCCAAGTGATATTCAAGAAATTGTGAAAACAATTCCAGAAGCAATCGAAGCAATCAACGATGAAGAAGTGTTGGATGTAGCAGAGCCCCGATCAGTTGGTAGTGCTATTGGCAATGCCTTCGAGCACATTCCATGGGGAAAAATTACTGATGTCCTTAAGAAAATGGCCAAAAATAATCCAAAATTCACAAAAGTTTTGAATTTAGTTAGCGATCAGAAATTCAAAGATCTTGTCAAAAAGGCTGTGGTAAGTAAGAGTATTTTTTTTTTTATTTTGTCAATTTTATTGAACTTTAAAATTTTTTTTTTTTTTTTTTAGAACTCCCATACTTTAGGTGAATTTGTTAAAGATGTGGCCGAACATGGTTTCAGTTGGACTGAATTCTTACACTTGCTTCTTCATGCCCTTTGCTCTACTGCAACAACAATTCAACATGATAAGTACTCCGTTGGAGTTTGTCAAGTTCTTCAAAATTTGTAAATTCCTTTCGATAATGAAATAAACCTTGATGATCTTTGAATGTGAATTCAAAATAAATGTTAACATTCTGTACGAGCGACTTATAGACACGAAAACTATACTAAACCTATTTCGATGTAATTTTTAAAAGTTTTTTTTTTAAATTTACCATCAAGATATGATTTAGAAATTATAGTTTGAGTAAAATAGTTCCACTGTGCCATGCCCACATTTATAATATTTTAGTTTTCTCCTTATTGAACATCATCCTTAAATAGAAAGTTATTTTTTTTTATTTTCCCCGCCTACTACCACGCCTACTGGAACTTGTTTTACATTTGAAGAATATCAAAATATTTTCTACTTAACTTTCTCTTTTAAAGTTGAAAAAAAAAAATATATATCACCCTATTCCTGGCCCAAAAACCCCCAATAAAAACAGAGTATGTAATTTGTTCTACAAACTTTTCACCCCTCTTATATAATAAACAAAAAAAAAAAATAATAAATGCTTTTAAGGCTAAAATATCGCCAAACACCTCAAAGAAAAAATACTACGTACCTAGATTAAGGTATTAGATTTATCATATGGCATTCAAAACAAACAAAAACGAAAAACCCCCAAAACAAAATTCCCAAATTCAATTTACCATCATATCCTGCCATTTTGCTTCTCTAGTCAAGAAAAAAAAATAATGCGTTGCATGTCTTAAGCTGATTCTAATCTATTTTTGTCACTTTGAAGATGTATGGACTCGTTGGCACCATCTTCCCTTACGCTTTTTCCCTCTCCACCAACTCCCTCCCCCGAATTCCCTCAACAAGGCATTGATACGAAACAAATAATAGAGAAGGGTGTTTTAACCACCCATATACCTTACTGAGTGGTATGTCTTCAAATAACGTAAAGTTACCTTCAAATAGAAAATTTAACTTTAACGAAATTTCCGCAATTTGCGGAGTGGTGGTTAAATGTATCATAAGGGAACTAAAGAACCAAATATTTCAAAATTTTGAAGACAAATATGGTACTCTATTTTTGGGTATTTATTTATGCGGAGTTAAAAATTTAACTTTGGAAAAAAAAATCAATGAAGATACCTTCCCATATTTTCAAAATTTCAAAAAATTATTTTGAATTTTTTTTTTTTTCAAATCCAAAACTTGATTATTCTGAAAATTTCGATATGCAATATTATTTAAAATTATCAGAGGCTTTTGATTAAAAAGTTTATTAAAATCGGTTCAACAGATAAATATAAATTTTAATAAAAATTGTACGAGCCGTTTTAAAAAAAAAAAAAAGGTTATAAGAATAATTTTTATTTAAAATCTGCTAGCTAGATGTTAAAAAATTGCTAAATGCCAAGTTTAATAAAAATCGACCAAGTCGTTTTCGAATTATTAAGTTCTCAAAATGTTAAAGTATATTATTTTTTACTTCCTAAGACCTTACCCCCTATAGGTATACAAATTTGAAGTTCTATATAGCTGTATACGCATGCTATGCGCTATTGTTCCACAATCCTGTTTTCGCTGCTATTGTTGTTTTTTATTATCATCACCTTTCATCCCCTTTGGCGCATACTTATAACTATTTTCAATAGAAAAACTTTTGATGTCGACACTCGTGAGTGAGGGTGTTATTCTAAGTCACTTTGATGATTTATTTTTATGCTTTTGAAAAATAAAAAGAAAAGAAAATGAAAGTGTATAAATGTAGGTATGTTCGTGTGCATACCTATAGGTGTATAGAGTCTAAGAGATTTTATATGTAAGTAGGTATAGTGATGGATTTTTGATATCACCGCCCAAGGAATTTCTTATATAGGTAAACGCCTTTTACAAAATAAGAGTTTGAGTTAAATATTTTCTTGTTTTTCTTGTTTTTTTTTTAAGCTAAATGAGATTGGTATTAAGCTTTATCCTTCCTTCCTTCCTTCCGCTATAATCATCGTATATAAAGTCGTCGTCATTTTCGTCTTTTAAGTTGATTCTTTTTCTCTGATGATTCTAAATCTCAGCCAAAAACAGAGATTGACACTTCCTGATAGGATTTAAAAGTTTGTAAGTGTGTGTGTGTGGAAAAGAAAATTTTTCAGGGATTTCCTTTTGACAAAAAAAAAAAAAAAAAAAAAAAAAAACGAAAAGTTTAAGAATTAATTTTTTTTTCGTCATTGCTCCTCTAAGAATACGAGTCTGGAAGAGTTTAAGTCTTGCTTGGCCTTGAAGATAAAAAACAGTGTACCTATATGTACATATAGTACGTCATCTGCATCCAAGAACATCAGGACCTCTTATTTGCATGTGGACTCATCGTTGGAAGGGAGCTTGGCAAGAAGTCCTTATAGTTTCAATTGAATTGAACGCGACGCAATGTTTCGCATTGAGACTGATGAATTCTCCAATATGACTTATGAGCTAATGTGTCTATAGAGGAAAAGGAAAAAGTCACTAAAATGACAGTTCTTCGACCCTTTGGACAAAAGGAGCAAATAAAAAGTTTTTAAGTAGACTTCAAAAAGATTAAAAGCCTGTAGCATAATGTGGTTTGTGCCTAGGACTGTATAATTCCCAAGGTTTGGGTTCGATTCCCAGCCTATGCAAACTAAAAAAAACATGTTTCGAGTTACTGCCTCTTGCGAAGAAGAATATAATATCTTGTCATGAAAAAGTACTTTTTACCTTAGCCGTTCGTATTTGGCAGAAAATTGTTGGTCTCCTCCATTTCTGCCAGTAATATACGCACACAGGTATGTTTGAATGTTGTAAGTCATTAAAATCTGGTTCTACACGAGCTGTTGCGCCACCAAATAATTTTTTTTTTGTATTTTTTGAAGTGAAGAATGATGGCGGTTTACACAGGATCGACAACGGCAGAAGCACGTCAACAACCAAAGACTCTACCAGGAATCACTGTTAAAACTTAAAAGATTGACGAGCACCAGGAGCAAACCATCTGAACCCATTGCTGGTGGACAACTATTACAAGCGAAGAGGGACTTCTCGACCTAAATAAAATACCTAAAGATGATGTAGTTAGATAAAGCATTTCATCTTTCGGGCATTTGACCTTTCGGACAACAATCGTGAGGTATTATGTGAACTGGGTGACTTCAATCTTTTACCAGAGCTCGTTTAATCCAATCACTTTACTTCTTCCACGGTTGTTCCTTCCTTTTCTCGTAAGGTCTTGAAAATTAAAGCCAGGAACTTTTAAATTTTATCGATCACAATATATTCGTCATCTAGAGTTATAATGCAAAACTTTATTTCCATTTTTTTCATTAACGAAGTTTTTTAAAATCTTTACGGAAACTAAAGAAGCAATCTTCACTAAAACTTACATATGAAAATATAAGCTCGGAAGAACTTGCTAAGTTCTGCTTCGAATGTAAGGTAAAAATTGTCTGAATTGACAACAAAATTGGTCTTCAAGCATCAAAAAAAAAAACAGTAACCGTTCATTAATTAACATCCTGACAAATCCAAACATATAAAACCAAAGCATAGAAGGATTAAACGAGATTAGTAAAGTTCTTCCTGCGTCCAAAAAACGTAAATTCATCACGAACTCACATTAAAAGAATACCAAAATACCTATACATACCAATAAACGTGAACCACACACACGTTCACTGAAAAAGACCCATCAACCTGAAAATAATACCTAACTCTTTCAATTTTCCTTTTTTTTTCATTCGATCAGATCACGTTAATTACACAAAAGAACACACGAACTGTTTGAACTACTGCACCACCATCGCATTAAACCCTCCAATCTGGTCTAGAAGTTGGGTATATATATATGGTGGCTTGTTACAATTTGACATATCGACAAAACGCAAAGGACTCTTTAACCCTTTCCATATTATATCCGCATTTGAACTATATATCGGCCCAACAACCAATCGACTGGGCATATGGGCTGGGCAACAGACCGACGACGACGACGGACGCATGACGTTTCGATTAACTTTTATCTTTAACATGGAATTTCGGTGTAGCGTGCTGCCGCATACGTGTGGTCTTGCAATGGAATGTTGGCTCTCCTTTATATTTAGGTATGTCATCCTGTTAGCGTTTTGTAAAGGATACGCACGAAGGACGATAAAGCCGCTAACAGAAAACAAAGGGTTAATGAAAATGAAAATGAAAACGCTTGCATATATTTATATAAGGTATCTCTCTCTAACGGTACTGGTGAGTGGTGCTGCACCCCCAGCGGGCTACGTGCTTTTCTGTGATCCAAATTCTCTTTTTCAATCTATAACGAGAAACATAGAAGGAGAAAAAAAAGTTCCTCGAGTTTCATTGCTCATGAAGAAAAAAAAAATGGTTTGTGCATCCGAAGGATAATTGGAAATTGAATTTGGTGTCAATGGCAGTTTTCATAGATGCTGCTATTCTTTGTGGGTATATACTCTACCGTCTACCTACTACTATTTCTCTGTTTGTTGTGTTATTGTGTAATTACTTTAAGAAGGACGTACCCCTATATACAACCACTCTACTAAACCCCTCTGTGCATATACTCACGAGCGATTTGGGGGCTCAATGAGCGAATGTTCCATAAGACCCATAGGGCATTTGTTGTATATAGCATGCAAAAGATTAGTGAATAATATTGTATGAATGTGTTTCATTTTCAATTGGGCGACGACACGACCGACGAGTAGATGATGATGACGATGACTACGACTACGATGACGACGGACGAACAACTTCAAAGAATTTTTCCATTAAGCAATTTTGATGGAATTAACAGTGCAAAAGGGTTCTTCTCTTTATTTCCATGTATACGTTAGTATTTACGTAATATAAACTTATACAATATACATACATATCTCCAACTGAATTGAACTCATAAACATCCTTTTTTGGCGGTTCGAGGAGTGGATCTTCCTTTTTTTTTAATTTTTTTTGTGTGTGCCTGTGCCATTAAAATCAATGGCGCTGATGAGATTTGTGCAATTTGAAGTAATATGCTTTTGGGAAATTTCTCCATTTGCTGGATTGTTATAATTGTGATTTTTAAATGGATTCTGGAATTTTTGGTTTGATGATTGTTGCGGATGATGAGGGAATAAAGGATATTTATGACGTATAAAAGGACTCTTAAACATTATCCAGTGAATAAACATTGTTGAATTATTTAATTATTATTGATGTTTTGGAAATGAAGGTATAATGAAGTTTTGCAGTTGGGAGATCAAACAAATTGGCTACTTTTTTTTTTTGTAATTACATATTCTTCTTTATAAAAAAAATACGATATGGTATTGTTAAGTATAATATGTATGTATATTATGTATGTAGGTTACACACTGAAAATGCGTGTTCTTTTGTTAGTACTCAGGAGTGGGTGGCCCATTAGGACGCGAGTTATGAATCAGAATTATATTTCAAAATACGTAGCGTAGGAAAAAAAAAAACATTTTGTTTAAAATCTGCTAGGTAATGATAAAAAACAGTTGGGCTCAAGTTTGATACAAATCGGTCAAGTCTTTTTCGAATTACATATTAAGTTTTGCAGAAAAAATTCTTAAAGTTTTTTTTTTTTAATAAAATCCATGACATATCAATTGATATATTTAACATTTTATGCCATCTTCGTAGGTATCTATGTATGTATATGAGAAAAAAAAATCAAAAATCTTTGGAGCGGTTTTTCTTTTAAATTAATTTTTTATATAATTTAATTTTATAAACATTTTTAAGAGAAAACAATTGGTACCCCATTTTTTTAGTGTTAATTAATGAGTGGAGTTTAAAATTAATTTAAAACAAAAAAATCATCTACTCATTTTCAAAATATCGAGTTTTCAAAAAAAATATAATTTTGAATATACAAGTAACAAATTCGTGTATTTTAAATAATCCAATTAAAAATTCCTTGAAATTAATCTCAATCATCTATTTTTTTTATTCTTAGCCTTCAAATAATATTTGTAATTTGATTTGTAAATATTGTAGAATTTTTCGTTAAATCTATTATTTTATTATATTTTAAATGTATCAATTAATTAAATTTAAAAATTAATACTCTGGCACTCGCCCAACGCGAGATGTCGCGGCACCACGCCGCAAATAAAATAAATAAAATAAATTAAAATAAAAATAAAATAAAATAAACAAATAAATTTAATGAAATTAATTAATTCACAAAATAAAATAAACTAATTCACGTTATGTTATGTTATTAATAAAATGCTAATTCACGTTAAGTAGCAAATTTTAACAACAAAAAAATCTACCATACCTATGTACCTTTAACAAGAACTCTTATATTATAATTTTTTTTTCAATTTTTATGTTTGTGATGAAATATTTTGCATTATTTTTAATCTTCTTTTTTTTCAGTAACCCGAAGGTATGGATGGAAACCAACTCACTTTTCGGTGAACTGGGCATCCCCTTCTACACTAATGGGTCAAAAATGGAAGAAGGTACAGGAGCTGAAGTGTTTTGTGAAGCTTTTAATATTAGAGAGTCATATAAACTCCCAAATAAGTGTAGATGTAGAGTCTTTCAGGCTTAGATTTATGCTATTGAAAAGGCAGCCGAAATTGTTAACAGGAAAAAACTAGATCTAGCGCAGGTCTCAATGGCAAACATGAGAAAATATTAAAAAGCACGGGTTGAATCGTAAATGAACCAGCCTTATTTGTCAACCATTAGTTTAGGAGTTATCTCTGTTACAGAGGATCACAATGGACCAATAGGCCCCCGTCCCGTGTACGCAGCAGTCTCATGGCTGGGTACGCCCCTCCTAACCTAACCTAAACTCCGCATTAATATATACTTAAAAACTGCGTACCTACCAATTTTTTTTTTCCTAGAAATGTTTTAAAAATTTTAGGTATATATAAAAAATAATTTTGTTTATAAAACCGCTCCAATGATGTTCAAAATTAATTTACCCTTTCTACCTTTACAGTAACAATTTAGCATAATCTTAACTACTTTATCTTAATTTTACTTTCTTACCGTACCAAAATAACTCAATATATGTATTATGTAGGTATTTATAGAAACATAATTCCAGAAAGTTTACCCTTATATAGATTTGCTTTTAATTTAGGCATATATGCATGAAGCCCATATTATCATTTTATAACACAAAACTTAAAATTTAATTCAAGCTAAAGTATTTAAAAAGTATTTCATTAACATCATCAGTACGTATCATCATAAAAATTACTTACGCCAAAAGGACTTAGCGAAAGCCCTAAAAATTTTAGTTGAATTAAAAACTTTTTGTAAAGTGTCAAATTTTGCCATTATATTAATTTTTATCAAAAAATGTGGACTGTATTTGGAAAGGAATAAACCCAAGGAATGTGGAAGAAACTTAATAAAATATTAACCACGTTATAAAATTTTTATAGTGTTATATTATTTGTAATGTGTTGGTGTGAGCTTATCTTTATTTTATCCGTCATAATTTTTTTGTTAGAAACTATTGTTGTGTCAATTTGTACTGAAAATATTTAAATAAATTCAAAAAAAAAAAAAAAAAAAACTCTCAGAAAATTCTTGAATAAATTTATCTATATACACACATTCTTAATCTATCTTCAGAAAAACCTTAACTTTCACTGCTAAGACATGGACATGGTATAAGTAGAAGAGAATATTTTTTGTTTCTTCCCTTTTCAATGTGCTTATGCTCTTGAATTCAAAGGAAAATTATAATAAAAACAATTTAAACTTTTCTAATTCTTCTAACATTTTTTTGTCCATGAATGCTCATGCCCAGGGACAAACTTTGCGTTCGTCTTGTGGAGATACAAAAAAAAAAAAAAAAACTTTTATTATGTCGCTAGTGATATACATAGATACTTTTAATCCTTTCCCAATTTCCGATTCGGTCGTCATATTAAAAAAAAAAAAAAAAAAAAAAAACTTTTTAAAGAACGCAAAGAAACTTTGAAATATTTTGGTGATGATGCTGCTACCCTATTATAATATCTATTTGCCATTTGAATATCGTTAATTCCTTACGGTCAAGCGTTTTGAAGGCAAATAAAAGTTTACATTATATAACTCTATAGGGCTTTATTATTACACATTTTTTACATTAATTAAATCTGGAATTCTGGTTTTTAAATTAATATTCAATTTGTATTTATTGATGTGAAAGACACAAAATTCGTATGTATCAACACATGAACCATAAATCCTAACCACAATAAATTAAAACATTTTTAACTCTCAATCATTTAGTAGGCACCTACTTATATTTATCATTTCATTATCTATTCAACATTTTTAGATAAATTCATAATATAAGTGAGAAAAAATTATTATAGTCCGAGTGGATGCGTTAAAATTGTGAAATCCTACTTATTGGCATAATATTGAATTAATATTGAGCACTACTGTCAATGCGGCTGCCACAGAAACCATCAGCCTTGCCAATTTAAATTTCTACGATTTAAAAAAAAATTTACACTTCTGCAAAATGTATGAAAAAAACAACTATTCTTCTTTACAACAAAAAATTAAAAGGAATCATTTTCTCTCTTGTGTTCTCAAGAAATTAGAATTTCTGTTAAACTTGGATCAATTTTAATCATATTCGTTTGTATTAAAAGCCTTATTTCTTTAGATGTGGCGATGAACTCATGAGAAAATTCAAACGATAATCTAGTACTATATAGCAATCACTCATGCCTTCATGCATGTGCAAGTAAATATGATGTTAGGTGTTCAAACAAATTAAAAAAAAAAAAAACTTGCCAATTCACACTCTAAAAATTCCCAAAATCTCTATCAAAAAACTCCGAAATAAAAACACATCACATCTAAAACTTTCAATTATAAATTTCCAGTGATTTTATTATCTTGCCCTCCATATAACCTTCGGGATATTTGACATTTGGTATAATTTATGCATGATGTTCGGGAATGCAGGTAATCGTAGGTGGTTGTGTTCAGCTGCTTAGAAGCTAGGGTTACCTTAGACAGCATCCAACATACGATTTGTAGAAAAATCAATTCTATGCGTTCCATTGGAAATGGCCAGGAAAGTACTAATGAGTACTTCACCATCCCTACCTCGCAAATGAACACATTTTCAATGGTTCTTTCGAACGAATGCAAAATATTCAGAAATATTGTAAAACTTTTGTCTATCAAAATTAATTTACAATGCGAGAGTACCCATGACTCCCACTAACGTAATGAAGAAATTAAGCATATCTTTGACCCATTCTTTGTTGGCAACATTTTGTATCATCATAGTCGTCGTATTTTTGTTTTGCTCCACTCCAAACAATAGGACACATAGAACCTTTTTTTCCTTGTTTCATTCCAATAATTTAACTTTCCACCCAGGGGAATCGTCCCAGTATATGTGATATCCATTGAGAAAAAAAACTGTTTACAATGTGATTTTACTTACAAAACCAAAATTAAGAATAAAGTTAAATTTTTTAAATTCAATGCCTTAAAACTTTTCATTTATAGAAATAAAAAGAATTCAAGAAAAAAATAATCTACATAATTTGAAAATATACCTAACCTGTATAATAACTATTTTAATACCTACAACACTATCTAACCAGACTGTTAACACAAGCGACTAATTAACAATACTCTAATTAATTATTAATTAATTAATGTGTATAATATTATTGGAGATTTCAATTTGTGGCCGATTGGATGTGAAATTCGTATAATCATTAAATGGAAATTGAATTTTTCATCAGTACGCTTATATTATATCAATTAAATTTCATAATTTTTTTTTGCCCCCATCATATAGTTTTGCGTTTCGGAATTTATTAATTAAAATATTATACATACATATATACGCCACAAGTGCACAGGACAGGGTAAGTATGTAAATATATACACAACATACTCTTTATACTCATGTAACTACACACAAAACAAAAATATGCGGTTTGACATCATTAGTGGCCACAACAAATTGGTCAACGTAATCCAACCATCATACATCAAATCCACTTGGATTTACAATTATTTTTCAAAAAATATCTCAAGGGACAACAAAAAAAAAATTAAATAATATAATTAACAACGACAGTTATATTGTGTAGGTATGTACCAAAGTAAAGTAATTCACCAAAAAAAAAAAAGTACAGAGCTGTACCATTAGTCGAGTTCATTAGTTTCTTTCAACTTTTCGAGTCCAGTTTCGGTGGTATGGTGTATTATTGTTTCTGAGTGCTGCAAGGGAAGGAATATGTCTATCCTGGGCTGTAGGTAAGGAGAACACATATTATTATTATAGTAATCCAGTCCGTTGTTTGGTCCTTATCATTGGATCAGAGGAAAATACAAAAAAAAAAAAACACTCCTCGAGTAAGTTCTAGAGAGTGGAAACTTTTTCACTTTGGATGAATGCAATTAATCTGAAAAGAAATCATTAATTATGTGAGAAAAGCAAAAAAAAAAAAATACTTCATGAAAACATTTCAAAAGTAAACAATCAAACTGAGTATCTTTATTTTTATTGTTATACATTAGGGTGGTTCACGTTTATGAGGTAAAAAAAAACTATATGCTAGATGGCTAGCCACCTTAAAATTTTGTTATACCTTACCTTCCTATAAGAACATGTGTGTGAAGTTTCGGCCTTTTAAATTAATGGAAAGACGGTGCTCATCAACTTTGAAATATCAAATTTTTATACTTAAAGAAATGTGTTAATTTATATAAAAAGTTGATTTATTACAAAACAAAAATAAGTCTTAACACTTCATATATATTCATATTTTCATTTATAATATCAATACAAAAAAAAAATAGTTCATTACAAGGAAAATTAGGGTTTTTTACATAAAACTACTTCTTAAAGCTTATTTGGACATATCAGTGGACACCATTTTTCTGTTTTGTTCAACCACCTGAAGGATAATCTGCTTTTTTTCTTCATCCTTTGTCAAAACTTTATTAAACTCTTCAAAAAATTTAACACCTCTCTCCGCAGTATCGTTTACTACACGTAAATTCCTAATGCGATTTCTTACTTCGAAAAAATCGAAATTGCAAAAATGACGATGCTTTTATATCTAAAATGTCGACTGTTTTCAAGGACCTCTTGGAAGCAAAGACTCCTAAAGATGCATCAATTGATAAATAAGCAGAATTTCCATGAATCAAACGAGGGCTGGCTTCAACCTTCATGCCTTCAACAATCGCTTTTTTATCGACACAACTACTCTTGTCCGAAAACAATGCGAAGGTTACTAACTAATTAGATAGGTACCACAAGTTTCGCTCTAACACACCCCTTGCTGCTTTAAAAATTTTGGAATCAAGAGCTTCGTAAGCTTTCAAACTCTTCCAAAGTTCTAAATCATCACCTGGTGCTTCTGCTACCAAGGGACAATTAACCCAAGCTTTGGTATTAACAAGTGCACCAAAACTGACAAACCGAGAAATCTGTTTCTCTTCTCTTTTAAAAAACTTGAATTATCACTTTGACTTCTAAAGAGAAATATTTGTGTAGCATACAAAAGTTTAGCAACCAACGAGCATGATGGATAGGTCCCGGTGATCGCCAGTGAATCTTTTGAGGTGGTTTGTTCGGTAACATAATAGTAACGGTTAAGTAAAAAGAAACAAAAATGATAATTCTCTTATTGTTTGTGTTTTTCTTCTTCTTCTTCGTAAAAAGAAAGAGTCATATTATGACACAGTATAAAAAATCAATACTAACTTCACTATAGTCAAAGCAAAACGTTTACAGTCGTTAAGCACCAGGTTTCCCCTGAGCAAATAACCTTAAATTTCACATGGTTAATGCAATATACCTATGTAACTAAATTTTAGGGTGGCCCACCAAAATTTATAAAAAAATAAAAAATGGACCACCCTAATATACATATAATGTATGTAGTTACTATAGCGCTAGATAATAAACAAATTATGTATAGGTATAGGTATGCAGGTACGGCTACCGAGAAATGGGTAAAGAAAAAAAAAACAAAAATAAATATGTATGTATGTAAATAATTCAAGAATTTTTAAAATTTATAACCAAAGCCATCTAGAAATGCTTAATCCGCGTCCACGCTATAATGGATATCAATATTGTAGATAATATATAGCTAAGCTAGTCCTGTCACCTGTAGCAACAAGGAAAACCAGCATAACGACAACGACAGTTACAGTGCTGAAGCTCGTAAGACGTTTTTGTATTTTTTTTTTCAGAAATTAAAAAAGGCAAATTGTGTATGGTGACATAAAATTGTTTTTGAATTTTTCCTTTTTCTGTAAAATTTTCAAAACAACTTTGTTACGTTAAAATTGGCACAAGGTGGTCTAATATTGCAGATTTTGTTTTTTTTTTTTTTGCATCTGTAACATATTTGTTGAATTGTTCTTTAACTTTAACCATCGTCGAGAAGTCAATTTTTACAATTTTTCAGGAAACGACTTTGAGTGATTAATAAAAAAAAACTAATTGAAATTATCGAAAAATAAACTTAAATAAAACACAGCTATTGAATGACATTAAACATTACACTGGAAAAAAAAACCATCGTTTGTAATATCAATAAACACCGTTTATTGGCTGTTTTTTTTTTATTTTTTTTTTGTCTCAATAAATTTCTTGTTAATATTACGAACATTTTTTGTTTTAAAAACTTCTACTCAATAAACGATTTGTTGATTTTTTGTTTTAAAATTTATAAACCGTTTTGACTTTTTTTTTACAGAATAAACTCATACATTGCACAAAACAATTTTTCTTTTAAGTTTTTTTACTTTGATAAATGTGTTTATTGGCGCAATAAACAAGTTATTAAATGTCAATAAACATTTTAATTGATTCTAACATTTTTTTTTTGTATTTGCCCAATAAACTATTTACTGACCCAATAAAGTGTTTATAAGTCAAAGCTGGAATGCAAATGGAAAACAAATTTTTCCAAATTAATAAAATATTTCATTAGCTTAACAAATAAGTTTGCTTGAATCAACGAAATAATTTGCTGGCACAATTCAATAAAGTGTTTATTGTCCTAAAAAAAATCGTTCTTTCAAACAACAACAAAAAAATTGCCACAACATTTAACATTTTTCAGGAGAGCAAAAAAACTGTCGAAAGAAGCTTCCTAAAAATCCTTTACTGTCCCAATAAACTTTTTTATTGAACCTATCTACGTATCTACCTATTTGGTTCAGTGGAATACGGAATTAATAATCGGCTAATTTTGTTCCACACGAAAATGGGATCGCCAACAAGTGGCGTTACACTCTCGGACTGCTACATTTTTATTTATAAAAATTATTGAAGTGTATAAGGTTTGTTTGAAACCCCTACAAATTGAGTTTTCGCTTTTTTAAAATGCTAAAATTGATGAAAAAATCCATGCAAAACTGGGTTTATTAATTAAATTAATTCTTTTATTTATTTATAGGAATGTAGTGTAATAGAATCATTCATTCATTTCATTAACATAAAATTATTTCTCATTTCTCAAACGTAAACAAAGCCACATGTCTTAGCATTTTCATTGATATTTAAAACCACAAAATCCAAATGCATTTATTTGATGTTTTTGTCAAACGAAACTGAGTGTTGTGCTCAGGGCATTGCCACCACTTGGGTGACTATGCACATGAAGTGGCATAGAAATATTTTGTTACACTTTAGTCCAGATTCATAATTGTATTGAGTCATAATTAGACTCCCCCAATATTTTGTAAATATTAGAACTACATATAAGGAAAAGTAGAATGCTGATGCATTTGTTATTTGTAATATAGTTAGAATAAGTGGGGATAACCCAAAAATTGTAATAGAATTAAGTAGTATAAATAGCTGTAAGAATTGGTAAATAAAAATCAGTCTTGAACTATCTCAATCATTGGACTCATATAGCGGCATCCTGCCCTTACTATTAGCGAGCTGCGCTTAATAAAGCATATAATAAAGCGTGCTACGCTATAATAGCTTAGGGCTTATAGACAAAACATTACATGGCGATCCTGCCAACCTGTTAGGGTAAAAAAAAAAAAAACCAACCAACAGGCAAGCGGACCACAAGAACTCCAAGAAAGACATTACATCTTGCTATGTCGTACAGCAAAGAAGACCTAGATCAACTATTTGAATCTTTGGACAGTCCATACCATCCAGGCGAACCATCAGATGCCCCAGAATACACCCCTACTCCTAAGAACGCTGGTCCTCAACCACTGACAATTGAGGAGTATAGAAGAAGGCAAAAAAGACAGGAAAATCAATTTGCAGCTGAAGACAAAAAACCAAGAAGAAAGAGAGGAGGCCGCGCTGTAAAAAAACGACAACAAAAAGCCGAGTTATATCGAATCATAAATATAACAACCGACAGAAAACTAAAAAACGAATTAATTGAAAAATTAAAGAATTTGAACAAGGATGGGACAACCTAACTCAAAAGAGGTCATTAACAATAACCTCAATAGTAACGCCTCAAATCAAATATTCAATAGTAATAACATAAACATTTACATCTTGATAATATTAATAATTTTTCTGTTTTTGAAAATCCATTCGTATTATAAAAAATATGTTAAAAAATTAGTTATAAGAAATTGAATAAATAACATATGATGTTTCCCAAAAAAAAAATAAAAATATATATACATAAATAAATAAATAACATATATTATATACATACCTACACATAATGATTTAAATTATGGAACATTTGAAAGATGTTTCAAAAATATTATCAAATTTAAAGAAAAATCCAAATAGGGAGTATTCTCAAGAATACATAACAAAAATAAAAAATGAAATAGGCAGAGTTTGGGAAGAAATTTTAATAGAATTAAAAGATAGCAAGGAAATAGAGGAAACTTCAGTAATTTTTAAAAGTTTGGAGAACCAAATCTTTAAGTTAATTAAACCGAAAGCAGAGAAGTTTGAACAAACAGAAATGGCAAAATTTGAAATATTAGTAGCTGCAAAGCTTATAACAGAATTCAATGGTGAGTCAAAGAACTTATCAAATTTTTTAGGACTAATTGAATTCTATAATGATACATTAAGTGAGGACTTAGAAAAGAAAAAATTGATCAAATTTGTAATAGCAACAAAAATAATTGACAAAGTAAGAAACAGACTTCTAACATTAGAAAACCAACCAGAAGTTTTTCCTGATTTTAAAAAGGCTTTGACAGAAATTTACAAACCAAAAACAAATCCATTGAAAATACATAGTGAGTTAGCAAGATTACACCAAGGAACTCAAGAAGTAAATAGATTTGCAGAAAGAATAGAGTTACTGATATCTCAATTAAATGAGATACAAATAACTGAACAAGGCGAATCAAATAGAAAATTGATAATAAATTTAAATGATCAGTTGGGATAGTTAGAATAAGTGGGGATAACCCAAAAATTGTAATAGAATTAAGTAGTATAAATAGCTGTAAGAATTGGTAAATAAAAATCAGTCTTGAACTATCTCAATCATTGGACTCATATAGCGGCATCCTGCCCTTACTATTAGCGAGCTGCGCTTAATAAAGCATATAATAAAGCGTGCTACGCTATAATAGCTTAGGGCTTATAGACAAAACATTACAGGAACTATTGTTAAGAACAAGAATTAAGTTTTAATTTTTTAAGTTTTCTGAAGACGACTTATGTTTTTATGTATACTTCGATGAAAAGTGTTAAATAAATTAGTTTATTTTTTATATATGCGATATAAATTTTAGTTGATACTGGATTAACAGTTAAAGATTCGTAATATTACTTAATTTTTATTAAAAATCACATAACAGTGATATGGAAAACAAAAAAAGTGGGTCTAGCAGTTCTGTCTATCGGCTAGGTCGATTTTCTTTAAACTTATAGTACCTACCTAGAGTTTTTTGGCATAAAAAAAAGAGTGGATACCTGGCTTATAATTATTTCTGTTGATTTTATGAAAATGTAATTTTTCTTAAATATGGCTTCACATATTTTTTTTTAAAGCATAATTTAAATAATAAAATAATTAAAGACTGCTTTTTTGTGAAAAAAAATCTAAAAATTGATTTACTAACGACAGCACCATTTTATTATTATTATTTCACTTTTTTCTATAATGGTTTAACTCATTTTGATCAATATTTTTATGGAGAATGTTTTAAAAGGCATATTGGCATACCTAAATTTTCAAAAAAGTTTTAAACAACATTTTTAATTAGAATTCCTTTTTGATAGACTTTTATTTAAATTGACACTTAACGGTTTTATAATATTATCTAGCATATTTAAAAACAAAATATGCTTATATCCACAAATAATGGTATCTTACATACAGAAGTATTTAAAAACCGTTAAGGGAAATCATATTTTTCCCAAAAATGGTTTTGATTAAATTTATTTGTAAGCTTATATTTGTGTGATCTACCATATTATTTAAACAAATTTTACATTATACCTCTCATATCTGTTTAACCGATTGGTATTAAATTTGTTTAAACAAAATCTTCTAAAAAAATTAAAATAATGTTGCATATCAAAATTAAAAAGAAAATAATTTTTGGTTTTAAAAAAAAATATACAAATTATTTTTATAAAATTCGATAATCAAAAAATGAATGGATATTAATTAGAATTGATTTTTACTTACAAATGAAGTACCAATTTTGTATTCCTAAAATGTTTGTTTTGTTTAATGTACATATATAGGTACATACCTACAATTTTGTAAACATTTTTAAGAATAAAAAATTACAAATTATTTAAAAAAAAAACTAAATTTAAAATTTTTTTTCTTATAAATTAAGATTTGTTATCAAAACAATTTCAAAAGTTTTGTAATAAATTTAAGTTTTATTACGTACCTATATTAATTTTTTAACAATTTTTCAGTTTAATGTGTAATGTTCAAAGCGGTGCTATATTTTTTTATATTTGTGTAGTCACTTCATTTTTTCTTAAACTTAACTAAACATATAATAAAGAATCTCATATAACTAATTTAATATTATTAAAATCAGATGAAAAGGTTAACAATATTCAGGCTTTAAAACCACAAAATAATAATCATACACATAAGAGCAAATTCGTGCGACCCAATTATCGATTTTATTTTAAATGGTCATGATAAGATACACATCATGCTCATAATGACTCCATTGACTCAATGACATACAGAAAATGATAAGAAAATCAAATATAACCAAAAAGAAAAGAAAAACTCTAAAATTCCTAATTAATTCAAAAAATAAACTTTAAGACACTTGCAGCACGTACCTACACTAATTATTAATAAGTTCCGCCAAATACAAAAAAAAATAAAACTTCGTTACCCAGAAACCCCATTTAATTTTGAAAGTTTAAAATCACAATCACGAAACTTTTTCCAAGCTCGCAGAATTTTCTCAACCAAAAATGAATCCCCCCCCTCCCTTCTTTTTATATCCTCCATCTCTATTGAGTAGGTTGGTACGTCGCGTCGCGTCGGTCGCCCATCCATATATACATTTATTGAAGTGATGGTAACGCGTTAAACAAGCTTAAGCAAGCAGAGTACTGCAAAAATTGAAAATTTACAACCTCAATTGCAGCAGTTAATGACCAGTTCACAATTATTGCCAATAACTTTTCTAATTTCCACCAAATTATTATTATTATTTTTACTATTTTATTGAGTGCCTTTGGGTTTTACTGATGATGTGGGTTTTGGAATATTGAGTTCTTTTTTTTTGTTTTTTACTTTTGGTTGGAAAGACTCAACTCCGTTCCTGGCAAAAATTATCCACTGAAAGTAATCGCCATAGTAGGTAGTCTACTATGTAGAATAGAGGAGGGTTGAGAGGTTTTATGCTTTCCACTTGACTCTGCGTTTGCACTTCCTGGAATTTTTGAATGGCCAAACTTTTCCCATAACCGTTAGTTACAGAATATACATAGATATAGTTATAATATAGAAAAAGAGAAAAACCAACATAGAATTTTCATTTGGCGATGAAATGAAAAATTTACTGATATTAGCAAAACAACGATCGGAATGCCAAATAAGGAATTTCTCTTAATTCAAAGTTTTTCGCGCGAGCATTTACACTAGACACTAGAAGTTGATGAGTCCTGTTTGTTCGCTGTCTCTTCACTCTTTTTCTCTCTCTCTCTTTCTCCCTCTCTCTCTCTGTATCCCCTTATTTAGCTAAGCCCTATAAAATGAATAAACTAAAAGCAGTGTTTGTTTCTTATTTTTTTTTCTGTGGTACCTATTTTTTTTTTTTTTTTAGAATTGTTGCCAAAAATGTCCTTTAGTCCTCCTCATCCCCTTAAACAACCATCACCAATTTTATAGTCAAAAGGAATTCGTCCTTTTGTCACCGAAAATAAAAACTTAAAAAAAAAAAAAATGTCTGCAGCACGACGAAAAGGGTTTTATATCGCTGTGTTTACGTTCGTGTTCTCATCGCGTATACAAACATACAATAGAGTCCTTTGCTTCCTGCAAACGAAAATTGAAAATATGCGGCGATATAAATTTTCAACTCGCTTGCAGCCCTCAGGGTATATAGTGTTTAATTGTTGTAATTTACGATTGGCATAAAAGTCACCCATTGTACGATGATGGTGTATTTTTTGGTAGGGTTACAGAACAACTCGGGTTTTCGGGAGCATTTTTTTATTTTTATTTTCTTATGCCACCACCACAAAAAAAAAAAAAGAAGAAGCGGAACTAACAAAGGTCATAATGACGTAGGCCATCACAAAATTGTCGCTGAAAATTCCTTTGCTATATGTACCTATAGTAAAAGGACAAACGCGAAAAAGATGGATGGCCAACAACAGCAGCGACCGACGACGACGACGGCCAAAGTGTTTTTCTTTAGAAGATTTTGGTTAGGCTTAGGAATTTGTTTTGGCAATATTCAAAAATGAAAGGAATGAGGCTTTTTTTCAATTAAAAATACTTTATTGTGTTAGTTTGTTTTTTTTTTTTATTTCTTTTTTTCTATTTACAAGCTCGACTAGACTATAGTGGAATGACATTTAATTTGGAAATATTTTCATTCGTACTTCGCATTGTGATAAGATTTATCGGTTTTTGTAAAGTTTTATTTGGCCAATGATGATATTTTTACAAAGCAAGTATGAAATTAATCAATGAGCAAAGAATTTTACAACTGAGGTTCTGGGATAATATCGGATTGATTTTTTTTTTTTAACTCATCAATTTATTATGAATAACTTGGTATTCCCTCGACAGGTTTTTTTTTAACAAAAATAACTGTAGGTGCCTGACGTACAATTTCTTTTTATTAGAAATTCTCAAAAATGTGCCCATAACTATAAATATAACAATAAAATTGTAATTTTTTTACAAAAAAAAAATCCATTTTATAAAAAAAATCAGAAAAATTGTTATAAATGGCACCTCCCAAAGAACCATTTTTTGTATTTTCAATTTTCTCGAGAATGGATCAACTGATTTTGACCATTTTTTTTGTATAGAAAATCTTTCAGGAAGTTTTAAAAGTTTTGTATACCATTTTTTTTTTTATTTTTAATAAAAGTTTAAAAATTTATTTTTGAGAACTTAATAATTCGAAAATGACTTGGTCGATTTTTATTAAACTTGGCACCCAGCAGTTTTTTAACAATATTTAGCAGATTTAAAATAAAAATTATTCTAATGACCATAAAAATAACGGTACCTCTAATACAAGTGCTTAAAAACCGGAATGGAAAATATCATTTTTCTCAAAAACGGCTTGTACGATTTTGATTACAATTTTTATGTGAACTTATATTAGTACGACCTATTATATTATTGGAAAGAAAAATTTAACTATCGATTAAAAATTATATCTCTCATAGAATCATTTTTTTGGTTTTTGAATAACTTATATTTAGTTGAATCGATTTTAATGAAATTTTTTACAACATAGCTTCTAATTATTTGTAATAATATCGCATATGAAAATTTTTTGGAATAAAAAATAAAAAATTCAAAATTCTTTTTTTAAATTCGATACATTGGAATCTCTCTAACTTGAACACATACGAAAAGAGGCCTGTTTAAGTTATTGGATTGTTCAAGTTACTGGAAAAAATAAAAAAAGTCTTCGTTTTTATATGTATTCAATTTATTATTATAAATTTATGTAAATAAATAATTTAAACCAACTTTAGAAAAAAAATTGTTATTTTACATTGTTTAGTTTTCTGCAAAACATTTTTCAGCGCACTTTCTCTGAGGTTTTGGAGAATTGCGAATTCTAAGGATGTCCTGTGGTTCTGCATATCGTACCTTTTGAAACACTAAATTCTTTTCAACAAACCGTAACACTTTTTCCTTTCTTTATTTTTTTAATAATTGCTGCCTTTTGTTTAAGTGTCAACATTCTAATTTTTTGTCCTTTTTTTAAACCCATTTTGAACTTTTAAACAACTTAAACCTTAAACTTAACTTCCAAACACGCACTTCACGCACTTCAAACTCTTGCTAAAAAAATACGGGAGAATTTTAAAAATTTTACTGGAAAATAAATAAAGCCTTAGGAACATACACAATAACAAACTCTTGGAATTCCCCTTGAATAAAAAACAAGCAAACGTAGTAACCTACAATGAGGAAATTCAAACTTCTGCGGATATAAAATTTATTTTTTCAAGTTAAATGCTTCAAATGTCTTAATTATTCAACTTATAGAGTCAGCAATAAAAAAAATTCAAGGTAAAGAAGCTTAAAAATTGCCTGTTCAAGCTACAGAATACATAAAAGGGAAAACAGCATGTTGAAGTTATTGGATTGTTTAAGTTATCGTATGTTCAAGTTAGCGAGAGTCCACTGTATTTCGAAAATATGTAGATGAATTTTTTTTTTTTAATTATTTTTTTAACTCCGCATTAATAAATATTAACAAATGGTTTACCACCATATTTTTTAATATTTTAAAAATTTTATATTTTTAAAAAACCGCTGCAGGAGATTTTAAATTTTTTTTCTCATTCATTTTAATTTGTTAAAGAAATCATATGGTGAACAATGCGTTGGTGTGAAAATCATTTCAAAAGTTTTTTAAGAAATTTATTTCAAAATATATAAATTTTTTTAACAATTTTTCAGCCTACACTGTATGTTCCATGCATATATTATGCAACACGGTGTTATATTATTGTTCATATTTATGTACTCACATAATACTACCTTAAGCTTAACTACGTTTTTGGCAGGCGTCATAAAATATAGGCTCCCATAACGTATTAATTAATTTTATCAGATGAATAGTTTTTAAAATATTAAGACTTTAAAACTACAGTGTGAATAAAACCAAGTCCATGTGGTCAGACATGCAATTTTTTTTTTTTTTTTTTTTTTTTGTAATCCCCCAGTTTTGACTACTTCAACAACTCAAAAATAAATTCCAGTTTCATAATTCAATTATACAGGAGCTTTTTTTTAAATATTAAATTACTAACAACTCAAAACTACCTATACCACTTCAAAACATCAGACAATACAATTCCATAATTTTTGAAGAGTATTAATTTCGTAAAGTTTATTCCAAAGTCCTAAGTCCATGTTGCATGTCTACATAGATTGTCTGACCATTCCAAATACATACCTACCTCTGTTTAGATCTATACCCTCCAAAGATATAAAACCCAATAGACCAAGAGTAAAATTTCATGTTCACTTAAAGCATGTTATGATGAGGAAACTGAAATCATGCTGATGTAAAACCGAGACCATCAACAGCAGAAAGTTCCTACCTTGTTGTCACGGAAACCCGATTTACCTTTGTTGTTGTTATATCCGAGAAGGTATATTTACATCATTTTGTAAGGCAGACGCGTATATCAGCACCGAAATGATTTTCTAAGAAGATTGGGAAATTTTGAATTTGGATGATAATGATGATAGTATAGATTTTGAATGAACAAAGTTATTAATACCTCTGATGAGGTACATATATCAAAAGCTATGGTGTTGGTCATTTATGTTTCCTTTCCTTATAATTTTAATATATAAAATTCCTTGTGTTATGGTAACTAAGACTTATTAACTTCCCATTGGAAGTTATTGTAATTGGTCCGATTTGTCGAATTGAAATTTTGATATTTCTCAACGTTTTGAGGTCCCGGGAATCCGAATCCATCATTTTTAGAGAGATGTTTGTATGTGTGTGTGTATGTACGACGTACGTTCGTTCGTTCGTGAGCCTTTCTATCGTTCACTGTATCTCGAGAAGGAATAGAGATATCAACGCCAAATAAATTTTATTTTATAGATAATAACATCACAAAGTGCAGAAAGGGTTAAAAAAAAAAAACAAACAGCAATATTAACTTCGGGATGATTTTATTCTATTCACGATGCCATATTTGGTTATTACTGATATAAATATAAAAAAAAATCAATTTAAAGTTTTTTTAGAGCAAACTAAGTACGAAAAAATACTAAAAATCGTTGAAAAACGTTTTTCGACTCGAATATTTTGAAAATAAGCACTAGCTTAGAAGCCGGGACAATTTTATTCTTTATATAGTGACGTATTCAATAACTGATAAAATTTGTAGAATTATTGAATTGACAGTTTTTTTTTTAAATCAACATATTTTTTTAAAGTCAAACCACTAAAAAAAAAAAAATAAAAAAAATTTTTTCGGCTCGAATATCTCGAAAACCAACAAAGCTATCGACTCCAGAATAATTTTATTTTACACACAATGCTACAGCATTAAAAAAATTAAATTGATAGTTTTTTTTTTTAAAGCAAAAACATCTGCCAAAAATAAAATTTAAATAGTTCAAAAATATAATACGCCCCAACTTTGGTTTTCACTTGAACATTTGATAAGGTCTTTTAAGATTTTGAATTAGTAATTTCCTTATAACAAAATAACATTGCGTGTCCCTGTCCAGTTGCCACGGGCACCATCAATGGGAAGTTACCAGTGTGGATCGCATCCAGCCTTTTTTTTTCAAACTTAACAGTCTTAAAATATATATGAAAGTTGCAGTATAGGCATTAAAATAAAATCACAAAATACAAAATTGCAGGCACTTTAGGAAAATAATTTATACGGACATTATTTCAGAGGGGGTGGGGCAGGGGGGTGTGTTAGTTAAAGGTTGCGAAAGTTCATATCAAAGAATATACTTTGTCTTGTATAGGGCGCAACTATATCAAGTGATATCTATGACATTCGGAATGCAGTCTTGCAAAATTAATTTTTCAAACGATTGATTATAAATGGCGGGAGGTGGTAAAAAGAGGGATATATATTAATTTACCACCTTGATGTGGCTTTCTATAATTAATTGCTATGTTCAAATTAATACGGTCTTATAGTTATTGAAATTTATACAGTGGACATAGACACATTTGTTTTTGGCTCTATTATATGTAGTTATATAAATTATTTTAAGGATTTAATAAAAAAAAAAACTAAAACAACAATCTGATTGTACCACCAAGTAACTATACTAATAGTTGCGTTTCAATCTAGTCAGCTCACCGTGGACCTGAGCCTTAAAAATAATAAACTAAACATTAAATGCAATGCTTTGAATTTTTTGACGTTTTGAAATGTCATATCCCCTTATATCTTTGTTTATTTAAAACCTTTAAAAATTGATTGATTTTTTTTATTAAATTTGCATATTAAATTTAAATAAAAACTAATTTCTCATATTAATTTAAAAGTTAATCATAAAACAAATATTTATAAAAGTACAATAAAAAAAAGGAAGAATTTTATTATTTATTGAATTATCGAATTTTGTTCACTTGTGCGGCTGTATACCTACCGGATTAGCGCAATTACTGTTTTTTCATTCACCATCATAAGGAGGTTGTATGTAGGTATACATATATAATATTATAAATATTGTAGTGATGATGAGGAATGTGATTTATGTATAATTTACTTTGAATTTGCGTTTTACTACACTCCTGTTATTAATTAGACTTTTCCTGTTAACGGATATTCAAAACACTAAGGTTAATGAAAATGCATTCAATAGAAAAATTACTGAAATAGAAATGGAATCTTCTATAACTCATTACGATATGCTTGATGTTATATAGTCGTATCGATTACTTATATAGAGACTTAGTTGCTTTAACATGTAAGCTTCTGCAATTTCGGTTGATTAACGATTTTGCATTTCAAAATTTAATGATCAGCATCAGAATATTGTATTGCATCTACTACATGGTAAGGAAGAAAAAATTCGTTGTAAATTGGTTCGATTACAGTGAGATTTTCGTTTGACCCATCAAATTTCTGATTATATTATGGAAGATTTAATTTATCCATGTAGGCTTAAAAATTAATTTAAATACATATACATATTAAAGTGCACGACTGGGTCGCACAAACTTGCTCTTATTTACGATCGCACAAAGGCTTAATATTTTAAAAACTTTTTATCTGATAAAAGAAATAAATTAGTTATGGGAGCCTATATTTTATGCCGCCTGCCAAAAACATAGTTAAGCTTAAAGTGGAATTATGTGAGTACATAAATATATGAAATTAACAATATAGCACCGTGTTGCACATACATTACATATTCATGGAACTTACAGTTTAGACTAAACAATTTTTAAAAAGTCAATATAATTAAAAAAAAAAAAAATTGATTAAAAAACATCTCACATTTTATTGACACTAACGCGATGTTGAACATCTGATTTCTTTAACAAATCTAAATTAATGAGAAAAAAAATTTCTAAAATCGTTTGAGCGTTTTTTTAAATAATTTTTTATCAAATAAAATGTTGAAAATATAAAAACAAAATAATTGGAATTACAATTTTATTTAAACTTCTTAGAAACTATTTAAAAAAAAATCATTGAAATTGGTTTAACAGATAATGAGATAGTTGAAAACAAAAAAAAATGGTTTCTCGAGAGATACCGTGAATAATCTATATAGATAACAAATTGTTTCAAAAAGAGGCTGGGAGTGAAACTGGATACTCGATGTTATTTTTTTAATAAGGAAGTTACTGATTCTAAATTTATAAAGTACTTATCAAGTGATTTATATGAGATCAAGGAAAACCAAATTTATTTGGGGCGTATTTTATATTATTCCGCCTATTTTAGTAATTTGTTGCTTTAAAAAAAAAAACTTTCAATTGAATGTTTCTACAAATTTTATCAATTTTTAACTACGTCATTGTGTGCAGAATAAAATAAGCAGGCTTATGTTTTCAAGATATTCGAGCCGAAAAACTCTTTTCATCTATTTTTAGTATTGCTTGTGGTTTTTTTTGCTTAAAAAATGTATACCTATTATAAAGTCCAGATTAAAATACAGTAAGTTAGGTTAAGTTACGTTAAGTTATTACACTATTGATTTTTTTGAATTTCATATCAGTAATTAAATATGGCATTGTACATAACATAAAATTAGTCCGAAGTAAATATTATTGTTTAGTTCTCAAAATATTAGAACCGAAAAATGTTTTTTGTAGATTAAAATTAAGGTTAAGGCGATGGCATTTCTTATTCTCGAAATGTTTTTTAAAGCTTTTTTTTTTAATTGATGTAATAAAATAACCGCTTATGACATTAATAATTGTAATATGAAATTTATTTTAAGTCGACAAATTTATTCATTTTCGATATACGGTTAACGAAAGAATGTATATTACGAACGTACAACCGTACAAAAGTACAAGCGAACGAACGTACTTACACACACACATACTTACAGACAGCTCTCTAAAAACGATAGATTGAAAACTAGAAATTCCTCGCTTCGAGTAAAAAATTTTGAATCAATAAATCGGACATTATAATAACCTGAAATAAGAAAGTTATAGTATGTTAGATCGTTATAGATTAGCTTACATACAAATTTTAATCAAAATCGTAGAAGCCGGTTTCGAAAAAAAAAGATTTGAACAATTTAGGTACCATTATTTTTAGTTTTAAGAATAATTTTTGTCTTAAATTTATTAATTTATTAATTTTTGTATTTTTATTTTTATTTTTTGAAAATCTTAATTTTGTAAAAAATTTCATTCTTAAAATTTGAAAATTTGCGAGTTTAAAAAATTTGTTATAAAAAATACAGCACAACTTTTGTTTTTGAATCGTAAATGGATGGCGGTGCAAACTTCACGCTAAGTCGCTTGGCAACATTTGCGTTCGGTCTTAAAACTGCAAATATGTAAATTTTTTTTCTCTATTCGATTCTTGACTATCATGAGCACAAAATAGTACAACTTTAAGTTTTTAGAAAAACGACTTCGCTAATATCGTTATGTCGAATTTGATCAAAATATTGAATTCGATTTTTTGTTTAACGAATCCATGACTTGACATATAGTAGGTACTAATTCATATATGTATGTACATATGTATATATAACAAGTAAAAAGAATTACGCAATCCATCTTCATCCCGAGTTAAAACAAAAATCTCTTAATAAAAAGCACTTCAGAAAAGTTGACTTGGAAGTCGATGGATGTCCAAAAAAATGATGTTCGACGTATTCAAATTTAAAAAAATATTTTGTGCCATATAACATTCGCTTTGTGTTTGAAATTAATTGAAATGTGTGCCATTGTTAAACATCACTAGAATAGTTACAAAAACAGACCAAAATTAGAATAATTTGTGAATCTTTTTCATTTTCAAATGTTGGGACTTATTTTTTAACAATGAACTTTTTCCCGAATTTTGAGAAACATCCATGAAATAAATCCAATAGTACCTGCATTTATAAAAGAAATTTTCCAACTCTATACAAATTAAGGGGAATTAGCTATATCATTGAGGCTTTAGTTTCGGGGTCCGTTGTTTGCTCTTCCTAATCACCAAAAAAATATATTTTATTGGATAGGGCCAGTTTTGTTCGTCAGCTCCTCATTACAAATTTTAAATGGGTTAGACATAAAAATTAACGGAAAATTTATGAAAAGACTGTTTGCAATATGTACCCTGACGAAATCAATAAAAATTCCTCACCCAAAAAACTTACCCTATCTACTGGACCAACTAAGTGTTTACAATGTGTCCCTCAGTGACTTAAAAAAAAAAAATATAAAAATAATGTTTGCTTAGTTCTATTTATTTTTATTGACAATGATTCATTTCTGATATATACCTATTCTCCAACCACACCTGCACGTTTCCAATTATTGAAAATAGTTTTTTTTTTTTTTTTATAAATAAAAATAAAAAAAAATAACTAGAATCCTTAGATTGACTCCCTTAAGAAAATAGAAAATCAAATATTTTCTCAAGTAGTCCAATTGGTATTCCAATTTCAAAGAAATGTCCACCACTATATACCAAACCTTAATTTTACAAAACAGCTTTCGATAAACTACTTGAGCATAATCAAATAGAACACATTCCAACAATAGATATAATATACCTATGTATACATAATATAAAATAGAAAATAAGTTTACAAAGGAAAAAGGACCTCATCTCATCACAACAACATTAACATCGCATCTCACATCACAGAGGATATCCGTTGGATTTATACAATTCACATTGCCTTTTGTTGTCATATGAAAATCCAATTTTCCATTTGAAAGGTAGGTGTGCTTCAATTTTTCTGCCTAAACACACTCTTCGTTTCTCGTTTCTCGTTTCATTGTTAATATTATTGGTGTTGTCGAGTTTTGGACGACTCTTCAGTTGTACTCGAATTGTACACAGACGCGCATCATGATGGTCCAGAGCTAAGTATATCTCTCAATCTCACCTGCCATTGACATCATATTATATAATGTAAGCCTGCCTTCATATACGATACGGTAGTGTATAGAAGTAGCCTCTCATTGAAGACTCATGGTCCCACTTAAAATTTTTAGGATTTACACAGAACTGGACAAAGACTCAGGTACACACCCTTCAAGGGCCATCAAATCAAAGAATGTTAATTTCCTACATTATGTATATGATAGCACATATACATTTTAATAACATACATTTCGTAGCCAGATATAATCAAAACCTCGTATTTATTATTCACAAGATTTTATTAAGTTATAGTATATTTTTTTTTTCGAATGTGAAACTTCTTATACAGTCCCTAGATAAATATATTATGCATTAGAAAAAAGGCTTAGGAGCAAAAACTGCAAGAATAAAAAAAAAAAAACTTTAAGCAATTATAGTTTTGAATATAATATAATAAAATTCTTTGATTTTTCATTTTTTAAATTATTTTCTGGTAACTATTTAGATTTTTTTAATGTTCGGTAAGTTTGGTAGGAAATTCAATTCTCAATTCAAAATGTTATAAAACTTAAATTGTCAAATTTGGCTCAGTTTTCGATTTATACCTAACATTATAACAATACAAAATGAAAAGCAGCCAGTGTGACCATTCGTTCAGAAATTCAAATGTGAATTTAGTAGTATTTTAGGTTTTAAGAATATTTACATTCTGCACATATAATCTTAAATAATAAAAACCTATATTAATAGAGTTTTAATATTTCTATAAAATCTACTTACAATCACCAAATCCCAATTTTTAACACACTCGAATTTAAATCACACACCCGACATTTTTATCATATAGGCTGAATTATACTCGTCGGGTCCACAGGGTTTTACTAAAGAAGCAATAAACTTTAGTGTTATCGTAGTGATCTTTATTCATGTATCACGTATCACTGATTCTTTACAATTTTATTGCAATATTTATTTTTATTAATTACAATAACTATATAATTTGATATAAAACATTCATATCTTTTTAAAACTAACTTTATATAATGCAAAAACGTTTTAACTGAGATAAAATTATCCACTAAATTACAGTCTGAGATAACAGGCGACACTAAAGGCCTGGTCAAACAGAACGCGGGCCGGCGGGACGGGAAATAATTCTGCCCGTCGTCGTCGCGTTCCCTGTCTTCTATAGAATCATACGTTGTTGTTCAAACAGAACGCGGTCAAGGTCAGCGGTTAAAAATGGAACGCGACAGTCAAATTGAAGTTGTAGATTTTTACAAAGAACGCGACGGTCAAACGTCAAAACAGAAAAAAAAAAAAAAACAACAAAATTATTCCAATGTTTATTTCTTGGAGCTGGTCCCAGACTGAACAAAATACGAAAGGGAATGGAGAAGAAGGGTCTCATCTTCACTGCTGCTGCTTATTCTGTTGCTGCTCACTGTTCAAGAAAAACTATAAATTCTTCACAAAATTCCCAACTTTTACTGTTTATAAACACTGAAAATTTTTTGAATTCGCTTGCTGAAAAAAAAAGAAAAAAAGAGTTGTCTTGACTTTTATGAGAGTGATTCAATTTATATTATTTACATGCTCGGACGGAGGAAAATCACTCTAGAACTGGGTCAATAGAACGCCGAAAACTGACCACCAGTGTTGCCGCTGAAAAAACAGAATAACAGAAAATAAAATACGGTGTAGTGTCTTCTGTCAGTTTGCTTTTGCTGAATGCAAAGATGGGTTCATGTCGAGATAAAATGACAGCGTTCAGTACAAAATTTTGTGGAATTGAATTTTTTTATGAGAAATGCAAATTTTCAGAAGTTTTCAAATGTAAATCTTATTGAATTAATAAAAAGGGGCCAATTGGGTCATTTTCAAAAAAGTGGTGGCCACGGGTCCCGAACGCAAAATAGTGGCCATTTGGCCACTATAGTGACCAAACGGCAACGCTGCTGACCACGTTCTGTTTGACGTATCAAAACGCGGAGGGCAGCGCGTTCTGTTTTGACCCGGCCTTAACTAACTTCTTTAACATGTGCTTCCACTGGCAATATTCAAACTGTGGCAGAGCTGGGCTCTCATGTGTTTGTTCACAGTCTTATACATATTTTGATTTGAACTGAATGTGAATTATAATTTTACAATATAAATAATATTCGTATCTTAGTGTACCTACTTAACCAGGGATGGTTGAAGTGATACGTTTAGGAATGTTGGTACTGTTGGTGGGTATTTATATTTTTATATATGTACCTACGATATCGGTCGGTCTGTCGGTGGTTACATCATTACAGTTCATAAAAAAATGTTGAACTTCCTGATCAAACCTTAAGCGGAACAATAGAGTGCTGTTGGAGCGGACCTACCAAGGACACTATAATTTCATTTAAATCCAAAATTTTATTTTGGATCAGGGGTTAAATCTGCATATTTGGCATTCATAACCTATTTGTTATTTTGTGTGTTTCAAATGCAAAATTTTAATTTTATAGATTTTAGTTTGCTAAAGCGTGATTTTGTAATAACGAGATTTCGAATTTGCGAGAACCCATGCGGCGGTATTTGGGACCCATACAGTTGTGCAATATGATTTTTTTTTTTTGTGGAAAAACAATAGTGAATCGAGACACTTAAATAAAAAGGTTTTTAGGGGATTTAAACACCCCCCCCCCCTCCAAAAAAAAAAAAAAAAAAAAAATTACAAGGCAAATAACTGTAGCTTAACATCTCTTTCGAAAATGCAAATACGAGATTTTTACCGTTCGACAACACAGTATGATTTTATTTGTTAGCAGATAACTGGTTTAGAAATGGTGTTAGTACCAAATCCCTTCTATCAGTGGTCATTACAATACAACACAGACGATGCGGGGTGCTTTAAGGATAACCCTGTCTGTCTCTCTCACTCTCTCTGTTTATGTTTATAATAGAAAATGTGCAGTAAAATATTTTCATAAATATTTATGTATGCAAAATATTCAGAAATGCAGACGGTACCGCTTTGGCGTAGAGTGTTATGGTATATTGTACCGCTATTATTATGCTGTAAATTTTCTATTTGACAAAAGGCAAATTTATACGCATAAGCAGAGACGCCAAGTCGTCGTTCTTGGTCTCCTTTGTTGTCAACCAACATTATATAGAGTTCGTTGTTGTCACATATGTTGTTGACAGGCAAAACGTATAGCTATATTACTAAGGGTCGACGCAATGGTCTTGTCCGTCTCAACCCATCCCCACCTATCACTCAACGATCATCATATCTGTTGTACATACTCTCCTCGTATGTAGATTAAATAGTGATGAGAACGGGTGTTTTAAATCAATGTCCGTTGACTAAATAAACAGACAGGGGTTCTTTTCTCGCCTACGCTGCTGCAATGCAAAGTTCGTTAATGTCCTATTGTTGAAATCTAATCATTTTAAATCAATTTACTTATTGCAATCCTTTTATAGTCGAGCATCATAATTCGAGGATGGGGAGGGGAAGTGTGCCGAAAAATTACTTCCTTTAACACTTTCTCATTTAATTTTGAATAATTCAATTTGAGAAATGTTTTGGCAGGAGATGATAGGATTTGTATATTTAATTTATAGGTACAGAAGAAGCTTAATATAAAAAAGGGTCGAATTCTATGAACTTATATTTGAAACAAAAATTTAGATAAGTACATAGATATATACCTCTACCACCCAAAACGCCATGTTTTTGTGATGTAACAAAAAAAAAAAAAACAACATTTTGATTTATTTTCAAAATTTCAATGAATAATGACAAAATAATTACCACGGATTAACAGCATGTGGCAGTGCGTATATATAGACGGTAGAGCAGTGTTTTTTGTTGGTTGGTGGTGATTTATTGATGTAGAATCGAATCTTCCAGGACAAGCCATGTGGTGCCTAAATATGATTATTGGCATTACAAAATTTTTGGGGCAAAAACTTGACAGTGAAACTCAAATGCAGATATAATAGCGATTTCATTATGAAAAGAGTAAGTAATTTATTAAAGGTATTTTTTGTTCTGGTTCTAAAATAACAAATAAATACTTTTGATTTAGATTTACTGCAAGCATAGCAAAAAAAAAATAAAGCCGTATAAAATAAGCATGACAACACTTTCGAAAAAGTAACTTTTGATTACTAGCCAAGAAATTGCAGATTAATTGACATAAATATATGAAAAATTATGGCAACTCTTTTTTGCCATTTCCGGGAAAACTAAGTTTTTGTTTTTCACGTTTTTCCGTTTTTTGTTTTCAAGGCTTTTTTACAAATTTTCAGATTTCTTACACTAATATCAATTTATGGGAACAAAATTTTAACCAGAATTGTATAGGCTGGGGTTATAGCTATTTCACGACTGTCAGGCTGATAATCAGACTCCTTTTTACAGTGGTGCTTGGTCATTGTTCAATTTTAATTGAAAAAAAAAAACTTTGAAGCCCAGCTGGGATTCGAACTTGGACCAAGCTTCCTCTGAGCCAAGGCACTTCGCATTGCGCTACCGAGGCCACGTGATGAAGTCCATCCCAAATTAGGTTTTTTTTTTGTTTGAAAATTGCATTTGAAAACATTTTTAAGAACATTTTGTAGTACTTAGGATTCCCTGTTTCAAATAAATAAGATAAATAATAAATAATAAAAGACTGGAATTAAAAACAATTAAATGCCGTAGGTATATAATACTTTTAAATCTTTTTTAAACATTCTCTATAAAAAAAATTGATTATAAATCAGTTGAACCCTATCGTAAATAAAAAAAAGGTTCTGTGGAAGGTACCATTTATAACTATTTTTCAGAATTTGTTTTTTATAAAATAGTAGCCCCTTTTCGGCATGTTTTTGAGAAGATTAAGATTTTAATTATTTACTAAAAATTAATTGTATGATAGATACCGTTATTATGTTCCTAAAAAAAATGAAAAAAAGTGTGGAGAGAATGACCAAAAAACACTAGGCATTAAGTTTAGGCTGCAGTTGAAGGGACAAACAGACAGCAAGACAGAACAGAGTTGCGAGACCCACTTTTTCGCCTTCGAGGGGGGGGGTCTATCTCCCCCAGTTTGGGCGGGAGGGGAAATTTCATGAAAGAAGTACTAAAAATGGAAAAAAAATATTAAAAAATAACGGTAAAATCTACAATTAAGTATTATACCTTTTTTTAAAGCCAATACTCTGTTCTATTAGCCAGTTTTTGAATCAAGTGAAATGTATGCATAAAAAAAGAGTTTCAAACTCAAAATTTGGGGAAAAAAACATAAACAAAAAATGTATAATGTATAAATTTGTCAATGCTTTGAGATTTTATATTATTTTTTTTTTCTTACAATTCGTTGCTCTTATTACTGAAAACTAGATGATTTTATGTCTTCTAGTTTTTGAGTTGCCGAATTGGCCAAAGGACAAATTTAGAATGAAATTTAATAAAATATCAATTGACAAGTAAAGGCCTCCACAGAAGGAAGCACGGAAAAACAGTATTATAAAATACTGGGTTGCATTCGTTTGTGGAGGAAACACAATACGCGCATTTTGACTATCCGTGCAATGCGTGCGAACTCAATGCGCTGAATCGAGCACTGAGTGGTGGACAGTCACAATACGCGCGAAATGTGAGCTTACCAAGAATTTAATACACAATACATAAATTTTTTTTTGTAAAATTTGTTTAAGCTTTGTTTGAAATCCAATTCATCTATGTTAGATGTCATATTTACTGTCACTAGAAACAGTGTTGCCAATTTGATAAAACAAACTTTGACTTAATGAAAACACACTTTTATTATAATTTATGCAAAGTAAATTTAATTCATATTAAGTAGGTTGCATAAGAAATTTGAAAAAATAGAAATAAGGCAGCATACCTAAAACAACCGGAAGACATATTTTTTATTTTTTTTTTAATACACAGAAGCCTAAAAGGAAATTTTATTTAAAAAGAGAAAACTTTCCTTTCGCATCGGATTTGTAATTGGCACTACTTGTGTGCCCTAACAACATCATGCCAGGCAATATACTTTGAAGAGGATATTCCTTGAAAAAAATTGTTTTCGAATTGTCCTTCCATCCTATAAGCCTTTCATTCACTTTTCATAATAAATGAAAAAGTAAGGATAGCCTATTTTAAAAAGAGGCAAAAACAACTAACGAAAGTAACCAAAAGGAAATGTTTAACTGTATACTTCTATACTTGATGCTGATGGTTTTGGTGTTGGCGCAGAAAAAAAAGGAAGTCATTTGCAATTTAATTACTGCAAAATGGCCAATGGAAGAGAAATTAAATGTCCACGAAATGCAATTATCCTATAATACATATAAAAGATAAAGAAAATGAAAATTTTAATTTTATCCTTTTTTTTTCATGGCCAAAATAATGAAAACTTCAAGGAAGCCAACGGAAATCAGTTTGACCGCAAAAATAGTAAAGAAGATGAGAGAACGATTAATAAGGATGTAGCAAAAACTACTACCAACTTAAAATATTTTTTTTTTTTATATAAATTCATTTTTTTTTTTTTTGAAAAGAGATTAATGAATTTAAACGAATCAAAAAAATATGCACGACTGTTTCGCATGAAATTGCTTTTGTGGGTAACTGGTTAGTTTTAGATTCAATGACTTTTTTGTTTTAAACCTTATAAAACACGTCTGTGAAGTTGGCATAACACTTTTCACCTAGGCTAACGGAACCTTAACAGGAACCTGCAGTTTTTTTGCATTTTTTTTGCATTTCTATTCCGGATTTTGCAGTTGACCAAATAGTGGGTGTAACTCCCTGTATTGCTAACTTCACTGTGAAGTTAGCAGTACAGGGCCGTGCAAGAATTCTCGCAATTACATACAAATAAAAGACGCAATCAGAAAGAAAAAGATATTTAAAATCACTCTTTTTATTTGAGTTTTTTTTTTGTGGTTTAAAACAAAATTATCAACAAAATGCAAGCTATTAAAAAGCTATACGTTATGATTAGCTAAAAAATAAGGAAATTATGTCAAGATGCGATTTTTTTAGCAAAAATTTAAAACGTAGTTTTCTTACAATTATTTTTTTAATTGCAGGCATTAAATTTTATCAAAATCGTTAAAGCCGTTTTCATCAAAATTTGAAAAAAAAAATTAAATTATTGTATGGTCGTTACCGTTACCAGTTTAAGATGAGCTAAACAAAAATTCGAATTTCTTCTGTTGGGAATATTATCAAAATGCTTTCTATCAAATTTTAAGCAATTCGGTCCACCCGTTTAGATCTAACTCAAACATCTTACAATTTTGTTTACCAAATTATGAAAATTTAATTTTTCTGAATAATTTGACAACATTTTTTTTTTTGAATTCAGTAATTTTTTTTTACAAAAAGACTACCATTTTATAAAAGAAAATTACAGAAAAATGGTTATAAGTGGTACTTCCCATAGAACCATATTTTTTTTAATTTTCGATTTTTTCAAAAACGGTTCAACTGATTTTGACCAATTTTTTATAGAAAATCTTTTAAATAGTTTTAATAGTTTTGTATACAAAAATTTTAAAAAATTTTGTAAAATTTTATTTATATATTTATATTTATTAAACTTGACACCCAGCAGTTCTTTAACATTATCTAGCAGATTCAAAATAAAAATTATTCTTAATGACCAAAAATAACGGTACGGTATATTATTATTTTTTAAACCCAAAAAATTTTTAATTTTTTTTTTTTTTGGAAAATTTGATTTTTCAAAAAAACAGGTGGATGATTTTTTTTAATTAATTTCAAACTCTGCATTAATAAATACTAAAAAATGGAATACCATTTTTTTTTCTTAAAAACGTTTTCAAAATTTTATATTTACAAAAATATTTTTTTTTTCAAAAACCGCTCCAGCGATTTTTAAATTTTTTTCTTAGAAATTGAGATTTGTTTAAGAAATCGGATGTTGTACATTCCGTTGATGTCAAAACAGTTTCAGAAGTAGTTTAATCAATTTATTTCTAATTGTATTGATTTTTTAACAATTTTTCAGTCAAAATGTGTAAGTACCATGTATACTTTAAAACCACAGTGTGATCGCACATAAAAACAAGTTCGTACGACCCAGTCGTGCATTTTATTCATTTAAATTTTAATTTAAAAAAAATGACGTAACATCGATCAGAAGTGGGTTAGCGACAAATGACAAATCGATCTTGTCAGTTGACCTACATGACGGATACTGAACGGCTTTTCATCCCGACGACCGACGCACGCGATGATCATCTCACTTGGACTCATCAGTTGACTAGTGAGGACCTTTTCAATACGCAATTTTTGCTAAATACAGTTCATCTTAAATAGATTTCATGATTTATTAATTATTAATTTGTTTTTGTTAAAAGCTTTTTAATTTCACTGAAACCTATAAAATCAAAGAGCAGAGATCTTTTCTAGAAATCAATAAAAATTTATCTTCCTACATATAGCTACTCGTAAATATATTCGAAATTAGTAGTACAAGTTTTTTTTTTTTTTATTTTAAAATATTCACATTTATATGTATAAGTCCTGTGTGAATGCTCATCTGTTCAGTACATCTAATTAAAATGTTAACAATGGTTAATTTCAAGATACATCAATAGAATCTCTTGTCATTAATAAATCTGCTCCAATTCCCATGTCATTTTCATGTTCCATCAAGACATCATCTTTATGCATTCATTTCATATTATATATGTATCTCCACTCAATATATGTACATATATATAAATGTATATACAATCAACAAAGACATTGGCATAACAATCAGTACAATATAAGCACCCGTCGCCATCTCCATCTTGTCCGTTCCGTCCACAAATTCAGTCAAAATTTGCATTCAAATTTTCATTTGTGAATTTAAAGTTCTTGAGATTTCAAATAAATATACAGCTATAGACGTAAAAGCAACCCCAAGTATGTATATGTATATTATAAGGTCTATAATGGCGTTAAGGTGATGTTCTATATATATATATATATATACGTTGAGTATTATTCTAATCCCTATAATTAAATTGCATTCTACTTATGCAAATGACGAAATAGCAATCTTAAGACCCTCGTAAGGAAAACACCAAAGTATACCACATTCAAACTATTTGGGGCATCCGTCGTCATCGTCGTCGGTCGGCAACAGTGATGGTGGCATACAGCATGTTGATAACCACGCGAAAGTTTATTCAATTATACATCTAGGTAAAATAACCCTCAACTGAAAACTCAAGACTCTATATGTTGAGTGCGAAGGCGACTTAAATTCACCCTCGCCATAGTCCCTTTGTCCTATATAATGTATAACATCAGCTATAGTCATCATCAGAAATGCAAATTCAAAATCCTTAACATCATCAAACTAATCCCTTTACCCATGTATCCTGGTGATATCCTGGATTCTCATCTTTGTTACTACAGATACTTTGTAAGTTTGACTCAATAAAAACAAGTAACAAATAAAACCCGGAGTGTGTTATCGTTTTTTTTTTTTTTTATTTTGGGGTTTTGAAATTTAATCCTTTTTTGAGAGGATGCCCATGCCCACCCTTCTCACACACACACATACACATATTTTTCACTTTACCCATCGCACATGAAAAGATCAACAAACAGTGACAGTGATCCGATTTTGGGATGAACAAATGAAGGAACACATTTTTTAGCATCCATTTGCATGATGAAGAGCTGTTTTTTCGTTGTTGTTGTTGTTGTTGTTGGTATAGGCAGGGGTATCAGAACAGCCATCAGTCCCTCTGTGACATGACACCCAAGAAAGCCGAAAAAGGATATCGCCGCGCCAAGCCGTCATATCAACATTATGCCCATGAAATTTGCATAATATTTCATATAATAGAATTCTATCGGGTTGAACTGAACACCGAAGGAAAGGATACGACGACGAAGATGAAGGGAAAAGTAATGTCCTCGATGGCGTGGAATAATATGGAACGCCATCAGCTACGAAGTTATTGTCCTTTCTGTCCTCGGTTGCCATTTACATGCATTTCACTATCACAATAAATATGTTGACGAAATTATGATTGCCAACTAATACACCCACCCACAGTCACATAGCCACACAAAGTCGGAGACACATCCATCTAAAACTTAAGGGTGGAAAGAGGTCCTTTTTCAAATGGGTTTTTAAAAGAGATCCTGACGGCTGGGATGGGATACTGAATTGGGGTGGTTGTGTTTATCCCCACAAGCCTGAAAGCGGCTTTCATCATGCGGGATTAGCATATATGACGACCGAAATGACGACAACGAATATGGCACTCTGGCACTAGCACTAGCACTGGCACTCGCACTAGCACCACGAGCCTATATATAATAATGTTGAGTTCCATGGGGATGATGACATAGAGCTGGGGTTTGACAAGTTGGTTAGTAACTTCTTTTATATCATTTTGCATATGTGATTTTATGGGGCAATACAATGTCAGAGACTTTTTGTTACTGTATATATGATATAGGTAGGTTTTAGGTACTCTATGAGTTTGTTTTGGTCTAATGGAGGAGGAGGGTAATGTGTAGGTATGTGTATATGTGAGTTTGCTGATGCGAGACCTGGGAGTTTCTAGGGTACCTTGACTTTGTTTATACATATATGGGCTTGGGTATAGAGGTACTACGTATTTATATATTGCACACTTTTCACCTGCTTTATGAAAGTTCCATTATCATAAAGTTAGAACATGTTCTTGCTCTTAAAATCCATCTTTTTTTGGGTGAAAGTGCCAGAGCAATGGAATTATTATAAAGCATGTGTAAAGGGGCTTTCAGGGTTTTGAGAGTTATTTTTTTTTATTTTTAGATAGGGGATATAAATATGGTTTAAATGTTATTTGTGTGTTGAAAGATGGATAGATGGACGTGTGTTTTAGGTAAAGTAATGGATTTTATTTTATATATATTTTTTTTTTTTTACAAAAACTGAAAGTAGATATAGGGTGTGAAACCACTTTGTTTTTAATAAAAAAAGAACATGTTTTTTTTTTTTTTTTTTTGGGGGGGGAGGGTTAAAGTAAAGTCTTATTTTCAAAGCTTGGCTTGGAACCTTTTTTCTCTCATATAAAAATAAAAAGGTAAAAGGTCTTATTATGGCAAAAACCTGGGTGAATTTTTTATTCTTATTTGATTTTAAATATTCACGAATTTGAAAATCTTATAATCTTATATGAACTGAAATGATGGTGTTTTATAGAAGAAGACCTAATAATTAAATGATCGTATAATAATAACACAAAAAAACATGATAGGTTTTTTGGTTAGATGATTTTTGTGAATATTAAGATTAACGTGTTTACCTATGTAGGTGTTAAGATAATATACAAAATATATGTTTTATCTTTTATGATTTATATTAAATATTAAATATTTTAAAATATTTGGTGTTATTGCTGATTATTTAAGGAATCTTTATTCTTGAAGAAGAACAAAATCAGGATAAATTGGACATTTTCAACAAAATCGAAAATGATAGCATGGAGAATTAAAAAAATAGAGCAATTTTTGGATTTCGAATTTGTAATCAAAATTCACACTACGATGATGGGGAAGTTAAAAAAAGTGGACTTCGTCATATCGTTCGTCGGACTGTGCATCTGTTCGAATGCGAGTTTGCGCGTAGCCTTAAAATTTGGTACAAAATAGTTTTATGTGAATCCCTACAGAATATTTCCGTTTTTTTTTCAAATTTTCTCAATAACAGCTGGAAGGATTTTGATTAAAAATCATACCTGTAATGAACCGAGTGATTGTAAGAAAATTGCATTTCAAAAATATTCATATTACAGAAATAGGGTATTGACGTTTTTTGAGAAAATTACCTTATTTTTTTTAGAAATTCACGTTATTAGCTTTTTAATGGCTTGACTGATTTTGTTGAATCATTGCAGTTGAGTACTTCTTAATAATATAAACATTACATTTATAAATTTTGAAAATAATTAAAAAAAAATATAAAATATTTCGTTTTATTAGCACCTAATTATTGATTTTTTTTTTAAAAGATTTTTCATTCAAGACAAGAACAAGTTCATGCGATATAGTCATTTATATTTTTTTCATCTGGATCTGATCTATATGCATTTCGATTATGGGTTGATCATCACTGCGTAGTGCTTTAAGTTCAAGTGATGGTCTTACTAAACCACATCTCTCGCTTCAATTCTCACCCCTTTAATTCTATCATAACATTTGATTAAAACAAAATTACAAATATATTAATTAAAATGGGAAATTGCAATTAAATTAATTTCCCTTTGTAATCTACATAAGCTTTTTGCAGCACATGATTTTATTTTTTTTCTAAAACAAATTGAGAAACAAAAAATCTCAACACGTCCGAGTGTGAGAGACAAGTTGATAGTAAAACATCTCTTTTTGGCGGCAAAAGGTATATCTGTTGGCACAAAAGAACAAACGAAAGACGAATCTCATTTTAATTCGTTAGCAACATATGTATAACAATGAGACTGTGTTTTGGAAGTCCAGTCCACTTCTATATACTTCCATCAAGTTATAGTTACACTTTTTTTTCCTATACCTACTTTTTCTGCTTGAATTTAAGCAAATCAGACTGAGCCATTAACTTGTTAAAACAGGGGTGGATTTAAATGGTTTCAATGCAGTAAAAATAAAAGAAGTAATCTTATTTGCTTTTGTGCGGCACTATCTTTACGTAAATAAAATATGTTGGAAATTAAGAAATTAAAGAAACCACAGAATTTTTTTTTGGGCTATTTTCAAAAATATTCTGGTGTAAGTTTCTGGGCCCTAAAGAACTGGGCCTAAAAGGCAATAATATACTTTTGGGTCAGAAAAATTTGAAAAAAAACGAACCACAAAAAAAATTCCGTTCAAGCAAGAAAAACGTAGAATCCACCAGAGTTTTCTCAAAGCCGCAAATTGCAGATGGTCAGAAATTGAAACATGCTGGGTCTCGAGAAACCTATTTGGCCGGATCTCTCTAAGAAAAAAACAGAATAAATACTCACGCTTATTGATTGGAATCCTAACGGGACACAATTCAATGGTTACCCACATCAGTAGAATGGTAATCAGCACAGCTGCCTTATACAGTGAGAGTTAAGATGAACACGCGGAGGAGGGGCTCCTATCACTTCCTCTGCAAGTGTCCCAGCTAAGAAACCAGAAAAATAATCCTTGGAAAATATTTCTTCGAAGATCCGGAGAACATCTCGTTTTTGTCACCCAGAAACATCTTATTTAATTCATCCAAAATATAGGAAGGTTCAGGGAGGCACCACAAACATATTATAATCCACTAGCTCCTTTTCTCACCCTTTTTAATACATCCCGTAACATACATCCTATGGAGCACAATGGATCCAATTTTTGTGGACTAAAGGCTGTCAAAATCTATTTGGAAAAAATAAATGTTGTGTTAAAAAAAAATTTAAATATGTAAAAAATCCCCTTTAAACCGCCCGCCCCCCCCCCCCCCCCCTTCTAAAAAATGCAACAAAGTCAGAAGTCCACATTTTGGGCACTTTTTAGAAAATGTTAAACACATACTTACGTAAAAAGTCTCCACCAAAAAAAATTCGATGTCAGAATTTTTTTCAAATTTAAATTCCAATTTTCCCGAGCTTGAATTACTTAACGTGCAATTCCCTAAAAAAATGTAAATTTTCATCGAATCTAGTCCGGTCATGAATAAGACTATCTAAACGAATGCAAAGACAAAGACCAAAACAAAATCCCAGGTGAAACTTTTTTTAAAATAAATTTTACTTTCTTTCTTTCTTTCTTTAATTTTTTTTTGTTTTTTGTTTTCATTGGACACCTACATCCCCTAAAAACGAGAATTAATGGCTATAAAGAGGTGAGTAAGTAGAAATTGGAAATGTACCAACAAACCTACCTCTAACCTACGCTCATTTCGTTGAATGCAATCCAATCTTAAGGTAAACGAAAGGACATTAAAATCAGCTCAAGGCAAAGGACATTAATGGATTTACATTTTCTTTTATTCATTGCACACTTAAGAGGTCCGGCTTGTTTTTTTGTTATTTTTGTTATTTTTGTTATTTTTTGTCTCTTTGTTATTTCTTATCTTTTTTGTTTGTCTTTTGTCATCCTGATGGAAGGATTTTTTTTTTTTTTAATCAAGGAAAATCGGGGTGTAAAATTTAAGTTTATCATTTAGAAATGATTGGTGATTTTCTATTTAAACTTAAGAATGGTTTTAAGGATTGAAGAATGCATGAGTAATTGTCCTTGCTACTTAACTTATAGCTAGCTTTTTATCACCCTCATACTTCTTAATATTTATTTTTTTTTAATTTTCCATCTTCGTAAATAAGGGATTTCTTCAGAACTCTTATGTTTCGTATTCAAAAATAAAACTGATTCAAATCAAAAATAAAACTGATTCAAATCAAATGTGGTTCAGTGCATATATACGTATGTGTATTATTCATAGATAGTTTAAAATTAGAAAATTCCAATTTGTATCAACTATTAATTGATAATTGAACTAACCCATAACCCTATAGTAGAGATGTTAGTCTGTATAAAGCTGTTTAGGCTCAAAAACTACTGAACCAATTTTGCTGAAATTAAAAATTTCCTTCTATTAGCAGTAAGATGTGTTAAAAAGTAGTCTGAGTAAAATCCACCAACTGCCACGCCCACAGTCATCATATTTTAGTTTTCTCCTTTTTGAACGTCCTATGTATATAAGAAGTAAATATTTATTTAATTTAGCTCTTTTCAACCTGAATCATGATGGCTTTTCGTATTTTTCCCACCCACTACCACTCCCACTTTTCGTATATGTAGTATCTACCTACCTATAATTCTCCTTACGATATCTAAAAAGTTGAGTTGAGTTAAAGTTGTTATCTAGCAGTTTTTGGCGAAACATTTTTTCATTTTTTTTTTAAGAATAAAAATAAAGTAATCTGCCGTACAATTTTTTTTTATCAAATTATGAAAATTTAATTTTTTTTTCAAAAACGTACCAACAACTTTTTTTTTTAATCAAATTTTTTTTTTACAAAAACGGCTACTATTTTACAAAAAAAAAATATTGGAAAAAGAGTTGTTAGTGGTGGTACCTTTCATAGAACCTTTTTTTTAAATTTCGATTCTTTCAAAAACGTTTCAATTGATTTTGACCATTTTTTTATAGAAAATCTCTTAAGAAGTTTTAAAAGTTTTGTATATTTACCAAAATTTTCACATTTTTTTTTTTTTTGGATTTAAAAAAAAAGTTATAATTTTTTTTAACTTAATAATTCGAAAACGACTTAGTTGATTTTTATTAAACTTGGCACCCAGTAGTTTTTAACAGTATTTAACATTGTATACTTCTTATGACCAAAAATAATGGTACCTTCCATACAAGTGCTTAAAAATCGGAATGGAAAATATTATTTTTCTCAAAAACGGCTTCTACGATTTCGATTAAAATTTTTATATGCACTAATATTAGTACGATTTACTATATTATTGGAAAAAAATTATCTATCGATTAAAAATGGTATCTCTCGTAGAACCATTTTTTTAGTTTTCGACTATCTCATTTATCTGTTCAATTTTAATGAAATTTTGTACACATGAGCTAATTTTTTTTTCAAAATTCGATATTTCGAAAATGGGTAGATGATTTTTTTTAAATTACATAATTTTTAAACTCCTCTACTTGTTGTTATTAAACAATTATTGCTAATTTTTGAGAAGCTGTATTTTGGAAACTGTTGGGTCTACAGACACGATTCATAGATCAAATTAAAGAGAATTAAAGAAAATTTAGTGAGTTAAAATCGAAAACTAGTCCTTTAGGGTTAAAATCGCCAATAACTATAAAAAAACGCGTTCGGCGCTCGAGGTCGAAAACTTGGTTTCTTTATAAGGCCAACATCATAAACAACTCAGTAAAAAATCGGAACTACCGGATTTGACGCAAGGTCTGATGTATAAAGTTACTGTACTATCCAAAGATTTTAATTTTTTTTTCTCATATTAATTGAGATTTTTATATTACATATTGTGTATTTTTGATTTAATCAATTTATTTCTAATTATATTGATTTTTTAACGATTTTTTTTTTACAATTTTTCCGCTTAAAGTGTAAGTACCTTAACACCGTGTGATCGCACATGAGAGCAAAATCGTGCGACTCAGTCAAGCATTTTATTTTTTATTTTTTAAAGTGACACAAAACTTTTATCTTAATTTCTATACTGCTTTGAGAAAATCTTAATAATTGATTAATAACTTGTACACTTAACTGTAGTTCTCGATAAAATTAACCATATCTTCAATTCTCATACTTGAAATCAATATCAATATCAAACTAACTCGTTAATTAGAACAGATGCTAACCAACTATCTTATATGTATATAGTGTACCAATGGTTATTGGCCTGCCAATTGAAACATCTTTTCCAAAACCATTTACCATAAATATAATGTAGATATGTACAGAGTACCTATATCGTCACCGTTAACTCAGCATCACATGAGTAGGTATTCTGGGAAATTTGTATTACAACAAGTGCAACAGCCACTTGACGACATCGTCGTTTTAAAGCCACTATACAACACTCCAATTGCATATATCTTAATATACATATGTAGGTATACAACACGGGAAATGACCCTTTCAAGTTTGCCACTTAACCACAATTCGAAAGCCACAATTCCTGTAACAGAGACATCTATTTATTCTCATATTCAAGGACCATCTTGTGTCCAGGTGTATATAGTGTAGGTACCTTTACCAATAGTGCAGTGCAGTGGGCCTCTAGTGAGGTATAGATTCTCAATTAATCACAACTCTCTTACCAAATAGATAGACCAGTATAGTTGTAACAACCGTCATCAGATACATCTCTCTAACCACGATATACATATATTTGGTTTATAAGGTTTTTCAATTGCTGATTGCAAGAAATGCATGAATTACACAATTCTCATGAATACTTGAGAATTTGAAACAGAACTTCTGGGTAAAAGTTTGAAAATTTCTTTTTTTTCTGTTTTAACTCCGCATACATTTTCATTGACTTACTTTCAATATAAGCAACTGTACCACGGTATCCTTATTGTTAGGGCAAAAAATGATGCAGAAGAAACATTTAAAAAAGAAAAAACCTAATTGGAGCAGAAAATTCAACCAATTTTTTTTTGTTGGCAAATTAAAAAAAAATCGAATCCTTTGAGTAATCTACGCATCTAGGAGCTGTTAATTGAAAAAAAAATCTGACATCCCTTTCGTTAGTTGATGAGCACACGCAGACAAAAGAGAGATGAAAAAACTTTTGCTTTCAAGTCCTATATTGATCTATTGCATCAGAGTTGAAAAGGTTTGCTTACCAACGCATCATATTCACGTATAGAAAGGACTTAAAATTGAATTTAATTCTTTTGCAACAACATTCACCACACCAACAGTATAAGTTCACAGATTTTCTGAATTGTCTATTTGAATATTTTCGTTTGTTTGTTTTTTTTTTAATTTTGTATTCATATAACTTTGACCATCGAGCAAATGCTCAATTCACTATATTATACTCATACACTCATAAAAACACTATTGGTGTATAAATAGAAACAGATTTTGAGAGAGTTATACAAAAACCCAAAATAACTCACTTACACTCACAAAAAGTTGAATTGAAAAACATGGAAAATTAAATTTTAAAACAGTCTTCAAGTTTAAGTTTAAAAAAATATAAATAAAAGCCAAGAATATGTCGCATTATATTGCTTAGAGATTTTATAGTCAAAGAAAGTAACATTATGATTATGTTTTGGAGAGATATTGTTTTGCAACCAACTAGCCCCAGTTTCCGGGTTTAAAACGTAGATAGGTACTGCTACTTTTTTTTTTTTTTTTTTATTTACTAAGGTTGTTTAAAACTGTACCTATATACTAGCAAAAGTAGTATAATTCCACAGATATCGCACAAAGAAGTTTGTAAGCTATGTAATTCTCTATACAAAAAAAAAAATCAAACATTTTTTTCCTACGAGCAATGTTTTGGAAAAGAAACTTCGATTTAATAAAATACCAAAAATGCCGAAAATAACGCTTTTTCGAATATATCTAACTCTTAAACTATGAGATCTACTGAAAAATCTAAGTTTGGTCAAAAGTAACAGTATCTACGCCCTTTTGAGGTTGGATGAGTTTAGAATGGCTTTTATAATAAATTTGTTAATTTTAATTGATTAAGATTTTTTTAAAGAATATTTTAACTGGATAGAGAAAATTCAAAGTTTCTTACAAAAATTTGGTAAATAAAAAATTTTGATAAATCAAGAAAATTGGCTTACAATTTTGTCGAATTTTTTATTTGAAATTTGGATCAATTAAGTATAATACCTAACTTTAAGAAAATTTTAAAAAATGTTTAAATTTAAAAATTGGACTTGGTCCCAATCTATACAAATTATAAATTTTAGTACCAAGCAATTAAATAAAATAATAGCCGTTTTGTGAAATAAATATATGAGATGGCTGATTTTTTTTCATACCCATAAAAGAGGCAATTGATTGCAAAATTAAAAAAAAATCAGAATTTAAAAAAAAGAATTAGGTCGAAAACTGCAAATTACCAATTTTGGTACAAGAAATTTAATCAAAAATACCTATTTTGTGGAACAAAAAACGGAATGAGTGAATTTTTCTTACCTGATAGCGAGCCAATTAGTTTTTTGCAAAATTTATAACATTTCTGACAAAAATGTTCGAAATTTAAAAAAATACTGCCAATTTTAGAATGAAATAAAAGATGGCTGATATTTCACTTTAAAGAGGCAATTTACTACAAATTTTTTTATAATTTTTGAAATTTGCTAATAGCTTTTGACATGATTGATATATTATACGCACAAAATTACATTCAAAAAAATTGGTCCTAAGTACAATTTCATTGAATTTTATCCAGCAATTAAATAAAAACTTCAAGGGAATTTTTCAAAAATGTTAAAATTTTAAAAATTTGTATGGTTGACTTAGCTAAAAAAAAAATATCAATTTAAGCACAGAAAAGTAAGGCAATAAAGTACCCGCTTCTGGGTAAAAAAAAAATAAAAAAGGGGCTGGGTGCGACCCACACTGGTAACTTCCCATTGATGCCTTTGGAAACTAGACACCCGAAGTTATTTTGTTATGAGGAAATTCATAATTCAAAATCTTTAAAGATCTTATCAGATGTTCAATATACAAATGAAAACAAAAGTTGGATTGTATTATATTTTTCAACTTTTTTAGTAGTATTTTTGGCAGATATTTTAGCTTTATAAAAAAAACTGAAAATTACTTCTTTTTTTTTACAAAATCCCATCATTTCTTAGTTACAGCATTGTGAGTAAAATAAAATTCTGGAGTCGAAAGAATTTTTGTTTTCAAGATATTCGAACAGAAAAACGTTTTTCAACAATTTTTTAACATTTTCTTTTAGTTTTTTTTTGCTTTGAAAAAAAAAACTGTCAATTGAATATTTTTTTAAAATCACATCAGTAATCAAATATCGCATTGTAAAGGGTTTTCCATTAAGGACGGGTCGATTTTAAATAAATCAAGTTGTATGTATATGAGATATCAATAAGATTTTATCTTTATTTGATAGCCCTATCAATGACATTATGTGTGAAATAACTATAACATCGTTCAAATGGCCGCTGAGGACCGCGGTGGTTTGTGGCTTATTCGCATAGACCTGCGACTTAAGAAAGCACGATCTTGGTGGCCAATTCACATCGTCTCGGCGCGAGATAACCATGCCATCCTGTTGAAACAATATTTCTTCGGTGTCATTATCATCCAATTCAGGCTACAAGAAGTTGGTGATCATCGACCTATAGCGATCGCCGTTGACGGTGATGGCCTGGCCAGCATCATTTTCAAAGAAATACGGACCGATGACGCCAGCCCAAAATCCACACCAAACATCAGTAACTTTATTTGGCTGCATTGGCACCTCGTGAACCTCGCGTGGATTGGTATCGTCCCAAATCCGAAAATTTTGCTTATTCACGTAGCCATTCATCCAAAAATGGGCCTCATCGCTAAAGATGATTTTTCGACCAAAATTGGGATCAACTTCCAACTGCTCCAAAATCCAATTAGCGATAACACACGACGACGCTGCGTATGGTCGTTTGGTTTCAGCTTCTGGGTCAGTTGGATTTTGTATGGGTGTAGGCCCAAATCACGACTCAAAATTCACCATGTTTTGGTCGGCGACAGGCCAAGTTCTTGTGAGCGACGCGATTGACTGCCTCGCGCTGCACACTTTCACGAACAGCGGCGATGTTTTCGGCAGATCTTGCGTTTTGTTGACGTACGACTTGGACTTGGATCCATTTTGATAATAAAGTTTTATCATTTGCACGTGTTGCTCGACGCTGTAACTTGCCATGATAATTTGTCTTTAGTAACTGATTAAAAAGGCGATATTTTGACAGAAAGTAATATAAACAATATGGCCACCAAGATCTGTCAAAATCAACCCGTCTCTAATGGAAAAAACTTTATTTAGAATAAAATTGGCTCTAAATCATCAATATCATTGTTTGTTCTCAAAATATAAGAGCCGAAAATTATTTTTTAACAAATTTTAGCATGAATTTTTGATTTAAAAACAAAACTGTCCGTTGAATTTTTTTTATTGTTTCAATTCTTTATTACTTCATTATGTGTAGAATAAAATTAAGCTGAAGTCAATGGGATTTCTTGTTCTCGTGATATTCGAGACGAATGACATTTTCCACTTTTTTAGCTGTATACCTAGTAAAAAAACCGCTAATTTAATTTTTTTGAAAACCCTTTCTGCACTTTATTATGTTATTATCTGTAAAATAAATCTTTTTTGATTTTTATTCAAATGAATATTAGAACAATCTTTACAACAACATTGAAAAATTATTTCAAAAAATGGTAGTCTAACATCTCACTCGTTAACTATCGATGGTTGCAATTCTCAGACGATTTTACAGAAAATGTTCGACTAATTATTACATTGAGTCTAACCTTTCAAATATTGCATAAAGTAATTACGAAGCTGGCATAACACGACTTGCCTTTATAAATTAATAACTTTTTAAGAATTTTCTTATGGCCACCCTAAAAAATAAAAATTTTCACAAAACCAATACATTATGCCTTCTTTTCTCGAGAGAAAGTAAAAACCATAAACCCGAAACGGAACGCAGCCTTAGATGACAACTTCAACTTGTGCAGGCTATATATGCATGGAATGGAGTTCAAAACCAATGCATGATGTGATGGTGTGCCTCTGCATGGTCGGCAAACTCTGAACTTATAAATCATAACCTAATTTTGTTTTATGTTTCTGACGTCGTCCTCCATGAGATTTTCGATGCACAAGCCAAACGAAACCAAATCAGGGTGGTTTTGAGATATGGGGGAAGGGTGTATTGCTGCCAGTTTTCCGGTGATGGAAAAATACTGGTCATATATCTACATAGTTGCTTTTTCTCAAACCAAAAATAGATTTTTTTTCAATAAACCTTCTTGTGTTTATAGACGATGGAAAACGGGAGAAGGTATAGTTTGATTTTTGGCAGCCCCCTAGGTTGCGTGAATTTTGTAATGTCACACACCTTCAATTTTTGTTTGTGGAAACAGGAAGGATCGACATCTCTATACGTGCGTGCGTCGCGTCGGTCGCCGTCATCGTCGCAGTCGGTCGGTCGTCATCATCAGTGTCGATGTGGTTGGTCTTGGTCAGCAGTGACCCGGCGATTTTACATGAAGGACTGCCATCATGAGAAAACGCACCCAAGGATGTGAAGGATATTAAGCTCATAAATTATTGAATATACAACCAACCAACGCCAATGGTATTATAGAAGCATCGCAGGACTATACAGAGCAACTATATACTGGATGGCGGACGGAAGGACAAAAAATCTCTGATCCTTGGATGCATTTGCGCCTCTCAGGGGAGCACGCGGTGTAATTGATTAATGGCGGTACGATGTTCACTAACATTCGGTCACAAGGGGGTGGCACTTAGAGAACATATAATATAAGAGAGACAGGGCTTTTTTTCATTGTATCCCATGTTTGATGTAGTAGGTATGTATATAAACCTACCTACCTACATACAATTTTTAGGCTTGGTTTCTAGTATTGGTGTGATTGGGGGAGGTGGACGTATACGTTTTTATATAAAATTGATATTTTTTCTAGTCGACTGGCTGGTGACTGTGTGTGGCAGCAAATCACCATATGGGCGACAGCCGTCTGACAGGTTTTATGGTCTGACATTTGGCTTTGGCTAATAGTTTTATACATCATTGACATAATAATATTTTTTTTTTTTTTTTAGAAGCTTGAATCGTATTTTTAGGGGAGGTTAATAATATGGGAAGGGTGAGTGAGTCATGTCATTGTGGCTAGATTGGCTTGTTTGTTTGTTGTTTAGAATAAAATCAGATGAACGTGGTGGCATTGGAGGGCAGAATATTATAACGTTCATATTATATACTGTATCCGGTGGGTTTTAGGGAGTGTGTGTGTGCTGTGCTTGCTGTACAGTCTCCACATGATGTTATTCCTGGTAGATTACAAATGTTGTTTGTCAGTTAGAGAGTCAATTAAATGATTCGATAGCTGGACATTGATTATATCTTTGGACATTTTATTCGGAATTTATATTGATGGAAATAACATGTTAATCTGTTATGGGTGATGTTATATCACACGAAAAAAAAATAACAGGCATGAAGTATGATGCTGTTTTACAAGCAATATATAGACGTGTGTGTGTGTTTTTTTTTGTTATTTATTTTCTATCACAAAAAATAAAAGGTCATATAGTTTTTTTTTGATATAACAATACATATTAATCAATCAAAATTTAAATATAAATATTTTAGGTTTTGCACTTAGAATATGAACATCATGTAGGTAGGGACCTATATTAATTAGTTCCCTGATGCGCAAGTAACTTTTTATTTTTCAAGTGAATTAAAAAAAAAAAAAAAACAAGAAGAATTTTTCTGTTTTTATAGTTTATTTTTTTTTTGTGATATAAAAGCTTATAGTTTATACGCAGTAGTTGGTGAAAAAAATGTATTGTATAATTTTTCTTCCTAGGAATAACTTTTCTTCGGATTTCTCCGCGAGCAGTAGGTACCTCGTGAGATGATTTTAATCATCTCTACGTAAGCTCGTCGGGTCGAAGGAATTCACCAAAGAAGCAACAAACTTAAGTGTTATAGAGGTTATCTTTATTCACGTATCACTGGTTCTTTAATATTTTATTACAATATTTATTTTTATTACTATTATAATTGAAAGTTTGCAATGTTTGTCCCCAGACAATCTTGAAGAGTTATTTAGCTGTAGATGATTATAGAGTACTTTTGTGCTATTACTACTTATGTATTGAAATTCAAAAATATACACGTGTAATAAGTTTCCTCGTGCCACTCATATCCACAGCATGAAGCACTTGTAGGTATATTTTGTTCATTCAGGCTTCAAGTAAGTATATAGTTAAATCGTCTATATGAAGATATGACATACGTTAAGAAGACCACTTAACGTATAGAACAGATACTCGTGTAATCTCAAGTTGTCTGCAGCTATTTAAAATTAAAAAAAAAAGTAGCCACTTCAGACACTTGTATTAAACTTAAACTTTCAAAACCTTTTGCTATATAAACTCAAACCCCATCGTCAAATATTTAGTTTATTTCAAAAAGATTTCATCAAAAGTTATATAGTCGAAAATGCGCGCCGCTTGTTTTGTTTTGCTCATCGTAGCAACAGTTGTTGTTTCTGCTGATGTCAAATTAGGTTTGTATTCCAAACTTAAGCCAGTACCTTATTCATCGGAAGTAGTTGAAGGTCCATCAAAATTTAGTGACAGTGAGGAATTCATTAATGTTGTTGATTATTTGAATGAAAATGCTTCTGGCAATGATTTATATGAAATCATCGAGTGTTTCAATGATGCTCTTGACGATTTGGCATCATCTACACCTGAAGATAGGTCATTTAGCAGTGTTGCACATGAAATCTTCGAAGAAATCCCATGGTCCAAGATTAATCAATATGTTATGTCTAAATTATCTGGAAATCCAAAATTCGCCAAAGTTTATGCTATTTTGAATGATCCTGAATTCAAGAACTTGCTTAACAAGGCTGTGGTAAGTTTGTATAGGTTTGGAATATATTTATATAATTGATAATCAAATTAATTCAATTTTTTTTTTTTTAATATGGAATTAGAACTCTGTTGCTTTGAGAAACTATGTTAAATCAGTAGAAACCAATGGCTTCACCTGGTCAACTTTTGCTAGCTTTGCATTGAAGGCCATTTGTGATACAGCTATTGTATCACACCACGATGCCTATTCAGAGGGAGTCTGCAAGGTATTGAGGAGCTTGTAAGCAACTGCATATATTAATTTTTGTTTACGAATAAAGGTGTCAGGGATTTAATTATATATTGAGTTTCATTTTGAATCTTAAAGCATTTATTATAGCTGCATCAGACAAGGTAAGAAAAGATGAAAGATGAACTGATTTTTAAATTATATCCAAAATAAGAATGATGATAAGCTTAAGATTCACACATCCAAACTCTAAAGCTACGTATTCCCAAAAACCACATACCTATTTTTTGTATTTCCATTTTTAACACTCTAACGACTACAATAACTTTGACCATTAAATTCGAAATTCAAATGGACCTTTTTTCTATAAAACACCATACGAGCAGGGATGCCACTTTTCTGCGACAGCAGTTAATCTACTGCACTTTTCGCAGAAACTAAATCTACTGCCACTAAATTCAATCTACTGCACTTTTTTATGTTTAATGAACCTTCTCTTGGACAGCTGTCCAAAAAACATGCAAACAAATAACCGCTGTAAAGAACGTCTGAATGAAGCCAATTTATTGTGAACTTGGCCACATTCTCTTATGACATATGAAATTAGTTGGATGCTTTCATTCATAAATAAATAAATAAATTTCTGTCTCTGTCTCTGTTTCTATTGTGTTCCTGTTTTCTGCTAAACTAACGGAATTCTGACACTTTATTTGAATTCGTATTTGTATTGTTTGACACTGACAGTTCTTCATTTTACAAGAATTATTAAAAAAAAGACATGGATAAATATTTATTGAAAACCACAAAAAAAAGTAAGACTGTTTTGACAAACCTTTGTTCAAGTGTTAAAATTGTTTTTTTTTTTTTATATAGAGAAACACCAAAAAGAGCTCTGTCTGCCGCTGGCTCTAGCCAAATATCGTAAGTGATTTCTTTTAGTTTAGTTTTCAAGTTTTTAATTTCTTTCTTTTTTATTTACTAAATAATAGAAAAGAAAACCCTAAATCGATTCAAGAAAATGAATGTACGAGCTATTTATTTTTATGTTTTTTGTTTAATAACAATCTACTGCGGAAAGATCCAATCTACTGTATTTTTTTTAATGATTTACTGCGCTCCTCTTTTTTTGAAGTGGCAACGCTGCATACGAGTAGGTACCTAAATATTGTGGTTTGCGCTAAAGCTTCTTCCCCAAAAATAAAGACCATAAACGAACTTGTAACTTTGATTATAAATTCACAATTACAATGTCTTAAACAGACTACAGACACAAACTAATTAAAATGATCAAAAAAAAAAAATAAAAAAAAGATCATCCTTTCTTTAATAAGAATTTTCACCACATTTTTAAGTACTTACTACAAGTTTATATGTAAGTAGATATACATAAGAAAAACAAATAGAAAGAATAGAACCCTTTTCCTTTTTAATAATAAAATCTACCTATATATATCTACAAATTTTGCCAATTAAAACATCTTCCATCCCCATCACCTCAGTCTAATTAAAGGATATCTATACTAATCATGCTTCTCTCAAAGCAAACGCCATTGTAAAATTTGCAAAGCAAATTGATTAATACGCGACAGTAATCAGCTTTGTTGCATGAATTGGCTAAAATAAATAAAATAATAAAAATAAAAATGAAGAAAATCCTTTACACAAAAGCTGTCGTAGAATCTTCCGCAAAAAAAAAGAAACTCAACCTATATCCTTTTTATATGTATAATAATAATAACTTGGCTTACCTGTGCCTTGATGTCTTTCGAATGAAAAATAAAACACTGCTGATGCACACCTCAATCGCTGGTGACTTTGTCGCTTTCTAGCTAGGTATATACGAATAAAAAAAAGAGCATCAGCAAAGAAAATATAAACTAAGGACTAAAGAAATGAATATCCTTTTGTTCCTTTCATTTTCCTAGCTTGCCTTATACAACTACTATACTTTTAGGTATCTTATATACCTACTCCAGAATTTAACGGAAGCACAGCTTCGAAGCATTAATTAGAAGTTTCAATTTCTTTTGCCCTCTCACACTCTTTAAATTTCATATAAAACCGTGATGACATCGACGACGACAACGACAACGACGACGATGGCACAGTGATGGCACTTGATGCTCCGGAAGAAGGATATAATATTAAGGACACAAAATTAAAAATAAAAAAAAAAAAACAAAAAACGCGACAGGAAGAATACATACAGATACATTATATATATTTACAACAACAAAAAAAGATGGTTGCGGCAGAGCAAAACTTTACCAATTAATATTCCTAAAAGATTAAGGCAGGTTCCATAGAAACATGGATTTTCTCATTTTCATAATTCCGCTAACCCCAACACAACACAAGCAGCCAGAAGAGGTCTTTTTAAGTTTCAAAAGGACTTTCTTGTAAAAGATTTCTTTTATTTTTTTTTCAATACTTAACCAGACTTGCAATGATTTTTATATTACAAAAAAAAAAAAATGTTATTTATGAAAATCAATTCGGGGCCAATGAATATAGCGAAAGGGTGAATAACATCATTTTTATATTATTTTAATATCAATAAGTAGCGTCATTGCTTATGCTTATGTTACATACTTATGTATATAGTAACTGTAAAAAAAAAAAAACTTTAAACAAAAAACTTGTCTCATTTTAAGTAAAACAAGTATTTACCAGAAAAGATAGAAAAACTTGCCATTTCATCCCAAAAAATATTAAGCCTTTAAGGGATCCTTAAATTCCATTATCTAAATATTATCAGTCGTATTTATTAGATTTTTGTCTACTTAGACACTGTCTAACTATTTTCAAATTGGTGGAAATATGCTTTATTTAATAAAAATAAATATCACATTTTTCACGGTTAGGACAATCTACATTTGCGTCTAAGTTAGGCAGCTATAAGACAACAATAAACAAGGTTTTTGAACACATTTTCCAAAGTTGGACAGTTGTCTAAAGTTAGACAACGTTTATAAATAAGATCATAAGAGTTTTTAAAATCCCGTATACAATTTTGTTTTGTCTTTACCCCAATTTACCTTATATTTGCATAGATACATAAAGTAGCTTAATTTTTGAAATCTAGTGCTTAACTGATCCTTAAAGTAGGTACATCTTTAAATAATCATTTATCGAACACAGAAAGATTTATTTTTTTTAAGTCGCATAGAATTTTTTGTTTTTACCCTATTTTACCCTATAAATAACTAAATTAACTAAAATTAAGTCAATTTTTTGTCCTTTATCTTTTTAAACAACAAATCTGAAAAAAATCATTCTGGAGTCGTATTCATATAAATGAGATTGCTTAACAAGAAAATTTAAAATCGGCTGCTTCCTTTTTTGTTTCCCTATTTCACCCTATAAATAGCTATTTTTTTTTGGAAAAATCTTCAAAATCTATTCTCGAAATATGTATACGAAAAACGTTAAAATTTTTGACAGTATTTTATGTTTTACCCCATTTCACCCTATGAATGGCTAATTTAAAAAAAATATAAAATGATACAAAAACGCAATTTTTCAAAACAATATTTAAATGCAATTTGTAAAAAATTCAAAACAGTCAATAAAGAATATTCGGAGATTTAAAATTTTGAATATATATATAGGTATAATATAAATATTTACAGTTTTATTTATGATTTATTTATTTAGCCATATAGTCTAATAATTTTCTCTTTATATTTTTATGTGAATTTAAGAACCTTAAGGAAGGTCTTACTATTAAGAAATAAAACGTCTTAATTATAAGCGAACTTAAAATTACGAGAAAGTCAAATTTACAGTTATGTTTGTATACAATTTAAACCACAATATTACATATTTGTTTTTGATATAGAATGTATATTTTTATATACCTGACTAAACGGTGTGGTGAATGTAACTATTTTTAACGAACCTTCAAGCTAAATCGAAAAATCCAACACAAATAAATTTCTGAACAAATAAAACCTTTTTGTACAACAACTGATGTACCTATATACCCTACCTTCGTATTGCTTTTTGCTTTTTGCTTGCCCTTAGCTTTATAGCAATTAACAGAAATTGTTGTAAATTTGTATTTTATTTCATTTGGTTTATTTATTTAATTTTTTTTTTTTTGCACTCATAGCCCACAGTTAAAACTTCAATTCGAAAGTCAAATAGACAACAGAATATACGTGTATATTCCATCTATAAACCCAGTGATGGAGAAGAAGAAGGAAAAAAATTGATTTGGTATCCACTCTTCTGTGAATTTCACCCTTCGATCGTTTTAATTTCAACGTAAACACACCTAAAACCCCCTGTACCGACAATTAAAAAAAAAAAAAAACAAAAAAGAAGTATATAAGTCCGTCTGTGGAAAGAAATTCCCATAAAAGAAATGAAGATAAAAAAAAAATTGTAGTACAACTATAGCAAGAGATAATTTAATAGACTAACAAGAATATCCTCTGGCACTTTGCTTTATCCTTCAACAAGAACTACTACTAGCACATCCCTATACAAAATATAGAGCATCTATTACAAAGTATATCCTTTCGAATGTGTGTACGTACACTGTATACCAGTAGGTAGTAGAGAAGTAAGAAAGTACAGCGATGGCAAATGCTGTTTCCCTTAAAGAAAATTAAAAAAAAAAAAAAAACAATTTTCCATTTCTAACTCGTCCTTATCCGTAAAACATTCTTGTACAGTTGCTCCGCAAAATCGCCTCAAAAAATAGTAACGGATTCTTTGTTTGTGAAAACTGCTTTATACCAACTATACTTTCTCTCTATGTATATACGTACCTACCTTTTACCGTTATATATGAAGTATAGATTCATGTACAGCTTACACTAGATATAGTTTGCTTGGTTCTTTGCAAAAGCAAATGACTATGGCTGTATTTTCTCATTTAGTATTCCGCAAGTGTATCTTCTCAGTTGGAAAGTGATCGTGTTTTCAATTTGAATTAAACTTCAACCAAGGGAAAAAGAAGCAAGATATGACGAAGCTACATATATAATGTAAGTACATCAGCAATAGTAAAGGAGTACCTAATATAGATACCTTCCCTATTTCCAAAACACCTTGAGGTCCTTTCGAGCTCCAGCAGCATCATCAAGAAGAAAGATGTGTGAGCAAAAACGGAAGGGATATCATCAAACTAATATGAAAAGGATTCAAAAGGATACTATAATATAGAACTTCCGTCATGCTACTCAATTCATTTTTATTTGTTTCTCTTAAAGGATTTGTATTGTTATTATAAAATAAATGGTTTGAAAATTTTTCACTTTCTTCTGTTCGATAGAAGTTTTGAAATCAAAACAATTAATGAGGTCCTAGAATCTGGTTAAGAAATTTTGAAAACATTTTTAAGAACAAAAATTTGCTACGCCATTTTTTAGTATTTATTTATGCGGAATTAAAAAATTAATTTAAAAAAAAAAATCTACCCATTTTCGAAATATTAAATTTTTAAAAAAATAATTTTGAAATTTTTTTCAAAAATCTAAAATTTTGAAATGCAATATTATTCAAACTTATAAGAAGCTCTGGTGTAAAAAATTTCATTAAAATCGGTTCAACAGATAATAAGATAGTCAAAAACGAAAAAAATGGTTTTATTAGAGATCCATAGACACATTTTTTTCTAATAATATGGTAAATCGTATAAACATTAATACATACACATAAAAATTTTGATCAAAATCGTCAAATCGAAAATCGAAAAATCAGATTTTCCATACCGGTTTTTAAACACTAACTTGTATGGGAGGTAGGTACCGTTATTTTTGGTCATAAGAATAATTTGTACTTAAAATCTGCTAGATAATGTTAAAAAACTGCTAGTAGCCAAGTTTAATTAAAATTGACCAAGTCATTTTCGAATTATTAAATTCTCAAAAAATAAATTTTGGAACTTTTTTAAAAATCAAAAAAAAAAAAACATTTTTAATTTTGGTAAACAATATTTTTAAAATTTTTGGAAATTTTCAAATTATTTTTTTATTCGAATTTTATTTTTAAAACCTTGTGTTTAAAAGTGATTTATTCAAAAACAAAGAACATAATATTGTAAGAGTGTTGTCGTTGTGTTTTAATATTTATTGTCTCTTTTATAATTTTTTTTTTTATTTTTCCTCCCACCCAAAGCGGACATATATGTAGATCGGGCCAATATCTTAAAATCATGTTCATATTAAAATGTATCAACAATTAAATAAAAATATTCTTTTACCACAAAATGCATAATTTTTTAATTAAATCGCCCCACTACATAGAAAAGTAAAACCCTTAACTCTTCCGATTGGTTTATTTCGAAAATGGTTATTTTTTATGAAAAAAAGTATATTAATGTTTTTGTAGGAAATTTTCTTAGCTATAATTAAGTTTTTTACATTTTTTCTGTACAACAAATCATTCGGGAGTTATTCCTTAAAAACAATTTTGGGGGGCCTTTTACCCCCCATAAAATTGTGAAGTGGTGTCTCGCTTTCGCTTCAGTCGTGTGATTCATTGTAGTGTGTCACAGACATATTTTACTTTGAGAATTGAGAAAGATAAGAGATTGTCTTGAGAAGAAAATATAAGTAAAATATAACAAAAGCAACAAATTAAAGTTTGTTACACAAAACTCGACAGAACACAACTCCCCACACGAGATAGATCAACTTTGCCTTAGTTCTGTAAAAAAGGTCCTGTATTCCAAGAGTTCTGTAAAGTTTCAGTTTCAAGATAAATTATACAGAATTCTGAATTAACAGAATTTTTTATACAGAATTATAATATTTAAAGAATAATGGCATCTCCTTTCTATATGAGCAACTTTGTGTAACTGAGTTTAGTCTCCTATTTTGTGTTTTTAATTCTTTTTTTTTTCCACCTAAGGGTAACATCTTTACTTAATAACATAATAGGGTGGTAAAAGATTGTACCTAAGGATATAGTTGTTATGAGGCTAAGATTCAGGAAGAGGTATGTGTATTGTGTGATGTTTAAATTGAGTGAAGAGACATAGAACCGGGGAAATATTATTAATTGATTAAAATGATACTGATGTGAAGCCCGAGAGAAGAAAGCATACCTAAGTATAACTAAATCTAATATGATGAATCTATATTCATAATATTTTGTTTCTTTCATTCACATTCACGCAGACAGTAAGTTAAACTAATTCAACTCAACAGTACTGTATTGCTTTCATTTGAAATTTTAAAACTGTGACTCTAACACTCTGGTGTGGCTTCTCCAATAATAAAGTGCACACGTTTATATAAAACCTTCTTAGTTTTAAAATAAGGAAACGTTGCACTGCAGTTGAGAAATTAATCGATTTAAAATTGGGTATAGTTTATTTATTTTTTTATTTTCAAACATTATGTTTAGAAAAATTATATAAATTACGATTTCGGGGAAGGTGGGACTGTCTAAAAATTTAAAATAATTAAAATTTCTAAGCAGATGGGTCGATTTTCTTTTAGATCTTGGTTTTTGTTTTCCTTCTCCAGGTTTTTTTTTATATAAATATATTACCTATGTATATATAAAAATCAAGTGTCACGCGGTGTTCGCACTCCTCGGAAACGGCTCGTCAAATTTTTATGATTTTTTTTTGTGTATATTTGGTAGGTATGAGAATAGGTCGTAAAGTATATTTTATACCGCTAGGTGATTAGACCGTGTCGCTATACAAACAAAAAATCAGGGTTTCCCTATAAACATTTTTTTTTTCTATTTTTTGTATTATTTTTAGATTTGGCTTTAAAAAATATCTATAACCCCACCCTACATTTTTTAAATGCGACTTTAGTATTTTTGTATGAATAATATCCGAATAATTTAACTGTCGTTCCTTTTTCAAACAGAACCAAATTATCTATGTGTTAAATGACAGATGGCGCTACATCCACCTCATCGAACTTTCATCCACATTATGCGCAAGTGAAGTGTAGCGTCACTTTGACAATTAATCCTGCATTTGTTATGTATCACAACGAAGTGCGTGCAAAATTTTGCAAGATTTATTTTAAGTTAAAAGAAATGTATAAGTATTTTGTGACTGTGAAAGGTTAATAAAATACTAAAAGAATAAATACCTTATTGGCGTATACTTATACCGATTTTCATCAGTATTATAACAATTTTATCTATTTGTGTTAAAGTTACACTGAACAATGCCCAGGAAGGGGGCCCATTTGGGGCGTCTGTCGTCGTACTTGAGATAATCGCCCCGGTACAGCTGCATCCGAAATCTGGCCCAAAAAATTCCTAGAACACACAACCAGCGACACACCAACAACAGCAGACTTTTAGTTTTAATAATTTAATATTTTATTTTCGACTTATACTTAGGCTCGATTTTTTCTGAAATATCCACCTGGGTGTCTAAACGACCCGACGAGAAATGCTTGATTGTACCGATATTTTTGAAATGCGCTGCGACATTTTTCTTATCAATAAAGCGCAAGCGAGTCTCGAACGTTTTCACTTTAATTTATCGAATGACAATGCGTACTGTTATTGCTGGCAGCATAAATGTCAAACAAACACAAAATTTCGTTCAAATCGTTTCATTTGTTCTGTTTTATCGATAAACGATTTTTCTATTTTATCGATCACATTTGATCAATTTTATCGATCGTTAGAAATCTAGAAATAATTTGTATAGTAACGTTATAGAATAACGTTTGACGGTTAGCTAGTAAATATAAGTAAGTCTACTTTTTTTAAGCTCTTTGACGCTATCCACAGTGGCCCATTCTTTGTCATTATTAAGCAATTTTTTTTTTAATAATTTGTAGCTTCGTTGATCATTTTGCCTATACTGCTAGTATTGGAGTGCCGCTATCAAACGGAGCTATGATATTATCTTCTGCCTACTAAAGGTCTACATATTGCTTATTAAAAAAAGAAATATAATTGTACCTAGAACACTTCCTTGTGGTACCCCAGTCACTGTATTTTTGAAATATGAAATTTGAATACTTATTCAAAGTTTCACACGAAAATGTTTATTCTGAAAATATGTATATTCTTTAAGGATCGAAGCTTTGGGCTAAATTGAGTCAAAAGCTTGCGACACATCCAGTGTGGGAAATAAATCGTGCCCCAAAATCGAATAAATATATAATTCCATATTAGTTATTTTAATTACAATTTTATTTTGATTTTATTCTCAATCCTTGAGTGATTCTCGATAGTTAATTTCACATTCTTTTTAAATTTGTTTAGTTTTTTGTATTTTTCGCATTGTATACCTACATCTCAATATTATGATTGCATTTGCCAAATAGCTGGAATGTCGACGTATAGACTTTTTTTTATTTCTTTTTTTTTTTAATTTGCCAGCACAAAAATCAATTTAAACAATTTCATGACCATCATCAGCCAGAATATAATAAATCGAAATAATACATATTTGCATTCTACTGTTTTTTATTATTATTATTTTTTTTTTAATGTTTGCACAGAAAAAAATATAAAACTTGTTAAGTTCTGCGTCAAATTGATAACAATGTACAACTCTATACACTACACGCGTATGGTGGTAGGTAGGTATAATAGGTATGGAACCTCTATATCTATAAACTCAATTACCTCACTTGAATGAATTCAATAGTTGTTGCAAACAAACAACCTCTGATGAGCATCAGCCAGACGGACAAATAATTTGTGCAAATACATCATACAACTACATTTTTTTGTTGTTCATACCAAACAAAAAAATATTAAATATCTGGTCGAATATAACTACTGAAGCGAAACCATTAAAAATTGCAAAAACGAAACCTGATGGCAATTTTAATATCCTTTAATGATACCTGTACCTACCAAAAAAAAAAAAATCCTGAATTGAAAATTTTTGTGTTTCTTCTCTCTCTCCCTTTCGATATCATTTGCATTCAATATAAATCTTCCACAAAAATGCATCACAAGAGCGATATAGTGCTATTTTCGTACTTCAAACAAAATTCCATCCCTCTATATATGTAGGTACCCCTTTTAAGTCCTCCAACCACCCCCCCATTCGCCACTGACAAAAAAAAACATTAAATCGGAATAATATTAAAAATGCAAATTTAACATCGGTGTTTCGGTCCTGGAATAAAGTATGGTATAAGGCAGGACTTATAAATCACTCTCCAAATGGCCATCACCACACTCTGAAATGCAGGAGGAGAAAAATAGCACAAAGTAATGAGCGTGTCTCCTGTTTTTTTTTTTTTTTTTTGTACAAAGTTCTCCATTGGAAAATAAGGACCTCAGATTTGTATATGGGGTTTGAGGCATCGCATACCCATCACTGTGTACATGGCAGGCTCAATAGCTTTCCATGATGACTTACACCATAAAAAATAAAAAAATATACGTGGATGACATTACGCGAACGTTTTTGCTCGGTTTTCACAGATGTCACACTTGGTTCCATTTAAATCGCATTTGATGTTGACATAATGCGGTTTTTTAATGTTCATTTAGGTCTGGAAATTTTTATTTTATTATTTTTTATTTATTTTTTTTTTGCTTTGGGGGGCATAATAATGTTCGGCTGAGATGCTAAAGGAAACATTTATACCTAAATGAAATTTTATTACTAACGGAAATTGGTGTTTTAATACTCTCACTCTCTCTCTTTCTCTATCCTCATCATGTCTGTCTGATCTGATGAAGTACACAAAGGTATGATATTATGATATTATATAAATATGAGGAACTCGAGATTCCCAGAATATTTATTGCTTCTTTAGAAAGTGAAAACAAATTTTATGTCTGAAAAAAAAAGAAGAATTATATGACTTAACCTGCCTATTGACATATATAAGAATGTGTGCTTATTTTTTTTGATTAAGACCAAAAATCTCATTTCTCATAAGTGGTTGGTTATTATTATGTCAGTGGATATATACATACTTATTGGGATTCATGATTTAAGTGAAAATTTAAATACTGTCATTAGAAATAGAAATAGGTAGGTACCTGCAAAAAGAAGCTCAAAAATGATAGTCATTCCCTCACTTTATCGTGAATTGATTGAATAAATTCTACGTGATGTTTAATTAGAGTTCTGTTTGTCAAGATTTTGCAAATCAAAAACTCTTAAAACATTATACTGTTTTCGTAAAAAAAAACGAACTCGAGACTTTGCTCAAAGTTGAAAAATCGATATGATAGCGAAATCGAAAAAAGTGGGTCTCGCAATTCTGTCTGTCTGTCCTGTCGTTTCGGCTGTAGCCTAAACGGGTGAGTCGATTTTCATTAAACTTGTTGCTTAAACTGTTTTGGATATTTCCCAACACGTTTTTTTCATTTTTTGAGGATCAACAATAAATAATAATAAAAATAAATAAATAAAAACCTACCATGGTTATATTTAAATGGTCTCCCACAGAACTATTTTTTTGACAAGTTAATATTTCGAAAAAAATTTGGTCGATTTTTATTAAACTTGGTATTTAGCAGATTTTAAACATTATCAAGAAGATTTTAAATAAAAATTATTCTTATACCCAAAAATAACGGTACTTCCCATACGAGTGTTTAAAAACCGGTGTGAAAAATCTGATTTTTCTCAAAACCGGCTCCTAACGATTTTGATCAAAATTTTTATGTGAACTAATATTAGTAGATACGGTTTACTATATTATTAGAAAAAAAAATGTATCTATGGATTAAAGATGTTATCTCTCATAAAACCATTTTTTTTGTTTTTGTTTTTGACTATCTTATAATATTATAATATTGAATATCAAAGTTTTCAAAATTATTTTTTGAAAATTTGATAGTTCGAAAATAAGTAGAAGATTTTTTTTTTTAAATTAATTTTTAAACTCCACATTAATAAATACTAAAAAATTGCGTATCATTTTTTTTTCTTAAAAATGTCCTACAAATTTTAAATATAAAAAATATTTTTTTTTTTTAAAACCACTTCAACGATTTTTAAAATAATTTTTTTCTTATAAATTGAGATTTGTATAAGAAATCAGATGGTGTACATCGCGTTGGTGTCAAAAGAATTTCAGAAGTTATTTAATCAATTAATTTCTAATTATATTGATTTTTTAAAAGAATTTTCAGTCTAAGGTGAAAGTTTCATGCAAATATGCTAATTTTTTTATATTTATACATAATACTACCGAAAACTAAACTACGTTCTTGGCAAGTGGCATAAATTATTGGCTCCTATAACTAATTTATTACTTTTAAAATAAGATAAATAGATCTAAACTATTCAGACTTTAAAATCACAATGTGGATCGCACTAAAGAGCAAGTTCGTGCGACCCATGTCATGCATTTTATTTGATTTGATTTTTTCAATTATATGTAATCGACTTAGATATTATAACACTTCATTAAAATTGAATCATTTATTTTACAATTGCATTTTTGTTATCTGTCTCGGGTAAGTTTTGGATAGCCTTTACCACGAGAGTTAAACATAAAACTATATAATGGGTGATTTTTTAAGAGGTTTAGAACTTTTTTAAAAAAAAAAAACACAAAAAATTCGAAAAAATGAATGAAATATTTATTTGAATCGATAGTTTGAACCTTGCAATTTAATGTTTAAAGATAATTTCATGCAAATGTTGACCGCGGCTGCGTCTCAGGCATTTTGGCATACTCTTTCACACATATCGGCCGGTATCTCACGAATGAATGCATGGATGTTGGCTTCCAGTGCGTCAATCGAAGCGGGCTTGTCCCTTTAGACATTAGCCTTGACATACCCCCACAAAAAATAATCTAATGGTGTCAAATCGCACGATCTAGGCGGCCAATTGACCGGCCCGAAACGTGAAATTAACTGTTCACCAAACTCGCCTCGCAATTGCGCCATTGTTTCGCGTGCTGTGTGGCATGTGGCACCGTCTTGTTGAAACCACATATCATGCAAGTCAAGAACTTCCATTTCGGGCAAAAAAAAGTTTGTTATCATCGCTCGGTAGCGTTCACCATTGACAGTAACGCTGCGATTCGCATCATCTTTGAAGAAATATGGCCCAATAATGCCGCCGGCCCATAAACCGCACCAAACAGTGGCTTTTTCGGGATGCATTGGTAGCTGTTGCAATGCTTCTGGCTGATCTTCACTCCAAATGCGGCAATTTTGCTTATTTACGTACCCATTCAACCAAAAATGAGCCTCATCGCTGAACACAATTTTTCGATAAAAAAGCGGATCCTCGGCCAGCTTTCCAAGAGCCCATTCACCAAAAATTCGGCGTTGTGGTAGGTCGGCTGGCTTTAGTTAAATGGTTAAATGGTTAAATTGCAAACCAAACTGAAGCTGTTTGACAGTGACACAAGGTACTAAACACACGTCAGCTGTCAAAACCAGTGTTGCCAAAACCAAACCAGCTAAAAAATCACCCGTTAGGTATCTGTATTAAGACCCTTCAGATAAAAACTGAGATAAGATACTTAACTTAACCAATATACGTATATAGACATTATAGGAAACGCAATCATCATAAGTGCAGATATTGATATTTAAAAAAAAAAATAAAATGCACTACTCTGGATAGCACGAACACTTGATTTTATGGTTAAAAAATTTAATGCGACTTAAAATTTAAGGAGAAAATTTAAAAAAATGTCAAAATAACAAAAAAAAATGAAGTTTTTATTTATAATATTATTTGAACTATTGAGAGATATCAGATTACAACTTTATAACCGAATCAGTCAAGTCTCAAAAACCCTACTTTCGTGATGTGAAATTTTTGACAAAAATCTGAAACAGTTTCCTTAAAATCACTTTGAACATTACAGCTATGAAGTTTATTTAAAATAGTTAGAGCCGTTTTCGAGAATGTTAAAAAAAAAAAGAAAAAAAAAAACAAACAAATCTACTCGCTTTAGATGAGCTGGAACAATAAAATTGATTTTCTCTTCTAGGGAACCCAAAAACGGTCTGCCCTATATTTGAAGCAAATCGGTGTAAACTTTTAGGCTGTACCTCAAATTACAGTGAACACAAGGACGCAGAGACGTGCATACATACAGGCCGAAGATTGGTATGGTGAAACCCACTTTTTCAGACTTCTCCATCATCGTAGTATTTATTTTGATTACAAAAATGAACTAAAAGACTTCGAAGTTCATCATCAAGTAATTTAAAACTAACACACTTAAACAAAAAAAAAAAAAAAAATATAACAATCTTCTTCCATCAGTCTACTCCTGTCTCCAAAACAATTTAAAGCCCAAATACCTACATAAATAAGTAAACGTGCAATTTTTATATCCTCCAACAAATTGTTTGCATTCTTTTCAAAGATGTTTTTTTTTTTTGTTTTTTATGTTCTCCCCAGAAAAGGCGTCATAGAAATAATAAAAATAAATTGTTGCTATAATTTCACTAAAACATGGAATATGTTCATAAAAAAATATAATTCTCCTCACATTGAAAAAAAAAACACCAACAAAAAATGTAGCATATAACTTATAAGTATAGGTATGTAGTCATATATTGTATAATATTACCCTGCATTAGGTATAAGTATATTGTATATAATCCCCTTGGTGAAAGACCCAATTTACTGCAATGCAACAGCCAGAAAAATAAATGCATTCCTCTGCAACACGCAAACACTTTAGTTGGATTGAAATAATTTTTGTGTCTGTTTTTTTATAATTTATTATTATTATTATTTTTTTTTTTTAATTTTTCTTTGCAAATTATTCTTTCCAAAGAATTTCGATTGGTCGAAAGGATATAATCACATGCGGCACATTCTCACTATGATAATAATATTATTAACATGCAATGGCTTTTAAGGCAGAGGAAAAAACCAGAACTCAAAATGTGACAATTTAAATTCCGTTATGTGTTAGCAATAAAATTAAGGTTAATAGCCGAATGCAGTTTCCTGTCTACTTAAAATCCTTCCTGCATGCATAAATAAGGTAGGAAAGTAAATGGACGAATGCATTGCACGAACTCGCTCTTATTGTTCAAGGCTTTTTATAATTAAATACGGTTATAATTTAGTTAATATAAATACAAAATACTTCTTTGTAAAAAATGTTAAAAACCCAAATGGCCAAATGATTTAAATATAGAATTTCTACTTTTATTTAATTATTTATAAAAAAAAATTACAATTAAGTTTTCCAATGCGCTATTTTTTATTCTACTTAAAGCCAAAGGATATTGTACCTATCTGCGAAAAATTGAAACAAAATTGTCGAAGCCTTTAAGGCAATTTTAGGTAAAAAAGGCAATTTTAGGTAAAATTTAAAACTCAGTTAAATTAAAAAAATAATACGCGTAGGAAGTTTAACCAAAATCGTTGGAGTCATTTTCGAGAAAATTTGAAAAATATCAAAATTATTTGTTGTTTATGAACTATCCGTTCTGGATGAGCAAAAATTTAAATTTTTTTCCAAACAATTGCATAAGAATACGATGTACCAAATTTCAAGTAAATTTGCCCTCGTTACGCGCTACCAACTAACACGGTATTTTTGTCCAGACATTAAAGACATTTGACTCCAAAATCTGGATTTTGATATAATAGCATCCTCATGGTTCTCCTAAGAAATTGTAAAAAGTCCCCACCCATATGAGCATCACTAACAATTTTGTAGGGGGTTAAAGGCCCCCCCAAAATGGTTTTTCATGAATATCTCCCAAACAGTTAGTTGTACAAAAAAAATTTGCTACAAAAAACGTGTTGGTATACTTTTTTCATAAAAATTACCGTTTTCGAAATAAACCAATCGGAAGAGCTAAGGGTTTTACTTTTCTATATGTATTTATAGTGGGCGGCTTAGTTAAAAAATTGTGTATTTTGTGATAAAATCATCAAATTTGTTTGGTTCTTGATACATTATATTATAAACATGATTGCAAGATATATTGGACGACTTTATATGTCCATGTCCACCCCTTTAGGTGGGAAGGGTTAGTTAAAAAAAATACATAAAATAGAAAATTAATATTTAGAAACAACGGCAACACTTACAATATTATGTTAGTGCCTAGTTTTTAAATAAATCATTTAAAATTTTTGTTTTCGCATTTTATTTTCAAAACATTGAGTTTGCAGATGGTTTATTCAAAAACAAAGCTTTTAAAAACTTATATAAAACTAAAATAACTCATTTAACTTAACTTTATGTGCAAATATTTAAAAAAAACATGTTAATGGTCAAAGATTGTATATTTTTATTTTTTAACAAAATCATATTATAAAAAATAAAAATTACTTACTAATAAAATGGGTTTTTTGTTCGTTTATTTTTTATAACGAAATAAAAATTTATTTAATAAGTTCTTGATGCAATATTGTTTAAAATTCTCAGAGCCATCCCTTTGATGAATTATAATAAAATTGGTAAAGCCAATGAATAGCTAAACGTGAATAATTAAAAACGCATTTTTCTTAAAAAATTAATTAAAATCGTAAGAGTTATTTTCGACACAATAAAAAAAAAACATAATCGTTATATAACAGCTATACCCTTTTTATATGAGTTAGAACAGAAATTTGAATTTCCCCTTTATGGAATCACTGGTTTTCCTGATGCATAAACGTAAGACGATAATATTTTTGAAGGAAATTGTTGTGACAATAATTTTTGCAGAACATCGATAGTTTTCGACAATTTTTTGGGAAACATTTTTTATTAAAAATAACTATCTCATATACTCACTACGTGGTTGCAAAACAATCATGAGTAGGTATAGTACCAACATAATATACAGGGTGTCACAAAACTCAACACCAAACGGGTACTAAGTGATAGGGTAGGTTATAGGTTATACCCGTACTGAAAAAAATAAGAAAAAATCCATCTCGCTTGGTTAAGTAAAAATAGCAATATTTAGTATAATAATGAAAATCGATGCCCTATAGGCTACATTTTACGTACATGTGGCCACAAATTTCACAAATTTGGCAGTGTTTTTTTTTTAACTGTTGTGTTGTACCATTTTGAAATCTTGATGAAATGAGCCATTTTTTTAAATAACTTGCCGAGGGTAGAGTGTAGAATGTTTTTTTTTTAATTATTAATTGTCAAAGTTAGCTCACAAAATTTTTTGAACACATCATTTTTCTTACGAAACTGACAATATTTATTATGTATTTGTGATTTATTGCTATCACTATAATAATTAAAATTATTTAGGATTACGTTAAAAAATACTGCCAAATTTAGAAACTTGTGATCAATATTTTGGGAAGGCAATAGGCATCAATATTTTCAATAAGTCTTAGTTTAATTTTTAGGTTGAATAGTCCCTACAATTAAAAAAAATGATGTCCCTGATTTTCGTTGTCGAATCTAGAAGTCATGCAACCGGCGCCGATACAAAATTCTAAAAATTTTTCGATTTTAATGTCTAAAATAATTTCGGTATTGATTTGGTATCGGCCTCAGTCTCTTCTCCAATTCATATAAGTCTTGTCACATTTGAATGTGTTTTTGTAGAAGTTATATCCAACTAATAGCTAAATCTATAGAAGCTTTGTAACTTAAAAATGCATTTTCTTTATTTTTTCTGCTTACTTACATTACCTAGATTGGTGGGACTTTTGTCTTATGGTAAAATGTAAAGTAAGCATTTAACGTATTTGTTGAACAAATAAATACATAGCCCAGCTTTAGCTATCACTTAAATGTTAGAACTACCCCTCCAAGATATATATCTTGCATTTTGTTCAAAAGGGAACTGTTATTCACCTCAATAAAGACTTAAACTCTGGTACAAATTTAGGATATCTATACATAATTTGAATTATTAATTAATAATTTTTAGGAAATGCTTAACAAACAAGCAAATAAAGATCTTTACCAAAATTCGGATATGTCGGAATTTTTGTCGAAGATTTTGTTTAAATTTCCCAAGGTTAAAGATACAAAGCAAAAAAGTTGTGAATAAATTTTCATAAAGTAAAATCTGGTCATAAATTCTTGAGCTTGACATCACACTTCCATATCTTTAACATAGAAACAAAAATTTAACTATTTATTCACATTTTAAATTGCCCCCTTTTATGTTAAAATTTCGTATTTAGTTATTCGATTTCACATTAATATTATAATCTCATTTTTAGTGAATTTTTAATATTATTGTTATATAAAAATAAAATATATCTACATTTATATTTACACATAAGGTCCTTCCTTAAATTCTGATATAATTAATTTACATTCTTATAATTTCTAATTTCCCCCTCCCTTTATAAGAAATTCAAAAAAAAAAAGGAAATTATACAACTTCCCCCTTAATATAACACCAAACAAACAAACAAAAATAGCAAAACATTTCTAATTCCAATTAAAAGAAAACAGATTAGCGTATCAAAGCTAAATTCAAAAACTCCAGAAAATCAACATCTTCTCCACACAAACAAACATTGGGATATAGTGTCCTTAAAATTCACACCCAATCCAACGCCTACATACATTATATAAGATTTTCTTAGACAGCAACAACAACAACAAAAAATCAACCAAGAAAAAGAATAACAACGAAGAAGAGGAAAAAAATACAAGAGGGAGAGATAAATGAAAATCCCGGAAAAACCAGAAAGTCCAACTAATGAATTCGAACCAGTATAGAGAAGACCAACAGAACAACAATATAACACCCAACCACAAGCAAACGAAAAAAAAAAAAAACGAAGAAAAATCATCGTCCGCCTCCTGTGCTGAAAAGTGATTAAGCTACTCAAAATATTTGGTTAAAAAGTTGGCCAACACTTTGCCACTTCAGCCAAGAGTCGTGATGGAACAAAAAATGTTTATAGAAACGATCTAAGTCTCCCCCATTATAATTATATATCTACAGGATATGCCCACCTAGGCATTTTTTTTTTTTTTTTTTGGGCCCCTCCTCACTTCTCACCCTAGACTTTTAAAGATGAGAGACACATTACCCCCGCCCTAGGAATTTATATAAAGAAGCATCTATATCTGCTCGTGTAACGCACCGCGTAATGTTGGAAGATCCATAAAAATTAATCTGTGGAAAATTCTTTGGCAAATTATATTCGAGTTTTTCTTCATTTTTTTTTTGTCTGTTTGTATCTTTCGTTTTTATTTCCTTTTTATATGCGGAATGTTATGAGCCATAAGGCGACTAAATTTAGTAGGAGTCATTGCGTGCTCCGGTGGGGAGTGGGAGGGGAATGGGTGATTCACTAGAAATTCAAAGACACCCCCAAACTAATTCACACACAGCAACAACTAAACAATGGCAACAACACCAGAGGGCAAAAATAAATAAGGTACATGACTGCGTCGCATAAACTTGCTCTTATCGGCGGCGGCGCAGCGGCGTCGAGTTGATATGCATAATTATATTTAAAGGTAAATCTTGTATCAATTTTATGCAAAAATAGACATTCGGTCTATGAAGATTATTTCTTTAAAAGATTAGGTATACCGCTAACTCGATATGGTATTTACATATATCCATGAACTTTATGTCCATTTGTAAACAGAAAAAGTAAGCGCGAATCTTAAACTATCACAGATCTATATTTGTATCTTTATTTGGTTATAATATGTCTAGTCATTTCAAATTGGACTTTATTTCCCGACACAATATCCATTATGGATCTTTTGTCCGTTTGGGCAGATTTCTTGAATGTAATACATATCATTTTTCGTCTAACCCCATTTCACCCTAAAGAAGACTTATTTAAAGTATGAGTGCATTCTAAGATAGAAAATCAGCCAATGGTCCGCCATTTTTGATTTTTGTAAAAAAATACGATTGTTGGGCGATGCGTGCCCAACTTGTGCTACCATGTGCCTTATTTATAAAAAATCGTACTTATCATATGGTTTTTAGGCTCTAGTCATTTTTTTAACGTAAAGTTAGCACCGTAAATATTTTTTTTTTTTTAAATTCGCAATTTTGCAAAAAAATTTATTCGTAAAATTTGCAAATTTGCGAATTTAAAGAAAATATGTGCGGCACATGGCGGCACAAGTTAATGATAATACAGAATAACTTTTTTTTTCTTTTAAATCGAAAATGGCGGTGCTTATTTCACACTGAGGGGCCCAACTCGTGCTGCCTTGTGCCTTATTTAAAAAAAAAAAATTGTACCAATCACATGGTTGTTAGTGACTAGTTATTTTTTAGCGTGAAGTTAGCACTGTAAATATTTTTTTTAAATTCGCAAATTTGCAAAAAAATTCATTCAAAAAATTTGCAAATTTTCGAGTGTAAAGAAAATATGTACGGCGGCACAAGTTGAAAGCAATACAGAATAACTTCTTTTTTTTTTGAAAAACGAAAATGGCGGTGCTAATTTCACGCTGAAGTGCTTCGCAGCATTTGCCTTCCGTTGTGAAAACTACAAATATGCGATTTTTTTTAATCTCTTCGTTTGTTAGCACCATTTTTTGTTTTTTTTTTTTTTAATTGTAATTTTGTAAAAAATTTATTCGCAAAATTTGCAAATTTGCGAATTTAAAAAAAAAATATTTATGACACATGGCAGCACAAGTTGAGCAAAATTTTTCTTTGAAAATCGCAATTGGCGGTGCCAACTTCACGCACATCAAAAAAATTTTTTTTTTATTCAAATCCACACTTTACCTTTAAATTGTACAAAAGAACAATAAAGACAAAATAGTATAGAAAATGTGTCTTATATTCATTTTAATTTTACATTTGGATGATTCCAGAATTAACCTATTATAGCTATGTGTATATGTATATGGCTAAAGCAGTGAGGGTTACAATCTTGCCTATATTATTGTTTTTGGTACCCAATTCTTTCTATCATAATATCATATTGTATACGCAACGACGCGCGACAACATTATATGGAAACAAACTGTTTTCAAATGGGACTAACATTTTTTAATGATATTTTGGGTAATTTTTTTGCAAGTATGTTAAAATTGTAGGATCTTACATTTTACTTACTCGCGCCTGTCGTTAAATGCATATATGTACAATGTACATAGCTACGTATTTTTATAAGACGTCTGCATATTAAAGCGAAAAATTCAAATGAGATTGTTATACCAAGTATAATGTTTTAACATAATAGCGTCCCTGTATGTATGTACCTACATTGTACAATGTGAATGAATTTTGCCATAACTTTTATAGAACACCTTTCTTATTTTTGTGTGAAAATAAGATCGTTCATTTTGTATGAACATCATCATAATAACAAATAATAATAAAAGTAATTATGAATAAATTTCAAAAACAGCTAGAAAATGGGTTTTGTAATATTTTATTTTCATGCGATTTCATTTTGGCATAAGTGGAGTCAATTTTTTTGGAAATTTTGTCTGTATGACTATTTTTCTGAAATTTTAAAGGTTTATTTTTCTATTACCAGCGTGATGGTTTAAAAAGTGGTTTCTGTAAAATTTGCCCACTTTTATTATGTATTTTAGGTTTTTTCCTTATTAAACGTCTTAAGAGCAAAAATTTGTATGCGGGAAAAATATCATACGAGAAAAGTATCACGCGAGAAAAAGTAATTGCGGCGTAAGTTGCTTGCGATAAGAATTGTGTGTGAGAAAAGAATCGTGCGAGAAAAATTGCAAGGGCATATGCTAGAAAAGTAACATGAGATAAGAGTTCCATGAGAAAAAAGTATCATGCTTGAAAAATGTTTTAAAATAAAAGTTTCATGGGAGAAAAGTGTCTTACTGTAAAAGTTGCATACGAGAAAAAATGCATGCAGAAAAGTTGCATGCGAGAAAAGTTGCATTGAAGAAAAGTATTTTGCTAGAAAATTTGCATTCGAGCAAAGTATCTAGAAAAAATTGCATTCGAGTAAAGTTTTATTCTAAAAAAGTTGCATGCGAGAAAAGTTGCATGCGAGAAAAGTTGCATGCGAGAAAACTTGCATGCGAGAAAAGTTGCATGCGAAAAAAGTTGCATGCGAGAAAAGTTGCATGCAAGGAATAGCTGCATGCGAGAAAAATTTAGGTATATAGTTACATATAAACAAAACACAGAATAATTGAAATATCGAGCTGAATTTTATTCTAGTTATATTCAATAAATATTCTACATTTAACGTTTGCAGCGATCGATTAATTGGAGGCAATTATTTCCAACCACTCTTTCAAAACATATCGATTGTAACTTTGGCGTTTTCGCTTTCGATATTGTTCTTGAGCTCTCTTAAATTGTTTTTAAATATTCTCATAAATTTACAGCATCTACCTACTTATCTAAGTTTTAATTAAATTAAAAATTTTAACGGTTTAAATTAACTATAGCTAGCATGTAATATTAACCAAACGACTTTTTACTCTCTTTTTTGACAGGAAGGTGTATTTAGTGTTTCAAATTCCATTTAAGTCACTTTGGTCTATTAAACATTTTAAACCAAAAACAAAAAAAAAAAAAAAAAAAAATAAACCTCTGACTTCATTTTAATAACTGTTATTCTAGCTTTTTATTATACAAAAAAAAAAGTTGTTGAACTAAGAATTTTATTACAACCATGTTATTTAATTAAAAAGTTCTTCAATTTGATGCACACACAAATCCACAGTTCCACATGCTCTTCCTTCAACTTCACGTCTCTCATGCATGGTGGAATCATGGATGTAGATTTAACTCTTCTTGCCGTTAAACTTCTGGCTTTTCATTACCACCACACACTCGCAATTCAAAAAGGATGCAAGTTAAAAGTGACGTTGATTGACGCTAACGTTCCAACTTTGGCATAAAGTATTTCGTACTTTCAACCTGTCTGCAGATATACACACATCCCAGACATTGATGACGACTATAAGGTATACAGCGGCGATGATAAGCGAACGATGCGATGCGATGATGATGATGATGGTGATGATGATGACATACAAGCAAAACATTCATCTCTCGCACCTCGCTGTTTGTCCTTTTTTTTTACTCTCTAACGGTATCGCACGCATATACAAACTATAGTCACACATATTCAAGCTATCAAAATATTTTCAGGCAATATTATTGCAACCCCCAAGGATCTAATTTGCATTAATGCTTTATAAAATTAAAATTAAAATCTCTTCAAGCATGCACGTGAGTAGGGTTCAGTTCGGTTGGGGTTTTTGCCCTGATGCCTGTCAGGAAGGGGAGGGGGGTGGTAACTTAACTCGCATCTCTCTGATGAAGTTAGTGCGTTGAAAAAGAAAAAACACAACACAAAAACAAAAACAAAAACAAAACAAACGAACAACGACAAAGTCCTTGTCATAAATGCCTCTCACGATATAATCCCTTTGCAGTTTTTCGGTATTTCATAACAGAAATTAGAGGAAGAAAGAGACAGGGAGTGTTTTGAAGGTAAGCCTAACATAATTTAAGAAGGATGATGGTGATGTTTTGTCAAAGAATGACATAGAGATACGCTCAAAAAAAAAAAAAAGAAACAGTGACAGAATTACGTCCCTCAAAAAAAAAAAAAAAAACGTAATCCAAGATCCATGCTTGGAACAAATCACACAATTAAATTAGCCTTGTTACGGATATCTCCCATGGGAGTCTTCTATTCTAGGAATGTATAACCAAAGCCAGAGAAATAAAATTATATTTCTTCTTCTTCATCATCTAAATACTTCTCTGCTATTAACAGGATCCAGGACCTTATACCTTATTTTTGTTTTTTTTTTTTTTTTTTAAGTTTAATTTTAATGTTGGAAACATTTTTACTCGTAATTGGAAATTTTTTGATGATGGTGGATTTATGAACCGTAAGCTGATTTGAAGAGCCAAGCAAATACTTAAGATTGACAAACACAAACATACATATATACATAATTCGCATCCAGGCGAGTGCGTATAATGTTAATAAACGAAAGTGGTTTACTCACATAATGTTGGACCATTATTTTAAGTAGGCAGGCACACATCATGCATTTTTGTGTAAGGATGAGAAGAGTAAAGTATAATATATGTTAAGAGAGCGTAAACAATTTTATTTTTAAGGACACAAAAAAGGATATATAGCTATACCAACATTATATGAGCCTTGAAATACAGAGAAAAAAAAAATAAAAATAAGAAATGCATGACAGTGAACAATTAAAACATCAGAAAAGAGGTGGTTCTTTGTTTTTATATAGTATGCTTCTTCTGCAGATTCTGGCTGGACCCTTATATCTAGTTGAAAATGAGAATATGGCCTTGAAAAGGGAGGACTATTTTTTGCAGTAAAATAATGCAAAATTAGGATAAAATTTTGACTATTGAAAATAATATGCAGGGGAAATTTAAAATCACTGCAATTACCTTACAAATTATAACTAGCGGAAGAGTGCGCATATTTGTCCAGAACGTCAACAAAATGAAACAAATTTGACCAGATCAGGTTTTAAATCTGTAGTTTTCAGTTTTAAGCTGGAGAAATTCGTGTACGACTTCCACCTTTCAAAATTTTCTAGTTCAAAGCGTGCATACTATACTATCTGAGTTTTCAGTGAAATTATCGAGTTATAATATGTATTTGCATGTGAAATTTCATGGTGCACTGAAGGGCCGCGTACACAGTGGAGCACTTTATATGGAAAAGTTTACAAAAATCCATAAAAATCCATCCAAAAAAAAATTTATCTTGAAAAAATTTTCATGTGTGATACATATTTAAACGGATGAGCAATGAAAATAATTTCACCCACTGCCACGCCCATTAACAAAAAATTAAGAATCGTCAAAATTAATAAAAATCGGGGTGCTTTCTAAGTAAACCTTATAAATATACATAAATACATAATAATACATTTTATAAGAGTTCCGACCTTCGAAGTTTTTTCCCTTGCCCACTTTTTTTAATTTTTTTATTAAGTTTTTTTGAAGTCTAAATAGTTTAGATCTATTCGACTGATTTTAAATGAAATAAATTAGCTTATATTTTTAGCTATATATTTTGTGTCACTTGCCAAAAATAATTAGAAGTACATTTTTTTGACACTAACGAAATGTACACCATCTGATTTCTTACATAAATCTCAATTTATGGGAAAAAAAAATTTAAAAATCGTTGAAGCTGTTTTAAAAAAAAATATTTTTTTTTATATAAATTTTTGACATTTTTAAGAAGAAAAAAAATTGGTAGGTACGCAATATTTTGCTGTTTATCAATGTGGAGTTTAAAAATTAATTTTAAAAAAAAATAATCCACCCATTTTCGAAATATCGAATTTTCAAAAAATGGTTTTGCCTTTTTTTTTTGAAAATTTTGATATGCAATCCTATATAAACTTATTATAAGCTCTTGTGTAAAAAATTTAATTAATATCGGTTAAGTAGACAATAAGATAGTTGAAAACTATAAAAAATGGTTTTGTGAAAAATACCATTTTTAATCGATAGATACATTTTTTTTTCCAATAATATGGAAGATCGTATAAAACATTAAAATTGTAATCAAAATTATAAGAGTCATTTTTCCTTACCGGTTTTTAAGCACTTGTATGGGAGGCACCGTTAGTTTTGGTCATATTTAAAATCTGCTAGATAAGATAAAAAAAGTGCAAAATGCCAAGTTTTATAAAAATCAACCAAATCGTTTTTTAAATATTAAGTTCTAAAAAAAAAATTAAACTTTTTGAAAGGTTTTCTATAAAAAAAAAATTATCAAAATCAGTTGAGTCGTTTTTGAGAAAATCGAAAATCAAAAAATGATTCTATGGGAGGTACCATTTCTAACCATTTTTCCGAAAAAAAATGTATAAAATAATAGCCTTTTTTGTTAAAAAAATAACTGAATTTTTTTTTAATTTGTGGACACGTTTTCAAAAAAAATAAGATTTTCATAATTTGGCAAAATAATTGTATGGCAGGTGCCGTTAATAATAATATGTATAATATTTGGTTTAAAAAAAAATAAAAAAATAAAAAAGAAAACCGCTAGGTACCAAGTTTTGGGAAAATCGACCCACTCGTCTAAACTGCAACTAAAAGGTCAGACAGGTCCACTTTTTCTAACTTCGATATCATTGTAATGTAAACTTTGATCAAATTCACAAGTTCGATATTCTTACAAATCGAACTCGCCCAAAATTTCGCTTTTGATAAAGTTGATAAATACTTGATTTTTGAGAAAATAACCTGCACGATATAAACCGCCTGTACCACGATACCCGAACTTCTGTACTATACCCACTCATGATACCTGCTCATGAGCGACAGTATAATATTTTTTAAAATTAACACTTTTAAAAACTATAATTAAAAACATAAAATTGAATTTCAAATGAATACCTTTACTCAACCTAGGTATTTGATCTGATGATTTTAACCCACCAGTTAAACCACATACACCAACCAAAACCTTTTTGTTGATGTGATGACAAAAAAATATATCTAACCATATATTGTAACCAATCATCAACGCGGTCATTTCACTCAACTCCAGCAACGACGCGACGCAACCATCATCATGTTGAACCATCAGCAATAATAATATCTGCTCGAGTCCACAGTTGTTCGAGCGAAGGTTAAAAATAATAATTTATATTAAAATTTTAAATTAAAACATTGTGGCATGTCTAGAACAAAATTGACAATTTTAAACCTTTTGAGGATTGAAAAAGCTTTAGTGCCGCACCAACATTCAATTTGCATGCATCAATATCATAAGTCATAAACCATTATAAGAGAGAGAGAGAGAGAGAGAGTGCATGAGTGGAGTGTGTGTTTTTATAATATAAAATGACTTTCGAATAAATATTTTATAAAATGTATCCAAACGTGCTATACCGAAATTGGTGTCCTGTCCATTATGCCTTTCTGATATAAAGTGAAGTGATATATCTGGCGCACAAGAGTTACCACTTACCTACCATGGTTTGGATATATTTTATGCCATATGGCCATCAGTGCTGGCTGGTTTGGTCAGCGCGTATTTTATCGTTGCACTTTTAAGAGTGTTTAAGTAAAATCTCTTAATTCAAACAGTTTGCTTTAATGCTAATTTAAACTATGTGCAGCAAGAAATGAAACGAAAGGAGTCAAAATAATAAGTTTTTTTTTTAAAAGCTTATAATAAATTCTTTATATATAAATTAAATACTTTGATGATGGAATTTTTTTTTTCAAAAAAAGAAATAGAATAAAACAAAATGACTTCATTTTTTTAACTGTACGGGCTTTTTTCCAAATTTTAGTTGCATCTCAAGTTTCTTTTAATTTTTCGAAAAACAAAATGATTATAGTAAGTGTTTGTCTCTATAGCCCATTTAAATATTTTAATAAAACATGACACAACTTTTTTTTAAAAACACTTTATCTGCCTTGCAAGTTATAATTTGGAATGTGTTGACATTTGTGATTTGACATTCGTCAATCATTATAATTACTTTAATTATATCATTACTATTATATAAAGAAAACGCAATATTTTATGTCCGACGTAAACTGAGAAAGTATTAAATTAATTTACTTGAAACAAATTTTATAATATTCTTTATATTTATAAGATTGTTTAAGACTATTTTTTATTTTTCTAATTTATTTATTTAATCAGCATATTAATTTTGTTAAATTTTTTTCAACTTTTTCTTTAATCTAGAAATTGGTTTTATGCGCAATTAAGATTTTTTTGCATTTTCTCTTCCTCCTTTTTCTATTTGCTTTTTTTCTGTCCACTCAATTCCTCCCAGTGCCATTGAACTGTTCACTGTTTTAAGTGACGTGCGATTTGTATGTATTTACATACATGTAAGAATTATAATAGGGGCAGGGCAATTAATGGATTTGTCAAAAAATGTGAGACGGAGAGCATGAAAAAGTGGGTGCTGTTGTGTGTGTGTCTGTCAATCGACTTGAGATAATAAACAAAAATTTTATTGGAAGCGAAGCAATGAAAAAATGAGCCGAGTGAAAGGCTAAAGATAAAAAGTAAAAATATTGAAGTTGAGTCGTTTTTGGATTTAATCTTCTTCCGACATCTTTTTCCGTTTTTGCTAAATTCCCTGATTCCACTCAGTTGTTGGCTCTTTTTTTTATAGAAGCGTAGCGTAGAAGGTAGGAACGTAAGGTATTTTTTTACTACATACCTACTGAAGAATTATTAGGGCAATAGTCGAACATGAACCTATACTAACTAAAAAATAAAATATGTACATATTGTTTAAATGGAAGGTTTTACCAGCTTTTCCTTTCCAATATAATTATATATTTATTATTATCTTTGTTTTTTCAAACATGTATGGTTACAACCAAATTGTAAAATCTATGCTGTTAATAAATGAATAAAACCAAAAAAAAAAAACAAAATATGTACATATACATAGGTACCGACAAACAAATGATTTTTCTCAAAACGTAGGCAAATAAACTTTTTTTTAATAATAAATTAAAGGTATTTTGCGAATCGACGCGAGCACGGGTCTGCTAGTTTTTACTTTATTTACTTATTTTAGACAAAATTCGAATGTTACAATTTACCAAGAGTCAAATATGCTTCAATAATTCTTAAAAGCTGGTTTTAGTTTTAAATGTAGGTACCTATACTATTTTTTTTTTCACAAAAAATATTTCTTTTTTTATAAATCTTTCAGTAGACCAGTGTCTACGTGATTTTTTAAGTTCAAATATGATCCATTGTCGAATGTACCCTATCTTATATAATGTGTTTAAGTTTTTTTTTTTCTAAAAAAAAAAATATTGTATTTCTTTCCAAACATACTGTAAAATCCTTTTCGAGTAATAAACCATTCAATTTTAATTCACATTACATTAATCGAGCAATAAATACGAGTAAATTTACCACTTAGCATTGCTGATGTTGCATTTGGTCGTGGTTTATTAAAAAATAAGTATCGGTACACCCTCTATTCTATATATATACATACATAATTAATATGTCTATGTATAGACACAGTGGCAAGTATGTATACTACAAATTTAAACAAACGGATTTTATCAACTCTGATGATGGCAGTGCCAACACACGTTTCGGTTTTTTGATTGCAATTATTTTAGAAATTCAAAACTAAAATAGGTTTTTCAGATCCTCTAAAAATACACAGCAGCCAGCAGCTAGCAGCCAACAGCGTGAATATAATTTGCTTTTTAAGTCTTAAGCAACCGCACAAATACAATATTATAATGGATTTGGCTATAATATCACATCAGTGTAAAATTGGGCAATTTAAGTTCCATTAGCTGGATTCGTTGTGATTGTGAACGAAATGAATTTTTAACCACATATGACCAACCAAAAAAAAAAGAAGGAAGGATAACCAAATAACAGAAACATATACCTATGGATAAACCACTGAACAACTTGGATTTATAAAGGATTTGTATTTCAAGCTTTTTGTATTTATAAATGTATAAGCAGTTAGATTCAATTGGGATTTGTTTTTGCTGTTACTTTTGGATTATTTTCTAATTCGAGATTCAAAATGATTAAAATATCGGGAAATAATAATTTCTCTAATTTTTATAGCTTATAGGAAAATAAGTTAAAATTGAATTTTGTTAAATGATTTCAACGTGTTAATAGGTAAGGATTTTAAAAATAGAATTTGATAAAAAGTCACCGCAAAATCGTTTGGAAATGAATCCTTTCCGTCTTCATATTATTGCTGATGCTCAGAAATAAAATAATAGAATTAGTTAACATGACACGACGCACGACCGACGCACGTGGAGCTTAAGAGTGTATAACCATGTGGGGTCGTGTGTCGCTGACGATTCAATGTATTTAATATGCGTGGAGCCATATTTGTTTCGTGTAATGTGTTGTGGTTTGGTGTGTTGTGTTGTTTTATGTTGCGTTTTGTTGTGTCAGAATCAATCTTTTACCGATTGTCATTGTGCCATACCATGCTGTGTCGGAGACATATTTTGTCAGTGGGAAAGATAAGGGAGTGTTCGGGGAAGAAAGTTAGCAAGACAAAATTCTGATTATTGTGCACATTCAGCGATACAACACATCACTCTACAACACACCACACGATATAGGTGTGCATCCGACTTTACTTGGAGTGATCACACAAAATTCATTACAGGATGGGTGCTTTCATAAATGCTTGGTTGCTTTGTTTATGTTTACATGCGCGATCAATTGCAATCATATTAACGTCGTATGGCGTTTTTCTTTTTTAGTTCAGAGCAGAGCCTGAACTGTCAATAAAAATCATTTAAAGCATTCAGAGCTCCAATTTTGTGTTTCTTTTTTCGTTCTGAGCACGTTCAGAGCGCGCTCTATGAGCTCAGAATAAATTGAGGGAGCAGACGGAGTTGTATAGCTGAACACAAATTTGACAAGTGGAAAAAAATCATCAAAACAGTAAAAATGGTGAAAATAAATAAATCTGAACTCTCAGAGCAGAAAACGCTCAGTTCAGAGTTCGCTCAGAGTATGTTCAGAGTGTTCAGACTCTGTTCAGAGCTCTACTCTGAAATAAAACATAAAAACGCCAATACAAAATATTTGCGCATGTGTTTTACGCTGCATTTATGAACACTTTTTCTAATTTGAGTCATATGTCAAAAACAATAAAGAAACAATAAAGGAAGGAAATCGTTTATATTATACCCGTCTCTTTCTTTAAGAAAGAAATTCAGATTGAATGTGAGTTTTTATAGTTGCACATTTGCGCTGCAAATATTTGCGTTTTGCTTTTATGAAAATCTGACATTTATCATTTTTGTATTTGCATGAAAGTTATGCATTCGTCAGACTTTGGCAACCATGCATTTATGAAAGCACCCGATATATTTTATCCCACAGATTTACCATACAATTTTTTTAATTGAAAGATTTCGAAGGACTGATTTTTATCGCCGCTTGTATATTGATGAAGGAAAACTGTGTTTATTTTTAATTCAGCAATAGAATCCGCAAAAATTTTCAAAGCTCGGTTGCGAAAATATGGTGTTTTGTAAACATTGCCCAGTCCACAAAATCTGGCTGCAGCTCGTGATTTTTTCCGAAAATTATGTTTAAAAAAAAAAATTGTGTCGAATTTTGTAAAATTTTCTACATCAAAGGAAAGGGTCTGTTTTTGTATACTCTGGGAAGCATCAATATAATCACATTTTTTTTTAAATTTTTTATGTACTGTCTCAAAATATAAATAAAAAATTTTTGTGATTGTTTCCAATAATAGAAAAATATAGTCCCGCCACACCGAATAAATAAAAAATAAACTTAGTTACGCAATAGTTCGTGTATAGCGTGTAAGGATAGAGGAGGGGACCGACAATTTTTTGCCGAATCCGAACGGCTAAGGATGAGAGTCACTTTTTCATGATTTGTCAATTCCACACAAAAGCCGTGAAAATATTTCTGTTTTTAGGTGTCATAGTAGGTTCCACCGAAACAAAAAAATACAGGTAAATTTACATTCGTCCATATAAGAAAATCTATAGATACTCATTCCCTTATTTATTCTTTGACAGGCTTGTAAAAGAATGCAATCTTTTTTGAATGCAATCTATAATGACTTCAATAATAAGATTGCATTCATTGATTTCACTTTGGGACTTCAGACTTCAAATTATGCAATCACCATTCACTCGTAGCAAAAAGATTGCAATCATATTTTCCTCCCATTCATTTTGCAGCAATCAATCAATCAATCTTTTGAGAATCCATGCATTCTTTGCATTCTTTTGCATTCTTTGCATTCTTTTGCATTCTTTGCATTCTTTTGCATTCTTTTGCATTCTTTGCATTCTTTTGCATTCTTTTGCATTCTTTGCATTCTTTTGCATTCTTTGCATTCTTTTGCATTCTTTTGCATTCTTTGCATTCTTTTGCATTCCTTGAATTCTTTTGTAATCTTTGCATTCTATTATATTGTATTGCAGTCGTTTAAAGTCACATTAAACTTTTTCCATTTACGTGATTTGTAATGATTTGAGATGAGTAAGTTTTAAGTTAAAATATCAACATACAAGTTGTATTGTATTCTTTTTAATTTAATTTAATTATAATGATTTTTTTTTTGTGAAAACATTAGTATTATGTATTTTCTTATGTTTGATGTCAGCCACAACACTTTGTTTAGTTTGTGATTTGAACGATTTGATATTTTAACTTAAAACTTACTCATCTCAAATCATAACAAATCACGTAAATGGAAAAAGTTTAATGTGATTTAAAACGACTGCAAAACAATGTAAAAGAATGCAAAGATTACAAAAGAATTCAAAGAATGCAAAAAGAATGCAAAGAATGCAAAAGAATGCAAAGAATGCATAAAGTCTCAAAAGATTGCATTCAATTGATTGCTGTAAAATGAATGGGAGGAAAAAATGATTGCAATCTTTTTGCTACGAGTGAATGGTGATTGCATAATTTGAAGTCTGAAGTCCCAAAGTAAAATCAATGAATGCAATCTTTTAATTGAATTCAATAATTGATTTTTAAAGACTGCATTCACAAAAGATTGCATTCTTTTACAAGCCTGTTCTTTGACTATATCTGATGAATTAGTGAGCCCTGAACGTTATCTTCTATATAAGACCCCTTTTGATACTGTGCATCACAGCGTCCACTAATACAACACAATCTGTTTTTTTTTTTTGTAAGCCAAATTCGCCACATATTATAGCAACGTTCACCTCTTAACAAAGTTCGACATCCGTACGGATGTCATAAATTCGTTTAATGATCCAAAAACGCAATGCATTGAAATTGGTATTCCTCATTGAGTTAAGCAAAATTGTGACTCTTTGCCATCTGCACGGCCGGCCGACGAAAGTACCTATATATGTATAAAGTCCTAAACGTATATGTATAGGTATACCATCGTGTTTTCCGCTTGCTTATATTTCCTGATCCAAAGCAAACGGAAGTATTCCCAGATATGAAACAATAACGCACATTGCCTTCCTTAATTCCCTCTCTATAATATTCCTCTTATGCGATCCTTTGTGCTGGGTGGAGAGATGTCCTTTTAATAATATAGGTACCCCAGAATCATTGGACATGGCCGCACCTCGCGTTACACCACATGAATGTGCTTAAGCAATTCCAATGTTTAAACCTTCAGGTGGAATTAAAAGGTAGGTGATTGTAATATTGATGTGATGGTATGGTGGTTCCGTTCCGTTTTTATCTCTCTCTCTCTCTCTCTCTATAATATTTGTAATAGAGATAGACTTGAAGTTTGTTTGAATGGAAAAAGGGTAAACACACCACATAATGCCCATAGAAAGATAGAATACAATCATATAGACAATCATGTGAGACCGCTGAATTTCATATAATGTTTCCGTATAATGATGCAGCAACCGGGTATGATTTTGCGGTTTTGGGTTTTGGTCATTATTGGTAATTAGTAAAACATTAATGGCGTTCGGGGACAATATGGATAACGATAATAAGTTTTCCAGAATATTTAGAATTTTTACTTTATGAATGATAAAGTTTATCTAGTTTCTTGGCACAACTTTGGTACTTATACCTACATATATGTTTAAGCCAAGACTTATCTCAGTTAATCTGCCGAAATCAGTTGGTGAAAATTTTTGATCGTGGCTCAATCACATTTTAACAATTGAGCCTTAGTCAACGACTAAAAATCTAGAGAAATCTTTAATAATATTTTAAAATGCTATAGACACCTTTTTATTTTTCTAGTTCTTATCCATCGTCATCGTCGCCATCGTGTTCAAGTAGCTATCGCAAAAGCAGCCTTACCTCTAATCTAGCGGAGAAATCTTGTTCAGGTTTCTCCTTCTCCTCAGGGAAGAGGTGACAGAAGTTTGCTCGGAAACGTAAACTGGGTAAATAATTTAATAATTTTTTGCTCACTGAATTAAGTTACATGACAGTGTTGTCAAAATCGTTAATCTCACTAAGAAATTAAATAAACCAGTTGTTTACCAGCTCTGACTGGTTTATTTAATTTCTTAGTGAGATTAACGATTTTGACATTTAGAACGAAATATTCTCTATCCCTCAAATTATAGGTTCTCACCCATCTGTCAAACCATCAACTGTCAAATTCCATCGAAGGATGGCTACCATGACGATGGAAAAACGAAATTGAATTAAAAACGAATTTGAAATCAGAAAGCAAAATTTAAAGTTCATTCTTCGACTTTAACTTGTTTTTAAAGAGTGATTAAATATAGCTGCGAAATAGAGCTTTTCTTTTTGTTAACTGCTCTCTGCGATCACTACTCATTTAAAATCGCTCTTTAGCACAGCTCTACGCTAAATGTCAAAAGAACTCATAACCTCTTTATTTAAAATTGATCAATTGCGAAACAAAATAATTGAACAAGCGAACCCAAAAAATATCAGTCTCAGCTTTTTGACAGCAAAAGTGAGGAATCTCACGGAGGAATTACGTTCAGATTTCTGAGAATGCTGAAGATCTCTGAAAATCCTGAACTGGCTGATTGAATATGAATTTTTTAACTGTTTAATAAATAATGGTATCAAATTATTAAATAGTTGTCTTAAAACTGTCAAAATGATGGTTCTGATGTAAGACTTAAATTTTTACAAAAAACCACAAGAACAACACGAATTTTTATTCACAAAAACAAAAAACTATACCTAGGTATGTGTTAGTCCCTTCTGGGACCATATCAATACATCCGTAAATAGACAATAAATATTAGCAAGTTAAAATCTGAAGGCCAATACAAAATATTTATTTAAATTCTTTACATCACCATTAATCAATTTATGCTTTAAATCAATTATCATGTTAAAAAAAAAAAATGTTCAAAATTCCAGAACCTGCCATCGACCGGATATTCACTATACAGCTTCAAGTATTATATTAAAACATCATATTCATAGATGAATGTCAGTCATTTTGACACCACTTCAACTTCAAAATTGCTCCCTAGACTAGAATAATGATTTTCATGAATAGCTAACGGCTAAAACAATCAACCCGACATCATCGGTCGGTCTGCCCTTAGCTGAGCTATGTCTCTTTATCACAATACATATACATTAAACCTCACCACACCCAGAGCTCTAGACAAACCAAAAAAATTTACATCCTTCAAAATCAGGACGACCAACCGATGACTATAATATGGATTGCTAGAATAACAACATTCGAACAAAAACAAACTTCAAAATAGAAGAACAAAAAAGACTACATATTTTGAATCTTTTTCTATTCTCACCGTTTCTCTCCCTCTGTTTCTCTCTTATGACAATATAAAGGACGAGAATTAAGAAAAAAAAAAATAAATCAGATCCTGCAAATAGTTATATACATAGATGAATGAATACAATAAAAACAAAAAAAAAAAAAAAGCAGATAATCGTTAGTAAATTATTTTTAATCGATTTCAGGTTAAACACTTAACTTGTCCATTCAGCTGGCAACAAAAAAAAATCCTTTATTCCTGGTTTTTCTTCTACTTATGTATAGGTAGGTATTTTTTTGGTATTTCTTTCTTCCTTTTTGGCAACATCCCATTTTGTCTGATGGTTTTGTCTCAGGGCAAGAGGTTAAGGAAATCCTCTATTCCTATGTATTTTTGTATGTTTCCGTTTCCGGCATCAAGCATCGTGAAAAGGTGTTGAGGAGAAAGAGAAAATCCTTTAAAAGCATTTGCCGATAATCGCTTGTCTGTGGAATTATTGAATTGGATTTCATTTGATGCGAAAGAAATAAGGATACTTTAGTGAACATCGTCTAACCCACCTCCCACATTGAAATTTTAAATTAAACAAAAGGCAAAACAGAATATAATTTTGCAGGATAATTTAATGTGTTTCGTGCTTAGCGAATTTGATTTAAATTGTTGAAGCTTTGCTGAAACGATTTGAAATTTTTCTTAGCTGGTTTAAAGCAGAAGCAGAAATAAATGCTGACTAAAAAAACAAGATTTTGCGATTATTATTGACTCCGCTTTAACGTCTTCGGTTTAAATAATTATAGGACTAATATTTTTAATCATTTATTTGATTTATTTGGTTTATTTTAGTTTCGTATTTTTTTTCGTATTGTGTTGTATTGTTTCCCCTAAGGGTTACAAGTCTCCCACCACACTCTCCTCTCTTCCCATCCCTTTCTCTTTACTCCTTCTCACAACCTCTAGTGACTTTATCCACTCTTCCCCCCTCCCTCCTTCGTCCATTATATCCATCATTTTTTCCCCTATTGATCTTCCTTTATCTTTGCCTGACCTGCATCTTTCTATTACATGTTCCCACGTCTCTTGTTCACCTTCACACACTCTGCACATTCTCTCTTTTTCTTGTTTCTAGTACCAACTTTCTCTCACCTCATTCCCTAGCCTGACTCTCGCTATTCTCTTTGTTCTGTCTGCCTTCCATCCCGCTGTCAAATATTGCGAGATCCACTCGGTCATTACTTCTTTATATCACCTGTTATATCTGCATTCCTTTATTAGTTCCCGTATTTCCTTCTCCTGCTCTCTTCTGTCTTCCCATTCTACTCCCTCGTATCCTGTCGTACTGTCCTCTCTTCCTTCCTTACCCCTCGTTCTCTCTTTCCCAGGTTCCCACCGTGATCCTCTCTAGCTTCCATCCTCTTCTCTCTCCCTCATCTCCTCTAAACATTCCCTCGCTATCTCGCTTCCTTTTCCACCTATTAATTCCTCTTCATAATTTATTTATTTTACATATTTATTTTATTTATTTTATTTATTTTATTTATTTTATTTATTTTATTTATTTTATTTATTTTATTTATTTTATTTATATTATTTATTTTATTTATTTTATTTATTTTATTTATTTTATTTATTTTATTTATTTTATTTATTTTATTTATTTTATTTATTTTATTTATTTTATTTATTTTATTTATTTATTTTATTATTTTATTTATTTTTATTTTTTATTATTTAATTGAATTTTACTCTACTTCTCTCCTGTCTATACGTTTTTCCTGCTGCAACCAGAATAATGTGACGGGCCCTACCACCTTCCATCCCTGAAGTTGTATGTAATTTAAGACCAATTTCAACCGGTACCTAAAAATATCTTTCATATTAAATCGTTCCCTATTATCCTACATAGCTTATCTGTGTAAATCATTTTAAAGGTAGTTAAAAAAACCCGTTTAGTGGTCGCACATTTTATAATTAAAACACAAAACAACCTTTTGTTTTGATGTTATTACAAAAAGCCTTGTTTTGCGACCTTTATACCCCTATAGGCATTTAAATTTTGAAAAACCATTAATTCATTACGCGTTGTAAATGCCCACATAAAAACCTCTTAAAATTCAAAACAAGAGCTATTAACCTTTTTTATAGAAACCCCGTTTACCACAACAAATCAATTCGACAAAATTACGTACATGATTATAAAACCTAATTTAGAAGTACATATACAATACATACATACCTATATAGGTAGGTATGTGTATTATCATTTCCTCTTTGATAGAAACAAAACCCTATATTAGTGGTTTGTTCCAGTGGGAACAAAATGTTTCCACACATACTCGTACAACAAACAAAAAAAGTCATAAAATGTCAAATTTCATTACCTACTTTTTCCGCTAGAATGTTTTTTTTTTTTTTTTTGGTTTTTTATTTTTATTTTTTTATAGAAACAATCTTTGGTTCCTTTTACATAAACATGTATTATATCCCTTTTGGTATTAAATAGAAAAAAAAAAAAAAAGTTTATCATGATGATGTCCTTTGCCAAAGGATGTGGTATTGAAATTCAAAATTATGTAAAAGAAAAACTTTTGGTTATGAAAAAGTTTAAAAATGTTTAAAATTTTTTTTTTTTTGAAACAAAATTTTATTATGTGATTTTTTGTGCGTTGTTTTGTCTTCTTCGTAGTAAAAAAAAAAAAAAAAACTTTACATTGTTTGCCAAAGAGCTAAAGTTACAATATAGCTACTTTTAAGATAAAATATTGAAAAGATGTTAAAAAGAAAGAAGTCAAGCCATTCAAAATTTTTCTTTCTAAAATAAAAGAAGTTCTTCTTCTTGTGATGGGTCTGAAACCCGTGAAAGTGTGGAAAGTACATTATTTAGTTCTTAAAAGGATTTTGTTTTCAGTTCAATGAATATTCATTTTTTATGTTTAATAACACTTTCCGTCAACGCACTTAGGGGTATTTTGTATTTACACCGAAAAATTGTAAAAAAAGTCTAATAAACTTAAGTAATATACTGTTGACAGTTATTTCTTTTAATATGTATGAGTATGACACATAAAATTTTATACAAGTTGCAAAATATGGAAAATATTATATATAGGTATTATATGAAATTTGACATCTTTAGTTTAAATAACAATTCTGGTATGTAAACAGAATTTCTGCCAGAAAACTGTCTAAATAATGGACCTAGGTTAAATATTTATTTTTATTTATTAATTAAATTCCCATTGGAAGTTATTGTAATTGGTCCGATTTGTCGAATTGAAAATTTTGACATTTCACGAGGTTTCGAGGTCCCAGGAATCCGAATCCTTCATTTTTAGAGAAATGTCTGTATGTGTGTGTATGTACGTTCGTGAGCCTTTCTATATCGTTCACTGTATCTCGAGAACGAATAGAGATATCGACCTCGAGTAAATTTTATTTTACAGACAATAACAAAACGAAGTGCAGAAAGGGTTCCAAAAAAAAAATTCAATCAGCGTTTTTTTTACTACAGTACCTAATTTAAAAAAAACAAAGTTGTAAAAAATGTTTAATTTCGAATATTTCGAGAATAAAAGATGTCATATACTTCAGGTTAATTTTATTCTACACATAATGACATAAAAAGGATTGAAAAGAATTTAAAAAAATCAGCGGGCAGTTTTTTTTAGATCAAAACAACATTCTAAAATTTTGTGAAAAACGTGTTTCGGTTGTAATATTTTGAGAACAAACAACAATATAAACTTCGGGATAATTTTATTCTATTCACGATGCCATATTTGGTTACTGATATAAATTTAAAAAAAAATTCATTTGACTTTTTTTTTTTTTGAAAACAAAAAAACAACAAGAAAATACTAAAAATCGTTAAAAAACGTTTTTCGGCTCGAATATTTTGAAAAAAAAAAACACTAGATTAGAAGCCGGTCCAATTTTATTTTTTTTATGGTTTTTTTTTTTTGTAAGCAAAAATATTTGCCAAAAATACAACTTAAATAGTTGAAAAATATAATACGCCCCAACTTTGGTTTTCACTTGATCGCATATTGAACATTTTGATAAGTACATAATTTCCTTATAACTAAATAACATTTGGTGTCCAGTTGCCATGGGCACCAATGGGAAATTTACAGTGTGGGTCGCACCCAGTCTCTTTTTTAATATGAACTTTCTGTACAATAAATATATAACTTTTGTCAAATAATAGCACTATGCTATGATTTTCCAAATTTTGTCAGTATCATATTTAATGGGAAGCAATTTTTAAGTATTTATTAATGCGGAGTAAAAAAATTATTTAAAACAAAATTAACCTACTTTTAGTAATTATTTAGAATATTTTTTTTAAATCCAATTTTTTTTTTTTATTTTCATATGCGATATATTAGTAGCCCATGGCTAATGGGTAGTGCGTTGGACTTCTACGCCGAAGGTCTTGGGTTCGATTCCCAGCCTATGCCACCTAAAGATAGACATTTTTTTCACGGGTAACTGCCTGTTGCGAGGAATTGACAAATCCTCAAAGAGTAGGTATCTCTTGTCATGAAAAAAGTGCTTCTTACCTTAGCCGTTCGGATTCGGCAAATAGGTTGGTAGGTAGGTCCCTTTATTCCTGCCAACAACACCCACACAGGAATAGTTGAGAGCTGTAAGTCACTAGGCCCTAGATGGTTCTACACGAACTGTCAATCAATTTATTTTCATATATGCGATATTATTACAAATTATTAGAAGCTATTGTGTAAAAAGTTTCATTAAAATCGGTTTAATAGATAATAAGATAGTCGAAAACAAAAAAAAATATTCTATGAGAGATAACATTTTTAATCGATAGATACAATTTTGTATCCCAATAATATGGTAGATCGTACACATAAACATTTTAATTAAAATTGTAGGAGGCGTTTTTGAGAAAAATGATATTTTCCATATCGATTTTAAACACTTGTATGGAAAGTACCGTTATATTTGGGCATACGATTAATTTTTATTTAAAATATATATAAAAACTAATATTTAATAAATATATAATAATCATAGCTAATATTTTAATAAAAATCGACCAAGTCGTTTTTGAATTATTTACGTTGAATTTTTGAAATTATTGAATTATCTGACCCAGATCATAAAGTAGAATTTGAACATGTTCTGCCAGACCATAATTCTTCTTAGTAATTTTTGTTTAATACAAATTTAATATTAATTTAATATATTAGAAAAATTATTATACATTTTTATAAAAAAAATAAAACACCTAAAATGGGAATTTCAAAAGATGTTACATATTATTTTGAACATTATTTTAAGTGTGTGTCTGTGGTCGTGCGTGCATATAAAGATGAAAGTTTAACATTTTGATAATGTGTTTCAGAAATAATTAACAATAATTAGTTTAACTTAGAGCGCCCGCATGGGGCCAGTAAGTTAGTTGTAAGTTATTGATAAGTAGGCTAGTTTTTATGAATTTTTGTCTAGCTTTAAGATATGTAGTTATAAGATTTGGAAAAAAATAAAAATGAATTAAAAATGAAAAAAAAAAAAAAAAAAAAAAAACAATAATTAAGGATGAACTTTATTAATATTGAATTTAATATTTTTGGAAAGGTAATTAAAAAAATATTTCAGTCGAATTTTACTAATTTTAGGAATTTTCAATTTATGTGTTTGTTTTTGTGTGCGATTTTATAAAAACACACATTATTTGAGATTTAATATAATAATATTTATTTTTTTTAGGAGTGGGTTTAAAATTTTAGAAATAATGATGAAAATTATTTACTACAGGATTTTTAGTGTGAAATTTTGATTTACCGAAACCACCAATAAACGTAGAAAATCCATATTGAAGAGTTAACAGATATTAGCTTATAATTTTTGGGCTTATAAGTTCTGTTTAATGTCGGTGGGTAAATACATTTTTTTTGTAAAGAGTTTTGTAGAGTTTTTACCATTTTCGTCCATAGTTTTTTTTTGTTATTATTAATTTTTTTTTTAAATTTAAAAATTATTTTGTATCAGAAGATATACTACACTTTCAAAATTAAACTACAGAAAAAAAACATTTAATTACTACGTCGGTCGTAGCGGTTCTCATTTCTGGAATGCAATAAATTTGACTTAAATAGGTTCAAAATAAAATAGCTCCTTTTTTTTAATTTTGTTTTGCTTGAGTGTGGTTAGATTAAAAACCACTAACGGACAATAAAAGACTGTCCCATAAAAACAAAATAAGTAACTCGCACTAAGTCCTTACCCATCATCCACCTACATACATATTATATTTTATAAGTACGACATTCAGTGCGTTTCGAAGTCGGGCCAATAAAATCACTAAAAACCGTTATCAACTATTGAAAATCACATCCCTTAGGCAACAAGGCCTTTATAACTATATACTTGGCATTAAACTGGTCGTGGTGGGTAGGATATAATAAAATTTTATTGAATCGTAAAGGATTTCAAAATTATTGCCATTCATGCATAAAAATCCTTTTTTTTCGTAAAATCCTTATTTGCAAAAAAAAAAAAAAAAACTAAAATAGAGAACAAAGAAAAAGTGGGGTAAAGTTTTTGTGTGAAAGGTTTTTTTTTTTTAGAATTAAAGTGCGTATAAGGATGGAGTGTGCAAGTGTGTTTGCCATCAGAGAGACCATCCAGGTAAAGAGTTTTTACTTTGTAAATATAAGTTCGAGCTAGACTTTGTTTAGCCTAATCGGTGAGCACGTTTTGTTTTGTTATCCTTAAAGAGGATAAGTGGTATATAGAGAAGAGATTTTTCGAAGGATATCTATTATTTTTTTTTTAACTCTTCCCCCTTTTCTCTTTTTCTATAAGAAAAATGGGCTGTTTACCTTATTAAAAATTGAGACATGCTGTGTGCTTTCGAAGGACTCACTATAAGACCTTTTATCTCGGTATTGATGGCGGGGTATAGAGAGGATGAAATATAGGAAAGTAATCGATTGGTGTATAACATACCGTCTGCTGATTTAAGCAGCACTTAGGCTAGAGGTTGGTATGATTGCCCGGTTGGATTTCAAGTGGATTTTTTTTTCTTAACATCAATATTTGAGTTTTTGCTTCTTTTTATATTTTTTTTTTTTTTTTTTTTTTGAAAATGACCTTCGAACAGAAATGAGATTTGTTTATTTGTGTGTACTTTTTTTTTTCTAGTTTGGGTTTATCTCATCAGCTAATCTCATTTTATTTTTTTAAATTAATGTAATTGAAAAGAAAAATACAAAATTATTCAAATAGAAGAAGGAAAAGCTTGAGTTTGCTATGAGTAAATTTTTGATATAATATTAATTAATTAGAAAAGCCCAGAAATTTTCGAATGGCCTTCAGTAATTGAAAAAGTGTAAAATACAAAAAAATAGGTAAGGACTTGGAGTGAGTTCTTATCGAACCCTAAAGGAAGTAATTGCTCCTTTATCAAATGCTTTTTCTGTAAAAAAAAAAAAAATTGTTCCTTCTAATTTCCTAAAACAAATTCACAAAGTATTTTGCATTCGAGCATTTGACATGAAGTTCGAACCTAAATAACATTGATTAAAATTTCCAGCCACTTAAACATTGTTGGCTTATTACTGTCACAGGAAATTGATTTTTCAAAAACTCTACTTCACTTCAGAAAATTCTATATGTACTCTATACACAATGCACTCTATGAAAGTATGAAAGCTTCAAGCTTTGCTTCATACACAACATAAACATAAAACATATAAAGTAGGTTGGCAATGGCATAGTCATATAGAGCTATACATAAAGCGAGCTTTGTTTTTATAACTTGCACCATTATTAGAACAGGCAAACGTCCCGTCTAGCTATATAGTTAGCATATAGTCGTCCACTCCAGAATTCACATGAATAATTCATTCCGTTCGATTAGTTTCCGTTTCGATTTCATTTAATCAAAACATCGGAACATTGTAATGAATGAGCGCTCGATACTCCGCATATAAAGAGCACCATCAGATAGTTATTTATATGTGCTTCACATATAGGTATACATCTCCTGGTGAAGTCGACCGCCGCCGCCGTTAGCCGTCCAACCAATATACAACCACCCCCCACAAACAGCCACTCATATCGCCCATATAAAAATACTAGCAATCGAAATGAGGGTTTTATGAATGATCCTTCAAAAGGAGGCGAAAGAAAACAAAAAAACATTGGCGGGCAAGGGACATACATACATAAAAGAAGACTTGAAAATTCACAACACAACCCCTTAGCTGCATAAACACAAACAAAAAATATAATCAAAGTTTGGGGCGGGAGCGAAAAAATCGAAAACATATGCGGACAGACATTTAAAGTGAATTGAATTATCCTTTGAGAACAAAAATGCCACAAAAAAGGGGGTGGTTCATGCTTAACTCATGGCGGCACATATAGCAAAAAGTGTGGTATGCCATACGGGTTTTTTTAATATGCGTTCCATGATGGCACGCATGGAGTCAAGCGGGCTGTGCATACCTTCAGTGCAAGGGTAGCGGGTGCCTGCCTGAGACAGGAGACATTGTAGAAAATTTTCAAATCAAACAATCGCCACAATGAAAGGGAAATTTTTCAATTCGAGTGCAAGCTGAAAACACACACTTTTATACGAGTCAACCATTTAGCGGAAATAGGTAGGTATATTCTAAACGACCGACGACGACGCACCACGCGACGTTCTTAAGTTGAGGAAAATGAAAGCTATAGAAACCGTTTGTTTAGAATGGAGTAGGTTAAGGGAGAGCAGGGACGGATTTACTGTGAGTACTGTGAGTATAATACGAAGGAGGACACTCATGGTGGGGAAGAGACAAAATTTTGAGAAGACTTGTATAATGGGTATTCTAAATAATAAGTTTGAAAAACCATTTTTGATTTTATGAAATGGAAAGCTGTGAATATCTCGATAACTATATCTTTTCATAAAAAAAATGCCAAGCTAAAAATTATACCTTATAAAGTTTTACACACAAAAGTTCCTAATTTTTTTTTCGTAAGAGCAATAGATTTTGAGACAAAACGTGCGTAAACGTTACAATATCAGTTCTTCGTTTTAAAGTACTTTCTTCCACATATAACACTTCGGGCTAAGATACAAAGCGCGTTTGCGTATGTTTCTTATCAAAATAAATTGCTCTTACGAAAAAAAGTGTTGCCATTGCTCTTACTAAAATAAGTGTTGCCATTTTTTTGTATGTAAAATTTTAAATACTACAAATTTTGACTTGACTTTTACTCTCATTCATTAAATTTTTTTTTGTAAGAGCACCGGACTTTGAAAAAAAAGACTTTTTTTAAGAAAAACGTACGTAAACGTTACAAGATGAGTTTTTTGTTTTAACGTATTTTTACCAAAATCCCTTCAGTGTGGGGTGTAGTTGGATATAGGAAGATTTGCGTATGTTTTTCTCAAACTATATATTGCTCTACCGAAAAAGGTGTTGCCAATTTTTTTTATTTGCAGAATATTTTGACATTTCATCGATACTTTATTTTAGTACAAACAAAAGTGTAAGAAATCGATCTTAGAGTTAAATTAAATTAAGGTGAACTCAAGTTTATCTTCAAAATTTTTAAAATTTTCTGCGCCTTATTTTAAACCACATCTGTTATGCACAAATCCAGCCATTACAATTATAGATCTGAAATGACTAAGCGCTAGCGGCCAGATGCGGAATTCCTTCACCCTAGATTGCATGGCATAACAGAATATAATTCCAACGATATTATACGTATATATTAAAAAAAAAAACCTAGACTTCGACACGCCATTCCGCGCTTTGATGGCATTCCACGATAAACGTAGCCCGCGAGCCTCCAATTCTACCACCACCACCGGTATTATCCCAGGAATGTGAATCCAAATGAATACCATTTTTTTTTTATAGGTAAACGATTCCAATACCAATTTTTATGAAGAAACATCGTTAAGGGTTTGGTTTGGTTTGGTTTTGGATTGGAAGACTGAAGAGGGCGTCTCATAGCAGCCGTCTCGAAATATACTATACCGTCGACTTATTAATAGGTTTGTTTGTTTTTGTTATTGCTCGTGTTTGCAGAGGTCGTTTTCCGGTACGTCGTCGTCGTCGTTGTTGAACTTAAAGAATTGTAGTCATAGCTTCGTCGACGACACGTCACAGAGCTTTGTTATTTTCCACAGATAAGTTTATATTATATGTGCGACGAGTATGTGCGGCGAGGGGTCCGCCGCACTCTTGTTAAATGTTTACATTTGGTTCTATATCCCCCCGTCACAAATAATAATATGACCCTGAATATTGCCTTCAGTGGAAGTATTATGACATTTCTTTGCTTTTGCCAATGCTATCATGGCGTCGGTCGCATCGTTGCCAACCCCAACTCCATCATAACAATCCCCCGTTGTTTCTTCCCTTGTAATAGCGCTAAGTTTGATTTATTTGATTTTATGAGTGCGTCTGCAAAGTGGTAAGGAGCTATTTGGACTCTGATGTGCATATGGCTTGACTTGACTTCGAAGTTATAGGTCTGGTCTGGTATAGGATATGCCTAGCCCGAAGGATGTTTTCGTTTTATTACAATTTTCCAATTTCATTTAGTTAGGTATTATAAATGAAACAATTGCATGTGCGACGGATGACTGTTGGCTGAGTTGGGACGGAATTGGTATATCTATCTACATATATAGGGTTGATATACAATGTGGGGTGCATTTTGAAGAACTATTGGACTCAATTGGAAATTAGCGTATTTATGGTTTTGTTCTTTGTTTGTTTTTTGGTAAGCTCTATTCAAAGGGGGGAGTAGAGTATATCATCAACTTATAATATAGAGAAGTACATATAAATGTATACATATGTATCTATGGGTATAATAGATTCTTAAGTGATTCTTTGATATAATGCTGGATATTGTAACAAAAAAATATACCTTGATAGAAATGCTTACTTCTCTTTGAGGTTTAAGGAATTTAATTTCTTTCTTTCTTCGTTGGTCTCTTTTATAAATGAAGGGTGTTTTTTTTAGAGGTATAGAAATTTGAAATGGAATAAAACAAATATGATTTTTTTAAAGTGACATGAAATTTACTTTATTCGAAAGATAATCTTCTGGTACTATAATTTAAATATGATGACCGCCATAGCTGGCTCGGACGTAGTCTAATCGGGAGGTCCAATTTTCGTTGACTTTTCCCAACATTTGTGGCCATATATCGGCAATAACGCGGAGAATGTAGTCCTCCAAGTGGTCAATCGTTTCGGGCTTATCGGCGTAGACTAGCGACTTCTCATATCCCCACAGAAAATAGTAAAGCGGCGTTAAATCACACGATCTTGGAGGCCAATTCACGGGTCCGTAACGTGAAACTATGCGGTTACCAAACGTTTCCTTCAATAAATCAATTGTGGCACGAGCTATGTGACATGTTGCGCCGTCTTGTTGAAACCATAGCTCCTGCACATCATGGTTGTTCAATTGATGAATGAAAAGGTCAGTAATCATGCGCTCTATAGCGGTCACCATTGACTGTAAAGTTCTGGCCAGCATCGTTTTTAAAGAAGTACGGACCAATTATTCCACCAACCAGTCAGTTTTTGTGGATGTAACGGTGTCTCAACATACACTTGAGGATTATCATCACTCCAAATACGGCAGTTTTGTTTATTGACGTATCCATTCAACCAAAAGTAAGCTTCATCGATCGCATCGCTTAACAAAATTGTCTTGTGAAAATCGGGATAAACGGCGATTTTGGGCCCATTCACCGAATCTACGCCTTGCTAGGTGATCCTGTGGCTTCAATTCTTGAAATGCCAAACAAAATTAAAAATAAATCACTTGACAGCTGACAAAATGGCCGCCAGTTAAAATAGTGTTGCCAACTTAAAGTTCTATACCTCTAAAAATACACAATGATTCATGGAAGAAAAATAAGAATCGTATCACAGCAAAACGTTTTTTTTTTTTAATTGTTTTTATTGTTCGTAAGTTTTTTATTTTTTTTTTTAACTTGCACTAGAAACTTAGTTGGGAAGGTGGCATTTTCTAGATCATCATAGCGACAGAGCAAACTAAGAAACAAATTAGCAAACCGACAAAGTTGTAAAACGACAAAGTGGCAAAGCAACAAAGTGGCAAAGCAACGAAGTGGCAAATTGGTAAAGCAACAAAGTGCCAAGGCGACAACGAGGTAAAGTGGTAAAACGACTAGCTGCAAAGTGAAAAGTGGAAAAAAAATCATTAAGAGCTATTTTCAACCTCTGCCACTCTGACAAAGCAATAAAGTGACGAAACGACATAGCGGCAACCAAAAAGCGACAAATAGTTGCAAAGCAATAAATTGACGAAGCGATTAAGTGGCAAGGCGCCAAAGTGACAAAGAGATAAAGACACAAAATGACATAATGGCAGCCAAAAACCGACATACTGGCAAAGCAACAAAAGTGGTAAAGCGACAAATTACAAAAACGACATAATGAAATAGATATAGCCAAAAGCGACATAGTAGCAAAGTAATCAATTGGTGAAGCGACAAAATAGCAAAGCAACAAAGTAGTAAAGCGACAAACAGCGCCATCCAAAAAGCTACAAAGTGCCAAAGCAATAAAATGGAGAAGCGACAAAGTAACAATGTGGCAAAGAGACAAAGCAATATAGCGGCAGCAACGAAGCGGAAAAGTTGCGAAGCAACAAAGTGGCAAAGCGGCATAGCTGCAAAGTGAAAAAGTCGAAAAATAAAATAATTGAAAGCTTTATTTAACCTAGAGTTAAAAATTTATTATTCCAACAAAAAAAAAAGATATCACATAAAAAAAAACTTACTTCCAAAAAATCTCTTATTTAATATTTATTTTTGATATTTTGTATATTTTGTAAACCTTACTGAAAATAAATAGATACTAGAAAAAGATTCTCCAAAAAGAAATTTCTTTATAACTTTTTCTTTATTAAATACAATTTTCGAATCCCAAAAAAAATGCTCCTATAATAACGACTTCCTTAAACCTACTTTATTTCCAGGGTTAAAATACCCATTAAAAGACTCAAAAAGAACTTAAGCACCCAATCAACGCCCAACTCATCAAAGTACTCCATGTCAACAATCTAATTATCTACTCCCTAACGCCCGTATGGCTGCCTTTCATCACCTTAACTTAAATGTTGTGTGTTCTTTTGAACCCAAATATTTACTATAGATCACATGTTGCGCGGCATTCTATTGCATACATATACAACACATATACATTTGATTTATGACGATGACCAGTTCGTCATGTCATGTTAGACCGAATATAATCTCAACCGAATCCCTGGGTATTCCCTAAAAATCCGAAAAATCCAACAACGATTACGTCCGCACCCCCAAAAGGCCAAAACAATCTCCCCGAAGTCATTACCCCCGAACCACCATATATGTATGTATATGTACATATAATACCACCACCTCTGGGGATTATACCTACTCTCAGCTCGTCTAACCAAACTATTTACAATATAGGGCTATATGGATCTGCTTACATACGTTATACGTTTCCTGGGCCAAAAGTAAAGTAAAAAGAAATCTATTCTCATTTTATGGTTAATTTCTGCTCGATATCCGCTGCTGCTGCTGCTGCCGGTCGACCGAAGCTTCGTCGTCGTCGTCAAAAACTTAGGGGAATGTTTGGGTGGTAGGTATATATGATTGATGAAAATACGATTGACAAGTGAAGTTAGGCTGGCTTGTCCCATCCGAAGCTGATATTATATTCCATTCACTTTTTGACTGAATCATTGTGCAATTATTCGACAGGCTAAATTAGGTACATGACGATGACGATTGTGGTGGCTTCCTTCAACGAACGGTCTCGAAGTTAATCGAAAAACTTTCGCAAAGAAAATAATTTTTCAATCAAAGTCAAGTCCCATAGTATTTATAATCAACTCTGATGCCAATACCGCTAATCTACGAGTATTAAAGATGTTAAGTTGATTGACGTTCTTGTATCATGCGAGACTTGTTTCACCGACAGAAAAAAGAAAAAACAGTTACAAATTGTAAAAATGGCGCCCTTGCAATATAATACCTATACACTATACAGCGCATCAGCAGTAAAATGTAATGTTATACAACAATAACGGAATGATTCTTTTTTATTGCTTAATAATAATATAATATGGTGTTAATGATGATACAAGGGAAACGGAAACGGATAGAGGCATTGCATTAATCAATTTAAATCCCATTGGCCCGCAAGCAAAACCGACCGTTCCGACGTTACGCTCTTCGTCGTCGTTGACGTGTCAGAGTGATATCGATTCTCAACTCAAGTATCGCAAGCCTAAATGATGATGGTGAAATCCCGATTAAAAAAAAAAAAATATGAATATATGTATATATGTAGATGAACCTGTACAGTACATATACATACATAGTTATAATCGGAATCGCGCGAAGCAAAATTAAGCAGAATACTGCGGGCTGATCTGATTGCACGCTGCCGCGAAAACAATTCCCGTTTAATGTTAATAAATTAACGTAATTATGTTAATTGCAGATGGGAAATGTTCAACCGTTAACTTTGTAGTGTGTGAAATTGAATTGGAACGAATTGAAATGACCATAATGCGATTGTGGGGCGTGAAATGAATGCGACCAACTGATGGCGTCCGCCCTGCCCTATACCAATATAATACCTACAACATCTCCCACCCCAATATTTGGCCCATCGAATGGAATGCAAGTTATGGAATGAGGTTAATCAGGATCTGTTTTGTAGTTCTTCAAGAGCATTTTAATTGGCATTGTTTCAAGTGACCCAGATGTCTGATGTATAAATATATAAAAAGTGGTGGGAGGGGGTTGATGGGTGCGATAAAGGGACATGTTTTTTGGAGAAGACTCTTAACTCATTTCAATGGGGAGAGTAAATACGGTAAATAATGTATTGTGCTAATGGAATGGACATTTATGGATAACAAGTACCACTTATGTTACTTTATGCATAAATTCCATTCGGTTCATTCAACTTTTGTATTTTAAATAATTTTATAATCGATTTCGTTATTTTAATATTTTTATGTCACAATATAAGAATCTATTATTTTATCGCATATCGACCATTTTATAAATTTAAATTGAAGTCTCCTGGTAGGGGCATTTAGGTAGATATATCTAGTGGACTTTTTTTAAAATATCCTTAGCCCGAAAAAGAAAATTATGTATAATGGGTGCTTCATTTAGAAGTATGTACTTTTAAAAAAATATACACTGGACTTTTACGCCGAAGGTCTTGGGTTCGAATCCCAGCCTATGCCACCTAAAAAAAATCAGAAATGTTTTTCATGGGTTACTGCCTCTTGCGAGGAATTGACAAATCATCCAAGAGTATATTTTGTCATGGAAAAGTACTTCTCACCCTATCGGTTCGGATTCGGCAGAAAATTGTAGGTCCACGCCCCAAAGGGGAGGGGGGGGGTAATTTGGTTTTATAGCTGGGAAATTTAAAATTATGCTGCATTACACTTCATTTGGAAAAATCTATGCTTCTTGTATTTCCAACCTCGGAGATATATTTCTGAACGCATCCAGGATCTGTCATTCATCAATCAAATGCCATGAATGACTTGCTGATAAAAAAGAAATCATCTGGATTTAAAAAAAAAACGAAATGAGACAGAAGTTTTCTAAATTTTAACCTGACAGAAAAATTGTGCGCCTTCTGTCACACCCCCTTTTCTTATAATTGAGTTTTTTTTTCCTTATGTGTTAATAGTTTTCTTTGAAAGCTGAATTTTGTAGCTTAAAAACTGTTCAATAGGTGTCGCTGTGAAGCGCTGGTAGCTATACAGGGTCATTCATTTTTCGGTTTCGAAATTAAAGCTAAACAAAACACACACAGGGATACATTTTTGATGAAAATTTTATTTCATTATAAAGTTTGGACTTTGGCGTTAAGTGTGATAAGCAATATCATTCTAATGGCTGCCTCGAGGAGATTCGCAGCATGCGATTTTTTTGAGGTAATTTTTAACCACTTTTTCGCACATTTCTGGTGGTTGGTTCTAAATGCGTCTATATAGAGTTCGGGGATTATTCACGTAAACACGGTCTTTTGCGTAGCCTTACAGAAAAAAATCTACTGGTATTAAATCGCATGATCTTGATGGCCAATTGACGTCGCCAAAACGTGAAATTACGCGATCAGGAAACTTCTTACGCAATAAAGCCTTAATTGGTCGTGTTGTGTAGCTTGTTGCCAAGTCTTGTTGGAATCACATATTGTCCAAGTCATGATCTTCAATCGCAGGCAAAAAAAAATCGGTTAATTTCTGCGAATGCAACGCCTGGAAATTGATAAATTCGGATCATCATCAGCAACACTTGCAATAGCAATATTTTCGACTGAGCCTGCATTACGATGATGCATAATGGCCTTATGACATCAATAACGGTTCCACTTTCTTCAAATTTCTTCACAAAGCACAAAAAGTCGCTATGTTTGAATCAGCCTTTCGTATTGCATATATTTATTTCCAATAAGTTTACCAAAAGTCAAATTGGATTTAGCAGGGTTTAATACTCTTAAGCGGACGACCGACCAACGGTTCGTTATTTTGTACTAACTCATTTTCAAAAAAGGAGTAACTCATATTACCGTCTCATATCAAAATTTTGTCCATCACAAGCACTTTAAGTGACACATCTAATATAGCGCCTTTTAACCCTTGATAATATAATAGTCATATCGCTTTAGAGTGCTGAGTAATTGCTCCATGTCTGGCTTTTCTCTCTTTTCTCGCGATTGATGTTTGAAAAATAAAAAGAAAACAAAATTCCTGCACATTCTTTCGATATAGCTATGTATATCCCTTTTGCCTATCTGTATTTATAGAGGAATACAAAATACAAATACCCACACTTCGATTGCCATTACCACTTAGTGCATCGATTAAGTGCCGCACCATGACGCAATTGGATTAAATTGAAAAATTCTTGTTGTTGCTGTTAGATATAGATATATGTATGTAGGTACTATGGTATATACACAATTAGAGAAAAGTCATTACAGACACACAAACAATAAGACCATATCACAGGACTCAACGACGACGATGCTGACGACGATTCCATGGATCGAAACAGGACTAAAACTAATTGCATTACATCACTTATATTCTGCGCCGCCCTTTAAATCGGCAATCAAAAAAGGGTTGTATGATGTGCATCAGAGAAACTCCATCAGAGAGTTCTTGTTGTTGTTGGTTGTGTGGTGTGAGCTTTGGATGTCAGAGCTGATCCATCTATGCCGGCAGGGCCATTTGTCATATGGTCTTTGGGTGCTGGTCTCTATGACCGGGGCTTTTAAATATTTTATGTGTATGTGGGGATCGACTTCGATATTCCACCGACTGGCTTTTGACTCTTGGCTTGCAAGAAATTTCCAATAAACTTTTCAATTGATGATGAATTTCATCCCTTTTAGTAGAAACTGCATTTATCTCCGCTCTACTCTCAGCCCAGTCGTATTTTATATATATGTATGTTGCCCTGGGTCCATCAAGTCACGTATTATAGCCCACCAATATATGGTGCATTATGTTGTCAACTATTTTCTTAGAGTCGTCCCTCGGTCGTTTCAGCTGCTGCACCAAGCACCAAATAATAATATGTATACGTATTTAGGTATATGTATGTTGTTGTGACTTTTATTGGCCAACAGTTGAAGGGTAATATACCCGTTTGGTGGCCTTTGTGCTCGCGATGCATCCCGCATGACTTGTGTATCCTGCTTAATGTTGCATTTTATTAGTCTGAATATATTGATGGGGACCGACCAAAGCAGTAAAGATGCACACTATTTATATGTACCTAAGATTCCAAATATCCCAGACGACCAAACGACGACGACGGCGCACACAATTCAAAACTGCACTAACGAAACTTTATTGCAGAATATTTTTGTGATCAACAAAAGACCTTTATAGGGTGATTTGGCCCGATATGTTTAAAGACCCATATTATCGACCTGGCGGAACAAAATGGATATAATATCCTTAGTTATTTTCCATTGAAAATAATTTTATGATATCGTTAATTGTATTGTTTAGCTTGCAATTGGTATCCCTCAAAAAAAAAAAAAACAAACATTTTGATGTTTATGTGAAATCGAGCAAACATTTTGGACCATCTGGCCCAACTTCAAGTGGGTAATAAATTTTAAAGCAATTTTATTCTAATGGGAATTTATGGCGGATGTAATTGGGATGTTTTGTGGTGTGGATAGACGGACATATATTATTACACACATAGTAATTTAACATTGCACTTTTGTGGTTTGTATATCGGTGTTAAGTGATGCAAAGACCTTTGGGGTTTCTTCTTAAGTGAAATTATGGATGAATAAACGTATAAGAGAGGTAATAAAAATAAATACCATATACGTATGTACAAGTGGTCAGAAAATGAAAATTTAAACTTTGAGAGATGATGAAGTTTATAGGTAGGTATAAAACATTTAACTGGAATTGCTTGCTTGAGAGATGAAAAGATAGTTGTTTAAAAAGTTATTTATCTACATTCAGACAAACTATAACCACACACATACTCATACCCACACACACCCACACATAAATGGTTGAGTCTTGTATAAGTCATGAGCCTAGTTTTCTACAAATATCGATTTGTTTTGTGAATTAGGTGACTTGGCACTACTTTCGAATTTTATCTTCCCGAATTTTGAATTTATTTTCCTTACGAAAAAAAAGTTGATTTTTGCAAATAAAATTAACAGTACACGCAAAAACATTTGACTTAACAGAGTTTGATTTTTACTCGGTTAAAAACTGCTAAAAGTCTATTGGGCAAATACGTAAGTACCAGGTAGGTACTATTAATTTGTCTGGGATTTCTTTATTTGACAAGGCAAGTCTCTATTGAGTATTGACTTTGTCTATAGCGTCATCGCAGCGTATATAACAATATATATCCAACACAGTACGCAGGATTCAGGAAGCTTCAGTGTGGAATACTGCTTATTCAGCATCGATCGTGTGTTTCTCTTTCAGATGTTATTCCGATTTGTTCCAGAACGATTTAAGATATTGGAACCGCACATATGCACAAACAATTCTCTCCAATTCTGATTTTTTTTCTCTTCAGAAGCTTGACAATTATTTATTTTTCCCACACGGCTTGAAAGCTCATGTTATACATCCCTAGGAGACAGTTAGAGCTCTGCAAACCGTCATGTCTTCGTCAATCCTACTTTGGCTTATAGCTCTTTCATTAGTGGTCTGATTTCCAGAAATAATTATTTTCTGGTAGTTACAATGTGCATTTTTTTGTATGCTGAATCCCTAGATTTTCTTATACATATAGATTTTCGGTACCTTTTATTTCTGTAGCCATTTTAATTACTTTTATCATATCATACGCTGCGATGAACTTTACTTAAATTTTTGGGTTTTGCGTTAATAAGCCCCAAAGAAAAAATTAAATAAAGGACCCAAAACTATGCATACAAAACAATAAAAATAAAAATTGCCAAATTTTTGGGTGTCATTTCAGTTTTTTAATGAAATTAAACCCCCATGAATTTTGAAAAAAAAAAAAATTGGAGCCTTATTTTATATATCTAAAACATTCATGGTCTTATTTGTAAACGTTGTCTAACTTTAGACAACTGTCCCACTTTGGAAAATATGTTCAAAAAAGTATATTTCCACCAATTTGAAAATAGTTAGACAGTATCTAAGTAGACTGTCATTGTCTTTCTCAAAAAGTATTATGAAACTTCACTAATCGAGGACACAGAGTTTGCCGTATTATACCGCTTAGTGTGGACACTAGCAATCAAATCATGTATCAATGACCAATGTAAGGATCGTGTTGAAAACCATCAGCGAGCAAAACAATAGCTGACAAAAAAGAATCCAAACGAATTTTCATGTTGTATTCAGCAAACATTTTTGAATGCTTACAAGCCAACAGAATAGCTGACGAAAATCATGCTATTTTTGTCAGTTATTCCGTTGCTGTATTGTGCTGATTGCGCGATTTTTTTCAGCTACTCCGTTGCCTTGAAAGGATTGTGCTGAATACAAAATGAAAATTCAAGCGGGAGGAAAGCTACAAAGTGTCCATGCTGAAGCCAAATTGTAAAAGATTCAATGTAATTATTTTTATGACGGTATGAGGTATTATTTGATTTTCAAAAATAAAATTTTATATGACAAAAAAAAAAAACAAAAACAAATTGGAGTATTATTTCATTTAAAAAAAAATCAATAAATATGGAGAACAAAAATTGAGGTCCTATTTTATTTATTTATTGAGGATTTGAGGGTTTTTATTTCGTTAGGGACTTATTGCAAAGGATATAATTTCATTGTGATCATTCTATTTCAACTTTTTCTGTCTCAACTCCTTGTGCCTTATTTCTCGGATCCTCTGTTTTTATTTCAACTTTTTGGGTTTTATTTCCTTGGGCCTTACCTAATTCGCGGAGCCGATCTTTTTGCGCGATACGAAGCTCATTTAATCCTTAATACTGGATTATAAGTGACATTATCGTTGATTTATTTCCTTTCGTCAATTTTTGTAGCCCAGAAAACTAAGGCACAATCGATATTGTAACCTTTGTGAGTACGAGTTTTATTTTTCTGAAAATGTATTGTACAGTCTTACGAAGAAAAATATTGGAAAATTATTTGTGTCGAATTTTATAGTTAAACTTTTGCTCAAAAAACTCATAGTTTTCGAGATATTTACTTAATTAATCTTCTTTCTTGTATTTCGAATAGAAAATGTTGGACCTAAAGGAAACTTCCTATAAATTGCATTGTGATTGGGATGAAGTCATCAATTTGATTTGAAAGACTTTTGTTTTGGCAATGTTGTACCTTCTATATTACAAGATGATTGTTGCTGCAGATTGTCAACAATGCATTTTCTCCAATAATAACCAAGTATAATATAACAATAACATTGAAATTAATTATTTGGCATTGGAGCTGCATATCGTCAGAAAAAAAAACATCTTTTAGGGAGTAACACTAAATGCGAAATAATGTCATCAAATCATATTTCCTTCTCCTTACCAGGACAATTATTCTTTATAGAGTACCGTTTTGAAAAGAAGCAAGTCCATCGTCAGATTCCTAAAAGTTTCCAGGGTATCTTTCTCCACTAAATATACATATAACAGTTACTACGTTTTAAGCACTAGGGGCACTGCAGTGCCATTTTATTTCTATAACATCGTGCCATTTGTGTGCCATATGAAAAAACACAAATTCTTCTATATTATTCTGGTTCTTTACAATTTACAATATTACAATGTTTATTTTATATCATTTTATATACATCAAAATTCATATAACGTTATAACTAACTTTATATAATGCAAAAGGGTTTTGACTGAGATAACAGACGCCACTAAATTATATTCAGAGATAGCAGATGCCACTAAATTACAGTCTAAGCTGAGATAGCAGACATCACTAAATTACAGTCTGATATAGGCAGGGCCGGCTCCAGCCAAACTTGCGCCCTGTGCTAAATTTGTAGAAGGCTCCTCTTTTTAATATTTGTGCACATACATACATACATTCACTGATACACATGCATAAGACTTTTCCACATTACCCAGAAGGTAGACTTTCAATGAGTTTTTTTTTATCCCCGGTATCCCCGGTAGGTGATGTTAGTTAGTTTGCAAGAAATACACAAGACTTATCACTGCAGTTGTGATGGATGTTATTTTGAGATTATTTGAACAAGTTTTGTGGTTAAAATGCAAATGGTAGTACATATTTGTTTGCGCATGATCAGATTACATTTTCTTGCTCCTGGTAATGCGCCTCTAGAATTTTGCGCCCTATGCATTTGAACATCTTGCACATATAGTTGATCCGGCCCTGGATATAGGTCTGATTCGGGGTCGAGAAATTTTCTAATGTTCCGGAATTAAATCATTGTTAAGGCAAACTATGCTCAATTCGTCAACATGATGATTAATGCTATGGATAGTGTTCAATACTTTTAATGTTCGCGCACCATCCAAAGCTGCCAATTATAATAATTTTCGTTTTTTTTATATAATATTTGACAGACTTTTGACTAAAATAATTGACAATACGCAAATGATCTTAATAATAATATAACTTAATATGGAAATCAGGAGCCGTTGTTCAACAATAGAACCAATATAATTTCATTCCAAATTTTGTTAGGTACTAAATAATTAGGAACTTGATTAAATTGGAATTTTTGTTTATATTGTTGAAGACATTTTTGTCATTTCTTTGTATTTTTTTTATTTTAATTTTAATGTCAAAACAGGGTTTTTCTACTTCCCAAACATTTGGTAAGTGAAGTATCTTCTTTTTAAATTTTATAAGATGTTTTGGAAATGAAAATGAAGAACAATACCCACGCAAAGTGTCATATCCATAACCTTATTTATAAATTTTCTTTTCTAAAATGAAAATAATAAACAAAACAAAAGTATCTATCTATAGATGGTGTTCTGATGCCAAAAAGAGGACCAAACAATCGCAAATGCTTGTGACAACTTTGTGGAATCATCATCAAGTCAAGTGTCACGTAGTATATTATGCAACTTCTCAACTCCCTCCCTAAATACCACCAATTTAAAAGAATATATATATATTATGTACATAAATGTTGGTACCCCAAAAGAACTGGTGCAGCATGTGTCTGACAGTTCACCTTCACCGAGAGTTTAGTTTATTATATCAACCAAACCAGTTGTTGCTTTGACATGATATACCGGTTCACAAGAGAAGAGATATACATAGATATATATACCTAAGTATATATAATTTACAAAATCTGTCCACATAACAAAAAAAGAGCTTCTTCAAAAAGATACTCCAACAGAAAATCAAATTAACCATAATGGAGTTTAAGGATAAACAAAAAAAAAAAAAAAAAATTGAGCATACAGAGTTGTACGTGTGCGGCTTCGCTTTTTCAACCAAACGGTAGGTATTTGGATGCGGATATGGAATCTCTCGAAGTCGAAGCCTGTCAGTCACATATTGGAACGCACTCAAAACAAATAAAGGACTCAACGGAGATGACGTATGTACATTATGTGTGTATGTACCACCTAACTTGGTGTGGGGATACATCTTATTCTCAAACACCACCACAACTATACAACCATATTTCCATCGTTGTGCATGTCTCACGTTGCTATACTTTTTGAAATTAAGTAAATAATTGCTACTTAAAATTCTTGCATCGTTTTCACTTTGTGAGTTTGACTATATACTCAACTTTGGTGAGGAAGAGGAGGATGTGCTGGCTGGTGGGGGTGTCGTCAAATCCAAGCCCAGAGTCAGAATGATGTGTGAATTTCGTCAGGGCAAATTGCTTTGGAAGTTTTCTTTATTTTCTTTATTTTATTTGTTATTTTTTTTTTTTTTGAATTTCTACGATGCTATCGGTAGGTACTGGTTCAATGTTCTATAATATTATCTAAGAAGCTGTATGGTTATATTTATATGGTTATTGTAGAAACTTATGCGTGCTATGAATCAGCTGATTTATTTTTGAAAGAAAAATGGTAATTTTTTCGGGATGCAATGATGACTCATGAAGTACGTGTGGATTGCTGCCTGACCAATACCGCATATTTTGTTTATTGACGAAGCCATTCAGCCAGAAAAGAGCCTCATCGCTGAAGATGATTTTTCGATGAAAATCCGAATCATTTTCAAGTTGTTGCTCAGCCCAATTCAAGAACATACGACGCTTCTGGTGGTAGGCCAAGATCTTTTCGCAAAATTCGCCAAAACGACGTCACAGAGATGCCCAGCGATTGAGAACGACGTGTGGGAGACACATTTGGGCTTTCTGCAACTAAAGCCTCAGCGGCAGCAATATTCTCAACACTACGGGTACTTCTTTGTCTCACTGGCACGGAAACATTTTGTACTGTGCCTGTGGATTCAAATTTTTCCACTAGACGCTCAATTGTTGATCTGCTGGGACGATTATGACCACCATAAATTGGACGTAGCGCTCTTAACGTTGAGGCCACTGACTCCGAATTTCGGTAGTAAATTTTAATAATTTCGACTCGTTGTTGGCTCGTATATCTTTCCATCATGAAATGATGGCAAACCTTACTGAAGAGAAATGTCAAAATAGCGGCAAGAAATATGGCGTCGTTTGCTGTCCCTGTTGCTCTACTTTTGTAGCGTCCCTGTTGAAAAACCCTTTATATTATTCAGATATTTCATCATGTTTTTATAAACTGGCTCTTGTTGTTCAAAACTAAAACGTTGAAATTTCTTTTAAATCTTAAATTCTCTCATAAAAATGTGATCAGACATTAAAGAAGTCACTTTGAAGGTTTCAGCGTTTATAATATACATAAGTTCATCTATACAAGAAACATACATTATTATATTTATATACGTGAAGTAAAGCAACCAACATGCACGGACGCACAGACTTTCAATTAAGCTAAAGCTGATTCGATAAACATTAAATATACCCAATATAGACGGAGCAATGATTAAGCCAGCACATATTATATGACCTAAAACCCTGAACCTCATTCATCCATTGTTAAACCTAATTTTCCTTCCAATATACATATGTAGTATGTACCAACCTATATATTCAGTCTAAGACTCCGTTCGGTAGGTAACTTTGTGCAAAATTAGCAATTTTATGAAATAATGTTCAATGTAAATATAGGTATAGACGAATTCTATACCTATCTATACTCGTAAGTCGTATAATATAGTCGTAATTAATTCACCAATTTGAGGATGGATCCTTGTCTTAATTTTATCTTTATACATATGTGTGTGTGTGTGAAGAATGTTATACAAATATGTCTTGTCTATGTATATTCTATCTGTGTCAGCAAAATGTTAACTTGTGATGATAGCATCATCATCTTCATCTATTTATTCAAACTTTAGGTAACTTCGCCAAGATAAGTCGTCAATTTTATTTGAATGGGACTTTGAATAACATCAGACGCAGCCTAAACAACTCGAACATCATCTTCGTGAAAGGATGATGATGATGATGATGGGTACAGAATCTCAGTCGTATATTTATATTCGTTATATAAGAACTAAGAACTTAACGCTTTTCTGTCTTGTATTTTAATCAAAGAAAGGTCATGTTTTAGTGCGTATTGACAGAGAAGTCGTCGTCTAATACCTGTCCTGGTCCCGGTTTCGGTATTGGTCTCGGTCCCGGCTTAGTGGCATCATCATCATCATTATTGGAATAGGGTTTAGGATAGGGTAGGGTAGGGTAGGTTAGGTTGGGTTGGTTATATATCCCCTCACTGTTGCGTTACTAATGAAGTTATACCCTTTCTTTTTCTCTCTAGCTTTTATATCTATATCTGAGTTTGGGTATCTTTTGCTAACTAAAAGTGTTTATTCAACATTTAATCTCTATAAATTGTTTTCTTTTGTTTTAATACAAAAAGTTCTCTTTTGCATTTTGGGTTAGGTTATACCTATATAGGGTTGATTGTATTATAAGGCACAGAGGTTCAAGCTTGGTGTTCCTTCCATTGTGTTTTATTCCTCAAAGCTATAAATATGTACCTTACTTAACTCACCCAAATACACAAAACTCACCTTCCCTTCCCAACACCAACCCACAACTCGTACAGAAAGTACAAAATTTACAATCAGAAAAGTGAAGAGAGGTGAATATTTAAAATTAAGGACACTATTGTTCGTTGTAATTAGTCCCATTATAAGAGAGGGATTCTAAATTGCCTTATCAAATGGCATTTCATTTGCACAAAATGCTTTTTAACACTTTCAAGGGAATGAGTTTTTTTTTTTTTTAATTTTTTTTTAAGTAAAGGAGTCATTTTCTCTTATACATACCTATATGTAAATAATATTCTCCTCGTTGAGTTTTTTTTATAAGCATAGAGAAAAGGTTACAAATAATTGGTTTGGTTAGAAATATTCATTAGGAAGTCTTTTGTCTAAAATCTAATCGTTGATAATATATAGAGATGATTTTTGGAAAACACGGAAATCTATTTAATTGAAAACATTTAATTTTTAATAAGAGAGACAGATTTAGTCATGAAAATCACCTATAAAATAATGGAATATCTCAATCATAAAAATAACATCTATTAATAAACGCTTTTAGTACTAATTTAAAATGGCACTATAATCCAGTGTAAACCTAAGACTAACTTATCTTACCCAATGAGGTTCTCTAGCCAACTCGATCTGTAGCTAGATATCACCAGTTTCACACTTCAAGTTGGTTTTGAGGTGAGGTGAGGCGTGAGTCATGGTCTTTCTTTATGGCTGCGGCGGCGGTGGCGCGGCGCGGCGGCCCTCGAAAATGCTGGACTGACTCAAAAATGATCGGGGCTGGAGCATAGGTGATTTTTTCCAACCAGTATCTCAGTGAGTGGAAGTTTAAATATTTAAATAATTCACTATTAATAAATTGAAATTAAATATGAATTATCGTTAATCAGTGAGTAAAGTGTAAAGTCTTACCAATAAGTCAAAATTAAGTTAAATCAAAAAGATTTAATTGAATTTTATTAAAACAAAAACAATTTCTGTCTCATTTATAAACCTTGTCTAACTTTAGACAACTGTCCAACTTTAGAAAATGAGTTCAAAAACCTTGTTTAGTGTTGTCTTTTAGCTGCCTAACTTAGACACTATAGTAGACTGTCTTAATCGTGAATAATATAATATTAATTTTTATTAAATAAAGCATATTTCCACCAATTTGAAAATAGTTAGATAGTGTCTAAGTAGACAAAAATCTATTATATACGATTGTATATTTTCTATTATTTTAGTTGTTTGGAAAATTGAAGTTATCGCTAGACAAAAGGTTCAAAACATCAACATAAATGTCAATAATTTTAACAATAAATACATATTATAATATAAAGGAAAATTTAATGGGTTCTACCAGCCTAGAACTCTGAGATCAAAATTCAAGAATCTTTTTTGAATACGTTCAATTCTTTATTTATTGCATTGCAGCTGTAATAGGAAGACCACACATGGCAAACATACCTTCTCCCTATGTGATGGGTTTAACGGATGAGGTAATGAGTTGTTTGATAACAAAGGGGTCAGAAAACATAAGTGATTACCTTTTAATCCAATTTGAGTACTTTAAAACTGACGGGAAATCATTAACAAATAATATAAAAAGAATTGGACCTAAATGACTGTCCTGTGGCACTTCAGAATTCACAACAAAACTTTTTGAATGATAAAAATAATAATATTACATATAACAATAATAAGCCATTAAAATTCACAGAATAGGATCTGTTAAGCTAAATAGACCAAACAAAGATTGACGCAAAGTTTAGACGATTTAATTACTACGATGAGTATTTTTTATTATGCTGCTTGGTTGGAAACAAGATTCGGAACAGGCATCGTTTTGTATTGAAAATAAAATAATTATGATAATGTTAATATTTAAATATAAAAAAATAATAATAATAAATTTGTCGGCGGGATAGCTCGTGTAGAACCAGGGCTTGGTGACTTCCAACTCTTAACCATTTCTGTGTGAGAGTTGGCAGGAATAGATATGAAATATTTAAATATGGCTTTCTTTAAATGTCAATTAAGAACCAATTTTGCCCCCGATATTAAAAATAAATAATTTTATTTTTTTTATACTCCTCTTCTCTCCTCTCCTCTCCTCTATGGTATGATAAGTATACAGACATAACTTAGTTACATTACTTACGGAAAATCAAAACTTTAAAAAATAATCAAGTCCTTGAAACAATTGAATACATAGACAATTTATTCCATCACTCTTTAAGTTTTCCTCGCTTAACCACACATGTTTTCACTTATATATAAGTATGTATGTTTATATACGGCAGCGTGCGTATAGTATAGTAAGTGTTATGACTTTAATGAAGAACTTAATATATATACTCATTACATGAAGTAGGTATATATGCATTATTTTCCATTTGCTCAAGGATATCAACTTCCTACCAAAAATATGCTTGAAAACTTAAGACTTTTGCAAAGAGAAAAGTGATTCTGGGCCTTGTTTTGTCACGTGAATAAGTTTATCTGTACCGAAAAATGAAATGATGTCATTTTTTTAGGATAGCATGTTGTTTGTGTTGATTCTGTAGAGCTTTTAAGCTTTTAAGCTTTTTACACTTTTTAAGTCTTAAGTCAAACTTCAACTTTATCATTTTTGTGCAAAAATCCAGAGAAGAAATGAGAAAAATCACTTTTTTGGCTTCTTAAATTTGGTTCAAACCTTGACATTTTTAGTATGTAAACACTATGTCAAAGGATTAAGAGTCCCTATGAGCTCTGAATAGATCAGATCTGGAAGTTAAAGAATTTTAATAAGTTAGTCCTAGATCTTCGCATGAGGTTGATCACTGGTAAACTCGGTACGCTCGGTAAATTCGATAAGCTTGGTAAGCCCAGTAAGCTTAGTAGCTCGTTAAATTCGGTATAAGCCCGATAAACTTGGTGAAGGCATAAAATTGGTAAACCATTCCATTCTTGCATTTAAATTAAAATGTTACTCTGATAAACAACCTCCAGCTAACAGGTTAAAATAATTAAAAAATACTTTATCACCGAATAGAGTTTTATCTCATACTTATGTTTTTTTGATTCACCTTGATTTAAAGTAGTTCATTGAGTTTTTTTTTATTCATTCAATGTTTATTTTGTAACGATTTTTTTAATAAATTATTTGACTTATTTTGATAGCTTTATATGTCTACATTTTTATTCATTGTTTGCTATTTGCACAATGCCTTTTTTCATTGTTTTCTTCCTTCAACAAAATGAAAAAAAAAAAAAAAAAAAAAAAAAAACACACAAAAACAGAAAATATAAGTGTGTATTATACGAAGCTGCTTCTGTCTTCATCTGCTTTTGTTGTTAAGTGTGCTATATATTTATATGTAGAGCTGTGGGCAGAATTCTACTGCTTCATCTCCAATTCGTCAGATACCTACATACATACCTATATATATATTATGGGGTGTGACTGCCAGGGGGGAAGAGAATCTGCACCAATTAAATCCATGTTTGATTGCCAAAAGCAAATACTCAAATCGGATTAAAAGCTTTGTCTTTCTTAAATTGGCTCCGTAAACTCTACGAAAATTCTCAATTGAAATTTGAGCGCCTGAAAGGATGTGAAAGACTTGCTCTATAGGTACTTCTAGCTACATCATCAGCATCGTTGCTCAGAATTGTATATAAAGTCTTGTTGTATATTTGTATAGAAAAGTGCGCGGGAATCGGTAATGGAGCCACTTAAGGCTCTATGTTCTTATATATACATACATATATAGGTAGGTTAGGTACTATCTATACATATATATAGTGGCATTGTGGAGAAGTAGAGTTTTTGGTTAAATTGACGAGGACTGGAGTGTTCCTTTTCTTATAAATTCTTCACCCTCCTCCCTTGAAAACCATTTATTTGAGAGAGTTTTCCAGCTGGTGTTTCCCTATACCTAAATATATTTCTGTGGTGTTCTTTTGTTATATAGGATGCAATGTTAAGAATTGAAATGAAGATTTCAAAATTTTCCTAATATCCTTTCACTTAGGTATACCTACCTAGTACCTACCAAGTAGTACGAGTATCCTTTTTTTTTGGAAGAAAATTATAAATTATTTCGATATTCCTATAGCTACATACATTTCTTGAAGGCAAGTTTTTCTTTTCAAACAATATACCTATTCAGAGAAATGAGTTTGGTTTCAAAGTGTGCCAGACCAATATTATTTTAGTTCGTGTGGTTTCTTATATAAGTATATGTACCTACATAACGTAGATTACCTACCTATACACTTATGAAGTTTCAGAAAAAGGAACCATTTTAAAGATTAAATTTGATGATTGTTTAAAATAGGATACCTATTTTATCAGGGTTACCAATTGAGCATATACATTATCACAAAAGATTTTGTGTTGAAAAGAAGATGACTTTTGTGATTTCAAAGAATTTAATCAAATATTTTTTAGTACAAGGTCAAAATCATCTTTTATCTATTCTCTGATAGAGAGTACCTTACCTACATAGTTTATGGTAAGCAGGCTATAAGAAAAGGACAACTTTGGTGAAACTATATATTATACATTTTTTCTCAATATAGCACATTATTATTTCTATAAGTTCCAGAAAATTAGCTATAAGCTTATTGTTTTTAAGGAAACCTTGATAGCTGTTTCCCTGCTTTTTTGGAAGTATTTAAGAGTATCAAGATTAAAAAGTTTTAATTATATGATTCCGGACAAGATTTATCTTAAAACTTACTTGAAAAGTCAATTATTGGAGCCAGAATATTTTCACAACATGGAAGAAGTTCTAGAAACCTTCTAAGTATAATAAATTTTTTAAGCATTTCTTCGGTAAGTTTTTTAACTTGTGATGTGCATTTTGCATTTTTCAGTCAAAGTTTTGGTCACCTTTTTCGCCAGGGTCGTCTTGAAAAACTACCGAAACTTCAGTAAATTCTCTTATTGCGAAATATTTATTTTCAAAAATAACTCCTAGAACATTATAAGTAAGTAAAGATCTAATGAGTTACTTGAAACATAAATACTTATCGGCACAGGGTCATAAGTTCACAGGAGAAAAATATCTGGAATGTGGAGTTATGACCTTGTGGTTTAGTCAACAATATTTATGTGTCAGTAATTATAATTACAATTTTACTTAGACATTTTGAAGGAGACTATTTGGGTCTATTTCACAGTGTCTTATTAAATAATAAATATTGATACGGGCTCATATAATATGAGCGTCCACATTATTTTATATTGAAATTTATAACACCTTCAGGTGGGTCAGAAGATAACTGTGATTTTTTTTCTCTGTGATCTTATATGTCAATATAAGATGAGTCAATGTTTTTGTTTCGAGTAACTAATCCGATTTTTACTAGGATATTGTGAAACAGGCCCTTAACAATCTATAAACAAATAAAATTAGTCGCCGTGACAGCTCGTGTAGAATCACGCCCTAGTGACTTACAACTCTCAAACATTCCTATGTGCGTGTTATTGGCATTGGAATAGAGGGGACCTTTAATTTTCTGCCGAACAGCTAGAGTAAGAAGCATAGGCTGGGAATCCTACCCAAGACCTTCGGCGTAACAGTCCAACGTACTAACCATTACGCTATGGCCACGGGCTACTACTAACAAACTATATTTCTATTAACAAATGATTTTCGGTCTGTTAACAGTTGTTCTGGTTTCTGACAATAGAGTGATTCAATCGGTCTGGTTAATGGAAATCCTCTAAAGGGTATCTATAGTATCTGATAATCTGCTTTTCTATAAGTCTAAGTCGTGGAACCTATAGTATCGGGTTATCTGACGATTCGTAGCTCTTGATTTTTTTTCTGGAATTTTGGTATTGGGTTACCTGATTTTCATTCAAAATATGTTGGGAATTTGGATCAGGATCTGCAGGTTCAACACTCTGGTGGCACCCCTGTTCAGCAGGTACATGGCTCCTGGTCACACTGTTAGATCAGCAAGTACTACAACCCTAGTGTTCAGTTCTACAGGTACTAGATACATCAGCAGCTACCGAAGACCTTGGTGAAAACTACTACATTTAGCTTCGCTTGATAAAACTTTAAATTTAGCAAAATATCGCTTTCGTATTCACTAAGCCCGAAGAGATAAGATAAGAGACAATGTTATGCAAATGCTTGCATTAAGCAGTACTGATAGCGATAACAAAAATTTCCTGAATATGCAGAAAATGTGCCAAATATAATCCACTTTACCTTATTTACCGTTATTTTCATTGCTAAAAAAAATCGAAAAACTTAAAATTAAATTCATTATATTATTTCATCGATTATATCTTTTCCATAATATGTACATATTTACAGTGGTTTTGATAAAAAAAAATAGTTTTATTTCACCATCAACTGCATCCTAATATCACAGAGAAAAATCATTTTCAACCGAGATCGTTTTTGGTCAGGTAAAAAAGTATGGGTTAAAAACTAACTAGTATCGGTTAAAAACTACCAAGAGCATTTTGTTACCAGAATTTCCTCAAATAACCAAAATTAGATAGAAAAACTTGAATCTTTAATTTAATGCTTTAATTTTGATAAATTATATAGATTTCTTACATTGTGTATGGTACTTAACACTATTATAACTGCTTATAATATTTCTTTCGACAGAAAAATGGTCTATAATCCAACTGAGTTCAACAAAGTGCTTTCAATCTATATTGGACACCATTTTTCAAACTAAATAAATGTAAACAAATGATTCTAACTGCCTTTTCACCCTCGCAAATATCAAATTATATCTTAAATCCACTTCAAATGCAACCCTATACACACTTACTTTTAATATCTATTATACTTCAAATCCAATGCTCTAACTCCAACGCTTATATGCGGTTAATCCACTTCACTGTGAAACAATTTTCTTCTCTTCTGTTTTATTTTTTTTTTTTGGTTTTTCGATTTTTATTTCATGCAAACAATGCTGACTTTTATGCGCGCCTAATTTTGATCAATTTATCTTAATTCTACTTCAAGAGCATTAAACTAATGGATACCAATGTGTATCTTTTTTAACCCACACCCTGCATCATCAGGCATCCACGAAAACATCATTCAATTTCCCGTTCCCCATCCAGCTCTTACACAAATGGAAAATACCATATATACCTATGTACCTATGGCCAGGGCTATATTAGATATATGTATACAACAAGGTTTGGGATAAATCTTTTATGAAACCATCAAGAAAATCGAATCGTAAATTTGAATCCAACACCGGTTCAACATACAACATCCATCCCATACCCCCAAAGAGGCTTTGAATTCCTAAGTGAGCTATGGGCATATATCCCTCTAAAACAACGGAACACTCTCTCTCTCTATCTCTAACCACGAAGACGATTGCTTATGGGAATACATATATACCTACCTGAAAAATGGAAAATCATCTCATTGAAGGTGAATAATTATCCTGGCATTCATCTGACGAAGGCAATTATTTCGAACATTTATTATCGGAAACGAGACGAACGGAATGGGTAGGAACTAGCTAGGTATGTATATAAATTTAAGGTTAGTTCGAACTCCTCCCCATCAGTCAGTCTCATTCGGAAATCTCCAAAATCAAGTATGCAACATTCATCTTAAAAGAAAGAAGAAGCTCCATCTTCGTCTATATATTATCTACACAATATTCTACTGATGGGAAACGCAGAAGAAACAAAATAATTTTGGAATTTTTCATTCGAAGCTCGAAGGTCCTTATTAATGACGGTTAAGCGAGCAGTTGCAATGGGTGATCCCGGAACAATTAGACTAAGTGATGAGATTAGGGACATTCGCGCCGTTAAATTCATTTTGGATAACACCATCATGTTTCGGAAGCCAAAAACCACTAAACCATATACTCTCCCTGTTGTTCCTCTACTCCTCAAGTCTTGGATATGGTCCTTGAAAACCCTCAATGGGAATGTATTATTAAAGTCGGCATGTTTCCTAATCAAGATCATTTGTTATATGGGAGAGTCGATTTACGGGCTTAGCATTATTGTAGTGCGGTGGTCGAGAGGATTAAATTCAATGTTTTGGCCTAAGCGAGAAAGCCTTTAACATTATACTTTCGTATTTAATTTCATTAAAATGTAAATTTAAGTTTTCAATTTATTAAGTTCTTCGTTTTTTTTTTTTTTTTGTTCGTTGTGTATCTCGGTTTAATATAAATTCAAAGTCATTATTGTTGTTCTATTTTGGATAAAAGGTATGGTCAATGGTTGGTGATTCCTTATGAGGCAGATATAAATGCGTAACGTATTAAAGGAGTTAAAAGGTAGTACCTATTCTAATATTATATGCTTAGGTACCTACGAACGACGCAACGGAGAGTAAAAATGATATTTATTGGGGTTTGTAGAGTTAATGGTCTGGTAAACCAGGGGCTTTGTGTTTTCTTAGATAGCTACGAATACCTACATACATACATATATATGGAATTGAATTCATAAATTTTCAATATTTTAATGTGGCCAAATAAGTAGGTCGTCAATTAGGGATAAACTGGTCTTTTGGGGAATGTTTATTTTAAGAGAAATATTGGTATTATTTATATTAATGGTCTCCAAATGACTTTGCAAAAACTTTAGTTTGATTTTAAAAATTTAATATGTATGTACTTGATAAGGGTACATTTTTAGAAAATGCTCTATTTTCATCGGAATTTTTTGCCCTTTAGTCTCAAGACCTTTGTGGAATTCTTAAAAAAAAAATTAGTACCGAAACGATATTGGAATTTTTTTGAATTCTAATAAAACCGAGATAAGACTTCTTTATCTCGTAGCTAACCTGAATGACATCGGCGGCATGACATATTACCCGTCATACTGAAGAAATTGAAATTATTATTCGTGCCGTGAAAACTATATGATTTATGATATTCACAAAAAATTTAGATATTATAAGAAGTTGCAATTTTCGGCCTGCAGGTACTCACACTGTGAATTAACTGTTTAGAATTTGTAGGTATTAAAATTGTAGAAGATTCATCGTTAAAATATGTTTCGGAATTATTTTATTTTTTTTTTTAATCATAATTTATTGATATTTTGTTAATTAACTCCCAGTTAAGCCTAAAATATTGACAGTTAATGCAAACAAGTAACTTGACATACTCAACTCATGTTTACAGGGCCGGACTAACTATATGTGCAAGATGTGCAAATGCACAGGGCGCAAACAACTTCTGAAACTGTTTTGACACCAACGCAATGTACATCCATCCCATTTATGGCACAAATCTCAATTTATAAGAAAAAAATTAAGAATCGTTGGAGCGGTTTTTTAAAATAATTAATTTTGTATATGTATATAAATTTTTAAAAATATTTTTAAGAAAAAAAATTGGTACGCTATTTTTTGGCATGAATTAATGCGGAGGTTAAGAATTAATTTTGAAAATAATCATCCACCCATTTTCAAAATATGTAGATATTGAATTTAAAAAAAAAATTATTTTGAATTTTTTTTAATTCAAAATTAAGTTTTTTGAAAATTTTGATATGCAATATTATTTAAACTTATTAGAAACTCTTGTGCAAAAATTTTTTTTAATTTGGTTCAAAAGATAACGACATAGTCAAAAACCAAAAAAAAAAACAAATGGTTCTATTAGAGATGCCATTTTTAAAAGATATATATTTATTTTTTTTTTTTTCAATAATATCTTTGATAGTACTAATATTAATTCACAAACAAATTTTAATCAAAATCGTATGAGCCGTTTCTGAGAAAAATGAATTTTTCCTTACCGGTTTTTAAACACTTCTATGAAATGCACCGTTGTTTTTGGTCATAAGAATAATTTGTATTTAATATCTGCTATATAATGTTAAAAGACTGCTTAAGTGCCAAGTTTAATAAAAGTCGACGGAGTCATTTTCGAATTATTAAGTTCTCAAAAAAAAAAAAAATAAACTTTTTTTAAAAATAAAAAAAAATTGAATTTTTTTTTTTAACTTCTGGAAAGATTTTCTATCTAAAAATTCTTCAAAATCAGTTGTGCCGTTTCTGAAAAAATCGAATATCAAAAAAAGATTCTATGGGAGGCATCACTTATAACCATTAAATGGTAGCCTTTTTGTAATATAAATTACTAAATTAAAAAAAAAAAGTTGTGGTTATGTTTTTGAGAAAAATAAGATTTTCATAATTTGGTAAAAAATTTGCACGGCAGGTACCTATCGTTATTTTTGGTCTTAAAAAAATGAAAAAAACGTGTGTCGGGAAAGCCCAAAAGCCGCTAGGTGCCATGTTCAAAGAAAATCGACCCCCCTGTTTTGGCTGCAGCCGAAAGCACAGGACAGACAGAATTGCGAGACCCACTTTTTTCGACTTCGCTATCATCGTAATGTCAAGTTGAAAAATGTTGATCTGTAAGAGATTTACAAAGAAGTAGCTAGTTAGGTAAAATTTAAATACGTTCAATTGAGCAGATAAAAATGTTAATGTGTACTCAAGAATCATGTAAGTTAATTTAATTTAATATTTGTATCCTCAGTTTTTGATAAATTAATTTGAACTGAATTTTATTTAAGGAATCAATTAATTAATTATTTATTCTTTAATGTTACCATTTAAAATTCTTTAAGAATTATTTAATAATGTTTGCTTGAAAAAATGTTTGTTCAAGAAAAAGTATCTCGTTTATATATCTAGTTTGCAGATGTTTCAGTTCAGTTCAAAATTAACAAGCGCATTTCTCTTCCGTTCGGAACTCTTTCAATATATAGAACTAATTGAGTGCACCATTTATTTTTAAGCGAGCTTAAAACAAATTTATTTCGTGCTTCACACAAAACCAAACACAAATACTCTGATTCAAACAAATCATCATTCCAATATGTAATATTTGAACGAACAAGCATTCCTTAAATGTGCGACCTGATGAGCTGAATGGCGCTCTACAATAATGAGAAGATGCTTTGTTCTATGCACAGCATCCATTCAAGTTCTATATGTCAGTCAATTGGTTCAATTAGCACTTGTTAACCTAATGTGTTGTTCCATAGATAGATAATCCTGCAGTAATGATGTGCCTTATACCTTACACTGACACCCAGACAGACAGATGATTTTTGTTGCTATTCGTTTCGTTTATATCCTGCGAGCACAAACAATCCTTCATGTTGCTTTGTTAATGAATTAACGAGATTTAGCAGAAAACGAAGAATGGTGATGCAAGGACTTTGTTTTCATTTTTGTTATAAATATGTACATAGCAGTTGCCAGTTGCTATATAATTTGCTGGGATGCTTAGCTTATATGAGTGCGAATCTACGAGTGTCTGTTAAGGCAAGCGAAATGAAGCTCTTTTGTTCATTGCACGTTTAAGGGCTCTTTGTATGTCTATCTTCATATGTATACATACGTTTTTGTATCCTTTACTTCAAAGTTCCTGCCATTCGAACGGAAATGCCTTGGGAATGTATTGTATGTATGATGATGTGTTATAGAAACTGATCATGACAACTTCTCCTTACTATACATACTTCATATTATCCACTCCACTCCACTCCAACTCAAGTCATGCAAAGTATTATAATTTGACATTTAAAATTAATTTTGAATTTAATTTTAAATGAATAAAAACTTAAACATTACACATCCACATTATACATCATGTCCTTTGGCTTTCAGAAGATTTAAAATAAATACAAATGTGTTTGTAAATTGTGTGATTATTGCTCTTGATGTCAGACGCACACAACATGACGTGATGAGTTCTTTTTTTTAAATATTTGAAGTAGAAAGTACCTTTGTATGTACATTAGGCTGGAGTGAATATGTCAAAAAAAAAAAAAAATCAAAATTTTTTTGTTCCTGTGTTATTAATTGGTGACCCTATATTGGGACATCATTTATGCAAAAAATCAGGTACCTATGACTTTGTCTTCAGGTGGCGCAGACGACTTGAATTTTAAAAAATTAATACCTAATATTCAAAAATTCTTCCCTCTAATCAGAGTTATTTTAAATCAGAAACCTATGATTTTACTTTCAGTTGCCCTAAATTACTTGAATTATAAAGAAAATCAAGGCCTACAATTTAATTCTTCCTTTAATTCAGAGTAGTTTTTTTTTATTTTGTTAGAGTTATACCTATTTCACGACTGCCAGGCCGATCATCAGACTCCTTTTAGTGGTGCTTGGTCATTGTTCAATTTTCTTTTGAAATACTTTTTGGCCAGGCTGGGGATCGAATTAAAATTGAACAATGACCAAGCACCACTAAAAGGAGTCTGATGATCGGCCTGGCAGTCGTGAAATAGCTATAACTCCAGCCTATAAAATCTTGGTGGTAGCCTACTAAATTTTTGTTGTTTCATTCAAACCTTCAATATTAATATGATGGTGCGGAAGCTTGGCAGCCTAACTGCAAGTATGTTATCACACAAAACCCCTTATAAATTGAAAATACGAACAGTTTTTGAAAATAACGTCTGATATTCCAAGCACTTCTACTGCAGCTTTGTAATTTTTGTCTGACAGTGCTTCTACTGAAATATCAGACACTGAAATCAATGAATTTTGCCCATTAAAACCCTGTAAAAAAAAGAAAGAAACTCTTCAAATGAGAAACAAACTACAGAATTTGGTTTGTGATAGAACTTGGGTTTCTGATAGATCGGCAGTTATTATAGTTAACGCCGCTATGCTGGATTTAAACGTCATAAGTAGTGAAAATTCATCGAAAGTAATAGATCGCTGTAAATTTCGACCAAAGCGTCAAAAAGTCCGTCTAGGTCTACAATGAGAAGCTGCAGGTTTTAGAAACTCTATATCATCTCTTTATTTTGATGGCCGTAAAGATATAACATTATTCATCGCTAAGACTGATAACAAATCACATGGAAAGACTGTTATTGAAGAACATATCTTCCTTATATCGGAGCCAGATTCAGAGCACATCGGACATCTATCAATTAGTTCGGGAAAAGCATTTATTATCGAAATAAGTATTGTTGACTTTCTGGAATAAAATTTAGAATTTCGTACATCCTTAGTATCAATTGGGTATGATAGCAATGCTGTAAAAACAGGACATAAGAACGGCGTCATTGTATTGTTGGAAAAACATTTAGGTCGTCCTTTACAGTGGTTTGTTTGCTTAAAACATGAAAATGAGCTACCGCTTCGTCATCTGTTTGCCAATCTCGATGGAACCACAACTGGTCCCAATAGTTTTTCTTGAAGCATTGGGAAATGCTTGATAAGTACCTTAACTTGAAAGTGGTAAATTTTGAAGCAGTATATGCAGAACTTCCGGATGTGGATGCTGACTCTTTAAGCACAGATCAAAAGTATTTGCATCAAATGTGCTCAGCTATTTCTAGAGGTTCAATTTTGCCCGCTTTAGCTAGCAAGGATCCAAGGAAGCTGGCACTTTCCCGATGGCTAACTTGTTCAAACAGGATTCTTCGGTTATATGTTGGCACAGAAAATCCTTCGGATAACCTCAAAGAACTTGTTATATTCGTTGTGAAAGTATATGCACCAACCTGGTTTGACATCAAAACAAAGCCATCATGTAAGTATGGTCCAATTCACATTTTTAATTTGAATAAAAGGTCATTGTACTTGCGGGATGACCTTAAGAACATCGTTGTAAGAACTATCCAAAGAAATTCATTCTTCGTTCACCCAGAAAATTTGTTGCTAGCTATGTTGCAAGATGACCAATCACACATAAGTGGAACGTTGCGTTAAGCTTGTTACCGAGACTTCATTATCAATTTGTGGGCAAGAGGCAAGAGACGGCTACATTAGAGCAAAGATCAAATCCAGGCTAGAACTACCGTTTTTTAAAACGTACCGTAGGTCTAACAACTTCTGATGGAAACAATTAAACTTATTGCAGATTATATTTACTGCTCTTGTATCTATTTATATAATATATTTAATACAAAAAAAAAATCAAATTATTTTAATGCATTTTATTTACACCGTTTTGAGATACATTTTTTTCGCTTATAAGTTCAAAGTTCAAGTCTAGTGCGACACCTGAAGATGTTGTCGTAGAAAACAGTAATTTGGAATGTATTCATTTTAGAACATGGGTCAACGATTTATAATACAGGAAAAAAAAAATATTGAAAAAAAAATTTTCGCTCCACCCTAATGTACATACTTTTAAAACTCCCAAATCTTTGTGAGTGTATAGTAATTTTGCTAAAGACATAAGTAATGAAATCTGAAAGAAGGATGAGGAATTATAGGTTAAGTAGGTATAAGGATTAGAAATAAAATAAGACAAATTCACAATTTTTTATTTAACAAGAGAATACAAAATTAATTATTTTTTTTTATTCTATAAGAACGAACACATCGATGTTGGAATTGTTACTAAGCCACGCATCTCACTCTCAAGTCATCTGTTCAGTTGTAAAAAATATAGTTTGGTGGTCTTATCTATCCTCCTTATTAAAATAGTATGTAACTTATACAGTAAGCTTACTACAATAATGTCCCATATAAAGCCAAAAGTTTTTGGAACCTTTGAATTTCATTTACCTATTTAAAAAACAAAATTATTTTACATGCAATTTTTTTTGGTAAAAAACTGAAATGCTATAGATAGATATTACATGTATACGAAGTTTGATCAAAATCATAAGAGTCGTTTTCGAGAAAATTTAATAAGAAACAAAAAAATTAAAGCGAAGGTATCCTCTAGGAAATTAGGTAAAAAAGCTCTGAACCAAATTTTAAGCAAATCCATTTGAATGGAGGAATTATGTGTGTCCGTTGAACTGCAGCTTAAATATATGGGCCGATTTTCTTTAAACGTTTTTGTGCATTCCTCCGAAATCTTTAAGAAGATCTTATTGTTTAAGAAAATCTTATTTTTCTCCAAAACGTGCCTACAACTTTCAGTAATTTTTGTACAAAAATTCTACCATTTAAAAAAATAAAATCGAAAAAATGGTTATAAATGGTACCTTCCATATAACCATTTTTTGATTTTCTCAAAAACGGCTCAACTGATTTTGACCAATTTTTTTTATAGAAAATCTTTCAAAAAGCTTTAAAAATTTATCTATAACAAAACTTTAAAAATTTCTGTTTTGATTTAAAAAAAAAAAGTTTCAAAATTTTTTTGAGAGCTTAATAATTCGAAAATGACTTCGTCGATTTTTATTAAACTATGTCACCTCGTAGTTTTTAACATTATCTAGCAGATTTTAAATAAAAATTATTCTTATGACCAAAAATAACGGTACCTCTCATACAAATGTTTAAAAACCGGAATGGAAAATATCATTTTTCTCAAATGCGGCTCCTACGATTTGGATCAAAATTTGTATGTGAATTAATATTAGTACGATCTACTATATTATTGGAAAAAAATTGTCGTTTAAAAATGGTATCTCTCAAAGAACCATTTTTATTTTTGTAGTTTTTGAATAACTCATAATTTAGTTGAATTACTTTTAATAAAATTTTTTACATAAGAGTTTGTAATATGTTTAAATAATATTGCATATCAAAATTCAAAAAAAAATACAAATTTTGGGTTTTTGAAAAAAAAAAATTCAAAATAATTTTTGAATTCAAAATAATTTTTTTTTTATGTTTCGTAAATGGGTAGATGAATTTTTTTTTTAATTAATTTTTAAACTCCGCATAAATAAATACTAAAAAATGGCTTACCAATTTTTTTTCCTTAAAAATGTTTTCAAAAATAATTTTTTATAATTATTGTTTTTCCAACGATTTTTAAAATTCTTTTCCCAGAAATTGAGATTTGTGTAAGAAATCAGATGGTGTACATTTTGTGGTTGTCAAAATATTTTCAGAATTTGTTTTTTCATTTTATGTATAATATTATACTGATTTTTAATATTTTTTTCGGTTTAGTGTAAGTACCATGTATACTTACTTTAAAACCACAGTGTGATCGCACATAAGAGCAAGTTCTTGCGACCCAGTCGTGCATTTTATTTTAAATCTGCCATAATAGAGTTTTACTATTGAGTAAAGGTTATTGAATATACCTGGCTAAAATTTAAATTCGTTACAGCTTTAAGATATTACTTTAGTTTAAAATGAATTTATAATTTCTATAAATAACTCTCATTTTAAATGCATCGCTTTTATTACTTTCCAAAAATTTTGCAAACTTTACAAAGTTTGGCGCCATTGAAAATTCGGAGTAAGTAAATATAATTTTATTTTTCAAACCACCACATATTGCTACCAACAATTGAGAAAATATGTCCTTTTAGGACTCTCACAAAACTTCCTTATAATATAAAAACAAAATGCTACTAACGTAGGTGTATGTATGTTGAATGAAAAATAATCAATTATCGCTGCAAGTGTATCACTGTCGTCATTGTCATCGTCGTAGTGCGATTGTCCAAGCGATATAAAACCATCCTGGCGGTCATTTTGTCTACCCGGTCATTCATTACCATCATTGGGACGGATATCCCTTTATACGAGTCCATTGTTCGAAAGTTGCATACATGAGACTCTAATTAACAAAAGAAATGATGGAAATGACAGCAATAATTGCTTTACAAAAGCCAAAAATAAATGCAACAATCAGATTCCGAGTATATAATATATAATAAAGTACCTAGACATAAAATATGCATCAGATATAATGTATGTACGATGTACGTCCATATACAGATAAAGGCGGCTCTGAGACTAAAAAATATAATTGTAGGAGGGTAAATATGCTGAAATGTAAAACTCCAGCAGCCAGGATATTTTACAACTCGAATATTGGCGGTTTTTCATAGGTTTTTTTTTTGTTTTTTGGCTATATATACATTTGCGTTTCCATTCCTACGAATATTTTATTTGATTAATGCGTCTGCAACAGAAATGAGTAGGTATAACATCCAGCATCACTGGAGAAGCAGCAGCAGCAACAGCAACATGCATCGACATCATAGAGCAGCAGTGGTTAATTCAAAAATTGAAAATCGTTATAATTGCCGAGTTTTTATTTATAATTGTTTGCTTCGTTGTACGCGGGTGGTTTGTAAATTTTTTTTTTTTTTTAATCAGATACAGTTTCAATTGTCCCTTCATATAGTTTTATTATTAAATTAATTAATTTTTAGTGTATGCATTATATATATATATATATAATTATTTATGATATTTACTTAAAATTGAAACTATGTATTATAAAAATAATTATGATAATGAATTTTTATTATAAGCAATATAAAAATCTTTGGCATTTTTTATAGATATTTGATGTTGAACAAAAAGATCTTCTTTTTAAACCATAAGTAGAGTGAATTTATGCACAACAAACGGTCTTTGTGCATTTCATTATTTAATTCGTTTTAGTAAATTGCTGGATACGAATATCCAAGTCGTGATTTTAGAGTATTCCCTTTACACTAAATATTAGTTTATTCTCAAATCAATATTAACTTTTGCGAAACCTTCCACAAATTAAAAAAAGGAAAATTATATTTTTGATGTCTTAATTGTTTTTCAAAATTCTACCGCAAGCTTCTGCCGAAATATAATATGCAACCCAATAATCTTATTAAATTTAATTCCATCATAACACGAGTTTTTAAGCGTAGGTTCATAAGTCCACATAAGTCCATAATGTATTTTTGACCCACTTAGGTGGGTTAAAAGTGCACTAATCTATTGTTGATTTTTAACCCACCTTGTTGGGCCAGAAATCTACAAGAAATTCTTGTGGACTTCAGGCCCATTGATTGTGGATTTCTGACTTACTTTGGTGATTTTAAAAATATTCATTTTATTATTATTAAAATCCATTTATTTTGCTTATTTAAGTTTAAGATGTGTCTTAGGAAATAATTACCTATATAGAAAACCGCTCAAGGTTGATGTCCAGTCGCCAGGCAGGCGCCTATTATATCAACAGTTTTCTTATACAAAATCACCTTGCCTAGCGCTCTTCGCGGGCTCCAAAGATTTAAACTCTCTTTTCGAAGGATTCTGCGCCGCTCACACAACTCCGTTGCTTCGCTTAGGGTATGTTCAGTCGTCAGGCAGGCGCCAATTTACATATTTTTTTTTTTTTTAATTAACAGTACCTTGAGTACGATTTTAAAAAATTCCAGAAAATATTTGTGGAGTTATGATTCACTTCCTTTCTAAAATTATGGAATATTGAATCACTTTTTTATGGACTTCCAGCTCATAAGGTTGGGTAATAAGTCCACAATTGATTTATGGACTTGTAACCCATCCAAGTCGGTCTAAAAGTCCATTGTGGACATTTGGCTTGTGGAATTATGACCCTGCGCTGTTTTCTTTGGGTTTACTCTGGACTTCGACCAGCTTAAATCACTCCAAGAAAAAGTTATCAATTTTTAAAATAAAAAGTTTAAAATTATTATTATTATTTGTTTAGTTTAATGTTGCTTATTTTTTGCCCTGTATTTTAAAATACCATAATCAACCCATAAAGGCTACGACAGAGAACTAGCTTTATCAACTTTTTTTTTCGATAACTGTGCAATAAATAACAGGCTGTTTCTACTTTGAAATTCTTCCTTGGCTATAACAATAGAATAAAAACAACCTATTAGAATATCCACCTAGATATAACAATCTTGCCAACTTAACCAATCTATAAAAGCACCTAAAATAATATTTCTCCTCTAAAAACAAAAACTTGTTGGAAGGCTTGTTATAAATTTCGACAAAAAATTTTTTAGTGGACTTTCTGAAAAAAATCAAAAAATGACGTTGCCGTTAAAAATTTTAAAAATCAAAATTTTTCCTTATAAAAAAATATATAAACCACACATACACAATATTGGCAATTTTGCTGAAAATAATAAGAGTGGAAAATAACAGAAAAATTATAAACTTCTTAATCGCTCACCACTTCTTCACCATCAGAGTAAATCAAAGGATGAAAACAGAGTGTGCTGTGCACCTTTTGACTCTTATAGCGTAAAGTTAAACCTTATATGTACATAAAAGAGAAACAAGAAAAAACAGAAAAACTTCCTTCTACATATATAAAACAAAAGCTAATGAAACACGTCTAGGAAAAATGGAGAATTGCTGCCAAGGCAACAAAAGAATAGAAGAAAGAGCGAATAAAGGGTTTTTACTTACCTAAGTCTTTTTTTTTTATGAAGAAAATCCTATTTTCAATTTTCAGTATAGCTAGTTGGATCATGGTATATTGAAAGTGCTTAGTTTGAAGGACTTGAAATGCAATGAAATAAGAAAATAAAAACTTTGATCCTGAGCAGAGTGAGCAGACATAAGAATAAACGCAATGAAAAAACTTAACAAAGAAAACATCAGACAAAGAGTATTTTTATTTGTTGATTCTATTTCCTTTTCTTTTAATATGCCTCTATTTAATACTATACCCCTTTGAAGAATTAAATTAACGCAATATAGGTACCTACCTACCTACACTTGAGGCTGAAATTGGTCAAATTATGTATTTTGCAGAACAAGTAGTGCATTAAACCTATACAACATGAGAGGTGGGAATATAAATACTAATATATACTCTGATGGCGCCCAACGTGGGAGTTAATAATAATTGCTGATGTATGTTTCTCTAGAACCGAACCGAACAAAGAACACATGTTCTCCATTAGGATATAGCTTCAATACCTCATTTCAAGTGGTTTAAGTTTCTACATATGTCTTCTCATATAGGTAGTATAGATATTGGATTATAAGATAGGTATACCTACTTCTATACTGTGCTGAATGATGAGGCATTGGATTGACACATAATTGAATAATTGATAAATGTTGAATTAAATTTGTTATACTGTTCGCTTGTGGGGCTGTGTGATAAAATGTTTCTTTGCTAATTGCATGTCAGAGCTTTGAAAATTATTATTGGTATTTTTAAAGGAACTTTTTATATATTTTTTATAGGCTCTGAGAAAGTCTTTATCATGCATGTCTGTTGTAATAGTTGCAAAGGTCATCAGGTTGATAACCCAATTTTAGAACGTTTAGCTTCTTATTTTTGTAAATTAACTGAATTTAGTTAAGCCAAATCTCATACAGCGATTTTGGAAGTGAGCTTAAATACCTTTGGGCAAAATTATAAAGATATAGATTTTTTTTTTTTTGCAAATTGTTTCTTTTTTACAAATACGTACAACTATTGTATTTTTATTTGTTTGTGCCAACTCAGCCAATACAAGAAAAACTAGTTAAATTAATCAGAACTTGGATCTTCTGTTTTAACCCAAATGGATTTTTTTTTAATCTTTAATTAAATTAGATATATTAGCCCAAAATTTTAAACAATTTAGTACGATGTTAAAGCATTTTTAGTATGATAAAATGGCCTTAACATCGTACTAAATCGTTTAAAATTTTACGCCATTGCAATTTTGTACATCCGTCAAAATGGTACCGCCACAAAGATCTTTAAAAACTTTATAGTGGTGCAGGAATAAGGACATCATTTTTATTCGAATTTTTGTTACAAAAAGTAAGGTTTTTTACAATTTCATTAAAAACATTGTCTACATGACACGGTATTTCATATACGTATTTCAAAGCTATTCTAATTTGAGCTACAGTAGTAAACTTAACGCACACGAAATTCACTTAGAAGTAGTCAGCCAAAGGAAACGGTAGGATAGGAACCTGATTTCAGCCCAAGGAATGACAAGTAAGAGTAAGCCCGCTGCTTACTCAAAAGTAAGAGTGGAGTGTCGGGTATTCGGTAGGAAAAGGAATTTAATAATCCCAGCCCACAAATCACTAAATTGAGAAACAATATCGGCGGTAGGTGTCTATATAGGTTTAAATTTACTGGTACACGAATGCACCCAGAAAACGAACTTGAAGCTATTGACAATTGCCACAAGCTGAAATCAGCCGGCAACTTATTCTCTGCTCTTAAAATTTGGAAACAATTAACAAGAAAATCACGAGTCGATAAGTTTAGAATTGTTAAAATTTCATACGTCCTCTTGTTATAATTATATCTTGCAATAACATAATGTGAACTATAAGACGACAAAATAAATATAATTATTTTGAGTGATGACGTCGACTTGTGTGTGTATCATGCATTGTAATGGTGTTGAGGTAAGGTGCTGGTAGTTGGTCTATGATGTGTATCGGATAATAATTTAGTGAACTCAGTAAAAAGTAGATAATTAAGAAAAAATAAAAATAAATTGTGTTTCCAATGAGATAATCCCTATTTTATTTAAATATAACTAAATGTTCCTTTTCGAACTTTATCATTTTTACTTATAAGCCTGGTTTTTGTTAGTTTTTTTTTAATATTTTTTTTATTTTTGAATCTTAAAGTTTTTGTCTCTTAAAATTCTTTCCCTAGTTCCAGAACGTCAAAAAGCACTTTGTATTTTTATTTATTCCATTTTATTTATTGGAATTCAGTGAAATTGCATTAAGTATAGAAATTCACAAACAAATATTATTTGTATATTGTGACGTCGTCGTCGATCAGTCCGTATATTTATATATTTTCTGAACTGTGCTATATTGGGTTCTTTTTAAGATTTCATGGTTAAGTAAATTGTATGCAAAAATATTGAATTGCATGCATGACAGCATAGAATAAAGTGCATTGCATTGAATTTTACAATACACCTACACCACACTTAAAAGGGACATTTTTCCTCTACTTGGTATGGAAGATATTGCTGCAACAACATTAGGATGAAAATAAATGCAAGACAAAGTGCAGAATTGCATGAAAGAATTTTCCGATGATGTGGGTCTGGGTATGGCATGGCGTGGTGGTGGTAACATAAACATGAGAAAGAGAAAGAAGAGATGTTCAGTGTCAGGACTCAGGATTTTCGGTACTGCCATTATGTGAAAACTTTGTAAAAAAAAAAACAAAAAAAAAAGGAAAACGCACAACAAGGGCCAAAAAACTGACTGTGAAATGCAAGTTATGAGAATGTTACCGGAGCGGATACAAGTCGAATGCAAAAGTGTGTGCAATATTTCCTCGCCATCGTTGTCGTCGTCACTTTCAAGATGCACGCTAAGGAATTTCCGGTTCGTATTTTCTGCAGATTTTTTCTGTACCAAAGTTATTTCTTGGTTCGTATTCATTTTTTGTTTTTTTGTTAATATGTTTTTCTCTTATACGTGATTTGATTCAGTGAAGCGTTTTTGATTCGAATTTGATAGAAAGGAAGAAAAAGAAATAGAGAGAGAGGGAGAGAGAGAGAGTGAACAAACCGGAAAGAAGCGGAAGAGATTTTCGCTTTCCTGTCAACGAGAATGCATTTTTCTAGAAAATTTGTCTTTTTGTTGTGTTGGAAAGCATAACTGTAGATACATATTCCTATAACGCTACTATATTGTTGTCAGTAAAATCGGTTGCAGAGTAGTCTTAAAGGAACCAGTATAGATATACATATATAAATATAAGGAGGTGAAAAAGTGCAATGTAAATAATATCGGAAAAATATTTTTCCATTTCAATTTATTCTCCATGAATTAATGCGTTGCCGACGAAGCGACTCTATATAACATCTTTGAGGATGAGGAGCATATGGATATGCCATCTACTATCATCATCAGGAAATTGACAATGAGGGTTCCCTCTCGGAAGCCTTGGAATTCGGTCTGTGATTTTATTTGCTTTTGAGAGATGACGATGATGACGACGGAGACGACATCGACGAAACAGGGGTTCATATTAGTTGAAGGAAATTGCTTTAAAAGAAAATAGTTCTCTTATATTGACAAAACATAAAAATATATATGAGCCCAAGCGTAAACATTGAGAAATGCAATTTTATGAGATTTTTTTTTTGTTTGTTATTATTTTTTTTAACCTTCCTCAAAAACTATATAGCTAGCGTATAACGTATACAAAAGTTTACTTTTTATTTTGCTATATATACAAGGACATTTAGATCAGGTAAACACAATCAGTAAAGGAAACAACTTTAATGATGGTTCACTGCATGGTTCATTGCATTTTATATTACTGATGTTTTTGGCAAGATGTTTTTATTTGTTGTCTATCAATCAATGAGTTAAGAAGAACTTTTTGATGAGAGTACAAAGAAAAAGTGTAAAACAAATTATATTAAAAAAAAAAAAAAAATGTTCAACTTTAACAGTAGTGCACGTAGTGTTTAGTGTTTAAAATAGTAAAAAATGGTTTTGGGAAACCCTCTTTTTGTGACACCACGGAATATTTTAAAGACATTTTTTGTCAATGTTTTACTTTTTCTCTCCGCATTCAATATACAGGAATAAATCAATGAACCAAATCATTATGCGTGAGTAATTGAAAATTTTTATTTATGCATTCGTCTACACTAAGGCTAGAAATATAGAGAGTTGCAAAATTTTCTAAAACCAATCAAGGTTAAAAGTTGAAGGAGCTGATGTAGATCTCTATCTTTTTAAGGCAATTCCAACAGGCAGTTAGCCCTATGACAATAAATGCCACAAAAAGTTGTATGGGTACCAAATATATTCTAAGTATTTTAAATAAATAAAATATAAACATAGGAACCGGAGTGTAAGACCGGTTTTTATTTCATTTGATGACCATATATATATTTTTGTAAAAAAATTGTCAACCAAGTAATTCCTATCGATGAGGTAAAATAGTTTTTTTTCTATAGCTCTCAACTTTTAATTAGAAAATCAGTATAAAAAACAATTCTATGTAAGGTACTTTTACGTCCATATTATTAACTCGTTAAATCCACACTTAATTCAATTTTTTTAAATTCAATGTCGATAAATCCAAACTGGTTTTTTAGGATTAGATAATTAAAGAAATCAAATAAATATATTAAATAACAATAAATATAGAATAAATAGCTTTTTGAATAATGTTATAATTTAACAAGTCCAATTAAAATAGTTTCTTCCACTTAGCTAATAAATTCCAGTAAATATAAGCTTAAATGTTAGTATTATTAAATTATTTATTTTTATTTCATAGAGTTGTTAGTTTTCATTAAAAAAAAAAAAACTTACATTTTAGATTAAAGCATTTTACATCTATATTTGAGACAACTTTAATCCACTGGATTAATTTTATTTTTTAAAGTGAATAATATGGACATAAAATTTGGATTTATTTAATTTGGATTGGATTTAAAATTCTCTTGAATCCAATTTAAATCCACTGTGAATAATATGGGCGTTAGTAACTTCCTATAGTAAAATTATATATAAATTCTTTTCTGAAATGTAAATAAATTGCCTTAGAAAGTCATCTTTTGGAATAAAAATGCTCTTAAAAATATTAAAATATTAAAAAAAAAAAAATTAGCAAACACATTTCAAAAAATAAATAAAGCCCACACTATGAAAGCGCACGTTCATTAATCTTTCTACATTTTTAAGTAGGGATACGCAACGCATATTGTTAAGAAACAACAACATGTTCTTTAATTTATAAATTACTAAGCCCAGCCCTCACATTAAAACCACAAAACTAACTTTTATAAGATGAAGATGAAGGTCCGACAAAGTAAAGATCCTAAGTTCACAAGCCAAATGATGCTAAATAAAGTATACAGAAAAGAAAAAAAAATTAAAAAAAAAAATCTAACCATATCATATCACAAACATCTTTGCCCGCGGCCAAACAAACGTGAAAAGGGTTTAAGACATCATCCTTCTAATTGAAAACTGAAACCCTTTTATCCGGTGACATTTATTGTCGGTGTTGTTGCCCTCTTTCTTCCCTACCAGCTTCACCATTCATATCATGGCTGCTATCAGCCTTAACCTCACCCCTCCCCCTCCTACTCCTCATCGACTGAATGCTAATTATGTAATTTCTCGCTCAAAATTCCATCCCACAGTATGACATAGCTGATATTTACCGTTGCCATACTGGATAATGACCGTTTCATCCCGTCGCGTCCGTTTGTCCATCATTGCATAAGTAATCCCGCAATCTCTACCTTCCGGTTCTCTCTTCTGTGCTGTTTTTTTAATACCACCTTAAAGTTTATTTTGAGTTTGAAGCTTTGCTGGTATACCTAAATCCTTTGGCTGGATGAGCCAGCGCCTTCTGTTCTGGACACGGAGAAGAAACCCAAAGAATTGCGTCTAATGACAAATGAAATATTCATCATTATCCTTTTCCCTTCAGGATAATGCCAAACCCTTGTCTTAAGATGAAGTTTGGTTAAAAAACAAAAATATAAAAAAAAAAAACGAAACAAAAATAACAAGAGGAATGTTTGTTGTATTGGCTGGCACTGGGAAGCTATAATATAATGAAGGGGGAAGAGGTGACAAAAATGATGCTACTAAAGCATTTTCTTCAAGATAATTATCTTAAAAGGTTTACGCACTTGGACTTATACTGTTATTATAAAGAATGTAAAAGAAGAAACAACATCTAGATGGCCCAAAAAAAAGTCTCGTAAAAAACCATAACATTTTTTTTTTGTCTATTTACAGAAAATGAATAAATTGGTAGTGAGGTCAAAAATAACAGTTTTTTTTTTTAATTCGAATTTTAGCATATTGTATATCTTTTTACGTTTTTTAATGATTCATTAAAAAAAATTAAAAATTTTGACAGCCAGTCAAGTTCGTCATTTGGTGATGCAGTAGTAAAGCTAAGTACAGACGATTGTCAGATCTTACAATATTGTCAGATATGTCAGTGAAAAAACTGTCCCAAATGTCTTACAATCGTCTGAACACACAATTTTGTCTGACAATATTGTCAGAAACGTCATTGTCAGGTCATTGTCAGACGACAATCTGACAAAAAATTGTCAGGTATCTTACAATCGTCTGAACACACAATTTTATCATTGTCAGACGATTAGGACATTGTCAGACTCATTGGTCATTGTCACATGTTTTCATTGAAAACATCTTACAATTGCTGACAATTTCTTCATTGTTCGAAATGTCAATGAGAGATAAGAGATAAAAAAACATTTGTGTTGGAAATTTTTAGTTTTTGCACAACTGAATAAATAAACTCAAAAAGAAAATATCTATATTGCTTTATAAATATTTTCTTTTTGAGTTTATTTATTCAGTTCACTTCAATTACATTTTATGTGTAGTTTTATTCGTGCTCATCCTCGGCCGCCATTTGTCTTTTATTAATTCTTTTTTGCATGTTGTTGATTTTTTATCGCGTTTCTGAATAAAAATAGATACAAAATCTAACAATGGAGGAGGCTGACAATTTTTTCAGATATATTATTGTCCGAAAATTGTCAGACAAGAGCTGACAATCAAATTGTCAGACTTTTGGATGAAATCTACCAACCGTATGAACGGACAATTTTTCATTGTAAGAAATATGTCAATTGTCAGCTAATTGCAAGCTATTGTCAGACCATTGACAGTTCTGAAAATATTGTAAGATCTGACAATCGTCTGTACTTAGCTTAAGATTCTAATTAAATGCTGCAATCCTGATTAAGTTATTAATTCTCTTGTAACGGTGTTAACTCAGTTTATTAATTATGCACCTCCACTATTTTCACATAAATTTTTACAAGCTTATATTTAAACTGAAGGAGTGGGAGTAAAAACTGGACTTGAACCTTTTTGAAAAAGACCTCATTTTAATTTTATTTTTTTCATAGGTACATATTAACTCGTTGAAATCTTAAAAGTATGTTGCTCTTAGTAGGTAACAGGATAATTTAGAAAGGTGTTTATGTAAAATTTTCCCACCACCACGCCCACTTTTAAATCATATTTTACTTTTGTCCTACTTCATTAGAACGTAAAATTTTGTACTTAAGCTATCTTCAACTTAAATTATTACATGTGTTATTCTTCTGTAATGATGCATTATACTTCGCCTCCCCCACTACCGACCGATACCGTATATGAAAATATAAATACCCACCAACACACCCGCCATCCCTAACCGTATCATTTCAAATCCCTGGTGAAGTAAAATACGATTATCATCTTTTTTTGTAAAATTATAATTCGCATTCAGTTCAAACCAAAATTTGTATAAGAGACTGTGAACAAATACATGAAAACCGATCTCTGCTACAGTTTAAATATTGTACCAGTCTCTAGCGAGTATCTACTTTGTGAGTTCCTTTTTGAAAAGTTAGGCTCAAGAAGTGACAGTAAAAGCCCAGGTTAAAGTAGTTAGTTAGTGGCGTCTGCTATCTCAGACTGTAATTTAGTGGCGTCTGCTATCTCAGACTATAATTTAGTTGCGTCTGCTATCTCTGACTTTAATTTAGTATACACTGCTGTCTCAGTCAAAACATTTTTGCATTATATAAAGCTAGTTATAAGAAGATATGAATTTCAGTTTAAAATTATACAGCTAAAAGTAATAAAAATAAACATTTTAATAAAATCGTTAAGAACCAGTGATACATGAATAAAAATAACCTCGATAACACTAAAGTTTGTTGCTTCTTTGGCAAAACCCTTTACCCGACGCACGACCATACCTCAGCCTATGATAAAAAGCATTTCACACTTCCCGCCCACTACCACGTCCACTTACCTTATATTATAAATTAATAATTATACTAGTTTCTTAGAAGGCTGAAAATTTATAATAAGTCTGTTTTGATACAAAATCTCACATGCGTATTTTTCTAGAAATCCGCCTGCTAACACGCCCACTTTTCTTATATCTGAGATTTCTCCTTACTTTGCATCCCTAGAATGTTAAAAATGTTTGTAATTAAAATCTCTTCAAACTAAAGGATGAGATATGTGTAATATTATTTGAAATCCGCCTACTGATGGCACACCCACTTTTCTTGTATTAGAATTTTATCGTTATAAATACAAAGTTCCAAAACTAGATGAAAACGAAGAACGATCAGATAGCAGTTGAAGAGAGTTGTTATTACTCACGGGTAAAATAGAGTACAGTCTTAAGTGTCAAATTCCGTATTACCATTTTATTCACTATACTTTACCATTAAGAATTCAATATTGCCTTCCTAAAAAGAGGGAAGCTTTCCTTTCAATTCGATTAATGTTTTCCACCAAATTTTATTAAAAAAAAAAAAAAACACATTATAATGAAATTTATGTTTATATACTTCTAGTCTGCTAATGGATTAACATTTTTCCCATATCTAAGCTGTAACTGCGCTGCTCTCAATCCTCGAAAACATCTATCACACTATTTTAGATTAGTTCTTCGACATTAAGCCTTTCGAACGTGCCAAATACCTGAAATACCAATTTGAGCTTCTACAAATTATCTAAACGATGCATTTTCCGACTAAGGCACTATATCTATAATACATATGTATCGGACGTATACAACATATACAACCTTATCCATTCTAAAATATTTTTTGCTAGTTGAATGGCGGAGGCATACATTCACCATAAGCACATATAACTATAACTGTGACTGTGGCAGTTAAACCGTCTCCGTTTCTGTGATGATAATCGTCGTAATTTCGAAACCATTTAGGACTCAAACCAATTAGTTAACTCCACAGGGAACAGGTTGCTATAAGCATATATAATACATATACACCTTCTTCTATGGTGGACTTAATATTTAGTCGCTCCATTCTGCCTCTGGAGTGGTGCTACCTAAAACATACGACACACCACACATATCCGTTGCAATTAGGCCCGCATTCAAATGCTAGCCAGACCTAACCTAACAGATCCCGGCATTTCAGCATAACATACAGTATACAGTTGCAGGAACACTCCACGTTATATAGATATAGAAGAGCTCGAGACAAAAGGAATGACAGGAACAGATAAACTTGAAAATAAAAGTAAAAGCTTTTTTTTGTTTGTAGGTACCTAGATAGCTATATAGATGTATTCTTTTTTGTCGTGTTGCATTGGCCTTGCTTACCTCTCGCTCTACGGCAACCGTCATCTGCATCCCCTTGAACAATTTGTAACGTTGATGCGTCGCTAGTCGTAGTCAACGAAGTCAACTTACCAACCAACCACTGGCAGACAAATAAACAGACACTGGCAGACAGACGAGGATATAGTGGTATAGATATATGCAGAGTAGATAGATATATATCTACTTGGAGGGGCTGAAAGAATCTCCATCAGACAGATCAAGAGGCAGGCAAGTGGGCCCTCCATCACACCCTCTCTATATACTCACCGTATACTCATATCAGGCTCTATAGTATTATAGTCAGAGTGCATGCAGACAGAATTCATCCATCCGAGTGCAGAAAAGTGAAACCCATAAACCAAATCGTCGTTCTATAGCTACAGGGTGGTTGATGGTAATATTACTTTAAAGGCAAAAATATATATGTATTGGTTAAACTGTAGTTTATTTATTGCTTAATAAATATTTTGAAGGCTAATAATGAAGAACTGAAAATTTCTATGTATCCTTCTCGCTCTTAGGATCATTTATAGCTGTATTGAGACGAAAATTATGTTTTAACCCATCTATAGTGGGTAGAATCCAGCAAGCAATTTTGGTATTTTTTTTCAAACTTTCTCGAAAACAGCTTTAATAATTTTGAATAAATGTCGTTTTTATAAATTTTGAAAATCATTACAATAAATATGCATTTCAGATTCTTTTATAAAATTTCTCATAACGCAAATGAGTTTTTTGATATTTTTTGGGAAACATGAGTTTACTAATGTTCTTCAAATTTTTCATCAAGGGGCACCTTGATTTTTTTTTATAAAAAAAATGAAAAAGTAAATCTTTATTTTGAATGCTTTTGTTTTTATTCATTCTTACTTTTTTAATAATTTCCTTTTTAAATGCTAACCAACTTTAAAGCTTTTAATTTCAAAATTAAGTTCAAAGTCATCCAGTCGAGCATTTTATTCAGGAACATTTAATTGTACACTCGGGCGTATACGTATTTTTTTTTTTAATTGAGAAATTGAGAATTTGATTGAATTGAGAAATTTATTTTTCAACTGTTACGATTTTTTTTAAATATTAATAGTAATCGTAGTCCTAAAATGTTTCTCAAAGGTACCTTTATTACATTATAATCATTATAAAAGTGCTTCAATTTTTTTTTATAAGCCACAATTTATTTTGACATTAAAAAAAAAACTGGTTGTTTGTAGTTATTTCCAAAATAACAGAATTTTTTAAATTTCTACCCACAAAATTAACAGCAGTGTGGTTCAAACTTAAAATACTTTTAAGGATGCCCTTCCGACAGACTTACGGCAAAACGAACATTTCCATTGAAATGTAGCTACTTTTTTTTAGGCCAAAATCGTTCTTCAGATATGTGTGTATTGTTTAATAAAAATCATTTTTCAAAATGGTTACTGCACCCTTGTACATATGCGGTATTTTTCATTAGTGAAATATACCACTTCCACCAATTCCAATCATTAAGTTTCATTAGCTTTGCAATAAATTATCTTCTGTCGATCCAGTGCCAACTTTTTTTAACTGTCGCATCGATAAATTTGGCTGAGAAACGTTGAAAAATGGAACAAAACTCATATGATTTGTTTCAGTTCTCATCATTTTTCAACTAGCTTTCTCGATACAAGAGTAACAGAACGTAGGCACAGATTCGAATTTCATTTTTCTTTCTAAGTTTTTTCAACAGTATCTGCTTCCGTATCAAAATATGCTTGATTGCTTAAAAAGCTTCTTTAAGTGACGCGTTTGGTTACGCTAAGAAAACTAGATTCTTAACATAAATTCAAAGCAAGTCACTGCTAGAGAGTTATAGAAATAAAAATCCATTCTCTGAAAATCAGTTGTACTACTATGTTTAATTATTTTCTTGAAACACCCTGTTCTGCTGCATTTAAAAACGTTAAGTTTTCATACATATGCGTGAAAAGGAGGAAATATTATTAAGAGTGGTGTAAATTTCTAATCCAAAAGCTGGATTCCATTCAAATCGCATAAAGTAGAATGAAAATGAATTTACCACATTCTGCCACCCAGGTACAATGATGTCGGGCTCGGGCATATTTATAAAGAAAAATTCTTTCCCGCTTTGTTTTCCTTTTTTTTTTTGTTCTCTTTTTTTTTGTTCTTTTTTTTATTATTTTTTCTTCCCTATTAACTTTGTGGGGGTTGACTGATGTTTAAGGGGTTTGATACAACCTCCCTGATTTAAGTGAGAACTGGCTGACTGAAGTCGGATAACAAACAGGCTATGGCTATAAGGTATTCCTTCCTGTCAGCTGCTGAATGATGACATTCGGATGATATAAACAATTTTTTTTTTTTTTTAATTTTTTTGACTTTCACTCTCTCTTGATGGTGTCTTTCCATGGATTGGTAAAGAAAGAGCAGATATAATTGATATAATAGAAGGACCTGCGCAATTCTTACAAGAGATAAAACTATACCCAGTATTTTTAATCTTTTTAGAGAATTCGGTACTAAATTGTTCTCTTTTCGGAGAGAATTTATTTTGTTAGAGAAAAAATTGCAGGTGTTAAATTCTGTTTTTTTTTTTGTTTTGTTTATTTATTTATTTAGTTTTCTGATGCAACACTTTTATTTTAACAAATAATTATTTTGATTTGTGTTATTATTTTTTGAAATTGTGCTTCCAGATTATAAGGTGATAAGTTTTTTTTTTAATATCTCAGCTCAAGTAAGTCATGAAGCTCTATCATACCTGTTAAAAAAAAGATAAGTTATAATAAAAATAATATAATATTATAAAATTAAATTAAAAAAATATGTAAAATAATATAAAAATAAATAAATAAATAAAATAAAATAAAAATTCAGCTTTGTTATAATTTTTTCGAAGTTTTGCATTTGTTTGTCTCATTTTTCTGTGACAGAGGTTTTAAATATTTTTATTTTAAATTAAATAATAGCAAAAATAAAATTTTAAATTTTGTGTATTTAAATTATGACAGTAGTTTTAAAAATCAAATCTTAAACTGTATTTTAAAAATAAAAGAAATATTTCTCTACTTAAATTATATATAAACCATATTATGCACAGACCTGGTGATGTTGGCCTTCAGTCATTTCAATTCATATTCTTAAAGTCTCTTGAGTCTGAAAATGTATATCTCATTAAAACATTCAGCAAAATTGCTACCAACAACCTTCCATCATCTAAAAAATGTCGTATTTTATTCACATTTGAATTTAAAAATTATAAACTTGAAAACTTTTATGTATATCGCTATTTCAATGACAGGACTACCGGCCGCCGGAAATTTCTTCATAACAAAAATAAAACTTTTTCACATAGGGAATAAAATTACCGTTTACAAAATATCCCCCTTTATGCTCCACCATCATTCAAAAGTAAGCTCCACACATACTCTGTTACGTTATTTTCGTTCTCCATATTGGCAAAGCCAAACAATGTATGTTGGGCGCCACTAAAACTTTCATAACTTTTTGATGTGACATAATTATTGTTTTCCATCTTCGTTCCAGTCGTGTGGCTTTCCGTGTGTGTCTATATATACATATATTATAACACACGTAGGTACTGTTGAGTTATTGTTTTTGTGGATTTTGTTTAGTTAGTAATGTACATAATGATTTATCATTCACACACAAACTTTTAACGCACACTCAACGTTACAAACATTTTCTAATTAAAGGAATTAAGGACCTTAATTGGCAAGACACTTGTGTTTATTGTGTAAGGTAGTCATTATCATCATTGTTATAAATGTGATTCTTTTTAAGGGTCTACCTCTACATATATATATATGTATGTGGTTTCATGTGTCAAAATTTGTGATGTCCTTGAGTGCATTTTGTTTAAGTTCCCAACACATAATTTAAGAGCGATTTTTTTTAAGTTAAATCATTGAATTGTCCTTGGTGTTAAATTGTTGATTCTTTAAAAAGAACTAAGTGGGCTTGCATATGACTTCAAGTTTTGAGTTAAATTGCCTGCAAAAACCACTTGTATAGTGTATGTGTGTCTTATTGATATGACTGACAAAGTGTTATCTTAGCCTAATGACACTTAGTGATGATAACTTAATAATAATTATGGTAGCGAACAATAATAATAATTTATAGGATATGAATGAGAAAGCTAAATTTTGCACACTCCATATAATGATTAAATCAAATAAGGACTCCCCACAGGGAGGAAATGGGGGCTTAGCAGCTGATTTTGACTTAATGATGCTCATTAATTATTTTGAGTGAAAGCTCAGCAAAATGAAGCCCGATAACGTCGACGACTAACAAAATAGAAGCAGACAAGCTAACATGAGGTTTTGTGTATGTTTGAATCATTTAGTTCTGACAAGAAGGGGCTTAGCACCAGAGTTGAATTCATGTATAGTGTTTCACACAAATACTACACCCACTACCCACTCCCAACCCTAACCTAAAAAGTGATTTAGAGATAATCATTTGTAATGCGAACCACGAGAAAATAATTATTCCCAATTGCGTACTTTATTAAAAGCGTTTTTTATTGCTGGATGAGCTCAAAGCTGTAGAACATGTTTGTCTATAGAATGACAGATGAGTACATTCAGAATTGACCAACTTGGTGGGATGGTATACACATATAATAAAATGTGTGATGGCTAAAGCACACGAATTGTTGCATGCGCGGCTAAAGCAATAAATATAAATATTTCGTTTAATTTTTTAAGTAGGATTTATTACGGATATACAATACATACACAATAAATCTATAAATGCGAAGTTTGTCTAGTGTAAGTATAGTTAGTATAGTAAAATTGTGTTTTTTTTAATAATTCATTTATTTTATATAAATAAATCAAGTCATGGGAGAGATGAAAAACAAAAGAGTTATTTATTATGATTGCGGAATTTGCTGCTTTTTTTTTGCTGATGGATGATGTTATAAAACAGTTTCCTTCAACTTTGTATGCATATTAAGGTGTTTTAGAAACAATTTGCTGATACAACCTTTCTATTAGATTCGTATTTATTAAAAAAAAAAAAAATTGTGAGTAACCGGGACTCCCAGTGAATTTTCAGCTAGAGAATTTGATGGAATACGGGCAAAATGAGAACAAATTGCGTTTCCACCTTAAAGAGAGAGAATATTTTTGTTCGCTTAATTCTTGTTTCATTTTCTCATAGTCCGAATGAAAATAATGAAAATCAAATAAACTGCATAGCTTTGTTGCTGATGGTATTTTTTAAATAGTTGCTTTAAGCTACTTATTTATTAATTATTTAATTTTAAGAGATTTACGATGTTTGAGCATCAAATTTCTTGTACTACTTTCTATTATAATCGTGTTTTCAATTAAACAAATGTGTGGGTAATCGGGACTCTCAGTGAATTTCTAGCTGGATGATTGGGGTTGGAACCGTCGTTGCACTTTAAAGAAAACTTTTTAATTTCACTTCATTCTCATTTAGTTTCGTCATAGTCTGAATGCAAATAAAAGATACTCTATAGCTTTGGGTTGTTGCAGATGGAATTTTTGAAATAGTTTCTTAAACATTTTACTCATAGAATTTCAAGAGATTTACGATATTTTTGAAATAATTTTTGAATTACATTAAAATACAATACAATACAATACCAAACGTGTGGGTAACCGTGACTCCCAGCAAATTTGTACCTATAGGATTTAGTCGGAAACTCAATTAAAAGAAAAATTGTGTTTCCATCTTAAAGCAAACATTTTTCTTTAGTTTCATTCTCGTTTCGTTTCTTCATAGTCCAAATGCAAATGAAAAATACTCCATTACTAATTGATAGTTTTAGGTGACAGGGCTCTGGTGTGTCCAACAGCAGTCACGTCTCCAGTTTTAATAATTAATTATTTTTATAAAAGAAGCATCTCATATTAATTAATTCGTATAACAGTTTTGAAAGGTCTATGGTTCTATTTTTTATTACTTCCGATTTAGTTTCTGATAAAAATGATACCACTAAAAAATAAACTGTTCTAGCACATTCAATTTAACTTCATATTTTTATCGAATTCGATATTTAAATAATGTTTTCTACAAAGTGAAAACAAAACACTCATCATCATCATCATGAATGATTTGAGCCAGCTCAGCTTCCATCATCATCATCCCGCCATCTACCTGCTATATCTGCACCTCAAGAACTTTTCTATACAAAAACAGAAAAAAAATGTATATATATAGGTATTTACAACAAAGCCATCCCTTTCCCTCAGGGATATGCAAGAAAATATGAATTTTCCATTTTGCAATCTTCGTTTGACAGCTCAACTGTCATTCCGTTTAACCAAAAGTAATAGAGTTTGCATAAGGTTCACGTCTTTGCTTGTCCAAAAATATCCACATTTATAATATGAAACATGCTGCTGTGGGACAGGAGAGTTTGGCTGCGATGAAGAGGGATCTACAATATAACTACCACCATACATGGAATGGCTACATGCAAAAAAAAAAAAAAATAACAAAAAAAAAAAAAACTATAAATATACTTTTCTTGGCATCATCTTAAGACATTTGAAATTATTTCAAGCATAAAACCGGGATTCATGCATCTTTTTCCTCCCATATTCGTGTCGTGTGCCCATATTTCATCCCTATATAACTACATATGCACGATGTACCGTTATATTCTACCTTCCCCTTTCCCTCGGTGCGATAGGTGGCGCGGCGGTGGCGGATGAGGTTATAGTGTAGAACATCCAGGTCCCTTTTGCCATTCAGTAAAGTCCCAATTCGTATTTGCGCTCAGTCAACGGAGCATAACGAAACAGTGGGCAAACATGACGGAAAGAAACTTTCCTTTAGCAAATGTGTGTTTATCTTTCGCTTCTCAGACGACAGCCATATTGGTAGAATGATGAAAACTTCAAAAAAGGGGGTTTAGGTCTTGTTTTTTTTTTTTTTTTTTTTTAGCATTTCCCGTTCAAAGGTGATTTTAAAAAGTCGCGAAATGAAAAAGATCATCGGATTTATTTTTCTTCTCATCGCATCATGAGCTGAGTATATAGAGATATAGAGATGTGTGAGTTTATTGGTTGGATATAGGAATGTGTGCGGGATGTCAAAAATGGAAAACAAATATTTGAAGATGCAGAAAATCAAAAAATTCTTTGACATTTGTATTCCCATATAAAGGAGTATAGAGATATGGCTTTTGATTTTATTGGATTGCGATTGATGTTTAATTGAAGAAAGCAGCATTATTATTTGCCAATAAATAAAACGGGAAATTAATGTTTACATCTTTATGTACATATTTATGGATGAATGCAGATGCATGTGGTGATGGGTATTAAAATAATGTCCACATGATTTTCGAATCACGGATGGCCAGAAACCTCAGAAGAGTTAGAGTTGAAGTCGAAAATCTCTCTGACGAAAGACAATTATGGCTCACTGAAAATGGCAGCCGTGGATACAGTTGCAGCATATATGCTTTTCATTAAATTTTCCATGACCAATTTGCACATTCGCGGCTGTATGTCCACGATAACTTAACGGATTCCATATTTAAGAACTTGAATTGATTGTAGAGCATTGGCATAGACCTTATCTTTCGAAAAGCCTTAAAGAAAAAAGTCTAAAGGTGTTAAATCACAAGATCTTGGCGGACAATTGAGATCACCACTTCGAGAAATAACACGTTCAGGAAACTTTTCTTGAAAAATTGCGATTGGTTTGTTTGTTTTGTTTGCACATAGCGCCATTTTTGTAATGAATTTTAACAATTTCAATGCGTTGTTGAAGCGTGTATCGTTCCATTTTTTTGTAATGCCGTAGTTTTTACTTGTCTAATGTCAAAAGATGACAGCTTCAAAAATGACAGCTGCCCAAATAGCGGGCTATTCAAAATGAAACCTCTTATTGGAAAACCCCTTACATAAGCAATATTATGAAATAACTTTTAGTCAGAAGCTATCTGCCATAAGACAATTACAGTGGGGCCTAACATCATCGCAATACACCTCAAAATTTTACAAATTTTTTTTCTCATAATTTTATAACTTTAAAGTTAATTTTTATACAAATATTAGCCAAACATATTTGAAGGAATTAGTATCCTCTGTCAGATAAAATAAAGGTTCAGCTGCTAGCATGAGCTTAAGTATGGTTATGTTTCTTTTAATATACGTCTAACGGAGACGGAGTTTTGTTTGGTTTTTGGCTTTTTTTGATGTGTTTGGTATTTAACACATCATCGCTGCTATATCCGGACAAAATTTTCATCATTCTGCTGTTATATTAAATAAATATCTCAAATACTCTCTCGCTCTAAATCCACAAACAAAATTTAAAAAAAAAGTTAGTAAAAAATAATCTCATAATTCATTGAGATAAGAACTGCGAAAATCATCATTTTCATCGCCCAAAAAAAGCGTGTACAGATAACCTTTCTCTTTTCTGGGTTGCACACTGCTTTTACTTTCCGCCTTCGCTGCCATCTCATATAATACACCGCACAACGGATGTAATACCCAATTAAAGTCCCCCATTTTACGACTGTTTAATTGCCAGGATAACAGCCCGAGCCAATGCCATTTGAAATTATTCCACAGACAGATTTAAAAGCACTACGACACGCCAGCCAGCTAGCCAGATTTGGGCTTTATTTTAGGCGGTCGGCTGGTGAAAGCTATGTGATGTAAAAAAAGGTCGCTTTTTACGATTGCTTCGGGTTTTTATCTCGAAATCCCGATAATGAGATCGCTTATCCCCAAAAAACCAGCCGCCTCGAATCGCCCTTGGGCTTGGGGTGAATATTGTAGTCAACACTGATGTTGTTTATACCCTTTACTTTTTGGAGCCACCACACCACCGCGCCACCACCGCCGCCGTTAAAAATGGTCCATGCATCCGGATGCGGATGCTCTTTGTATACAACATGGCTATGCTATAAGGGAAGTCAACTGATGATAACGCAGGTAGGTAAAGGAGACTCTGCTTAGAATAACAAACGAGCTTTCACCATCCCGCCTATGGGACATAGGTTATGTTTGAATTTAAGTTTAAAGCCTATGCAATATACATGAGTTTATATTATATTCGTTGACGCACTGGATTCAGTGTTTTTCAATCTCCCCTTTAAAAAAAAAATAGCTCAGCTCTGTAACACTATAGAGAACCAAATTAGGATATAGAAAGAGAAGAAAAAACTGAAAATTTATGCGTAGGGGAAATTAAATTTCCTGTTTATAAAGGCTTAGCATTTCCTTTTTATCTCGCGCTCGTTAGGTGGGGGGGAGAAGATGTGAGGTAGAGGAAGGCGACAGACAACGCACCCGCCAAAGTTCGTGTGTGCTCATGTCGTTAGAAATGCATATATCTTTACAAATCTAGAGTGGGGATTTTTTTTCTGTGTTTCTGACTGAGGTTATGCAGTATCCTAGTTAGGAAGAATGTAATTTATGAACCTTCGTCCCCCCTTCCTTTACTTCACAGTCTCTGGGGAAATATTTGAATTCTGGATAAATCTGAGAATTAGTTAAACTGACCTTATGGTGGTGTAAATAATGTTTACAGATTGACTTGAAAAATTTACTAATGTATATATGCACCTAAAAATAAAACCATATACATATTTAAATATTTGTATGAAACTATATGCTTGTAGATAATACATGAACCTGGTTATCAACACAGGAATAGTTGTCTATACATCAACAACCTGTATATATGTACTTTATGTAGTTATTTCAACTTGAAGTATCCTTGTAAATACAAAATATCCATCCTTTTCATCTCATTCCAATATAGTTGCATCTACCCACACATCCACACACACTCACAACAGCTTCACTTTTGGATAATTTCGTAAATTGATAGCAATTCGCTATTCAAATAAACGATAAACGACAACTCCCAGAGAGAGAGAGAGCCGACAATGAACGATATAACGACTATTTGTTGTTGTTGCATCAAATGCACTCTGCGAAAAGGTATTAGAAAAAAAAAAAAAAAAAAACATTCTCCTGCAATTGACACCGCACAAATTGAAATCGCTAGTTGTCGGAAATCTAATTTTGAGCAGTCAACTTCTTTACTATTGCTGTTTGCTGCTACTGCCCGGGCGCCATGTTTTTATGAATTTCCATATGATTTTTGAATTCCCTACCAATGGCATCATATCGTGGCATTCATATATATATATATATATATATATATATATATATTATTCCTTCATTTAGAGACGAGAACGTGGGATATGCATTCATGTAGTATAGGTACCTACACAAATTCAAATTTGTAGCAATTTAACAATTTTTTCATGATTAACATGGGAGAGCTTTGATGGATGTGGAGGTTTTCACCTCAATTACTGTTACTCAAAACAGAAATTTATTAGCAGTCCAACATATACAATATAAATACATACACTCCACTGCGTTTGCTTAGGGCAACTGACATTAAAGTTTTATTTTTTTTACAACTTTGAGATACATACAGAATTTTGGCAAATATTTTAAATATCTTTATATAGGGTGATCCATAATCAGAGTTCGAAATTAAAAAAAAGAAATTGTGCAAATACCTACAAATGAACAAAATTTATTTTATCAAATCTTCTCGAAAACGGCTCTAACGATTTTCATTAAACTTCGTAAGTGTGATAAGCAAAATGATTATAAGGAAAATGCGTTTCAGATTCTTGACCAAAAATGAACATAACGGAATTATGGTTTTTAAGTTTTTTTAACGAAAATATATATCTTTTGGTGGCAATATAAATTTTATCATAAATTTTCAATCTCTTGCTTCTAAATATATTTCAAACAAATCTTTTATTTCAAGATTTTACAAATAATTTTGTTTGTGGTAATAAAGTAAAATCAAAGAAAAAATCATTTTTTTCAGTACTTTTGACTTATTTTAGAATTTCTTTCTAACTATGACATTACTTAAATGAATCATATTTCCATTAATTTGCAATATCTAGATACATTTAAACCACATCAAGAGCATGTTCGTATAGGATGCAGTTACGCAAATAAGGGAATTTCCTAAAAAAAAACTTAAAAACTCTAAAACTCATTATTTGAATTTTTGCTGTGAAAGGCAGTTTTAATTGCAATAACTTTAAACATTATCAGCACCAAATTAAAAAATCATTAAAGTCGTTTAAAAAAAAAAAAAAAAAACAAAAAAACCTTACATTTTTCAAAAACAAAATTCTGTCCTCAATTGATCGAAACGGAGTGTTAAATGAGTTTGGCAGTGGAAGTGTTTGAGTATTGAGAATACATTAGAAACATGATTAAATAGCTAATCCTTAAATTGGTTTGGCATACCTATAAAAAAAAAATAAAGAGAAACTTTTAATAATTTTTTTTGTGTTTGACTTGCAGATCAGAACAAAGGTCCTGTCATGCATGATAACGACGATGACGTGTCTCCTGTTTTCATTTATGTCAATTTAAATTTAAATGCCTTATGAGTACCTACACTAATATATAGGTATATATATAATATTCATCAACACCGCATCAACTATGTACATTGATGTAGCCGCACTTGCTGAATGGCTTTGGTTTCTCTTTAGCAGCACTGTGTATCCAATTAGCAGCTATTATTCAACAGATTTAAATTGCTGCACCGCTGAATGGAAAAATTGCTCTGATTTGCATCTTTAATTGTATGGAAGTGAGAAAAATCACGGCTGTTTTTTTTTTTCTTTTTTTTTTTTTTTTTTTTAATCGAGAGGATGATGATGCGTTACCAGGTCGAGTTTTATAGGTAGAGGAGTTTGAGTTTTTTTTCGTTGGGAGAGAGGTTAAATAATGACGAAAAAAAAACATACATACAGAATAAGAGAGAAATTCGTGGGTGACACGGTGAAGTTATTTAATGATGTGCTGCTTATAATGTGAATGCGTATGTATATATTATGTAGGATATACTCATATGTCACCTTAAATGAATTCGACAACGTTATCTTATAGAATGACAAATGTGAAAAATTAATTTACAGAAAAGTTGGTTGCGAAAAATGTGCATATAATTTCGTAGAATTCTTACATATACTGTGTCCAATACAAATCATCATCGTCAGTAGTTAAAATAGTTAAAACAAATTTAAAACTGATGTTCATTTTGAGGGCAAATAGAAAAATATTAAAGAGAACATAATTTAAAGGATTAAAACCTCTATTAATAAACTGAAATTAAATATGAATTATCTTAATTTAGTTAGTTAAGTGCACAATCTTTTTTTAATCAACATTTTAGTTCATTTGTGAATTAGAAGATACCCAACGAATAATTTTTAGTTAAAAGGCGGGTAATTAACCGGCTATTAGCCAGAATTCTCTAAATCATGAGGTTACGAAATGGTTTCAAAAATGTATGAAATGGTTTATTAAAAAAATAAGTGATAAAGTATCCCAATTCCACCTAAGTTTTATGGTTATATTTGAATCAGAAAAATAACTTTCTAGTTATTAAAGGGTTAAGATATAACCAAATTTTACTTCTAGTTTTAAAATGGACTTTTTCAAACCAATGTATGACTTAGAGAGAATTTTACCCAAATCAACCATAGGATAGCATTTAGATTGTTTCTACCCTATATCGAACGAGGGTATTAAAATATCTTATTTTTAGCCACATTATAACCAGAGTAATTTAATATTTTTTTGTAACCTCAGCTATTCTTGATCTGGCGCTAAATATTGTTGGTTGGGTAAATTGGGGATTTTTTTTTATAATGGTGTCATTTTTTTTTTTGGAAGAGATGTAAAGGAAAAAATTGAAGCTTTTAAAATTCTACACAACATTGGATCGTAAGAGGAATAGATTTTGAGAAAAATATACGCAAACTCGCCTATCGTACCACCATAATGTGTAAAAAATTTCATTAAAATTGTTTCAACAGATAATGAGATAGTCGAAAACCCAAAAAATTGTTCTATGAATTTTTAAACGAGAGATACATTTCTTTTCCCAATAATATGGTAGATCGTTCAATATTAGTTCACACACAAATTTTAATCAAAATCGTAGGAGCCGTTTTTGAGAAAAATTAAATTTTCAGTACCGGTTTTTAAACATTTTTATGGGAGGTACTGTTATTTTTGGTTGTAAGAAAAAATTTTATTTAAAATCTGCTAGATAATACAAAAAAACTTAGTACTAAAAATTTAATAAAAATCAACCAAGTGGTTTTCGAATTATTAAATTTAAACTTTTTCAAAAATCAAAAAAAAAGAAAAGTTTGGTAGGTACACAATATTTTTGAAATTATTGTAAACATTTTCTATAAAAAAAAATCGATCAAAAACCATTTTTAAGAAAAACAAAATTTAAAAAATGGTTCTATGGGAGGTACCTTTTAAAATCATTTTCCGATTTTTTTTTTTTTAATTGTAAGTAGCATTTTTGTAAAAAAAAAATACTGATTTTTTTTTAAAGTTGTGATCATTTTTTTGAGAAATATAAGATTTTCAAAATTTGGTAAAAAAATTTGCACGCCAGATAGCGTTATTTTTGGTTTTAAAAAAAATTAAAAAAACTTGTGGGGGAAAAACCGCTAGGTATCAAGTTTTAAAAAAAATCGATACACTCGTTTAGGCTACAGCCGAAAGGACAGACAGACAGAATTGCGAGACCCACTTTTTTCAATAATGTCAACTTTTAGTAAAATCTCAAGTAATGTCAACTTTAATTAAAATCTCGAGTAATGTCAACTTTGATTAAAATCTCGAGTTCGATTTTTTTTAGAATGCATAACTTGCCATATAGTATACCTATGTATTTATTGGAAGTAAAAAAAAAAAACAAATAGAAAAACGAGGAAGAAAAAATACAAAAATGCCGAAATGATAATGAAAGGAAACAAAGAACTGAACCTGTGACTGTGAATAGATCGAATTTCCAGATTCGAAAAATACAAAAAAAAAATGCTAATTTTAAAATTTGTTTAAATACATATTTCTCAGGTTGTATGTATGTATGTATATGTATACTAAAGAAAAGATTTAGGGCTTAAGATTTTCTTTTAACAGGTTTACGTTAAACAGGTTTTAACGTACATACATTTAAATGAAAATGTGTGTCAACCTCAAAGAGAAAGCTGAAAAAAATATTTTAAAAAATAATATTCTTTAACAAACAAATTAGACAAAAAAAATAGCCTTAAACAATCTTATAAAAAGAATAAATATTATTTAATTTATTTCAAGTAAATCAGTTCAATACTTTCTGAGTTTACACGTGACAAACTAAATAATTCTTTCGTCTTTATAATAAAAGTAATGATGAAATTTCCGACGCTACTGTCCAGTGTCCATACTCATATTAATTTGTCTTTTTTTAAATGATATACAATATTTAACGCCAACGAGATATTCCCTGAAAACTACATATGTACATATTTGTATCTATATAGAGCTTTGTCTTTGATTTTTCTGCCAAACCAAATGAGGGGTGTAAATGTTTGCCTTCATTACTTAAAACTCCTATAGGGTTTATTTTATACATTAGTTATGCGGTAATAAGGCTAATTGTAACAAATTGTCCTTATAAAAGCATTTTTCCGTTAAGACCTCTTCGTCGTCATCCTGTTGAATGTTACACCATATAAACTACCACAAATCTCCTTCCTGCGAACATTTTAGATACCCACTAAATACATCAAAACTAACTATAAAGGGGACAATAATGTTAAACACACACACACAAAAAAGGATATTTATTTCAACTCCAATCCGACTTTATAAGCAAAACAAAGGATATGATTCATTTGGAAGAAATGGAAAAATAATTCCATCATTTCATTCTCATTATATGCTGAGGACTAGAGTCCTTCTTCAAATCAACCCTCTTTCTCTATGTATAGCTGTCATAGTTCTTTTTAGAGTGCCATCACAAAGTATCAACGAAAACGAAAAGTGTCTTTGTTCACTTTATTTTTTTTTACTTTTGTTTAAAATTTTGTCGCTCCTTTCTATTCGAAAAGGATAAAAAAGAAGCAATCGCAATAACCAAACATACTAAAAGTACAAAAGCAATAGGAACACAAAAAGCATCTCTAGGATAGTAAAAAAAAAAAAAATATAATAAGACACTCAAAGCCAATTGAATGGGACGGGCAGACGGACTGATCTTCTTCCAAAGGGGATGGGGTATGATTTTTAATGCGTATTGCATCTGTGCAAGAATATTCCTCTTCCCCCACGGGGACATTGTCGAGACTAATTTATGCGAAGCCAGGCATCGCAGGAGAAAACCAGGGACCCCTGTTAATATATATTTTTTTTTTTTGTCAGAAATATGAAAATAAAAATGGTTTAGTGTGAAAGTGTTTTGACAAATAATACCCCCCACCCGTGCAAGAAAAGAGAGTCAGAATGAAATTATGAATTTGTCCAGGGAAATTTTAAAGTGGCATGGGCTGGCTTCACTTAAATTACTTTTTTTTTGTTCGTATACAGATTTTTTTTTTTTTTTTAAATGGAAGTGGAACTATACTGCATTCTCAAGAGTATATATATTTTATAAGGATTGTGTTACGTTGATGGCAGGAAATACATCACAAATGACAGTCTCATAAATTTCAATCCATTTAGTATATGAGGGAAGGGTGGTTTGAAAAGAATAGCTATATTATTATGAAAAAGGGCGAGAGAGAGAGAGAGATCAGTTTTATTCGGAAAAATTAATAAAAATATAATATCTTCACAGAGGCGTTGCAAATTGTTCAAAATGAAAGAAGACATTTTATGACAGTGACACTTGTGTGTCAATTATTCATTGCTTTTGACTTTTGTCATTTATAAATTTTAAAATGGAGTCAGAGTATAGGTAAATGGCTTTTAGTTGACATGGGTGACGGGCAGACATTGGTAATATGGGTGAAATTTTTCTGTTTTATTCGCCATCTTGAAAATATACTTCTGCTCATTAAACTAATTACGCTATTCGTTGGTCTCATAATAAAATCGCAAATAATGACAAGTTGCAATTGCAACAGTGTCAGTGTCATAGAAACGTGGTCCATTGAATTCATCGCTATGTACCTAATCTACAATACAAATTGTTTTAAAACCGTTTAGAAAAATTTTATTTCTATCAAAAACAGCTCCAAAAATGTTTATTAAAACGTATGTGTTTATAAAAAAATTGGTCTCACAAAATTTTCTAATAACACAATACCATAACAGTACTTTATTTTTATTTTTGTATCCATATTATCAACATTTATTTTCCTTAATAAATTTAATATAAACATAAATGTTCATTTGTTCAAAATCTCAAATATTAAAAGTTCTTTTTTGATTGGTTTTAAGTTTTGCAACTTTTTGAAAAACAGCTCCATCTGTTGGACATAAAAGCAACACGCACTATATTGAGTTTTAAGCAATCTCAAGACAGAATTATTGTTCAGTTTTGTTGTAAAAATACTAAGGTAGATTTTTTTTGAATCGCTGGCTCAAAATTTTATTATTAATACGGCAAAATGGGGGAAAACAGAAAAGTTGCATTTGATTTTAGAAAATTCTTTTTTTGTTTGAAAGATTTTACAAGATGGGATTGTACATAAGTTAAAATTTTTAAAATCTTACTAAATTAAAAAAACCGTCAGATTTTCAACATTCGTTTTGTTTTAAAGGCTTTATATTAAAATATTGGATATTGAGGATATTTTTCAAAATTTATAGGGTGAAATGGAAACAACAAAATTAAAAAAAAAACGATTTTAAATTTTCTTCCTTAGCGACATCATCAAAGCAAAATTTCTCAGTTCTATTATTAAAATACTGAAGAAAAAATTCATACATAAAATTTAGCTATATTTGTAGGGTGAAATGGAGTGAAATTGTATCTGACTTTAAAAAACCTTTTTTGTGTCTGAACGGAAAGGTAATTATTTGAGGATAACTTAAGCAAATATATTTTTTTTAATTATAAATATAAGTTAACAGTAAATTGGGTTAAACAAGAAAAAAAAATTATAGGTATCCGATTTTCAAAACTAATGTTTTTGGAAGATAATACTATAGAGCATGAACTTTAAGGATAACTAAAGGGCAAGATATTTTTCAAAATTTTGATTTTTATAGGGTGAAATAGTTTGAAAATGGTTATATATATTTTTAAATACTTACTGCATTTTAAGAATGGCTAAGTGGCTAAATAATTTGTATTATGTTTATAAAAATTTAAAATTTAAGAAAGGCTTTAGAGATCAATATTTCTCAAAAGTAAGCTTGTAAGTTTTATATCAAGTTCAGTAAAATTGAAATAAAAATCCAATACAGTTGGATTGCAGGGGGGCAGGGAAGCGGGTGGGTAACAGTTTTATAAAATAAAATTTCGGCATTGAATTTATTGACATTGATTTTTATATTTCCTTTGTATCTATTATCTTTTAATGATTTTTTACGAAACTAAGTTTTTTCTATCCGTGCGAAGTTGGAGTGTATCAGCTAGTACAAAAATAAAATTCCAAAAACTAAATTATTGGAAAAGAATATTTTTACCCCAACTCTGACAAAGTTTAAAATTTAACTTAAGGATAAGTTAGTCATAGCCCGTAGTAGCTTAGCCCGTGGCGTAATGGTTAGTGCGCTGTGTAGGTCCCCTCTATTCCCGCCAATAACACGCACACAGGAATAGTTGAAAGTTGTAAGTCACTAAGCCCTGGTTCTGCACGAGCTGTCGGTCGCACCGATCAATTTATTTATTTTATCAGTAAGCCGTAGTTTTTAAGGGTCAATCGGAACGACTTATAGTCAAGCGTATTTATTAGTAGTTTTTATAAAACAAATTTATAGGCCTTATTTGGATAATTTATTATTTAGACTCAATTTTACAAATGCAAATACACGGTCACCTGAAGCTGCTGGACATTTGAATCATCATTCACTAAATCGATGAAAATTCGATTTGAAATAAATTATTTCAATGCCGACGCGACGTTAAAAAGACATTCCACGTGTTTTTTAAAAGTCTATACACTTTAGCTTTATATTTATTTATTATTTGAAACAAACCTTTTGTTTCCTTTTATAACGCTAGAGCAACGAGCGGTTTAAATCTCTTTCTAAAAATAAAAAAGCAAACGAAATGTCAAAACAATTGACTGTGTGAATAAGGGCTATATACCCTATACCCACATTTCATGCCAAATGCCACCATTATTACCACTATATACCAAACCGGAACCCATATCCGCAGAGCAGAACTGTGCGTGTCACCAAAAAGCAATACAAATTTGATTAGTTAGCCAACAAAATAAATACACACAAACGCTTCATGACTTTACACACAAAAACGGGCAACTAAATGTCATCCAAAATGTTAATTTAAATTCCCGCGTAAAAAGGACTCTCTCGACACGTTCGTTTCGTTTTGGTTTCATGTATAGTAGTATAGTACATGTTTGTATATTGTCCTCCTTTGTCCTTTGGTTGAATAGATTGTTCAATGCAATGCATATTTTTGCTCCCCTTTAGCCATATAGCACCGCCTGGCTCATTTGCCCCTACATTTATACAACAACTGCAACTAATTGCATACAAAGCATCGCTTGTGTGGCAGACAAAGGTCAAAGGGGATATTTATTTACATAACGTGAACCGCTTTTACTCTGATGACCGGACTACGAGAGGGGGGTGATAAGCAAGGATGGTCCAGAGTTACTCTTCTTACCCCACGCACACACCTACTCCCTTCTCCACTTTTAGCATCATGACCACAATTAAAGCATGTCCAACACAATGTTTGCGGTATTTTGACATTTTCAATGGGACGATGCGATGATGTTAGAAATTTTTCGAATTCTCCAACTGTGTAATAATATTTCTGCGAGAATACTTTTTCTGGGTATAGTACTATAGGAAGAGGTATCTCCTCATGGAGGTGGAGTTGAATGACTCCCTTGTGTATTTTCCATGGGGGTATAATGAGTTATCAGGGGAATGACATTCGGGTTTTTTGGAGAAGATGTCGCACTAGGAATAAATAAATAGAATAAATTGGTTGGCGCGACATCTCGTGTAGAACCAGGGCTTAGTGACTTACAACTCTCAACCATTCCTGTGTGCGTGTTATTGGCAGGAATAGAGGGACCTACAATTTTCAATCGAATCCGAACGGCTAGGGCGAGAAACATTTTTTCATTACAAAGATACTTGGAGGTTTTGTCAATTCCTCGCAAGAGGCAGTAACCTTTGAAAAACATTTCTGGTTTTAGGTGGCATAGGCTGGGAATCAAACCCAAAACCTTCGGCGTAACAGTCCAACGCACTTACTATTATGCCACGGGCTACTGCATCGCACTAGGAATACGAATAGGAATAGGTTAAGGTACCTACTCTTCCTGCGGTGATGATGTGTTTATAGTTTTGCAGAAAAGTTTCCTTGTCCAGCCGTAGGGACATCATTGGTCTTTGGACTGACTATGAATTAAGAAAACCGTTTCAGTGGATCCATATAGACACCAGGTACATATTTAAGGTCTGGGAAAAATATTATGATGGCTAACTTGTTGGAGAATTGTTGGTTATTTAATTGTTGAGAGTTAAGTTTAGAGTTGTGGTACATAATGCCATAATTGAAATCCAACATAATAGTTAAGTGGTTTGCATCTGCTTGAAAGGCGAATGGAAGGAAAACAAATTGTTTCTTATAAAAAAAAAATTCATATAAAAATTTCAAAATCAAAAATGCGGGGTCTTAGGTTTAGGATGAGGTAAATGCGTCTAAAAGTTTTTAATTCTTCAATCAGAAATGTAAGGTAGTTAAACTTGGGTATATATAACTTAATATCAAATAGTCCTTAATTATGAGTGGGGAAGTAGACTCTATGGCCTTGCTCTACGAAGCTCTTTATTCTACACAGATGATTTGTAAGTCCCTTTAAAGTTTGGCTATATTTAGACAGAGATAGGTATATCAAGTTGAAACGGCGAATTAATTAGCCCTTGAAAAATGACATTGACAAACAGAAGTTCCTAGAAGACATCAATCTATAGGATAAGAAGATCCCCAGTTTTTTTTTGTTTAAAATTAACAAACTAAAAAAAAAATTCACAATGATTAACCCTTAACGATGCAATCAAAAAAAATCTCCCCACCGAAGACCATCATGCAAACTCGACTGGTAGTAATCCATGCAGCTCCTTAACAAGCTTCACAAAACTAACCGATATGATGGCCAGCAGCTTCGCTGTTTATTCATATACATTATATTCTGTTTCCCTCGTATTGTGAATGACCTGAGCTGATGTAACCACAACTGGCATTGGTGGCAAAATGGTTTGGGTTTGCTGTGATGCTGTGCGATGTCCTGCTGGTGACATTTGTGTGTATTTAGAGAAAACGACAACGGGCAAAAATGATACTGGTATACTTGCTTGCATGAATTCGTTTGACTTTCATCGCCATGAGAATGACTGATTCGGAAGCTTCAGTGCCCTCGTTCTCTATCCAACAACCCCACCCCACCCCACCACTACGTCACTGTGTCGTCCGCGAGAGCTTATATACTCTTCGCTTTGTTGCCGCCTCGGAAATCATTCTTCCCGGATGTGCGTGGAATAATTGCATTTTTTTATTTTCTCCTCCCACGAATGTACACTGCGTGGCCGTGCTGTTGTATTTATATATAGTTCTTGGTATATATTTGTTGCCTTTTTGGGATTTGATCCTTGTCTGTTGCAGAATTTTGTGGTCAGTTTCCAACTTTGCGCGATGTTCTCAAATATACGCTCAGAAGAACATTTGTTAGCAAACGGATTCACAATTATGGACTTTCCTTTGCAACAACGACAACGTAACCATATATCCCACTCCCCTTTCCCATTGTGTTCCCAAAAGCTTCACTTTATATATGTATGTATATATATCCGTCGATGTAATTTTTGTTCCACCATATATATATAGAGGGCACAGCATGCGGTAGCAATTGTGGCACTACATTGCCAAAAGAACAAAGTGGGTATAGATGGTCATCTATCAAGCGGCGGCCTGGCCACCAGTGTGCAATTACTTAGCTTTGTTGGTTTGAAAATGAAAGGGCATCAGAGACGCTGCGTTGTGATGGGTTGTGATGGTGTGCGGGCCGCGGGGATATTGCTGATTTTATTGCTTATTCCTTTGACAGAATCCGGAAGAGTAGTGGATTTTTCGGTGGAATAATTCGTTTCGAATGAGTAACAGATTGTGGTGTATGTGTTGTGTTGTGTTGTGTGGTGTGGTGTGATGGGAATGTGAAATTGCACAATGGTGGATTAAAATTGATATACCATGCATGGAATTTTAGGGCTATCTCGGACGTAATAAAGAAATCTATCACTTAACTCGCGTTCATCACTTAACCTATGGGGTGCAATAAATATAGGTAGTTGGTTTTTTGGTCGATGATATGGTTAATGGATGGAACTCAGTTGATTACAATTATTTTCGAATTTTCCAAAATGTTGGAGTTCCATGGAACAATTACTTAAGTATGTTTTTTTTAAAGGTATAAGAGCGGGTTTATATGGATCAGCTCGTAACTTTAACTTCTTCTTTCTAATTCCTTTTTTACTGCTTCTGGTATGAACCATTTTTCTGCCTGTCGGGTTTAACGGGCTAGATTTTTTAGAGCAACTTCATTGGGTGCACGACGAGCGACGCAAGAAAAAGTAAGAGTACGGAGTGTTAGAGCGGGAGGGGATATTTATGTATATACCTATACTGTATAAGGGCGTTTTTTTTTTCTGAGGGGGTTATGTTTATTCTGTTCCACTGGCAGCGGTATATTTTCAGAGCCGAAGGATAAATTAGGTTTACGTGGCTGTCAGCAGAGACGCTTGACAAACTTAGACCATAAGTTGGTCCATTGTGATAGGTACCACAAGAATCTAGGAAACTTTCTTCCTATCTACTCGTTGAACTATTAAATGTCATTAGAGACCATTAAATTTCATGATTTGCTAAATCATTAGGATCATTATAGTAGAATTCTCTTAGGTGGAGCCTTCGGCTTTGAGATAAAGCAGGACACGTGAGGTAAGGAATTGATTCTTCCTCTTCTTCGCCCATAAAACTTCTGCAGAAATCGTTAGAAAATACTCCAAGTCTCGTTGCATGCTTGCCCATTAGAAAGTGCCCGGTAATGACACTTATAACGGAGCTAATTAGCAATCTGCTTAGAGATATCAAAGCGCTTCCAGCATAGACCAGATCTGTTTTGTTATCTGGCATGTGGCGATGTTATTCTACCTGAGGTTTGTTTTATCTATTGCATCTTGCTTCAGCATAAGTTTACATGTAGCGATGGGTAGGTATACCAATATTTGTCCGATTCAACGATGTAGGTAATTGTTTCACTTTTAGCGAGTTCGTCTGCTTAACAGGATGTCTCTATGGCCCGGCACCCAGCAAAGGTGAATTTTTAACTGCTGATGTGCCATCTCCATAAGAGATGATCGACAGTTAAAGGCTGTTTTTTTGAATTTGTGGAGACAGAGGAAAGAGATTTGATAGCGGCTTGGCTATCTGAGAAGATGCGGGTATCTGTACTTGATATCACGTTTTCTTTGAACCAAGACAGGACTTCTTCTATCGCCAATAGTTACGGCTGGAACACGCTACAGTGAAGTGATTAGGAAGACGAAAGGAGAGACTTAATTTGATCAGTTTTGTTCCGTTGCGTCTCCGGTGTAAAAGTGGATCGATTCATCTTCCAGAAAAGCCAAGTCTTCCAAGAGAGATCTGAAAGTTTTTTTTTATAGAATTGTAGCTTCGGGGTGGTATAGTCTGGGAAGTGATCCGAATGAGTTCAGATGATAGAGTGGCCAAATTCAATGTTGGTTCAATGTAAGGAAGCTTTAAGACGGATTGCTGTGCTGGCAGATGTTTGTTTACAAAATATGTCGAGGGATCTCAGATGGAACAGAATGTTCAATGCAGTGGCAGGAGTCGAACGAAGTACTCCACTCATGCAACGGCAGGCTTAGTATTGGACCTTGTGGTCCACCATACTGACACAACGTATGGGGAAATCGGTCTGACTACCGATGTGTACCTATCGCCGACAATGGAGACTCCATTTATTCCCAACGACTTTTTTACACGAGAATATTGGTTTCCAGCTTAAGTTCTTATCTAAAATAAGACCCAAATATTTTGCTTCATCTGTGAATTTAGATGTTGTAGAAGGAGGATCTATAAGGGAAATTTTGTATTTCCTGGAAAAGAGGACAAGATCGGTCTTATGAGGGTTAACACGCAATCCGCAGCAATCTCTCCAATTTATAAGCTTATTTAACCCGACCCGTAAAAATAACAAAAATGTTTCTTGCAAGGGTAGTCACTACGCCGCCTTTTTCTCTACAAAGTTTACTTCATCCAACAATTTTCCCTCCCTCTCCATTAACATTTTCCTTTAGATTTTTATTTTTTTGTTCCAATCTTAAACATAAAATAAACAATGCGTTTTCCCTCCTATCACAAGTGCTTCCTGTTTACCTTAACCAGGGTGGATGTTCAAAAATTAGAATAGCTGTCTTTGGCCTTCTATGTCAGCTTTCAAGTCAATAATAAGATACTGAGAGTGGGTTGTGTTAGGTTGTGATCCCCTTAGATCAGAATCCAGATCATATATAACTTCTTTCGGAAACAGGAAAAGCAGAAGTTAACTTATCCGAACAACAATATTTTCATCATGACTGTGTACATCTCTCTGTGCCATCACTAACTCATATCTTTATATAAGTTCAATGTTCATATCTGTCGCACCTCTCTTGTAATTAATGTATTCATCACCCTCTTGATGTGAATAATAATAATTTCCCAAAAGCATAAAAGAATCGACTTCATGAATATTAAATGAAATTGCAATTGCATGACAATTGATTGTCAGTGGTGCATCAATGTCTCTTGAGCTGTATATATAGACAATTCTGATGTATATTCCTGTCCGTTTGGATTTTCTATTTTCAATGCAAAACAAGAACCATAATGGCAGAGAACATCGTCATCATCATCATCAATCTGCTATTCATCAACTGAACCAAGTGCTATTTCCAAAAACACCAAAAGTGAAACTTAACTTAAATTCATTTAAAACTTTACTTTATGCTATAACAAAATTTGCCTTAATCCTTAATCGTCCTTCTATATATCTAGATTAATAGTGAAGTTCTTCTTTTTACCTATCTATCTCTCTCTCTCTTTCTAACGAATTTCATTTCAAATCAATCGCAAAGACATACAGATATAGACAGTAAACTCTAAAATCGTCGTCGTCAACTTTCAAACTGCCAACTTGCTGAATATCCAATCCATCGCCTAATGAAAGGATGAGAGAGAGACTTATAGGTACCGCATATTCCCAGAAACCAATTATTCAATTCCAAAACTTTGGATAGAATATACAAGATGGAAAGCGAATTGGAATTGAAGCTGATGCAGTTGCAGGAGCAACTTATTTCTTTTGTCTCCTCTAATGATGATTCCGGCATGATGACTTCTTACCTCAGTGCAGTAAATAAGTGGCAGCCACCACCACCACCAGTGATATCCCACTACATTTACCTTATCCTATCTTAACTTATTCCATCGTATAGGCCACAGTAAGGACGACGACGACGACGATGGTCCTTATCACCTGATATACCGTAATGCAGACATCTTACTATTATTTGCTACCACCGCTGCTCAATGCATTGCAAATGCACCTGCTCTGCTATGTGAGAATACAAAGTGACAGAGGAGATGTTTGAGGTGTTGGTATGGTAGCTATAAAGGTACCTAATGCTATCTTCCTGCTTGGTCCTTTTCGTCTTGATCCGAAATCCACTTAAGGCTTCCGATATACCTACTCTCAGGCGGAAGAAGGTTTGTCGAAATGTGGTTTATAGTAAAGTGGAGGTATGTGTGTGTGTGTTTGCTGGTTTACTCGGAATAAAAGGCTAAAACTAAGAGATACAGAGTGAGAGAGGTCTCCCTATATGTATATGAAATGTGAGATTTTGGACTTTTGGAATATAAATTACAGCGAGCGGATCTAGGAGATTTAAGCTAGAAAGGCTAAATTCGTCAAAAAATAGTTTAGCTAGTTAAATATCTTTTTGTAAGTAAAATTATTTGCCTTATCCTTTTTGTACGCCTAAGCTTTATTTATTCTCCATTAATGAATGAATAAACATGATTGTGCTTTTGTGGTGAATTGTAGGACATTTATTACGTATTCAGAGTGGTATTCAGCGCAATATTCAACGCAATATTCAGTGCGATATTCATATAGCAATAATCAACTCGATATTCAGTCCAATATTCAACGTGATATTCAGCACTATATTCAGCGAGATATTCAGGTCGATATTCATAGAAATATTCATAAAAATATTAAGTGCGATAGTCAAAGTAATATTCAACGTGATATTCAGCACGATATTCAGCGTAATATTCAGAGTGAAAATCAGTGCAATGTTCAGCATGATATTCAGTGCGATCTTAAACGCGATGTTAAGCGGATTTTTCAGTGCAATATTCTGCATGATATTCAGAGTAAATTTCAGTGGTATTCAAAACGATACACGGCGACAATATTCAGCACGATATTCAGCGTGATATTGAGTGCGATATTCATATCAATATTAAACGTAACATTCAGCTTGATATTCAGAGCGATATTAAGTGCGATTTAAAGCGCGATGGTCAGCGGAATATTCAGCACGATATCAGAGTATGATATGATATTCAGAGTAAATTTCAGTGTTATTCAAAACGATATACGGCGACAATATTCAGCACGATATTCAGAGCAATATTCAGCGTGATATTCAGTGCAATATTCATAAGAATATTAAGGCGATATTCAAAGTTATATTCGAGATGATATTCAGTGAGATATTACGCGCAATATTCAGCATTATATTCAACGCGATATTCAGTGCAATATTCAGCACAATATTCATTGTGATATTCAACGCGATATTCAGATCTATATACAGAGCAATATTTAACCCGATATTCAGCGCTTCAGAGCATTATATCTATGAATTGATGAATAAAATTAAGAGTAGGTATGTCATTGGTAGTTTTATGACAGTTATTATGTCAGTTCGTCTAAATTCAGTAAAATCTTTTAATAAAACACGCATGGCCCAATATCCCAAATACCTACCTTTTAAAATCCGCCCTTGATTGAATCCCATTGAATTCATTTGAATATATAGTCAGAGTTACAAACCTATTTTTGTTAGCAAATAGAGAATATTCCATTCAAATATACTTATACTCATATACCTATACATGCATATTAAATTGCTTTTGAATATTCAATCAAAAGTTTTCGGTATACAAATGCAAATAAAATATGTGTATGTATGAATGTGGAAAGACTTAGCTTTAATGCATCTCGCTATAAGCTTATAGATGAAATACCAAAACCACCACTTCATATTGAAACAACCAAACATCGATTCTCGTATCATCTATGGTCCATCATCTGACGAGAGCGCTTGTTGAAATTCCATTAGTTTGATTTTTTTATGGTAAAATATATTTTATGGCGATCGAAAAGTTCGACTGTATTTAACGGGTGGTTAAATTTTAAGGGTCGATGTTGAATGTGAACCACACCTAAACGTCAAGTTTTTTTCTGCATTTCATTTGACATTTCTCAATTTCAGACTAACTCAATTTGAAGCATGGAAAGATACGCAATCGTGCAACGCGTTAAAGTCATTCAAGAAATGGCAACAGTGGATGATCAATTTTCGAAAAAAATCATCTTCAGTGATGAGGCACATTTTCACCTCAGTGGATTCGTCAATAAACAGAATTGCCACATTTGGGCGAATGATAATCCAAGAGTGATTGTCGAAAAACCTATGCACCCACAAAGAGTGACTGTTTGGTGCAGTTTATGGGCTGGTGGCACCATCGGGCCGTATTTTTCCCAAAATGAGGCCGGTCAGGCAGTTACTGTGAATGGTGTTCGCTATCGTGAGATGATAACGAACTTTTTATGGCTCGAATTGGAAGATATGGATGTGGACGATATGTGGTTTCAACAGGACGGTGCCACTTGCCACACAGCTAATGAAACAATGGCTCTTTTGCGCGACAAATTCAATTGCCGTGTTATCTCACGTGGTGGCGATGTCTATTGGCCGCCAAGATCATGTGATTTGACACCGTTGGACTTCTTCCTTTGGGGTTATTTGAAAGAAAAGGTGTACGTCGATAAGCCAGCAACAATTCAAGAGCTAAAGGATGAGATAATTTGCCACATTAACGGCATAGAACCTCAATTATGCCTCAGCGTCATCGAAAATTTGGACCATCGGATGGCCGATATTTTGTTCCATACATAATTGAACCATACTAATATTATCATAATAAAAAGAAATGACAATAATTTCCTAAATAATTTGTGTTTTATTAGAAGGAAAATTCATGAAATTCTCTTCATTCATCGATTACTTACAGGTTCAGTTGACTGCATTACTCTTTACAACTCTATCTTTTTTAATACCAACCCTCGTAACATACGAAATCCCCTTCTCTTCTATATACCTCCCCACCGTACGTCTTATGGCTCTAATGAACCAATCTCCCGTATGCTGCGGAGTGTTAACTTATACTCAAGCAATTTCGATTTTAACCTCAGCACCCCTTGTCTAAAACTCCGTCTCCTAAATCATCCTCCTCACTTACCACAAGTAGCTATAAGTTTCTTAGTTCTTAAGTTAGATTAAACATTAGCTTGTAATTAAGCCGGGGTGTTGCCCCCGCCAAAATTAAATTAAATTAAATTATTCAAAATCAACATCAGCCCTTAAAATTTAACCACCCTTTACTATAATCTAATTGGAACATCAAATAACCGCCATTGTTTAATCATCATAGGCTCAATATTTTTTCTGTTTCTTCAAAGAAAATTTTTGTGATTGCAATTCTTTGATGGAAAGGGAAACGTATTTTCAAGTATAACTATTGGAGAAGCACCTTTATTGAGAGAATCAGTAGAAAGCAATTTAAGGTGTCTATCCTGGTAAAACCTTACTAATACATCTCAGAAATCATAAAAACCTCACACAGGTTGGGATAACAAATTTCATAGAACGCCATAATGTGTCACACTATTTATACACTAACTCAAGTTAAAAATGTATCTTTTTATCTTATTATTAAATTACTTATATTTTTAATCAAAAAAAAAAAAATTAATATACCTACATAAGTAAAAATAATTTAAATACCTACACAGTTTATTATCAAATAACTATACTGACTCACAAGCTGCGAACCCACATCCTATTAGGTAGGTACACCGTCTGTGATAGCTTCGTTTATTTATTTTTTTTTCTAAACGTTTTTATTCTATCTTATCGATGACAGAAGCTTACATAGCAATTTCACACTCCATTCAACCCCCTTCCCTATCCAGACACATTATATCCACTGAAATAGTCTGCAACGGTGGGTTATCTACTGTTGACAAATAAAAAAAAAAAAAAATGCTCCAGTCCGCCTTTCATCGAGTCGATTTCCGTAGACTCAGTCGTTCTTATCAATTTTCTGAAATCAGAGTCGTACTTGAAGAGTCTTAAAAATCCATAAAGGAAATCGTTTTTTTTTTTTTTTTTTTCTATTTCTAAGTATTTATGGCATGTGGCACATTGTCTTTACTTATATGCTCTCTGTCTCTCTTAGGAGCAGTTTGATTATATCCAACATGACCCCCTTTATTTCTATAATAGGTACGAGTACACACCCACAACAAACAGTTAAGTATAGCCCATAAATGGGATATGAATACGACAAGAACAAAAACAAAAAAAAATGGAGAGGAAAACCCCGCATCATAAGACAAGACACATGCAACAGAGCAGCCAGAAATGAAATAAAAATGAAAGCTATCCACAACCCACACCAATAAAAGCAACAGCAGCAGCAAGGACGAAGTAGACGAACTCCTTGATGATAAAAAATGTGATTTTTATTCAGGGTGTTCAATGTGATGACAATTTCAGATATAAGATTTCTATCATCATTTTACAAGTAGTAGAGAGTCTTCTATATTATAGTCTCTTTTGATCCCTCTAACACACGACACCAACAAAAACAACAACAACTATACTTTACTCTGTGCTTTTAGGGGGGAATCCTATATATCGTAAAAAAAAAATCAACTTAGACTTCTGCTCGAAAGGCGAGAGGGTGTCCTTTTTTTTTGAAACAAATAAACACCAGCACCGATTCAGGGAATATGATGGTGAAAACTCTATTTTCGCACCAAATGGAAATACAAAAAAAAAAAAAAAAAAACAAAGGACAAAATGAATGGTGCAAATTATGCCATAAAAAATGGCACACAATTTAATTTATTGAGAGAATAAAAGAAAATTCATGTCAATATAGAGTAAATTGGCTTTTAAATAAAATTATGGTTTATGTAAATCCTAAACAGGCTTGGGCTTGTTATTTGAAAATTGTGTCAGTCAGTGAATTTAACATAATGTAAACTGTCTTGTTTGGGAATGAACATCAATTTTTGGGATTAACTATATTATAATGCCTGTGAATCCTAACTAAAATATATCGCTGATGTATGCAGAAAAGAAATAAAATATTCTTAACCGGATCGCAGCTAATTGTCTAATCTCAAAATTTCTTTCAAAAATTTAAAGAGTCATCTCTCGTGTGTTTTTAATTTTGGTTTACGAATAAAAAAAATTAAACCCAAGATCACGAAAACATAAAATCAAGAAAGCCCAAAATCCCCATAACCAATTACCCATCCCGAAATTTTCTTTTCAGTTGGAAATCCCCAAAAACAAATATATAAATCCAAGACTCCTGAAAAATCAAAGTCCCGAAAAGCATATATCTAGAAAACCCAAAATCCATAAATCCCAGAAGCCTTAAAACCCATTACCATGATATATTTAATTTTTTGAATTGTAATCCCAAAAATATATAAATCCCAAAATCCTTAAATCCCAAAACCCAGAAAATCAAAAATTCTGCGAGTTAAAAATCCCGAAATCTCAAAATTCCATTATCTCAAAAACATTTTATCAAAATTTTTATCCCGAAAAAAATTTGTTCCGGTTATACAATTTTAAGAGATTTCGCTTATGACAAAAACAAACAAAATTATCTTAAGGTTTTATCGAGAAGACGATTTGAACAACCCTTACCTTTTCGTTATGATGATTTTTCTGGTTTAGGAATATGGAATATGGAATATTGTTGCTTCAAGTGAAAAACAAATTTTTGACCGATGACATACATTTTACTCTGGAATTCAATTCCTCAAACATTTTAAGTTGCGATAATATATGAAATGTTCGAATAAGTAAAAAAATTCAACTCGATATTTTGATCACATCAGACATCAAGATGACATGGAATATGAAGCAAATGAGTCTCGCAATTTTGTTTGTCTGCCTGTCCCTCTGTTCGGCTGCAGACTAAAAGGGTTGGTCAATTTCACCCCCCCCCCCCTCACACACGTTTTTTTCTAAATTTTTTGTTTAAATTTTGTAACCAAATTATGAAAATCTTATTTTTCTCAAAAAAAAAACAAATTTTTATAAAAAAAAAAAAAATCGGTAAAATGCACCATTTTTGATTTTAAATTTTTTTCAAAAATGGAGCACCTGTTTTTAACGAAACTTTTTTATAAAAAATCTTTCAAAAAAATTTTAAAAGGTTTGTACTTCAAAATTTTCTTCTTTTTTTTTTTGATTTTTAAGAAAAGTTTGAAACATTTTTTTTTTTTGAGAACTTAATAATTCGAAAATGACTTGGTCGATTTTTATTAAACTTGGTTCCCAGCAGTTTTTATAACATTATCTAGCAGATTGTAAATAAAAATTATTATTATAACCAAAAATAACGGGACATCCCATACAAGTGTTTAAAAACCAGACTGGAAAATATCATTTTGTTTTTTTCAAAAACCGCTTCTAGGATTTTGATTAGAATTTTTATGTGAACTAATATTAGTGCGAAATACTATATTATTGGAAAAAAATGTATCTATCGTTTAAAAATGGTATCTCTCATAGAACCATTTTTTTGGTTTTCGACTATCTCATTATCTGTTGAATCAATTTTAATGAAATTTCTTACGCAAGAGCATCTAATAAATTTTAATAATTGTGTATCAAAATTTTCCAAAAAAAAAAAAACAAATTCTGGATTTAAAAAAAAAAAATTGAAAATTCGATATTTCGAAAATGGGAAAATGATTTTTTTTTTCAAAATTAATTTTTAAACTCCGCAATAATAAATACTAAAAAATGGAGTACCTAATATTTTTTTTTTTTAATGTTTTCAAAATTTTATATACCTATAAAAAATAATTTTTTTTATTAAACCGCTCTAACGATTTTTCAAATTTTTGTTTAATAAATTGAGATTTGTGTAAGAAATCGGATGGTGTACATTGTGTTGGTGTCAAAAAAGTTTTAGAAATTGTTTAATCAATTTTATTCTAATTAACTAATTTTTAACAAGTGTCTAAAGTGTAAGTATACCATGTGGACTTTAAAACCGCAGTGTGATTGCATATAAGAGCAAGTTCGTGCGACCCAGTTGTTTATTTTATTTTTTTGTTTTGTTTTGGAAAGTATTATTTATTCACAAATGGCTGTATAAGCCAGAAAAAAATGTATAGTTTATCATTATCTGCTAAACCGTTTTAAGTACAATTTTTATCAAAATTTCTTCACTTCTTTGCTACAACGGTAATAAGCTCTTTTCATTTTCTTTGTGAATGCCATAATTGCAGCATTAATTTTTTGAAAAGGTCTTTACTCTCAATTTTGCCATAATGATTATCAAAAACAATTTATGCCAATATGAACGTACTCCTTAAACAGTGGACTCTATAATATGTATATCTGCTCGAAGTATAATAAAAACAATTACATATAAATTTAACTGAACAAGCAAAAATGTCTTCCGGTGCTCGGTGCTCAGTGTTATAATATTCTTTGGCATAATTTCAAAAAAATTGCATTACTCATTTTTCAAAGGATGTATGCTTCCTTTCAAAACAATGCAATATAGCACAATATTGAGTGTCGCTTTATACAGAGAATAAAAAATTAAAAAAAAAAAAAAATTATTTCATAGTTTCTGATGTTTGAATTATTTGCACCGCCTCTCGAATTACTTGAAGCATACATATGTCTTCCTTTATTTTGAATGTTGAAAGCAACTATACTGCAGAATTGCACTATCAAAAAAGTACATTTCGTATTGGATCGGAAATCCTTATGTAGTCTTTTATTTTTGGCTTGCACATTTTTATTTTTATTTTTTCAAAAAAAAAAAAATAAATAAAATAAAATCGCGATTGAAATACTTAAACTAACCAACCATTGGCTATTATCCATTCCACATTTTCGAACCAAAAATGCATACCCCAGCTATAGAAAGACTTAAGATATAAGGAGGAACCTTTTATGGTATTATATATGTAGTTCAGTTCGAGCAAATATATTCTTAGAAGTAGCAAAACATATTCCAACAACACCAAGAGGAGGCTACATAACACCATATCCTCTCCAGTCAAGCTTATCATTGTGCTTCTTTGTGTGAAGCCTTCAGTTGAAATAGCATCATTTATGTTGTGAGATGTTTTTTTTATTATGTATTTTGAGTCGAAGAAAAAACACAACTAACCCTATACGATCGTATGGCAAGGTCTTCTATTGTCCTTTTTATCTCCTTTTCAAAAACTATATAGTCTTTGTGAATATTGAGTGCATATATCATAATATATCAGGTATTAAGGAGGAGTACAATGTCTTGATGTTTTTTTTTTTGCGGAGCTCAAGTTCCTTAAAAAAAGCAACAAAACGAACAATAATATGCATTCCTTAGAAGTGTCTGAAGTCTGATAGTTGCCATATCGTAGTTAGGGTGTATACTTGCCTGCCAAATGGAGTAACTTGGAATGTTGTGTTCAGAAGGAGGACAATATGAAGATAAGGATATACTTAAATCTTATTACATATTTGAATTTGATAGTTTAACTGACTTAAGAATTGGTTAACAAGCAGCTGCTAAAAGATAAATATCCAATTCCATTAATATGACAATACAAAGGTACCGTCATAATGTATACCTACCTACAGGGTGTTTTGTAAAAGGTGCATTAGGCGTCTAGGCGTGTAGGTCGGGTTAAAACAAAAAAAAATCGTTTGAGGGGGGGTTAAGGAGGGAAGGGTATATTTCTAAGAAAATTGAATTTAAATTGAAAAATTTACAGATTTCACTCATAGAGTAACTATGGGGACATTGAAAATGACTTGTATTACGTCAATAAAACAAAAACATGCCTAATCTTAGTGATTTCTATTTTGTATACTATTGTTGCAATATAACTTCACGAATTGTCTTAGAAACCATTCTACAGCCTGAAGTACCAATTTGTAATTTAATGTCACTTCCCAGTTGGCGGTTAAATTAATTTGTTAATTTTTTTAATAAGGTGAATCTTAGTCTTAATTGTAGCTTAACTCGCAATTACACAATCATAGGTACTCATTTTCATCCGCACCGGCACAGCACTTATACACGAAATTAAAAATACATATACCATCTATCTTAAAGTATATCTAGGTACATCTTTGACATTTTTGTCTAGCTAAGCTTTGCAGAAAGGTAACTGAATTATTGCAGATCGATTAAAGCATACATCATATTCGGTTCAACTTAGTTCTCGACTCAGTTGATTGTTTTTGAATCAACCCGTGTGTTTGATTAAATGTCCAGGCAAACCTTTTTTAAATCGAGAAAAAATATACAAAGAATTTGATGCGGAGCCCAACCCCACTGCTAATTGTTTTTATTCTACAATATTTTATTTTAAAATATTTCGAACTCATCTTTTAATCAATTTAACAATATCGAGTCGCGTAATTTATTTTAGACAAAAATAATGTTTTTGAGATATGGAGCTGTATTCTTTTAAATGAGTTTATGAAATGTGTGGCCGAGCGGCAAGCATCAATTTAGTTGACAACAAAATTAAACAGTTTACGGACTACTTTAAGATAAAGCCTAAAATTTTATTTGCATTTGAGGACCTTAACCATGAAGATCTGACCATTAGGGCTTAAGTTATAAGTTTATTAAAGAGGTTCGAGTAGGTACCTATGCACATTCTAGGTTAAACAATCAAACTGATTCAGAAGTAAATCAAGTTTTGTCAAAAGCATTTTCTAGTCTGTCATTTTACATTCATTTTCAGACCGTAACCTCAAAAATCCGATAATTAGAACAGAATATACATATCAGCTTACAAAATCGACTCTTTCGATTTTAATATTTAAATTGTTTAGCTAAGTTAATTCTACTTCTTATTTACCTAAACATACCTTAACCTTGAGCATCTAGCCCTTAGAACTTAAGTTATAATTTTATATAAGAGGTTCAAGTAGGCACCTATGTATATGCATAATCTAGGTTAAACAATGAAATTGATTTAGAAGTTAGTAAAGTTTTTACCCAAACTATGCATATTCTAGGTTCAAAAATCGATTGATTTAAAAGACTGACATTTTACGTTAATTTTAAGACCTTAATCTCAAACATCCGATTATTAGAACAGAAGTTATAATCCAAACAAACCAACCAAATCCAACCTTTACGATTTTATTATTTGTAAAATACCTACTACAAATGTTCATGCACATACCTACATGCATACATACATACCAACATAAACATAATGTACATATATCATTTTTGTGCCCGATGCAAAGCCAATTTTGTTGGCAACGTGTTTTTTTTTTTATTGCACACACTCCACCGTCTTCTCCCTTCTATCAATACATTTTTTGTTGGTACGTACCTACATACATATTCTAGTTGTTTTTTTTTTCTTTTGCAGTATGAAATTGGTTCTAAAAAGACAATTTTTCAAGTTTCTAGTATGAATTTTTTTACGATTTTGCAAAAATTTGTATGCAGATTTGTAGCCTGTCATTTAAACTTTAATTATCTAGCTTAATATTGAACATCCAATAATTATAACTAAAGTTATGGGCTTCTAAGTGGGCTCAAATCAATCATTTTTCGAATTTTATACAATCCTCCACTGAATCTCGGCCGTTGGCAATGACCAACATGTGTTTTTTTCTTCATTTTATTCATTTTGGTAGTTTCTTTGGTAACACCAACCAAAAATTTAATCTTTCTCCCCCTATCCGCTAGAGTTCATTCTCTATCTTTGTTCATTTTGGTAACACCATACTTTTATCAAAACGAGCCTATAAACATTTTCAATGTTAAAAAATCATTTAAAATCAAAGGCAACACCTATACAATGAAATGTTATACCTTTTTTACAGCTAGACATCTATTTTTTAATTTTGTTTTTAAATCAAATTATTTAAGCGAATATTTTTGGAAAAATTAATTTTCTAATTCAAAAATTTTGAAAAACAAAAATGACAAATATTTTTTTCAAACTAGTTCTGTTCAAAATTTTACTTAATTAAACATTCTATTTTTATATTTTTTTAATATTTAATGCACTTATCATTTTCTTTTCATTTTTTTAGGACCAAATATAACGATACCTGCATACAATTTTTTCTTAGCAAATAATGAAAAAACTTTTTTTATAGAAAATCTTTCAAAAAGCATTGTAAGTATACCAAAATTTTGAAATATATTTTGGATTTTTAAAAAAAGTTTAAACATTTTTTTTTGAGAACTTAATTCGATAACAACTTTGTTAATTTTTATTACACTTTGCATTTAGCAGTTTTTTTAACATTATTTAGCAAATTTTAAATACAAATTATTCTTATGACCAAAAATAACGGTACATCCTATACTAAGTGTTTTAAAACCGGTATGGAAAATCTCATTTTTCTCAAAAATGGCTCCTATGATTTTGATTAAAATTTTTATGTGAGCTTATTTTAGTAGTAGTAGGCCGTGGCGTAATGGTTAGTGCGCTGGACTGTTCAGAAATGCAAGTTTTGTTTGTAAATTCTTTCTTGGAAAAAATAAAACCAATATTGAATTTTAGAATTAATTTAGTTTTTAAGCTGAAAGGCATTAGTATTAAGTTATTATATAGTTTAACTTAGAGCGCCCGCATGGGGCCAGTAAGTTAATTGTAAGTTATTGATAAGTAGGCTAGTTTTTATGAATTTTTGTCTAGCTTTAAGTTAGTTATAAGTAAAATGAAAAATAAAAATGAATTAAAATAAAATGATACGCTGGACTGTTACGCCGAAGGTCTTGGGTTCGATTCCCAGCCTATGCCACCTAAAAACAGAAATGGTTTTCAAAGGTTACTGCCTTTTGCGAGGAATTGACAAATCCTACAAGTGTATCTCTTGTCATGAAAGAATTCTTCTCACCCTAGCCGTTCGGATTCGGCAGAAAATTGTAGGTCCCCTCTATTCCTGTGAATAACACACACACAGCTGTCTTTATTTTAGTACGAGAAAAATTAACCTATCGATTAGAAAGGGTATCTCTGATAGAACCATTTTTTTGGTTTTCGACTATGTTATTGTCTGTTGAACCGATTTTAATGAAATTTTTTTATACAATAGCTTCTCATAAGTTTATATAATATTGCATATAAATATTTTCAAAAAAAAAAAAATTCAAAATAATTTTTTTTAATTTGATATTTCGAAAATGGATATTTGATTTTTTTTTTTAATTAATTTTTAAACTCCGCATTAATAAGTACTAAAAAAAATGGCATACCAAAGCAGTGCAGTACCCAACTGTTGTTCAAGAAAATCATTGTGCTTGCCTGACTCTTAAATGAACAATAAAGTTCAAAATTTATATTGTACATATTTGAATTAATTTAATGGCACCACATTATATGCCTTCTTGAGTGGGTAATATAATAATTCTATTTTTTTTTTCGTACGAAATTTTATTATGAAATGTGTGATTTTGTAAGTCCGAAATTTTATAATTCGACGCCAACTCATTCCTTCTGACGTGTAACTTATCCATATACCTATTTGTTATTTGGTTTAATTTTTCATTAAAAATATTAATTTCCATAATCTGGAAATTGAATATAAGGATTATTTTCTTCAACAATATTTTTTGTTTATAGTATTTTAAAATAATCAACTTCAAACTTATTATCCGTAAATTTTCTCTCAAGTGAAAACAACTTACACCTAACCTGCAAAAAAAAAACAATTCCAATCCACTTTCCCCTGCAAAACCAAAAGAAATTTCAACTAAACTTAACTCCCTTGTTCAGATGTTTTTATTATTATTATTTTTTTTTTGAAAAATAAACTTCGTCCTATAAGAGAGCTCGACCGCCCATAAATAAAGCCCTGGCATCAGTAATTTATGTTCATACACGACCAACAGGACTAATTGCAATAGTCAGTAGAAAAGTTTTCTGCATGCTGCTTGGAAACGGATGTGCATATAAGTTTTGCCTGCGCATAAGTGTGTGTGTGTGTTTGTATGTGTGTCTCTTCATCCAGACGACAAGGACAACGACGACGACACGATGGTAAACTAGTGAAACTTTTCCCTTGTGGAATTGCGGTCCCAGCCCCAGTCCCATTCCCATTCCCGACTTATAACTATACGAATATAATATATAGACTTAACTTCTCCGGGTCTTCAATAATTAATAAGGAAAAACAGCCGATTAAATCATGTACTCTTCCAGCACTGAGCTGAACGTTGAATATGTGAAGATGCGGTTTATAATAAAAATTCAATCCACATAATATGGAAATGAAAACTCTGCCTGAGGATAATAAACAGCGTATGTTCTGTATATAATACAATTCGGTTTTAATCACAAACACGATGATGTTTTTTGAATTCTGTTTTATTGTGTGAAAAGACCCCGACGAAACAGGCAAAAAAGTATCGTTTCCATCTTAATTAGTTCTTGAAAATTAGACCGTATACAAAATACCTTAGGGGCAGTTAATGCTTCAAAAGTCCTTCCGCTGAATTCTATATGAATAAGTCCGCTCTCTTTTGCCTTGTGTTTTTTGATGGAATCTAATTATAGAAATCAAACGAATGTGATTTCGACACGCCCGCCCGCCCTGTCTGTATAGCGAGCAACAATTATTATTTATCACGTTCTGTGCGTATATTTGTTCCGTTTGTTATAATTTTGGCAAAAGGACACAAATAACGACCTCAAGTGCTCAACATTATAAAAATAATAATGCGGATATAAGGAAGTAAAAATATGAATAAAAAAAAAAGCAATTGACCATAAATCCTTTTGGTCAGAAAGTAACTAGAAATATATTTTATTTTCAATAAGAGAAAACCACAATCAAAAAGAACGATTATTGGACAATCATAGTGCATAACGATTATGTTCATTTTTATATTCTTTTTAGACTCAGATCTCAGATAATGTTGAAAGGAAGGAGTTAAAGAATGTTTTCAATTGAATGGTAAATATTGGCTGGAAAATTGCACAAGCACTGCTGCCAACACAACTGCTGCCGATACAATTACATCAGATGAACAAAAACACCATAAACGACTAAGGAGGAGGCGAAAAACGCAATAATAAAATACCAGCAGGACGATTTGTAGCATCTTTTATATACAAATGATTGCTGTACGTTTACATATTTATATTTCTTTTCCTTGGCCAACAAGCTAGAAGCTGAAGATCATAATGTATTATTATTTTTTTTTTTTCCATTTTTATTTTGCCATTAGAGCCAGAGTTCATAAATTCAAGTTTTCTTTAAGGAAAATGCATTTCATTTTTATTATTGTTAGTTTCAATGGAATACAATTCTGAGTTAGAAAGTCTGTTATTCTGAAGAAGGATGAGAGTAAAAGGCTCAAAGTGGTCGTCGTATGTATAGTAAAATGGATTTTGGCAGCATAAGCCTTTGTGAAAGACTATAAGTTGTGTTCGAATCAAACATTTATGTACACAAAATTGAACATGAATCATTAACTTTCACCATAATGGAGTGTGAGTGTCGGTGTTGATTGTTGAACATGATCAAAAAAAAAAAAAAAAACATTTTAACTTATGGCTCTTTAAGTAAATAGTATTTTTTATACAATATCCAATTGTGCCAAAATTTGGGGTCAACTTGTGGAACCATTTGGCATTTTGGAAAAAAAATTGCATATTTGCAAATATTACAAATATTTTTTTTAAATTTGCGATTTTATATATTTGGCATATTTGGAACTTCTACGAACAAAAATAAATTTTGCGAAGCACCGCTCCATTTTCAATTTTCTAAAAACGAAACAAAATTATGCTCTTGTTTGTGCTGACAAAATAATTAAAATGGCAACTTTTGAGAGATAAAATAAATTTTGGGAAATACAGCAATTTTGGATTTTTAAATAAAATTTTATTGTGTTCAATTTTTATCAAATCTTTTCTTAAAAAATAAACTTGCAACTTTTGCGAAGTGCCGCAATTTTGGATTTTCAAGAGAATTAAATTGTATTTCACTTTTTTTAATTCTTTTCTGAAAAATAAGCAAAATTGGTAAATTTGCAACTTTTGCGAGGTAAAATAAATTTTGCGAAGTGCCGCAATTTTTGATTTTCTAAGAAAATTAAATTATTTTCAACTTTTTCTTATTTCTATAATTATTATATAATTTTTTATTTAATTTAAAAAACAACTTGTGAGATATTCGCATGCTTGCAACCTCTATGACCGATAATAAATTTTACGATGCAACACTTTTTGGATTTTCAAGAAAAAAAAAAGAAGGAAATTGTGATATTTTGTGCTCAAGCGGTTCTTCTTTCTTTGGTTTTCAAAAAATGAGAAGTGATTTAAAGAGAATTTGCAAGTTTGCAAATTTTGCGAAAAAAATTTTTTTTTAATTTTTTATTTTCATAAAAACACAATATGTGCTCTTTCATGCTTAACTTGTGCTCCAATATGTGGAAAAATTTCAAAATTAAGCTAGTTGCAACTTTTTCGAACAAAAATAAATTTTTTTAAGCATTTAAGCACGTGTAAAGTTAAACAGCGCTGCTATTTTCGATTTTCTAAAAAAAAGAAGAAAAATATGTTAAGACCACAACACTGCCTTATGCAGTAGAGTTTTAAAAAATAGCAAGTTTAAAAAATTTTTGCGAACGAACCATTTTTTTTATTTTAGTAAAAACACAATTTGAGCAGATTTGTTTGCTCTAAACTTGCACTGTCCTGTGCTGAAGAGGAAAAAAATTGTTAATTTGAAATATTTACAACTGAATATAAATTTTACGAACATAAAAAATAACACATTTGCAATTTTTACTGCTGAAAATAAATTTTGCGAAACGTGAAGTTAGATTAGAATGGATGTAATTTTTGGTTATTTAAGAAAACGGTAATTTACTGTTGTGTGCCCAACTGATGCTGCGTTGTAACTTAGAAGTTTTAAAATAATTTGCAAGTTATTAAAATTTTGCGAACGAATCATTTTTTTTAATTTTTATTATTTTCGTAAAACACTACTTCACTCTCCTCTTGCAACTTTTACAACTGAAACAAAATTTTGCAAACCTGAAAATCACATATTTGAAATTTTTACTACCGAACAAAAATTTTGCGAAGCGTGATGCGATGAATGGATGCCATTTTGTGTTGCATAAGAAAACGGAAATGTGCTGTTATGTGCCTAACTGATGCTTGTTTGTGCCTTAGAGATTTTAAAATAATTTGCAAGTTAGCAAGTTTTGCTAACGAACCATTTTTTTAATTTTTTATTTGTGTAAAAAACTACTTATGGTTTGCAACTTTTATTACCGAAAATAAACTTTTCGAAGCGAGCCAGTTTTTGATTTAAAAAAAAAAAAGAAAAATGTGATGTTATGTGCCCTGTGCCCTTGAAATGTCAAAAAATGCAAGTTTGCAAATTTTGCGAATTGTAAATTTGCAAATTTTTTTTAATCTCTGTTGAACAAATAGCACAAATAGGATTTTTATGCATCTTAAAAATTGGTTTATCACTGTCGGTAGTCGATAGAGGTCCTTAATTATTCATAAGGCTATAAATTTGGTAACGATTCATTTGATGTTAATTTCTTAATAACATGACGCACAAAAATGATTCGGAGTTTTTTTTTTTTTTAATTTTTTTGCGGAAAGATCTACATTATTTTTTTGTAAACAGAAATATTAATTACTATGATAACTCTAAAATCTACCTACCCACCAAGAATAATTCAAATGCAAATCCTGCTTAATTTTCAAATCAGCTGAACATTTTTTATATCGGTTTTTTTTTTTTTTTTTTTTTTGTAATAATATGAAGGAAATGTTTAAATCAATTTTGTAGAAACTTCAATAAAATAATATAATATTTAAATGAATATTCATTCTTTATACAGATTAAACAAAAAGAAAGATCACAAGGCTTTTCCATTTCTATACTTCCGCCTCCACAATCCTTCCTCCCGAAGTGAAGTGAAGGTATACCTATATAGGCTGAAAATATTCCGCCACAAGATATAGTATCGCATTTCTAAAATTCCATAGCTATTATCCTAAAGCAAGTTCGACGATGGATATAGGGATACCATATCCAATGCCATTCCAAGGACTCAAAAACCAAACGATGAATTTTATAAATATATATAACTCCTCTTCATTGGTATAACCTTCCTCATCGCATCTAAAACACCCATAACAAAACGACAACACCATCATCAAGACCAGGCCAAGCCAACAACGCCAGAATTCGGTCGGTTTAGGGGCCATTTAGAGTGCTTCTATCCCTCAATATATATGTACCTACGACCTACCAAGCTCTAAGTATTTCTTCGGGATTATTTAAATTGTTCGGGCATCGGGATGAATTGTAAACGAGCCTGCAGTACAAAATGTTTTCAAGGTTTTTTTCACTTTTTTTTTTTTTATTATTTTCTGGTTTTGTTTTCTTCGATATTTTATTTCCCCTCCCTATTTCTCCCTCTGTTGGTTTAGTTTTAGTTAAAAGGATGAAAATGGTTTTTGGTTGGGCAGTCATGTAGCCGCAGGGCGGTAAAAGCATGGGCGGAACTCTGGAAGGACTCATTGCAAAGGAATTCACTATATAGAAGAAGAAGACTAACGAATGGTATGGGATGGACGGCGGCGGCGGCGGCGGGCGGCAGCAGTAGCATGGGTTTGATCTGATGGTATAGCTACTCTATGGTTTTTCTCGTCTTCGATTTTCTAATACAAAGCAAGGATGTCGTCGTCCTTACAAACAAGCTGATGATTTTCAATGAAATTCTTGTTTTGCTATTTCCAAAGCTGTTGTTGTTGTTGTTTTTAAGTTTTTTTTTTTTTTTTTCTTTTTAAATATTTTCTTAAAGTTATTTTCTTTGTTTGTTGGTTAAGTGGAGAACCAAGTTTTGGGTTTTCTGGTGTTACTTGCTGAAGTAATGTTTCTAAAGGATGCCCTGGTTAAAATGTGGAAAACCTTGTTTTGTGTTTTTCTTTTACTTTTAATATTGAAATGTTTTAATGTATGTGTATTTATTTTATAGGTTCTAGGTCTTAAAGAGCAGATTCTGTATGCAATTAATGGGCTAGCTTAAAAAAAATCTTAATAATTTCAGTGTTTTGGCGGGGCGTGAAGACAGCTTGGAAATTTTTTACACGAAATCGTAAACAATAACAACAAAAAGTGTTTTGTTTTTTGCTTCATTGACGACAAAATGACACCAAAGTTGTCAAGACGTCAAGATCCGTCAACGCGAGTAGATATTATCAATTCATTGAAGGCTGCGTTGACACGAGTTTGAGGGTAAATGCGTTAATTATTTTTTGTTACCGTGTAATCACCCTGTAATCGCAGTTATTACACATTGACAGACTGTTAAGTGTTCGTTTGTTTACAATTGACAGACTGCTCATAAACGTGTCGACTGTATATTTAAACGCTGACACAGAATTTTTTAAGCGCGTCAACTTAGCCATCATTGACCTGCAACTGCATTTCAATTTCAGTTGTTTTTATGAATGCATCGACATCTTAGCTAATCTTCAATGGAATTTTATAGGTTATAGGTTGACAGATAGGCAACAAGCTATAGTTCGACTTATAATGATTATTACGATCCAAATGTCATCCGAAAGCCATAAAAAGCTGCTTTTTCCAGAGCAAAAAATTTAATCTTAAATTTCGCACTCGTTAAAGATTTTTTAATTAACATCTTAGACATCCTTTAAATTAATTGGCCAGATTATATGGGTTAACCGTCTATATAAGCCACAAAAAAGTCAGTAGGTATCTACAGAAACATAACATAAAAATATCAATATCTACGGAAAAGAAACTCCTGAATTAACTATAAAACCTATTTATGTTATTGACACCCCTTTATTAATTTTAAACGAATATTATTTGCGTTTTGTGTAAAATATTTATAATTCAGGAAATGAATTAATTATAAGTAACTTGCTCATAATTTACGCTTAATTTATTTGACGTATATTATGCTTATAAATATTTAATGCCGTGTTATATGCAATTGCGTTTTTGTATATTAATTCAAACAATCAGGGAATGACCAACAATAAAATTAGATTTTATATTCAATTAATATTGTAATAAGCTACCCTCAAATAGTTTTTTTTTTTTTTTTAGTTGAAAAAATGAAGGAGTTAGTTAGTATGTAAATAAATACACAAAAAGCTAAATTAAATGTTATAAAAAAGGGTTTATTCTAAAAAGGTGGGGTTATATAAAATGTCGTAGGGAAATGTTTTATGTTTTTTTTTTCTTTTATTGCTAAGAATTTATTACCATCAAGTGCCAATAAAGTTTCTTTGAATTAAATTTTCATCATGCAAAACAAAGAAGCTATGTGAACTGAATTTCAGCTAGGGTGACCAGATCTTCTTAATTAGGTATATTTTTTTTTTCAGTTTTTTGTTCGTAATTATTTCAAATATTTTGTTCAATTATAGATAAAATGCTTAAAGTAGGGTTAGTTAGCTGGAAAATGTGGACATGCGTGATAAAAGCACCAAATTTAGCAGGCTTTAAAATTAAGATGACAATTTTTGTATGCTAATAGGTATGATATATGAGAATGAGAGTCGATTTTACTCTCAGTTAAGCCCAAGACTAAGTCGAGAGAGATTTCCTCAATAGCTCAAGGACGTTGGTGTCGTACAAAATTATAAATTATCTACTAGCTGGACCACTCGGTTTCGCATGGAATTACATAAATTTTATAATTTTAAAAATAAGTAAATAATAATTTTTATACACAAATGTCTGAGAGCGTCGGGGATCCCATTTTCATGATGGACAAAATTATGAAACTTTGTTTTTTGTCATTCTTTTAGAACCTAATGGAATTTTTTTATAAAGACACCACCGTCCACTCCTTAAAGTATGCAATTTCGGGTTTTCACGATTTTCAGATTTTACCGTTCGACATTTTCAAAACTGTTTTAATACGAATCCTTAAAAATAATCCACATGCAAATCGGATGGCATTTAATCGAGTTCTGCGACCTAATTTGGTAGGTATCTACGTATAATTTGTAGCATTTTATCTATATTAAATTAAATTTTTAATATAATGCGTGATTTAGGTGAATTCGCAATTTATTTTTAGGTGAAACTAATATTTGGCCTATGTACTTGTCCTGCTTTATATCAAAGGCATTGGCTCCACAGTCCACCTGGGTCTCGCGTGCTTCGTAAGAAGATCTAAGCGGTTCAACGAGTAGCAAGAAAGTTTCCTAGATTCTTATAATGGACCAACTTATAGTCTAAGTGTGTCAAGGGTCTCTGCTGACAGCCTAACCTATATTTGGCCTGAAGAGCAAGTAAAATTGAAAATTACTTTCAACATTAAATAATTTCGAATAAAAATAATGAAACATGGTCACCCTAATCCGAATCCCTACAAGAGATCCATAATTGCTGATTAACTCATCCTTCCGCAATCGTTATTATTATTATTATGCTCGTATTTTTCGGGATGGTCTCATTACAATTCGCATTTATTAATGTTTGACCTGATTATTAAGGACATAACTATAAATGACATTCGCCAAAGGCGAAGAAGAAGAAGAAGATTTCACACAAAAGATATCAAAACAAACAAAAAAATTATAGGATATATGTTTACCTTCTACGTAGCCCCCCCCCCCCCCCCCCTATTGTGTTGAATGTTGAATCTCATATCATACAGACTGACTCGCTCGACTTGGTATTACTTAAGTTTCAATATGGTCAACTTCCTGTAGGGCTTTGATGGTGTGGTAATATACTAATACTTGTTCCTGATGGTATCTGCTATATCGTCCTTATGAACCGTTATCACGTATTTCGTGTTTATTATGTTCGTTGTGTGTTTTTATCGCAGAATATTAAAAATTAGCAAAATACATACAACAATTTTGCTTTTATTCTATGTAGGTTCGTCCTCCGTCTTTCCTTTCCTATATACAATGTACGTAATTAGAGTCACAGTTATGACTCTGATGGTGATGTATGTATAGTGAAATCAACTTTTCATAGACTTTGGACAGAGAAACACGAAGTTCATATTCTGCGTAGTTATATAAAGTATAACGCTAGTTAAGAAGGAAGGCTAAATACCTTGTTATGCTATTATTCTGAGTTAACTATTTAGCCAGTGAGTAGTACGTGATACCATCAGTAGTTGAGAATTCACTGAAATGGAAATAATACCAGGAAAAGGAGAAGAAAATAAACTCTGGAACTCTGTTGACTATAGTTTTGTTTTTTGTTATTATTTTTTTTTTTTTTTGTTATAATTGGGTTGCACGACAGTTCATTTATTTCCAGTGAGTTACAACTTACAACTCTTAACAATTCCTGTGTGCGTGTTATTGGCAGGAATGGAGGGGACCTACAATTTTCTCCCGAATTAAAGGTTTTGTCAATACCTCGCCAAAGATATTAGGTAAACCGTGAAAAAACATTTCTCTGTTTTTAGGTGGCATTGGCTGGGAATTGAACTCAAAACCTTCGGCGTAACAGTTTTGTACGCACTAACAATTACGCCATGGACTAATACTACTTTAATATGCTAAATAAAATAACACGGACAAGTAACTTTAAATTAATGTTAAAGAAGTTGACTTTTAAAGCGTAGTAGGTACCATAGTTTCATAAAGTAGGTATAGAAAGTTGTTTTATGTTAACAGAACGCGAACAAAAACTAAACCACCCTAAATTATTGTTTGAACTTTTTCTAAATGGAAATTGAGTTCTACATTATTCCTTTCGTGTAAATATGAAATGCTGGACTAAGTCAAACGCACTTGCTGGAATGCGGTCCAATGCTAGATACTTAAACAGTGGTAAACGGTTTAATTACTTTTCAGATCACCAGTAAAATAAAAGTATTGGTAGTAGCATACACCCTTGTATTAATCCATAATTCGTTCTAGGAAATAACAGCCAGAGTTCAAATTGCCTTCAGTTTTTCACACCAACGTACAATATATCCTTTTTTTGGGAATTTTGCAATTATTTCCATTTTTCTTTTGACGTTGAAGCTCTTGGAATCACCAGCCCTAAAAACTGCATCAGGGAAAAAACAATTTCCTATCTGTTGTTTTGCTATCTTCTAAAGTTTGATGTAATTATTCTATACTTTTCTTCTTTCCACGTCCTAGAGGAAGCTCTCGGAATCCCAAGATCTCCTTTGAGTGGTTGAAATAGATTGCTAGTAAGTCTTTCGCGGGAATGCTGTCAAATTGTTTCGCACACTGTGCCGCCGTGCCGCCACCAACTATCGCCTTATTTTTTTTCTTTGCATTTAATATCTTTTAGAGATTACGGAATTTATTTCTTTGCATGAGTCACTAGGTGTTGGGTCCACTTTTTACTGGCGGAAACATGTTTTCCGACCTAAGCTTAGTATTCCTTCACATTAAGAACAGAGATTTTTCTGAGTCCTTTTATTTGGAACTTCGAACACCTGTTAACTTCTTGGTAACTCTGCAGGGGTTTCAACTACCACATACTTACCACTTTGTGACCACTTTAGCTACTTCATAAACTCTTTTCATTGCCGAACTTATAGAGAAACTAGCTCATTTATCTGTTTCTGCTGAAAATAGCTACGATATACGAGCTGTCTCTTAGGCAAACAATTGATAAATACTTAATGAAAATTTAATATTTAAAATGTTTAAAAATCACATCATCAATTTTGTGACTTTGAACTTTCAATTGACAATCGCAGGAATAAATTTGTCCACAGACATGAAAACGGTTTTTTTTTTTTTTTTTAATTTCTGAGCACCTTAATTTCTTTTAAATAAACATGAACTAATCAAAAACAGAAAATTTAATGACAGTAGTCGTTTAATTTATGCGTCAAGTTAAAATACTTCCCTGATAACCTTGTTCAAATCACAAATATTTAAACGTTCTTGCGTTGTTTGACTCAATTTAATTGAGTCTTTCTATGTGCGTATATTGCACATATATCTACATACATATATACAGCTGGCAATTAATTAGTGTACCTACTTTTCATTCTAATTTCATATTATATATGTAGGGAGGTATTTTTGGTCGTTCCTATATACTGTAAGTATATTCCCTGCGACTTGACTTTCGATTATAATTTCGATTCCGCAAGGATATTTGGCTTGTTAATGAGTTTGTTTTTCAAAATGAGACAAAAACTAAAGTTTGAGAATGTTCTAGGACATTATTATAGGTATACGTATAATATGTGATTTGGATCTTAAACAAGGATTTATCACCAAAAGTCTCGATAGAATGCGTGCAAAAAGTTCTTTTAATGAACTCCAGTGCCAACATACCTTCATAGAGGAAACAAAAAAAATAATCAGGATCAACTACTAATGTATGTAGGTATTTTAAGAAGTCCTTCCGAACAAATGGAATGGACATTATTTTCGTTTCCACCAAAGGAAGTTTATTTGTGAACTTTTTGGAAGTTGTTGCGCGATGATTAGTTGAAAATTAATGAATGGATTCGAATCATGACATTTGGCTGCGGGCGCATTAAATGAGTAATTAAACTTGCTCCATTATCAATGCGGGATCCTTGTACCAACGTTTATTTATATACGGAAAAACAAATTCTATTCATGAAAAGGTATATGTAAGTCCGAGTCTGTTTTATTGCTGTAGGAATATACCTATACTACCTTTTACGTGATGTTTTTGATAATGGAATATTTAATTGCACGTGGAAATTGTAATTATAAATATATATACTGACGACAAACAAAGCAACAGAAAGTCATAAGGACTTGGTATATAGGTATAATGATGGTACATACATATACATACATATTTAAACAAAAAACGTTTAGTTTTCGTTGAATATTAACTGCTGTCAGATAAAGCCTTGAGCGATTTATTTTCGTATTTTAATTTTATTTTAATTGAACATAAATGTTGCTTTTATAAATGAAACAATTAAGATATTCTTATCAAGAAGTTATTTTTTTAATGCATGTTTTTGTACTTTGTTTATAAATATGTACGTGTTTAGTCAGGTCATTTAATTAGTTCTAAATAAATATTCTTACCTATGCTATAGATATATGGTGGCATTTATATTTTTGGGATAAACTTCTATAAAATGCTTCGAATTGAATTTAATTTAAATCCACACGCTACTGAAATAAAATGCACGACTGGGTCGCACGAACTTGCTCTTATGTGCGATCATACTGTGATTATGAAGTATTCATATTAATTACACTGATTAGTCTGAAAAATTGTTAAAAAATCAATATAATTAGAAATAAATTCATTAAACAACTTCTGAAACTGTTTTGACACCAACAATGCAATGTACACTATCTTTCTTTCTTTCTTACTCAAATCTCAATTTATAAGAAAAAAATGTTTAAAATAATTGGATTGTTTTTTTTTTTTTATAAATTATTATATACATATATTATATAAAGATATAAAATTTTGAAAGCATTTTTAAGAACAAAAAAATTGGTATGCCATTTTTTAGTATTTATTAATGTGGAGTTTAAAAATTAATTTTGAAAAAATCATATATAGATTTACGAAATATCGAATTTGATTTTTTAACAAGTTTTCTTTCATTATTCTAAATCTATTCATGGATAAGTCCAAGAAAATTAAATTATTATCATCTGAATTATATAATCTTGGGAGTGCTGAAACATTTGTCCCTGATATCGTGTAATTGTGACAATTGCAGGTACGGCATCAAACATTCCTTCAGAGATTTCTTCCAATGGAAGAACCAAAGAAACGTTTCTTAATTTTAGGAAGATTGAGAAAAACCGTTCGGGTAATTTTGTTATTAAACTGCCATTAATGCTTAACAAAGAAATATTTGCATTATCCTTGAGTATTTTAGATGAAAGTTCAGTGAGCGGATTGTTGTCCATAATCAGCTCTATGCCATTGGAAATAGATTGATCGAACGTTGGTAGCATTGGAATATCGTTAAAATTTCCACCGGAACAATTCATAACAAGAACTGAATCAGTTGTTCGTATGTTGTAAGTGCATCTCTTCGAAACATTGCAGAGTAGTTCACTTAGCCTCAGATCATGTAAAAATCGGCCTTTCATAGCGCTTTGGGACTCACATCTAATCGGGCTGGAATTGAGTTCATATTCCATTGTGTTTTGTAATATATGCTTGCGTGAAGGCACATTATCCTACAATCGCAATTTATTGAATTTCCGATTAAATTAACCCTTGAATTTAAGTATGTCACGAAATTGCAATCTATAGGACTTATTTTGTTGAATCTTAAGTCTAAAATTCTATTTTTGTTAAATATCAACATACTGTAGGGAATGTCGTCGATTGAATTATTATATGTAAGCTAAGCCATTCAAGTTGTTTTAAATTATCAAATACCGATCCAGAGTGGGGTTGATTGCCATTCGAGCTTATTGTAAGCAAGTTATTGTTTTCCAAGTAAAGCTAACATAATAAAAAAAAAGTATGTAGATGCGGAGAAGGTCATTTATGCATCTGAAGTGTCAATAAGATTTAAATTATTAGAGCTTGGTTATTTTGATCAATTTAATTTGGTGTTTCATTTAAACCTTCAAATAATTATTTATTTTATATTTGAATTAAAGAAGATAGTTCAGCCACAGAGAAGCAAGAGGGATAAAATCAAATAAAACTACTGTCAGGCACAGACAATCAGTAATATCTTTACATTCGGTAGATAGATTAGAAATCCTTAATTTCTTTGTTTAGTTGAAGAGAAAGAGAGCAGATAGAAAGAATAATATAACGATAATTCAAATACTAGATATGTATCAAAGTTATAAAAATTCAATGTTGTGATTGGGTTTTCCCACAAAAAAAAAATCCGTCATTTTGAGGTTTGGGTTTATTTAATATTAAAAGCTAAAAATGTACAGACATTTTGTATTTATTTGGGGAAATTATCGGACGGATCTAACGAAATTAAACAATTACCTTTACCTTAGTATATAAATTTAATTATTGAAATTTATTAGGGATGATAATTTATTTTAAAAACTTTAGAGCTACACTTGGTCCTACATCTTCGTGTCGAAAACTTCCACTTAAAGTTCCTAATGATATCAAAAAGAAACTTTCTTTCCTATTGATTTACAATAATATCTTAACCAATAGAAATCTGAATTACGGTACTCATACTCTAATAGTTCGAAATGCTATTTAAATTTGAAAGCAAAAATTATTTTTCAAAAACCTTAATTTTTACTTTTTACTTCCTCGAGTCTTGACCATAATGTATTTGTCACCGGTAAACCTTGAGATGCAAAAGTTTTAAAAGCAGTCTACCGAACGATTTATAATTTGTTGTCCAAGGAAAATGTTGACAAAAGCGGCGCAGGGTCATAAGTTCACAGTCCAAAAGTCCATAATTAATTTTTGACACAGTCCACGAATTTATTGTGGATTTATAACCCACAGAAATCTACAGGAAATTCTTGTGGACTTCCGGCCCATCCATTTTTGATTTCTGACTCACTTTTGTGATTTTAAAAATATTCACTTTATTATAATTAAAAACCATTTATTTAGTTTTTTTTAAGATGCGGATTTTAACTCCCTTTTTGGGTCCTCTGTACCGCTCACGCAACTCCGTTGCTCCACTCAGAGTATGTACAGTCGTCAGGCAGGCGCCAATGTCATAAGTTTTCTTAATAATCAGTACCTACGTTTAGTATGGTTTAAAAAAAAATTCCAGAAAATATTTGTGGTGTTATGACCCACTTCCTTTCTAAAATTATGGAATATCGACCCATTTTTTGTGGAATTTTGGCTCATAAGAGTAGGTTATAAGTCCATAATTGATTTGTGGATTTGTTACCCACCCAAGTGGAACACAAAGTCCATTGTAGACTTTTGGCCCTTGGACTTATGACCCTGCGTCAACAAAAACCAGAATGAATTATGAAAACAAAACATTTCATGCTTTTACCAATATTGCTTAAAAAATAATCTATGTTTTACTATGAAATTCAAGAATACTTACTTTGGAAGATTTGTTAATTGATTTTCAGATAAATCTAATCGCAATAGATTTGTGTTGCAGTTAAATAATCCATCAACAAGTGTTTTAATCATGTTTTTATATAGAAGCAAAAATTTGAGTGTTTCCTGATCCGCAAAAAGTCCAAATTGCAGCTCATGCAAAGTAGTTCCTCGAATGACAATCTCATTTAAATTTTTTGAACCGGTAAATATGTCGTAAGGAATGAAGTCCAACTGACAATTTATTATTTTATCGTTTAATAGAAACGGCAAATCACGGAAGCAAGCCGTGTGGTAATTCTTTCAACACAACTCGATTTTTGTTCTCGTGAAATTCTTTGCGGTTTTTAGTTCCTAGAGACAGGTCCTCTGGATGCTTTGATGGAAAACTATTTCCAAACAAATAAATATAACGCAAATTTCTTAGATTCGAAAAGATATCCGAGGAAATAGCTGTAATGTTGTTTGATTTAAGAGTTAATGATGACAGTTGTATCGGATTAGCGAAGATGTTTTTAGAAATTTCCTGTAGATTATTTGTTTCTAGCTCCATATTCATAAGATTAGGGAAATGATAACTTTGATCACTTTAGATTTTGCAAAAAATATCTAAATGTATAGAACGGCCGGAAGAGGCGTGTTAAATAAAACTTCACAAGTTCAGTACATATCGTTGGAATGTGAAGGAAAATATTTGACCGCCTAAGCGTCTAAGCGGTTAGACCGATTTGCTAAATGTCTTCTGAAAGCCTTTTTACAACGTCTTAATAATATTTACTGAAAAAATATTTTCTTGAAATTTTGATTTCATTTCAAATATTTCACCATACCACGCAAAACGATAAACTTTCGTATATTTTTAAATTGTCGGACGATATTTTTTTGTTTAATTATAATGTTATAATGTTATCAGTACCTATGTAAGTATAGATGAACTAAGAGCTCTGTATAGGAACCTCAAAATGGCATATTAGTGATCTGGGAGTTCCATCGAAATATTGTGCGATGAGAATTCTAAAAATATATATTTGCGTCGTAAATATACTAAATGTCTTCTTTCCATAAATTTTGTTTGTATAATTTCTAAAAATAAAATAAAAAAAAAAAAACAACCTAACCCCCTCATGTATATGTACCTATTTCTTTTTTTTCCTGAATATACATTCAACTTAAAAAAAAAGACCAATAAAACGTTTCCATTTAAACATTTTGATTTGTGCGGTTACTCATTTAAATTCAATCTGTGTTTATCTGAAATCTGGATTGGATTTGGAGATTGAGATTCGGATGGATGTGATGTGATGCTCCTAAAGAAACATTTTCTGACAAAGTACCGGATGGGTTTGTCACATTCGTTTTGATCCTTTTATTCAAAATCGAAATCCCATTGTTAGTCACTGAATGTTTCCGTTTCTGGTTTTTGGTTTCTTGTTTGTTTATCTTTCCCCACAAAGCACAAATAAACTCTGACAGAGACTCGAATATCTATTAACTTCAAAATAGCATGAACATCATCATCATCGTCATCAGGGAACAATAGGGAGTCAAAGCATCAGAGCGCGCACCGATTGAAGTTTGTCTTATTTTTGGCGAGAAGCTCGAAATCATTTTCATTTATTCGTCTTATAGGAAGTGATGGGAAAAGGTTCTATTGCTCTTGATTTATCCCCGGCCCACTCTCTCACCATCAACTTTACCTATTTCCAATAAACAGACTTAAATTAAACTCTCTCTCGATTGTATTTGTCTCAAGAATTTGCCTTCATCGTCATTTCTCTATATTAATATACAGAATCCTTGTTGTTGTTTCCTCTCGATGATGATGATGATGTCCTTTCGATGTTCTTTTGCCATATTTTCGGGACACACTAAGATTACCATACCCAACGATGTCGAAGCCATACACAAGGCACATTCATTGCAATGATCCTTTTCATCTAACCATCGAAGCATTCATTCATCCATTCATTCAACCATCCATCTATCCAGTCAGTCATCCATTTGGTTATCCAGTACGTGGCCTTATCTCTTAGATCGTAAAATTGAATTCATTTACAAGGATTTACATATTCAATCAAAGTGTGAAATAATATGCAAATTTCCCTTAGCGTTTTTGTTCTGTGTGTTTCGTGCGTATATAAGAATATATTGTATGGAATGTGTGTCCATATAAACCACATGAGTAGCTACATATACATTTTACATACATACATATATATGTAATATAGTTGGATCTTTTCTGCAGGAGCACCTATAAACAGTATTGCCAACTGATTGAAAATTAATTTTGTGTACGTACGTGAAAGAGGTGTATTTAATTTTCAAATGAAAGAAAATTGAATTGAATTGAATTGAATTGAATTGAATTGAATTGAATTGAATTGAATTGAATTGAATTGAATTGAATTGAATTGAATTGAATTGAATTGAATTGAATTGAATTGAATTGAATTGAATTGAATTGAATTGAATTGAATTGAATTGAATTGAATTGAATTGAATTGAATTGAATTGAATTGAATTGAATTGAATTGAATTGAATTGAATTGAATTGAATTGAATTGAATTGAATTGAATTGAATTGAATTGAATTGAATTGAATTGAATTGAATTGAATTGAATTGAATTGAATTGAATTGAATTGAATTGAATTGAATTGAATTGAATTGAATTGAATTGAATTGAATTGAATTGAATTGAATTGAATTGAATTGAATTGAATTGAATTGAATTGAATTGAATTGAATTGAATTGAATTGAATTGAATTGAATTGAATTGAATTGAATTGAATTGAATTGAATTGAATTGAATTGAATTGAATTGAATTGAATTGAATTGAATTGAATTGAATTGAATTGAATTGAATTGAATTGAATTGAATTGAATTGAATTGAATTGAATTGAATTGAATTGAATTGAATTGAATTGAATTGAATTGAATTGAATTGAATTGAATTGAATTGAATTGAATTGAATTGAATTGAATTGAATTGAATTGAATTGAATTGAATTGAATTGAATTGAATTGAATTGAATTGAATTGAATTGAATTGAATTGAATTGAATTGAATTGAATTGAATTGAATTGAATTGAATTGAATTGAATTGAATTGAATTGAATTGAATTGAATTGAATTGAATTGAATTGAATTGAATTGAATTGAATTGAATTGAATTGAATTGAATTGAATTGAATTGAATTGAATTGAATTGAATTGAATTGAATTGAATTGAATTGAATTGAATTGAATTGAATTGAATTGAATTGAATTGAATTGAATTGAATTGAATTGAATTGAATTGAATTGAATTGAATTGAATTGAATTGAATTGAATTGAATTGAATTGAATTGAATTGCATTGAATTGATTTACTTTTTATGGAAAAATTGAATTGTTGTTACATTTTCCATCACATCAAAATAAGTTGGCAACTGCTGCAAAATAATATCGAAGCCAATATGTGTAGTGACTAAAGGGGGGATTCTTGTTCACGCTCGAAAGGACACATTCACGCTCGAAAGGACACATTGCATACCTGGAGGAGTATCTTTCTATTTTTTTTCCTTCAGTATGTATACTTTACATACAACCTTTCTCTAACCTCCCACTATACATATGGAGGTAGAGTGTTGCTAGTGGTTTTTTGGGATGACGACCTTTGTGAAGAGTGTAGCGGTGGTGGGTTAGAATAGGTTTGGTTTAGTTGCAGTCGGCTGATGAAAACACATTTATCTTTCTTTTGATTTGAATGTCCTTATGGGCGGGGAAACCCCCAAACTGCTATACATATCGATTCAACTGTCACGGTTGAATACTTGAATGTTGGTGGCTGAGAATTGTTTTGTCTAGGTGCGGCAATAAAAAGATTTTGAATGAACAAAATAATTAACTTTATTTTGATGGTAAAATACTATACCTTGCCTGGAAGGCAAAAATAGGAAATATAGGAAAGCAAGGAGTTGTGTAGTACATTACATGTTTAGGAATGTTGATAAGAGGGAAAAAGAAAACAAGACAATTTCATATAATGAAAGACTATATTATAAAAGAAGAATTAAGAATTGGAATTTTATAATTGGAACTTATTTCATAAAGATGATCGTAAGAGAAACCATCCAAGTAATAAATACATGATTTCAAGGGGCTATTTGTGTACCTAAATTTTACGCATTAAAAAACTGGATGCATTATCAAAAAACAATTTTAAGGGTCCTTGAATTATTAAATGTTACATATTAGATACAAAATGCACAAGACTCTCGTGGAAAGCATTCTCGCGGCAGAACCCGAAGAGGTCAAACTTGAACGAGGTTTCTTTGAGGTGATGGTTTTTTGAAAAGAGATTTGATGAAGATAAAGGACATCAAACATGCTTTTCTGTTTTAATGGCTGTATGCTTGATGATATCAAAACGAAATAAATCGTTGGGGTCTCCTTCCATTTGAATCACAGGTTGCGTATTTGTTCAAATTTCAAATAACTCTCAAATTCACAATTTATTTTATTTAAATTGATCATCATTTAAGTTCCATGCCTCCTCAGATATAACTTTGCGTTTTCACAACGCTAGCCGGGTTAAGTTAAACTTAAGAGATTATTTTAATGCAATTAGATTTTCTATAAAAGCCGATGGTTTGAAATATTTTATAAGCAGAAAATGTAATTTTTTTACTAAATTGCTCTTAACTTATTTTTGAGCAATGATAAACCTAAGACAGTATGTATGAGAAATCTAAAGAATTTAATTTAATGGATTTCTTGAATTTCTGAATTTCCTGGATTTTTTAAAAAATATAATGCAATTAAAAATAAAATTGAAATTGCACATATTGCCCCCGTATCTAAACGCGCCTGGTTAACCTTATAATCTTAAACTTTCTATACACGTTACGCAATTTCACTTTTATGAACATATACCTAGGCATGTGTGTAGTTTCATAGATATATGTATACAATATACATACATATAAAATCTTTTCTTTTTGATGAATTTTCATTTTATGGAAAACTATGAAAAGTAAAATAGAAGCAACAAATCTTCAATATAATTGAAAATGAAAACTCAGAAAAAGTTGGCACTCTTTGACTTTGCCTTATAATAGTAAGCACTAACCAACTATATACAAGCCCGTACAGAGGCAAATTGGGGCCTTTATCTTTCTTTAGCTTGCAGTTGAACAAAACAAAACTTGTCTTTTTGGTTTTATTTCAAAAATTCTCTTTACCACACTTAAATTGAAGATTAACAAAATAAAACGATCACATTCATTTTTACTGAATTAAGTGGAAATGTATAAATCGTAGGCTTAAAATTAATATAAGAAAAGTTATAGATAGTTAAATTTTCAATAACTTTTTTTAAATGCAATGAAAATTATTTTTTTTTTATTCAAGATGGCGCCCAACGCATACTGGTACTGGTTAGGGTTGTTTTAGTTTTATCATCGAATTGATTTGATTGTCTGGAGAACTAAACCCGAAACCGTTAATTCTAACCTAAAAATAAAAAGTGAATGAAGATGGCCTCATAATTTAAAGGGGCCCTCAAATCAACGATATATGCGACCATGGGTAGAGCTGGCACTGATTCGACTATTCGAGGGAAGACATACCGAGGGTTGAGCGAATGATATAGGCACAGGCACCATATAGGTATTTACCGTACACATAAAATATTTTCTCGTGTGTACTGTTAACATCTTTCGTGCCTGCTGCCGCTGATATCTTCTTGCCTGTTATAACCTACCAAGACCGAGAGTCAAAGTCAGATTGTAGTCAGATATACATATAATGTATGGAGGTATTATATAGTCGGAGTTGGAGTTGGAGATATATAGAAAGACAGAATACAAATTGAAAACTTCGTACTACACTCTTTGCAAAAAAACAAAGTTTTCTTAATTAATTCTTGATAACTCGACGTCCGCCATCTATGTGTTGCCTTGCCATATAGATAGATACGTTATAACCTGTTTACCGTTCTTTTTCGCACATCTGCTGGTAGGTAGGTACTATAGGTAGTGGTTGTTTTGTATATCTTGCATGTGGTAATATCTAAGCTTTGAACGTTTGTTTAGCAAGATATGGAAACTTTTGATGTGTGGTGTTGCTTCTCATGGTTTTGTTGTATACGATTTTCGGGAACCAGCCTTGTTAGGATCACTGTTTAGTCTGTCTTGTTCAATTGTGGTTGTGGAAATGTGCTATAGGTTATAAAAATTTTGAGGCTAAATATGATGCGGGCAAACGAGAAAATGGCTTTAGCTTTACCATATGGAGCAATATAGCAATATACACAAGAAATTAGATTTTAACTGAAATTTCTGCCTCAAAAGCTCTAAGGTTAAAGAACTCTTATATGTGTGGAGAAGAACGAGATTAAGATTAATCCAACGTAGGTTTGTATCTAGTTTTTATTGCTCTTTAAGTGCAAGAATTGGTTTCGTGTTAAAAAAAATGGAGGTTTTAATCAAAATTAAAACTACGACGATGAAAAATTTCGTAGAAGTGGGTTTCGTCATACCGTCTGTTGAAAGTCTGTGCATCTGTGCGTACTTACATCTGTGCGTCTGTATACCTAACCTTGCAATTATGCATATTCACTGTAATTTGAGCTAGAAGGCTATGATCCTAACGGGTGGTGCAATTTCCTTAAAATTAATAGCGATAATTCGAAGTTTTGCTTTAGTTCATCTGAAACAGTTAGATGCCATGCAACGATTTCGTATTTTTCAATTTTTTAGAAAATGGCTCTTACCATTTGTATCAAACGTTGGATCTGTATTGACCAAAATACTATATACATATGTACATATGTACCAGGATTTCAGGTTTTTGTCAAAAAAAAAAAAACACATGCCTTCGAAAATCAATGACACATTTACTATCCACTAGCAGACCCGTGCTCGCGTTTCTTTGCAAAATACCCCTTATTTATGTATATTATACTAGCAGACCCGGGCTTGCGTTGCTTCGCAAAATACCCTTAATTTATGTAAGTATGTATATTATGTTATTAAAAAAAGTTTATATGCCTATGCATACGTTTTGAGAAAAATCAATCCCCTTTTTTTTAAAAATAATTTGTTTCTCGGTACATGTTTTATTTTTTTGTTATGTAGGTTCATGTTCGACAGGCGAACAGAATCTTTACACCCTGTTTTTTTCTTTTCTTTATCATCGTAACGATGCCATGTTCGATTGCTATTTCCCGTTCAATTTTTGTTTAGCTTGATTGCCCTTTAAATTGAATTGCCCTCATAATTCTTCAGTATAGGTATGCAAAAAAAAAAAAAACAAATACGTTACGTACCTACATACCTGCTGCGCTACGCCTTGGTTGCGCATAAATCTAATTTCTTAATTAAAAAAATACAAAAAGTTGTAATTTTTAAATTTGTTTAAGTACATATTTCTCAGCTTGTAGGTATAATTAAAAAAAGATTTGGAGCTTAAAATTTGCGTTTAAATATTGATTTTATTAAACGATATCTATTTTTGTAAAGTATCCAAAAGATTTTGACATAGAAGTGAAAATGTTTGTCAACCTCAAAGAAAAAGTTCACAAAAAATTAAAAAATATTAATATTCCGATTAAAGAAAATAATTAGAAAAACAAAAAATAGTCTTAAACAATCTTATAAATATAAGGAATATTTTAAAATTTCTTTCAATTAAATCAGTTTAATACTTTCTGAGTTTACGCCGGACATAACAATATTCCTTTGTCTTTATATAATAGTAATGAAGTAATGATATCTAACTATATGTAGGATTTCGATTTCTCTAAAATCCAGAATTTTACCCTAATAGATACCATTAAAAGTTAACAGCTATTCCACTGTATCGCAGGCTAGGTTTATTCTTATGGAAATCAATCATGGCAGTTTTCTCATGAAGTCATGCACAATGAAGCTCCAATCTCCTTCCTAATCATCCATTCATGCTTCAATTATAGTATGTAAATAACTTTTCTCAACAGTATCTAATCACTATCCCAATTCTGTGTTGCTGATGTAGAAAGAGAGGTAGAGAGAAAGAGAGAGAGAGAACGCTATATATGTTATGTAGGTGCTCTATAAAGTATCAACATTCAAATTCAGCTTCAGCTTTCGAATGAGCTTTAGAAAATACTTCTAAAGCATCCTTGAAATCTCATCTCATTCACCCGTCAATCTTCGCATTTCTTAACATAATCACTTTTACACTCAACTCAACTCACCTCCCGGCAAATGGTAAATCTTTCCTCTTGCGTTTTCTTATGCTAATCAAAATCCTGATTTACCTTTTCCATAAGAAGATGTATTAAAAGCGAATTTACAAAGTAAACTTCTCTCCCGCTGGCATTGCTTATGTCGTTCGTCCCCCCCGATCCATACATACATACATATATACCTCCTCATGCCATGATGCCTGGGATGAAAATCCTTTGAAGTCACAAAAAGAAAGTACAACCATAAACTGTCAATCGATCTTGGATCAACGTGAAAATTGTTGACTGTTATTTTTTTTTTTTCATCCTCCTTTTCTGTCGTGCGTCGCTCGTGTCGTCGTCCTCCTGAAGTTCCATCCCATTCCATCAACCTTTACACAATCATCAAACAAAGAAAAGAAACTCTTTACCTTGTCACAGAATCGATTAAGAGATAAACACCAAGGATAAAGGCAAACGAGGTCCTTGACAAAAGCCAGTCTTCTCTCCTAGGATGATGATGATGATGTTATTTTTTTTTTTTTTATTTTTCTGCGTAAAATATGCAACAGTGTTAACTTAAGAATGGGGAATGGGATAGGATAATACTGTTCTATTCTATCTATATATACATTTATAGGACAACAACAGTTGATTGAATTTGAATTTTGAAAACCCTTAATGGACCGAAAGGGATATCCGCATCCGGCTATGCGCCAAACGCTATATTGTATACATGTATACATTGTACTACTACATACCTTTGTATATCATCTTTGGACGGATGCGAATCCCTGCGAAGACGACAACAATGTGTGTCGTCTTCATTTATATTCCCATGTATCCCTTTGAAGGGAAATTTGCATAATTATTCAATCAATTGTTTATAATACATTTTGTTAAACATTGAGGGATTGCAAGAGCGAAAATAGAGATGGTGATAATGATGATAACAATGTAACAGAGCCTCGAAGTCTTTAATGGGAAATGTTTTATAAAACCATGTTTGAAGGCGTTTATCACGGACGCCGAATAACGGGGATTGTTTGGTAATTATATGATGGTAGGGAATTAAAGGTGGATTTTGGGGAAAAAAAGAGGATTACAATAATAAAACTTTATATTAAGTTAAGAAATGAGATGAAGATTTGTATGAACTTCAAAGGTTTTCGAGGCCGAACACTTGTAGGTAGGTACATATAAGCCAAAACTTTTCAGGACAAATTGGTAAATGTTCTTCTGATTAAAACTAATTTGATTCGAGCAAGAAATCAAAACTTAGAAATTTCAATTAATTTAGGAAAAAGGCAATATAAACTGACTGGAATATATAAACCATGCAAGAAGATTGGAAACGAGAACATGTTAAAGAGGCAGTTGGAGGAAAGCTGATTAATATGTTATAGGTAATTACTTACATTATGTACCTACTTATTTAGGCATACAATATTGATTCATATTTAGAATAAAAATAAGATGAAATCGGTATATGCTTTAAATTCTAATTTGGACTTGTACAAAAAAAATTGTTTCTTTTTCGAATCAGGGTTCATCCAATATTTTACTATATTTGTGAAAACTGAAAATTACGCTAGCTATTTTAATACTCACATATTTATGTAGTTTTATTTTAGAAAATAAAATTGCTGGGTATTGAACAAACTAAAATTGTAAAAGATATTCCTATATTGGGAATTGCTACCCTTAATATACTGCTTATATGAATATTTCATATGTTCATATGTAATTTAGATACAAAAATCTGACCTTAAGGGTTGGTGATGTTTGCCTAAAAGACATATAATCAAAAAAATAAAATCCCCTAAGCCAAAAATCCCAAACTAAAATTTAGTAAAGACAAAAATCTCAACATACAATCGCTTCAAAACAAAATCCCCAAGATAAAATCACAAAAGGAAGATAATGCAAGTACCTTTAGTGAAGGAAATTTAGAAAATAGTTCGGGGAAATTATATACACCTACCTACATAGCCTTAAATCAACGTGAATAGATCTCATTGAGGGAACCGGAATGTTTATTTGATGGCCATGAATCATTCTGTGACCAAAGTTTTATCTTTCGGTGTTTTTCTTTTTTACCTCAGAGCAGATCACTGAGCTGTCAAAAATAAATTCTATGTTTCTTTTTTACTTCACACAAATCAGAGCACATAAGTTGTGTTTTTTTTTCCATCGGAGCTAGCTTGGAACATGCTCTGTATGCTCAGAATGAAATGACCGAGCAAATGGAGCAAAACGCTGAGCGAAGCCAACTTCACTTTTATTTTTTTATGTAATTTGACAGACATGACATGAAGAAAAAAAAAAAACGAATGCCATAAATTAAAAATGGAATCCACTGCAGGTAAAAAAATGTATTATTTTAGTACGAAATTACAGTTCAGTGCTCAAGTGTGTTTCATAATAAAATCTGAAGGCTCTGATCATAATCTCCTCAGAACTTTGATCTGATCGCTCAGCCTCTGCTCAGAGCTTTGCTCAGAGCCAAAAAATAAAAATGCCATTTGCTGGAATGAGGTGATTAAATCCGCTGCTAGCTCTCCGTCTTATATATTAGTTTTACATTATACCTATTCGATTGGTAGGTACTATACGGAAATACTCTCATTTATATTTAAATAAGTAGATACTATAATTTTCTTAAGGAAAGATATAACATCTTTTTGTGTCGTTTATTAAATCCAGCATTTAAAAATACAAATTATTTTTTTCAGTTTCGAATGCAGCCTAATAAGAAGCAGACTAATTCAGTTTGAATGTGACTATTCCACTTTTACCAGTACCGTATCCAGCGAAAATCCTTATTGCGTGACCTTTGACCCCCAGTAAATGAATGACGTGGAGCTCTGACCATTCACAAAATGTTGAGAACACTAAGGGAAGATAAACTATACCAAAAATAAAAACCATGTAGGAATACAATTTTTTTCGAACTTTGGCTAAAGTTATGTCTAATTTTCATGCAATAATTCGTGAATAATGTAATAAAATCTTGTGGTTCTACTAATTAAATAATTTTCTTTTTGCATAGAATTTCTAAACTTTACCTTTAAACATAATTTAAAAAATCCGAAAAAATGACCGTAATTTTTTCGGGGACCAGTTAAACATTAATTCCAAGTCATATCCTTCAAAAAAAAAAGCAACAAAGAAATTTTAAAACAAAACTGTAATTTTCAAGTTAACGGAAACCCACTTGTCAAAATTTTTGTCGATTTTTGTACATTCTGAATAATACAAAATATTTCAACATTACCTACTATTCACATTTCTACAAGAAGAGACCTTAAAAAAAAACAATTTAAATCTTTTCGATTCAAACGTTGACACACGTTATCATAATTTACTTATAGAAAGCTGAAACTTTTGAAACACAAATTATTGTTAAGAGATTGTTGCGCTCATAACTCATTATTTTTTATTTCAAGAATTTTTGGTGCAATGCATTAAGACCCGCAGCAATAAAGCCCGTGGGTCTTATTTCCAAAATAAAGGGAAATGAAACCCACTGGCTTTTTTTCCTTTTTTGAAGAGGAGTATTAAGAGCCGCGGATTTTATTGCCTTTCTGAATTGGCATTAAGACCCATACTTAAAGTGGGATTCAATAACTCTTTATAACTTTATACTGTTGCCCAAGAAAACTGTTGACATTGGCGCCTGCCTGACGACTGAATATGTCCTAAGCGGAGCAACAAAGTTGTGTGAGCGGGGCAGATGACACAAAGAGGGTGTTAAAATCCGTGGAACCCTCGAAGCGGGTCAACCAAGCTACTGCGTTGTCCAAGAAAGCTGTTGTCAAAGTCCAAAATAGTTTTTGGTTCTTTACTGAATGGTTTTTTTTCCACTATATTCTTCTTATTGAAATCTTCAAGAAAAAGGAATTAAGACCCACAGCTTTTGTTTCCATTTCAGAAAGGAAAAAAAGCCCACTGGTGTTCTTGCCTTTCATTTTGGGAAATAGGACCCGCGGGCTTTATTAGCGTGGGGCTTATTACACTGTACTGAATTTTAAGCCACTATAGCATTCCAGGAACTAATTATATAGGACTCCAAAATCATAACTGGTTTTCATTTCGTGTTGTACTTGCATAATTTGATTATGGTTGTAGGTATATGTTATCACCCAAAATATTATAAATAACCATAGATTTTTTTTTTTTTTTGTTCTATAAGTGTATCCCTAGTTTCTGTACAAATGCGAAAATAAAAACCAACTCTTTCACCTCGATTATTCGCGTCGCAACCCCATTTATACCTAGCCCAAATATACCTATTACATATATCCATCCAATATTATACCAGTCTTTGCCGGTATAGTTTCTTTTTCTCCTTGATCGCATAACACACCAGCTTGATGCATTTAATCAATTTCATTCACCAACTCCATCAGCTTCGGCACATCGACGACGAAGAGCTACTTTTCTTTCCTTCCTATTATTCGCACTATATATATACAGGTCTATTAAGGGTGCTTGCGTGCTTGTGCTATGTGCTAATCAAAACAACCCTTATCTTTATATTTTTTCCCCGAAATGAAAAAGCAATTTGAATCGCTATCGCAGGTGAAGAATCTTCTACCTAGGAAATCCAAAAAAAAAAAACCAAAAAGGATACAAACACCAAAATTGCCTGGCAAGAACAAAAATGTATTCCCAACCAAAGGAACGAACATTCAAACAATCCATTCAAAATGCACATGCGCATTGAAACAGCAAATTTCGCATGCAGCTGACACCAATAACGGATTTCTGTCAAAAATTTCCCTTTTTGTTGAATCGAAACCGAGTGAAACATTGTTGAATTGAAATGACACAAAAAAAGTCCTTTTAATTTCTGTTGTCTTTTTTTTTTCATTACTATTATTATCCTTGTGAGGTTCTGCATAATTATTTCATAGCGAAATAAATTTAATAATTCAGTTTCAATTTTAAGGACGACGTAGTTGTCTAAAATTTAATTTTTTTTCCCATTCCCTTCGTCACCATATACAGTGTATAATTTACTAAGGGACGAAATAAGGATATAAACTGCCGCCAGAAACACCCTTATGTTTCATTCCATAACGTCACGCGCTCTCTAGGCTCGTCAGTTAAATTTTGTGTGTCGGTTCGGTTTTTGGTGATTTTCTGTTAGTTGTGCTAAAATTAATTAAAAACAATAGCAAATCAGAATTTATTCAATTAAAAAATACAATCTAGTGAATCCTTAGGATATTTTCTTTCGAATTGGTTAAATATATTTATGAAAACAATTCTTGTTGTGTAAATATTTCAATATTTTCAATACAATATTGTGTCCCACTGTGCAAGGACTCCCGGGTTGTACCTACCCATAATCTTCATCTATATAATATTCGCTTCGTATACAAAATCGATTTGCGCGTGTGTATATGTGTGTGTGTGTGTGTCAGTATTAAGTGCGGTTTGTGGATATTTACCTACAAAGCAAAAGAACAAAAATAAAAACAATATAATTAGAAACGATTTTCTCAATACATTTTGTTGAATTTCTTTCGTCTTCAAATATTGCAAATCCTCATTGATATCCTTAGAATTCTTATAGTCTTCAATATCCACCATTATATCCTTCGCGAAAAAAATTCTCTGTAGGTATCTGTAACCTAATTGTTGACGTTTTTTTCGGGTGTGAACTGAACACTGAAAACAGGACCATAGCGTAAAAATATGTTAACCAAAGGATAATTCAGGTAAAACCTTAGAATTCATCCAAAGAGGATGCTATTTCGATTATTACTAAAATTCGCACAACCATCTATGAACCTACATCTTACCTCCCCTTTTCATCCATCAACATAGTTTATAATAATAATAATTGCTTTTCTGTGATTGTTACCTCTTTCCTACCAATCCCTCTGTTGACAGTTGGCATAACCTCATTTCCTGGAAGCTGTCAAAAAAAACGACCCTTTTCTAATATTTGTTGTTTCATTTTTCATACATTGGTAGATATACATAACATACATATATCGTTCTGTCCCCTTTTTTTTAAGAAAGAAGTTTTCATTCTGACATATGCTCTGATGTTAGTAGAGTGGAGCTTGCAGGCAACATGATAGATTCTCTGAATGGGGACAATTTCAAGGAACGTTAATGCATTGAATGATTTTACTGTCTGGGTGGGTGGTTTGATTTATATTTTCTATTGTTAACACGAACACCTTTAAGCTCTTGTACATATATATGTATGTATAGCTAAGGTGGGCTTTTTGTTATTCGATGTCAGTTGATAGAGGGCATTGGCTGTCTGTTCTCTGTCCATGGAATGGAATAGCCAGCACGCAAGAAAATGCGAAATGTCATCTATTTTATTCTATAGGCGAGGTTTAAACAGTGTCCCAGACATAGTACAGGTGAATATTTTTCTATTATTATGATTTTTTTAGTGGTTTCTTAATAAAAGGCACAACTTGATCGCATACCTATTTACCTATTTGGTGTTGTGTATTACTAAAGTATTGCTCTTACAATTACAACATCATATTAGTTTCTTTTTTTGTTTAAAAAATTGTTTTTGTGAATTTTTGGAATGCAATGTTATGAGTACCTACTACTTTCAAGTAGGTATACTTGCGTGCAAAATTGCAGCGAAATCGGTGAAGCAATATGAACAAGATAAACGAGAATAACCCAAGCCAAAAACATAATTGTCTTAGAAAACGTCAAAATCTTATTATAGATTTTTGAATTTTTTGCTAAAAACCTGAACACATTTTTATTAAAATTACTTCGGCAATTACAGGTACAAAGTTTGATCAAAATCGTTAAAGCCGTTTTCGAAAAACCAACTTTTTTGCTTGCAGATTTCCATATTAGAAAGGCTTAGCAAAAAATTCGATCCTTTTTTTCTAGGGAATCACATAAAAACGCTGTGTACTAAATTTGAAGTAAATCGGTCGACCTATTTAGACTTTAGACGTAGCGATGCACAGATGCACATACGATCAAAAACTCGAGGGGCCCAAACCCAATTACGAATACTACAACAACAGATATTTAATTCACAGTAGTTGAGAACAAACTGCAATAATTTTTGATATGTAAACCAGTAATGCCAGCGCGGCGGTAGGGTAAACTAAAAACGTGGAAATTTCTGTGACACACCATATACGTTGTGATCTTACACGTTACGATACTTTGATGTAAATTGGATACGTTCAATATTGGGCATTTTTCTTTTTTACTTCAGAGCAGAGTCTAAAATCTGAACTGTCAAAAAAAGAAACGTGTTTCTTTTTTAACTCAGAGCATTCAGTGCTCAAATTTTGTGATTCTTTTTTCGATCTGAGCATGTTCAGAGCAAGTTCAGAGAGCGCTCTATTAGCTCAGAATAAATTAATAGAGCAGACCGAGTTAAATAGTTGAACACAAATTTGACAAGTGACAGCTGGTGAAGCGTGTTTCTTTTAATAAATCTGAACCCTCAGAGCAGAGCAAGCTCAGTTCTGAGATTGCTCAGAGTATGTCCGGAGTGTTCAGACTCTGTTCAGAGCTCTACTCTGAACTAAAAAAGAAAAATGTCCATTGGGTACGTTCGTTCGTACTTCAAACTAAATCGAAAGATCAAGTTGAGTTTCGATTGAATTTTTGTTTACAGATTGAACTCTTCGCGTTCTGTGATGTATTGTAAAACCAGCATTTGAATATTTAATTTGATGCTTACACTTCTTAACGGTGAGTCCCGGCAGTAACAAATTGTTGAAGTATGTTTAAGTTCTTTTTATCACTGTCAAACGTCAAAAAAATATTACGGTTATCTTTTTGATGAAATTCTCAAAGGCTTTTGACAGAATAAACCATTAAATGCTTTACTAAAAACTCAAGTACCTACTATTTTAGATTTCATGAAAGAGTGGTGCATCTTGTTATTTGTGCAATCACTGCCAAAAAGTAAAAATTAGTCTGGTAGAATAATATTCTTTGAACTTGTACATGGGTGTACCACAAAGTTCTATTTTAGGGCCTTATTATTTTGAACATTTTTATAAAAATGATACTTCACTCTTGTCTCAGGTCTTTATCTTCCTTTCTGAATATATTTAAAACAAATCATCAACTCATTTTCAAACAAAATTTGATTTTCAAAAATAATATTAAAGTTTTTAAAATATCCAAAATTTGATTTTTTGGTAATTTTAATATGAAATATTATTAAAACTTATTGGGAACTTTTGCGTAAAATAATTCATTAAAATTGGTTCAGCAGATAATGAGATAGTCCAAAACTCAAAAAATGGTTCTATGAGATGTACCATTTTTAAACAATATATACAATTTTTTTCCAATAATATGGTAGATCGTTCTGATATTAGTTCACACAAAAATTTTAATCAAAATCGTAGGAGCCGTTTTTGAGAAAAATGAGATTTTCAATAAAGGTTTTTAAACAGTTGTATGGGAGTTAGCGTTATTTTTGGTTGTAAGAAAAAATTTTATTTAAAATTTGCTAGATAATGTCAAAAACTGCTGAGTGCTCAGTGTAATAAATAGCGACCAAGTCGTTTTCGAATTATTAAGTTCTCAAAAAAAATTGAAACTTTTTTAAAAAAATCAAAAAAAAAAAAAAATTGAAACTTTTTTAAAAAATCAAAAAAAAAAAATTGAAATTTTTAGTATAAAATATTTTTAAAATTATTATTATTATTCTCTGCAAAAAAAAAAAATTATCAAAATCGGTTGAACTGTTTTTTGAGACAATCCGAGAATCAACAAAATGGTTCTTTGGGAGGTACCATTTTTCCGATTTTTTTTTATAAAATGGTAGCCTTTTTGTAAAAAAAATTACCAAATACAAAAAAAAAAAAGTTGTGGGCACGTTTTTGAGAAAAATAAGATTTTAATAATTTGTTAAAAAAATTGTACGGCGGGTATCGATGTACCGTTATTTTTGGTCTTTAAAATATAAAAAAAAAAGTTTGGGGGGAATGCCCAAAAAAGCTAGGTACCAAATTTAAAGAAATTCGACCCACCCGTTTAGGCTACACTCGACTTCGACTTCGGTATCATCGTTACGTCAAGTTTGATCAAAATCTCGAGTTAAATTATTTTTACGAATGCGTAACTTGCCATATACATATGTACCTAGTACCTATATAATCGCAAGTAAAAATAAAAAATTTGAGGTTTTCGACTCAGGCGGCGTGTTATGCGTCCACTTTATGAAATTTGTTAGAGCGATAGGGCTTGAAGTGCATACAAATGAATAAATAGAATATTTGAGGTTTTCCATTCAGGGGTCATGGTATCCGCAAACTTTCTGAGAAAACCTGGTAGATCTTATGAAAATCCAACCAGCTATACAGGCCTATAGATATCTTAAAGGATCACCTACTAAAATACGTCTTAGAGGCTTAAATAATTATATCCCGTAGAGAAAATAGGTTTTTCAAGAAAGTCATTCTACAAATCACTTACTTTCGACTTGTCTAGTTAGTCCTGCTAAATATATAGAAAAAGCCTTCTAAACAATATGGCTTGAAGGACTTTGCTATAAACTTTTTCTGTTTTTAATTTCTCCGACAACTTATTAAAGCTGTATGAAACTTTAAAAAAATAAAAAAAAAATACTGTATTCACTGAAGTTGCGAAAAATCTTGGTGTTTGAAATTTAGAGTGACCTTTCATCAAAAAATTGAAATTCTGAAACAAATCATTCATTTTTTTTTGTCAACCCTACTAAATGATAACCGGGCGTAGGATATATAAAGCTCCTAATAAAATTGTTTCTTATCATCAATAAACTTATTAAATTAAATGAGTTTCCGTAAGCAAATTTAACAGCTTTTCCTTCAGAATTTTGCAATTAAAGACTATCTTAGGTTCTACAACATTAATTAATGATATAAATTTAAGTATGTTTTGAATTTTCCTTCAAGAATATTACCTAAGGATTTTATTCCATAAATTTAAATGAGCTTCGGATTTAGTTGCTTACACCAAAAGAATAAAATATTATGACACATAAAATAATATTTACTCCTTTCCTTGTTTAAGCCCGATCTATTAAAAGGATAATCTTTCATAAAGCTTATTTCCAATCTACGAGTATACCTCCTCGTGTGTTGGTTGGTAAACCATTTTGACAAAGGTTCATCGCATTAAAACCAAAAATAATTTTTCTTTTATTTTTATTATTATGATTTAATAGCCTCATATAACATCACAAAAAGGACACTACAGGTATAGACCACAGATATACCTACATATATAGAGAGATAGTACCTACCCATAGGGAAACATCACCCATCATATGGATAGAAATCTCTTTAGGGCCGTAAAAACCCATGTTCGCTGAGCAATAGTCCATAAAAATGGGCTACAAATTCAATTTGACCGATGTGACCTTTGATAAATCCTCAAGACTATATAAGTAGGGCTAAAGAGAATTACATTTCGTTATTACCGCTAAATGCAAATTCACCTGAGCACACACCACGACCACACATATGTACAAGTACATCCCAGGAATCATAGGCTAATCCATAAAATCCTTATACGATAATTGGAAGCAACCTACTTCTTAGCTTGTTCCTCATCACTCTAACGGAACTAGCCTCGTGATTTACTAGCCATTCGTTGTGTAATTAAATGAAATTCCCTATAAAAGATTTATTACTTTTGCTCAGGATGTTTGTTTCCTTCGGATGGAGTGTGGAGTGGGAAGACGAACAATAACGATGTCGATGTTTCTCAACTCAACTCAATTCAACTCAAATCAACTAAATCGATTAAAAGGCTGATCAAATAAAGTGCACCTTTCCTTTGGGTTCTTAACGGTTTTATGAATTAAAATGTAGAAATTATATTACCTGGAAGCCTGGTGGTACCGATCGACCGTACCAACCGGTAGCATCAGCCAGCAGGTCAGACCAACAAAATGGAATTGATAAAATTTAATTAAGAAAATAAAATAGCAAAACAAAAAAATCGAAAAAGTACTAGAAGAAATTTAATTTTATTTCAACTTGTTGTAGGTAGAATGAAACATTTTACGAGCATCCTGCAATTTAATTTTGGGATCATTTTCTTAGAACAAACATCTTCGATTTGTAAAATGAAAACATCCTTCCGAACGAGACTATAACAGAAGAAGACAACAAAAATATTGTATCACAAGGATGAGAAGGGATAAATAAAATCGAATAGAAAATGGGTAAGCAAGGACACTCCAGGCATGGCGATGGCATAACATAGAAGCACATCATGATTTGAAAAGGAGGAAATATAGGAAAATACACAGTTTAAAGGCCATTAAAATTCTAAACCATTCCCTTTTGGATTTGTGCTATATTATATAAGCTATAGAACTGTAACCGTATTATCCTTGAAGGCAATTAGAATATTTGTTCATTTTATTCTATCTATAGGCTTTTAGAATATTAATGCGAAAAATGGTTACCTATAGGTAAATGGGGGTGTAAGGGATAAGATATGCTCCAATACCATACATACATGTTCAAAGGCTAAATAAAATGAATTGAAATACAAAAGAAGAAAATATGGCAAGGCAAAAAGGGCACAAAAGGAGGTAAAGGAATTAGGAGGGAGTTCGATTTAAGTAGACACGTAAATATATTTTGTTAAGTTGGTATTCTTTGTAATAAGCCAATATTTTCGAATTTTTTGTTTTTCGTTTTTATTTCTGTAAATTTTAACATGTTTGTATATTAGATGAATACTTAAGGCTGATGAAATAAGATTCAGGAGGCGAAAATGAAAGAAAGGGATATAATCCAGTCATTGAGGACATTTGACTCGGAAAAAAAATCACCGGATAGCTGTTTTTTGGTATATAAGCTATATACCTCATAGTGTTTTTAGAAACTGTAAAAATTCCCCATCGATAACAATTTTACGGGGGGTTAAAAGCCCTCCAAAATGGTTTTTCATAAATATCTCCCATACAGTTAGCTGTACAGAAAAAATGTCAAGAACTTATTTGTAGCTTAGAAAATTTCCTACAAAAAACATGCTAATACTTTTTTTCATAAAAATAACCGTTTTCGAAATAAACCAATCGGAAGAGTTAAGGGTTTTACTTTTCTATATAGTGGGCGGCTTAGTTAAAAAATTGTACATTTTATGATAAAAGCATTAAATTTGTTTCATTTTGTTGGTACATTGCATGAGCATGATTTTAAGATATTAGACGACTTTATATGTCCACCCCTTTAGGTGGGAGGGGCACATTAAATGAAGAAAATACGTAAAATAGAAAATTAATATTTAGAAACAACGACAACACTTATAATATTATGTTGTAGTTTTTTTTTTGTAAGCCAGGAAATAATTTTTTAATTATGGTTTTAAATGAAGTTATTTTAGTGACTAGTTTTTGAGAAAATCATTTTCAAACTTTTTGAAAATAAATTCGGTAAAATAACTTAAAAATTATTTATTAAAAAATGAAGCACTAACTTAATTTGAAATTATAATTAAATAATTTGTATAATTTATCGGTCGTATTTATTAGATAAAAAATAATGACTTCCTGGCTTAAAAAAAAAAACTACAACATAATATTGTAAGTATAAAAAATAATATGAATATAGTTTGTAAATGATATTTTTAAACAATTTTCCTGATGATCTATAGAGACTTGAATTTAAAGCTTCAATATAAAATCGCATCGAATTTCTGCAGATGTTGACACTCTCTGCATCTTCATAATTTATATAAAATGTCATTTCCTAACCACGAAAATTTTAGTTAATACTTAACTGTTCTTCCTTATGTCAACCACAACATCATCATAATTCATGACTTGGTTTTGCCAAACTTCCAATATGTACCAACAAATATAAGTTTGTTCAAAAAAATCCTAAAAAGCAAATCCAAATCCGAATAGCTAAGCCAAATCAAACATTAAAAAAAGTTAGCTTCTATACGCAAAAGATAAATAATAAAATATTGAGTGTGTCCATAACGATGATTGTTATTAATTTTATTATTGTTATGAATATGATGATAATGATGATGCTGATGATAATAATACATAATAACGATGCTGAATATCGAATGTAAACACAAACTTTTAGTTGTTCAAGTAGTATCGAAAATGGGAAAACAACAGATTTCCAAGAAAAACAGATTCGAAAACTACTTAAGTGCAAGTGGATTTCTTTTCCTCTGCGTCTTTACTTATCTTTGAGTTTGTTCATACTTCAATTGATACAAATACATATATATACAGAGATAGATATGATATAGAGAGCAAGAGGGTCAATATATAGAATAAAATTCTGTCGAATCAGTTTTTCCAAAATAATATCCTTAAGAGGGTTTTGAGTGCTTTTAATGGAAATATGAATGTTTTAGTTATTTTTTGTGGGGAGAGAGAGATTAGAGAATGAGTGCGAAGAAGAATAATAAGAGTGTGTTGAAGTCAAAGTGCTGGATGTTTAATTTTATTTGCTTACAATAGCGCAAAATTTAAAACAATTTAGTACGGTGGTAAAGCATTTTTAGGATAAAATAAGATGCTCGACTGAGTCGCACGAACTTGCTCTTATGTGCGATCATACTCTGGTTTTAAAGTAGGTATACAAATACAATATGATATCTTACACTTAAGACTGAAAAATGTTACAAAATCAATAAAATTAGAAATAAATTGATTAAAAAAAAAAACTGAAATAGATTTGACACCAACGCATTGTACACCAAGTGATTTCTTACACAAATCTCAATTTATGAGAAAAAAATTTAAAAATCGTTGGAGCGGTTTTTTAAACAAAATTAATTTTTTTTATATAAAATTTTGAATATATTTTCAAACAAAAAATTGGTGCGCCACTTTTTGGTACTTGTTTGTGCTGAGTTTAAAAATTAATTTTGAAATATAAACATCAACCCATTTTCGAAATATCGAATTTTAAAAAAATAATTTTGAATTTTTTTTTCTTAAATTCAAAATTTTGAGTTTTTTAAAATTTTGATATGCAATATTATTCAAAATTATTAGTACCTTTTGTTTTAAAAATTTCAATAAAATTGGTTCAACAGATATTGAGATTGTCGAAAACCCAAAAAGTGGTTCTATTACCATTTTTAAACGATAGATACATTGTTTTTCCCAATAATATGGTAGATCGTTCCGATATTAGTTCATAAAAAAATTTCAAAATCAAAATCGCAGGAGCCGTTTTTGAGAAAAATGAGATTTTCAATACTGGTTTTTAAACATTTGTATGGGAGGTACCGTTATTTTTAGTTATAAGAAACAATTTTATTTAAATTCTGCTAGATAAAAAACTGGTGGAAGCTAAGTTTAATAAAAATCGACTAAATTTCTTTTTCGAATTATTAAGTTCTCAAAAAAAAATTTTCAACTTAGGTATTTTAAAAATCTAAAAAAAATTATTTTAAACATTCTCTTTACAAAAAAAATTGATCAAATTCGGTTTCACCGTTTTTGAGAAAATCGAAAATCAAAAAAATGTTTCTACATACATATGTATGTACATATATGGGAGTTACCATTTATAACCATTTTTCCGATTTTTTTTTTATAAAATGGTAAAATTTGTGTAATAAAAATTACTGAAAAAAAAGTTGTGGGCACGTAGATTTTCATAATTTGGTAAACAAAATTGTACCGTTATTTTTTGTCTTAAAAAAATGAAAAAAACGTTTGAGTGGAATACCCAGAAACCGCTAGGTACCAAGTTTAAAGAAAACCGACCCACCCGTTAGGCTACAGCCAAAAGGACAGACAGGCAGACAAAGAAACAAAATTGCTAGACCCACTTTTTTCGACTTCGCTATCATCGTTATGTCAATATGAATCCATAACTTGCCACATTATAGTACCGCAAGTAAAAATGGATTTAACATCGTACTAAATCGTTAAAAATTTTCCGCCAAAATATTTATCTTAAATTTTACAAAACCATGTTAAAATAATTGACAAGAATAAGAATTTTAAAAATTGATGTTGCTTATAAATATTTTTATCTTTAGAAGCAGAAGAACTTTAAACCGCAAAAACAATCTGCTTTTATGAGCATCTGTTAACCGGACAATGACCTATAACGACGTCCGTCTATATTTGATTATCTATACCCAAATTTTACTGTCAACATATTATTATTTTTATTGTTGTGAACTTCAAAAGAGTCCAAAAGCAATAAAAGGGGTTTTAATTTTTGGGTGGAAAATTAATTCTGATGCCGATTTCGTTAATACCCAAAGCACACACACTAATTAGGAGGCATTAATATTTTACGATGTGTTAATATGCATTGCCATCGAAAAATCCCTGTTGACTGTTAACTGTTCGGATATGAGTTGGAAGAGAGTTTCCTTTCCTGTCGTCAACCGAGCCTTATGTATATAAAGCTTCAAGCTTCAATGTTGTTGTTGCTTTTTGTATGTGTGCATATATGTACTTTTTTATACTCGTTATATTTTGTATAGTCGAGTGTAGCTACATATTCTTGCCTTTTAACAATTTGTTATATATTTGAATGAGTGCTATATTACTATGGCTATTTGTGGCCAGACATTCTGATTAATCAAAATGTGCTTGACATTAATTGTGTTTGTGTATGTGATTGTTTCCTGTTTTCGTTTTTTTTTTATTTTTTTTTGTGCTGGTTTTGTTTATGTTTTAAGGGGTGGACGACCGGAAAAGGATATACCTACCTACCTATACCTAAACCTATACTCGTTATACACTTTGGAATTGAAGACATGCAATAAAATCGTTTATATACCCTACTGACTTGTTGTGTTTGTTAAAATGGTGACAAATCGGAATCTAACGGATTATCAGGCTTAAATTAATTGTACAGACAAATGGAGTTTTATTTTCGTTTTGTAATTTGTGTAACGGAGGGTGACCCTAGGGGCTTTGTGATTTGAAATAAAATTTATAGAAAGAGGGATAGTATTTTTGTTTGAGCCTAGAATATGTTTTCTTTAAGATAAGTAGCGTAGAAAAAAATATTTTTTGAGGGTTGTCTAAAAGTTGGAATTAAAACAATTTTTATGTACAAAATATCAGCCGCTTTTAGACTATAACAGATCTAGATCTGTAGGTATGGTTAAACAAAAAAGAAACAAACCACTAGAGTGAAGATAAATTTTATATTTAAAATTATTTATTTATTGGAATACGAATAGGTCCGTGGCTTGGCTTTTTTTTATATTTTTTTCCGTGGGTATAGGTGTTAAAACCTTCAAAAGGCTCTATGAGGACCGAAAAACGCATGCTCAAGATCCCTGTGTAGATCTTTGTTTCTAATATACCAAGGCGCATTAATAAATAATCTTAGCAATTTATTTTCAAACGTTTGTAAGATATTTTAATTACTATCGCGAGTACAAACAAAAACAACCCCAAAATTGTATACCATAGGTCCAGACAGGCTTAAGTACCTGTCTGTATAAAATCAGCTTGTTTTCTAAATTAAGTTTAGTGTGTTTACCGAGTAACCAGTTCATTTTTCTGAGTTTAATGTTTAATTCTTTGCATTTATTTTTTAAATGCGGCCTCCATTTTAATTTTGCGTCTAGAGTCATCCGAGATATTATTTGCAAATGGAGTTCCAGTTGTATTTACAAACACAGGTAATCTTTAGTTTATTCTCCAGATATTCCTTAAAAATCATATAAAGTCCATCAGGCACAACTTGTCTTAATTTGAATTTGAGGCCTTTGTTCCAGACCTTATCAAAGGTTTGCGACACGTCTAAGAAGACTACCGAACAAATTTTCTTTTCTCGCTGACGTCGGTGATTGTATGTACTTGGTGAATTGTCGAGTGCTTACTTCTAAAACCGAAACCGATGTTCAGGTATAAAGCATATTTCTTCTTTTATTGGCTGTGGGAGCAGTAGTAATATTCTCTCAAAAGCTTTTGATATTGCGGGAAGAAGCGAAATGGGTCTATAAGATTTCTTTTCATGCGATGCGATGGTTTACCTGGTTTCAGCAATATTATAACTTCAGCAACTTTCCATTGGCTTAGCTACGTACTTAAGCCTCAGAGCAGCATTTATTTTATAAAGGAGGTTTATTAATCGTTGTAGTGTTGTTCGATTGTTAAGCGATCTATTATCGTAAATGGCAAAATATTCAACTAAGCTTATGACAATTCAAATGACAGCTGATTTTGACAGGTGTCAATAATGCCAGCGCTACCAACTTAAAACCACGAAATGAAAGACCCATTTATAGTTTGTAGAGAAAATCGGTTCACCCATTTACGAGATTAAATAACGGTGGGCAGACAAACCAATTTTAAGGACTTCTCCGTCATCGTTATGTCGTCGTTCAACACGAAACTAATTTAACCTAAACCTATTAGAGCAAAGAAAAACAAACAAAAATAAAAACGAATGTTGTACAAGTTGGTACGTATTCCTAACTCAGTAGATTTACTTGAGCTCAGAAATTCATTAGCATCATGCCATAGATATTATTTTAATATTTAAAGCGGAATCGAAATATGGACCATTTGAATAAAGGATTTCATAAACACCAAAAGAATCCCGAGATTTCTAAAAACAACCTTATATATAATGTAAGTTATAAAAAATTACCTCACAAATGGCTTCATTGATCTCCTGTCAGATTTCCCTCCGGTCTCTTTCATCTTCCAAAGTGTCAAAATATCAAATTTCAACCAAAAGTCATCATAATATAAAACCTTCCTATACATTTAAATTTTTGTTTTCTTTTCTCAAAGACTTCAAGACGTTTAAGTAAACATTCAACCAAATAAAATTAAAAAAAAAAAATAAATGAAAAATACAACATCACTCGCTTATCATCATTTACAAATGAAATCCAATCCTCTGCAAGGATTCCTTGCATCATTCTCCTTCTTGCTATATACCACCCTTTTTTCTTGTTGGGATTGATGGTATAGTATAGCGATCAAATATTATTGTAAATACATATATATCCCCGGTGAGCTTTTCCACTTCAAAGTTAAAACTTTTCTCATAAAATGCGTTGCTGATGGTGGGGCAGCATCAGCAAGACTCCTCAGGACGTCATTCAGGACCGTCAGGAAGCACAAACCCACACACAAAGCGCACATCAAGGGTATAAGCATCATCCTTAATCATCGGTAATATGAACCCGTGTCAAGAACATCCATCACCGTCAGTGCCCGATTGTTCACAATTTCACATACCAATTATTATCAATTGAGTTTTAAATTGAAAGTAATTTTTCATTCCTTTCCATTTTGTTCCCCCGTTATATATAGATATATGAGGAAGAAAATATTATAAGCTGGAGCGTCCTGCTGCGTTGGTCGATGTCGGTCGTCCTTGTTCGTCTCCCGTATGTCATCGGTGGCAGAGGGAAGTCATTTTGGTTTATTTTTATATTGGTTTTTATAGAAATATATAAATGTAACAGCATACAACGAAAAACCGTTAAATTGCAATTGAACAACACAGAAAATCATTTGTCGTTACATAATGACGGAATGAAAAAGTGCTACACAATGACTCTGCTTTTTTTTCTAGAAATGAAAAGTGGGTGGGTTGGTTGGGACGATAAGGACGTTCTGGTTTTTTTTTTACTTAAAAAAATAGGGACGAAACCAAAAATTGTTTACCCGCGCCAATACATCAAAGTGAGATGTCGGGGTCTCTGTCCTCATTGCGTGTATAGTATAATAATAATGTTTGTGAGGAGTTGCTTTCCCCTCAAAACAGCATATCTCACTCACACACACTCCCTCCCCACCCCTATGATTGTTTGTTTTTAAATTTAAAGGATATCGGGAAGGATGTGTTGATGGACCAAGCGAACCATATGTCATTCCATAATAATCGATGAAAATGTTTTTCTGCCTTTTAAAAAATTAAACGAAAACTCACTGTAATTTTTCATGTCAATGAAGACTGGACTGTGATGTGTCGTGGCGTCTCGCCATCGCCGCGTCGACGCCGCCGCTTCATCTCGTTCATCATAATAATATCCAGTGAAGGAACTTTTTGAAAACCTTTTAACAGGAATTTGATATACCCAACTGTTGTGTGATGATGTGTGTGTTTATTATATTGGGTGTCATTGAAGATTGTTTAATATGGCAACAAAAAGGTCAAATGATAAAGGAAGTTGTAAGGATGTTGATACTAACAAAGAAAAAAATAATGTAAAAGGGTGTGACATAACATATAAAATAATATATATCTTTATTGTTTTAAAGGAAATATTTTTTTTTTTGTTGAATTTTTATCTTCAAGGAAATAATGTTTTTATTTATTTGACGAAGAACAAGAAAGAATCCATGTTTTTTGGGAAAATGAACAAAAAACATGGAACTTCTACTTTTGCATTGAAAAACTTTGACAAAAAAAAAACATCCTGATGCAAGGTATACAATAAATTCCAAAAATTCTACCAAGCATTCCAGTCTTTTGTATTTAGTTGGAATAACCCATCCCATGTTCGCATGTCGTAAGAGACCTAATTTCAAGCCTTAGGTATAGTGAAGTACTTCACTGGCAATTCACAGTTATCCAGCTGTACGAAAAAATACCTCTGGATTATTAATTTTCGTCCAGTTTTCGTTCACTTTTATTTTCGTGATTAAGGAAAGTAAAGATAACTCCCAAACTGAACTGGGATATTAAATCCCAAATATGGGATATTCGAAAAAAAATGTCTCGTCTAAAAGCTTACTAGTTACTTACTTAGTTATTAGTAAGCCTTACACGATTTTTTTCTAAAGCCATTGATGAAGCTAGTAATCCTCATTTGAGGGATATTCAAAAAGAAAGTACATATACCATCTGCAAGGTCATTTGTAATTGGTCATAAAAGATAATTTAGTTTTAGTAATTGATTAGTCATAATGGAGTTTCTTGGAATTTTAAAATTTTTGTGTCAAGTTCATTCATTAGATTATGTTAGCACTTTATGTGTGGGATATTCAAAAAATTACTACGCCATCTAAAAGGTAATTAATAAAAAATGATAATGAATCATCTATGGCCGATCAATTACTGCAGCTAACTGATCTTTTGTGACCAATTACTGCTCTCATGACTTGCACACTATATAGTATTTGAATATCCCAAAATTGAGGTGCTATATAATATCCTCTATAATGGGTGATTTTGAACAAAACTTTAAAAATCCATAAAAAACCTTCCATTGCACAGTAATTAATAAAACCAAATGGCATACTTTTTTCGAATGTCCCAAAAATGAACCGGGATGTTAAATCAAAAATGTGGGATATTAGAAAAAAAAATTCGTCTGAAAGCTCACTAATTGATCGCAAAAGTTTCAGTTAGTTTCCGCTATATACGATTTTTAAACATTTTTTTTTTTCCAAAGCTATGTATATCTAGATGAAGCTATAGATCCTCATTTATGGGATATTCAAAAAGAAAGTACATATAACATCTGCAAGGTCGGTAATTGGTCATAAAAGATAATTTAGTTTTAGTAATTGATTAGTTATAATAAAGTTTTTTGGAATCATACATTTTTTTTCACTCATTAGAAAATGTTAGAACTTTATTTGTGGGATATTCAAAAAATTACTACACCATCTAAAAAGTCATTAATAAAAAAATATAATGAATCTTCTATGGTCGACCAATTTTATTGCAGCTAACTGATCTTTCGTTATAACTGCGCTTTTGAATGGTACACTATATTTATACTTTTTGAATATCCCAAAAATGAGGTGCTAATATCCTCTAAAACGGGTAATTTTTAACAAAAATTTAAAATGCATAAAAAATCTTCTATTGCATAGCAATTAATAAAACCAATGGCATACTTTTTTTGAATGAGATTTTATCGAATATCCCAAAAATGAGGTTTTAAAAAATATCTGCCATATCTTCGGATCGCATCAAAGCTTTGGAGCACGAATTCAGAGTCTACTCAATAGATGATTATAAAATTCTTTTTAAAAGATGGAGGTACCTAATCACAAACAAATATCAACATAAAGGTAATTTAACGTAAATAATAACACGCCATTGATGTTTAATTACAAAACAAACAAAAAAACACCCCTGTAATCAAAATCCCATCCACAACAATAAATCGTAATTTATGAAATCATGAAGAGACTCTTGTTCTGTAAACCCTTGCTAGCTATCTTGCAGAATTATCTTGGCGTATAGAATTATTTTGTCCAAAATATATTTTAAAAAATTATCTTCTTTATTATAACACATTCGGTTTTATCTTCACAAGCACTTTGTGAATTAATCAAAAATGATTAAATACGTTGGGGTTTGACATCATAACAAGACATATAAATGTGCTAAGTGAAACTGAAAAGTGCTCCTTTCAAATAAAAAAAAATCATGACTTATAAAATTTTCTACATCAATCTCATCACACATCTTCCAACATTCTTATTTAATATTCTTCAAAAATTGTTGTTATTTCCTTCTTTTTTTTTTACAAAAAAGATTTAACTGGATTTTCATCTCGTTTATTGCCAAGGCTTCTATAGAAGTTAAGATATACTTTATAAACAAAAAGTAGGTATTATCCTTTTTGTCTCGAAGTCGACACAGGATCAAGTCATTTAATATTTTAATCCTGACATACGAAGCAAATATTTCATTTGAATGCATTTTGTATACAAATTTACGAGGTATACGTTTGTGTATATGTATCTAATATACATCTCACCTTTTTTTGGTAAGGTTTGCTTTTATAAATTTTGTACTTCTCCTCTGGAAAAACTTACATCTCAATGAGAGTGTGTTAACTGTCTTTAACTTTTTTTTACAGCAATTTTATCTTTTTGTAAAAAAAAAAAAAATATTAAGAAACTCAGTCAAATCCTTGCCAATTGAATTGAAATACCCAGACTCCCAAGCCTTACGCCCCTCACCTATACCTCACCTTTTCATCATGTATATAAATGTTGCATATATATATTTACTAAGCGTCCTTATACATAACAGATTAATACCTACCTATATATATGAAGACATTTAAAAACAAGAAGAACACAAATTTAAAGAACATATTTTTTTTATGGTTTTCAGGAAGCTGTCAGCTTGAAAATTCCCTCCTGTTAGCTGCTTCTGCTATACACTGCTACCTTGTTGTGGGTGCATTTGAAGGGTAATTTGATTTTGCTACATTTTGAAAGAAACGAAAACGCAACCAGCTTGGATCTGAGCTCTTTCTTCGTCCAAAGGATATATAAACAAAAATTACACCATCATCACAATAGAAGTCCTGGTTCCATAGAACAAATTCTCAATATAGCAGTACCCACAACGGCAACAACAATACAAGTGGCCAAGGATCATGCAGGGAACTAACTAACAGAAAAACACTCTGACAAGGCGAGATATACACACAAAAAAAAAAAAAAAAAAACAGAGAGCTCCTCTTGAATAAGTCGTCCTTGGTACATAGTTCTCATTGTTGTCCAACACCATCTCAACCACCGCCCATTGATTGCCCTCCTTCTGCTGCTTCCCCTCGTCATTCTCCTTCTCGTCTTCCTGCAGTTTTGGAAAGGAAAATTAAAACACTTGCTTTACATGACAGTAGTGGATACAATGGGAGCTGCAACTTGGAATACAAAAGGCGCTTCTATGCCATTTGCCGTTGACTATGGCCGTAGCATCATTGTCGTTGTCCTGCTGGCTATGATGTCCTCCATTCGAGCGATTACCGAGGAATTGTCACCAGGTAAGTGTGTGTGTGTGTGTGTTCTAGTTTTGTTATACTTTGTTAAGTATTTTTTTTAATTTTTGTTCAACTTGTGTCTCTGCCAATGCCTTGACATAAAAAAATAATAAAACATGTTCTGAAGGACTTTTGATCAGTTTTTTAAGATATGTATGTAAAATAATTGCTGAAGGTCTTCTCTGAACCTGGAAATGACACTTCACAACAACCAAAAACACAAAATACTTTTACATTATGTTTTTTGTAAGTTGATAAATTATTCATGATGTGCATCAGCATACCATAACTTATGGTATGTTAAAAAAAAAAAAACAGGAACATCACTTCTAGATATAATATGAAGCCTGATGGTGTTCCTCATCATTTTAATTCCGAAAAAAAAAAAAAATCCGGGCTGCTTGATGTGAGTCCTCAAGAGTATCTTATGTCCTCTCGTTGTTGTGATATATGATTTTTTTGCATTTGGCACGGATTTGAAGTTTATATAGCGTTGATGCGGAAATATTATCTGCTGCACGAGCACATCCACATTATCTATATATAGTTACATATACCTGTCTCCTTCTCTAGAACTCTCAATTGTCGATGTTAGTCGCAGTTTGTTAAAAGAAGATTCAAGATTTAAATAATTTATAACTTTTATCGGATGTTGTTTGAACGTTATACCCCCGCATACCTATACTACTTTTTATAAGAGTAAGGACTATAAGGAGAATGATTTACATGAAAGTTTAAGCACCATCTTGCATTTCCCGTGTGTGTATGTGTACGAGTGATCCTGTGATGTTGCGCTATACCAACGAATTCCAATTTATTTAACATATTAAAGAAGTAAGTAACCTTGTATGCTGTTGACTTTTTTCACATAAAAATAGAAAAAAATATAGGTCAACATGGTTTGTGCATTCTCGGTAGTTATAAAAAAAAATGAGCTTAAAAAAGAATTATGAGATGAGAAAGATATACATACATATCTATACATATGTAACTTTGGTCATTAAATGAAGTGCAATGTGAACATCAAAGGCCAAGTTACACGAGCATATTTATGTAGTTATTTAAATAAAAAATAATTAAAGATAGTTATCTACTAAGTTTTTGTTTGTCATAGAACTTGGATGGCATTATAGAATATTAATTGGAGCATCCGGTGGGGCAGCGAAATTATAGATGTTTTTTTTTACAGTACTCTATCATTGCGGTAATTATCTGCCATATAGTCCTTATTTCTCTTTGTATTATTATATTTTATCTCTGGCTCTGGGATCGTAAACTTCAAATGTGGGATATTAAAAAAAAAAAAAGTTTATCGTCTAAAAGACCAGTAATAGATCAGAAAAGGTTCAGTTAGTTTCAGTAATTTATCAGCCAAATTTGTTTCTTAATGATTTTTTTTCTTCAAATCAGTGGATGAAGGTCTAACTCATTTATGGGATATTCAAAAAGAAATTATGCCCCTGAAGAGTCAGATATTGGCAATAAAAGTTTATTTAATTTTAGAAATTGGTCAGCTATAAAATGACTTTTTACGAATTTTTGAAGTTTTTTTTGAAGGTCACCCATTAAGAAGATGTTGACACCTTATTTGTGGGATATTCAAAATTATTATGCAATCCAAATGGTAATAAATTAAAAAATATATATATTGAATCCCATATGGCTGCCTAATGATTGAAATTAACTGGCATCCGACATCCAAAGATCACTAATTGGTCATAACATAACAATTAGTGGTCTTTTGGATGTCACAATAATATTTGAATATCCCAAAAATGAGGTGCTAACATCCCCCAATTGGCAATTGGGTAATCTTACAAAAAAAAATTAAAATCCATTAAAAAACCCATAGTGCATGGTAATTACTAAAACTTTTGGCAAGGCATACTTACTTCTTTCAAATATCCCACAAATGAGGTTCCAGTATCCACATCTTGAAAACTTTCGACATATTTTAAAAATCGATTGGGACTGACTATTTACAGAAAAATCTAACCTTTTGTGATTGATAACTGGTCTATTAGATGATATATATACTTTTTTCGAATATCCCACAAGTGGGATATTGCAACTGTAGTATGTAGTATATATGTACAGCCGTATCTATTAAGAAATTTTAAAGCCTTCTTAACTTTAAAATACCTCTAAATAGCTCCTAAGTGGGAAATCGGTATCTATAATCAATTTTAACATTTAAAAAACGTTACTTAAAGGCCTCTTAACTTAAACGCCATCCACTGCGTTTAAAGGTTATTTAAAGCCCTCTTAAATATATTTTGACATTTGGGAAGAATTATTTTTGTTTATTTATTAGACAAATTTGTATGTATATGTACATACATATGAATATATGTACGTAGGCAGAGTTTTCAATTTTTTGTTTTAATTAAAGTGTTTGTGATTGTATTAAATAAATTGACTTGTAAAATAAATTTTTGCGTTTTTTTAGATATTAATATAAAAAGCTTCACAATAAAACAAAATAAATTTACAAAAAGAAAAACATCATAAAGCAAAATGGAGTCGGGTTTCTATATTTTGCTTTGGACTATGTATACATCCAGTTACTTTCTTTCTCTTTCTCTCTTATTTGGTAATGAGCTTGTTTTTGTTTACATTTTTTTGGAAGCTTCAAAAAAACAGCCTAAAAGTATGCAATTTGTAGATTCATTTACGTTACGTGACAAAATCGTTGTTTAGTTAAGTAGATATCAATGCGAAACCGATTATAGATAAGAATTTAAGTGACGTCATTTAAAGGCAATTTAAATATTTAAGCGCACTTAACCAAATGACATCTAAGAGACGTTTTAAGAAAATCTAATAGATACGGCTGGTAATGTTTAGATTTTTTGTTGTTTTCAAGATTCTGAATTGTTATTTTAGAATTGTAAAAGTATACCTTCATAGCTGTTCGAAAATTTGGTATAAAACCGATCATTTTATTAAAGAGAAAGACGGAAATTTTTAAAACGCTTGAGCAAATAATGCGCAAGTATAATAGCTATACAATTTTTTAACAATATTCCAATTCTGTTTCAAGCTATAAATAACTTGATCTCATTTCAGAAGATTGAACTACATCTTCGAGTTACTATCAGAATAGACAAAAAAAAACTATACAACGGAACGGAACTGTCCATTTACTTAAACATATCACCATCTCCACGCCCGCCATACCATTGCATTGCATCTCTTGCAATGAACATTGAACAACAATGATTTTGATTGTTTTCTTCTGATAGTGTTGCCACTCTTGTAAGAACTATTCAATGCCATGGAGTGAATAAATTCAATCGGCCGTAAATCCAATTTAAGAAATGTACAATATTGCTGATGGTATGGTGGTGCCCATTTCTAAACCTTCCCTTGTAAAAGTGTGAACTTAAAACGATATTATGTACCTACCTACACCCTTTTTGGTAGATGCCAGAATGTGCAATGACAAAAGAAAACTATCATCTGGCAGTAAAATTTATTACCAACAAGGATGTGCCCTTCCTTTTCTAATGTAGGTACCTATACATAACTTTTTTTTTTTTTATTTTTTTTTTCCAAACACTTGAACTTAAAAGCGATGTTTGCCACCCAAAAGTTGCACCGAAGTCACAATAAAAACCACACACAAAAAAAAATAGTAAATGTACGGTGTAACTTGCAGTACCTATACCCCGAGCACTGAACCGAAGCAGAAGTCCCTTGAAAAGAAAAGACGACAAAACGTGGAAAAATTCTTTTCGCCGAATATTTACAGTCTGAAACAATAAATTATAGACCAAGGGCCGCTAAGCTGTATATTGGTATAACTAACCTACCTACAATACTAGATAAATAAAAAATATAAAATTGTACATGGTTGAGGAGTGAAACAGAACGTTTTCCATTTCAATGGTCTTGGTCTCTAAGGTTCTGTCTTTGAATGTGAAAATTAAATCAAATAAAATATTCCCTCGCACTTTTAAATATCGGAGAAACAATTTTTTGCAGATTTATTTTTCTTTTTTTTGCAGTTTATATCGATTTGTTTAACCAGGGCTGCCACTAGATATTTTATACAAATTTTTTAACAAATAAAAAAAAATAACTGTAGTAAATACATCATCTAAAATTTGTTGTTTTATTTGTTCTATAAAAAGGAGTCGTAAAACTAATCAAAGTAATGGTATAGGTACTATTAGTAGTAACAGCAATTCTTAAAAATACTACTAGTGAGTTACATACTTTCTAAAAAATTTTACATAACATCAATAACTCTCTTTCAGTTAGAATTTTATGGAAATTGTGTGAGACTATCGGCTTAAAAGAATAATATTTATTTATGTCCGATTCTTCTTGTTTTAATTGAAAAAGACAGGGCTGTGTTCAGTACCAAAAACAGCTTAAAAATAGATTTCAGTTGAGGCGCAGGGTCATAAGACCACAGTCCAAAAGTCCATAATAGTTTTCTGAACCACTTAGGTGGGTTAAAAGTCCTCATTATTTACTGTGTATTTTTAACCTACCTTGGTGGGCCAGAAATTCACAGGAATTTATTGTGGACTTCTAGCCCAGCGATTGTGGATTTTTGACTCACTTTGGTCATTTTATTATAATTAAATCTTAGAAAACCGCTCAAGGTTAATGTGCCCAAAGCTTTTTTTTTTTGGAAAACCAATAGTGGCCCGTTTCGTGGGTTCAAAGAATTTTTACTACTTTTTTGGGTTCTCTCTACCGCTCACGCAACTCCGTTGCTCCGCTTGGAGTATGTCCAGTCGTCAGGCAGGCGCTAATGTCAACAGTTTTCCTAATAAAAAGTACCTTCAGTATGATTTTAAAAAATTTCAGAAAATATTTATGGAGTTATGACCCACTTCTTTTCTAAAATTATGGAACATTGACTCACTTTTTTGTGGACTTCTGGCTCATAAGGGTGGGTTTTAAGTCCACAATTGATTTGTGGACTTGTAACCCACCCTAGTTGGCCAAAAGTCCATTGTGGACTTTTAGCCAGTGGGGTTATGACCCTGCGCCTTTATTTTATTGTTATTTTGATATTTAAAAATTTAAACTTTCTATTTTCAACTTTCTACATAATGTACTCTTAGTATCTACTAAAAATTGTGTGTTTTCTTAACTTGTACTAAATATACTATCTAAGTACTTTGAACATACTAAATACAACCCTGTATTTAAGAAAAAAAAAAAAGTGAAATTTGTCCGTGATTTTGTCTTTTTATTTTTTTTCCTTTAAAAAATAAGTGAGTACGCTATGAATGAGTTATTTCCAGGTGTTAAGGAACCTACTACTGGAGAAGTTTTACGTCAACTTGTATTTGTATGTACATACCTTGTATCTATATAGGTAAACTACCAATAGGTGGGATACCTACTTATATTCGCACGACTTTTAAGAAGCAAACAATTTTTCTTTTAAAACATGTCTGTTTGTGTGTGTGTGTGTGTTTTTGTGTGGGTGAGAAGCTATATTCTTAAAAATTATTGGAGCAAGAAAAAAGGTGATAAACATTTTCAATTGGCAGTAAATCTTATTTTTCACTATACTCTGAGTCTGAACTGAGAGAAGAAGGACGATGCAAGAATTTACAGCTCTGCTGCACCCTGGGGGTAATGTCATTGACGACAGTTGTGGAAATTGAGAACACTGCGTTCGCACAGAAAGTTATTTAGTTTTTTTTTGTGTTTTTGTCATTTATTTTTTTCTCAGAACTTGAAATTCATCAATTGAATTGCCTTGGGCGAGAGTATAGAAGGTTTTTAGATTTTTATTATTTTTCTGTTTTTTTTTTTTATAAGCTGTGGTTTTATAGCAACAAACTATTGCTGCAGCAAAGTTTATTGAATTGTGGTTCTTCGTTGTTGAAGAAAAATTGTGGACAATTGTTCGAGTTGATCTGAAAAGTTTATGAGGCAAAAGAATGAGAAATGAAACCAATTCGAAGGTATTTGCAGGAATTACAATTGGAAAACAGTTCTCCTCATATACATAGATCGTTTTTCGGTCATGAAATTGTTTTTTTTTTTTTTTTTTGTGAAAGCATTTTTCTTCACATTTTGATTCATGATCGAAATAATAGGGTAGGGTATTAAATTAAGTGCGATTGTGATATTACAAAAATGCAGTAATATAAGTATACTGATGGTAGATAGATACTGGACTGGAATTGAATTAGGTCAGGTTGATTCGTAAACGAAAAGGCAATAAATTCAACTATTTGCTATTTATTTCTTTTCTAAATTTAATATCGAATTCGATCTTGTGTTGTGAAACTTTATCAGGTATATTGAATTTAATATCACAGCAATAAATTGAGTTTAGTTTTCATTATTATCAGAATGAAATGGTTTTACTTGTACTAGTTAGTTAGGTGTAAGAGGATGTAATTGGATCTTTTAGGAAAAGAAAAATGATAGGACGGCACACAGTTGGGCCGATATTTTGAATTATAATATATGTATATTTATTATATTAACACATAGCCTGTTCGTAAATTTACACAGGAACATTGAACCAAAATTTGGACTTCGGATGCATTTTATTCTCATTTCATACTTCATGCTGTACAAAAAAAAAAGCTCCACCTTTCTAGGGTCTAGATAAAATTTTTCCTTATAGCTCTAATAGTAAACAACACGCTGTGTAAATTTCATCACCAGATTCCGCCAGTTTTGAGCTCAGTTAATAATTCATTATAGAAAAAGAAAATACGATTATCGATTATCGCATGAAAAGGACTTCCTTTTTTAGAGTCATTGTATCGCCTTCATTTTTAATTTTATTATATTCAGCATTAGAAATTAACCTAAATTCACGTATCATTTGCTTAAATTGTTTTAACATCATTTTTTCTGAAAAACGAGGTAAATATCCTAATTTAAATTTTTCTAGCAAACATTAACTCTACTCAAAAAACTAACAGTACCATTCGATTCAACGGGCAACAATACATATAAAATAATATGATTTACAGGTTATTTCCAAAAACCGTAGGTTTGGCCCCACTGTGGGGCGGTGGGGATTGCATCCACAAAAAATTACAAAAAATTAAAAAAAATTAATATTTCCATGCCTAAAACTTTTTAATTTCCCTACAACTAAAATTGAGTGTAGGGGAGACTCGGACAATGTTAAATTTTTGTATACAAAAAAAAATTCTGAATAATATTTTTGTCTTAAATTTTTAAAAGTTTTATTGAAAGCACCGTTATTTTTGGATATAAAATCAATTATTTCTGTATGTAGGTATAATGTAACTTTCCATTAAATTGTATTATTTCCGCTACGAGAGCGTGATTAAAAAAATCGAGCTAATTATTTCCGAAATATGTTCCAAGTTTTTGAAAAAAGTATATGCAGTACTTTGAAAACATTCTCCATGAAATTGATTAAAATTAGCTGAACCCTTTTTGAGAAAAGTGAAAATAAAGAAAAAAAAAATAGTTCTAAGGGAGATGCATTATTAAACATTTTTTGGAAATTCTTTCTGAACTGTCAGTCAGACAGGCAGAATTACGAGATCCACTTATTTTCTTAGTCCATTTATCTTCGTAATACACCTATCAAGTTTGATCAAAATTTCAAGTTGAATTTTTTGTACGGAACCTTAATACAGTAGAATCTCGAAAAGATGAACAGATATAAAACAGGGCACGTTCATCTTTTCGAGCATCAACATTTCGTTGAGAAAGAAGATATATAATTATAAATAAAAACATTTAATATAATTTACATAACAAGTTAAAACAAGCCTAAAAGTACCATTCAACTAAATAACGTTACATAAATATAATACGAGGAACTAAAGGCAAGGAAAAAGTAAAAAATTGAGTTGGGAATAAATCGTTCATCTTTTCGAGTGTAAAATTTCAACTCGTTCATCTTTTTGAGCACTGAAGAGTGAAAATATTTCGTTCATCTTTCCGAACTGTTCATCTTATAGAACCGTTCATCTTTCCGAGATTCTACTGTATCTGTTTATTTGTAATTATATAGTACCATTTATATATCTTCCATAAGTAAAAATAAAAACTTAAAAGAAATATCTCCCACGACCACCCTTAGGCAACACAATAATGTACCTACCTACCTACCAAAAAAAAAAAAAAAACGTATAAAACAAAATTATTTGATCATCTTAAGGCTATTCTCATTTAAATTAGAAAATCAGGATATATAATTGCGAAATCCCCTCCTTCTTGTACAGATTTAAGAAAAATACATTCTTGTTTTCTTTTCCCACGAATTCAAACCAACAAAAACAAGAATCTAAACCAAAACCTCTGTAGGTACTTTGTATATATACCTATATTTTGTTGCTTGTTATAATGGTTCTTTAAGTATCCGGTGGTGGTGGTTGTGATGGTCAAACTGAAATCGTCCTCTTTTTTGTCCTAGATGGTAAATACAGTTTTATTTTTTTATATATTTTCGTAAACCCAGGGATGAGAAAAATAAAAAAAAAAAGTTAAATAAATTTAACAAGCAAAGCCTGTCCGCACACTTCTTTTAATCATCATCATCAGACCATTAAATAAGATGTGAATGTCTCCTGAAGGGATGTTCGTTGAAATATTGTAAAATTCTTTGTAATTAAATCGATGGTGGTGGCGGCTACAATTACGACGCCAACGGTACACGAAATTACACGTCATACTTACTTAAAAAAAAATAAATAAAAAAAAAACAACGTAAAAATCTCTTGAATTCTTGTTAAAAAAAGAAAAAAAGCATTTTACGAATTTAAGTAACAAAATTGTTTTCCGACGTGCCACATCAGACGAAATTGAAAAGGACATATTTTTTTTTTAACAAAAAATTTAAGGAATGAGTTTTTTTAAGAGTTTGAGATGATAAGAATAATATTGTACTTTATATTTTTTTTAAATAAAAGTAGGTAGATATAATATTCAATCTTGAGATATAATAATAATTGTTTTTTTTTTTTTTATTTTTAATTATGGTTAAAACATTCTTGTGATTCTAAGGTAATTTATATTTTGATTTATCTTATAATGAATGGAAGGGTATAGGAAGAACTTGGTTTTAATTCATAAATAATAGGAATGTTATATGTGATTCAAGAGAAACAAACTTAAAATTTAAAATATATACAATGATAGTCCCAGAAGTACTTATTTTGTCCCATAGATGGCAGTAGTTTTTTTTTAAATAATTTACGCGAACTCAAGGGGTTATGACTACCCTTTCTATGCTAAGTCTTAACATAGTACGAGCGTTTAGAAAACAGAAATAGGATTGAGTAGGAGATAATGATGTACATTAGTCTTAAATGTCTGGACACTGACTTGGGAAGGAAAATTAGAGCAGGGTAAGGAGTTCCACATTCGTGTAAAAGTAGTATCAATTCATTATTTATTAATGGCAGAATGCTTTATGCAGGAGTTACCCCAAACAATATACTGCTCAAAATATAGTAAGAAAAAAAATCAACCAATCAATCAACTTTATTTAATACTCTCATTTTCATACATTTCCAAATTTTGTTTAAAAGCTTTCACTTGTGAATATGGATCGTACCTACCTATGAATAGTTGCGCAATACAGCTTCTACACGATAAATGTTACTGGACATGATTTAATATCATGTCTTTATAAACAATTGAATGTTTGTCTGTAGACTCAAAAAATAAAGGGTTTTTGCAACATCAGGGACGCTACAAAAGTAGAGCAACAGGGACAGCAAACGACGCCATATTTCTTGCCGTTCTTTTGACATTTCTCTTCAGTAAGGTTTGCCATTTCATGATGGAAAGATATACGAGCCAACAACGAGTCCAAATTATTAAAATTTACTACCGAAATTCGGAGTCAGTGGCCTCAACGTTAAGAGTGGATTTTCATCGAAAAATCATCTTCAGCGATGAGGCTCATTTCTGGTTGAATGGCTTCGTCAATAAACAAAATATTCGGTATTGGTCAGGCAGCAATCCACACGTACTTCATGAGTCATCATTGCATCCCGAAAAAATTACGGTTTGGTGTGGTTTATGGGCCGGTGGCGTCATTGGGCCGTACTTCTTCCGTGATGATCAAGACCGGCACGTTACTATGAATTGGGATCACTACCGTTCAATGATAACCGAATATTTTTGGCCCCAATTGGATGATATGGACTTGGAGGACATGTGGTTCCAACAGGACGGCGCCACAAGCCACACAGCGAATGTCACAATCAATTTATTGGAAACCAAGTTTGGAGAATGTGTTATCTCACGAAATGGTCCAGTCGCTTGGCCGCCTCGGTCGTGCGATTTGATGCCGTTAGCCTATTTCCTGTGGGGCTACGTCAAGTCTATGGTCTATGCCAACAAGCCAGCGACGCGACGATTGATGAACTTCGTACGAATATCGAACGTGAAATTGCAGCAGTATCGGCCGATTTATGCTTGAAAACCGTCGAAAATTGGGTTCAGCGTCTGGACTTCTGCAAGCGTGCCCGTGGTGGCCATGCAAAAGAAATCGAGTTCCATACATAATGGCATCGAACGTACTTTCACAGGAATAAAGAATTTCATTAATATCCACAACCGTTTTTGTTTTATTTAAAAAAACTTTTGTAGCGCTCTTATTGAAAAACCTGATATTTTAACAATTTAGCTAAAAATTTGAAATTTTTTTTTTTAGTAGCGAGATGGTTTGAGTAAAATTCGTCCATTGTCAAGCCCAATTTAATCATATTTTAGTTTTCTCATTGTAGAATGTCCTTAAAAAGTAATTTTTTTTGTTTTAATTCAGGTCTATTTAAGTTTGACATGTGTTATATGTACCACCCACTACCACGCCCACTAATAAGAATTTTATACTTACAATTATAACGCCTTTAGGAGGCTGCAAATTTATAGAAAAATGTCTCTTGAGCCAAAACTGTGATATATGTGTAGTTTTTTTTTAAGAAATCCACCTACCACCACGCCCACTTTTTTAAATCTTACCTTACATCCCTAGAAATTTGGATTGACATTTTTTGTAAATTTTTTTTAAGCCCGAATTCTGCCACACTCAATTTTTTTAATACATATTTCAGTTATTTCCTTAAACAGCATAAATAAAGTTTTATTTTTTATTTTTGGTTTTGAGAAATAGTCAATAGATGGCGCTGCGAAGCGTGGCAATGTTCAACTAGACATAAAAGTTTGAATGTTAAAAATTAAAAAAAAATGAAACTCGAATACTCACAATTTTTTAAATCCGTTTTATTATTTATGAAACACCCTATAAAAAATAAATATTTTATTATAACAATCTAATGGAAACAAATATAAAAAACAAGACTAACTAAAATAAATTTTTGCATCCTTTTTAATTAAAATAAATAAATTAATAAAAATCAAAAAACTTTACCCACAACTTTCCAAAATTCAAACTTTCTTAAAATAAAAAAAAAACTTCAATTGAGCGAAATGTGAATGTGCAGTATGTATAACAAAGATAACATGGGACGCTATACTTACACACACATAACATTCATTTATTTTCTATGTTTCTGCAACGCTGCTACAAAATATTTCATTATACAACTTCACATGATTTTATTTATTTAAAACAATCCAAACACACATGTATATAAATAAATATACCTATACCTTCAACTTAACTCATAGAAATATATCTATAGTATTTTTGAAAATGGCTCAACAAAAAGCCACACCCTATACAGCTCTATACATCCAAGTTTCAAACCCGCAAAAAACAAAACAAAAAAACATATGAACACTCTGTATATGTACACAAAACAGTTATTCCATGGCAAGCAAAGTCATCAAATATTCAAATTAAGAGTCGAATTGGTCAGCGCAATTGGAAGCTTTTCGGCACTCTCAACATAAATATACATAGATTGAGAAGAGCTACAGGATGATGCTTTGTTTTAGCAACACGAAACAGGACACTCAAGCTCTGGAATTGAAGTCCAAAAACATTTCTATATATAAATTGGATATACAAACCTGCAACCACTATACCATTTACAACAACAATCATCGACAAAAAAAAAATAAATTTAACAAAAAAAACAAACCGCCAATCTACCATGGCAAAAGGACGAACAATAAATAGTGAACGTAACGAAATATGAAGCGATTTTGCAGCAGCACGACTTGTTTAAGGGGTAAAAGGGTTACATTTGGGAAATCATACCTATTCGTTGTCGTTGTATTCGTCTATGAGTAGGGAAGGTTACGTGGGGGCTCAAAAAAAAATTGGTTGATCTGTTGTTCATGTGAATATATGTACATACTTCCATTTACATTTCTGTGGCACAGGTGAATTTATTACATTAGAACTGCAATTTATTGAGGTGAACGAAGGCATAATCTTTTCATATTTACTTTTCATTGTTTTAGAATTAGATGTTATTTTTAAGGGGTCTTCTTAATTCATATAAAATGGATACACACACATAATATAACCTTTACCCTACTTTGTCTGTGAATTCGGTAAAAATATTATCAAGTTATGTTTTGCAAAAACAATAAGTTTGAGATTATGAAAGTTTTTGGGTCACTGACGGAGAGCTGTAGCAATGGATTTATTTACCTGATCATTTCAGCAAGAATGAACATTTTGGTCACAGAAAAATGTATGGCCATCAAATAAAAAAATTACATCTCGTTCGATTAGGTTTTTTATTTCAAAATTTGAAGCAAATAAAGATTATTAGGTTTCCTTTTTTTATAATTTAATTTTAGGATTGAACAATTTCACTGTCATTTATGTTTGTTAAAAAATAAAAGCATTTTTATGTTTTTTGTAGAAATTAAAATTTATGTTTGCAAATTATAAATAAATAAAAAAAACAAAAGAACAAATTGAAATATGTACAATTATTTTTAACTGAGACTTGAATTAAATTTAAATGTTTCTAAAATATAATCTGTACATTTTTTGTTTTAATAAAAAAAAACAGCCTTATCAATTTTTGAGAATATCAAAATTTAACCATTTATTTTTTTTGTTCATATTTTGCGTATATTTGAGGATTAAAAACTCATTTCTCAATAAATACGATTGTACTAGTAAAAAAAAATATTTTATCATAAAAAATATTTGTCTTATTTATTTTTTTTTTAAATTGGTTTGAAGTTAAATATTTTAAATATGAAAAATTAATAATGTTTTAAGAGTTTTAAATTTTTTTTACAAAATATCAAAACCACCTGCATTGTTTAGTCTCGTTATTTTTATAATCCCTTCCCTTTTAATCCCATTTTTTTATAATCCCGTTTCTTATCATCCCACTTTTGCAATTAAACCTAGTTTTAAAAAATGGCGCGATTTTTTTTTTAATAAAACTATTTTTTTTTTAAATTATACCAACCCTGAATGTATGTACCTAGATATTGTAGAAAACGAGGTTTGCGGGATTTGAGGAAAAGCGGGATTATAGTACATCGGGATTTTGAATAAGCGGGATTTTAGAAGGAAGGATTTTAAAAATACAGTATTTTAATAGATGGGATTTATTTATTAATTTTTTTGTTTATATTTGAAAAACGGGATTTTGAAAACTGGGATTTCGAATATGCACCCGTTTTTACTCTCTCCCATATAAAGTTTATCACTGTTTGGCATAGTGGTAGCTAAGAGTGTATGCGATTACAGTGGATGAATCGATTCTGTGTTGTTCTTAATTATACTTTTCTTGTCATATTCAACAACTTGGCGTAATTTATACGCTAGGATTTTGGTTTAAAAGCCTACAAATTTTAACTCGTCCAATAATTAAAGACAGTTGTCCGGTCCTTCAAAATAATGCTTTTGGGCTTCAAAAAGAACCATTCTTATCGAAATAAAGTTTGTTCAGCGATGAGGCCTATTTCTGGATGGCTGGCTATATAAAACTTAAAATTAAAAATAAGTTAACTTGTTACTTTTTTTTCTTCTAAAAACTGCATTATCCGAATCAGTTTACAAGCAAACTCATTCATGATATAATATAATTTGTATTAAGTAATTGGATATGCTTATAAAACGGTACTTACCTAGTACCCACATACCTTAAACTTTACAATAATATATCGATTAATCTCAAATGTATATACGTATGTATTTGATTATTGTTTCAAAATGTTATTGTAAGCGCAGATGTTTGACAATTTTTGATCACAAATATTTCTTTTTAAATTATTTATTTTCAATATAAAGACAAGCAAAATACATTAAATAAAATAAAACAAAATCTCCACCCACATCTCATAACAACTATATGTATATCCTTTCAACACTTCATTTATCACAAACATTCCGAAACCCTACTCAACTCAAAAAAAAAACCCATCACCTCCTTACTCAGTCAGAACATTTTAAGGGGGACGAAAAAACATCATTTTCCACTTTTTGCTTGTTGTGGTATTTGCCCAAAGACCGCATGAAATTCATCATCATCATCATCAGTTTTATAGAATCGAATTTGGAAATACATATATATATACATAGAAGAGTATGAAAATGATCATTATTTTGTTCCACAGCAATTTTAAGCCATAACCATCATGTCCTTGAAAATTCCAAAAATTTTATTCAAACACCACTTGAATACAAAAACTGACACATCAACTAAATAAAAAAAGAGAAAACAAGAACGAGTAGAAACAAAATAATGTTTAAATTTTGTACATATCTACTTACCTACCTATTCTAACTCCATCTCTGTGTGTTGTCCTTGTTTTTTTGAATTTTTGTTGGGGTCATTAATAAAGAGAGACAGAACTCTTCTTTCAGGATCGTCCTTGACGCAGCACAATAAAAATAAAAAAAAAAAAAAAAAACAAAAAAAAAACTCCTCTCGTCTACTTTCGGTTAATTTACTCAACGTAAACGGTTCGTTAAATCCTAATTCGATGGTTGTGATTTGTTCCGAATTTACCTTTCTTGTTTTCCAACGCTGCTGCTGTATGGGTGTGTGTCACCTTAGAAAATTTTAAAACAAATTTTTGAAAGAAAAAAAATCTCACATTCAAGAAAGAATATACATTCATACACATACATATATCCTACCCATCCAAATTGTATCTCTTAGCTCATGAATTGCTTCACGAGCAGGAATAAAGATAAAGTTGAGAATGAAGAACAAGGCAAAGATTTTATATAGATAGAGGTTCAATTCGAGTGTAGCTAAGTGGAAGAGGACAACCTCATGAACTCAATATCGTATTATTATTATTTTATGATTATGAATGCAAATGGAAAATATTTATATATGTATAGGTATATTATGAATGAACCCAAAGACATTCTTGTTCTCAGCACATTAATTTCACAATATATACACAACTATAGTATCTATAATACCCTTCGTCCTTTTAGCCCTGATTCATGAGTTGGGACTCTCGCACATTTGCCAAATGGCAAATGAATGGGAATTTTGATATGATGAATTGGCTTAGGCTTTGACCCAAATAAATTTGTCAATTTATCATGCGAAAAGTGGAGAATCGAGAGACTTTGGGGTTTCTTCTTATATTCGTATTTTATATAAATAAAATATACTATACATAAAAATACAGAATCTTATATATCCAAGGAACAAGGAATCTATTGAAAAATTTAAGTAAATAACCGATTTCATTGAACACCTAATGAAAAGGAAACGATTTTCACCATGAATAAGGAGTAAAGTGATTGTGAAAAAAAAAAAACTTTGTAGAACCCTTTTCACGATTTTACTTTCTTTTTTTTTTATTTATTGTATTCTCTTAAGTGCAACACTTTTAGGTTAACTCGATTCAAAACTTTTATTCGTTTTCCTGATTTAATTTTCATTTTTTTTTTCATTTTATAGAAATTGTTTGTCTTAAACCCTTTCAAGTATTTTATAATTTTTTTTCCACTTCAAATAAATATATTCGGAAATTTCAATATTTGGTTATGAAATTGATCTGATTAAATTATATTTGTTTAATATAAAAAAAAATATATATATAATGTAGGTATCTACATTTATACCTACCTGAAAATGTATGGCTTTCAATTTATTTCAAGATGGAAAAGGGATAAGTTTAAGTACAGTACACCTATATTTCTAGGCCTACTTATTTTGAGGAAGCATTTTTAACATTGCTTAACAAGTTGCGGGGCTTATTCGTAGAAAAAATCTATATTGATATTTCAATAAAATATTATAGATGTTATAGATCTAACGACGATATTTTTTTGTGTTTTCTTTAGAGCAATGATTTTTGCGGAAGGAGAGGAAGAGGAAGAATCGATTTCTCACCTTTTTTATACACATCCTGCTCTATCTCAAAGACGTAGACTCCACCTAGGAGAATTCTACTACAATGATCCTAGTGATCTTCCTAGATTATTGTGGTATCACAATGGGCCAACCTAATGGTCTAAGTGTGTCAAGCTTCTCTGCTGACAGCCACGTAAACCTAACCTTACCTCAGTGCCTTTAAAAAAATTCACTTCGTTCACTTCGCCAAAACTCCAACAAAGGCTTAATTTGAACGATGGTGCATATTTTAATAAATCCCGTTTTTAAATAAATCCCGAAAGAAAGAAGTTTTAAAAACCCTTCTACTAAAATACTGTATTTTTGAAAATCTTCTCTTCTAAAATCCCGATGTATTATAATATTGCTTTTTCAATTTTTGTATTTATTTAAATTCCATAAAACCCGTTTTCTATACAATACATTAAGGGTATTCATGCAACGAGATAAGTTTACCAATTGTGTTAAAAGATAAGTTTACGCAAAACTTTGCGTGAACGTCCTTTTTATTTATTTGGATAAATGTTGCGTAATTGAATCAGCTGTTCGTTAAACTTCAAATATTAAACGTCTAATTCTAAAAGTCACAATGACGTTTGTATAAGTTTATCCAAATAAATTTGTATAAGCTTCCGCAACAAAATCCTTAGATAATTTTATGCAATTTGTGTAAACCATTTCCCATACAAAATTTGACAGTTCATTTACCAAAAGATAAATTTATCCAAAAGATAAACTTATCTAGTGTTTTACGAAGTTTCATGAATCCCCCTATTAAATGAATATCAGACTAAATATGTACATAATATATAATTTTGTTTGTAGATCAAAAAAAAAATATATTACTCGACTTAAAAAAATACGTTTTTGATTTTCATTTGTACACGTTTGTTTTTGCTCACAAAATCTAATTAATATATTTTCTCATTGCAAAAAATTTAAATGTACACAAGAATTATATCTCTTGTTAAAGAATTATTCGCTATCATTTACTGCATGACATTGACACTTGACAGTAACAGCTAGAGTGACATTTACTGCAGTAAATAAAAAATTATCTTGTTAATTGTTTAGAATTTCTGTATGTGTCCACAGAATAAGATTTTATTTTTATATTTCAATATTTATTATGCATTTAAATCAAATGCATTTAAAAAAAATAATTAATTATTAATTTTGATTTAAATTTCTTATAATCCCGCTTTTGAAATCAAAAGAAGTTGTTTTATTTAAAAAAAAAATCGGGAGATTTAAAAAAAAGGTATTTAGCTATAAAAGTCGGGATTATAAAAAGTCAGATTTAAAAAAGCGGGATTATAAAAAATAAGATTATAAAAAACAGGATTTTTTTTAAATTCTGGATTTAAAAAAAAACGGGACTATAAAAAATGGGATGATCGAACCCAACTCAAAAAATTAGTTTTGTATAATTGGTAGCGCTCACCAATGATGGTTTTGTCAATCCCACTGTCGTTTTTGAAAAGTTACAGATCGATGATGCCCCTGGGCCACATTCACACATCCACACAGCAAACAGTGACTTTCTGCAGATGCGTTGCCACTTTGTGTACTTCGAGTAGATTGGTATTGTCCCAAGTTTTTTGCTGTGATTGGGGTATTTTCTAATTCCCCAAGAACAGCGAACACACCGACGGACGCTTGCCATGTTTTTAGTGTCTAAAAAATAAAAAAAAACATGAAAATTAACAAAAGATATAAAAGAACTATGTCGTGAAAGGAAACACAGTTAAAAAAATAATGGCGCAAAATTTTAAACGATTTAGTACGATGTTAAAGCCATTTTATCATACTAAAAAAGGCTTTAACATCATACTAAATCGTTTAAAATTTTGCGCTAATATTTTTTTTTTCAAATGTTTTTTTTTGGCATGGAATTTGTTATCTTTGAAAAATCTTAATTTATAAAAAAGCCTTTTTTTTCCAAATAAATTTTAATGAAAATCGTAGAAACCATTTTTGGAAAAAAAAGAAGATTTTCTTAAACTGTTTTTTTTTTTTTTTTTACAGTTGCATGAAAGGTATTGTTAAATTTAACTATAAGGATAATGTTTGTTAAAATTTTTATACCTTCCTATAATTATATTTTAAGAAGCCGCTTGGTGCAAATTTTAATAAAAATCAATTAAGTAGTTTTCTTAAAAATATTTACAAATTTTTAAACTTTTTAAAAAAGAAATATGTTTTCCAAAAATTGTTTACTATTTAAATTTTTCAAAAATATCTCCATAAAAAATTGATCTCATTTAAGTTGAAAAGCGAAATTAAAAAAATATGGTAATGATTTTTTTGGTAAACATGTGTTAACAAAAAGTAGAAAGCCTATACTTAACTGAATATTTTCTAGAAATATCAGTGGAGCCATTTTTAAGAAAAAAAAAATGGTAAAAAAAATAATTGGCAAGTACCGTTACTTTTGATCCTAAAAAAATGAAGAAAACTTGTCCCAAAATAAACACTTATTATCACGTTTTAAGAAAATCTAAAATCTAAAATTGTCGAGGAATTAGTAAAAAAAAAACCAAACTTTACCACCCCGCTTTTAAACTTTAGGCCTGGTACGAAAATAAGTTTGGTCATTTTTTTTCATTTTTTTGACAAGCTACTATCAGAAGTTTCTGTTTTTGTTTTTTAATTAAACTTAATTATAAAGAATGTGTCGAAAAGTTTGATTTTTTTTCATTGAAATGTCCTATTGATAATGTAAGCTCCAGACTGCATACATAGTTGCTTTTTACTAAAAATAAAATGTTCAGTAGAATTTACAACACTCGCCCTTGTAATCTAAATCCCTAAACTGCAAAATGTACAAGTAATTGAAATTATATATCAACCACATTCCCCCCAGGGAGATCCTCGATATACAAGTGCAAGGCACCTTATAGATATATTATAGACAGGTGATGATGCTGTCAAACAATGTCCCTACACTAACCACACAATGTTCTGACCTCCCTCCTGTCCCCTACTCTTTCCTGTATTGCCATTACTACTATGTAAATACAACCAAACAACAACGAAACATTATAATATGAAACATCATACAGCACTTAGAGAGCCCGACGGACTATAACACTGCCACACGGTCACACCCATTATCATCCGTATATATACATATATAACACCTTTATCCTTAGGCTTAATCAGTATACGATTATATGATACTATAGAGTTTTCAACAGCAGCTTGTCAATTTATTCCATTAAAATCTCTCACTGTCCCCTAAGGTGTCTTATAGTTTCAAGCTTAGTACAAAACAAAAAAAAATCCCATTTACCTAACTTCAAAAACAATTATTCCCCTTTATACAAAGCCGCCATCGGAGTTAGGTAGATATTCCTTTCCTTGTAACAGGTGCTCTTTATTATGTTTCTTTGTCTTGTTCTTTGGTCCTGTGTGCGCGAAGTTGAAATTGAGACAAAAAAAAAAATAAAACAATTTGCAACTCCCTTCGGCATAACGACTTGTGTTAAAAAGTCATAAAAATGAAGTTTTTTCATATTTTTGGAATATTTTTTTTTTAGCCACATCAGCATAGGTTTGAGGCTTATGGATGTTTTGAGGTACATATATAGTCCTTTATTTGGTAAATTGAGAGTTTTTATGGTAATTTTGTACTTTTTTGTTTAGTTTCGCTTCAATAAGGCATTAGGCAATTAAAGGTGAATTTTCTCAGTCCAATTCCAAAAGAATTATGTACATATTATTTAGCCAGTTAAAATCTTCGTTAAAAGGGGCTATAAATTATATAAATTTTATAAAACAATTATTTATTTTCAAAATAGCTTTTAACGGCATTTAGTCCACAAAAAATTTAGGCGTTTCGTCCCGGCGATCTCACTTGGACTCATTATTAAAAAAACCTTCATATAAACAATGCCAGGCCCTGGGCAAAAAACAAAAACAAAAAACTTCCAATTTAAGGACTAGGAATTCTAGTCTTGTTGGATATAGTTCACACTAGATATTCGTCATGAAATCTATGTTAGATGAACTGAACTTAACAAAAATTGCGTATTGACAAGGTCCTCACTAGTCAACTGATGAGTCCAAGTGAGTTCGCCGCCGGAAAGAAACGCCTAAATTTTTGTGGACTAAAGGCCGTTAAAAGCTATTTTAAATCAATAATTTAACAAGTCTAAGTCTCTTGTCTAAGTCTTCTACTTGGCTGATGTATTTCAGTAGTATATAGAATTTGTATTATTAAAAAAAAAAACTTTCATATAAATTATTTAGTTTGTCACGCGTAAACTCAAAAAGAATTAAACTGATTTACTTGAAACAAATTTTATAATATTCTTTAATTTTATAAGATTGTTTAAGGCTATTTTTGTAAGTCTAATTTGTTCGTTAAAAGAGAATATAATTTTTTTTAATTTTTTTTGTCAACTTTGGCGTTCTTACACGCCGACAGGGGTAGGACAATTAATGGAATCGGGAAACGTGGGACAGGGTAAACGAAAAAGTGGGGGCTGATGTGTGTGTGTGTCAATCGACTTGAGATAACAAACATAGAGAATTTGGGTGGAAGCGAAACAATTGATACAAAAATGAGCCTGAGTAAAAGGATGAATGTTGTGTGTTTTGAGTAAAAAATGTAAAATAAAATAAAATTTATAAAACTATTTTATTTTTTTATTAATTTATTTATTAAAATTACAACATTAATTTTTTTTATATTTTAGCGACGCGTTTCGATCTTTTAGATCATTATCGGGCTTTAATTTTTTGAACCGTGTTGTTATGTCGACAAATTGACAAATTGAATTTCGACATAACAACACGGTTTAAAAAATTAAAGCCCGATGATGATCTAAAAGATCGAAATGCGTCGCTAAAATATAAAATAAAAAAAATTAATGTTTTGATTTTAATAAATAAATTAATAAAAAAATAAAAAAGTTTTATAAATTTTATTTTATTTCATATTTTTTGCTTTTAAACTATAAAACTACTGACGCTATTTCGCTTAAATTTTTAAAGCTTGTTCCTATTATCAACGAAATTGTTTTAACAAATTTTTTATTCCTTCATAAAATAAATTAAATTAATAGTTTAACAAAAAATAAATAAATAAATTCCTTTTGGAAGTTACAATTTTGTGATTAAACTCATAAAATCATTACATATTGTGTTAGTTTTTCCACCCACTACTACGCCCACATTTATTATATTTAATATTTGTATCCTTATTAAACGTTCTTAAAAGACTTATGGTCTTATTTATAAACGTTGTCTAACTTTAGACAACTGTCCAGCTTTGAAAAATGTGTTCAACAACCTTGTTTATTGTTGTCTTATAGCTGCCAAACTTATACACAAGAGTAGATTGTCTTAACCGTGAATAATGTGATATGTATTTTTATAAAATTAAGCATATTTCCACCAATTTGAAAATAGTTAGACAGTGTCTAAGTAGACAGAAATCTAATAAATACGATTGTTAGAATTTATAAAATATTATAGGTACGGGTATTTTTTTTTTTTTTTGAAATCTGCCTACTGTCACACCCCCTTTTTTTATATCTGAGATTCATCCTTACTTAACATCCCTAACAACTTGAATTTTTTTATTTTTGTAATTTTTTTTAAAAGTCCGCCTACTACCACACCTACCTTTCTTATATTTGAGTTTTTTCCTTATACATATTTACATACAATTTTTTTTTTTTGAAAGTTGAAATTTTGTTGTTTGGCGTATAAATGCTGCAGAAATTCACCTTTAAATAGTGACAGAACATTTCCAAGTTAACGTGAACATCAACTATGAACCCAGTGCAAAGGATTCATAAATTTATCAATTTACGCTTGTCCATTGTGGGCAATTTGTTTTCCATATAAAGTATAGGAAGCAATTTAAATACTTTTTTTTTTTGCTTTGATATACAAAATCAAAAGTGTAAAATGTTAGACAAAGGTACCTTATAATAATATCCTTGAAACCTCTTGGAAGCGAGAAGAACTTTATCATGGAAATAAAATTTGATGAAAATGAAGAATTGAGGTGACACTTTGTTGAAGTTGTTGAATTAATCTCCATGTCTTCCATCATCAGGGGTTGGTTTAGCGTTAGCTTTTCTGTGCAATACATAATTTGAGGATTCAAAAAAACCTTCATATAAGACAAAACTCCTTCCAATCTTCATTTTGAAAATGTAAGAGTGCAAGTAAAGAGGAGGAGAACCAGGACAGTATGATGTCTAGTGGTGGTCTACTTATGCTGCTAATGCGTTTTTACCCTCAAGAATTTTTTTTTTTTTTTTTGAAGAAAGGTACCCCCCTATATATAAAGATACATTTTAACTTGCAACACGTTGCTTAATGGGAAATTATGGGGGCATTTTAAAATTCAACGATATCACAGCTGGATAGAGATGAACCAAAAAAAAAATAAATATCTAAATAAAAAGTGCTTCATGGACACGGACATCAGGATAGGACAGGACAGGACAGCACCATGCTACTAAACGAGTCCTTGATGGATGTGGCCATAAAAATCATGGTCCCCGGTCTATGTCTACTGGCGACAACGCACGTGTATATTGAGACATAAAGGGAATTTTCAATGAGGACACAAAAATGGACATAGATGAAACAGATTTTAGATAGAAAAAAAAATAGAGAGAGAGAGAAAGAGAATGAGATCATTCAACAGCATATGGTACGGAATATGTAAATTATATGTAATTTTAAATTTGACTGTATGTGCACTTTTAACTTCATTACAGATTTTAGCATAAGCTATAAGGGAGTATTCATCATACAACATATATTCATACATATGTATGTACAGACAGATTTTTTGGAAAGTAATTTTTAAGGACGATTACGTTAAGTGCTCAGAAGAGGAAATTTCCTTAGTTATCTATACGTTAGAAATCCTTTGATATTTTTTTTTTTAGAGAGTCAAAGCAACTCCCGCAATAATTGATAGAAATTGGTTTAAATTTGGTAGTTATTCTCAAAGCTTTGTAAATTATTTGGAAAGTGACTAAGGACTTGTCAATTTATAACAGTATTGTTTATGAAATATACCTACTGCTTAGGCGGCCTCGCAGTGCCACGACCCTCCACTGCGGTTGAGCATACTTCAGGAATCCAAAGTTATTTTCAAAGTCGCGCGTTAAACTGTTATAACTGTTATAAATTCGCATTCTTTCATTTCGAATGTTTTAAAGATATATAATTAACAATTTAACAAAAAAAAATTAACGAGACTAAATAAATGGCATTTTATAACAGTTATGTAGTATAACAGTTTTTCCTATTAAAAGTGTGCGTGCATTAACGCACTGGCTACGACTTTAAACAAAACTCTTGATGCTCAAAGCTAGCGCGATAAACTGTTATAACTGTTATAAATTATCATACTTTAATTTCGAATGTCCTTTCTAAAGGTCTATAATTGACAGTTTAATAAAAATTTTGAACTATAAATGTTAATTTATAACAGTTATATAGTATAACAGTTTTTCTTCATTAAAAGTATGCGTGCACTAATGCACTGGGTACGACTTTAAACACAACTTTTGATGACACTGGTGGCGGTGGAGGGCCATAGCCATGCGAGGCTGCATAAGCACTATTCTAAACAAAACTGTTATAAAATAGAATGTCTACGATAACACTTTTGGAAAAGACATTGTTTCATCAACATAATATACACTGAGCATAACATCATCATCTTCCATCAAGCCTTTCCTGTTAAGGTTCGTGCAGCGACTCTATCGAATTTGATGAAGGATCAGAACATAAATATGGTATGATTCAGATAATAATTTTATACTTCCAGTATAAAACGTGACGCATCATTGGGATAGTCCAGTAACGTGGCAAAATACGTCGCAAAGTAAATAAATGCCAAATGGCTAAAATGCGAAAATACCAAGCACTCTCTACACATACCTATACGATATATCGGTCTTGTCTCCTGTGTGTCATTGAAAATGCACGCGGAACCACCACTTAAAATGCAAGGATGCCAATCTTTCCTTCATCCAGAATCATCAGAGTCGACGGTCGAAGGGTTTTTTTTATAGTAGAAGAACATGCATATTATATGGCCCCTCGGTAAGGCAAGTACCTATACCTATATAGCATCGAGGTAAAAAAAAATGAATGATGAGCTGGGAAATGTATTTAAAAATACCACCATATGGCAAAGAATGAACCTGATGCATGGATTCCTCATGTGGACAAGAGAATTTTCTGTTTTTAAATGCGTGTGTATGGTGTGTGTGTGTGTTTGTGTTTTATACGTGTAACAGCCATATTTTGAATGAGTGTACCGTTATTTGTGTTGTATTGCGCGACTGCTGCAAGCTACATCCACATCAGATTAATCAGAAAGGACACTCCCGACATTTTTGCAAGTCCTGCAAACAATTTCCTTATGTGTTGGGCACTTGAAACTTTTGCCATACTTATACCGAACGCACATAGCATACAATAATTTTGTTCGGCAAATGCATAGCATTTATGCGTTTTGGGAAAATATTTCATAGTATTTTTGCGTCCTTGTGGTTTGGTTTTTGCTCCAAGGAGCAGTGCCAACATCGACGACGATGACGATGACGATGATGAGGATGATGACGACGACACCACCCCTCACACAGGGGAAACACATTCATATACCCATATACGATTTAGCAGTCAAAACTAGCTGCAACAAAAATGATGAGAAGCTGCGAATCGTGCCGAGTAATTCTATGAAAATGTTGAATAGTTAATGCTAAGATATGACAGGGATTTGTGGGATGCAGGATGCAAATAAGGATGCAGGATGCAGCATCATTTTGTACGGAATTCATACTTGATTGTTATGATGGACAGGGAATTGACAGTGCGGCTGATTGCACTGATTGCCAGAGTAGGTATACTTGCTGCAATCGGGGAGCTAGATTTATGTTTTTGAATTATCTTAGGTGCAACCCTATATGTATGTATGTGCAGATTGCGTAGCGTGTGTGGTATAAGAGGGACACTCCTAGTGGAATATCTCTCTGTGCTTCTCCTCATTGATTGGAATGTATTTTGAAGTTTGTGTCGGTGTTGGATTGCTTTTTGCTTGAAAAGTTTGGATATTTTCGAAACAATTCATTAGTAGATATTTCCTAGGGAAATTATAACGGATATTCAGACAGAGTTTTTTTTTGTCAGAATTCTCTTTGCATTTGCTGGATTTAAGGAGATAAAGTCCTTGAATTTTTGTGACACTGCAGAAATCCTGGCAATTTAGCACCTCTGAAAGCAGTATTGAATATGAAACAGTGAAAGGTATTTCGATTATCTTATACGATGCGCTAGTATTTATTAATTTTATGATCCAATCTCCGTAAGGATATTTCTCAATCTCTATATACATACGGAGTCCTTGCCGCAAAACCAAATGCCATATATCAAACAATAATAAAACCCCCATAAGGAAAGAGAGAGGTATGTACCTGTTCTCCTTTGAAAATGAAATACTTTCTAAATTTCGAATTCAAATTCAATTAATTTACTAAATGATGACCACATATGTATATATGTACACCAGACCAAAAAACAAAACAAACAAACAGAGAATCCTTTTCCTATATACAGGCGACAGGAATTCCTATTTCAGAAACGACTCATCCGAAAACCGTCGAACCATATCGAATTCCTTTTGCTTGTGCAACCACCACACAAAATACTCAAACCTATAAACCAACTCGGCTCTACCATAGGATCCTTTATCTTTTATGCATAATATGAGGAAAAAGTTAGCATAATCTATTCGAATATGAATGTGTAACTACTATAACGAGTGTGTGTGTGTGTGTGCAAGTTTTGTTTGAAGAAATATCACACAGTAAAAGGTAAAATTTATGATTAATGTCCATCATGGCATAACGTCTCATTGTTTGTCGAGCATAATCATGGTATTTGCACCTTATAGTGCATCGGAAATAGTAGCACAGGAGAAGCAGTCAATGGTGGGCTACAACCTGCACTTCACCTCCATTAAACAACCCTCCCTCTCCCCCTCCTTAAGGTCAATGAATAGACTCTATTCAATACAAAACCAGGGTAAGTTGACTGGAAGAATATTGAATTTCCATGCAATAGATTGTGTGCCTCTTTACCTATATATGTAGACTATACAAACGACAACCGACACCATCAAAAGGACTCGACAACGTCCTTCGGCCAGAAAGGACGATATACAAAGACAAACAACACATGCGGTCTTTGTTGTTTTTCGACCAGAATGCACAAATATTTGAGGGGGTCCAGGTAATAAATTCATAATTCTCTTGTCTGAACGCAAATTGAACATTTCGGAAACCGCATATTTTGGTATTATTTTTTGGAATGAGCGTCTAAGGACATTACATTGTACTTGTTTATGCCTGAGCTGAGCGCATATTGCATTCATAAGACGGATAGGTGGAAGTAGGTAGAAATGTTTTGCAGCAAAATGGTGTAGGAGTAAATATGTATATAAATATATGTAACTATGTAAAAGGAAATAGTCAATGAAACAATTCGCTCGAATAATATGTAGATACTTACATAAAGTTTTAAATGCCCTTTTGGTGAAACTAAACTTAAATATTCAATTTCACCATTAATACTCATGTGTGACAGTTTAAAAAAAAAACCGACTCGTGTAGAACCAAGGCCTATTGTGACTTGAAACTCTCAATCATTCCTGTTGTGTGGGGAATTTTCGGGCAGGAATGGAGAGGACCCACTATTTTCTACCGATTCGAAACGACTAATGTCAAAGGTAATTTTTCATGACCAGTTATATATCTCTTGAAAAGGATTTTTTAATTCTTCGCGAAAAACAGCAGCCCTTAAAAAACATTTGTTTTTACTTGCGATTTATACATAGGTATTATATGGCAAGTTATGCATTCGTAAAAAAATCGAACTCGAGATTTTGATCAAAGCTAACATTACGATGATAGCGAAGTCGAAAAATTCTGTCTGTCTGTTCGGCTGGGGCCGAAACTGGTTGGTCGATTTTCTTTAAACTTGGTACCTAGCGTTTTTCAGGCATTCCCCCCCCCCACACATCAAAAATGTGAACAAAACTTTCCAAAAAAAATTCTGTAATTTTTTTACAAAAAGGCTACAATTTTATAAAAAACAATTCCGAAAAATAGTTATAAATGGTTCCTCCCATTGAATCATTTTTTTATTTTTCGATTTTCTCAAAAAAAGTTCAACTGATTTCGATCAATTTTTTTAGAGAATCATAATTTTTAAAATATTGTAGATATACCAAAATTTTCAGAATTTTTTTTTTTGGATTTTTAAAAAAAGTTTAAAATTTTCTTTTTTGAGAACTTAATAATTCAAAAACGACTTGGTTGAATTTTATTAAATTTAGCATTTTTTTGACATTATCTATCAGATTTTTAATAAAATTCTTATAACCAAATACAAATGTTTAAAAACCGGTATTGAAAATCTCATTTTTCTCAAAAACGGCTCTTACGATTTTGATTAAAATTTTTGTGTGAACAATGATATCAGAACGATCTACCATATAATTTGGAAAAAATGTTTCTATCGCTTAAAGATGGTACCTCTCATAGAACCATTTTTTGGGTTTTCAACTATCTCATTATCTGTTGAACCAATTTTAATAAACAAAATTTACGCAAAAGCAACTAATAAATTTGAATAATATTGCATATCAAAATTTTCAAAAAATCAAATTCTGGATTTTTAAATAAAAAATTCAAAATAATTTTTTGAAAATTCGATATTTCGAAAATGGGTAAATAATTTTTTCAAAATTAATTTTTAATCTCCGCATAAATAAGTTATACAAATTTGCGTACCAATTTTTTTTCCTAAAAATGTATCTATTCAAAATTTTATATGTAAAAAATTATTTTTTTTTTTTTAAACCGCTCCAACAATTTTAAATAATTAAATTAAAAATTGAGATTTTTGTAAGAAATCACTTGGTGTACACTGCGTTGGTTTCCAATCAATTTCAGATTTTTTTTTTAATAAGTTTATTTCGAATTTTATTGATTTTTTAACCTTTTTTCTTTCTAATATTATTCTATTTTATCTATTGATTAAAAATTGTACATATCATTCATAGAAACACTTTTCATGTTTTCGACTAACTCATTACCTGTTGAACTGATTTAAATGAAATTTGAACAAAATTGCATATCAAAATTTTCAAAAAACAAATTTTGGGTTTTTAAGAAATTATACATATAAAATAATAAAAAAAAAAACAGCTCGGTTAGTGTAAAAAAATTCAGAAGCCTTTTAATTGTATGTGCAAAACGTAGCTATATTATTTTCATTTGTGATTGTTATCTATGTAAAATGATGTAAATATTATGATAACAACAAAAATTGAACGAGTTAATTTTTGTGAGCACCCTGTTTTCTTAAATTTTTTAAAAGTATGACCTTTCTAAATATAAAAATACTTTTAGTTGATGAATATTTTCGAAAGCTTACTCCAACAGAAATACAAAAGGAAGCTTCTTCGTACCTTTTAATACATTTTTTTTTTGCCAGGTTATAGAAATTTCTTTCAAATGAGCTTAGACCACTTTTAGAAAACCTTTTTAAACCCAGTCCAGAATTTTATTCCAAAATTAAAATACAAAACAAAGGATATTCCTATATTATATTTTATAGTTGGAGGTAAATACCACAAAGCTCTTTTACGCAACAGCAAATAGCACTTAAAAACTAAAGTACTCAAAATGCCAACAACCCCTTCAGCGAGTAAATCGAAACTCTCTTCCCCAACCTAACCAACCAAATCCTCCACCCGCCCATAAATTCATTAAAAATAAAAAAAAAATAAAACGATAAAACAGTAAATTGCTATGTCTGGTAGAAAACTAAGTTCCACAGGTATCAAGAATTGCATTTAAAATTCATCATCATGATGTCATGCCCAAAAAATTGTTATTTGCATGAACTGCTTTTGTCCTTGCATTAAAATTATATTCTTGTTTTCCCGAACAAAAGACACAGAGCTTTTCATAATATAATAAAATGTCCACAGAATAAAATTTCATAAATGAGGTATTAAAATAATTTTGAATTTCTGTTGTTTCGATTTTTGTATATTTTATATAATGTGGGGTGGTTTTGATTGCATTTCCTTTTGGGAATAATGTATATACAAGACCTGGTGGTAGACGAATTGTACATTTATTTAAATTCTATCTGATCCTGAAACATTTGCCTTCGTATTGTCTGTCTGTGTTGGGATTTGTGGTCGGCAGGTACATAGGTGGTACGTAGGTATAGACATCAACTTGTTTATGATTCTAATGAATTCTCAGTCTATACGCTTAGGGATTTTCAGACACAACAAATAAAATAATTTTATTGAATTGAAAATCGGAAGAAACAACGTTCTTGGAAAAGTTCTCTTAAGTGATGGTTTTTTTTTTTTTTTTGTTTATGTGGCAGCACACAATACAAGGATTATAGAAAAGAGAATTATTTAAAACATAAAGTGAACCAACATTTTCTTATTTTCAGTTCTTTGTGTTTTTTTTGTTTTTTCATGAGTATCTAAGGATCTTCAATTCATAATAAAGAGTGAAGCGAGGCAGAAGCATTGGAATGGAATGAATTTCAGTAAGATTGAATGAAAATTTTTATTTTTTCCATTTTATCACATATTAGGAATTTTATTTGACATATTATGATTTTTACAAACTTGTCGTTCAAAAATGACGCCTCTAGATTTCATATACGCAGCGTATATAACTTTTTCTAAGTTTTCGTGCACTCTTTCCAGGATTAGGATCAGAGTTTTTTTTTGGCGCGGTTCTTATATTCTCAGGGATCTAAAAAAAAAAATCCTCAAAGTGAAAATGTGCCTCGTCAGATATAAAGGCCAAAAACAAGTTCAAAATCTATCCAAGGATTCAGTCTTTTTTGATCTTGTTTTCATCCAATTGTGTCATTTTTGGATACGCTCTATACAATCCACCTTTTTTTCTTCATTAAGACAGGCAGTTTTGTCATCATGATAAAAAGGGAGCCATTAAAAAAAAAAAAAAAACATATTTCAAATGCCATTCTTTTATAATTGCCTTTGATTATTATTTTAGGTTTTGCACAAAAACAAAAACTGTTGAAAATTTTATTTTTAAAAACTACATTGAATACAAAAGAAAAAGAAAAATAATAAAAAAAAAAACGTTTCAATACAAACAACCACAATAGCTTCTTTTCCGCGGATTAATTTGTTATTTATTTTTTTTATTATTTTTATTTTTATATTTTCTATTTTTTCACATAAAAGTATATGTATGTATGTATATCTTTTGTTGGGCTCAAACCCACAGGTGAAATTAATAATATAAAATAAAAATGAAATAAAATAAACAACGGGGACGCATTTTGTGTGTTGTGGCTTAAATCGATTGTGAAAGTGCATTTATATTTTTTAATTGTTTGAATTTTTGTTTAAAGGTATAATATCTACATGTTTATACTACATAAATAAAATTTCAATTCATATTTATTTTATTATTGTCATTTTATCATAACTATTTTTGTTTAAATTTATTTTTGATTAAATGAAAAATAAAATATTGGAAAAAAGCAAACAAAAGTTTCTTGTTGATTTTATTTTATTATATCTACACATTTCTGATTCTGAAGTTTTGCAGTTTTTGGAAATTAATTATATTATCAGCTTTCGTTTCTATATTATTTTATGCATGCCTTAAAATAATTTTCTTTATTACCATAATTTCGTGTAAATAAATGTTTGAGCTTTTAATACAAATTGTATAATAAATTAGAATTCAGAAAAAGTGGGCTTCATCATACTGTCCATTGTTGTTGTCTTCGTTAGACGGTGCGTCCGTGCATCTAATGTAAATTAATTGAATTGAATTGAATTGAATTGAATTGAATTGAATTGAATTGAATTGAATTGAACATTCCAGGTAGCTGGCATACAACGGTTTTGATTCTTTTTTATTAATATTCTCAAAAACGGCTTTAACAGTTTTGAACAAACTTCAAACACATTATAGTAGTGCCTTGTATTAATATCAATAATTTAAATTTTTTGCCAAAACATTCGCATAACAGAAATATGGATTAAAATTTTTTACAATTTTTTACAAATTTTGCAATTCGTAAAAAAATCGTATTCAAAATTTTGCAGTCTGTCCGCCTGTCTATTCAGCTGCAGTAAAAACGAATATGTTAATTTTATTTAAACTTGGGATCAAACGTTTTTCAGAAATTCCGAAAGGTTTAAAAAAAAATCAGTGAATTTTAATAGGTGAAGGAAACTCAATATTTCAAAAACAACATGGTCCAATTTTTATTAAATTAGCAAGCACCATAAGCTTTTTTTAACATTATCTGGCAGAGTTTTAACCAACTTACTTACTTACTTACTTAAGGTGGCGTTAGAGTCCGGGATGGACCAGGACCTCAACCAACATGCCTCTCCAACCAGCTCGGTCCCTAGCTAGCTGTCTACAGTTTCACACGCCAAGTTGGTTGAGGTCCTCTCCCAACTGTGTGCGTCACCCAAGTCGCGGTCTTCCTCTACTGCGCCGTCCCTCGGTATTGGATTCGAAGACTTTACGGGTCGGAGCGATGGGGTACATTCGCTCTACCTGACCCAGCCATCTAAGTCGTTGAACCTTGACTCGTTTGACCAGGTCAGTCTCGCTATACAGCCCGTCCAGTTTATAATTGTATCTTACCTTCACTCACCATCTATGCAGACGGGACGGGACCAATCATTCGGAGAAATTTCCTCCCGAAACATCCTAAAGCGTTCTCATCCAGTTTTGACAAGGTCCATGTGTTTTAAAAAACATTATTCTTAAATTAATGGTACCTTGCAGTGTGTATAATTAATTACCAATTAAATGCAACAAAGAAACAATATTATAAATATTCATTTTCTGCATTATAGTAAAATTTTGAAATATTCCCAAGGTTTTAAGTCCCTTTTTTTTTTAATTGAGAAGGAAGAAGATCTGAAGCTTCTATCAGCAAACTAAGCCATATTGAACTCAGAGGGATTCTCATAATTTCCCTATTTGCTTCTTCCATACCTATAATACGACCTCTCCTCATTCTTCATTCAAAATAGTAAATTTTGTTCCTTAACACAAAACAAAAAAAAAAGTTTAACCTCTCTTCTATATGGTGTTGGCTGACCCTCAAACCATATAAACCCTTTTTAATATATCTTACCACTTGATGTCTTCTGCCAGTGTGCCACAATATTCTGCTGCTGCTCCTTTCCTCCATAATGTGGTTTCATTAGATTTTCATCTGACTTGCTTTAGTTATACTCAGTTATACTCGTTCGTCTTGCAACCAATTATTTTATTCTTGTCGTCTTTCTTTTGTTGCATCTTCGACTTTCTTGTGTTACCTACATATATATATTTGTGGCAGCGGCGGCGGTGTTGTTCAAATTTTTGCCAGACACAAGCATTTCCAGTTGAATAATTGCAGGGCAAAGTATTTAGCAAGCTCATCTTGATGAGGATTTTCCTTTAGAACGCCTTGTGTTCTTTCCTCGAGAGAAATTTTAAACTTCCCTACCCTGTTTTTCTTTCCTTTTAAGGACGATGAAACTAAAGAAAAGCTATAGAGAAAAATATTTACGTTTGGATTTTATATTTCGACCACGCGTCTTTCTGGATGTTTCTTTTACTCTATGTCCTTCTCACTCTCTCTCTCTCTGTCGTCTTATTTTACAAGACTTTTAAAGCAAACAAACCGATTTAAGTCTGTTATACCTACATAATTGTCTTGATTTAAGGTATTCTCTGAATTCACTTTCATTACCATCATGACGGTTGCCATACCTTCTCCCTATACCTGATGATGGCCGGCTTCTCTACATCTTCTGATGATGGTCGCTGTTGAAAGCAGAATCATCAAAACTAAGAAAGTTCATTGTAAAGGAAAAAAAAAATATATCGTAATAGGAATGAGAAGTCTTAAAAGATGAACGACCAACAACATTTCTTCCTTTTTTTCTATGGTGACAAGGACGAAAGGGAAGAACTATTGACGATAACAAAGGAACACTAAATACAAACGGAAGAGATTAAATGATTTTATTCCTAATAATAATTTATTATTTTTCTTTTTTGTCTGGTTGACAAAACTACTGAAGGATATTGATGGTAATGGACATATACACAGGTTCAATATAATTCAAAGCTTTTTATCTTATTTACCTTTTATCGGCACTTTTCGAAGAAAGGTAGGTATAGAGTAGGTAACCTTAAGAGTATTATCGGGCTAAGCATCATTTTTTTTTTTAAGTCGTTTAATCATTAATATTGCAGTTTTTTAGCACTATAATGGCAGGCCTTTGGTCTTATCCTTTCATACCTAAATACTAGGTATACTATATGACAAAAAAAAACAAGTTCTGCAATCCCAAAAAAGATAATTTGGTAAACTTTCAAAGGAAAAGGTAAACGTTTTAAAATTTATGTAGATTACAATTGTGCTAGTATTGCATCATCCCTTAGAATCGAATGTCCTGATTCAGTTGTGCTTTTTGCATCTAGCTTATAATTTGCATTTAATGACATAAAAAAATGCTTAAGTTTCAGAAAGATTTTTTTTTTACAAAATTCTAACTTTCTATAGAGATCTTCAATTCGGAGCAAATTCAGATATATGAAAAGTGGGCGTGATAGAAGGCGGATAACCAAAAATACTCTATTTTCAGGAATAAGAGTGCTTCATGACAAATTTTTTAGCTTCATAGGGATTCTAACTATATGCCCAAGTAGGTGTAGAAAATTTTAAATTGGTACATATTATAAGAAAAGTGGGTGTGGCAGTGGGTGCAAAAAAATTCACGTCATACCTAAAGAGAATATAAATTAAAAATTTGTTCTTCAAGGACGTTGAATTCGGATAAATAAAAAAATACATAAGGAATTGGGCGGATTTTACTAAAACCGCTTTCAAAAAATTTTCGCTGCTAATAGAAACATACCCTGTTGACAGCAGAGTAAGTTCAGTAGTTTTAAAGTATATAACTGATAGCAGGAACTCAGCGGTGACAGTTGCAGATGTGCGTAATAAAAGTAATATATTTATGTTGTCTCACTCAAATTGCAGTAAAATTAGCTGAATAAATTTTAAACAAACTTCACAGCAATACTTTCGATTCTATTATGTCCCTAGATAATTTCAAGAACCACTAAATCAATAAATGTGAAACAAAATTGTTAAAATTAATTAATTTAATGACAGGGTTCTTAGCTGTTTATTTCATAATATTTTTCAATTTTGTAAAGATGTTTTTCCAATCCTAATCTTCACTTCAAATAATATTTTTATTAAGGAAAATGAGTTAATATTTTATACAAATTTTAAGTACTGACAAAAGTGTCAGAAGGTATTTCTCAAATCTATTATTTTCGTGTAAAAAATCGTGGTTTTAATTAAAGTTAGCATAATGGTAATAGAAGTCTCCGAAAATGTGGTTATGGTCATACTGTCCCAATATCTGCTCGTCGCTTCTGTTCAAACGTGAGTTCACTGTCCATAAAGCTGTCGATTCATAAAAATCGATAGAGTGCAATTTTTTAATATTTTCTATGAACTTGTGCTTTAGCTAGTTTATAGAAAAAGTGCGTGCTTTTTTTTAATTTTCTTAAAACTCACATTAAAAATGTTTATTAAACTTTAGTTTTCGAAATGATAGTTGGAAAAATTCAAGTATCAGAAATAGGATATTGACTTCCTAATTTTTCGCATTTTTCGCAAAAACATTGTCCTTTTGACTTTTTTAAAGTTTGCACCCAAAGATTGCTTTTCGAAAACTTCAAACTCTCACCTTATTTTTAAAAAAGACAATACCTGCCTGAATATGGATTAAAAAAAAAATTATAAACGTTTATCTTTTATCCACAATTATATTGAATTTGACAATCATAAATTTCCACATCATATTAAATTTGCTTTAAAATAACAAAAAAAAAACATCAAACGTAATCTTTAACCTTTTTCTCATAATGAAGTTAAATCGTTTTTTTTTTTTTTTTTGTGCTCCCCTTAATCCATCATTATAATTTTCGATCAACTTCTTTGCATAATATAATTTATCCAGCCGTCAATTTTTCACTTCAACACCAAAATATGCGCCCCCATCGCGCCAATCGCTTTTTACAGACGTGCGTCGCTGCTGTCAGACAATGACTGTGGGGCAAATGTGGGCTTTTTTTTCTTATTCATTTCTTTCAATGATGGGTATGATATCCGATTACTTCACAACAAAATTTTGATAGATTTTTCTTTTTTTTTTTTTTTTTTTCTTTTGCAGTTCATCCATTAATATTAAATCAATTATTATTAGCATGAAACGAAAAGGAAATTTTTCTCAATTTGTTTTTATTTCAATCTTTTATTATTATTATTATTTTTTTTTTTTGAATCAGCATTTTGTCTGTTCTTGTTTAAAGTTAATTTTCTTAGAACATCGTTATCATCAAGCCCAACAAACTTAACAACAACAAAGGCGTCCTTCTTCATTTAAGTTAAGAGCGATAATCAAACATCATCCGTGCGAAAAATGCCTTGATATATATTTTTTTTTCATCTTATCTTCAAATACCAGGAAAAAAAAGAACGAACAGACAAAGGTATATAAGTAAAAAAAAATCCAGAACATAAAAAAAAAAAGGAATAGAAAAAAATAATATTAAGAAGACTCCATCAAGTTTCTTTCATATATTTCACCGAATGATGCTGTTATATTCTCTCTTCGGATCGTCCCTTTTTCTTGTTTCCTTTTGGATTTGATTTGAGGGAATTTTTGGTGATTATAAATATGAAACAAAATTAGGGGATGGAATTTTTTTTACCGAACATTCTTGCCCAAATTTTCTAAAACACCTTTCTCTCACAACGGTATGCAAAATCGTTTTTTTTTTTTTCTTTGATATTGGTTCGTTACTCCTGAGCCTCACCTAAACAAAAACAAAAAGAAACAAAAAAAATGAATAAAACCAAAATTACCTTTTACCTTTCTCATCATCATCATGGTGTTCGAGCCTAAATTGATTATTATTTTTATTTGAAGGAACAAGGATAAAACGACGAATAAAATACGAATGAGGAAATAATCGTTGGTATATTTATGTTGGCGTACCAAGAAATTAAGGCTTTTTTTTGGTTCTTGTATATGTATATATTAATATCACATTAATAAATGGGGTGACCATTTGAATTTTTTTTTTTTTTTTTGACATTTGTGATTTTTTAAATACGTTTATATGAATACATCATTATGTACTTACAATGTTGGCAGTTTTAAGATAGTTTGATAATTTATTTCCTCTATTAATAAAAAAACAGAAAATATAAAATTTTATTAAAAAAAAAATTACTTAAAATAGAAAAAGAACTTATCAAAAAACAACGCGCCATTTGCATTAAAATCCTGTAGCTAAAGCCAGAAAACCATTCCTGAATTTTCTTTATAAATAATTATTAATAATACAAACTTGTTGCAAAAAAAAATTCTTTAAGAAAGATCTGACAGTTTTCGAGAAATGTTCAAGAAAACAAAAATTAACTTGGACCCTTATTTAGCCCCACAAAATCAAAATCTCTAATCGAAATTTAGAAAATGTTTTGGACATTAAAATAAGAAACTGAGGTGAAAATAAAAAAAAAAAAACAACTTCCCCCTATATAGAAAATAATATATGGTCACCGTATTTTCTGTTTGCTAAAAAAAAATCAAATAAAAAAATCATTAAAAAAACGAAAGCACGTACACAAACCATGTGTAATACAATAGAACCATATCTTTGTAATATTCATGTAATATGTGTAAAAAATCGTAGTAGCCCGTGCGTTGGACTGTTACGCCGAAGTTCTTAGGTTCGATTCCCATCCTATGGCACCTAAAAAAACAGAAATGTTTTTCACGGGTTACTCCCTCTTGCGAAGAATTGTAAAATTCTCCAAGAGTATCTTTTGTCATGAAAAAGTACTTCTCACCCTAGCCGTTCGGATTCGGCAGAAAATTGTAGGTCCCCTCTATTAATGCCAATAACACACACACAGGAATGGTTGAGAGTTGTAAGTCACTAGGCCCTGATTCTACACGAGCTGTGGCGCCGACCAATTTTAATGTGTACAAAATCGCAGCCATGTGAAAACACTAAATTTGTGTTTTTAATAAAAGTTTTATTATTTATATTTTTCTTGGTCAGAAAAATGTCTTTTTCTATTTTTGAATAATTTTTTTCCGAAAATGAATTTAATGATTTCGACTTAACTTCGTATCCAGATGTTTGTCAGAACTCCAATGTTATTTTATAAAACGGAAATAGAATTTCAACAATTTTTGAATTTTTTGGTTACTTCAGTAGGATAGAGGATGTCCCAAAATTCATGGAAGATTTGAATTTTGCACCATATTAAAGTGTTGGTAACCCTAAACAAATAATTAAATTTTGACAGCTGACAGTTTAAGGTAAAAATAAATTAAAATGGAGAATAACACGTTTTCACTGTTGAACAATAATTTGGTGGCCACAATTTCAAAATTTCGTACAAAGTGTAAGGTCAGATTATTGATTTAACTTCGTCAACTGTGAAGAGAATAATTAAAAAATTCAAGGAAACTGTATTTATTTTTATGTGGTTATTTGATATCAAAGGTCTACAGAAACAAGCCCGCAACCACCAGTGCATTGCATTGAAGGAAAAAATTCAATGCTGCATCAACGAAATTTAGCCACATTTTTATGTTTCCATAAAAAAAATTACAAAAAAAAAGAAAACTATTTAATAATTCAAATCTTGCTCAAGTTTTGGGACTTCCTTTATATTTTGTTTATGACTCGGCTAATTTTGTTTTGATAAACACTAAGGTACTTTTAAAAAGTACAAATAATTTTACATTAAAAAAGTTCTTACACAACTTTATATTTTTGCCCAGTGTTTTTTTTTAATAAGTAATGTCTTCATACAGAATTTTCTAAATTTAGTTTTAGGAATTTTTATAATCTTTAAATAAAAAAAAAAATGTATTCCGATGTAACGAAGGAGAAACAACTGTTTATAATAATTTCATTTTTAAATGCAAGTTCTCCATCACCCCTACATTAAATGAATCCTTCTTTATAGTGTTGGCGTTATTTAAGTTAAAAAAAAAAATCATTTAACTAACTGACACAGAGCCCAGACAATCTAAAGTTGTATTATTTATAGCATAGATATTGAAATTGAGAAGCCGGCAAGTCCTTGAGACAGATCGCGATAGCCGCATTCTCTGATGACTGGGCTCCTTTATTTAGAGTCCTTCTTTGCTTCCATAGAAGGTGTTTTTTTTTTTTTTTGCCTCAAGCCTCTTCCCTTAGATACCTATATATTAAATATATGTATGACCAACGAGGTCCTGCTTGTTGTCATCGTATAGTCGTCCAGTCCAGTGCTGCTGACGTTGGCAAAACTGGAAAATGAAATTCATAAATAATTTCCAGTTCGCGTCCAGATCCAGACACGCAAAAAAAAAAAATTGCAGATAGGTGGAAATGATATCCCTTTTTTTTATTGTTGTATCTAGAGAGCCACTCTTGAGTCCTGCATGTGAGTTGTTTGAGTTTATTTTGCCTGGGGGTCAGTCGTTTCGTTTCGTTTCGTTAGGAATGCCTTTTTTGTTTGGTGAAATTTGGTTCCGCTGGCTTTTTTTTTTGTTCTGGCCACAATCGTACGTCAGGAACACGTTTGCATTTAGGTTTGCTTACATTCGTCGTCGTGTGTGACTATTCCTTGGCACGTCTCGTCGTCGTCAGCGGCGCCGCCATGCGTCGTCGTCGTTGTAACAAACATGAATTCCATTTACATTTGTTTGGTCCTGAAAGTTTCATCATTGGTCATCGTTGCGAGGAAGAAGATTGGGTGCTTGATGTGCGTATATAGATAGAGGCTTGAAGTACCTGCAGCGAGTGTAATCCCTTTTTGTTTTTTTTTACTGTTCATGCGATGCTACTGCTGCTTCTGTTTTTGATGATGCATCCTGTGTATGAGAAAGTTACACACGTAGCAGACAACATCAGTTACATTGAAACCGATGCACACCAAAAAATATCTATGCCAGAACAAAAACGACGATGATGGCAACAAGAGAAAAAAAAAAGACGTGCTTCGTTCCAAAAGGTAAATTTGTAGTTGATTGATGGGATATTCTCGTGTCGAGTCCTAGAGTTGGATTTTGGTTTAGTTTGGAAGTTATATTTCTACTACGGTTTTTGCTTCTAGTTAGTTGTTTTTTTCTTCTTCTTTTTTACTCAACGTTACCTCTCAGAGCTACTCTATCAACTATGAAGCATACCTAGGAACATATATAGCGCGCATATATAAAGGTTTGATGAATGAAAATTCACTGAGGTGAGTGAGGCAAAAAAAAAACAGTCGAGTTCATGGAAAAGAGCTTTGGATTAGTGCTAAGTCCTTGAGGATTTCCTGAAAAAGAGTAGGTACATATACGCAGAGGAGAGCTATATATGTAGTAATAGAAAGTGAGTGTACAATAATATATAGCTTCTTGGGAAAAAAGGATATAATTGGATAGGTAAACAATGTTAGAGACTAAGTTAGTCTCACTTTTATAGCTAGACGAGAGGTGAATAAAATTAAGAATGATGGGTATTATGCTCGGAAGGAAGGACTTATATAAATTATCTATACCCGCACATCAACAAAAGTGGTTTATTCAAGATTTAGTTTTTTATTGGTTTTCTATTATTTTTGAAGCAATTAGAAAAGGAAAACCCGGTTTATCTTGACTATTATTATTTATTACAAAGGATAATTATGAGACTAAAGTGGATATTATTATTAATCTACTTCTCAAGTATTAAATACAAATACGAATTTCTCTTAGTGAAATAGAAACAGATTGTTTTTATATAAATAAATGTGACTTAGGTCCATTTGCTGAAATGAAACTTAAATATTTATATTCTTAAAATCGTATGTTCTACTTTTTCCTCAGTTTTGTTCATTTTTGGCTTTTTTCCCATTTTTTTTTAGCGTTTTTTCCATTTTTGAAGAGTAGCGCTTATTAGCTATAAGCGGGGAAATAGAGTTACATGAGAACAAATGGCACGAGAAGAAAGTTAATATCCGAGAAGTCTACTCAAGGTACTGTTGTTCAAGAAAACCCTTCGGGCACATCGGTTGTACATGTGTTTAATGCTTTAATAAAAAATGTATTTCCTATACTGAACACTTCAAACGTGCTACGTCTAGATTTTAAGATATTTTACTATCCAGGGATCGAAAAAATTAATAGAAAAACTTTTGACACTAATTTCAATTTTCGTTCTGCGAAAATGTGAAACTCAACGTCAAAAACTTTAATATGAATAATTTGCTTTTTACGCGGTTATTTAAAAGTGAATCTTTGAAAAGAAAGGGTGAATACAAACAAACAATGCTCAATTGAAACACATCTCTTCCTCTGCCTTTTCACAAAGAAAAATTAATCTTTCTATCTCATGCGTTTCTCCTTAAAAAAAAATAAGAAAAATGAGAGAATTGCGCTAATTGCGAATGAACTTCAAGGAAAATGGTAAGGTGGTTCGGAGTCCATAATTTATATAGTTCTTCGGAGAATTTTATTCACCGAACCAGAATTTTTTTTTTTTTTGCATCAAGCGAATTGAAAAAATGAAAGCAATCCATGCGAGCGAATTTCGAAATTTATTCAATTAATTTTTTCACAGAACCAGAATCTTTCTCCTGGATTTTTGTTTCCATCTGTCTGGCACCAGTTTGAATATTTCTAGCTTTTTCCCAAATTTTTTTTTGGCTTTTTCTAATTTTGAGAAAAAAAAAGTATCTAACGGTTTGTGAATAAAATAATTTCTGATAAAAAATTTTAACATTTTTTTTTTTGTAAACTTGATATTTCGGGCCCCTGGATTTATTTTCCATATTTGTCTGGCACCCTTTACAATAATTTTGGCTTTTTCCCAAATTTGTATTTTCTAACTTTTTTCAATTTTGAGCAAAAAAAAAAAGATGTAGATAATAATTTCTGACATAAAATTTTAAAATTTTTTTTTGTTGAAAATTTGATAGTTCGGCCCCTGGATTTTTTTTTTCCATATTTGTCTGGCACCTTTTCCAATATTTTTGACGTTTTTTTCAAATTTTTATTTTCTAACTTTTTCCAATTTTGAGCAAAAAAAATGTCTTACAAAACAATTTCTGACGTAAAATTTTAACATTTTTTTTTTGGAAAATTTGACACGTAGGTATTTAAAAAAAATTGGATATTGAAAAAAATTTTGAAATTTTTTTATTTTTGAAAATTTGATATTTTAAAAATTGGTAGATGATGTTGAATTAAATTTCTGAACAAATTAAATTTATCGGGAACGTTTGCTGCAATTTCACTTTTTTCACCAAAGATGGTGATCATATTATAAATTCTCGTTATCTCGTCTAATCTCTCTTTTTGAAATTTTACTTATCCTTTACCTAAAAGTATGCCATAAATATGTCGTAGTTTTATTTTTTTTAAGAACAACGATAACATCGATGTACACTTGGGCGTATACGCACTTTTTTCGTATTTTTTTTTTCTTTTTGTGCACCCGTTGCATTGGTTTATGTGAAATGAAATATTAATTATATTATATATTGGATATTTGAATCCTATTTCTGTGGGCTTCAGGTCTTTCTTTCTTTATCTGCTTTTTGATAGACGACGTTTCGTACTTGTTTAAGTACTTCTTCAGGTCTCTAAAATTTTTTTAAAATTAATATTTATTTCTACTAAATATATATATAATACTTAAATTCTGTCCTAAAAATTATTTGAAAGAAGAATTGTGTTTTTATCTATTTTGTATATTTATGAAATTATATTTATTTTTAAAAATTTGAATATCTTGAAAAAGACGTTTCAAATTATTAAAATTTAAATAATAATATTTAATTCTGAATACAATTTCAAATTATTCAAAATACTCATAAATAAAAAAACAAAGTTGAACATAAAATATTAACTATCTATCAATAAATTGGCCATAGATATTACTAAGACCTTCTAAGTCCGATCGTCTATTAACTGTATTTTCAGTCTTTAAAATATGCAGCATTTCTATAAGCATTCTTTTATTATAAGACCTGAAGCCCACAGAAATAGGATTCAAATATATTGAATTATTTAAAGTACCTTCGTGGTTTTCTAGTTCCAGTTGTAACTTTTTTTATACTATAAATTTTCAAAAAAGGTACGATATTCTCTTTTATGTCAAATATACGACTATACACTTACCTTTAATTTGATAGAAACTATGTACATTTAAATATTTCGTGTTAACCGAAAAATTAATCGAAAAATATTATAAAATTTTGAAAATAAATAATTTTCTTAATTTAAAATAAATTTACAATTTAATATCTCTTTCATTTGATTTATTTTCAGGTAAGAATTATTATTTGATGTCATCACACTGCATATACATATACGTTGCCTACAATCAAAATTAACTCAAATGCAGGTAAGTTTCTAGTCACTTTGATCTTGGAATATCTCAAGATCTAAATGATTATCAAATTCCTGCATCAATTCTCACTACATTCAGTCAATATTATATGACGATGTCCAGTCCATATATATGTAGTTCACTTTCGAAAATTGCCTTTGCAACAATTTGCTAATTTAATTGCAAAATTCCATCTACACACACACACACACATACCTATCAGACGGAAAATGAGGAATCCTTTTGGCTTGAATGAGGCTTCGAATTTAGGTATTATACAGTATATATAGAGATTGGTAAAAGAGTCAAAATATAACAAAGGGAACGAGCTGAATAAAAGCACCTGACTGGTCATCATTGCTAGATACAGGTTAATTGCCGAATACAAATGTCGTAAGCAAATTAACATTCTAATATGGTTGTCCTTGGATGCCATCAGGAATACAGGTAAAAGCTACATATATACGAGCACTTATGGCTTAGCCCGAAGGGAAGAAGTGGATGCGGCATATAATTTCTCAAACCCTCCTTAACTTCATATTATGGGTAGGATGGATATACCTATATGGCCTTCTGATGCATGCACTCTTTTGCAATTTCAAAATTCCAAATATAATTATGAGACATGTCAGAGTCGGTTGCTTTTGATTATCCTTCTAGCGAATGGATTGAGGTAGCAGCAGGATATTCAATAATCCAAAAGCAGTAGCAACAGCAACAGCAGCAGCAGCGCTAGAGCATGTCTTCTGCTGTCAACTGCAGTCTAGTAATTAGCCTTTTGCCTTGATGTCCTTCAAATCTATTTCTCTATATACATATATCGTGACTATGATGTCCTTTGTGCAAATAGCATAATGTAGGTAAAAGGTATACTCTTGATGTGCATATACATATGTGTGTGCCTGTGGAGGAGTGTATGTTTCAAACTCGTTGACAGAGTGTATATATCAATTAAATACACTTGCCTTTCAGCTTTCATACATATGTACATATACCACCTGCCTCTATCTGCTCTTCATTTATGGCATTGATAGTTTTCTTTCTCAAAAAGGAAAATCACTTAGTATAGATGTACGTATATACATCCTGCCATAGATACAATTGCAAAATATCAATCACCAAAATTAGTTCAATCTCAATTTGCCTGGCTTCTGTCAGACGAGGCAAAGAGTCTAAGCAGCCAAACAGGCAAGCAGCTGCAACTGGTATAACTGAGATTTCAATTCTAATGCGGTCAAAAGGATGAATTAGAAGCGGTCGTCATCATCATCATTCCATAGTCCTTTTATAAACCCGTTCATCAGAGATTCCTGGAAATGATGAGAAAGCAAATATGTTTATGATATCAATCCTTGTCAAATGAAAGAAACCTGACCTGAAACTAATGCAAGAATGCAGCAATTTCTCTGTGTGATGTGCCAGCGATTCTGTGAGATGCTGATGCATTCGCTTTCATCTGCATTTATCTCGATATATATATGCATAACATATATTTTGCGTATGTATGTACCTAGCTCTGAATGTGATATTGATATTTGAAGCTGCTGAGGTAGGGAAATTCCTTGTGGAAGTCCTTGAATATGAAGAAATAAAACGTTAAGGGTTAGAGAGATATCGAATATAGATATATGTATGTATATTTAAAAAGAGATACTGTTGTATAGCGTTTCCGATATTTGGAAATATGCAATAGTGAATTCCATTTCACATTCAATATGGCGAAATATTATACAGGTTGATGTAATGCAATAAATGCAAAACACCGACTATACATCGAGCGAATGATACAATTCTTCAGACTAGAAAAGAAATAAGGTGAATTTTCACAGGCAAATAGTTTTTGGAGGTGATAATATTATAGTTTTGATGTTACTAAGGCACCATTTATAGAATGTGTTAAAGTAAAGTTCTGAATAGTTATCCAGAACATAAATATTGGCACAGGGAAATAAGTCTAAGGGAGCAAAAATCACTGGTGTCTTGTGACGCATGCGAATGAGTTATAAATCCACAAATAATATCTTTTTTGGACTGTGGACTTATGAACATGTGCCAATATTTATGTGTCGAGAACTTTACTCAGACATTGTGAAATAGATCCTAAATAAAATTTAAAAAAATAAAGAATTAAGTCGAAGTGGCTGGGAATCGAATCCTTTAGACACGACAATCGTACACACTAAACATTAATCTAAGGGCTGTATTTATTTAAGCAATTCTATTGAAAATGCTTAAGACAGAAAACAACAAAAATGTGTGCAAATATTTGTTGTGATTTTTTAATTGCAACGACAATAAATCGCAACTGTGTTTTGCTCCATTTCATAATTATCAGTTTTCTTCCATTTCATAAATATGTCCCTATTATTTGAGCTTGAGCCTAAAAGAGTAAATCGATTTTCTTAAAATTTATGACAAATCATTAATTGTAAATGTGATTCCCTAGAAGAAAAATTGGAAGTTTATTTTTTTAGCTGATACAACGATTTTAGTTTTTCAAATTTCCTAAAAAACTGCTCTAACGATTTTGATTAAACTTTATCCCTGTAATTACCCAAAGAGGTTTTAAGAAAACTGCTTTTGAAATTTTTGGCAAAAAATTTGCATTGCGGAAATAGGGTTATAATGTTTTTTAAGAAAATCCTCTTATTTTTTTAATTATTCACCTAATTGCTTCTTAATATGGCTCAACGGATTTTTCAATAGTTTTGAAATATGATTAAAAAAAAACATTCCACTTAAAAAAAATGCAAAATTATTTAAAAAAAAACATCAAACAAGAAAAAATTAACAAACATCCATTTTTGTACTACTTCTGACTTTTTTTTTAATATTTAAAGGTTCCAAAGTTCCAAAAGATTAACTTCCTGAGATCCAATTGTGATCTTTTTTTTAAATTTTAACTCGTGTTGAATATAAAGGAAGTTTTGCATAAAATGTGACAAAAAGACTAAGGCTCTTAGGCTGGTCAAGAAAAAAAAAAAAAAAACGTATTTAGCATCGGAGTTAATTTTCCCTTTTTAGATGTCCGTCAAGTTAGCATTACCACTTCAAAATTTTAAGATTCTAATAATTCGAATAATTGATTCAAAATAGCTTTTTCCGGCCTTTTGTCCACAAAAATTTAGGCGTTTCGTCCCGGCGATCTCACTTGGACTCATCAGTTGACTAGTGAGGACCTTGTCAATATGCAATTTTTGTTCCAATTTAATGACTAGGAATTCTAGTCTTGTTGGATATAGTTCACACTAGATATTCGTCATGAAATCGATGTTAGATGGACTGAACTTAACAAAAATTGCGTATTGAACTGATGAGTCCAAGTGAGATCGCCGGGACGAAACGCCTAAATTTTTGTGGACTAAAGGCCGTAAAAAGCTATTTTGAATGAATAATTCAACAAGTCCAATTAAATAGTGCTAAGTCTTCTACTTGGCTGATGTATTTCAGTAGTATATAGAGTTTGTATTATTAAAAAAAAAAAAATTGATTAATTGTCGTGATTTTTTCGTAAAAAAATTGTCGCAATGAATCAAAGTGTGGTGGTAATGCTAGAATTATTAATAAAAATAAAATTTTGGGGTATTTTGTCATATTTATGTGATATATTTGATAAAAAAAGGGCGCAACAAATTATTTTTTGACAGAAGTTATTTAAGGACGTCGAGCGACAATTTTTTAAACATATTCCACCTCAAAATTTCTTGTAGTATAAACATATAGCCAATCAAAGCTGTATAGTAATGATGGATTCATAGATGCAATTTCAAAGTTTTTTTGAAAGCAAAAGAAAAATTCCTAAAATATTTTTCTTTCACGACAAATTTACGACAGCTAATTGCATACTCGTTTTTATTTTTTGGAATTTTTTCGGGGTAGTGGTAATGCTAAGTTGAGTCAAGTTAGAATTACCAGGGGTTATTTAAAAAAAAAAAAAACAAGTACGATAATTTTTTTTTCTTTCACGACAAATTCACGACAATTAATTAATTAGAATCTTAAAATTTTGACTTGACGGACATACTTTTCAGGCGGGAGAAGGCAATTTTCTAAAAAATCGGATTGAAATAGAAAAAATCATTAAAATTCAACAGCAATACCTACAATGTCATATTTGAAGCGAGAAATTATTTTTTTAATTCCGTTTTTAAATCAAATAATTTTATTGAATAGTTTTGGAAAAATTAATTTTCAAATTTAAAATTTTGAACACAAAAATATGTCCATGCTAACTTTGTTCAATATTTTACGGTATTAGGTAGTATTTTTGTTTTCAGTATTCCATGCTCTTATCAATGTTTAGCCCAATAATAAAAACCAGATGCTAAATGTCTTCTAGTTTTTGAGAATATCGAAAAAAAACAAACCTTAATCCGTTGCTTAAGTAGCTCTAAAGTTCCTATTTCCCTTTAGCAAAGAGTAAAGTAGATTTGATTATTTTCGATTTTCGCAAAATTTAGAAAATGTTTGGTTTGTTAATGTTTGACTAAAAATTAATAAAAGCATTGAATATTAAAAACAAAAATACTACTCAATAGCTTAAAATTATGGTCTTTTCCATTTAGTTTCTATTTAATAAAAGCTGCAACCAGCTCAATCCATGCTCCATCCATCCATGATGAATTAAAAAAAAATTACGAATCGACAGTACACTGTGGCGTATACGTACTTTTAATTTGCGATATGCATCATGCACTACATGAAACATTTAAAATTCGTGCAAAAAGTTTTCCTGGGGTTTTTAATTAATTCAAACATTACGATAACATAGGACAGAAAAAAGTAGGTCCCGCTATTCTGTATGTCAGTCTGTAGCCGGTATGTTTTTCTATCTGCAAATGTAATAACAGCCAAAATCACTTAAGTAATTTTTTGTTAAATTTTAAACTTAAAGATTTTTAGTGGTTCCCTAGAGGCAAAAGTTAAACTTTTTTCTACGCTCCAAAAATAACGGTACCACCTGCCATACAAACATGAAAGATATTATTTATCTTTTTAATAAAAGTTATAAATTATGTGTACTTGTACTACCCCACGTTTGATGTTGCATTTTGGTAAAAAAATCTCACTAAAAACTGTTACTATCAACCTATTAACGGCTGTACTGATTTTTTTTAAATAAATTAATTTGAGTCGAAATAATATTTCATATTATAAAATTGTTCACAAAAATAAAATTGAAAAATCAATATCTCGAAAACTGGTAAATTAATAAAATGTTTTTTTATTTAATACTTAAAATGTGTGAAAATGTTTTTTTTTTTTTTTCAAAAAACAAATTAATTGAGTTTCTTTTTATATTGGGTCCATTTTCAGAAATCCTTACCAAAAAAAAATGATAAGTTTGATAAATTCATATTTCTTATAATTTTTTTCCATGGGTTATTTTAAATTTAATTTTTTTCAATTTTCAATTAAAACCTATAGATATATCTAGATACCCAAATTAAATCACTTAATTCTTCGTTTTAATATATTTTTTCAATTTTAGTTTGAAATCTAAAGAAAATAAAATTAAGGTGAAATTCTCAAATTAAACATAAAACAGTTGAAGCATAACATATGAGATAAGCCAATATGTGTGCACCTATAGTTTACAATTTAGATACATACATACATATATCTCTGCCATCAGTTGGACTTTTAGGTGATTATATCCTTATTTTGAAGGAGATAGTGTGTACCGGAACGCAGTATAGTAGTTCCTATATGAGTATAATATTAGTATTCCCAATGATGTTATATGTATATGTAGTTAGAATGGAATTTCTATCTTACAGCTTTATAAAAGACCAGCAGCAGCCAAAGCATCACCTACGAAATAGAATTATCTTGAATAAATTTAAAGCTTGTTGTCAGAAAGTTTGAGTTTGAGTTTGAGTTTAAGGATTCTCAATATACGAATAAATGTGTGTTGTTTCTGTTTAACATCGAAACAGTTCAAGTGTGGGGGAATGAATTGAAATCCAGGTGATTTGATTTAGAGAATATATCTATGCCATATATATTCAATCAAGATGCAATTTTCTGATCGATTTCTAGACAAATTGGATATTTCATTTTTTTCACTTTGTTCTCGTTTCTGCTTTAAACCCCTTATTTCAAGCAAAGAAGAAAACTAGGTATAAATTGAATTCGATTCCAATTCTGTGTTTGATATGTTGAAATCAGTTTTCATAAAATTCAATTGAATGCAATTTATTTGCAAAAGAACGGAAACGTTTTGTTTTCACTTAATTATATATGTATATTTATAATGAGGGCGGAGACTAATACATACATATATACATATGGATTAGTTGTTGATTTGACCGAGATAATTTAGATCTGTGTAGATCTTTTGATTTATTTTGTTCTTTGACATTGATTTTATGAAGAACATTGTGAAATTTATTTTGGATGGTAAGATGAAATATGTATTTTGGCGTATATCTATATATATAAATTAAAGTTTGGTTTTGTGTACGTTCGCTAACCAGCCAAACCGGTTGACCGATTTCCTTAATTTTTTTTTTCAATTAAAAAGGAATAATGGTAGGTTTAGGACAAAAAAAAAAATTATAAAAAATTTCAACACATTCGCTGCAAAACAAATTAAGAAAAAAACTATTTTTTTAACGCCCTCAATAAAATAAACAAAAACAAATTGATCGGCTCTTGGTTGGACAGCTTGTGTAGATCCAGGGCCTAGTGACTTACAACTCTCAACCATTCCTTAGTGCGTGTTATTGGCAGGTATAAGTGGGACCTACAATTTTCTGCCGAATCCAAACGGATAGGGTGAGAAGCACTTTTCATGACAAGAGATACTCTTGTAGGATTTGTCAATTTCTCGCAAGAGGCAGTAACCCATGAAAAACATTTCTGTTTTTTAGTTGGCATAGGCTGGGAATCGACCTTCGGCGGCGCGGCGTAACAGTCCAACGCACTAACCATTACGCCACGGGCTACAACTCAATATATTATATTCAATAGGAATTCTTAAATCGCTGAACGTTTTCGCGACTAAGTTTAAGTTTTTCAAAAAAAAACTTTGGTACCAAAATTTTAGGTATTTATTAATATTCAAGTAAAAATAAAAATGTATAAAAATCATCAATACATACATATTTGAAATATTAATTTAAAAAAAAAATATTTTGATTTATTTTTCAATTCAAAAAATATTTTTTCATGAAAATTTTCATGCATAATATTATTTTGACTTATTAGAAGCTACATACAAAATTGTTCTAATCAATTAGGGCTAATATATATTACATAAATATATTTTTTTTAAATTTTTTTTTAATAATTAAACGTACTTTGTTCTATTTTTGGATTTAAAAATTATTTTAAAAAATGTATTAATAGAAAAACATAGTCTCAGCGAAAAAAGGCTTCAGGAAATAAAATAAGGCCCCAAAATAGGCATTGTTCATAGTAACATTATGCCCATGGATTAAGGCCCTAACAAAATGAAAAAAAAATCACAAAATAAATGAAATAAGACCCCAATTTGTTTTTTCATACTTAAGTTTATTTTTGAAAATTAAATAATAAATTATAATAAGAACAAGGCCAAACAAAATACAAAATAACACCCAACAAATTGAGAATTTTCGTTGATATTTTTTGTACCAACATATGCATAGAGTTTAAGTGCCTCCTTTATTTTTGTTTGCCCTTATTTACTGTAGCCTAATTTCCCAAAGACAAAAATCCCAGCAAAAAAACAGATTTTTTACCATTTTTGATTTTTTTTTAAATTCTATTCGTGAAAGATATAATTATATTATTAAATTATTACCGTGCATCTTTAATTTGTGGCTACATTATAGTTTTAAGCCACAAGTTTTTACGATCCAGTTGAGCATATGTTTCTTTTAGCGTAAGGCAATTATATACCTAAACTATCAATCGGCCTGTTTCGCCTTACTAAATTTTTTAAAAATTTAAAAATCTCATTTTCCCAACGGCTCCTTCCCGTGAAGAAAAAAAATAAATATATAAATCCATAATTATCTTATAATAAATTATTGTTATCCCTAAGGAAACCAATTTCACTTTGATATAACAACCAGCTGTTTCAATATTACATCGCACTTACTTCCTAGTTCACTCCAAGTCATGGTCATAATGCCGGAAAATATTTTGTTGTTCAAAAATGTTTTTCTCCCCACTGATGCACTATAATATGCGACTGCTAGAATTTTCAAGCAGTTTTTATTTTATATATTTTGTCGATGTTAAATTATAAGCTCTCCGATGGGAAAATAGCTCTCAAAAACATTGCTTTCTCTTTTCCAATAAAAACCCCAACAGAGAAATATATTCTCACATTTTATAACCACTTTCAATTTTTCTCCCAAAAAATATCTAAACTTTCATATTAAGTCAGCTTAGCACAAGCCCCAGCATAGTCTACAGCCTCAATTCTATTCCCCATTCGCAAGTACTATACATATACATTCATATATACTCATACAAACCATTATATCCTGGAAAATCAAGGACAATATTTCCCAAATGCGATTTCACCGACTCAGTTTGGTTTTCATCACAAGTGGCGTTAGACCGGTATACCGTTATACTACACCTTGTTTATTATTCTCTATTATTCCGTTTGCATAAAATTGTTCGGTGCATGCGTACAAAAAAGAATTCTCGTTCTCGCGTTTGGCTTTGCTTGATGATAACATTTTGTATTTTATTTTTTTTGTTGGTAACTTTTTGCTATACTAAACTGAGCTACTGATGGTTCTCTCAAAGTTAAATTTTTTGTTCGTCCTTATGTCGTGTTTCTCGTTTGTTTTGTCTCTTTTCGTGTTTTACAGTTCCGACTCCGCTTAATATGTGTTTGTCGTGTTGTCAGAGTTGATTGCTTCGATGCAAATGAAATGAGAAAAAGGAAAACCAATTATTAGTGGCGGCATTATCCTTGAAGGCAACTGTTGTCTTTTGTGTGGCTCTGTCTGTCATGTTTATAGAGTGAAAATCCTATGAAGCTGTGAAAGCAAAAAAAAAGATGAGAAATATTATGTTGCTTTGCCACGCCACGACCACGGGCGATGACTCTAAGTTTCTTGGAATTTTTTTTTTCGACCTGAATTTGCTTTTATTTTTGTTTCATTTCAATGCTTTTTGAAATATGGAAAAGAAATCGAATAAAAGATTAATATTAATTGGGTAATGTTTTTAACTTTTGTTCATACCAAAATGTAATTTTAAAGAAATGTGAAAATAGTACTCATGCGCCACAGTAACCATATAGTATATTATTGCAAAATGGATAAACGTTAAATACTTTTAATTCAATGCTGACAAAAAGTACATATGAATGTAAATATGCTTTAAAAATACTTACAAACATATATACCGATGAACATATCGTAGCATTTTTGTCAAAATCTTTGAAGTCTAAAATAAAAAAAAATTGTTCAAGAGAGACAAAAAACCTATTTTAAGAAATAATAAAATCAAATTCTTAGAACCTTGAAGGTTTAACAACTGCTTGATAAAGGCATAAGAAATCATAATAAAATGGATTTGAAGGTTGGAATGAATGGGATTTTTTTATGTGAAATGCATTTAAATGTCAATTTTGCAACTGCGAAGTTTTGCAAGAAGTCCACGATATGTTTAAGTGTAAGAAATAAAAAAAACTATGTATTGTAAGTGTTGCTGTTGTTTTTTAATATTTTTTTTATCTTAGGTCATTTTTTATAAAATTGATCCTCTCTGGAAATAGACACATCGATATATGTAGATACCACACTCGTAAAAAAATCTAACTCAAGATTTTGATCAAACATGAACTTACGATAAGGAAGAGGAAACAATTGGGTCATGTTCTTCTTCGTCTGTCTGCCTGTTCGACTACATGCTAAACGGAGAGGTCGATTTTCTTTATTAAACTTTGGTTCTTTGCGTTTTTTGAGAACTCCCCCGACACGTTTTTTCTTCATTTTTCTGTGGGATCAAAAAAAAAAAAAGAACTGTACTTGCTTGCCATAGGTAATTTTTTTAGGGTTTTTGAAAAATGTAATTTTTCTGCTTCATAGATTTTTAAGATTTTGTTAGTGGCACGCACCTCCTATAGAAACATTTTTTTGATTTTAAATTTTCAAGAAAACTGTTCGACCGATTTAATCAATTTGTTGTTTTATAGAAAATTTTTCGAAAAGTCGTATTGTGAAACAAAATTTTCGAAAAAAACATTTTTGGAATTTTTAGAAAAAAGTTTCAAAATTTGTTCTTGAAAGCTCGATATTTCGAAAACGATCACTTAATTGATTTTTATTAAACTTGGCACAGAACGGTTTTTTTTTTTAATATAATTTTAATTAATAATTTTAATTAATAATTTTATTGTAATAGTCAAAAAAGTCAAAATTAACGGTACCTTCCATATTTTTTTTTAAAAACCGTTTAAGAAAATCTTATTTTTCTCGAAAACGGCTACTGCGATTTTGACTTAAATTTCTACCTAAGATTTATCATTTAACAAAACAAAAAATAACATAAAACAATAATTTATTGTCGCAACCATTAATAAAATCATTTTTTTATTTTCGACTATTTCATTATATGTCCAAACGATTTTAATTAAATTTTGTGGTGTGTATAATATTAAACCTATAAAACCAAGTTCGTGCGACCTACTGGGTCCTACTGTATTTTATTTTTATTAAATAACGAAATTAGTAATTTTCTCAAAAAATGTGCCCAGAGAATTAAAAAAAAAAAATTAGTTTTATAGAAAACAGCTTTGATCAAATTTTTTATGAAGAATATGTTAAAATGTTTTAGTAATATTGTGGGTCAAAATTTTCAAAAATATTTTTGGATTTAAAAATTTAATATTTTTTTGAAAACTCTTCTATTCTATTTTTATTAAACTTGGAACCAAGCGGTTTTCTATAAATTTTCCATCAGATTTTCATCAAAAATTATTATTTTAACCGAAAATAACGGTACCTTCCTATTTAAGGAAATTCTTTTATTTTCTCGAAAACGACTTTTGATGATTAATATTGTTCTGTGAGGTAAAATAACTACGATCTACTAACTATACAGTCGACTCCCTCTTGGTCGAATTTTCATAAGTAATATCAAAATTAGTTCGAGTTAGAGGTATTTTTGAAAAAAATTCAGTTAGTTAATATTTTATTTTTGCTTTGTTCGAAAACATTTATTGAATTAAAAAAATAAAGTTACAAAAATTAAATCAATAAAGTGAAGTTCCTTATCATTAATTCATTATTTCACTATAGAGATATTGTTTAAACAAAATTACGACGCACAGTGGTGCACAGGATGCGACTAGAGTCAAGTCAAAAAAAAAATCCAATCTTCGATGGATTGAAAATTAGCCAAGAATCGCAAGGACAAATTCAAGTTAGATGAAAATTCGACCTAGATGAATGTCGTCTTAGAGGATGGTTTTTGTAGGTATGGACAATATGGACAAAAGGGAATGGCAAGATATGGCGAGTTAAAGGGAAATTTGGTTAAGAGGAAGTTCGACTTAGTGGGAGTCGCTTGTTATAGGAATAAATTTTACATTCAGTCATTTATTAATACATAGTAGCTTTTATAAAGCCATTATTGTAATTTTGGACTATTTCTTTATCTGTTAAATTTTGTCTGTAAGTTTTGGTTTGAAAAAAAATTCCATATATGAAGGTGGGCTAATTCATGATAGGGCATGGAAATAAATAAGAGATCATAAGCACTAGGAAAAGACTAAATCGTTCTAATAGTTACAACATTTCTTTTGAAATTGGATGGCTTTAACGTTAACGCGAGTAAATATTTAAATTTTCAAAAAATTACTTATACAGGGACTCACACGATTGTACTTACAAGTAAAATATTTTCCACGTTATTATCTATGTACTTGCTTATGAAAATATTTTTATGACTCAAGACCAAATTTCATCCATATTTACTAAGCAAATCAGTTGAAAAATTTAAATGGGACTGTGCTAAGCAAATAAAAGTATATCAAGCCAAATATAAAGAGTTCTCTGGCTCCTCTGACTCCATAATAACAAGCACAAAATGAATTTTTCCTCTGTAACTTTTTTTTATCATTTTTTTTTTGTATTTTGTATGCCATTTCAAAATATGTAGTACGACTAATATACTAGCATCATTGTTGTCGTCCTTTCAACAGGAAACACGTTTATGGAGGCAGCAACTTCTCTCAGTTGAACTTTTCAGGACAACAAACAATAAAAAAAAAAAAAAAAAACCGTACAGCACAGAAGTAAAAGCAGCATCAACCGGCGACTATGCCATTGTTTAGGGACATCATTTGGTTCATTTTCGTTTTTTTGGTATTTTCCCTGATTGTATATTGGTTTGTTTTTTATTTGTTGTTGGATTTTTTCTCATGTCCCGTTTTGTTTCGAGTTTTTTTTTTCTGTGACGGCCACGGCTGCACCCACCAACGGAAAATAAACTTTTGTCCTTTTTAAAGTAAAAATTATTGTTTTTTTTTTATTATTTTTATGTAAAAAACGGACCAGAGTAATTTTGTATCATGTTGTCTCTCTCACTCATGCTTTTTTCTACTATCTTTTTGAGGTTTTCTTCAGACAGAGGTTTTTCCATTTAAAGGTTCTTTGCATGAATTTCCCAGAACACTGATAAAGACGTGAAAAGCCATTAATTTCCATTAAATTTGTGTTTGGTTGGAATTTTTGAAGTTCCTCTACCGATCAAAGTAGAAAATGATAGAATTCATATAAACCATTCTATATAAAAACCACTTCCTCCATATTTTCACTTAAGTACCTTACCTATACATATATGGGGGAGGCGGTGTGGTAAAATTCCATTTAGGATTAAGATTAAATAACACTTGAATTTTTCATTATTTTCACAAGGATCAAAATGTCAAAGTTCAAATTTTGAATAAATGTTCGTTTTCTTATACATACATACATATATTGTGTGTATTATTATTAGTGTACTTTACTTACCTATAGATGTTCTCTCTCCATAATATACTCTTCCGTTTTAAACGATTAAGAAGAAAGCGGCAAGAATAGTATTTCATTATTCATGGTATGATTACTTTATGTTCCGCTGCCGCACCATTCTCAGATTATACACTCATACGTATAATACTCTTCTACCCACTCTTATTCATCTTCAAGCAAAAGAATGTGAGCAGTCGTTAATACTTATACCAGTATTAAGAGTGGGTAAGAGTGTATATAGGTTTTATAAACGAACCACTTCTTAATAGCAAAGGAATTTCCGGTTCCTTGTGTTTGAAATAGTTTTTGCTCGAGAAGAATATAAGTCGACTTATATGTACATATATTTTTTTTGCTTCTTCTTTTATGTGAATTTGTTAACAACAACTAAGTACTATATGTACATACATATATGTTTGGTTGCATACAATAAATCTCTTGAGCCATCAGTGAGAGAATTGTTTTTTTTCAGTTTTGTTTTGCATTCTCGATTGAAAAAAGAGTTTCTATTTAAAGATTTGTATTTTTAAATTCAAAATTAAATAGAAAATTATTTAAATTTAAACCCTTTAACTGTTTTTTTTGAACATTATTTTCTATGGGGGTCCTTTCGCGTGCTACGCCCATTTTACGGTCGCTATAATCGTCTTACAGAAAGGACTAGAGGACCAAAACTTGGCGAATTTTGCGTCGTGACTTGGGCCTGCATCCGTACAAAATTCAACTGACCCAGGAGCTGAAGGTAAACGACCATAGACAGCAGTTGGAAACTGACCCTAATTTTTATTGAAAAATCTTATTCAGCGATGAGGCCCATTTCTGGATGAATGGTTAAGTCAAGTCAACAAACAAAATTGTCAAACTCGGGGCGATACCAATCCACATGAGATTCAAGAACGTCCAATGCATCCCGAAAAATTCACTGTTTGATGTGGATTTTGAGCTGGTGGCGTCATCGCTTCATATTTTTTTTGAGAACGACGTTGACTAGGCTCCAACGGTGAGCACTATAAGTCAGAGTCATGGAAAATTGGACATTTCGGATGCGCGCTACCCAGATAAGCGGCGCGCTGATATTTAAACTATGTTATATTTCATACACATAATGGTATCGGTAGGCCTTTCAAACGGGCAAAAAATTTCGATGATATCTCACACAAACTCCGTTTTATTTAAATTTAAAGATAGAAAACGTTTAATGAAAACCCTGTAAATTTTTTGTTTACTTGTGACAATTTTGAATACATATTTCCTTCAGTGTTTTATATGTTGTTTTTTTTTTTTTGTTTTTGCTGCTATAGCACAGCAGCAGTTGATATCAAGTTAGCTAAATAAGGGTTAAAATTTCTTATTTTGAATGGTTTATTGATAAATAATTTGCCGTTTATTTAAAACTTTCATTATAATTGTGACAGTTTCAATTTTGTCCTTCTATTTTTTCTATGTTATTATGGATTTGCTAAGTTAGCCCCTTAAAATGTGTTAAATTTGCTTAAATTAAATTTTTTATACATACTTAAATAATTTGCAATTAATTAGTTGTGATAATTTGTGTTTTATAATTATTTAAAGCTTTCTATGTTTTTTGTCCGACCCCTCAAAACCGGGTTAAAGCATACATATAAAATCGCAATATTTGTTTCTTAGTAATCTGCCGTAAATAAATCGTTTAATATGTTGTGATAATTTAAAATTTGAATTCTATGTTTTTTTTTTTTTTGTTAAATTCATGTAAAATCAGAAAATTATCCCATCGAAAAGTGGTTAAAATAATTATAATTATATTAAAATGTTTATTACTCAATAATTTACCGTTAACAAGTTAAAATTCAGTGGCGAAATTTATATTTATATTGTTGGGAAATGATGATTTTTGTTTCCTAAACTAAAAAAAAAAAAACATAGAAAAAATTAAAAAGCAATAAACCTTTCATCATAGCAAGTTCTGACCCCTTTTTTGAGGGGACGCTAACTTAATATTAACTTTATAAAAAAAACATAGAAAACATAGAACGACAAATTTGAAATTTTCTAAAATACATTTTAATTTCTATTTTAAGTAAATGTTTCAGAAAATTGCTTCTCGCGATTTACGGTGGTATAAACCCCCCTTGCAGTTTCTTTCTTACTAAAACCCTTCTTACACCACTTCTTTGATGAGATTATCATTCAATAAATAAACCTTCATCTATAAGTATATTTTTGTATTACTATTTTTTTTATTTACCTTATTAAGAAAAAAATTTTTTTTTTAATTACATAAATTCCTTTGATTTTATAAAAACTCAAAACTCATTTATTCAAGGCCATAACATTTGAAGCAAACATCAACATCAAAATAAACTTTCTATATCTTTCTACATATATAGGTATGTGTGTACGTACAATTTTCTATTACAAACTAAGCCAGTTAAGTCCTCAATGAGATATTCTGTCAAAACATAACTACCACTACTATATATTTTGTTCAATTTATCCTTTCAACAGAGGATTAATTGACAAAAATTATTTTTGGCTTACACCCTTTATGTTTATTCATATACTCACACATAGCTTTACATATATACACATCATCAAAGAATATTAGAATTGCTTGCAATGCAATCCGCCACTTGAAATTTTCCGCAAAATTACAACCCCAACACCGTACCATCAGCCAAGGACACACAATACAACAAAACATCACTTACAGGGATCAACACTCGCTCCCTGACGATATTTTATTCAAGCTAGAGAGACATAACCCATGTCTAAGGACTTAAAAGCACTTAATTAAGCTACATAATGATGGTATAGTTGCGACCATTATGCGAAAGTGTTTTGTCCCTTTTTATTTTTTTTTTGGTGTTGGGGTCCTTCTGGCTGCTGCTGCTCCTGCTGCTTTGGATATAATATGGTTACCCTTTGTTCTGTGCATTGTGCGCTCAAGCTTTAAATGTTTTCTTCCTTCATGTCGACACCTTCAAAAATCGTGGCAGAATACAACACCATATAAACCTACACAGCACCCAGAGCGACAATAAAGTGTGGCATACGTCGCCGTTGTCGTTACCATCATAGTGGCTGCCCATCATCCCCAAAACCACTCACTATCCGACCAAAAGAACAACCACCCTACTATATTATGTAGTTTTCATTCCTTTGGTTTTACTTTTTCGGCCAAAATGAATAGGTATAGAGAACCTTTCAAAGGGGTAGGATTGAGTCGAATGTATTAAGTTTGTACCTTGTCGTCATCGTCATCGTCATTCGTTGTTCGTTGTCGCCTAATGCCTTTAGTCGATGCTTATGATGATAATGATGATGACATGGCCTGGCCATGATGCTCTAGACAGTAATTACAAAGCCTGAACTTAAATGGACGCATAATATAAAAACGGCTAGAATTAAAATACACATCCAAGAAGTCTCCTTTATATACGAGTAGGTACGTACTCGTTAAGTTTGAAAAAGATTAAAACTAAAAGGCAAGGCCAAGTCCCATAATAATTTCCATATACCTATATAGAGGTATGCTCTTTCTTTCTCATTGATGATTAAATGCACATGTCGCCTTATGTTATATGCCATTGACGTTCAAAGGAACTCAAGTCACCACTTTTTAACGGCGTAAAATTGAAACATTAAATTTGAAAATGGAAAGGAAAGAGAGAGAAAGAGCAACGACAACTCTAACATTAGGGAATCTTTTTCTACTTAATAGTTGCAGCAGGTAAGGCGGAATATGAAAATCGTTGTAATTAGAAGCATATATTTAGGAGAAGACGTGTCTGATAGAATATTCCCACTTGCGAGTAATTCACCTTGAAAGGTGAATTTCACCTATTGAAACTGAATTTGATAAAATGTTCGGTATGATTAACCTGGAAATGTATTGTATGAATTTTAATATGTTAATGATGATGAACTTTAACTTCTTCAGTGTATTCGATGTTCCGCTCTTTTAGCTTAATTCTTCTTTCTTCAAAATATTGTGAATAAAAATATAAAAATCAAGTAACAAGGTTGCAGTTTCATAGGTAAGTTTTGAGCTCAAGGATTGTAGCGCCCTATAATATTTTGGATATTCGAAACAAAAAATATTCAATCTAAAAATTCACTAAATGGTCATAAAAGCTAAATTGATATCAGTAAATGGTCACCATAGGCGAATTTTAATGAATTTTTAAGGTCAATAGTTGTTAGAACCCTATAAGTGGGATATTCGAAATAGTTTACAATAAAAAGGCTTTTTAATCAGTGAATAAAGACCAGTTGGTTTCAGTTATAAGAAAATTTGAATGAATTTCAATAGTTCTTCTTGTTTTTTAGGTAACATAGACTGTTAGTACCCCATTTGTGGGATATTCGAAATAAAAACATGCCACTCACAGTCAAAGGAAATTTCTAGCACTTCAGCACCTAATTTTGAATTAAAAACAAAACATTTAGAAAACAAAAATCAAATCTTCATCAAATTCAGCCATTGAAGAATATTAGCATCTTCTTTCTGGGATATTCAAAAAATTATTATACCATTAATTTGATACAAAATATCAGTTAGTTTTAGAAATTCCTCAGCCATTAGGCAAAATTTAATGAATTATTAAATTTTTTTCCAATGTTGTGCAGAACCTCAATTTGCGGATATTCGAAATAAAAGTATGATCAAAAGAATTTGCATCTTATTTGAATTAAAAATAATAAAATTTAAAAAGCAACAGTTGTAGATATTTATGAAAAAAAGCCTCTGATTGACCAATTAATTATTTAATAATATTTGACGATCATTTGAGGGCTTTTCAAATAACACACCAACTTATTATTTTTTTTTTAAATTCTGCATTCTCTTATGGGTAACCTCTTAAAATTCAATAAAAATAACCTTTGGCTGACTAATTACACTAAAAGTATAACCAACTTACTACTATTTCAACTAACCTTTCAGGCAGCATATTTTTTCGAATATCCCACAAATAAGGAGCTTAACATTTTTTACACTTTCAGAAAACTTTAATATTTAGAAAAAAAATCTCCTATTGTTTCAGCAAATCATTTAAACCAACTGATCTTTTGTGACCATTTAGATAGAGTACTTTTTTTCGAATATCCCACATTTTATGGGATATCCAATTCTGATCTAATCCATGGAAATGAAAAACCCTAATCATAAGTTGTTGTTATTTTGCTTTGACAGAATCTTATGTAAAGACGCATGACCTCATGCAAGGCTTGTTAATTGTGAAATTCATCTTTAAACCCATAAAACCCATTGTAAACTGACATTGTATATAGTATATGTGTCTAACACGCACAAATAAAAATACCTCGCAAAAACTTTTCTTCATAATACTAGTTTTGTAGATTGAAGTTGTTATAATATAACGAAGAAGGACGAAGGAGACGAATAGGTCGTAGCTATACAACACGAAGTAGAGGTATCATTATTAAGGTATGTGAAGTTTTTAATAATGACAAACTATAAGTGGCATTATGTACCTTTTTGCATTTAGCAAAATATAGATAGACATATATAGACAGAGACCTCCACCTCATCCCACCCACCAGCAAGAAATGTTGAGACTATAATAGGAATAGGAATATAGTTAGGTATACGCGACGACGACGACGACGTGCTTCAAACAAGCATCAAGGAAATTCTTAATTAAAATTTAAAGGATGATGCTGTCATAGTAGTGGATTTCAATTTTCATTATATGGTTGTTTTGACGAACGTCAAGGGGACGATATTATTAGAACGGGGTATATATGGTTCTACTATATGACTGTGGCACGTTTCTAAAAAGAAGGATAGTCATATTATAGAGTAAAGTAGGTAAAGGGTATTATAGTTCTATACTGCGTCGCTCATTATGCAAAAGGATACAATAAAGTGGTTTTTCGTGCGATGGAAGGAGAAAAGGACTGTGATATTCTGGAAATGGCAAAGGTAATTGGAGGTTTCATTTTGACTGTAAAAGGATATTTGAAAGGACATTAAAGAAACAACTATCAGAACAGTGATTAATTTTGATTTAACCTTGTCTTTTAGTATAGAAAATAGAATACGGTACCTCTATATACTTATATAGTTTCTATAATCATGTTGGTTGGTAGACACTTGGTGAATGGGTTGTTTTTACGTCTACGAAATAAAGGAATGCTAATTCAAAAGTTCTTGCGTCGAGATTTAATAGTTATTCATATAAATGTATGTGAAAATATTCACTTTTCAAGTGGGAGTTATTTTAATTGGTCCCTTTTCTATAACAGAAATTATGTAGGTATACTGTCAGATAAAACTTATTTTTGCTTAGTTCTAAATCAAATAAACTGTGATTGATTTAAAATGGTATCGAAGTCCATTCTGAATCTTACTTAAAATAATCAAATGATACAAATACGAAATACCTGCATATGTACCTATATGTAATGTATGTGGAAATGAAAAGGGTGCATAACTAGATTTGGTAACGCATAAATCTACTTCAAGATAAAAAGATACATATTTTTTTTTGAATTTTTTGCCTATACCTGTATGCAAATCAGATTACAATATTCAAATCGAATTATTTTTCAGCAGATCCAGTTTTTTTTTGTATGTTCAAATTTAAACTTTCAGAAAGAATTATTATATCGTGTATTTTATTGGAGAACATTAATTTGCATAATTATTCAGTATTCAGAAACTTAGAAAAAATTCGAATCAAATTCAGTGCCAGTATACCAGAACTAATTGCTTATTAATGAACTCAAATGACTAAGAAATAAATACTTGCATTTTTAACATTGAAAATGTTTATAGGGTCGTTTTGATAAAAGTATGGTGTTACCAAAATGAACAAAGATAGAGAATGAACTCTAGCGTATAGGGGGAGAACGATTGAATTTTTGGTTGGTGTTACCAAAGAAACTACCAAAATGAATAAAATGAAGAAAAAAACACAAGTGATGAATTTCAGCCAGCGTACCTACATGTTCATCATTGCCAACGGACGAGATTCAGTGGAGGAATTATTAAATTCGAAAAATTCTCAATTTGAGCCCACTTAGAAGCCTATAACTTTGGTTATAATTATTGGATGTTCAATATTAAGCTAGATAATTAAAGTTTAAATGACAGGCAACAAATCTGCATAAAAATTTTTGCAAAGGCGTAAAAAATTTCGTACTAGAAACTTGAAAAATTGTCTTTTTAAAACTAATTTCATCAAGGCAAAAGAAAAAAAAAACAAAGAAAATATGTATGTATGTATATTGTATGTACATGCGAACAAAGAACATATTGATAGAAGGGAGAAGACGGTGGAGTGTGTGCAGTAAAAAAACACCACGTGGCAAACAAAATTGGCTTTGCATCGGGCACAAAAATGATACAAATTATGATTATGTAGGTATGTATGCACGTAGGTATGTGCTTGTGCATGAACATTTGTACATAGTAGGAATTTTACAAATACTAAAATCGTAAAGGTTGGATTTAGTTGGTTTGTTTGGATTATAACTTCTGTTCTAATAATCGGATGTTTGAGGTTAAGGTCTTAAAATTAAGGTAAAATGTCAGTCTTTTAAATCAATCGATTGTTGAACCTAGAATTTGCATAGTTTGGGTAAAAACTTAACAAACTTCTAAATCAAACTTATAATTTAAGTTCTAAGGGCCAGATGCTCAAGGTGAAGGTATGTTTAGATAAATCAGGCAAGAGGTAGAATTAACTTAGCTAAACAACTAAAATATTTTAATCGAAAAGAGTCGATTTTGAAAGCTGATATATTCTGTTCTAATCATCCGATCCTTGAGGTTACGGTCTGAAAAGGTAAAATGTCAGACTAGAAAATGCTTTTGACAAAACTTGACTAACTTCTGACTTAGTTTGATTATTTAACCTAGAATATGCATAGCTACCTACTTGAACCTCTCATATAAAATTATAACTTAAGTTCTAAGGACCAGATCATCAAGGTTAAGGTCTTGGTTAGCTTCTAACTTCTATTCTAATAATCAGATGTTTGGGATTAAAGTCTTAAAATTAAGGTAAAATATGTCAAAAGTTGATTTTTTTCTAGACAACGTTTGGGTAAAAACTTTACTAACTTCTAAATCAATTCGATTGTTGAACCTAGAATATGCATAGTAGGTACATACTCGAACCTCTTTAATAAACTTATAACATAAGTTCTAAGGGCTAGATGCTCAAAGTTAAGGTATGTTTAGGTAAATCAGGCAAGAGGTAGAATTAACTTAGCTTAACAATTGAAATATTATAATCGAAAAGAGTCGATTTTGTAAACTGATATATTCTGTTCTAATCATAGGATTTTTGAGGTGACGGTCTGAAAATGAATGTAAAATGACAGACTAGAAAATCCTTTTGACAAAACTTGGCTTACTTCTAGGCAAAAATGTCAAATATGTACCTAGATATACGTTAAGATAGATGGGATATATTTTTTTAATTTCGTGTGTAAGTGCTGTACCGGTGCGGATTAAAATGAGTATGATTGCGTAATTGCGAGTTAAGCTACAATTAAGACTAAGAAGTGACATTAAAATATACAAATTGGTACTTCAGACTGTAGATTGGTTTCTAAGACAGTTTATGAAGTTATAATGCACCTAAAAATAGTATACAAAATCAAAATCACAAAGATTAGACATGTTTTTGTTTTATCGACGTAATACAAGTCATTTTCAATGTCCCCATAGGTACTCTATGAGTGAAATCTGTAAATTTTTTAAATTATTTTATTTAAGTGTTTTTTTTTTAGTAAGAATTGATCTGGATAAATTTATTAAAATTTTAACAAGCTTATAAGAGACATAATTGTTTGTACAATTGTGTATTAAATAAAAATGAATTGATTTTCACTATAATGGTTCGTTAGTTAGCACCGCCATCTTCGATTTTCAAAAAAAATTGCAAATTAAAAAAAAATATTTACGGCAAATGCCGGCACAAGTTGAGTACAATAAGCACATTTTTTTTTTTTTTTAATCGAAAATTGCGATGCTAACTTCACGCTGAGGCGCTTCGCAACATTTGCGTTCGGTCGTAAAAGCTGCAAATATGAGATTTTTTTTTATCTGTTTGGTTCTTAGTATCATTTTTTGAGCATAATACGCCACTACTTAAATTTTTTTCAAAAATTGCAATTTTGCAAAAAAATGTATTCATAAAATTTGCAAATTTGCGAATTCAAAAAAAAAAAATAAATATTTATGGCACATACCGGCAGAGGTTGAGGACAATACAGAAACACACTTTTTTTTTTAATAAAAATTGGCGGTGCTAACTTCACGCTGAAGCTCTTCGCAACATTTGCGCACGATCGTAAAAGCTTCAAATGTGCGATTTGTTTTCTCTCTTCGGTTCTTAGTATCATTTTCTGAGCATTATATAGCACAACTTATATTTTTTTTGAAAATCGCAATTTTGCAAAAAAAATTATTCGTAACATTTGCAAATTTGCGAATTTTACGGCACATGCCGGCACAAGTTGAGTACAATACAGCACAACTTTTTTTTTTGCAAATAGAAAATTGTGGTTCTAACTTCACGCACATCACCCTATAGCCCTTTTTGCCAAAAATGACCTAAAATCGTTTTCAAAAATGATTTACCCCTTTTACAAAATCCATTGGCAGATTTCATGATGACCGATAAATCTGTGAATCGACCAGCCTGTTGAACCATTATTATCTCAACAAAAATTTGTCTGTCATCAATGCACCAAAATTGTTGTGGATAAAAAAAGAATAAAAATATTTCTAAACTGAGTGCCCAGGAGCAGACTTTGACAGATTTTATTTATTTAAACTCAATTCTTGTCTTAATTATTAAAAAAAAAGTTAAACCCATTAGAAAATAAAAATTTTACAAGCCTTTATTTTTTAATAATTTCAAGTCAATAACCTATATTTATAATTTCCTACAAATAAAAAAAGTTCTACAAAGTTTTTGTCAAAGGCCAGTTTTTTTTCTACAAGAAAACTAATTTGACAACAATTCTCGACCTGCCACGCCACCGCCAAGGCTATACAAATTTATAAAAAAGAAACCTCATTAACTATATAACCCTAGAGTTCAAAATTTACATAAGACTCTTTGCCATAAAGTTATACTACCTTATTTCCTTTAACACAAAAAAAAAATCCTCTAATTATTAATTCCATCGCCAACGATGACGAAATTCCGTCGTCTGTCATAAATTGCAAAAGTTTTTCAATTTATTCTCAAAAAAAAAAAAAACACCAAAGCAACAACACACAATCGACAACCTAAGGGCTTTTCGGTTCGTATACATAATATACACAGATCGTTTTAAATTCCCTCAAAATAGTGCTGCATCCAAATAATACAAGTTCTGTATAAAATGTACAGCAGCTATACCTACCTAGCATTATGGGGGATTCGAGTCTATGTACTCCATAAAATCTCTCCTGTGCCGATATTATTAAATCTGAACGCAGCTGTTACCCATGAAATCCTGAAATATATGGAATGAAAAAAATAAACAATAACAACACTCAGCCAAAAGGGGAGAAGAGAAATCGAGGTAGTTATAACTAGACAATTCAAAGCGTAACCTTAACATTCATTCGTTAACCACTGCCAGGCTTTATAGCACGAAGAAGGCTAACAAATTGCAGACATTGCCGCTGTAATCTGATGGGAAATATGAATGAAATTCCACAAACACCCTTAACTCAACCCCCGCATATTTAGATAAAATCCCTTCTATATTTCCCTACGAATTCACTTTGTTTAGGTTTCGCAACTTTGTTCTAAATGGCGGCACGCAAATCCTCATTCAAATGTTCTCTATGCAACAATCCGCGGATTTTGCAATAACAAAGGACACTCTTCCAGTTTCAGGGAATGATTCTGGTGTGCTCCTGGATCCTAGTGCAACTGTGAACTCAGATCTACCAGACAACCAGACGACTTTGTCTCTATAACTACTTATGTGTGTAGATATAGCATAGCAGCACTATACAATTATTCGAGGACGAACGACGACGAGACAAGTGCGAGACGAGACACACCCATTCCACCTTATACCCCCGCAATTCGACAGGGATTATTTGTTTCAATTGGAGGAAAATATTACAAGGACAGCAGAAGGATGCCCGGCTTGGGAATTATTCGCTTTCAATGGATCCTCATACAAATACACACAATCTCCAAAGTGATGGATGTACTGTACACTGAACATCAGCACAGCTTGTACACGTACAGAGTTACAAATAATGTGGAAAAAAAAGTTGCAGACGAAAAGCGCGGCATAAAATAGTTCACTGATTAGTTTTCACTGGATGAGGATATTCATTGTTGTTGTGGTCCTCGTCCTGCCACAAAGTTATAGATAAAGTAGATAGAAGGATACATATAATATATTTTTGAGAATGTATGTAGGTATGTGTGTGTTGTAAAATAATGACAAAATTGCATGTTGGATATTTTTAATTACTTCGCCAAGTAAATTGGAATCATTCTATTAACGCTGAATTAATAAAAAAAAAAGGACGAATGACTGTTCTCTGTAGCTAGGGCAAATATAATAAGGACAATTTTTAATAAGGTTTCTTTGAAACTATAATTAGGTATTTTATCTTTTTTTTTTTAAATTGTGGTAACATACGTGCAGTGCATGTATTACAATTAAGTAATTAAAGTAATTATGCCTTTTGGTCAAAATGTTTGCCATTCCGTAGTGCACCAACATAATCCTAAACTTTTTCCGCAAGAATTTTATCAGCGGATGAAAAAATTCACGATAAGGCTGATTTGTCAAAAGAAAACCAAGAATTTGAATCAGACTTAAAAAAAAAACAACTCAAAGTACATAAGAATTTAATTTGATAAATTCATTAAGCTAATTAAAAATTCGTCAATTACCTACCGAGGTTTTATAGTCCGGGAGCCGACCGTAAAAGTACCTACCTCATCGAGTCAATGGAAAATTTAGCCATTAACGAATAGTAAATGTCACGAAGTTTACAAAACTGCTGGTCGGACAGACATTTTCCGGGCCTTTTGGCGGAAAAATGGTCACTTCCGGTTGCATTTTTGGGTGTTAGGTTATACCATAGAGTCAATGGAAAATTTAAGTAAAAGGTAAAAGAGATTTGATCGTAGATTTAAAATCATTTGGTCGGACAGTTAAAATCCGGGCCATACCCTCTGTCCGACCAACTCAAAAAACGGTATTTTTGGTGTCGGCCTACCTCATCGAGTCAATGGACAAATGGGGTATCAAATGAAAGCTTAGACTGTCTACATTAAGAATCTACTGGTCGGACAAACTTATGATGGGCCAAACATGCGTCCGACCACTCTTTAAAACAAAATTTGTTATAAATTTCTTTAATATTTTTTAACTAAATATCAACATTTTTTAAGCCAAATTTAAATAAAATTAGTACCAAATGAAAGTTTTAACTGTAAACTAAATGAAAAAAATAACTGCAGTGCAAAAAACCCCACTTAAATTGATCATCAAAGTTTTTGATCATTTATTTTATAGAAAAATAAGATTTTTGTATATAAATACAAAAATCATACTTAAGAATTTAAAAAACATGTTTTTATACCAACAAATGACAGCAGGTACTTATAAAAATTATAGTTTATTGGTTGTAATAGTAATTATAAGAATTTTATTTTATAGTACAGTAACTTTGTCGTCTCATAGGAGGAAGACCCTGCGTCAAATCCGGTAGTTCTGATTTTTTTCTGAGTTGTTTATGATGTTGGCCTAATGAAGAAACCAATTTTTCGACCTCGAGCGCCGAACGCATCATGGTCAAAAATCGAAAAAACTGCGAAATTTTCGCGTTTTTTATAGTTATTGGCGATTTTAACCCTAAAGGACTAGTTTTCGATTTAAACTTTGCTATTACGATTTCAAACTCACTAAATTTTCTTTAATTTGAGCTATGAATCGTGTCTGTAGACCCAACAGTTCCCAAAATACAGCTTCTCAAAAATTAGCAATAACATCTTAATAACAACAAGTAACAAAAAACAGAATTAAAACAAATTTAGGGTCTTTGGCATAAGATGCATCAAACTTCTAAGGCTTGTAGACTGGGTCAAAAGAAGAAAAAAATTGTATGGGAGGGAGTGCCTATCTCTCCCCGTTTCGATGGAAGGGGCAATTTTATACAAAAAAATTGAAATATAAAAATCACCATACATAAGTAATGGCACAACCTACAAAAAAATCCTATAGCTTTCCTTAATGCCAGAAATCTATTCTTGTATTTTCTTTTTAAATAAAGTTGTTTTAATCAATAGTTTTGTAGAAATTTATTTTTTAACACAAAATTAAAAACGAAACAAAAAAAGGCATTTGTTTTTAAATTTTTTTTCCAAAATTTACGTTACTAAGCAATATTTTTGAGTTTAATATTCAATTCTCCTATCAATTTATAGTCAAACACCGAAAACCAGATGCCTGTATGTCTTTTAGTTTTGAAAAAAAAGCAAAAATAACAAAATCTACTTTGATAAATACAGTCGAGTAGCCTTGCCGCCTTAAAAAGGACAGCCTTGCGTTAAATTCGTTAGTTCTAATTTTTCGCTGAGTTGTTTATGATGTTGGCCTAGTAAAGTATCCAAGTTTTTGACCTCGAGCGCCAAAGACAACATTGTAATAAACCGAAAAAACCCCAAATTTTCGCGTTTTTTTTTCAGTTATTGGCACTTTTAATCCTAAACGACCAGTTTTTGATTTTATCTTCATTCTACAATTTAAAATTGCTGATATTTCATTCCATTTGAGCCCAAAAACGTCTCTGTAAACCCAATAGTTTCTAAAATACAGCTTTTTAAAGGAACAACACAAATAATATTTTATTTAATTTTTTTTCCAAGTGTTTAATTTTAATTATAATGTTTTTTTTTTAACTTTCAACAATATTATTTGTGTTGTTCCTTTAAAAAGCTGTATTTTAGAAACTATTGGGTTTACAGAGACGTTTTTGGGCTCAAATGGAATGAAATATCAGCAATTTTAAATTGTAGAATGAAGATAAAATCAAAAACTGGTCGTTTAGGATTAAAAGTGCCAATAACTGAAAAAAAAACGCGAAAATTTGGGGTTTTTTCGGTTTATTACAATGTTGTCTTTGGCGCTCGAGGTCAAAAACTTGGATACTTTACTAGGCCAACATCATAAACAACTCAGCGAAAAATTAGAACTAACGAATTTAACGCAAGGCTGTCCTTTTTAAGGCGGCAAGGCTACTCGACTGTATTTATCAAAGTAGATTTTGTTATTTTTGCTTTTTTTTCAAAACTAAAAGACATACAGGCATCTGGTTTTCGGTGTTTGACTATAAATTGATAGGAGAATTGAATATTAAACTCAAAAATATTGCTTAGTAACGTAAATTTTGGAAAAAAAATTTAAAAACAAATGCCTTTTTTTGTTTCGTTTTTAATTTTGTGTTAAAAAATAAATTTCTACAAAACTATTGATTAAAACAACTTTATTTAAAAAGAAAATACAAGAATAGATTTCTGGCATTAAGGAAAGCTATAGGATTTTTTTGTAGGTTGTGCCATTACTTATGTATGGTGATTTTTATATTTCAATTTTTTTGTATAAAATTGCCCCTTCCATCGAAACGGGGAGAGATAGGCACTCCCTCCCATACAATTTTTTTCTTCTTTTGACCCAGTCTACAAGCCTTAGAAGTTTGATGCATCTTATGCCAAAGACCCTAAATTTGTTTTAATTCTGTTTTTTGTTACTTGTTGTTATTAAGATGTTATTGCTAATTTTTGAGAAGCTGTATTTTGGGAACTGTTGGGTCTACAGACACGATTCATAGCTCAAATTAAAGAAAATTTAGTGAGTTTGAAATCGTAATAGCAAAGTTTAAATCGAAAACTAGTCCTTTAGGGTTAAAATCGCCAATAACTATAAAAAACGCGAAAATTTCGCAGTTTTTTCGATTTTTGACCATGATGCGTTCGGCGCTCGAGGTCGAAAAATTGGTTTCTTCATTAGGCCAACATCATAAACAACTCAGAAAAAAATCAGAACTACCGGATTTGACGCAGGGTCTTCCTCCTATGAGACGACAAAGTTACTGTACTATAAAATAAAATTCTTATAATTACTATTACAACCAATAAACTATAATTTTTATAAGTACCTGCTGTCATTTGTTGGTATAAAAACATGTTTTTTAAATTCTTAAGTATGATTTTTGTATTTATATACAAAAATCTTATTTTTCTATAAAATAAATGATCAAAAACTTTGATGATCAATTTAAGTGGGGTTTTTTGCACTGCAGTTATTTTTTTCATTTAGTTTACAGTTAAAACTTTCATTTGGTACTAATTTTATTTAAATTTGGCTTAAAAAATGTTGATATTTAGTTAAAAAATATTAAAGAAATTTATAACAAATTTTGTTTTAAAGAGTGGTCGGACGCATGTTTGGCCCATCATAAGTTTGTCCGACCAGTAGATTCTTAATGTAGACAGTCTAAGCTTTCATTTGATACCCCATTTGTCCATTGACTCGATGAGGTAGGCCGACACCAAAAATACCGTTTTTTGAGTTGGTCGGACAGAGGGTATGGCCCGGATTTTAACTGTCCGACCAAATGATTTTAAATCTACGATCAAATCTCTTTTACCTTTTACTTAAATTTTCCATTGACTCTATGGTATAACCTAACACCCAAAAATGCAACCGGAAGTGACCATTTTTCCGCCAAAAGGCCCGGAAAATGTCTGTCCGACCAGCAGTTTTGTAAACTTCGTGACATTTACTATTCGTTAATGGCTAAATTTTCCATTGACTCGATGAGGTAGGTACTTTTACGGTCGCCTCCCATACTATTAATTTCATCCAGATTTTCGTGCAAAAATACAAAAAGTTTTCGAGTTTATATGGCAATGATGTACCTCCAATATTTCCCATATTTCAATTCAAAGGAAATTTTTTACAATAGAGTTACCTCGTTTACATGCAAAGTTAATTCGAGAATATAGGGTTATTCATTCATGCAACGCAACGTCGCAAAAGTACTCGTAAACGTGGTAAACTGCGTAAACCTGTCAAATGTCTATACAAATTTACAAATTGTTCGCAGTTTACAACGTTAGCAACAACTTTACATCATTACATGAATACCCATTATATGTAAATATATTATAATACGCCTCGACCCTTTTGTTCACCTCCCTTGAATTGAAATGGCGTGCGTTTCAACTCGATTGTGCTCGCTCAGTGCAGTTGCAGTGGAGTGGAGTTGAAATCTTTGCTATTCCAATTTTCAAATTCCAACACGATCCCCTGGCCATCCATATTATAAAATATTTGGAGATAATGTAGATTCAGACACACTGCAATGAAGAATGAACTGACTTGAATTGAAACTAGAATATCAACACATAATCACATTATTATGTATAAACAAAATCTATTCTGTTTATACCCATATACCGCTTCGTTGTGATCGTTTTTTCTTTCATCAATCATTATAGTGTACACAATATTTCAGTTTCAATTGCTGAATTATTCACTAAAAAAGTAAAAACCAACCAATTTCCAGAAGTAACAAACATTTTTTTTTTCAATGAATTTAAAATATCAACAAACCTTTTCGTTCCATTCCGTGTGGGTGGATGATGGAATGGAACTTGCACTAGCTTCATTCCATTTTTCCAATAAAACTACATCAGCTGTCTCTCTTTGTCACACTCAATCGAAGACCTCTTTCATCTATCCATCTTTTTTCATGCACTTGTAAACAACTTCATTTACTGGAATTAAATCGCACTTGTGTGGTGAGTTATGTACGAATAAGAGATAGTTGAGAAATACATCAACAAAATGTGCCAGAGGGAGATAGGATTTACATTTTACATACGTTTTTTTTTTCTTTCCATTTCATTTAGTGATCGCCGCGATGTTGCCTTCGATTGACGCCGCTGTTTAGTTGTGTGGTTGTGGATACAAAAGAAAAAAAATTTAGAAAAAAATCCCATACAGGAATTCAAATTCACTGCTGTTTTGAGTTGTCGTCGGTCTACTTTTTGTCAATATTGTTTTGGTGATCTACTTGTAATAAATTTATATTAAAAAAATTATAAAATACTATTAAAAGTGTTTTGAAAACCATGAAAGCAATCTCTTCAAATCTTTCATATTTTAAAGATTTTTCCTCTAAAATTCTTCCATCAGTCCCATCTACCGTTTCTAAAATAAATTTATCTCTTCTTTGTGGCCCTTGTGGTTGATTTTCGTTTGGGACTTTGGGTTGGTTTGGTTGATTGTTGCTGGTGTCTTTTTTTCTTTTTCTTGTGTAAAATAATGTCCGTCAGACAACGGTTGTGAAGTACATAAAGGTATTTACACATTGTGCCTGCCTATAAATTTTATTTTAGGAAAGAAACAACAATAAGGCAACGGCGCTGCTGATCGTCACCGCCGTCGTTGTGTCGGTCCGTTTGGCTTAAATGTTTTTTTTTTATTTGTTTTATGGGAAATGGGATGCGTGTGTGAACTGTGTAGTGGAGTTGAATCATTTTTGCTTATTTAGCGATAAAATATTATTTTTAATTGAGCACATGGAGTTGAGAATAGGGTTTCTATTTTCATTAAAATAAATGATGATAGGGTATTGTTTTGTTTATTTGTGAATTTATAAAGTTCATTGATTTTTGTTGTTATTGTTGTATATCTTGCAAGAAGCTAGATCAGTAGAATTTGTCTTTTGGTTTGTTATTTTTACCTTTATGCATTAAAGATGTTGCCAGGCTTAAAAGAATTATGTAGGTAATTATTCGGGAATATCGTTTCGAATGCACTATCAAGAGATGAGATAGACTATCCTTGCGTTCGAAGAACTATGAGATAGGGCTATCCATCTGTCCGGGCGACTTTCCAAAACAGTAACCCACGTTGAAATGAAACTTGATTTTTTTTTTTTACAGGTTTGGGGTGATCTTATTTCCTTTTCCTCCAATTGAGGAAACCCAGGAAAATTGAATGGCTCAACTTTCCCTTTACTGCACTCTGCAGCACGAATTTTAACACGCGTTTTTTTTTTTATTTGATAGATATGCGCGAATAAATTTTATTGAGGGCAATTTTAGGGCGAAGAAAAATGTTTTTTTTCTATTTTTAATTAATTTTCAAAGTTTAACTTTTTCACATAAAGAACACACAATAATGGCTCTGTTCCACATGTTTTTTCTTATTTTGCATATGTCCAACCTCGAACCCACCCCAATTCCTATAGCGTGCCCAAGCAAGGGCAGTATGCCCCCCTTACATACCTCTTTATTTTTGCATTGTAGGTACTATCCATTAAAAAAAACTTGACGGTAGTCGGGTACAGTGATTTAAAAAAAAATTGGGTTAAATCCGAAAAAGGAAACATTTTTTTTATGACTTAACGGTGTTTCATCGCCCTATTATTTTAAACCTGTTCTATTGAGACCCCCACCTAACTGTACAAAAAAAATCAAAAAAATACGCCTGCTGCGGTAATGGAAAGTCGCCCCTAAAAATGTTTGAATTTTTCGTTTTATGATTTTGGTTGATTAGCTCCATTTAGTTAGAACATTTGAAAGTCATGGTACATAATGTTAACAACTGTCAACAAACTGGCGCTTAAACATTTTTTTAACTAGTATCATAATAAACTTATTTTTTTATTAAAATTCAGCTGAACACAAAAAAGTAACAGTTCTTGTAAACATGTAAGCAAACATAACATTTTCACATTTATAATTGTAAAAGTGACATTTCGAGTTAGTATATATTTGGCGCGTTTTTCTCGCTCTAAAGGTGAGCAAGCGAATGCAAAATTCTTTTTTCCTCAGAGTTTTGACAGCAAAACTGAGAAATTTTCCTGAGGAATACTGTTCATATAATTGAGATTGCTGAGATCTCCGAGATTTCATTTTCCTGAACACGCCTAATACACACATACCTATGTAGGTACTAAAAAGTTAAAACAGGCATTTGATAATTTTAACTTTAATAAAATGTTAAAAAGATAGCACAATAGCAACTGGTTTATAATTTGGAAAATTCTGTTTTTAGCCTAGCATCATACAAATAATGATTTGGTAAGAGCCGGATTAAGTGATTTAGAGAACCCTAGGTAATGCAAGTCTGATAGCCTCTCCCGCTGTCTCACTGGAACTAATTGTATTATCATTAATTTAAATTCGTGCAAAAGCCAGAACACTCCATAATTATATCACAAATTTAAGGAAAGTAATAATCCCATTATGAATTTAAAATCGAAATCAGTAAAAGAAAAATACTTCAAAAGCTTTTCTGGGTTATCATTAAAGTCATCTTCACTCAAAACAAAATATTGCTTCCAATTTCTTTGACGATTTAACTTTGCCTCCCGCGATATTATCAAATTCCGCAAAAATTAAAATGAATTCAATTCAAATACGATAAACACATTTTTTTTTATTTTTAAACAAAAAGAAAATTACATTGTTCTCTCTATTGCCTTGTACATTCTATCGTACCACTCGTTATCTTCACAAACACACTGGCTTTCCCGCCAATTATTACATTATTATCTACAGCATCCAATTCCAGACCTTTACTATACATCCGTTCTATTTTTTACAATATTTTTTTCTATTCTTTGTTTTCTGCTAACAATATGCATAAAAAATTTATTCTGCAACATAAATGAGAAAAAAATATTAATAATAAGAAGTATTTTTATTTTTAATCAATCAATCTGCACTCTTTCTATGACGTCAGTCAGTCTCAAAAGCTATTTTTGCATTTCCATGAATTATGGTAGCAACTGCTAGGTATACATGTGGTTAAATCTTTAAGTAAAAAATGCGATAAGGATAAGTCAAACGCATTTCAATATCCACTTAAACAGCAATGCTTTTTAAATTAATGTAAGAAACAAATATTTAATTGTTAAATGTAGTTTATTTAAATTTAAATAAAATATTATCGTATAAATACAATAATATTGTTTGTTACATATTTAATATTTAAATGAATATATAAAACAAAAGACAAACCAATAACAAAATATTAAATTATAATTTAAATTTTATATTTAAATTTATACTAAAAATAAAATAAATTTAAAGTTTTATTAGATTAAACACCTACCTAAGTAAATTCTATTTTTCTATCAAATGAAATATACCTATATTTTTTTTATATCATTAACGTTTATCCATTTTGTGATAACCTACTATTAATAAATAAAAAAAATAATAAATAATTTCAACAGAAAGTTTAATAATAATACAAAAAGAATATAAATAATAATTCCGCAATTCTATGAAATTTATTAAAAATAAATTTTCTATAATGTCCGTAGGTTTTCGTTGTTCCTACATTGAATGTAAAAAAAAATAAATAAAATAATATTGATACGTGTTAACGGAAATCCAATAATAAAAAGTGAAATTAAAAAAAAAAAATACAAAGAATATAACTTGTGTTAATGTTACAAATAAAAAATAAATAAATTAAAAAAAATATCAACATACCTATCAATCCATTTTAAAATAATTATTTACAACAAAGAAAATAAAAAATACATAAATAAAAAGTGTGCGTGCGACAAAGTTTGCCTCGTGGAATAAAAAAAAAATAAATTAAATATTTTCGCAATAAATATGTTCCGACTGCTATTGATAGCAGTGTTGGTGGTTTTTACCGTCAATGTAACTTGTTCCTATGAGAATACATGGAGTTCCTACTACGAGCAACCCTGCTGTAATTTTAAAGGAGGTAATATTATATTATTAAATTGTGTATTTATTTTTTTTTTTAATTTATATTAATATGTAATAATTATTATTTTACATATGTATATTGGAAAAAAAAAACAATGTTATATGTATACATTATATTTCAATTACCATGGCAATAAAGAGATAACTAAAGTATTTTTAACGTACCTACCCTTAAAGCAGTTAAACCCTTTACATAGCAAACGTAGTATCTGTTGTTTTTGGGGTCTGTGGGATGTACGTACGTGTAGGACAATTTTCATCAGTAGGGTCAACTTAAAGCAGTTTTAAAAACAATTTAATTTGTTTTTCTTTAAAATATTAAATTCACAATTTGATTGTCTTATAAGAAAACTTTACGACAAAAACATTTCCACTTCAAACTTTAAATGGTATATAATTAGATAAAAATTGTTGTTAAAGAAAAAATTTATCGAGCCTCTTTTTATTTAAATAACACCTGGCAATGCCTTTGTTAATTTGTTGTAAATTTGTCGTAAAAGAAGAAGAAAAGAAATGTCGCGCTAACTATTTTTTGAATGACCCCTTACATTTCTTACTTGACAGTCAAGTTACAATTACTATCCTTCAAAAAGTAGTAAAATGAACTCAAAACAGAAATTGAATGTATATGTAAATAACAGTCATAAAATTTTCGTTCACTGCATGCTGCAATTCTTATTCATAGTTTCAATATTAGTTTTGATTAAAATATCAATTTGACACGATACCAATATACATAATACTTGCCCTATACATAAAGCAAGTAAAAGAAGTTTGAACTCAATTTTTTTTTTTTTTTAACTCAGCAATATTTTAAAATCTTAACAAAACATAAACCAACGTTAACTTTCCTTTTTGCTTATGCGACCTTAACCTACATTAATTTCAGACGACTTCTTATCAGGTTGAGGGACAAAAAAGAATAAAATAACCCACAATTATAATCAGCTAGCTGTACAAAAAATATGGCATCATTTTGGCATCGCGCAACTAATTTCGATAATTTTTTTTTGTAGATAAATTATTACATACAATCTTCAGAGTTTGAATATGGTTTCTAAGCAAATTCGATAAAAAAGGCTTCCGTTTAAAAAAAATATAAATATTTAATATAATTTCTTCCTAATGGTGATAGCAGATAAAAACATACAAAAAAATCAAAAGGGAATTATTCTAAAATTTAAATTAAGTTCTTAGTCATAAGTTGAACTTATAATGAATAATTACTTTTTTATAAATAAAAAACCACATAGGTACGAGTTCTTTTCAGATTCAAAAATTCAGAATTTAATTATCTTAAATAATTTTTCAAAGAGAACCAGTTTCAATTTTTTTTTGTGGTTTGATGTTTGTGAAGCACAGGATGTTTCAAAATAAAATATGCCTTTTGATGGAGGTTTTGTGTGAAAAAACTAACTCAAATCATATCAACATCAAAGTAGGTACTAAAAAAAGAATAAAATGGCAATAAAAAAAAATTTAATTGAATTTAAAAATTTTGTTTATAAACAAAGTATGAATTTTAATAGTGGAATAATTCGTAATAATTTTGCACTATTTATTTTTAGAAATGCTAAACGTGCTCTAGTTGTCATTTCAATTGTCAGTTAGGCTTCAGAATACTAAATTGTTAATTCGATAAATGTTGTAATTGACAGGTTTTTTTTTCTGAAACACCCTTTAACCAACAAGTGAGTTTTGTTTCGATTGGCACACCTCCACTTCATGCTGACTGCTGACTACAAAGAAATTACAAAAGGAACACCAAAAATAGGTGCTGCCACATCCAGATGGATGTTGAAGCTAAAAAAAAAAAGAAACAGAAAATAACAATCTATTACTGCACATTGACAAAAATAGTATCTACGAATTGTTTTTTTTTTTTTTTTTGGAGAAATGTTGAACATGTGTGTAGAAAGAGATACGAGAAAAAGATGTTATAGATGGCTTAGTGGTGACACATCTCGTGCAGGCTTGTTTGCGATTGAAATTTATGTGACATTTGAAATAGGAATTATACAGTGAATGGCTTAGATTGATTGGATAGAAAAAAAATATAGGAAGGTATAAATAATTAATTCTGAAAACAATAAAATATTGCATGAAAAAATGTATAAAAGTCTGTAAATAACAAATTATAAAGAATTAATTTGAATACATATTTAAATTAGATAATCAGACATGGGATATGAATTTTTTTATATACCTAGGTAAGGTAGGTTTATTATGCTTTATTAAATGAAATAATAATTATGCTAATCATTAAATGATTGGTTCATAACAGAGATAAAATTATGCCTACGATTTGTTGCATCCGATTATTGTGAGGTTTACTGTATTGAATATTAAGGCTAGAAAAATGTGATTGTTTTTTTTTTTTTTTTATAAAATTAATGTTTATCATCTACATTAATTTTATAAAATAAAATAAAATAAAATAAAATAAAATAAAATAAAATAAAATAAAATAAAATAAAATAAAATAAAATAAAATAAAATAAAATAAAATAAAATAAAATAAAATAAAATAAAATAAAATAAAATAAAATAAAATAAAATAAAATAAAATAAAATAAAATAAAATAAAATAAAATAAAATAAAATAAAATAAAATAAAATAAAATAAAATAAAATAAAATAAAATAAAATAAAATAAAATAAAATAAAATAAAATAAAATAAAATAAAATAAAATAAAATAAAATAAAATAAAATAAAATAAAATAAAATAAAATAAAATAAAATAAAATAAAATAAAATAAAATAAAATAAAATAAAATAAAATAAAATAAAATAAAATAAAATAAAATAAAATAAAATAAAATAAAATAAAATAAAATAAAATAAAATAAAATAAAATAAAATAAAATAAAATAAAATAAAATAAAATAAAATAAAATAAAATAAAATAAAATAAAATAAAATAAAATAAAATAAAATAAAATAAAATAAAATAAAATAAAATAAAATAAAATAAAATAAAATAAAATAAAATAAAATAAAATAAAATAAAATAAAATAAAATAAAATAAAATAAAATAAAATAAAATAAAATAAAATAAAATAAAATAAAATAAAATAAAATAAAATAAAATAAAATAAAATAAAATAAAATAAAATAAAATAAAATAAAATAAAATAAAATAAAATAAAATAAAATAAAATAAAATAAAATAAAATAAAATAAAATAAAATAAAATAAAATAAAATAAAATAAAATAAAAAAAAAATATAATAAAATAAAATAAGACCATAAAATAAAAAAATATAGTAGATAGAAGGTTCCAATTTCAATAATAAGCCCTACTTTAAAATTCTATTCTGAATCAATTACACAAAGTAAACAGAAGAAATAAAATTCTTAAATATACCTACATAATACATATGTATAGGTTCCTATAACCTTCAAATCCATTCGAAAGACCACTTAAATTTTTCCATTACAAAACAAAGCCATTTGCCGACCTTTTCAAATATTCACCGTAAAGAATCTTCTTAAACTTATCCCTTCTTGCTAGATATACATAGATAGACAGAGACATTGTTTCAAAATGCACAACATCACGAAACAGTTTAAAATTTGCAGTTTAAACGGATCTAGATATTCCATGACATGTGATCTAAAATTTAAGACATTCTCTCTTATAGACAACACTATCGACATCCAAAAAAAAAAAAGAAGCTAAACTCAACGGTGTCGAGAATAGCTTCTTTGCAAAAAAAAAAAAAAAAAAAAAAAACGTGGAAGGACGAAACAAATCGAAAATTCTAACATGAAAAAATGTCACGACACAAAACGTGTGTAAAGATATGTTTCATCATTGTCGTGGAATTTGGAAAAGCAAAAAAGGACATTTCATTCATTTTCGAAACAGTTTTTTGTCAAATACTATATTTGAAGATGGTATACCTATAATACACCTCTACATACCTACCTTAAAACGTACCTATAGGTAGAGATGTATATTGTCCTTGTTGCTCTTGTTGCAACCATCATGTTTGTCAATTTCATTTAACTACACTTCTCAATGTTTATGCATACCTATGTGAGTGTGTCTCTGCTTATTCTTGAATAATGTATTCCATTGAAAGCCCAGCAATATACAAAAAAAAACAAGACGAAAGGATATAAAATTTATGTAAACACGCCACCACTCGAATTTGAGACTTTATAGAAACAGAAACCCATTTCAAGCAAATAAGAGTAGGTACCTAGAAGGACATTATTCTTATGGGTAAATATATATAGATACCTATTCTATATGTTTCTTATCCTCATGGCCAAGGAGGAACACTAAAAAAGGACCAAATGTCGATTACGTCTTGTCATATACCTACATAGGTAGCAATACGAAAAGCAAACCAACAAAAAAAAAAAATAGAATGTCTCCAAAACAGAAAACGACATCAAATTGAAGAAAAAGCATAATACAAAATGGCTAAGAACGACAACTTACTATGATGATGAGGACAGGACGACTATCCTCCTGTATAGGAAAGGAGCATAGGTATGTTTCCGCAAACATTTAGCACTAGCACTTATAATTCAGACACAGTATAGCACTTTGAATTACGTGACTCGATTCCTTAAAGTTCAACACAAACTGAACAAAAAAAACAATGGTATAAAATACACGAAAGACACACGACATCAAACAGACTACACAACGGCACCAAGTCACGGTATCGATGATGTCTGTCCTTCGAGATCATCAGCAGAGATCTTTTTTGTTTTTTTTTTTTTTTCAAAAAAAAAGGTGCCTCCTAAAAATTCCACTGATGCGGATTGATATATACATACCTACGAAGTTACATATTTATATAAGGAAGAGCGAATTTTCACGTCATGGTTCTTTATAGCTAGCGTAGGTAGTATTCATTTTATTTCCTCCAAAGAGAATGAGCATTTTATTGCCACGATTCCTCCCAAAAAGATCTTCACCCAAGTTTCGACTTCCGTAAGTCCTTTTCTGGTGCTTGTGTTTCACATCAAAGCTACAACAAAAAAAATCCTCATCTTATAGGTATGTAAAGCAGGATACTTGATCCAAAATAATGTGCACTCACATTGGTGATAATCGGAAATTTAATTTGTCTATAAGTTCCTGCTTCTATATCCTGATGCCAAAAGGATATATTCTATTTCCAAAAAAAAAACTTTTGATACTTTTTTAGTTGAATTTAAGAACCTCAAAATTTATTCTAACTTTATTTTAAGTGTTTCCTGTTGTCTATTAATACCAAAGTCCATTTTTTTTTTTTTTTTTTTTTTTTTTTTGTTAAAGGACATGCAAGGAGTTTTAATTCTTGTGACTTAAGTCAGATAAAGGAAGGAATAGATATATGTACCTATACATATGTATATAGGAAGATAGAAAGACTTGTGTAGATAACCATTTAACGAAAATGTGTCATTCTGTACTTAAACAATGGAAAACACATTAGAAAAACACGACTCACACATTCAGAAAGACCATATAAGGATTAGATAGTTCTTAAAAGGCATATAAATTGTAGATGATGTCGGTTTATGGCAAAAGTGGTATTGAAAACCAATTATTTTTGATGTCTTTGTTTTTCACCTGTCCAGTCCTTGGGCTGAGATATATATTTTTTTTTTTTTTTAATTTTCAGAAGGATAATGGAATAGAAGAGAAAATAATAAAGCACATGGTATACCTGTACATAAAAGATCAAAAACTTGCCGATATTTACCAATGGTATAAATAATGACGATGAGTTTATTTGACAAAGAAAACCAATTAACAATTTGTATCAATGCCCATGGTAAAATGAGATTACAATCATTGGTAATAATATACAAAAATACAGTTCACAAAAATACACAAAGAAATTATTTGAGATAAAGTACCTACATATAATGAAAATAAATGATATTCACTGTAAGACCCCTAAATTAGAATATTGTCGTGAATTTGTCGTAAATTGTAGAATTTTTTTTTCGCTTTCAAAAAATCTTTAAAATGAATCCGGCATTACAAATACAGCTTTGATGATTGGCTACATGTTTTTCCTACAAGATTTTTTGATGTGAAATTTGTTTGAACAATTGCCGATCGACGTCCTTAAATAAATTGTGTCAAAAAATAATATTTTGTCGCGCCATTTTTCGTCAAAAAAAATTACCTAATTATGACAAAATACCCCAAATTTGCGTGACTATTGTATTTAGCATCATCAATTAATTAATTAATTACTCTCTATGCAGTAAGATCAGTTAAATCAATATTTCGCCAAATTTTCTACGAAATTTTTGAACTGTCCTCGCCAAACTTTCATGTATGTATTTTTAAAAATATTGGAAAAAATGAAAACACGTTGTTCTGTAATGTAACTAATGCTTTATTATTAAGAACCCTAAACTGACAGCTGTCAAATTGTTTTTTTTTTTGTTATGGTTGGCAACACTTTATTATATACAAATGGCGTTCAATTCAAATCATGTGTTAATTTTTCGACACGATTTATTTGCAACAAAAACGCATTAATTGTCAAATATTTCTACAAAAATTTGTACCCGTAATTTTAAACCTTGAAGGCAATTTTTCGATGGAAACGGGTCGTTTTTCTGTAAATGAATTTAAAATTCTGTATGAACAAAATTCTGTTTTCCATTATTCTGTAAATCTATTATTCAATATTCCAAAATTTTGTAAATTCATAATTCTGTATTTAAAAATTCTGTAAATCCATATATTCTACTTTTAAAATATTTTTTTGTTCACTCTTATTATCACGTTTAACTAGAACTAACTCAGAAGTGTGTTATTAAGGTTTGTAATTTCAATACAACATCGTAAATTAAAGAAGCCAATTCTTCGGTATAGCTCAGTTAGAAGTGGCACTTTTTTTTCATTATAAAAACAATTTTTTTCTTTTGTCATTTACAGAATTATTTTGAAATACAGAATTTTGGCATACAGAATTTTGAAATACAAAATTTTGAATTTTTAGAATTTTGAAAAACAGAATTTTGGAATACAGAATTTTGGAAACCAAATTTTTACATTTTTTACAGAATAATGACCCCAACCCGATTTCGATTATTAATACGTTCTTCGATTTTTCGCAACAATTTGAGCCCAGAACCATCTCCAATAAAATATAACCATGCGTATTTGTACAAATTTAGCAACTATATTCTTAAAATAATTCAAAAGGTAAAAGTTAATTTGTTTAAAATCTTCAAACTTGAAAAATTATTTACCCTTTTATTTACTTTGAAATTTTGACAAAAAGTTGCTTTCGAATAAAAGTCTTTTAATATACTTTTTGAAAAAGAAAAAAGAAAGAAAAACAACAACGACATCTGTTGGATATAAAAACAACACACACTTTTCTGAGATTTCGGAAGAATAAGAATCCCTATTTTTTAATTCAAAATACTGAGGAAAATATTTTTTAAATCCGCTTGCACAGAACTTAAGTATGTACATTGTGCATGTATAGGGTAAAATTAGGGAAAACAAAACTTGCTTTTAATTTTAAAAATTCTTTTTATGTTTTATCGCTTATTTTTTCCTTAATTCAGCCATTTATAGGGCGAACCAAAAATACCATCAGATTTCAAATATTTTCTTTTATTTTTGAGAAGTCTTTGAGGATATTTAAAAAATATATTTATAGGGTGATATAGGAAAAAAAAAATAGTATTCGATTTTAAAAATTCTTTATCAGCTGGATGAACAAGATATCTCTGCATTTTTAAGATTTTCAATTGTCAAAGTACGGAAATAAAATAAGAAAAGGGTCAGACTCACTTATCTCACATTCAAGTTTTCGTATTTTAGCAAAGTCGGATTGAAATATATTAAAAAAAGGATAATAATTGTTTTTTTTTTCACAGCAGTGGATTCAATTTATTTCGGGAGTTCTTTTCACTCTCTAAACTAAATTCTGGAGTTTTTTTTACCCACGAAAGGAAAATTGATCGAAAAATAATTTATGGGCGCATCATTAGGATAATGAAATACAACCACATAGCATTGATTGGGCATTGAATTTTTAAAATGTAAAAGTTATGAATTGGAGCAATACGAGGTCGATTCTAATAGAAAGTCTTTTTTAATAGTCTGTCGGGTGAATTGAAAAAAAAAATTTAAATTTTTATTAAAAAAGATAAAATATCAGATTTTTCTGTTACTAACAGCATTAGAACTGTTGAAATGCCAGACTGTCATTTTCTTACGCTTTTAACTTGAAGTTGCTGTTCAGCTAAATTCTTATCCTATACTTAACTATACATGATATTAGTATAATTGTGAAAAAATCTAAGCCATTATTATTATTATTATTATTATTATTATTATTATTATTATTATTATTATTATTATTATTATTATTATTATTATTATTATTATTATTATTATTATTATTATTATTATTATTATTATTATTATTATTATTATTATTATTATTATTTTTCTTTATTTTCAAAATAAAATTACAAAATAAGCCAATATTTGTATACTTTTTCACTAATTTTTCAGAAATTTTCCATCATCGTAAAGTTTCAGTTTTTTTAAACCTCTAATAGTTATATCCATAAAACATCTCCAGATGAACACTCAAAAATCTTTGTTTGATTAAAAAAAAAATGAACAAATATCAAATATCACTCTTCTTTAACCACTTTGTTGCAAACACAACTTAATTATTGTCATCAGTTTTCCAGATCAGTCATTTAAATGTATTTGTCTTTTATTTCCCTTCCCTGTCAATATTGTTCTAAAATGCAGAAATTAACTTTATCCGTTTTGCAAAAAAAAAAAAAAAAAAAAAAAAAAAATCTGTTACAGTATATTAAACAAATCAATCTACGTTTATACACAAAACAACAGCAATATTCAATTATCCTTTTGGCAAATATTTATTCCAAATAGCAGCATATGTCCTGTTTCACATAAATATCAGACATCAACATCCATACAATAGCATATCAAGAATACAAAGCCTACACATAAGTTAGATATAGTATATAGTATATAGTGTATTTGAACGTACGGTAAAAATCATTTCAAATCCTTGATGATATCCTATATTTTTTATTTACGTACAGACATAGGTATGTACATTTATTTATTCCAATTCATAAGAGCCATCCATGAATCGATGATAATGTCAATGATGATGATGATGATGATGGGGTCCACCAATAATACCCATCACCACACGTATAACAGCATCAACATCATCGCCATCGCTATCACCCTTACCAACCCCAATATGAAAAAGACAAAACAGGACACTTCACACAAAATGTTTATAACGTGCACATTCATTTAATGCGTTCCCATGTCCTATTATAACACAAGGACATGATTGGAACCACTTAACCGAAGTTCTCCGCCCCTTCGATGTTGAACACGTTCACCTCCGTCCTTGGTCCTTAGTATATCCATGTCCAATGACGGTCCTTTGGTGTTGGGCGGCTGATGCTTCAACTTCGAGGCTAGGCATATACAGAGGACATCCTTTATTTCCAGAGACATTTGTTGTGTTGTCCTTATTTTTTTTTTTGTTGATGCTGTTCTTGAAGGACCACGCCGGGTAGGAGGTAGTAAGTGTATCCTTGTCTCAAAGTTAAACCAAATAAAATCATTAATAGTAATAGGAATATAACACAATATCGATATTTAGGATAATGTCTAAATAAAAGGAAGTCTTCCATTTTTATAGCAGACACAGAGAGAAGGGGAGACAAATTTTACTCAGTCCGAAATTTATATTTTTGAAGAACTGATGTTGTTGTTCTTTTTTTCTTTTGATCCTGATCCTGCCTGAACCTGCGGTGCTATCCTGTGTGAGTATACTTATATCGCGTGGGAAATCAATATCGAAATTGTGTGTCATGTAGTTGGATTGTTGTGATGTGAATTGGAGCGAAATAAAGTGGATTCCATGTCGAAATCTGGGAGAGTAGGAGTTGGAGAGAAGGAGATCAAAATGGGTCGCTGGGACAAACACTTTGGTTTATGTGCTTTTTGTGTATAGATCCTGGTTTGTTGTCTATGCATACATATACATATACATAGGCAGACCATTATTGAAAGTGTTCGATTGTTTGGTGTATGGTACATCGGTTGGGGCTTCGGTTGAGCCCCTATAGGTATGCTACAGCCATTTGATATTCTGGAGTTGGAAAATTTAACAAAGAGACAAAAACACAAAAACCGTTCGAACAATGCTTTTATAGGATTTTCTTTTGTCAGTTTTTTTTTTTTTTTTTTCTTTCTGTTTTTGTGTTGTTGACCATGTTGTGGAACTGCAAATGGTTTGTATTTTCCCTTTTGTGAATTATTCCAACTGAGGAGGCGATCAATTCTGTTTGACTTGACATAGTCAAGTAATGCACTTTATGTTTGGACGTAGCTAAATATAAAGATATACATATGTATGTATATATAGAGACGAAAATGTTCTGTGATTTTGGTTTTGTATTTCGAAGAAAAGTGGTGAGAGAATTAAAATATCATGTTTAAGTGGAATTTTTCTTGAGGATTTCCAAAAAAAAAAAAAAATCACTTAAAAAAAATATTTTTAGATTTTTCTTGATGTTCATATAAATTGGGGTGAGATACAGTTTCTTATTGAAGTTTTTTTATTTAATGCTTTTGAGTTTTCTTTAAAACATTTAACATTTGGTTTAACATTGAAAATTTGATGGTGGTAGCAAAAATTAAAGAAATGAACAAATAAAAAAATGGGTCTCGCAATTATTTCTGTCCGTCTGTCTGTCTGATCGGTTACAGCACAAATGGTTATATATATTGTCGGTGTGCTGTAAAAAGAGCTCAACTCCACTTTTTTGTGAAATGAACTTAATGATGTAAAAATGTCCCAAAAGTCATTGTCTATGCCGTGTAAAAAAATTCCATGTCTATTTAAAGTAGTTTTGTAGTCAAAACATATCATTCCAAGTCCAAAACACCCAAATGTGTGGAGCAAAAAAGACCCAAATGAACCTGGGTCTTTCTTACACAAATCTTTTCTCTATTTTTTCTATTTTTGCTGCAAAAAAAGCTCAAGTCCTCAAATTCAAAGAAAATAAACTCTGCAAAAAAAAAAACTATTTCAATAGCCTACTTAGAAATATTGTTATAGATTTCCCAACATCATTGTTATGATTCGCTTTGAATTTACGATCATTATTGAAAGTTGTTAATGTGAAAAGGTTGAGCAAAAATGAATTCCTCAAGCCGAAGTGCTGTTCTTCTACAGCTTGCATTAAAAAAAGGTAATCATTTTGTTTCAGTATAGCTAGTACCAAAAATGTTTTTAACTTTATGCCAAAATACATTTAGGACATTCCAATAAAAATATCGATTTAAATTTGTGCAATCCCAGTACATCAACAGCTTCAAAAGCAAATTCTACGGAATCCAATGGTACTTCCTGACTTTTACTAATCATTTGATGATGTAGATCTTAAATTTGAGTTTGTACTTTACGTTTAGATATTCAAGAATCAATTGCTGGATGCAGTAAACAAAACATTGAAAAAGAATGGGATGAATCAAGCATTGACCAAGATTTTTCAGGCAATGACGACGATGACCTGGATTATATTCCTGAAAGATTTACTTAATCTTTGTAAGTCAGGAGCCATCCCGGACGAGTTTCATCACTGGTACAAAAGCTTGAAAACAAGCAAAACCACCAGAAATAAGGCCCCAGAACCCGATATAAATGATGATTCTGATGAATCAGATCAAGATTACTAAATTTAATACAAACATCACGAACAAAACATTTCATAAAAAAAAACCCATGTCCATAAAAAAAATATTTTTTAATGCAAAAAAAGCCCATATCCAAGATTCATTTCATTTTTGTATAAGCAAAAGTTGAATAAATTAAATTTAATAAAATGTTTTAGTTTCATCTTATTTACAAATGCTTTAACTAACATATTTTAATAAAGATTTTCAAATCGAAACTATACTTAATGATTTTTCCAGCGGCCATAAACTTTAAATCTTCAATAACTCAGAAACACAATTATGTGACTTGAGCTCTTTTTGCAGCATACTGACGATGTAGGTTTTTTTTTTTTTAAACTTGGCCCTACCTATCAATAGTCTTCCCCCGAATATTGGAAAAAATTTTAGGACCAAAAATAACTGTAGGTACCATACCTGCCCTTCAATTTTTTTTAGCAATTAGCCACAACTTTTGTAAAAAAATCCGAAAAATGGTTATAAACGACACCTCCCATAAAACCATTAACTATTTTTATAAACTGATTTTAATCATTCTTTTATGGAAAATGTTCTAAAAAATATTAAATAACCCCTGGTAATACTAACTTCACGTTCAACTTAGCTTTACCACTCCGCAAAAAAAAATAAAAAAAAAAATAAAAACGATTATGTCATTAGTTGTGAATTTGTGATGAAAGATTTTTCATTTTTCGTTCAACCGATTTTAATTAAATTTTTTATACAAAAACTTTAAATAAATTCAATTAATATTGCATATCAAAATTTTCAAAAAGTTAGTTTTTGGGCTTTAAAAAAATTTCAAAATTATTTTTCGATAATTCTATATTTCGCTAAAGGATTCAATTTTGATTAATTTTTTAACTTAGCAATAATAAATATGTACTAGAAATTAGCGTACCTACTCATTTTTTTTTCTTAAAAATTTGTAGATACGTGTATTTTCAACGATTTTTAGTTTTAACATTGAAAATGTTTATAGGGTCGTTTTGATAAAAGTATGGTGTTACCAAAATGAACAAAGATATAGAATGAACTCTAGCGTATAGAGGGAGAACGATTGAATTTTTGGTTGGTGTTACCAAAGAAACTACCAAAATGAATAAAATGAAGCAAAAAACACAAGTGATGAATTTCAGCCAGCGTACATAAATTTTGATCATCGCCAACGGACGAGATTCAGTGGAGGAATGTAAAATTCGAAAAATACTCGATTTGAGCCCACTTAGAAGCCTATAACTTTGGTTATAATTATTGGATGTTCAATATTAAGCTAGATAATTAAAGTTTAAATGACAGGCTACAAATCTGCATAAAATTTTTTGCAAAATCGTAAAAAATTTCATACTAGAAACTTGAAAAACTGTCTTTTTAGAACTATATTTCATCTCGGCAAAAGAAAAAAAAACAAACAAAATATGTATGTATGTAGGTACGTACCTACAAAGAAGATATTGATAGAAGGGAGAAGACGGTGGAGTGTGTGCAATAAAAAAAAAACACGTGGCAAACAAAATTGGCTTTGCATCGGGCACAAAAATGATATATGTACATATATTATGTTTATGTAGGTATGTATGTATGCATGTAGGTATGTACATGAACATTAATTGTAGTAGGTATTTTACAAATAATAAAATCGTAAAGGTTGGATTTGGTTGGTTTGTTTGGATTATAACTTCTGTTCTAATAATCGGATGTGGTTAAGGTCTTTAAATTAAGGTAAAATGTCAGTCTTTTAATCGATTGTTGAACCTAGAATATGCATAATTTGGGTAAAAACTTAACTAAGTTCTAAATCAATTTGGTTGTTTAACCTAGAATATGCATAGGTACCTACTTGAACCTCTTATATAAAATTATAACTTAAGTTCTAAGGACCAGATCATGAAGATTAAGGTCTTGGTTAGCTTCTAACTTCTACTCTAATAATCGGATGTTTGGGATTAAATTCTTAAAATAAGGTAAAATGTGACAAAAGTTGATGTTTTTCTAAATCAACTTAAAGAACCTAGAATATGCTAGACAACGTTTGGGTAAAAACTTTACTTACTTCTAAATCAATTTGATTGTTTAACCTAAAATATGCATAGGTACCTGCTTGAGCCTCTTATATAAAATTATAACTTAAGTTCTAAGGACCAGATGATCAAGGTTAAGGTCTTGGTTAGCTTCTAACTTCTACTCTAATAATCGGATGTTTGGGATTAAAGTCTTAAAATTAAGGTAAAATGTGAAAAAATTTGATTTTTTTCTAAATCAACCTACAGAACGTAGAATATACTAGACAAGGTTTGGGTAAATTACGCGACTCGATATTGTTAAATTGATTAAAAGATGAGTTCAAAATATTTCAAAATAAAATATTATAGAATAAAAACAATTACCAGTGAGGTTGGGCTTCGCATCAAATTCTTTGTAAATTTTGTCTCGATTTAAAAAAGGTTTGCCTGGACAGTAAATCAAATGTCTTGGCTTTATACAATATACGTAGTTCAATGATTTGAAATACTTGTAAATCAATTTGAAAAAAATTCAAAATCTTTTGATTTTCTCATCAACCGTCAAATTGATTAAATAACAAGCCAACTCGCGGGTTGATTCAACAACAACCAACTGAGTCGAGAACTAAGTTGAACCGTATATGATGTATACTTTAATCGATCTGTAATAATTCAGTTACCTTTCTGCAATGCTTAACTATGCAAAAATGTCAAATACCTAGATATACGTTAAGATAGATGGTATGTAACTTTAATTTCGTGTATAAGTGCTGTACCGGTGCGGATGAAAATGAGTATGATTGTGTAATTGCAAATTAAGCTACAATTAAGACTAAGATCTTATTAAAAAAAATTATACAACATTAATTTAACCGCCAACTGGGAAGTGACACTAAATATACAAATTGGTACTTCAGACTGTAGAATGGTTTCTAAGACAGTTTGTGAAGTTATAATGCAACAATAGTATACAAAATACAAATCACAAAGATTAGACATGTTTTTGTTTTATTGACGTAATACAAGTCATTTTCAATGTCCCCATAGTTACTCTATGAGTGAAATCTGTAAATTTTTTTTTCATAAATTAAAATTTGTTAAGTAAATCAGATGTTTTGCATGTATTGTTTTTCTTAAACATTTTTTTTTTTCAGTTTATAATTGTAGATTTCAAGCATATGTGCAACACGGTGCTATATTGTTAATTTTTACGTTCTCTCATAATACTACCTTAAATTAAACTACTTACAAAGTTTAAATTTTTTTTTGTAAATTCTAAAAGAACTTGTTTTGCACGTCACTTAAATATATTTGCCCTTAACCTAGAGCAAGTTGAAATACCTACAATTTATTTGTTACAATATAAAATTTATTAAATTAAAAAAATTATTTAAGTAATTTTCAATAATCTAAACAATATTTTCTATTTCTTTTCAGGTAAGCATCATGATAGGTATTACTATTACTCTCCAAAACCCAACTAAGAAGGAATTCTTTAAACAAAATACCTTTTGGTCTCAGGATAAGTACCTACTCTAATAAAAAAATATTTTTAATTTTAAATGTTTCAAAATCATAAATTTTCTATATTTTCAAACATAATTATGTATTATCAAACATAATTCCTTCCAGACTAATTTTTAAATACACATACAAAGTTCGAGTAATCTCTTAAGCAAAGCTTAGATCCTTTCAATGCTCATCCTTTCAGAATTATACCCACTCATATTAGGAAAATATACCTATATACCTATATATTCTAGAGGATGTTTCCTCAACACAAAAGAATATGATCTAAAATTATCCATTCATTGTAAATTCACTCAAACCTCCACACTTCATAAAAGTGCTTAACAAAGGATTTTAGAATAAAGGCGTATAGGTATACCATCTGTGTGAATAATGATCGAGTAAGTATGCGTGCAGTGAATTAAGAAGAGTTATATATGTATATGGGGTGATGGTAAGTCCTGATGAACAGTTCTATCATAATTCCATCAATATTGCAATTTGAATAGAAGCTTAAAAAAAAAAAAACAAAAAACTGACTAAATCACTTCCTGAACGACCATCTAACAGTAACTTGTTTATATCTATACATATGTAACTTTGTCCTGTTACACAAGTAAAAATACATATCATAAAACCATCTACCTACATAATGTGATGTTCGTAAGAACTTTCCAATATATGACGTGTTGCCGGTCGACGACGGTGGTGCGTCGTCGCACAGTGGCCCGTTTCGAATATTTTGGTTGCTAAAATCATAATTCTTAAACGAACGATTTTTTTTTATCGTAAAGGGAAATAATAAGCTGGTGAGTTGCAAAAAAATAGCTGTACAGGATGTTTCAGAATCTTCCGTTGAAAACAAAATTTTGACTTAACGCAATAGACATTATGGTCTTATTTATAATCGTTGTCTAACTTTAGACAACTGTCTAACTTTGGAAAATGTGTTCAAAAACCTTGTTTATTATTGTCTTATAGCTGCCTAACTTAGACTTAGACTTAGAGAGTAGATTGCCTTAACCGTGAATAATGTGATATTTATTTTTATTAGACAGTGTCTAAGTAGACTAAAATCTAATAAATACGCCTGATAGTTTGTAGTTCACTTAATAAAGGTCAAAAGTTTAGATTTAGAGCAACAGTAAAGCTTATTTGAGTGAAACAGTGGGGAAAAAAATATGAGCTAAATAGTGGAGAAAAAAGAAAATAAAAAATTTTTTAAATATATATTTTTTTTTTTTTTTAAGTTTATATTTTAATTTTTTGGCATAAAAGTGTGCATTAAAAAATATTTCATTGATAGGATTACAAGTCAAATAGTGAAAAAAAAAATCAAAAGATTGCAAGTAATATAATATGTATATTGAAAAAAAAAATAAACAAACCAAAAATATACACAGGGTTGTTTTGTTCATAAAGTAGTTTTTGAAAAAAATATTTTATTGTAAATTAAATTGTTGTAATAAATAATTTTGGAAAAAAATAATTTTTAAACTCAAAATTTTGAAAACAAAAATGGACTGACTTCTTCAAATCAAATCTCTCCAGCACAACTCTATACAAGTTAATGCAGCTGAATTTTTGGGATTATGTGAAGAAATATATATAAGGATTCCCATTAATTTGAACTGAATTTAAAGTTGAAAAAGTGGTGTTTCAAAAAAACATTAATATGTTATTAATATTTTAATAATAAACAAAACTTGCATTATAGACCAACCTGAAAAATGATTATTGTCACTCCTTTTGCATAAACGGGCCACTGTGCGTGCATCCCGTCGTCGGTTGGTTGGGTTGGTACTTTGCTTAGTTTTATTTGATGACAGTGTCATGTTGCCATCTTTTTTATGACCGGATACTTGAACATCATTTTGCCGTTATATAGAGTCATTTCGTCCTTCCGGACAATATATTGACAAGCAATGTTGCTTAGAAAAACCCTTACTGATGTGGACTGAAAGTTTCATTTTGGAAATTGCATATTAATATACAAAATGACGCAAGACACGACTTTAAAATGATTCCATCAATATTATCATCAGCAAAAAAGTTTCAATGTGAAACAGATTCATACATCCTATATAATTCCTAAAAAACATACAAAACTTACTACACTCAATATAGTGGACCACATATTTTCTAGATTTCCATTAAGGGTTCACTGAATTATATACAACACGATATGTATAGATAGGGACAGTGAAAAAGGACAGGACTGGACTTCACGATGAGCTAATAATAATCCAAAATGAACTTTGCAACAACTTGTCGGGCAAAAGTAAACGACCAACCTATATCTAGGTACACTATGCGACAGAGTCCTTGTTGAACAAAAACAAAAAAAAATGGACATCTGTGATAGCAAAGCTGATTTTGGTCAGCAAAAGCAGTTTGCAGCGGCAACAGCAGCAAGACCAGTCGTAGGACATGAATGTAGTTTAGGGTTCGCATCACTGCACCGGTGAGTTTTCATCTAGGAACGAAAACGCACCATGGATAATGTCATAAAGTTAAAATCCTTTTGATGGGCAACAGACCTCCATACATATACACACACACTGAATTTGTATATACAAAAACTGTGTTCATGATGTTAAGATAGGTCCTTTTTATGAAGTGATGTGACATGTGGGAAATGTTTTTTAACTTGTACATTTTGTTTTCATGACACATGGATGTACTCAAAAAAAATTAAAAAAAAAAAGGATAACAAAATTACTAATTAAATGTAATTTGCGGTTTTTTTTTCAACAGTAACTTTGTACGCCAGCAGAAGATTACTTTATCTAGATGCTAAGTTAAGTTTTTTTTATAAAACTTTTTTTTTTGTTCTCTCTTTATTTCTGAAGACCCAGAATGATGTGAAAAAAGGGAAGCAGGGGAATCAAAACTTTTATTATCACGTAAGCTGTATAGCTTTATAAATTTGGTGCACAAATATTTTCGACATTGTATATTCATATACACACATGTGAATGTATGTATGAATGAATAATTTGTAATTAGATTTGGAATTTATTTGTGAACTAGAAGGGAGGAATTTTTTTTGTTTTTTTGTCTTCAAGTGTGGCTCTTTCACTTTTTGTTTTGTTTTGAAAAGTTGAAAGGTATGTACCTAAACATAATTATATATATCTTATCTACCATGAACATATATGTATTTTGTATTTATACGACATCACACAGTTTCTGTGATTTAATTATTTTTAATTAATTTTCAAAAATATAAGGAATAAGTTTCAGCTTTCATTGCAAAATGATTTTTCTAAAATAAAAGGATTTTATTTCTTAAGAAGTAGGTAGTAGGCATATTTCGCAGGATAGCTATGAAAGGAAACGAAAATTTAATGTTTTTCAACAAAAAAAAAAATTTGACAAGTTTTTGTTTGCAAGTAAAAGGATAGAACAATATTTGAAAGGACTTAAAAAAAGTACCTACATTAAACAAATTTGAAAATTGTTGGAGCGGTTTAAAAAAAAATTAAATACACGACTGTGCGCACGAACTTACTCTTATGTGCGTACATAAGAGTATATGTACGTACATGGTACTTACACTTAAGACTAAAAAATGTTGTTTTTTAAAAAATTAAATTTTTATATATAAAATTTTGAAAATATTTTGAAGAAAAAAAAGTGGTACGCCATTTTTTAGTATTTATTAGTGTGTAATTTAAAAATTAATTTTGAAAATAATCATTAATCTATTTTCGAAATATCGCATTTTCAAAAAATAATAAATTCTTTTTTAAAAACCAAAATTTGTTTTTTTTTGAAAATTAGGATATACAATATTATTTAAATTTATTAGAAGCTAATAAATTTATATATTTATCGTCGAAAATCAAAAAAAAAAATGGGTATATGAGAAATACAGTGAAATCTCCCTTTGCGGACACTTCCCTTAGACGGATACCTCCCTTAGCCGGACACATTTTTATGTACGGAAATTGCTCCATATAAGTTTCATTGTTTTCAGTTTCTCTTGGACGGACACTCTCTTGGACGGACACGGACAGAAATTTCACGTATGAATGGCAAAATATTTTCTCTTAGACGGACACCAGAGCAGGATTGAACATGTCATCACGCTGATAATTTTGGCAACTGTTTTTTTTTTTTAAGTTGCAGTTTACAGCGAGCATTAAATTGTCCGCCCAAGGGAGATTTCACTGTACCGTTTTTAATCGATAGTTAAATTTTTGTTTTCCAATAATATAGTGAAACGTATTAATATTAGTTCACAAACAAATTTTAATCAAAACTGTAGGATCTGTTTTTTGAGAAAAATAAGATTTTCTTTCCTGGTTTTTAAACACTTTTATTGGAGGTACCGTTATTTTTGGTCATAAGAATAATTTTTAATTAAAATCTGTTAGATAATGTTAAAAAATGCTAAATATCAAGTTTTATAAAAATCGACTTTTTTTCAAAAGTGGGCGTGGCAGTGGGCTGCAATTAAACAAGTTGATTTTTCATTTCATCTTATTTATTAATACTCCTGAAAATTTCATAACAATCGATTAAGTAAGGTTCAATTTTTACGGAATTTTTGTCCGCTTTCTTAAGCAAAGTGCACCACTGTCTGAGAGATGCATTAATTTTGAATTTAAAAGAATAAAACATAGTGCGATTAATTTATTTTTTTTAATTGCTTGTACTTATTTTACAAATTTGAAAGTTTCGTTAAAATTGCTTAAAATAAAGTGTCAGTCAAATAGCGCCCTCCTTCCGATGCAACGACTGTGTTCAAAGTTTTCGTACACTTTTTCGAACATTTTTGTGACCAAAATTTTAATATTTAAGGTTCGGCTCCCATTGATTCTGAAATGTTTATTAAAAAACCATTGATTTCAGAAAACCACTCAATAAAATGTCACTCGGAATCAAATCAGGAGATCGGTTAAGCTTCAGATGAGACCACAGGGAAATACTTGGGTCAAAAGGTGCATGCATATTATGCTCTCACACAACAATATCATGAGATATTTTTAACTCAATTACTCGTTACCTACTTGGGGGAATACGCTTATTAATATGCATTAAATTCAATTTATGTTTTATTGGTTTATTTTATTTATTTTACTGATTAACAATTATAGTTTATTAATAGGGGTGCCACTGTTTAGGCGAGTTTAAATTGCAGTTTAAAGCTTGGAAATACCAAAATCTCGCTAAAATAAAATTTTCATGCATCCCATTATTTCCACTTAACTCGCATAAATTTTAATTTAATGCTCATTGTTCAATAAAATAAAGCTACAAAAATGAATATATGTATAAACGAGTACCTACACTCCTTAAAATCATAATTTTATGATTTTAAAAAATAAAAAGATTTATCCCCCTGATGAACTGCTGCGTATAGTCTGCAGCTAATACCTACCTGTAGTAAAGCAAAGGATATCCTCACATATATATATACAAATATCCTTTCTGTGGTCTATTGCGTTCCCTATATCCGTAAACCTATACTTTTCAAATTGCAACAATAAAATCATTCATATAGCACTTTTCTCGTTTCAAAACATTTTATGTTCCTTTAATCTGTCATCAATCAGAATGGGGATGGTATAGAAAGAAAAATGTTATATCCTTTTCAAAATGAAGTAATTTTTATTGCTTCAAAGTTATAAATGAAAGATATAATAAAAAAAAACGCAACTTTAAAGGCAAAATGTGAGTGAACCATTAAATTATCCAATAGAACGAATGTCCTTTCATATATACCTTTACAGATGTATACACATATATTGTGACGTATTATAATAGGATCGAAGAAGAAATTCATTGTGTTGCTTCTATAAAGGATACATTTCACCCCCTACTTTTTTTTTTTTACGATGATTTCACCTTTCAACGGATGAATACGACAATTTTCTTTCAAGAAGCATAGAATCCCTTTTAATAACCTCAGGCAATAAAATGAAGACGAATACGAAATCCCTAAGAATGAAAAAAAAAAATAATATACCTACATAGTACCTATACAAATTGTCAATACTTGAAAAAGGACGATAAAAAAAAATAACGCATCCTTGATTGCAATAAAAACCAAACGAAAAGACAGTTTAACTATACAACATGTGTGTGTGCGTATGATACATCAGTAAGTTATACAGTAGTGTGCAAAAATAAAATATTGTTGATGATTAACTTTTTTAAATAAAATGCGTGTTTTAGTGAAACGTCCAAACTCAGTTAATATTCAGAGATTCCAAAAAGAGATTATTTCGAATTTTTGTTAATTTGGCTTTTGTAACAAAATTTTCTGAATATTTTTGACATTAATAAAAATGGATAGACATCAACGGCTACACATTTCATTAATATGGGTATTTTTGCTTTTATAGTTTTAGATACCGTTGAAAAAACAAAACTTATTCAGAGAAACTGTAACTATACCGAAACAATTTCGCTGAAATTAAATAAAAAAAAAAAAAAAAACAAAGTTCATTTCAGCAATCAAAATTCCTCACTGCCAAGCACACTTTTATCATATTTTAGTTTTTTTTTATAAAACTTCCTTAGAACGTTAAAGCTTTATAATTTAGCTTTCTTAAACCTAAAGCAAACGTGGGATATTTATTCCACCCACTGCCTTCAGAATGACTACTGCCACGCCCACTCTTCTCATATGTGATATTTCTTCTTATTTTTCATCTCTTAAAAGTTTCTATTAGCGGCGAGTTGGTTTAAAAAATGGTTTGAGTAAAATCCTTCCACTGCCACGCCCACTTTTATCATATTTTTTGTTTTTTTTTTATATATTGAACGTCCCTTGAACGTCCCTGGAATAAGAAAGTTTTTCATAATTAATGAAAAGGCTCTCCATTATTATTTTATCAATAAAGTTTGACAAAATTTTTTGCACATCACTGTTTATACGTAAAGAGTTTGTCTTTTACTGACATTGCAGGGAGAATAGATATAAAAAAAAAATGCTCTTTGACTTTTGACATCATCAAATTGTTACTCGAAAAAGGATTACATTTTGCGGCAGAGATCAAATTGATACGTGTCCTTCCCTCCTGTGCCCTCTACATCCATTGAAGTTATTTTTTGTCATCATATACATATCTACCTAAACGAATTTTCCTTTAAAATTAGAATTGCTTGTTTGAATTTTTTATATTTTTATTTAAAAAAAAAATACATACATAAATTAGAATTTTTTTTGTTTTGGTTATGTTGTTCATCTTCATCATCATCAACAGGTCAAGGTTAACCAGAATAATTTAGGACTGCAAATGCAAATACAATCTATGTTTACAAAAACAAAAATCTTTATATTTGCATAAATGCCATCACATTGATTGCAAAAATAATTCAAATAAATTTGCTTTATGGGAAAATATGTAGAAATAAGTTTTTTTTTTAATAAAAAAAAAAAAAAGATTGCAATGTTTATTATCAGTTTTTGTACATCAACTATACAACTGATGTGCTACTGCTGCTTGTGTTGGTGCTATTCCTATGATTCTGCTGCATGCAAATTGAAATTTAAATATTTTAGGAATTTTGTGTGCAATTTCATATTAAACCTATCGAGATTTCTAATAAAATATTAATTTCAATTTGATTTGCAGAATGATAAATTTTTGAATAACATCATGCGGCGATAGACACATACAATATTATATGTATGTGTGTGAGTGTGTGCGTATGTGAGTGATGCTGGATTTTATAGGAAGGCCTGGGAACTTATTTATGAAAAATAAAAAAAATAGAAAAACAAGCTAGGCTGATGAAATAGATCCTTACTGATTCATAATCCCAAATTGGGTGGACAAACATTCAAGTGTGGGGTGTGTAGTAAGAGATATAGATATGTTTGGATATCAAATTGTGCAATGCATATTATAACTACAAATATTTTTGTTTACCTACTAAATAAATATTATTTGCAGTTTCATTTTAAATTGTTTTAATAGGAATTTTTAGGAATGTAAGAGAAATTAAAAAGAGAAAGGTATCTATGGGGAAAATTAGTTTTGACCTAGAATTTTATTTTATAGGAGGGAAATTTAAAATTATGCTACATTACACTACTTCGAAAATTCTATGCTTCTTGTGTTTACAACCTAGGAGATATATTTCTGAACGCATCCAGGATCTGTCATTCATCAAATGCGGATTTAATGCCATAAGCCCATAAATGACTGATAAAAAAGAAATCGTCTGTATTAAAAAAAAAAAACTAAATGAAACAAAAGTTTTCTAAATTTTATTCTGACATAAAATTTATTTGCAGGAGGCATCTATAGAGCAAGGATTTCACTAAACTTAAATATTACATATGTATATACCTATTATTGTTATTGATTTTTTTTTTACTTGAAGTTTGGTTCTAAAATGTTTTGAAAACGAACTTACTGTGTTTACTAATTTTCTATGAATTTATTTCTAATAGGGCCATTCACATCCCACGACATGTTCAATTCATCAACATGCGTCGTGTCGTTAGATTTTTATAATGTGAACACCAGTCGAACTAGCTCTGTAGTTCAATTTTTTTTTAAATAATTTGCTCTGTCGAACGACCGCTGTAGTAAAAGTAAACAGCAGTCGGACGACCGAAAATTACAATTTTACGTCTTCTTTCAATTTTGTTCGAGGTAGCCCTAAACGACGAACATGCTCGCCGAACTTGCTCGTGCTCGCCGAATATTCGTCGTGTATGGGCTGGTTCGCGAGCCGCTTGCTGTTGTCGAAAAATATCGATTTTGTCATGTTCGTTGGCTTTGAGCAAACCTCATTTTTGCTATGAAAATAAAACTGAAAAAAAAAAAAAAATAAATCGCAACCACTTGCGCTTCCCTATCAACATGTTGACGGTTTGAAGAAACAACACGAAATGAATGTTCGCCAAATGTATTCGCCGTGTAGGGGATAACGCAAACGAGCATGTTCGTCGTTTAGGGCTACCTTAAGATTAAAATAGAATGGATTGAAATGTAAGTGAAATAATAAAAAGAATAGAGGAAACAAATGAAATTAAATTAATGAACTAGTATTGGTGCAAATAATGAGCTGTTCGTGTCTTGTTCGTTCTTTGAAAATGAATTTCATGTCGGTAATAGTTACAATCGTTGAATGTGAACGCTACCAAAACGACTTGGGTCGGGCGATACGTCGTTGAATGTGAACCTCCCTAATATCAGCCATTAAATTTTTTTTATTAAACATTTCAGATTTTTTATGTTTAAAATTGTTTAGGTATCATAGACGCGTTCAGAAAATCTGTATTACACAATAAATTAGAACCTTCCTTGAATACCAAATTCAATGAGCAATTTCTGTGTATTAATAAAATTTGCTTCCTGATGTGCCAAAAGGTACAATTTTGGGGCCTGTATTATTTTTCATATTTAAGAATAGCCACTTCCTAGTATGCCATAATTTTATGTTGCATCTTTTATGTTAATTCATGTCAATTAACTAATTCAACCAAGAAAGTGCAAATAATCAAGTTACAAAAAACCTAATAAAAAGATAATGTTTTTTTTTTAAAGATCAAATGGGAAAGTTTCTTCTTAAGTATGGCTGCTGCTGTCAAGGATATCGAGAAGCCACAATGACGAGATTTTGCATCTGTGCATCTTATTCGTATTTCCTTGATCTCAAGGAATGTACGTTCATTGGAAAATGTCTGCTACGACTTGATCCAAGGTGCTAAGACCCGGAAACTCCACGTTAAGGGCCCAGTACGCATGTCGACCAGGACCCTCCGCGTCATCACCCGTAAGACAAATTTTTAGTGAAGGTTCAAAGACTTGGGATCGTTTCCAGATGAGAATTCACAAGATAATCATCGACTTGCACTCTCCATATGAGATCATCAAGAAGATCACATCCATCAACATTTAACCTGGTTTAGACGTCGAAGTCATAATTGCTAACTAAATGCAATCGAGACATGTAAACCTGATTAATTTTGTATACATATGCAATCCCAAATTTGGCAAATACATAATGTTAAACTAAAGATTATTATGTTTAAAAATGTTCATTTGGAATTTTTCCGCGGTAAAATTATATTTTTCTTAGGCTACTAAAATTACATTAAATATACAGACAGTTTGTATTGAGGCAAGAAATGTAAAAAATTTCAAGTTTAACAATTTTATCTCTTCGATTAAAATATTAATCAAAATGAAAGGTTCATATAAAAAGGCAGAAATTGTATAAAAAGTGCTGGGTGGGTGTTAATTTTTTTTTTTGATTGATTATGAATAACATTTCAAATTTTAAGTAGGGTCGTACTTTCGTAAACAAAACTGTTAAAAAATTGACATCTCTAAAATAACTTCCTAAAATTTTAATTAATATTTCAAAAGTTTCAAATTATTTTCAAAACACAGTACCTACACAGATAAAAAGTCTTAGCAATATTATATTTCACTTCTTTCATTAACCATAAAAATAAACACTATGTACTTGAATTTCACATAAATTTATAAGCAACTTTATATAGGTATAACATTTTATTTCATATTTTAACGAGTCTTTTGTAGGTTAATTACCATAAACACCACAAGCTTATTTTATCATAAAGACAAAAAGAAGTGAACGTTTTTTTTTGTAATTTTATTCCATATTAAAGTTCTTAGAAAGTCCTTCGCATTTTGTGTCGACATCTGGTGTTGGAAAATAAAACCCATTTAACAGTAAATGTGTTAAATAAAAAATATAATATCGCTCAAGACCGCACATATTCTCGTTGAACCATATACAAACCCGACGACGACGCAGTAAACCAATTTTAAATCTCATTTAACATTCTTAAAATTTAACGCAACAATTGACGTTGTTGTTGCTGTTGCTGTTGACTATAAAAAAATAGAATAAAAAATAAAACTTAAGCAAAGCTATACAAAAAGTTATTAAAAATTAAATTTCATTAAACATAAAAGCCGAACGTGGTTGCATGCAACAGTATAGCAACAAAACAGCAGTAGCAGGCAGGTACAGTAGAAGCAGTGTAGAAACAGTTTTGATAGTTTGAATATGATCCCCTTTTACTACTGCTGTTGTGGCAAGTTACCCAGAAAAGGACTCAAAGTGTCAGTTAGTTCGCCTCATCGTAAAGTTGTTTTACTGAAAAACCGTAAAAGTCATGTTTCCTGTCAAAAATAAAACAAACAACAACAACAAAAAGGATATGCATGCAGTGTGTAGTGTAGGTACCTACCGGTTCATATTTTCTGCCTTATTACTTACCATGTCCTGTCCTGCCAACTGTATACATATATATATATACCCACCTATGTGATGATGTAGTGTATGAGAAAAAGCTTGTGGTGTGGTTTATTTTGTGAGAACGTAAAATTTTGTTATTTTGTCAATTTTTTGGGGAAAAAATGACATAAAAGTATGTTTCCTGGTGTTGCTGCAACAGTAGATATGTTTATAGATGATATGGCAAACCAGACGCTTGTCTATAGTCAAGTTCTTCTTCCAGAACGTATGGTCTGGAGGTAGGTATCTCTATTCTTTTTTTTTGTTAATTTACTTTATGTGTATGACGTTTTTTATGGCAACCGTAAATTTTACTGTAAATTTGAGCGATAATACACCTCGACTCATATAAGCAAGCAACCGAAATATAAATAAGATGTGTTCTGATGAAAATTTTTAGGTAAGAATATTGCTGCTGGATGAAGGCGAACGCGTAGAAATTCTCAGAAAAATCATGTTAAATTGTGAGCAAATTTTTTTTTAAGTGAGTCAAATGATTCAATTTATTATACTGTTCTATATTAACTAGAAAATATTCGACCATAAAATATTACACAATAGATATTAATAAAATGTTAACCCAAAAATGAACTAACTCTCACCAAAATTTCGTTCATAAATTTGGAAGTTAGTTCATTTGGGACTTAGTTCATTATGAAATAAGTCCCAATGAAATAAATCCCAAATTTAAAAAAGTTGGAGTTAGTTTTATGGCAAAAAAGGGTCAGCACCCAGGATTACGACGTATAAAAAGTTAGCTATGCAAAAAGTACTTCTTTCCCTAGCCGATTCGGCAGAAAATTGTAGGTCCCCTCCATTCCTGCCAATAACACGCACACGGGAATGGTTGAGAGTTGTAAGCCAATAGGCCCTGGTTCTGTACGAGCTGTCGCGCTGACCAATTTATTTCTTTTTAGTTAGTTTAAATAGTTCATTGGGAGTTAGTTCGTAGGGCCAAAAACGCAACCAGGCTTCTTGGTGCCTCTATAACATAATTTTGGCACAAGCTAAAAGAACAATAACGAAGAAGAAGCTATATATTTTTTTTTCTAGAAGAAAGGAAATAAGTCCCTGGGAACTAAATACATCATAAATGACTTAGTACTCACTTAGCGGGAAATAATTACATTTTTGGTCAAGTGGAATCTCAGTTCACATGAAACATGAAATTTTAATAAAAACAAACTTTCGTAAATTTCTGAACGACAGACGAACAGACGAAATTATAAAAAATGCATAAACGTACCAGGTATTCAGAAATTTTACAAAAATCTGTAGCAGCAAGATACGGAACCAAATCCATTTTGCAATCGATACCACTCTCCCTCCCTAAAATGGTTTTATCTGATTTAAAGGTTCAAATATCAGAGTAAAATATTCGGTGCAGGGAGATAAGAAGTTCCGTGAGCGGGATAGATTACCCAAGAAGGGAATTAAAACCCTTGGAACCTGGAAAGCGGCTCATCCAAATAACTCTAAAATCCCCTGATTTTTCTTTAATTTCTTGTAGGGAAAGTGAAAAATTACTTCATATTTAGAAGGAAATAAAACCACTCAGATTGCTTGGGAAATAAGTCCACTTTGGGAAAATGGAATTATTTCCCATTATGTGGGAATTTAATACCTATCACAGTGGATTTAGTTACCATCAGGGACTTATTTACAGAAGTTAAGGATTTGGACTTGGGTGAGCTATATTTCCAACAAGAACCAATAAGATCAATAATCGTATTATCAGTTGTTTTGGTTGAGTCTCTTGGTCAATCACTGGAGCTCAATAAAATGTAAAAATTTATTGTTGTTTCATACTCTTATGTCTTTAGTTCATATTTATTCCCAAAGTTTAATAGTTTGTTGTATTTGTTTCATTGATTTATCTGTAAAAATGTTTTGCAGAGCCAATGCGATGATTAAAATGCTGTGCCTTTCAACCAAGTTTGTAATCAATATTTGCATTCAATCAAAAAATTGGATAAGTATGCTAGAATATCAAACACATGCATATAGAATCACATCCTTATAATTACTATTTGCAAACACAAAAAAATTCTTTAAAAAAAATATATCATGCTAAGCTAATATATATTGAGAAAGACATCATAAAATAAACAGCAGCATATGAAAAATGTTGAAAGAAATCTAAACCAATAAAACAAGACGATATTAATTTTCAAAAAATAATAACACATCCCTTCCATTCCCATCCCACTCACTGATCCTATGTAACATATTAAAAGAAACGTTCATATAACCGAACTCTGAATGTCTTCATCATAATTCAAATGAAATCCTTTTCTAAATGTTATTTTGCGAAATTTGTTCATCCAGCCTGACACCATTCCCATATACTCCAAGCATCAACATCGCGCTGCCAACGACGACTACGACGTCGACGTCTATATCACCAGCAGTTTGCAAAAACAAATCTAATTTCCTTTTTTCTCGAAATAAAAATGAAAACCTCATATATTAATCTCCCCCCGCCCACCACACTACCAACCCCACCGCCCAATTCGCAAAAAAAAAAATAAACATATGGTATTTTAGATGCTTTACCCCTGCCGAAATCATTTCAGAAATGCGTCTTAATCCGGGAATTCGAAAACTCATCTAATGGGACTGTGCGATAATTTTACGATCCACACAACAAATCAAGGCCATGAGGATGGTGGCAGCGCGGGGCGTCGCGTCGGGAATGGATAAGTAGATGATGGTCTTTATGGAAGGTTAACTTAATAAAAATATTTTCTAGGGCCAAAAGGACGACGAATCAACCCCAAGATGATGTTTTATCTTTGCGAGAATGTGTGGTGTGACGCCGCCGCGCTCTGTTGGATATGATGAAGAGCCTACGGATGTTGCTTTCACATCACACACACATTATGCCACACATCTGATGATAGGAATACTGTATGTAAAGTGAAGCCCATGCCGCACACGAAATAGAAAATCCTCGATCCTATTACCAGTGTCAAAACAGTCAATGATTTATCGTCATAAAGATCCTGGTGGCAGAGGATGAGAATCAAGAGTCTTCCTCACGAAAGCACATATAAAAAAAAAATATTATCCTATACACACAACAACGCAGCGCCAGCGAGTAGTGTTGAGATGCTTCCGGGTAGATGAGTATATAAGGACACCATTTCGCAGAATTCACCTACCGCATCACCACCAAGGATGTCGAAAACGACAGCGTCAACGAGGACGGATGATGATAATGACGTCGTCGAAGAATTCCCGACACAAGATGAGGTCGACTTTTGCAGACAATTACGCCATTAAAATTACTCAAGTGGAAAACATCCTAAGATCCGCGATGTGATTGCTTCATTGGTGTGAGTCTTCTTGCATTGACAATGGCCTTGTTGGGAGGGTTTATTCTATCGCTCTCTCTCTTTCTGTCTTTCTCTCGAAACGTGCATAATATTTATAAGCCAAAAGGAGAATTCATAGCAAGCTGAGTTAATTTAATCGAAAACGCGAAGACACTATCCAAATATTTGCACAAGCCAAAGTTTTTGCACACAAAAACCTTTTATCTTTGGATTAATATGAACGAAAGAATCAACATATTATATACATATGTATCTATAGAATGTCCTTTGGGTTGGGTTGAATTGTTTTTCTTCGCAAAAAGAGCTTCCCTTGAATATTAGGAGGCAGAGAATATGGGGGAAAATATGACAAGAAATCAAAACGACTGAAACGATTTTTGTGTGGAAAAACAATGTCTGTACACACAAAACATTGCATAGTTTCTAGATGATGCGAAACGACACGACCAACTAATGTTGTTGATAAATGAATAACGATAGTATGGTGTGTGTGTGTTTGTAGAGCTTTATGCATTAAAATGTCACACAGCACTCGATTTATAGGAATTCAATTAAATTTGCAGGGAAGTACCTATCTATACCATGGAAACACACATAAAATGGCAGCTGCAAATTATGTGATCTTTTCTACTTTTTTTTTTTTTTTTTTTTTGACAAAAAAGAAGGGGTTTGTTAAAATACCTTTATTATACTTTTGCCTATAATAATGCGAGGAAAATATTTTAAAATTTGGATTAGCGTCAATTATTTTGAGAATTTTCCCGAAGAAGAGGAAGACATTATCTTCTAATTTCAATAGAATTTGTGGCAATGGAATTTCAAAGATGTTTTAACAGCAGCTGCTATCGTCGTTGTCGTTGTCAATGATGGTGTGGCGACATTTTTTTGTGAAATAATAATATGTACATACTGCAAGGAAATACATATTTGGAATTTAGTGTTTCTAATGTAATAATGTAGAGTTTTTTTCTTTTGTTTTTTTTGGTTATGTTCAAATTTCTCAAAATCTCACAACGATGAATGTTTCAGTACAGAAAGATTTATGGCCATCAAATAGCATAGAGGCATGAACTATATAGACGCATGAACACATAGATGCATGGACGTGTGGACGCTTAGAGTCATGGATACATGGTCGCATGGACGTATTAACGCATGAACGCATTAACGCATGTACGCATTAACGCATGGACATATGGACGCATGAACTCATGGATGCATGGATGCATAGATGCATGGACGTGTGGACGCTTGAACACATGGATAAATGATATCATGTACACATTAACGTATGTACCTACGCATTAATGCATGGACGTATGGACGCATAAACTCATGGATGCATGGACGCATAGACGCATGGATGCATGGACGTGTGGATGCTTAGACTCATGGATACATGGTCGCATGGACGTATTAACGCATGTACGCATTAACGCATGTATGTACGCATTAATGCATGGACGTATGGACGCATAAACTCATGGAAGCATGGACGAAAGGTCGCCTAGATGCATGGACGTGTGGACGCTTGGACTCAAGGATACATGGACGCATTAACGCATGGACGTATAGACGCATAAACTCATGGATGCATGGACGCATGGACGCATGGACGCATGGACTCATGGACGCACGAACCGTTGGGACGGTATGACAAAATCATTCCTTAGAACTTTATCATCATCGTATTGTTAATTTTAACTACAAATTCGAAATTTTTGGTAAAATCTATAACGGTTTAGAAGATTTCTAACAAAATGTCAAAAGTGATTTCATTGTTTTTGGAAACAATAACAACTACAACAAACCACTCTAAACAACGTAAATTAACCAACTCCACCATGTACCAGTTAAAGCTTGAGTATATTCATTGTTATATGCCATTTTTGTGTTATCCAGCTTTTTGTTAATCATTTTATGAATTTCACAAGAAACCAGTTGTGCAGATAAAGTATGCGATGCATTAAACATTTCAGCGCGGTTCGGCGGCGGAAGCGGTGGCGGCGAGAATCCCTTAAGATATTTTTCCCATCTTTTTGCGGTTGTTCTGCATTTCTATTTAATTTTCTTTTTCAAAAATTATAAAAAAATAAAAAAATACATCCTTATACTGTAGTAAGCAGTTTTTTTTTTGTTTCCTCCATGGAAACTATTTTTAACGTTTTTTCTAAAAAAAAAAAAAAAAAAACTATCCCAACCGCAGATAAAGGATAAACAGACCGCATGTAATGAAATTAATCCTTTGACAGGAGCGAAGACTAGGAGCTGCTCTTGAAAAGAATTTACACAGAATCAACTTAATGGAGTTTCATCTTGGTATCCTCTTTCATTGCCATTTTCGCATTTTACCATTTCACTGCTGGCTTCAACTTAATATACCTACGTATGTTTGTATAGATATCCTGCTCGTGAATCCACTTTGCTGCAAGTGAGTTCCTTTTTATTTTTTTGCAAAACTTTTTTTTTTTTTTTTTTCTTGTATGCTGCAGTTTATGCAGTGAATTAATTTTTTTTTTTTTGCTTCCCCCTCCTTATTATCCACTGCTTTGTATGTCCTTGTTAATGCAATTTCTGCATTGCATTACATCCTATGGGCCAATAAAAGATTGTGTCCCATTTCAATGGCATGAAAGGAGCACAAAAAAAAAAAAAAAACAACAAGAGTTAGGTATTCAAAAAGTAATGAGAAAATCATTAACACAAAAAAAAAAAAAGATTGAGACAAAATAATTTTCTTTAATTAGAAGAACAAGGAAGTACATATATAGAAGAAGGCTTGAACTAGCTGCAGCAGTTGCTCGGCAGCCAGGGCCGAACTAAGTTCTACATACAGTGTACTTATATATTAATATGGAAAACCTTGGGCTATTTCTTCGGACTTCCTCTGTCTTGATTCTAAAGTCTTTAAACTTTTCTTTAAATCATTTTATGATGTTGGCATTGAATCTTTTTTTTTTTTTATATAAAACACTACCAAGGTACAATAAGTACCGACCTACCCTCAAACTATGATCTATGTTGAGACAAAATCGTTGATACTCCATCGTATTATTCAAGATGCACCTTAATCGGTCTTGATTCCCTACAAAAAAGTTTTTTTTTGTTTGTTCATGATGTTTTTTCTTACAGAATTAAAAGCCCTGTAATATTAAATATATTTGAAATATATGTCCCAGAAAGAAGAATGCGCCAGCGAGATTTTTTAAACTGTCCAAGACATAGGTCTAATTATGGTTGCAATGAACCTTTCACTAGGTGTATATATTTATTTAATATTTATTCAAATGAAATTGATTTATCAATTAATCGAATGGATTATAAATCTAAAATCCTTTAAATTAAGTCCTAATAAATTAATTTTGTAAATGTTATTAGTAGTCTGTAAAACTTAATAGTCTGTAGACGAATAAATAAATAAATAAATAAAAAAATTGTAGCAGGTTGGATTAAGGTTTTTATTATTCTAAACAAAATTTTGCATTTAACGACACGGGGCACCCCCCTATTGTTTTTCCTTTTATATACATACATACGTATAAAGATTTAAGGAATACCAATGTCAAATTATTGTTGTGTTTATTAGACATTGAGTAAAAATAAAATTCAAAATCTTTTTTTTTTCAAATTCTTTGGATATTTTTTGCAGAATAACTGTGTCTACTACAATTTGTACTAATTTTTTTCTTAACTCAAGTTGCTTATATTTATAAAAAATCACACAATTTAACAACTCCAAGGTCTGTGCTTTTTCAAATCATTTGGCTGTAGTTACCCTCTAACCTCATCAGCCCCAACTTCTCAAAATTAATCGTACTAAAATTTGTATTAATTTTTTTAATTTATCAAAAACTAACACAATTTAACCGATTTTTTTTAATGTTTCTTCACTTTTAATCGAAAATGATAGCTGGTCAACTTATTACCAGCAAAATCACTTTAAAATGGCGGCCTATAAGAGTTACTTAGGTACTAATTAAAAAAATCCGCTACTGTCGATATAACTGAGTTTTATCAAACAAAAGTTGCTACAGGGTTAAAAACGGAAACTTAGGGCAAATTTCCCACCAAGTAAATTATTATCGAAGAAATTTTCATCTAACAAAAAAAAAGCTTTGATTGAAGAAAGAAATATAAAAATTTAAAAATAAAAAAAAAAAAAAAAAACAAAATAAATAATCAGAAAAGAAGAAAAATCTCACGAAGTAACAAGATAAGTTAATTAAGAAATTTCTTTTGAAGAAAGAAAACCAAAAAAAAAATAAGTATGATCATCGAAGGCGGACGAGAAGCAAGTAGCCTGTGTAATGTTTTACTCCTTTTTTTTTTAACTTAACTTGAACTTTTCAATCGTTCCGTTCGTCGAACGAAGATGACGGCGATGTCTATAAGAAGAGCAAAAAACTTTTATAATTTCGGTTTCGGATAAATATTGCCTTTTTAGTGGTGGATCTGGATAGAGTGGATTGGATATAATATTATGTACCTACATTTTATTTACTTATTATTTTCTTTTTTACTTTTTTTTTTTTGCATTTTTTTCTTTTGAGTTAATGAAAAGGTTCATTTTGCCATCGAAGGATGTGCGAAAGGATTGGGTAAGAGATTTTCGACAAAAATTATATTTTAAACACTTTGAGCGAAAAGTACATTAATGTTTAACAAGATTTTGAAGACGATGATGATGATGATAGTCGAGTAAAGTTGATGATGGGCGGCTAAGATGAAGTTTTCTAGGAAAATTAAGATTCTTAAAAAAAAAAATATGAGTTGGCTAACTTATCTTGTATCTATTGGCGTACTTGATGAAGTGCACTGTGAACAGAAAATTATACTTCAAGTGGATGCAGAAGAGAAGTACTTATTAAATTATCTCAATATTGTTTACCACTCCAAGGAGGTGTTTTTTGTAAAATGGAAGGGGGCGAAATTATATAAAGACCACTAAAATTAGATTATTTACATACTTACGGTATAACGTAGTTAGCGCTACTTTGAATTGGAACTTCTATAAGCTAAGACCGTCTAGGTCAACGCAAATAATCAACGCGTCAATATATTATCATCAGTTATAGGTAGGTAGGTGAGGGTTGGGCACATTTGAACATTTTTTGGCTTAGAGTCTCCAAAAACCCAGTGTGATAAAATTATTGGCCTGTAAGTTATTGGCACTTCGAGATATGTATTTAATGTTTAATTTTAACCCATTATTGATTAAATTTAATAAAGATTTATATTTTATTTTTATTAAAATACAAAATAGGTCCTTATGTTCAAAGGTACCCCACATATGGGGCAGTTTTGAATTTACCTGGGGCACTTTTGAACGGAAGTATTTTTAATTATTTTCAACAGTAAATAATGTGAATATAAGAGCTTATTTGTTGAAGGAAAGAATAATCTATATGAATAAATTAGTTATGTAGAAGCTGTTTACACAAAAAAATTTAATAGGATATAAAATATTTTTAAGGGTGTAAATCGCTAGTTAAAAAGTAGACTTTTGGAAATAAAAGGATTAAAACAAACTTTTTAAAGCAAAAAGTCTCATTTAAGCTTTAATTTGAATGCCCTTTACATTCCATCTGTCTTACGAAGAAAAAATTAAAATTTTGTTTGCAATAACTAGTTTTAAAGCCGTTCAAAGGTGCCGCGCCTGTTTCGTTCAACACTGCCCAAACATACTAAACAACATAAAACTCGGCCATAGTAAGTTATTATATCTAACGTATTTATCAAGAACTTTACCTTTATGTTAATCAAAATGAAGGTGTGAATTTAATAATAATTCTTCAAAAACAAAAACCTTTGCAAACAAATTTTAAACTCTTACAAACAAAATATTACAAAAATAAAAAAAATAAAAATTTACGCATAAAAACTGCATACTTAGCTACTGTCAGATGAACATAAGAGAGGCTCCGAAAAATCATTGACGTGTAAAGATATCGGTATTGCCATGTTTAAAATTTAGTTTACGCTTTGAAAAAATTATTTGTTAAGATTTTACTACCCATGTTCAAAGGTACCCCGCATTCAAAAGTGCCCCACTCTCCCCTATACACTGTCAACAAAGAATGTGTCAATGCTTTAAATGTTGACGATCACACTAGTGAAGCCAGTGGGTCAATGTTGTCCCAAAATGCGTTGACGTGTTATCTCTGTTGACGCGGTTCTTACTCTTTGGTGTCGTAATTGCGTTAAAATTAACAGGATCACACGACTTGATCACATCGGAACACTTTAAAGCCAGGATCGCACTTATAACTTTTAGTTTCGGAACAGCTTGGTTTTTTAAAATGAGAACCATGATGCTCATGTCATAACTAATTAAGGACTAGTTTTTTTTTTTACAGCTGATCATTTTTAATCAAGGATTATTGCATCTTGGAAATCATTGAATGTGCATTGGTCAAATTTTGTATCAAGGAGTTCATAATTTGAGTTTTTAATTATGGAAATCACTAATCAGCTGACTTTGGTTAATGAGCGCCTGTTCGAAAAGAACCGTCATAAAAAACCAATGTGACGATGCAAGAATATCATCGTCACAATTACTGAACCTAACCATCGTGTAGATCTCGGTCCAAATAGCGGTAACTGGCAGCGAACGAGATCAACAAACTAAATCAAAAACCAGCTGCAGCTGCGACCAAGCTACTATCATCATCATCAACATCACATACCAACCATCTCGGTCCCGAAAATCGGAGCGAGAAATATAAACTACACTAGAATACAGAGCACAAGAAAATATTGGGAGCGACACGATGACGAACATCATCGTCAACATCACATATATAAGAGCTTCACCATTCTCGGTACCAAATAGCGGTAACTGGCAGCGGCGCGAGAAAAACAAAAGTTAGCAACCACCAGCTTCATTTCGGATTGACCGATCCAAAGCAACAAGAACAAGAATATGAGCAACTCTTTTCTTTACTGAAGGAAGATATCTTCGTGCTGAGGGTTAAGCCTGATTCACAATGCGACGATGAAACAAGACGAGAGAGCGTGACGTGAAATGCTGTCATCTTTTTCTCGTTATAAAATCGTTCCCCAATTTACAATGCGACGAGTTTCTTGATGAGTTTTTTTTTTTTTGACAGCGTTAATTCATTCGGTTGTTTGCTTTCAGCGCGGTTTGAAAAAAAAGTGATTCAAGTGATTTAAAGAAAAACAATTAAAAAAAAAAAAACATTTAGAAAAATGAAAAACAATTTGAGAAAAAAAAAATGCTTGTGATCAACAAGGCGAGCCATGGAGGGCGACGGACGATGCTAACAGAACTGAAGTACAGGGCAGCAGATAGAATATGGCATTTTTACCTGCAATTAAAATAGAAGCAGATATGTTTTGGATTAGTTCTTCACTTTTGATGTTCTTTTGATGTTCTTTTGTTTTATTGTATTTAATTGAATTAGTTTAAAATTAAGAAATACATACATATCTATTCTATTCAGTTGAGATGATGCAGTGGTATTCAATGTTTTTGTTTTCTTTCTCTGTCACTGACTTGTGAAATGAAGAAAATCGTCGTCTCGCCGCGTCTTTTTTTCAATTTTTCGAATTCTTGGCGTGACGTGACGACAAGAAACGCTTTATTGTGTATACTCTGGTATACTTTCATTGCTTGAAATTGGTTTGAAAACTGCGACGAGTTCATGACACGCTCTCGTCTCGTTTTCTCGTCGCATTGTGATTAAGGCATTATTCATTCATTTCATTCTATGTTTAATCGTCATCATAACCAGTGCGGTCTATTTACAGTCAACTTCAATAAAATTTATTTCTGAACTAAATTGTTAATTAAAATATTTAAAATCAAAGAGCGATTATAACAGCGCCATTTAATTAGAACCCGTGTAAGCCTAACGAGACTTCCTCTTTAATGGCGAAATTAAAACAATGAAATAATACATAATAAAGTATTTCTCGTCGTCACGTCGTCGTCGCGTCAAAAGTTCGAAAAATTGGAAAAAAGACGCGGCGGCGTTAAATTGCATTGTTTTATTTCATTGCTTTTAAGTTCGTCATTAAGAGAGAAAAACTTTGAAAAGATCTCGTTACGTCAACGTCTCACTTTCTCGTCGCATTGTGAATCAGGCATGATACAGATTTACCCGATGGTGATTAAACTGTTCCTTTAACGCTCTTTAATGTCACTGTCTGAAAATGATATCATTACAAAAAATCGAATTGTCCTTCTTCTTGCAGCAAAATTTGTTTCTTTTGTGACAGTTTTAAATTAAGAGTACATAGAAAAAGCTTAACCAAGGTCATTTCCATAAATAAGTTGACACAAATACGCAACCATCTATTGTGTTAATAAATTGTTTAGCCTAAATAATGCATCTTGTGTACATAAATTCATGCTTAAAGCCTCCACACTCCTTTTGTTGTTCTATATACATACCTATAAAACAAACTAAACTTCAACTTTTTTCAAGGCACTAAGTTTGTATACATACTCATTTTGTTTTATAAACATATACAATACATAATTAAAAAGCAAAACCATTTCAAAGTAATCTCTCCAAGGGTATGCATATGTGTATAGATATATTTAGGTACAAAGAGAAAAAAAATAATATTTTACAAAGCATAGAAATGTAATATTTGTGTCAAAGATCTTTTGTTTAAATGCGAGTATGAATCTAAGTATTCTTTAATTTTCATAAAAGAAAAAATAAATGTTAAAGCAATACCTTGGAGATAATGATGATGTTTGTAACTATAGAAAAAAGGATTTGTAAGATAAAAAAAAAAAAAAATGTTTTTGCTTAGGTTACCTACACCACCCACCATTGCCTACGCATTGTTTATGAGAAAAATTAAAAAAATATTATGTTAATGTTGAGAAAGTTCTTCAAAGGCAAACCTACACACATTATATTGTATGTATGTAAATATTTTTTTTTCGAAGTTCAAGGACACAAAAATTTTGAAATACCTATTGTCATTTAGCAAATGGAACTTTATAACCATAATTTGTTTCTTTTGTCTGGAATTCTACTCAAATTATAAAATTATATACATTACATATACAAATCCCCAAAGTCCTAAAAAATTTTGACATTCTTCTTTATGTCTATACTTAAACGAATATTTTTAAATTTCGGATAAGAAACTGGCAAATTCTTATATTACATATTTGTAAATGGACCTTCAATCATTCTTAACAGTTGTACAAAGGACTCATATCCAATTTTGTTTCGAGTTCTATGTCTCTCTCTCTCTATCTCTATCTCTGAAAAAAATAAATAAATAAAAATGAACTTATGTATAGGTAAGAGTAATTCCTTATTCGTGAAGGAAAAATTTCTACATCTTCTTCTTCCTCATACAAAAAAAAAAAAAACAAGAAAAGCATAATCAATTATCCTCATTATCTATACTGAAGAATATTTTTCGACATAAACAAATATGTATCTATTAGTTCTTCCACCCAGAAGATGGCTCATTACGTTTTAATAAAAAAAAGAAGTCTAATTGGCTCTTAGCCTCTAATCGATCATGTAAATGACGCCAATGACTCTGTTTGCATCATCGTCCTCCTCTAGGACCTCCATCGTGTTATTATCCTCTTCCACATCCACTCCAGTTGACCTTAATCACATCCATTTAATGTTGGATTGTTATCAATTTATCTCTTATTAATAATTTTTGCAAAAGCATTTTACTTCCGGTTCTTCCATCAAATATAGGTACCTATAGCATCCCACGATATTATATGGCCAAGCACTTAAAGATTTAGGTCGCCAGTCGCCTCCGTCGTCATCGTCGTGGGTCGTGTCATAATCCAACAGAGAATCACTTATCCCTGCGGGACTAGGCCAAGATGCTACACTTTATCAACTTCACAGCTGACCAAATAAAATCGAAATGCATTTTTTGTCTTTGTATATTTATAGAAGATAGCAGATGTGGTTGATTCACAATAATAGTTCTACTTGTTCGCACTTTAAATATATAAATTTTTGAAATGAATTGGAAATAAATTATTCATGCACTTTTAGTACTCAATTTCGATTGCTTTCTGTCTGCAATGATGTTTGATGGCCGCTGCGCTTCTGCTTGAGGCTTAAGGCTTTTCATCCATCATCGCACAGAGAAACAAATCGAGAGGATTTTAACTAAAGTACCTACTTTGTGAGAAGTGTCAATTCGCGTGGATTGGCAAATATATTCAAAAGTGGATTTGCAATCAACAAATAGGCACTAGGCAGTCGTAGAGGGCGAATTTAATGAAAAAATGTGAAGTTATCGCTTAAAATTTTTGATTGAATGTTCAAGGGTTTACAGAAAGACTACATTTTTAGGAATATCTTCTCTTAAATGGTCAGAAAACCGAAAAATTAAACCGAAATTAATTGAGGGTTTTAGCAAAAGAACAATCAGCAATTGGTTTAATAGTTGGTCCATTTGATTTTCACTTCGGCGAAGTCTAGGGATCGAATCCAATATTATTCAAAAAAAAAAAAAAAAAACAACAAAAAAATGTTTTTTTTAGGGGTACTGCCTTTTCTGAAGAAGTGACAAATCCTTCAAGAATATCAATATTAACGAACGAAAATTAACAAGTCTGGAACTTCCAATAACAATATCTTGTTTGTATGCCATGTTAAATGGCTCAAAAAGAAAAATTTCATTTAGTCCAAAATCTTAGGATGATCTGTTACAATAATAATTCATCCAAAATAAATTTAAGAAAATAATAAATGGGTGATTTATAATATTTTAAACGAAAACGCCTTAAATAAACACTTTTTTTTTGTCAAAGGTTAAGAACTTTAAATTGGCAACACTTATTTCTGTGACAGTCAATTTGACAGGTTGTTTTGAGGTAAGATTAATTTGACAATTAATCATGAATACACTCACCACGAAGCAATGTTTGAAAATTGTTCAAATTTATTTTGAAAAAAAAAAAAAAAAATGGTTCAATTCGATAAACTCATCGAGCATTTCACTTTAAAATTTTGTTCAGTGAAGAAGCACACTTTTGGTTGAATGGCTATGTCAATAAAAATCTAAACTACAACTACCACATTTGGAGCGATAACTATCAACAAGCCATTGTCGGGAGTTGTGAAGACGGGGGGTATGGAGGGGCCATAACACTACATAGGTACTTTCTAGAGTCAAGTTTTTAAGGTTTGGGTTTTGGAAATTAAGCTTTTATTAATTTCAAATTCAAAGTCTAGCTAAATATATTAAAAAAAAATAACATTCCACAAAAACACATAATAAAAAATTAAGATATTTTTTATTAAAAATTTTCAAATCTATTTATTCTTGATAATAATTTCCCAAACGGAAGGTTAAACATAAAATGTTGCGTTTTAAAAAGTGTTTTTTTTTTCTTGCGTCTGCAGAATCCTAAATCCCTCCCTGGAAAGTATTATTGCCAATCGTATAGCTTCTTCCTCTACCATAGACTTGCTTTTTTTTTCTTTTTTTTATTCCAATATCCTACATTGAATGTTAAACTCATGAAATCCATTATGATAACTTGGTGATGATGTTTGTCTGTATTATTTGGATTTAATAACAAAAATGCAAGAGCACAGAACAGTAAAAATAAATTATTGTCCCACTAAATAAATCGTTCGTCTAGAAATGTGATTTTCAATTTTACTATACCTACTCCCAGAAACTTTCGAGGTAAAATTTATATAGACAAATAATATTTCCAATTGAAATGAGTAAAGATTGAAGTAGATTTATAGCCACATGGTCATGGCAGTAATGATGGCGATGATGATGAAAGTCGAGAAAATCATGATCATACTGAATGAATTGTTAGTCAAATGCATAGTGATGAGTCGTGCATATAGGTCATTTCCATTTGTCGTTGTGTCATATCCTTTACTATCTGGAAAACGTCCGCCTGATGTCACATTGGGTGCTTTTTGTGATTGACAAGTGTCCTTCAGAGGCCTGAAATCGATTTCAACGAGTTGGATGTAGAACGAATATTGTTGATTGAGTTTCAGCTGCTACTAGGTTAACGATGACGATGCTAATGATGAAGATGGTAATATTATCACACTTTTCTTTTTTTTATTGAGGGAAATCTATAAATTCGGATCATCAGCAACACTTGAACTTGCAGCAGCAATATTTTAGACTGAGCGTGCATTATGATGATGCACAGGCCTTACGACATCAGTAAAGCTTCCACTTTCTTTAAATTTCTTCACAATTTTACCGATTGCTTAATTGCGTAATCGGTCGATTATGACGCCTATCGCATAATGCGCGAAAAGTGGCTACGTTTGAATCGCCACTTTTGTAGTAAGCTTTAATAATTTTAACGCGTTGTTTGGTTGCTAAGCGATCCATTATCGTAAATGGCAAATATTCAACTAATATTATGACACTTCAAATGACAGCTGAGTTTGACAGGTATCAAATGCCAGCGCTACCAACTTGAAACCACGAAATGAATGACCCGTTACAATGTTCTCCTTTTTGAAGATCGTTTAACCGTGTGTAGTAATTTTTTCTTCGTACTCATCATTCTCTAGAAAGCTGAAAATATTTATAACTGTACAATAAATGTTTAACTTAAAAACCTTGTTTTTGAGCCATTTTTTTGTCTACCAACACCCAAACCATATTAATTTCTTTACTTGTACGTTTATTTTACTACTCAAATACTTTGTTTTTCAATACCTAAATACACCATTGCGGTTTAGTTATTCAGGTAATAACCATTCGTCATCTTACTTCGATTGTATCTTAATTTATCTTCCTATATACGAATAGTAAAAATAATAATAACACATACCTACTGGACGTTCATATAAAATATCCATTCCAAAAAAAAAAAAAAAAAAAAACAATACAGAGATATAAATTTTATCTCTTTGCTACAGACAATAGCCAAAAATCCACCATTATATAGTATGTATTCTTTTCACCGTTGTTATACCCTTAAACCAATATCATAAATGCTGGCAAATAAACAAAGGAATACAATTAAATTCCCTTATGCAATTTCACATTCGCATTCATTTCAAAAAGTCCTGACAAAAAAAAAAAAAAAAACGAAATTTCCCCACATCCACAATAATCTACCGAAAATCTCCCCACACCTACAATCTACCAAAAAAAAACAAAAAAAATTCGATGGCCATTGATTCTTTGTTACTGCGGAAAAACACTCAACCTGTATGGGGTTTTCATTTTGCACATTTTTGTTTACTTGTTATATTTTTGTATCTCTGAAGTAGGTTTTTATGGTTAAACTGTTTTACTTTTGTTTTACGAGTACATACGTGTATTTATATATTTTGTGTCCTGCCATACAATGCACTTCATTAATTCATTTTTAGAGAGAAAGTTGGATGCTCACTTTATAGGTAAGGTAGGTATAGTTAGTATGAAGGGTATAGGTAGGTATTCGTAGGTAAAGGTACCCATGGATTCCCATTTAATAATAATTTCATCCCCGGATGGGTGTCAGATCAGTGAGTGGGATGTAATAAAGGTAGTATTATTATTATTTGTGGGTCCCAGGTGAATTGAGGACACAATTGTGTGGAAAAAAAGTAAACACTTCTCTAGTTTTTTTTTTATATTGTGGCTAAGTATTTTTATTTTAAATTTTTTTTTCGGATTAAACTACATTTATACACTTCGAGCTATTCGATTATTGTCGATTTTTTTGACTAACCTGTTTTTTAGCAGTTTCAGTTAGCCATTACCTACTGATGATGTAGTAAACAAAAATATTATTTTTATTAAACTTCTCTTTAGCGTGCAAAAAAAATGTCGTATTATAATTCAGCTAACTTCATTTTACATAGCTTATTACTTTAAACGAGCAATTCTTGTATATATAGAGATTTAAATATATTTGGTTTCTCGGAAATGGCTCCAATGACTTTGATAAAATTTTCACAGTTTATTACGATGAACGAGACAAAAAATAAAAAAATAGATTTAATAAAATCCGCTCACTCTCACGTTAGTTAGTTAAATTAAGTAAAATCCACCGACTGCCAAGCCCACTTTTATTATTTCTTAGTTTCTCGAAAACAATTCGAACGATTTGAATGAGGTTATAAGAGTTTATTCTTATAATAAAAAATTGAAAAATTCTTTTACTAAAATCCACCCACTGCCACGCCCACTTTTATAAGTTATTGCTTGGTTTCTCGGAAATGGAACTGGCTATTTTAATGAATTTTTCAGAGTTTTTTCTCCTCAATAATGAAAAAAAAAAAATGTAAAGAAAAATTTAGTGAAATCCGCCCACTGCTCCGCCCACTTTTTTCGTTTTTAGTTTATCGGAAACAGCTCCGATAATTTGGATGAAATTTTCAGAGAACGTTTTTCGAGAAAACAATTTTAACGATTTGTATGAAATTTTCAGTATGTATCTTTATAAGTGTGGAGGTATTTCCACATGCATCTCCACGTTAATGCAAGGTGTCTTCACATTTATCTCTACACAAATATATGGAAGTGCCTCCACACTTGTGGAGATATCTCCACGTGTAGTAATTTTACCATTAATCCATTATTAAAGGTATTTTAGGTATTTCAAACTAAATCGAAAGATCGAGTTGAGTTAGGGTTGAAATTTGGTTGACAGTTCAAACTTGTCGCGTTCTGTGATATTAAACCAGCACTTGAATATTTAATTTGATGTTTACACATCTTAATCGTGAGTCCCGGCACTAACACTTTTTTTACACAAGAGGTTCTAATAAATTTAAATTTAATTGCATATCAAAATGTTTAAATAAAAGAAATTTTGTATTAAAAAAAATCGTATTAAAAATAGTTAGATAATTTTATTTTTCAAAATATATTTTTCAACTTCTCATCAATTAATACTAAAAACTTGCGTACCTACCAACTTTTTTTTCCTATTGTTATGTATTTATAAGAAATTAATTTTTCCGCTCCAACAATTTAAAATTTTGTTTTCACATAAATTAAGACTTGTTGAATGTTGATATGTCGTGTAATATCGGTTTTAAGTCAAAACTATTTTAATTTATTTATTTGTAATTATATTGATTTTTTAACAACTTTTCAGTTTATATTGTTGGTTGCAATTGTTAATTTCAATTTGTTTAACTCACAAAATCAAAAAACCGACATTAATTAAGTGAGTCGTAGTGTATGCGACTTAATTCCTGCCAGGAGGACATTGAGTTTGAGTATAATCGTATGCGAAGTTAGGCAAACGTTCTGCAAATGTAACTGGGTGGCAACATTTTCTAACAAAAACCTAACGGAATATATATTTTTTATAAACAATAATCCCAAAATCGTGTAGAGATTAAATTCGGTTGAATATGCACTCACTCTCTCTAAGTTGAGAGATGGCTGTTAATATTGTGTCTTTGAGGATTTTAATTTTTTTTTTTTTGTTAAAAATATTCCATTCGGTTTTTCCTATATTCCTACATAATAGTGAATCGCAATTGTATTCGTTTTAATATTCAAAAAAAAAATAAAAAAAATAGAAAGTGAAATAATAACGCAGAAAAACGTCCATTGTTTTGTTGATTTATATATTTTTCGTTGTTGAAACGATATACCCATATCATCAGGTGGGGTGTTAGAGAGTAAGAGATTAGTTTAATTCCCCCAGATAGTATAGTGCACGTAGTTGATATGATTTTTAAAAAGAATAATTTTCTATGAATTTTTTTTTTTTAACGCCCGAAATGAAATTTTATAAAATTTATCGAAATTGAAATATTTTTCCTATTCAATAAAATTCAATTGTTCTCGTTAGCGCATTAACAATAAATTATTATTATTATTATTTTGTATATTCATTGTTATGATGTGTGTATGGATTTTTTGGCAATTAAATTGATATTTAAGTGTGCAAATAGTGGAGACAAGTGGATTTATTTGAATTATGCGCATTGTTGAAAATCACAATATTCAAATTGATTGTCATATAAATATATAGGGGATTTAGAATTTATTTATATGAAATTAAAGGATTCAGATTGGAAACAATAAATTTATGGGGGATTTAAAGAATACTTAATAAATATTGTGGGTGCTATATGTATGACTATTAGATGAGATTAACATTTTATATATACTCGTACAAAATCACATTTTGTGCTGATATTTTTAAATTAATTCTAGGAAGATTTTTTTCATACACTAATAATTGTTCCTTTCCATGGACAGGTGGTAATTTCGTAAAATATTTTAATATTTCGAAGATATTTATTAATACAAATTTAATAAAATGGTCACATCAACTTGCTCCTATGTGCGATCACATTGTGGTTTTATAGTATGCACGGTAATTAGGTACACTTTAAACTGAAAAATTATTAAAAAATCAATATAATTAGAAATAAATTGATTGAACAACTTCTGAAACTGTTTTGACACCAACGCGATGTATACCATTTAATTTAATACACAAAAAAAAAAAATTTTAAAAATCGTTGGATCGGTTTTTAAAAATAATAATTTTGAATATATAAAATCTTTAAAACATTTTATAAAAAATTGGTACGCAATTTTTTAGCCTTTATGGAGTTAAAAATTTAATTTTGAAAAAAATCATCATACTCATTTTCGAAACATCAAATATTTTCAAAAAATTATTTAGAAATTTTTTTTAAAAAATTCAAAATTAGTTTTTTTTTGAAATTTGTGTATGCAATAATATTAAAATTTATCAGAAGCTCTTTTATAAACAAATTCATTAAAATCGGTTCAACAGATAATAAGAAAACCAAAATAATGGTGATTTTTTCCAATAAAATGTTAAATTGTACTAAAATTAGCTCACATAAAAATTTTAATCAAACTCGTGGGAAACGTTTTTGAGAAAAATTATATTTTCCATACCGATTTTTAAACACTTGTATGAGAGGTACCGTTATTTTTGGTCTTAAGAATAATTTTTATTTAAAATCTGCCAGATAATGTTAAAAAACTGCTAAATGTCAAGTTCAAGGAAAATTGACCAACTAGTTTTCAAATTATCAAAAACTTTTGTTAAAAATGCCAATTTTTTTTTTAATTTTATCATACAATACTTTTAAAAGTTTTTAAAAAAATGTTCTATAAAAAAAATTGGTCAAAATCAGTTAAGCCGTTTTCTGAATATTTCTGAAGTTGTGGGCACGTTATTGAGATAAATAAGATTTTCATAATTTGGTAAAAAAAAAATTGTACGACTGGTACAGTTATTTTTGGTCTAAAAAAATTGAAAAAAAAAGGTATGAGGGTATGCTCAAAAACCACTTGGTACCAAGTTTAAAGAAAATTGACCCACCCGTTTAGGTTGCAGCCGAAAGGACAGAACAGACAGAATTACGAAACTCCCTTTTTTCGACTTCGCTATCATCGTAATGTCAACTTTGATCAAAATCTCGAGTTCGAATTTTTTTACGAATCCATATCCATCGCAAGTAAAAAGTACGAAATAAATAATTGATTGGCAGACAAATTTTGTTTGAGATTTTTCCGACCAATATTTCTGTAAGTTTCATCAAGACGATTTTCTAAACCGAAGAACGATTTGAATTGTTCCTAAAAATTGAGTAATCGCACCATAAAAAAAGAAAATAATATATTTTATCAACGTTTTGAAAATTTGAATTTTGAAATTTTGAAATTTCTTAATTTTTTTATATTTTACTGTAAAAATATGGAAATTCCGGTAAAATTTAAATTTTTTCAGCAAACTTAGTAAAGTTTTCGATAAGTGTCTTTTGTTCGTAATTATAAACTTTAGTCAAAAGTTTTCTTAGACAACAGTACTCTTGATTCTATGTACTTAATAATTATTATTGACCGGTAGAAACTCTTAAAGTTAGCTTGATGCCACGCATTTCTCTTATTAATTTATTTATTTAATTTTTTCCCAAAAACCTTTATAAAAATAGTTCTTATATTGAATTTGAAGGCAAGTATAAATAAAACATTGATATCCTCTTTTTGATTACAATTCTTTCTTTCAACTATAACAACAAATTCCTTTTAACATAATATCCTTTATATATATTTTCCTGTGATTGCAAAGAGAATCCTTAAAATAACAGTATGTAAGACAGTTTGAAAATAAGGAATAATATAAATGTATATAAATATGATATAATATATATTGCTTTCCCCAAAGCGCGAACTAAAAGTACCTACTCACTTTTTTTCCTGCTTTTCGCACGAACGATTCTGCTATTTCTGAAACCATCACTTTCTGGTGTCTGTTGGAGAATTTTGTTTTTATTTTTATTTTTCTTCAGCTGAATCCTGTTCCTGTTCCTGCCAAGAATAAATGTTTTTGCCTTTTCCAGTAGTAAAGGATATTACAATGTGAATGTTCCATATTGTCTGTTTAGTTTACGACAGGATATAGATACATATGTATATAGTGTCTCATGTGCTTATCGTGCATTTTAATATTTCATCCCTCCCAAAAATATAATATCACTCTTTTTCAAGGAATAAAACGCGTGGGTGAAAACAAACACACAAACACACACACACACGACATGATGACATATCTTATCCTTTCGTTTTTGGGTGCTTACAATATTCTGCCTTGACTTACATGAACTTCTCAACAACAAAAAAAAAAAAAAAAAGAAATTAGAGGGACCAAAACCAGAAACAAAAATATTTTGTTTGTAATTCTTTTAGTAGAGATATGTATATGTATGTATGTAGCTATAGTGTGCAAGAGACCGAAAAAAACACGTAACATTCAAATCGTTATTTTCATTGGATGTGGGTGTTTTTTTTTTCTTTCGGGCGTTAACATAAGGTCTTAAATCAATTTTTTAGTTAAGACTTTGATACATGAGTCCAGAGATTATTGAGAAAAAGGGGCGTCCTACGTCTTGTAAGAGTAAACAATTGATGACAGGTTTTTGAATTACAGTTTAAAGCAGAATGTTGCAGTATCTCTGTTGGAGGGCAAAAATGATGTTGGGTGATACATATTTATCTCTTATATCATAACGAAGCACAAATTTAATAGATGTTTGATTTTTAGGTTTTTTTTGGCTAATAATTTTTTTAGTTCTTAATGAAATTTCTCTTTAAAAATCAGACTTACGATTTAGAAAATAAATTGAAGCATCTCACTTAGCTTTTTTTTTAATACTTTTAATATTTTTCCAATAAAGTGAATGTTTTTACTTTAAACCACAATTTTCTTGTACAAATCGAATTTTGAAAATTTTTAATCAAAATTTTATATGAATGTCAATTTTATATGAATGTCAATTAATTAAAATGTGTTCTATGTTTTTTTTTATTTGGAAAAAAAACAGAAAACATCGCACTAACATTTTTTAGTAAAACAATTAAATAACGACTAATGAACAGCAAGTTATCATGTAATGAATATTTAAACATTTAAAAATAAAACATAGAAAACATTGCACTACAAAATTTAAGTTTTCACAACTAAAATAAGACTAGTTAATGTCAAATTATTTTCAGCAATAAATCCATTCACTATAACAAGTTTTTATTGCTCTTTGAGAGGTGCTTTTGCTAACTTTAAAACAATTTAGGAAATCAGTAAACAAAGCATAGAAAACATTGCACGACTAAATTGAAATTGTTACAACGGCAAATTATAAGGATGTTAAACATTCAATATAATAAGTTTTGTATTTTTTTTCAAGATGTGCTTTGTTTACTTCACATGAATCAAGCGAAAAAACACAAAAAAAAAAAACATAGAACATAGAACATAGACTCGACAAAATGAAATTGTTGCAAAATTTTAAGCTAAAAAGAAGTTTTTAACACTTTTCGAGGAAGTACTTCGCTTACTTGAACAAATTTAGCAAGTCAGCAAAAAAACATAGAAAACGTTGCGCGATTAAATTGAAATTATCACAACTATAATTAAAGTCCAGCTAACGTCAAATTATTCAGTAATAAACCATTGACTATAATTATTTCTTACCACTTTTTGAGGGACTAAAAAAGTTTCAAAAAAAAACATAGAAAACATTGAACAAAAAAGCATTTAAATAAATGTATACAAATAATTTAAAAATTTGGTAATGTTCTTTGATTACTTTTCCAGAAATTAATTTACTTGCCATTATTTCATCAATTATATTCTCACTTTATTTTTTATTTATCAAAAACCATATTTTCCTGTTTATATCCAACTCGCACTGCTTATGCCTTATCCAATCCATGCCATAAACTTGACATTGGAACACTTACACCGCAACACCGATAGTTTACCGCACCAGAACACCCACAATGTCAGAACATGTCACGTCATTTCATGTGTCTGAGGAGCAAGAGCATTGAATCTTCTTTACTGCATCTCTTATGGTATCGTACAGTACATATATGTACCTAAGCCCAGTTTATGGTGTTTTGGTTTTGATGAGCAAAGCAAGAGACTTCTAACCAAAATGCAACATTCAAGATTCAACACCAGCAGCCAGTGACAGCTTACGTGTAGGTATACTTAGTCTGTGCGGACTCGACGTACACTTTTGTGTAGTTTTACGATTTCCTTAACAACATACCTATGTGAATGCCTTACTCAATTTACACATACACACACTTATTTTGCATCCGAAGCAGCAGATCCTTGAAATGAACTGCGGAGGATTGAATATGTTTTCCATTATCCTCTATATATATCTTGTGAAATTGGAAATGTGTACAAAAGTTTTTCGTTATCCTTCTTGTTGTGTGTAGTTATTTTTTCGTGTCCTTCGAAGCAAGAAACAAGCCAAAAACAGGACCTTCATTTGCATATACGAATGCACTGTTTGTTCCAAAGCCTTCGCCCTTGTCCTGATGAAGCATCATGGCAGGGCAAAGCAGACAGCAAGTTCATTCACATAACATGGCCTTTGGGTTCATATTCAAAGAAGGACATCGCAGCTAATGTCTGTTCGAATATACCTACGTTTGTGTGTGTGTTTGTAAAAATCCTTGACATGCATTACAATGTCAGCAGGAAGTGCTGATGGTTATGTGTTACGTTTTGTTTTGTAAAACTCTCTTCGTCCGTCGTTGTCGTTGTCGTCGTCGTCGTCGTCGTCGTCTTCGTAGTAGTTGTCGTCATCGTTGTCCTTAGAACTTGTGGTCTTCTCGGTAGATTTTTTTTTTTTTTTGTCCTGGGATTTTGTTAGGTAATCCATTCAACTTGACAAACGGACGTGATGTGTTGCTGACGATGATGATAGCCATGAAAGTGGGTGAGACATCAGGGCATAGGTCGTGTGTGTGTGTTGGAAAGGACGTATAGGAGTTGGAAGTACATTGCAATTTTTGTTCTGTATTCCATTTTGCAATTACCCTTGGGAATGCATTGAGTTTTCGATTGTATCCTTGTTTTTTTTTTTTTGTTATTTTTGTTTGACTAGCTGGCTGATGGCAGAGTGATGGGTTAGAATACCCGTTTTATGTGGTTGGCCATCATGTCCTTTACGTTGCTGCGTGATTATATGGGCTTGTGAATATTGTCCCAAAAGTCATTCGTTTTATGCCAAGGAATTTTCGGAATGTATTTTGTGCGTAATCTATCTTGTGGGATTGAATGTTGCGACGCAATGGAATTTTGCTTTTGTTTTGTGAAATGCAACGAGTTTTATAGGAAAATCTATTCGTACATATAAGGATAAGGACCTTAGGGAGTGCAGAGAGATATGCAAATGTAGGAAGGTACCTATAGATACCTATGTAATAAAACGATGTGTTTATATGAATGCGTTGCTATTGTCACAAAACAAAAATATTTCAAATGCATTTCTCTGACTGATATGCGTACGGGTAACGGGTATAATATATGTAGGTACACACTCGCCGCTCCAGGATGATTGATAAATCTTCAGTGTTCATTGTGTTGAAAAACAATTAGGTCTACAGGCGGTGGGAGTGACCAGAGAAGGGCAGAATTTTTGTCTGGATGTTAAAAGATTGTATTGTATATATAGATACCAACGTTAAATACCCTAACGCATAGACAAACGGGGCTAAAATGAAACATTACAGTATTTTCTGTCTGTAAAACGGAATCAAAATGATAATTGAAATGTGTTTTTGAAAGGGGACAATGTTATGTTATGACATCAAGTTTTCTTGTTCGAAAATTAAGGTACAAATACGACATACGTACATAATATTGGGTGAGTTTCTTTTCAAAAACACAATCAACAATAGGTTTTGTTGATATTACAATGCCAACTTCAAATAAAAGGACCCTTCTTTATTTTGGTCTTCAGACTTCAATCTTAGAATTGCTTTGTATTTCAATATTTATTCTTACTACATACCTTTCTAATATTAAAATATATTGTACACTAGGGCGTATACTCGCCTTTTTTTGTTCAGAAAAATTATTACCATTATGACTACTTTTGTAGTTATGTGTATTATTCAAAAAGCTTTTTTTTGGTAAAATCTAAAAATTAAATCTGTATTGTCTATCCATATTAATAAAAAAAAATTATTCAGCTGAAAAGCCCAAATCGAGCAAAAAAATCAGAAAAAAAAAAGACATTTGGTAAAATGGCTGTTTATGATTAGCTATTTCTTTAATATTGAATGGAGCGTATTCCATAGCCGTTTGGAAATTTATGACTTAATTAGCTCGCCCGTCCTGGTTTCACACGAATAGGAATTTAAATTACGTAATTATGAAATTTTTGGTTTTCACGATTTTCCGGATTTTTCTGTCGAAATTTCGAATTTTCGGCTTCGTAGTGTCTTTGTCTGGTTAAATACGATTTCAGCAAAAAATCCTCATGCAAATCGGATGATGTCCAGGTCCAGGTGAAATATGCGGCTACAGACAAAAATTCACACAAAATCCCCTTTCAAAAATAAATTTATCAACTGTGAAAAAGTTTGATTTCTTTGTTTATAAAAATATAGGAATGCTATCTAACTGCTATAATGTATGTATTATGTAGTTGTACTTCTTGTAGATATCATATTTTCAAAATTCTAACAGAATAAGTCCAACCAAAAATTGATTTTAAACAACTCCATCATTTTTAACGAAGCATTTTCAATTAAGCTTAATTTACAATAAATTATTACTTTTCATTTAATTATACAAAATACATCATCTAAAAAATATAAAAATAATTATGATAAAATTAAAAACAATTTATTTTATTTTAATTTGACAAACACTTATTTTCACAACTTTTATATTTTAACTGAAATTTGCGACGTATTTCGGAGTGTCTACTCCATCATCGGGGGATATACTTCGTATCATCTGGTTGATGCTGTCAAATCCACACAAAAGCTCCACCACTAAATATGTATAAAAATAACAACAACCAAAAACCGAAGCTTAACACAGTAAAAAGCTTGGATTTGACAGTATCAACCAGCTGATAAGAAGTATATGGAGTAGACACTCCGAAACGCAAATTTCAATAAATAAAAAAGTTGTGAAAAGTTGTGTTTGCTAAATTAAATAAAATAAATAAAATAAATTTGTTTTTAATTTTATTATAATTATTTTTTAATATAACACAACTTGGAGACAAAAAGCCCACAAAATGCATAATAATGGGTGATTTTTTAAGAGGTTTAGAACTTTAAAAAAAAAAAAAAACACAAAAAATTCGAAAAAATGAATGAAATATTTATTTGAATCGATAGTTTGAACCTTGCAATTTAATGTTTAAAGATAATTTCATGCAAATGTTGACCGCGGCTGCGTCTCAGGTAGCCCATCCGCTGAGTCCAATTTTGGCATACTCTTTCACACATATCGGCCGGTATCTCACGAATGAATGCATGGATGTTGGCTTCCAGTGCGTCAATCGAAGCGGGCTTGTCCCTATAGACATTAGCCTTGACATACCCCCACAAAAAATAATCTAATGGTGTCAAATCGCACGATCTAGGCGGCCAATTGACCGGCCCGAAACGTGAAATTAACTGTTCACGAGAATGCCGACCATAAAATGGAAGCAGCGCGCGATGAACATTTCGAACCGAGCACGAATTTTGATAGTAAAATTCAATAATTTGCAAGCGTTGTTCATTTGTAAGACGATCCATGGTTAAATTGCAAACCAAACTGAAGCTGTTTGACAGTGACACAAGGTACTAAACACACGTCAGCTGTCAAAACCAGTGTTGCCAAAACCAAACCAGCTAAAAAATCACCCGTTACTACTACACATAATAACGAGATACGTATAAGTATGACATTGCCAAAAAAATCACTTTATACTGTAACTACGCGGCGCAGATGAGCCAAAACATAAATTTCTCTGGGAAACTACTCAGAATCGTGATATATTTTGATACACAAACCATTCTCCCAAAAAAGAAAAACATTCAAGAGCTAAATGTTCCAAAAAATCACAAAAAAACAACAATATTCAATTTCTTGCACTACGCCCAATAAGTATTTTTTTTTTAATTTTAACATGAAGTCTACCAACGTAAATCCTGTGGCTCCTTTTTGTGATTTTTTTTTACTTTTTAATTCTTTTTTTTTTTTTTTGAAATCACATCCAAATGAAGTAAAATTAATTTACTCAGTTTGGTTATGCAGAAGCACATCATTGAGGGGTAAAGCCGTACTAGTTTTTTTTTTATAAACAATCATGTTCTTTTTTTTACAGACGCTCTCAGCTAATACTTTAGTAGCATCAGATGATCACATTGGCAAACTGGATTACCAATCATATATAGACATTCCTTATATACAGCATACTCAATACACCCACAACAACAAAAATTGAATCCTTTTTGCGCCCCAAACAACTGTTTTCAATTAACGGTTTTTCTATCAGAAAAACAATTCACTAAATCCTGCAAAAGCAACAAGAAAATTTCAAAAAAAAAAAAAAAAAAAAAAACAAACAAACGCAAATCCACAATCTAATTTGCATTCTCAAATCATTTCGTTGTTAAACACAGAGCACGTTTTATATATCCGACCCAGTGAGTAAAACAAGAAGCTTACGAAATGTCCTTTTTCATTAGAAAACAACAACAACAAAAAAGGGATATAAAGAGGAGTCACCAATATATACGCTAATGACAGTGACCATCCAACCAACCAACCTATACCCTAGTGTCCAGTGTATCGTGTTTCATTCCCTAAAGTACTTTCCAGTAAAAAAAAAAAAAAAAATACGAACAAAAATAAACATAAAAAAAACGTCAGAAAATAAAGTTTTATTTTGAGTTGTAATTGTATGCCCGCCTATGTATGTTTATATTCAGGCCAAAAGTAAATTCCTATGTGTCCTTTTTCTTTGAGATTATAAAGAGGACATCGTCGTCGGCGGCTATAGCTATAACTTTTTTCTTTACTCGTTCCTATAGGACTCTAATAACAACACAAATACCCCAATCCATCACACACAGTAAAAAAGAAAATAGATTTTGTAAATAAAACATCCATTAGACGAATGCCAATAAAGGACTCCTTCTTCACGGGTCCTGAAATATATGTACATATGTACAATGATGGGCAGTGGCTAGAAAGGACGACAACAAAATGCCCCTGAAAAGTTGAACATTCCCTGCACTAAAACGGTCAGTACACAAAATGTTGAATTGAAATGACAAAAAAATATTGGCAAATATTTATTTCTTCTAACGCAAAGTCTATAATACGTATATATGTGTGTATGGATGTATGTAGTACCTCAGCGTTTATCGGACAAGGCAAGGTCTCATCAATATTATCATCAAATGTCCTCGACGACATGTGATTGCTCCCTTAGAATGTAATAAATATGATTGGCAAGAAGAGGTCGACATGGTTCAGACTTTTAGTGCTGATGTCCATTTTTTCTCTACGAATATTCGAATTGTGTATAAGTTTTTTTTGTATCTTTTCCGGTAATTCAAATTGAACAAAAAAAAAAAAAAAAATAAAGGACATTCATCAGTGCCATTGAAAACATAGTAGGTAAAGATATACATAGACAAGAACAACAATTTAGCAAAAGTCAATAGAAATGAATTGATAGACAATAATAATAATTTAACCGCCCGCCCGCCAAGGAGCCACGTCAATAATTCTAATCCGTCTTTTTCATGACTGACTATATATAATATATAAAACCAAAAGAAGAGGAGATAAAGTAAAAAATTACAGGAATCGTCAAGAATATATAAAAAAAAAAACATAATATAAGAGGTTATCAAATATTTGCACAATCAAAAATTAAATCCAATAAGTATGATTAACGTACATACTCGTTGATGTCAATGGGAGAGTCGTAAAAATGACGTAATATCAGGGACGGATAATACTATGTTTTCTTACTATCTTATTTGTAACACAAATAAAATGCACGACTGGATCGCATGAACTTACTTTTGTGCTATAATCTGGAGGAGCATATTGAAGATGGTTAATACAAGGACATCATAAATTTAGCAACAGTGTGAAAATGGTCAAAAGTATTCAAATAGATTTCTTCTATCATAAAAAAAATTTTGGATCGCAATATTTTCTTTAAAAAACCTTCTTAAAAGTATCTCTCCGTGAACTTGGAACAAAATTAATTGAAAAATCAATGAGATATATGGAAATAACCCAGAAAATATGACAATTTTCGGGAAAAAAAACACTTAAACCCTATATATTATTTCAACTATGTGAATTTTTATGAAAAACCTTAAAATAGATAATTTTATTTGTGTTTCAATCATTTTAGACATAATAGTTATGAAAAAGAACATACCTCTAGAACTATCTCTGTCTCCATTTTCCCCTCACTCACTCCTCTTATTTTCTTTCTTTCTTTTTCTCGGATTGAAAAAAAAAATAGAAAAATGTGATTTTCATAAATTTTGCAATGCAACTTCATTTTTTTTTAGTTTCTAATAAATTGTTTTAATTATTGTCAATCTGTCGTAAATTTGTCGTAAAATAAAAAAAAATATCACACTTTGTTTTTTTTTTTAATTAACCCCTGGTTAAGCTATCTTCATAGTTACGTTACCATACCACGCCTTAAAATTAACTAAAATAAAAATTGATTATGTTATAAATTATCGTGAATTTATTGTAAATTTGTCGTGAAAAAAAAACTATTGCGCTGTTGTCGTGAATTTGTTGTAAATTTGTCGTGAAAGAGAAAAAACTGTTGCGCTTGATTTTTTTTTTAGAATAGCCCCTGGTAATGCTACTCAAGTTAGTATTACCACCCCTAAAAACGGTCAAATAAATTCAAATCAAAAATTTTTTGTCGTAAAAAAAATTCGATTTTTTTTTTAAATCCCAAAAATCAATTCAGTATTACCACAGCTGTGATTTGTTATAAGTTTTCTCCTGAATTTTTTTTGGTATGGATTTTTTGTAAAAAATAAATTGTCACTCGGAATCCTTTAATAAGTTGTTTCAAAAAAAAAATGTCGTTTCTCAAAAAAAAAATCCCTTTACAGTAAAGCTGGCATTACCAGAGGTTATTTAAAAAATAAAAGAACAAGTGCGATAATTTTTTTTCTTTTACGAGAAATGTACGACAAATTTACGATAGTTTATCCAAATAATTTTTAGAACCTTTACAAATTTGAAGTGGTAATTCTTATTTGACCGACATAAAGATATAACTGAATAATACGAAAATAGGGCAAATTTCTCAAACATTTTAAAATCCTTTTTTGCGTTAGGTGAAATATTTATTATAAAACTTTAAATGCAGTATTATTTGGCTGGCTGGCCAAGAGATGTGAAAAGTCACTTAACCTTAATAAAACTGAGACAATTCTATCTCCAAAGCATGCGAGACACAGGGTAGAACGTATTTTTTTTTTTACTGAAATTTTACCAAGTCATTTTGTTGTTTTAAATGGTCTTGGTTAAAAAAAGATTAATAATACAAAACTATAATTCTTAAACTATAAAATTCAAATTTGTCATTGTAAATATTTAGCAGTTTCTAAATTTTTGATATTTCTTCCACAAAACACGAATAAGGCGAAGAGCGACATATCGGGGCGATACCAAAATTTTAATGAGAACTAACTACAATGCTTCCAATATCAGTTTCTAAAATTTTCTTTCTTGTTTCACTTTTATGATCTACTATAGCCCCTACCCACCCTTCTTAGAGCCAACTATTGAACATGATTATGTTAAACTACAAACTTGTAACTTTCAAAGAAAACTTTATATGAAGAAGGAAAAAACTCAAATATAAGAAAATTAGGTGTGGCAGTAGGCGGACTTTTAAAAAAAATTACACCTGTCATGCTTTATAGGGGTTCAAGAGATTTTTTTTACAAAATTTTTATTTCTTATAGAGTCAAGAAGACTCCTAGATATAAGAAAAGTAGGCGTGGAAGTAGGTAAATTATCAAAAACAAAACTACACAGTACACATGTCATGGTTTTAGCGCAAGTGGGCGGAACAAATAACACATAACATGCCTCAGGTTGAAAAAGAGCTTAATTACAATATTATTATAAATGTTCTAATGTCGTTAATGTAAAGAAAATTAAAATATGATAAAAGTGGGCGTGGTAGTAGGTGGAAAATTAAAATATGATAAAAGTAGGCGTTGTAGTAGGTGGAAAATTAAAATATGATAAAAGTGGGAGTGGTAGTAGGTGGATTTGAATAAAATTAATCTTATTCAGTAGTTTTCGAGTCTAGTAATAATTTTTCAAATATATACATATATACATATATTACACATAGGTACTTAAAAAAGATAGATATATAAATAAATAAATTTTTTTAAGACCATAATTTTGCATTTTGTCTTATTTCACTGAGTAACTAATTTCAATTCATTTTTTTTTTCATATTAAAGAAATGGCAAACAGTAAAAATATACCCTAAAAATTAAATATTAAATCGATGTGATTTTTTTTTCTTCACTAATCCAATACATAGCCCTTAGATCAGATGAAGTAAAAATCAATTGAACAAACTGTGTGATGGTCAAGGACTGACTCTTCAAAATCTCTGATTGAAATAAAATCCGGTGTTGGTTTTTCCTGTATTATTTTTTTTTTTTGAAGTCCTTTCTCTCTAACTCTTAATGCGATGCGGGTCTTCCCTTGGTCTTTGATTTTGTTTCCTATTCTTTTTTATTTAAGGTAATACTAAATTCGTCTGTTGTGTCCCCGATATGGCATTTGAAATGTTTAAGTTGGTTTCGAATTTCTTTTGTTTTGACAGGAACAGGAAATGAACAACGAAAGTTTATTTAAAATTAGATTCCCGATATTTTTGTCTGTTGTTGTTGTTTTTTCGTGGTGATGATGTTGGGTGATATATTATTGTTCGATGTATATACATATAGCTGAAGGCAGAGAGAAATTTTTGGTGAAAAAGGATGTGAGTTTTTTCTTGTTTTTTTTTTTTTTTTCTATTATTATTTTTTTTTTGTTCATCTTGATGACTGTTATAGTCGGGTAAGGATAAAAGGACATCATACAACAATAAAAACGGATGTGAAAATCAGAAAAGTTTATACTTCTCCTCTCAATCGCAAGTTGATTGACATTTGAGATTGGACAGGACATATAAATAAAAGAATGATGTTGAGGGATTTGTTGTGATGTTTTATTTTTTTTTTTTTTTCATGTCACTGAGAAATAAATTTCAATTGTGTTTTGGTTCAAAAAAAAAACAAACTTTTTCACTTTGAAAATGTTTTTAGGATTTATATTTCGTCTGGCGAAATTTTAAAGTATTGTGGAATTAAAGCTTAATTTAAATTTATATTTTTTATAATTTAAAATTATTTTTACATAAATTTAAATTATAAGCTATAACTAAGCTTTTTGTATAAATTTAAATTAAGTTTTAATTTTACAATATTTTTATATAAATTTAAACTAATTTAATTAATTTAAAATTCCGTGTGGTCTTTGAATTGTTTAATTTTAAGTGAAATATTATAATCTTGGAACTTTTACATAAATTAAGCAAAACTTATTTTATTTTTAATTTTATTTTTGTTTACTACAAAATTATTATAAAAAAATATATTTTTTATTTATTTATTTTTTTCCAGATCATGTCCGCGAGTTTAATTGTGGCAAACTTTATTACAGAACGTTCCATTTGGATGAAGATCGAGATTCCCTTTTCGTGGGTGCAATGTAAGTTTTACCAAAATTACGTTTAAATTTAAAAAAACTTAAAATAAAAAAAAAAAATAAAAATAACTCCACATTAATTTTACGCTCTGTCTGTTCTATTCTACAGGGATAATGTATTTCGTTTGAGTCTAAAGAACATCTCTGCATCTGGATGTGATGTAAGTATAAATATATCAAGCCTAACCTATTCACATTTAATACTCGTAGATACATATATCTACATACCTACAAAAAAACAACCCTTAGACTAAAACACAAAACAAAAAAAAAAGCATACCCTTTTAAGCCAGAAATTTAAAATTTTGATTTGGTAAATCCATCTGCCAACTGAAGACACACAAACCTCAGATGATTAATGAACTCATTTGAGCCATCATTCAAATAAGAAAAACTTGTGGTGGTGGTGGTAATGGTGAGCGTACTTACCTCCAACTCCTTAACCATTAGTATTATGATATACCTACCTTGCCTAGCGATATACACTGCACGTTTCCATTCGAGGAATAGAAATTGTTATCCAGCCCGCAATCGTGCCTCCATTACTAGCTATATATATATATGTTAGTAGATATATGTAGATACCCCAACAGAAAGTTAACGCATTCGCATAAATTTTCAATGAGGCGTACTTTGCCCAGCATCAACTTGTCTCTAAATAGATTTACATTTGAACCCCATGAATATCACCAGGTTTTGAGTCTGGAACTCAAAATAGAAAACCTCTATCTCACGGAAAAGGTAAAAAATAAAACAATAGACAAACCAAACGTTATGACACGCAACAAAAATTCCCCAAAGAGACGCGCCACACAAATACACACTCTTCTCGAATCTATAAAGGATATTCTACTAAATATCCCAGATCCTTGTTGGCTTCTGTCTGTATGTGTTTTTTTTTTTTTTTTTGTCAGCCCTAACTGTGCTTCCATCCGCACCAGAAGCACCGGGATAATTAATTATTAAAACAAAAGCGGTAAAAGGTTCACCAGGTGAATTTCCTTCCGCAGCACTCGTGTTTGTTAGTTTGAGTTTGGTATACGAATACGAAGGAACGAACCATCACGAAAGAAAAAAAAAAAAACATCTTCCTTATTATTCTCCTACTCACACTCACTCTGTGGAGTCTTAAATTTTTGGCTAAAAGTTTTGGAGTTGGGTTGATGGAACTCGACTTGTATATAGTTGTGTATAGGAGTGGTAGAAGAAGAACTATTCTATCCTAGGTCGACAAAGAGTGTTGGTTTGGCATAGAAGAACACCATGGGAATTACCTATAAAATTCCGCCATTAAATCTATTCATGAGGAAATTCTTTTGGGACCGAACACTCAAAATGCTGACGCCACCGCCACCGCTGCTGCTCATTCAAACTGATATCTCTGTCGAGATAGTATTGTGCGTTTTGGGTTAGATGACTATACCTATATACCTTACCCCTACCTGCTTGCTTCTCGCGTAGAGGGTTGATGCCGGTACTAGTGCTGGTGCTAGTGCTGGTGCCGGTGCGGTTACAGACTTGCTGATGCTGCCATACATAGTAAATAATGCATGATTTGGTTTTTACATGATGTTGTTTAGGGTTTTTCGTAGAGCCTCAACGTGATTTATAAATCAATTAGGTTGAAAGCTATCGCAGCGCAGAGTAGGTAGTAGGTACATTTAACAGATGAACATATAATACACTTTGTTTTGGTTGCCCATTTTATTCTAGAATTCCATGCTTTTCAAAGGTTTCAAAAAGCTATATACACACAGATGTGTTCATGATATAGAATACAAAATAAGCTTGAAAACATATTTTGTTTTTAACTTAAATTAAGCCTGGTTGAAGGACAAATGACTTTTTTGATTACTTAGGTTAGGCAAGGCATACCTACCTACATAATATTATGTGCCGTGATTTAAAATGACTACTTTTGATTTTATTTGATTGATGGCTCCGAAATTGTAAAATGTATTCAATCAAATTCTTATAATCGCAATTTGACACAGAAGTAACTTGGAAAATCGGCAAAAACTAAAACCCTTTTAAGTCTTTAAAAACAATATTTCAACTTATCTCTTACCGTCTTGAATTTCTGCAATTATCCCGAGCCGATCTTATATCCAACTAACGACTTTTAGGGTAATGACATACGATTGTCTTTTTCTACGTATTAATCTATTGGACGTACAAACAACAAATGCTTAGTATACTAAGAGCTCAGACAAGATTGCGTGAGTGCTGGGTCTCACGGTTAAGATGTGTAACAATGTAAGCATCAAATTAAATATTCAAGTGCTGGTTTTAAATCACAGAACGCGGCGGGTTCAAATTGTCAACCAAATTTCAACCCAAACTCAACGTGAATATTGAACGTATCGAATATCAACGCGTATCGTAACGTGTAACAGCACAACGGAATGTTCTACAGAAATGAAAACGTTTTTAGTTTACCCTACCGCTGGCATAGATGTTTACTCATCAAAAATATGATTCGTTTACTTAACTATTTATAGGGTGAAATAGGGTAAAACAAAAAATACTCTCAGATTTTAAACATTGTTAATTTTTATTTTCCTAGAAATATTTCGAGAATTGACCTCGAATATTATTTTTTTATTCAAAATAGCTTTTAACGGCCTTTAGTCCACAAAAATTTAGGCGTTTCGTCCCGGCGATCTCACTTGGACTCATCAGTTGACTATTAAGGACCTTGTCAATACGCAATTTTTGTTAAGTTCAGTTCATCTAACATAGATTTCATGACGAATATCTATTGGGAACTATATCTAACAAAACTAGAATTCCTAGTCATTACAGTGGAAGTTATTTTGTTTTTTTTTTTTTAATTTTATTTTTTATAGGGTGAAGTAGGGAAAAACAAAAAATAGCATCAGATTTAAATATTTTTTTCCCGGTAATTTCAGTTATGTAAACAGAATTTCTCAGTTTTGTTGTCAAAATACTGAGGATTAAAATTAGATTGAAAATTTAGCTATTTATAGGGTAAAATGGGGTTAAAATAAAAAAAGTATCCCAAATATTGCTTTTGGAAAGTTATTACATATTTGAGGATGTACTTTGGGGATGAATTAAGTGCTAGATATTTTTTTTTTAATTTTTCTTCATATAGATTTAAATATAGGGTGAAATGGGCTTAACACAATAAAATGCTTGCCGATTTTAAAAACTCTTTATTTTTATTTTGTATACTTATGTAGATGATAGATAAACTTAAAGGATGACTTTATGGGCTAGATATTTTTCAAAGTTCAGCTATAATAGGTTTCACCCCAATTCACCCCATAGAATTGGGATGAAACCCATTATTATATACATATTTTAAAATACTTTATATTCATTTGAAATATTACATTGCAAAAAAAACTCGCACACAGGAATGATAGACAGTTTAAAAAGTCACTTCGGAATTGGTTCTACAAGAGTTTTCTCGTGCAACCAAATTATTTTCAGTTAAAAAATACCTTAATGGCTAAATGTTTTTTATTGTGTCTAAAATTAAAAAAAAAAATTAAATTATGAGAAAGGTTGTAATAATTCTCATAAGTTAGCTTGCCATTTCCATAATGGTCATTTATGGTAAAAAAAAATACATACATACACAAAATAAATATGAACATAAAATGTGCGCTCAGAAAAATTTAAATAAATGTTTATTTATTTTAGTTTTAATAGCAAATTGTGTTTGTAACTCTTAAATTTCTAAAAAAATAGTTGTTTTTTTTTTCTTGAAGAAAAAGATTATTCCGATTAGCGATTCATGAGGTGGGAGTAAAACTCACTCTTGTCCAATTCACACTTACTGAATTTATAAATTCGTTAGAACATTATGCTAACTACATATACAAAGTCGAATGTACTTGTACATACCAAATTTATCGATTTGTATTTGTATTGTATTGTATTTATTACTTATAATCTTGCTTACAAATTAAATATTTGCTTATAAACTAAATAAATTAATAATTTTATACAAGATAATAGTGAGTAGCATTTGTATTAAAATTTAAATAGAGATAATGCTACATTTTATTAAACAAATTTACAATGTGGGGTGTACAGTTAAATTGACGTTTTAGAAAAGAGTTTACATTTAATTTACATATTATACATAGATAACATTATGAAGAACTATTTAAGATACAAATTACATAAAGCAACATTCGATGCAAAAACAGTGATTACAATAAGATAAAAAATAATAAAGCACAATAAAAATGAATCAGACAGTGTAGTTTAGCAAAGTTTCGATTTCAAGAATATTACATTGGAGGAGCCACGATTTAATACATTTTAAAAACAAAGAGCTATTTGTAATGCTTCGTATATTCTCAGGGAGTTTGTTGAACAACCTGTGAGATACAATGGTGTATGAGTTTCTAAAAAGTGTAGTCCGAAAAGGTAGAGTAGGAACAAAACGATAGTTACTTCTTAGGTTATGTAAGTCGCTTATAGGACTTTGCATATAACCACCTCGATTAAAAAACATTTTTAGAACTTTAAAGTAAAATAAGTGTCTTACTGGTAAAATTCCTGTTAATCTAAATAGTTCCATAGTATGAGCTAAGCGAGAAGAATTGCATATTTTCCTTATGATGCACTTTTGAAAGATAGTTAATTGTTTTAGTTGGTTGAGATAAGCACCTCCCCAACAGCATATTCCATATTGAAGCCGTGAGTGAAATATTCCATAATAAATAGTTTTTAATAATTTGTTAGAACATATTTTTCTCAGGCGGTAAAACCATCGAACAGTTGAGAGGAATAACTTCTTCAATTTCAAAATGTGTTCGGTCCATTTTAAATGCTGATCAATAGTAACACCAAGATACTTGTAATCTTTAACCATTTCAATATTAAAGCAGGTACTATTACACATGGCATTGGAGTTAAAAGTCAAATGGGAATTTTTTATCAAGCAATTGCAACTAAAAAGACTAAAACGCTCACACACAGGAGAATGAAAAGTGATTTTGATCTCTTTGAAGTAATTTGATTCAAGGCTGAAAAACATTAGCTTAGTTTTAGTACTAACGACAAGTTTGTGTTCTGCGAACCATAACCTTAGTAAATGCACATCATGGTTCAAGTCAGCAACTAAATTCAATGGACTTTTTTATTTTTTGACAGCAGTGGCTTTAGTTTATTTCGGGAGCTCTTTTTACTCACCAAACTAAAATTGGAAGCTCTCTTTACTATCACAAGCAAAAGTGAATGAAAACAGGCGCGTATAATTATTATAAATTTAGTTTATCAGCATTAAAATTGGGTTTAAACCAATGCACTTCAACCGACTTGAAAAAAAAAAACTATCATCAAGGTTCTACATTTCACTTTCGCTCGAAATGAAATTTAATCAATCTAATTTATTTCAATTCTATTTCGAGTGAATGTGAAATGTAGAAACTGGCTATATAAATGCCCCAAATATGCCCACCGTTTCTGAAATGTCAGAAATTTATTCTGACAGATTTTTTCCATCTCTTTTAATAAATGCATCAACTATACCAAAAAAATTATAGTTTAAGTAAATCTCAGCTTTTTAACAAAAAAGATGGATTTTTCTGAAATTGATGAAAACTCTGAGATTGTAAATTCATTGACTTCTCAGTTCAAAGTAAATAACTTGCCTTACCTACATAATTTATAAAAAAGGCTCAATAAGGAAAGCTTTTCAAAGTCTCAACTTATGTTCATTAACCCAGCTGTCAGATGAATATTTTAAATTCAATCAACCAAATTATTTGCTGGCAAACAGAGAAAAAAAATAATAATTAGTTAACTCATTTTATCCCGATGTGACAGATGCATTTTTCGTGTTAATTCCAATTGGCAAAAAATTATCCCTGTCTGTCAAAAGAAAAAAAATATATCAGTTTACCATCAGTTAAATGGAAATAATTACTTTTAATCATCGTTTTTTGACAGATTGATTTTTTTTTTAAATATTTTCCTCGAAAAAAAAAAATCAGTTCCAACACCACTTAAAAGGATTCAATTCTTCAACAAACAAATTTAAAAAAAAAAATAAACAAAAAAATCATTTTTTCGCAATAGCTTAGCATACAATATAAACACAACGAACATACAAAACTTTTTTCTTTCTGCCTGATTGCCTTTGCGTGTTCTTGCATACTTTGAAATTTTTGTTTTTTTGTCGAGAATCTTGTTCGTGAAGTATTAAAACCGATGGGTGTGTAACTCAGGAGAACTCCCTCAGAAAGTCCTGTTAGGAATAATATTGTTGTTGAATATAATAATATATTGTTGATGACTTGAACTTAAAGTAACGTGCCGCTAACTGCTTGGAGGCTTTTTTCTTTTTTTTTAAACTAAAAGTCTGTCTAATATTTGACATGACTTGCGACACCACGCTGAGAGTAAGGATAACTCTACGTGCAGGTATGATTGTCATCTTCATTGCTCAAACATCTCTCAACGTCCTCCGAACTTGTCTACCTATGTATACTTTCATAGTTGTGTTGTCATTGTTGTCATCAATCTTTTTTTTTTTTTATTTATATACCGTTGCTATTCCTGTCTCGTCAGAGAAGTAGGTAGGTTATAGGTATACAAGTACATATAGATATGGTGTGTAATCCTTGTTAACTTTTTGTTAGGCTTATCTGCATATATCTAAAGGCGATATATTGTGTTACTTGAAGTTCTTGTCAAGAGACGTATTGACTATGTTAATGTCGTGTAAGTGGTATGGTGCGGATACGGATGTTACTGTTTGTACACTACATACATATCTCACATCAGGAGGGATCCCTTTGAAAATAATGATGGATGAAGACGAAATGCCATCAAACTGAAATTAACGGTGTTAAAAGAATGGCAAGAGTTTCTATCTCCCATCACAACAGACATAGAGACATAGGTTGTCTGTCAATTTACATTCATTTTAAGTATTTTGAGACTTTTGACTTTAAGTAGGTATATCTACTCTTTCCAAGCTAAAGGGTGATAATGCATATTTATCAAATTGTTAGATACGTATAGGTAACATTTAAATCATGCTTTCAAAAGTGGCAATGAGATTTGATATTTCAATAAAATTAAATGTTTGTATTTTTATAGCTTGCTTTAGTTTGAATTTGTTTTACCGTAACTTACAACAGGTACAGCTCCCAAATAACTATTTTTGATTTATAGAGAACAGTTTAATTAATTTGTATTAAACTTCGTAATTAAATCCAGGAAAAGTGAGTTTTAAGTTTTTTGGCGAAAAATTCAGTTAATAATAAAATAAGGGTTTTGACATTTTTTTGTGTAAATTGTCTTACTTTTGGGATTTCCCCTTTTATCTTTTTAATGACTGGACTGATTCGATTGTTAATTCACGTTCAGTTCTTTTGAATATTTCAAAATTTAATTTAAAAATTTTAAAAATATTTTTTTTAAATATAAAAAAATTAGAGCTGATCACCGGTTGTGAATGGGTTTCTGAATTCAGTCATTATTATAGAACAGTGAAAGCCCTAATAATCGGACATTCATGGTTTCCCAATTTTTGTCCGGTTATGAGAACTGTCCGGTTAAGGGAAAGAAATAGTAAAACTTTTTTTTAACTTCATATTAGATTTTTATTATTAAAAAATGAATTTGCTCAAAATATAACGGAACGCGATAAGAAAAGGAAACCATACATTTTCAAAACTACACCAACTTATAGTTACTTGGGAAATTCCCTAATAAGCTTTCAACATAACAGCGCTCTGTCCGATTATTAGAGCTTCGCGTCCGGTTATCGGAGATTTCTATGGATTTGCTTAGGTATTTAAAATAATATAACAGAAACTGTACTGAGAACGGACCTTCTGCTTTTTTTCTGCTTGAGCAAACAAGAAATATCCGCGTCCGTTAATGAGAGTGTCCGTTTAAAGGAGAGTAATTTGTATGAAAAATTCGAAAAAGAAGTTTGTTCCCGAAAATGTATCCGTTTAAGGGAATTGCCCGCTTATTGGAGATGTCCGCAAGTAGAGCTTTCACTGTATATTGTTTACTTAAACTTCTTTAAAAACTAAGAATCATTAAGTCTGGAAATGCCTGGTTTGACAAAAAAAAAAAAAAATTGGGTGGGGCGAAAACTGGTGTAGGACCAGGGCCTAGTGATTTACCACTCTCAACCATTCCTTTGTGAGTGTTATTGGCAGTAATGGAGGGGACCTTCAATTTTATGCCAAATACAAACGGCTAAATTGAGAGGCAGTTTTTCATCCCAAGAAATACTCTTGGGGGATTTTTCAATTCCTCCAAGAGACAGTAAACCGCGAAAGACATTTCTATTTTTTTTTTATGTTGGCCAAGGCTGGAAATCGAATCCAAGACCTTCGGCATAACAGGCATACGTACTTACCATCACTTTACAAGCTACAGAATTGACGAGTTTGATAAAATCCCTAAAATCAAAACTCACAAACCCCAAAATCCCGAAAAACCCGAAATTTGGGATTTTGGTTTTCTGGAATTTTAACCCAAACCCTCAGTTTTTACCTACTAAGAATACCAAACGGTAACTATACTTTTTTTAAATGAATTCTCAAAATGCTTGATGTCATTCAGTTTTTGGGAGTTTCTACAGAATCACGAAAATCAAAATCCCTAAAACTAAAAATCTCGAAAAACCTAAAATTTGGGATTTTGGGATTTTAACCCTCAAAAGTAAATTTTGAAGATTTAGTAATTATAACCAACGCAGCATAAAAAAAATAAACTAAAACTAAAATCTCTTTGTATATTTTATCTTATAATTTATCTCAAGTTCCTTATCTTCCATAAATCGATTCTAAATGGAAAAACCATTTAACAACGCCCATTAAATCACTATAACCATAGTCAGTCGTTCTCTTATAATAATGTACGTACCTACATATATTTATTTATTTTTTTAAGTCTTATTAAAATTAAAAGCTGCACTTTCAACGCACAGACATTTAAGTTCATAAATTTTACTCTCTGAAGTTCTAAATGTATAAAGTGCAAACCGAAGGTTTAGTTCAGTTGGGTAAAGTTGCTATTTTTTTTTTATTTAAAAAGTGTATATATATACGTACCTAACTACTTATGGAATAAGGCAACATTTTTCATCATATTGAAAACACAGGACGACGGAAAGTAGTAGAGTTGAGTCTTGAATCAAGTCGAGTCGAGTCGACGAAAAGACGGACGAAAATTATGGTCTATATATATTTTAAGGACCAATAAAGGGCAAAAAGAAAATAAAGTTGGTGAAAACCACTTAATTGGTTGTAGTTGGAGTAGCCGCTGCCAATATATAAACTGCTACAACACCCAGAGAATAGCTCCACCGCCGCCGCCGCGCCGTTACCGTCGTCGCCGACACAGCCAACGTCCCTAGATACCATGATGGTGCTTGCTCCTTAAGTGCTGCTTACTTTCCACTTGGTCTAACTCCTTATGGGTATTTCCTATACTTCCTACTTTCTCTACATATGTATATACCGCCTTAATAGTATAGAATGAAGTTGTATAGTGTTGCTGTTATCTTACCAGGAACAAGCGACTTCTTAGACTATAGGTAGGTATACAGAAAAAGTTCGCTACTTTGGAGAAAACTAATAATTAAAGTTTTTATTTTGTTGTTATCCTTTGCCTGCCTGTTAAGATATACCTAGGAATAACTAACTTGTGTGCAGTTTACAGGGCTGTGTTTGTTCCCAATCTTCGCCTCAAAATAAATAGTCGAGAAGTGTGATTGATTATGATCACTAAGCGACCAATAAACAAAATTCTTAAAATCAAGGACTTCAATTCCAAGGCACCTCCATCAGCCTCAATTTAGGTGAATTATTGATTGAAGTTTTGTCGAAAACAATGGAAGTTATTATTATACCCACCTGATAGATGCTGAATAATATTCCAGAATTTGTGTCATGTCACGCTTTCAATCACATCATTCTCGAGGAACACATTACTTTGACGCTTTTGTTGGATTTACGTCAAAACATGATGGATACCGAGCTCATTTTGCTCGAACGATCTCTCAAATCAAACCACGTAACCGAATTCTTGTTATCACTCCGATCCGGTCCTGTATGTATATAAATAGAAGCAAATTTCATCACCTTACTTTACACCTTGGTTGCAGCACAAAAAGGTTAAAATTATAATTCATGTAAAATCTCATACCCATCGACCAAAACCTCGCTATAGATATCTACACACCTTCAGCCATCATCCTTACTTAAATGGTTTATTTTTTCCTTGAATCTTGCGGGACCACTCACTATTAAGAGTACTTAATTTGCTGTATGCTCTTTTTTTTTTTGTTGTTGTTGTCTGCCTGTCTTTTACCTCATCCAACATCGTCGCACTCGTAGGTATATTAATTTCTTCTTCACCATTTCCAAACCAACAACACTTACGTAGAATTTCCGTGCGGAAAATTTAATGAGACTGGTGTTCATAGAGTACCTATATTATCTAGAGAACCGACTTCAGCGCTTTTTCTCTTTCACCCTACAAGCTGCACTGAGAGGATTTCCTCCACAAGGCTGAATATGTGTTAGTTGCCGAATGCATTTTTAATGGAATCGCACTAACATAGTGATAATTTAATGGATATTGGCTCAGTTTTGCTCAGTGCTCAGTTCTCCCACCAGATATGAAATACTTTTTTTTAAACTGCATTATAAACCATGTTCATACTTCTTGTAAAAAAAGTCCATCGCTGGAATTTGATCTCTCTTTTACTGAGATGAAAACAAAACACAAAAACCAACCCACCGACCCTCAGTCACATCGGAGCTGCGATGGTGGAAACAACGCCTGCGTGCACGTCTTTCTTTTCTTTTTTTCAGCAATGTTCGTATTTTTGTGTGTATCTTTCAGAATTAAAAAGATGGGGAGAGAAATTTGAAGAGAGATGCGCTATATCTAAAATTCACACGAATTCACGGACAGGGAATTTAGGAGAGTGTTCTCTTACTGTGCTCAAATAAAATTTGCGGGTGTTTTAGGCAAGGGGGGTACGAGTCGGTTCTCTAGATAATATAGGTACTCTATGCTGGTGTTGCGGAAAAAAAAGGAACTAAAGGGAAAAAGGATCTTCTCGCTCCTTTGGTGTGCTACGCTACAGCCTTACCGCACATCTCATCACAGATCTCCTCCTAATGTTGTTGTGTTTTTTTTTTTTCGTCCTGCGTTCTCATAACAAATTCAATTTGTTTGGCCAGGATATTGAATATAATTTTATTCAAAGTTGTTGTATATTTATTTGTCGCACCTTTGATCGGTGAGTTGTTTCATGACACGAATATATGTATGTATGTATGTGAAAAGGTTGCCCAGAGAGAAGAGCAAGGCAAAAGGACTTGAACTTCTACCTATAGAGATACATATGCATATTTGTTTGTCGTCCTTTTTTCCTTGAGGATATTTTCTTTTTATAATTCTGTTTACACTTCATCCTTTTCCATTAACATTTCGTTGAGCATATCGTTTTTTTTTTTTTTTTTTTAAATAAATTTTGTAATGACATCGGTTTGACGACGAAAACGACGACGACGTTCGTTGCAGCAGCAGAGCAGCCAGAGCGGTTGGTTGGGATAAAATTGAATTTTCATCGAGCGATCCTTTGAATTGGAAAGGACATGTTGAAAGGTGGATTTTATGCATGGAAATGAAAGCATTCAAATTCTTTTTTTTTTACTTGTGTGTTTGTATGTGTGGGTGTTTTTGTTTGTGCATAAAATGGGTATAAGGTACCTATGCACAGTTTGCTGCTCAAAAGTTGTTTTGGATTTTTTTTTATTATTATTTTCTTGTGTTTTTGTATTTTATGATAATTTTGTATGAAAGAAAAGTTATTTGAATGGATTTAGTACTTTACTGAGTTTATTTATACAAATAAATTTTTTTTTTTCTTATATTTAATTACTTTCTTGACAGAGAAATGTACATAAAGGGCAAAGGAGTCTCGTGGTATAGTATAGCGTCATATAAAAGGATTAAATGAATTTCTTTCTTTTTTATATTTTTTTTTTTGCATCTATCAGTGGCGAAAGTTGAATGTTATTTAATTTAAAATAGAAATAGGTACTATGAAAAGAATGTCTGTATGTGTAGGTTGTATAAGTATGTAGTTTACCTTTATGGAAAAAGAAAAACTGAACTAGGTTAGGTATATAAGTGTATGGATGAACCATGAACACGTTCAAAGCAGAAGCAGACAGCGCATTGACTAAAAGACGTTAACTATAAACTGAGCACATAATGCAGTAAAATTTTATTTTAAATTGATCCTTTACCTTAAAAATATCATTCTAAAAACAAACACATTATTTTTATTTGCTTTTAGGACCAAAAATTACAGTACGTGCCATACAAATTCTTTTATCATTTTTGAAAAACCTTTTATTTTTCGCAAAAATATTTGTACAAATAAAAAAAATAAATAATAATTAATTTTTAGTCTAATCCATACATATAAGATACCTTTTGGTGAAACAAAAAATTCTTTAGGTGGTAACCAATTTTCCGAAACATTTTTCGCTAATCTCGAAAAAGGTTTAACTGATTTTGATAAGTTTTTTTTTATGTAGAAATTTTCAAAAATTTAAATAATATTGAATACCAACATTTTCAAAACAATAAAGGTATTTTGAATCTATTTTTATTTTTTTTTTAACTCAATACAGTGAAAGCTCTACTTGCGGGCATCTCCAACAAGCGGACAAATCCCTTAAAAGGACACATTTTCAGAAACAAACTTTTTTTTCGAATTTTTCATACAAATTACTTTCCTATAAACGGACGCGGACACTTTTTCTTGCTCATTTTAGATAGAAAACCTTCCATACGCGGACATATAACATTATTTAGGGATTATTTTTTATCAACAAATGAAGCAGAAAAAAAACAACAGAAAAACAGAAGTTATTAAAATACGTTAGCGAATCCATAGAAAATCTCCGATGACCGGACGCTAAGGTCTAATAACCGGACAAAGCGAAGTTATGTGGAAATCTTTTTAGGGGATTTCCCGAGTAACTATAAGTTGGTGTAGTTTTAAAAATCGATGGTTTCCTTTTCTCATCGCGTTCCGTTGTATTTTGAGCGATGTCATTTTTTAATAATAAAAATTTAATATGAAGTTAAAAAAAAGTTTTCTTATTTCTTTCCCTTAACTAGACAGTTCTCGTATACGGGCAAATAGTGGGGGACCATGAGTATCCGCTAATAAGAGCTTTCATTGTATTCGAAAACGACTTAGTCGATTTTTATTAAACTTGGGTTCAAGCAGTTTTTTAGTAATATCATAGTAACTACAAATTTTTCTAATAGCCGAAATTAACGATACCTTATTTTTTTTTTTTTTTTTTTTCAAATCGACTCCTACGATTTTGATTAAATTTTATCTGTGCGCTAATATTACTACGGTTAACCATATAATTAAGTATTATTTAAATGGAAGAGCTTCTAATAAATAAAAAATAAATTAAAATAATATTTCATATGAATATTTTCAAGTAAAAAAGAAATTTAGAATTAAAACAAAAATTTAAAAGTTTTTTTTTTTTTTGAAAATTTAATATTTCAAAAATAACTATCCATATAATTTTTTTTAGAGTAAAATTTTAAACTCCGCACCGCATTCGATAAATATAAAAAATGGTGTAGGTACCAATTTTTGTTCTTAAAAATGCTTACGTACAAAATTATATATACAAAGTGTTCTACATATAATCGATGGTCCAAACTTAAACTGGTGATAGGTCAGGTTATTACTTCTCAGAATTAAGTAACTTCATCATAACGGTTTTCTATTAACGGGTGATTTTTTTTTTTAATTTTGAAAAAACCTTAGATTTTTATTTATTATTTTTTTTTTTTAATTTTTGTTCGAATATTGAATAATATTGTACGTAAAATTTTGTGCATTGAAATATTTTTGATTTTCTCCATAATTTTTCTAGAAATTAATAGATACAGTAAAATCCGCTTAAGAGAAACCCGCTTATGAGAAAAACCCTCATATCTGAAAGCATTTTTCGACCAATTAAATATAAAATACTTCGTTTAAGCAAACTCGCTTAAGTGAAAAAAATCGAAAAGAACAAAAAAATTTGCTGAACTTCTATTTTATTTTCCACCTCTACCATTTTCACCATAAAAATGACATTTGATTTTCTGACTCCAAAAGATAAATTCAATTTTTTCTAGCTTTAAATTTCCGCTTAATGAAATTTTTAAATCCACTTAAGTGAAATTTTTTTTCACTTAAACGGGGTTTAATTAAATTAAAAACCCGTTTAAGTGAAAGAAATACTGTGACATTTTGCCGTTTCTCTTAAGCGGGTTTTACTGTAGTACGACATTTTGATCAACTCTATTTTTTTAACTTTAATCTTTAAAAGAGTATCCTGAAAAGTAATTTTTTACTTTTAAAAATTTTCCGTGTTCTTGAAATTTCTTAAAAGGCAGAAAGCTTTTCAAGGCTTTTAGACAGAAAGTTATAAAAAATTGATCTCAATCGGACAGATTTCTAAAACATATAAAAATAAATCTTTGTTTAAGTAACAGCTGTTTTATTCTCCTTCCCGCACTTATACATATAATGCGTTGGGAAGTTGATGTATACAGGCAGGATGTAGGTAACCAATGTCCTTATAAGAGGAAGTAGTTTCTATTATGTAAATATATTCAATTTTAGTCATTGACACTTTGTCAGCAATTCTATATTGATTAAACCTCTTTATCGAGCAGAAAATATAAGTAAAATCTCTCAGGTGTAAAAATGATTCAATTTTTATTTTTTTTTAATTATTTCTCAATTATATTTTCTAACAAATTATTTTCATTTTCTATTTTTAGAGAGACGTTGTCAAGCTTGAACCAACAATGGATGATGTACGCTCCTGTGTGTCAAAGGGCAAAAGTCAGGTAAGCATAAATGAATAACAAACAAAAAAAAAAAAGTAAACCTCTAGGGTGACCATAAGTTCATCTTTAAAAAAAAATCCATCTTCCTTATCTACATCCTACTTCCTTTCGAAAATGAAAAAAAAAAATACCCTCTTGCCTCCATAACGTATGTATATACTACATACATATTTCCCTAACATTATATTATATATGGAGAAATTTATGGGGAGGGGAGGCAAAAGACTTTTCTATCTAAACCGCAGTCAATCACAAGAAGTGCTTCTGCTTTGGTTTATTGTTGCAACGCAATGTTTTCAATTTCGTTGTCAATTTTCAATATTTTTCTCCGCATACGTGTTGTGTTCGTTGCCGTCATCCTAACTAAACTGACATCGACATCGCCATCCATCCATCCATCCATACAATGTGGAAATAAAAAAAAAATTTAACAAAATGTATCACTTATCCTGACTGCCATTCTTTTTTTCAAAGCGATTTCAATTTTCTTCTCACAAATAAAACCATTTGTCTATATCAGGACATTCAGGAGGACAATATATGGTAAGGTAGAGTAGCTACCTACATATATACCGAAGGCAGAGAGGCTCTATATCTCTATGTATATTCATATAAATACATATATATAATGGAGCTTGCTCGTGTATGTCTTCCTTCCATCATCATCATCATCGGAACATGACACACATCCTTCACCCTTACTGCCACCGCCATCGCACACAGTTTTTCTTTATCTATCTATATGATTTGATTTGGTGGCAGGGTGCATGTCCTTTAAACCCGCAAGCAATATAAGGCAAAGAAGAAGATGCTGGGTACCATACCCAATACCCATACCAATTTTTCATCATCTCTTCTTCGGTTTCAAAATTGATTCTAAGCCACACAGAAAAGAGATAAATTTATAGTTGGAATTTGAAAATAAAGCGAGCAATATTTACTGACATAAAATAGATAATATATATAAGAAATAAAAAAGAAATGCAAAAGGATTTAGATGAATGCAAAAAGAAGCAGTGCTGGATTTTTTAATGATATCTATCTACTACCTTTTGCTACCTTAAAAAAAAACATAACATTGTACCACTTTTTTTTTTTTAATTGTGTACTTTGGAGAAAAAGTTATCTTTTGTGCTTTTAAAAAACTTTTAAAAATTTCTACCAACGACGACACTTTAATAATAATTTGAGGTCAAATTAAAAAAAAGGCAATAACCAGAAGCTACTTCAACTATTTTCTTCAATTTTGGACCTTTGGCGTACTATCTTAAAAATTAAGAAATTATTCGCTCAGAATCGCTCAGAAATCCATACTTTGACTTAAGTTTAAAGATCTTGTATAGAACAAAAAAAAAAACAATTTAACGATTATTAGTATTTTTAAGAACATTGTGCTTGGGTACAATCTCTAAAAAAAAAATAGTGAATAGCTACATTGCAAAATTTTGCAAGAAGCTGATCTTTTGATTTTATGGTTTCTTAAAATCATAAACTTAAACAAGAAATTGAATCACTATTGCTTGGCAAAATTCATTTAATGCATATATTTGTTTCGCTTGAGCCGTTAAATATTTCGTTTAACTCGAAATCCTCATTGGCAATTTACGTTTTCAATTTTAATCATTATGTTTTTTTCAATCATTTCGCAATAAACATTCGGGCTTTTTATATTTCGATTTTTTTTTTTTTCAAAATATTGTCAATCATTTCGCAAAATTAATTTGTCAAATTTGTTATTTAGTTTTTTTGTTTTGTTACAATATTTGATATTAATTTGCCCAAGTGTGTTTTTTTTTTTGCGAAATAACGTTATGCCGTTTCACTATTTCGCAAAATATCGCCAAGCCTTTTTATTATTCCGCTAATAGATAATTTCGCCGTTTAGTTGTTTTCATAAATAAAATATCGAAATGCCAATTAAAAAAATTCCAAACTTCAAAAATCCAATCTAAAAAAAAAAACTAAATGAAAAATGCGAAAGGATAATTTGTCATATCATTTAAAAAACAAAACGTAACTTGTTAAACTTAGAATGCGAAATAACAACATTCTAAATAAAAAAAAATGTGAAACGAAAAGCGGCGGAATGAACCCCCAGGAAACGTTAGTTTGCCAAGAAGTTTTGCGAAACATATACCATAGCCAAAAAATTGCTATAAATCTTTTTGCATTACTACTTCTAATTTTTAATCAAAAGTAACCAAAAACTAACCAAAAACCAGACTTATAATAGAATAAAGTGCTTAGTTAATGAAGTTTTTAAAAATAATTTATTGAATTCAATTAAAAGTTTCATTAATTTCACTTTGAGACTTCAAACTTCAAATTATGAAATCACCATCATTCACCTGAATCAAAAAGATTGCAATAATATTTTTTTCTCATTAATTTTACAACAATCAATATAATACAATCTTTCGGGAATTCATGCATTGTTTTGCATTCTTTGCATTATTTTGCATTCTTCTACTCCTTTTACAACGAAAAAAATGCTAAATACGAAAGTAAATCCGCCTCTGATCAACGAATGACGAATGATGAAAATTCAGTATATTTTTTTTTGTCATTCCATTCGAAGAAGTATATTGCAATAATGCACATCCTGATCAATCATATTCGCTGCGTAGTTATCTCCTTAGGGTTCCTATATGTAAGCCTGCTGCACCACCGTTATCCTTTAGCGAAAATACTTATTTCGATTCCGTGGATGACTTACTTATATTTTTATTTTTTTTTGACTCACAAGAACTCATTTTCTATCTCATTTCAGGTCTTCGATTGCAAGAACCACGTCCGTGTCATTCAATCAATGGCGAACGGCAACAGGCTGTACATTTGTGGCACGAATGCTCACAATCCCAAGGATTATGTCATATATGTAAGTATTTCTCGTATGAAAGTTGGTTGAGTATAAGAAAAAAAAAAAAAAAAAAAAACATCTAGTGGTGGTGCAATATGTCATCCTTGATGATGACGACCTTTATTTTGATGGATAGAAGCTCTCCAAAAGCCCCCTTTTCTAACATATAGATATATACAGCACAAAGCTGGGTTATCCTTTTTTTCCGATTTTTCTGGCTTTGGTTTGGTATATCCTTGCACCACATATACATAAAACCTACATTTCTATTTGTATTTTTAAAAGAGAAAAATATATATAGAAAAAAAAAACTAAGAACGAACTTACTTAACCGAATGTAAAAACATATATAGAAAGACTGCACAGCTTCAAGGATACCTTCGGCTTTGAATGAATTGGAACAATGCGGAGGAAATCTCGTTAGTGCGGAAGGATATAATCGTACATACATATAGAGAATTATATATATTTTTTTTCTTTGCTCTAGATTTGTCTTCCTTGCCAAAGAAGGATCATCGCGTTATAATAGAAATGGAAATAGATTGCGTGTGCTTTTTTTTTTGTTTGCCTCTTCTACAACAGGCTTCTTCAATTTTTATTTTGTTTACTTAAGGTGATATGCGTTGCGTATAAATATACATATATGGTTAAAGTTTCCATTTGAAAACGTGTGAAATAGTCAGAGCACGTGCTCAAGGGAGTACTTGCTTTTGAGTGATGTGAAAATGTGCGTATATTTATATATAGAAAGTACTTTGGATAAGAGCACTGCGATATCTACTCTTAACTTGACTTGACTCAAGGGTATAGTCGACTTAATGGGTTTAGTGATTTATTTTAATATATTCTAAGCTTTACTTAAATTCTATATAAGATGCTTTAAGATTCCGCACATATAATGCAATACACCTTAAGCAGTTTCAAAACAGACTTGTTTGAATAAGAAATGAACGTCTCACGAACTTTGTAACACTTAAATATCTTTCTGTTAAAAATTAAACAAACTTACCTGAATAATGGCTTCTGGACAATTTTTTTAAAATAGAATATTTTGAAATTTAATTTAACTTAAACATTTATGTAAAAGGCTTAGTTCGGAGTTCGCAAAAAAAAGCCAAATTTCCAAACCAAAATAATCAGAAACTACAAAATCAGGAAAACTGAAACATACACAAAAAAATTAGTGATTTCGAGAGCAGTATTTTACAGATGCCACCAAATTACAGTCTTAAAAAGCAGATGCCACCAAATTACAGTTCCAGATAGCAGACGCCACTAAATTACAGTATGAGATAGCTGACGCCACCAAATTACAGTTCCAGATAGCAGACGCCACTAAATTACAGTCTGAGATAGCAGACGCCACTAAATTACAGTTCGAGATAGCAGACGCCACTAAATTACAATCTGAGATAGCAGACGCCATCAAATTACAGTTCCAGATAGCATACGCAAGTAAATTACAATCTGAGATAACAGACGCCACTAAATTACAGTCCGAGATAGCAGACGACACTAAATTACAGTCTGAGAAAGAAGACGCCACTAAATGCTTGCCTGTAATAGCAGAAGTCTCTAAATTAGAGTCTAAAATAGCAGACGCTATCAAATTACAGTATGAGATAAAAAGAAGCCACTAAATTTTAGTCAGAGGTAACAGATGCCACTAAACTAAAGTCCGAGATAACAGACGCCACTAAATTACAGTCTCAGATAGCAGAAGTCACTAAATTACTGTCTGAAATAGCAGACGCTTTGAAAAAAAAAAACTAAATCGTTGTATGATGGCAGCTGCCCCTTTTTGGAGCTAAAATGAAAATTCTAAATTTAAAGGTGTTTTATTGTGAGGACACACTCGCAGTTTGGCTTCCAAGGTTTAGCACCATCATATTTTACCTCTAAGTAATCGCATACAAAACTGCTTTGTACAAAATTTGCACACTTGCTCATACATTGAAATTTGTTAAAGGAATAATATTTCTGTTCTTAAACCAAAGATACTGAGGGATCTATTTCCTAGTGTAGGTGTCAATTTGATTTGGAAAAATTCTCACGTATTTTTCATTCGATTTTAAAGAATAATAATTTCATTAAACTTCAGTCCAATTGCAATTGCTATTCACCTCAATGCAACGACACATCTTTCTTTAAATTTCAATTTTATTTTATTTTTTTTTTTCTAAAAAACAAAATCTCACGACTTCAAAATTCCATTGATTTTTTTTTTTTGTAAAGTTCTATCGTCTTTGTCATCATTGGCTCACTAAAACCCATTAATCCGCCATTAAAGTGAAATTATCGTGATTTTCCGCACTCAAAAACTTTTGTTGCCAACTCATTTGCGACCTTCGTTTGAGAAACAACGATGGCAAAAATCCTTTCGAGGACGACGAGAAGTGTAAAACTTTTTGCACGACAACCATGTATCCTTTTGCCTTGCCTGCTGAGTGAGAAAGGAGCATCACAATTATCGAAGTTCTTCTTAATTTTTTTTTTTGCCGTTTTAAAATTTAGAACAAAATCCCAACGCGTTAAGGATTATCTTACAAAACTCGATGCCACGCGTTGCAAAGCACACAAACTTTAGAAAGAGTTTTGATGCTTTAAACTTTAAACTTGTTTGCAACACTTTCTCGAAACGCGACCCAATTCTTGCCGAAGATGATGCAAGATTTCAGTGTGGATGTTGCAATGCCTTTTTAAATCTATAGCAAACCAAGGATAGGTAAACAAGGAGATTATTTGTTAGACGTGCAGCGGATAATATTTGCTATGCGATACGATAAAACCAACCACCACCCTGTATATAAGGGGGAAAAGATTCACCTTCCACCTATACATGTTAAACGCGTAGGAGTTTTACACAAAGTTGTTTATCCTTTCTTACTTGTTTTTTTTTCTTGTTTGTATCTAAAACTTTATCTTATTCGTTTTTTTTTCTCTTTATCCATGCAGTCGAATTTAACCCATTTACCAAGATCAGAATACGTGCCAGGAATTGGTTTGGGTATCGCCAAGTGTCCATACGATCCACTTGATAATTCAACAGCGATTTATGTCGAGAACGGAAATCCGGGAGGTCTACCTGGTCTGGTATGTATATTATAAGATAAATGTCTTTTTCAGTGGAGGATTTTGTATATGCTTAAAAAATAAACAAGAGCAAGGAAAAATCTAGAGTGCAACAGAAACGATGCAATGCAATTGATAGAGCTATCACAAGTGTGACCAAAGTAGTTGAAAATAATAAAAAAAACATCGCATTTTAATTTCGAATTAAATTAAGATTTAAGTTAAATTTTTCCCAAAATTTAAATTATCAATATCACAATAGTGAACCTATCTTCATAATAAAAATACATAATAATTTTTCATGCATTCGTGTTTGCCTTAAATATTTATATCAAGATATAATTTTTATTAAATTAAAAATATTGAAAAGTTAATAATAATTTTATGCGTTTATACCTACAATTTGGATAAGAAAAATACCTAATAATATTTATTCAGTTACCAATAGAACAAAAAACAATGAGGTGGTCACCCTGATATTATAATACTACTGTTAACTCTAGTGCAACACTTGAGGAAATAAGCTTTGCGTTTAATTTTTTTTTTTATGTTTCCATCTTCTGTGCTTGTTCAAAAAAAAAAAAAAAAACAAAAAAGGAAGGACATCATTCATCCTGATGGATGTTATTCTTTCAAAGATAATCTTTTATCTTCGGATGAGAAAAAAAAAATTGAAACAAAACTAAACGAAAGGACAAATCTTCTTGAAATACAATTTAATTTTTATTTTTCTTGAATTCGAATTAGTCCATCGTTTCTGTTGAAAGACTCTCTCTCTCTCTCTCTCTCTCTCTCTCTCTCTCTCTCTCTCTCTCTCTCTCTCTCTCTCTCTCTCACTCCTTCTCTTACGATTATTGTTCATTCTAAATCTCTGCGCTGCTGGTAGTTGAAATTTAATGTTTATTATTTTTCGATTTAATTTTTTGTTTTATTATGTTCAACAGTACTCAGGGACAAATGCAGAATTTACCAAAGCAGATACAGTAATCTTCCGGACGGATTTGTATAATGTAACAGCAAAACGAAAGGAATTTGGTTTCAAAAGGACATTGAAGTATGATTCTAAGTGGCTGGATAGTAAGTATAAACATTTTTATTATTTATTTTATTTTATTGTTTTATTTACTTATATCTTGTCTGATGATGTGCGGAAGAAATGTTCATTGTCTGTTTTTTTTTTATGATGTTTCTTACGATTACTCACGAAAAGATAACAAATTTAATGCTAGAGTTATGAATCCATGAAAAAATAAACTCAAGATTTCAAACAGTGTTGTAGCAGAGTAGATTTATTTAAAAATAAAAATTATTTCTGTATGTAAAGAGTTGTGCACGTTCTTACATCATAATATACTTATGTACCTGTTGGATGTCATTAAATTTTAATTTGTTGAATTCATTCATCTTAGCTGATTTGTATGGTTCATTTTAAGTAGGTTTATTCTATTTACAAACCTTATAAAATTATTATTGTGTTGTTTGCCGAGGAAGACACCTAAATTATACTAAAATTTTTCAGTTTTAATAAGACCGAGAAGAAGTCTTGTCTTGTCGTTGAGTCGTGGTGCAAATCGAGATTTATGTGCGGAAAAAATAACTGTATTCTAGGCTAATTGTATAAAATGTGTTTTTTGTCGAAAATAATTAATTTAATGTGATCGAAAAATACCTCCGATATAATTATTGTAGGCAATTTAATTCCTTAAAAAAAAAAAACAGTCCCACAAGAGGTGTGCTAAAGAGCGATTTTAAATGAGCAGCGATCGCAGAGAGCAGTTTAAAAAAAGAACAGCTCTTTTTCGCAGCTATTTAATCACTCTTTAAAAACAAGTTAAAGTCGAAGAATGTACTTTAAATTTTGTTTTCTGATTTGAAATTCGTTTAATCCATCATTATTATAGCGATGGAATTTGACAGATGGGTGAGAATCTATACTTTGAGGCATAGAGAATATTTCGTTCCAAATGTCAACGGATTGCATTTAAAAAGCATTTTTCCGGAGCGGAAAAAAAAATTCGAAAATTTTCGTTTTTTTAAAGGTTTTTTAATCCATCGTCATCGTAGTCATCCTTCGATGGAATTTGACAGTTGATGGCTTGACAGATGGGTGACAACCTATACTTTGAGGCATAGAGAATATTTCGTACCAAATGTCTACGGTTTGCCTTAAAAAAGCATTTCCCTGAACAGAAAAAAAATTCGAAATTTTTCGTATTTTTAGAGGTTTTTATCTATCATCATCGTAGCCATCGTGTCCAAGTGATTTGGAGAAACTCCACACTTTGACACATCCATTGAATTTCCAAGTATGTAATGCGATTTCAACTTCAACCTGCTCTCTGTTCAGTTTCTTTGCATTATATTTAATGATGAACAGTATAGTTTAAATAGCAATGAGCAGTTTAAAGAGCATATAGCATTTTGTTCTGACTGCTCAGTGCTCATCTAATTGCTTTCGCGATTTATTCGCATTGAATAAGCACATTACTGTTTCTTGCTCATTCTATCTTTTCAGTCTCCTCTTTGGAGATATACATATGTAGCTAAATGTACTATACACTATATGAGATCCCATACCTGCTTCCCGGTTATTGCGATTGCGAGTTGAATTTGTTTGTGAATTTTTGTAAGGTTCACCACTGAGCAATGAGCAGTTAAATTGAAGACCAATCGCTACTGCTCTCTGCTCAGTGAAATAGCAGAGTGATTAAAAGCAGCTATCGCAATAGCAGCCTCACCTCTACCCACAACCGATAGTTAAGACCCAGCTGTGTTTTTAATATTATTTAGAAGATTTTTAACAAAAATATTCTTATATCCAAAAATAACGGTATTTATAATACAAATGCTTAAAAACCGTTGAGGAAAATCTTATTTTTCACGAAAACTACTCCTATGATTTTGATTAAACATTTTTTTGTAAACATATTATTGGAGAAATTCTACATTATTCAATTATTAACGTTTCTTTAAGTTTTTTTTTTTAATAATTCAAATTCTATATACTACTGAAATAAATCTGCCAAGTAGAAGACTTAGCACTATTTTAATTGCTTGTTGAAATATTGATTCAAAAAAGCTTTTGACGGCCTTTAGTCCACAAAAATTTTGTTTGAGTTTCGTCCCGGCGATCTCACTTAGACTCATCAGTTGACTAGTGAGGACCTTGTCAATACCCAATTTTTAAGTTCAATTAATTCTTACATAGATTTAATGACGAATATTTACTATTAACGTTTTTTTTTTTTGACTATCTTAATGTATGGTCAACCGATTATATTTAAATTTCTTAAAAAAGAGCTTCTATAATATGTTTAAATAATATTGCATATAAAAATTAACTTTTTTTTTTTTTTGAAAATTCGATATTTCGAAAATCATTATTAAAAAATTTATTTCAGTGCAATTCGCACTGTGGAATATGCGGCATCCGGTAGCATTGTTCCCACCCAGTTCTCCCCACGGTTACAACGGTATAGATGGACGCTTAAACTCCGGATCTGCCTTTGTACCACCCTCTTTCTGTCTAATAACTCCCCAACCGCATTCTATAAATGAATAAGTCAACCTTTTTTTAGTATCTAGCATTTCTTAGAGATTCTCAAGATATTATGTAATTTTTAATATTTGCAAAATTTGCAAGAATATTATGCGGATGAATTTTTTTTTTTTTTCAATACAATAATTTTGTTAAAAATTTAAGTTTTTCTGTTTTGGGTTAAGTTTATTTTGCCCAAGTCCCAAAGAGATAAATAAAAAATTCGTATATTAGCTAGCAACTTTTATGGCGAAAAATAAATTTTGCGAAGCATGTAAGTAAGCACAAAGCCATTTTCAATTTTCAATACAAAAACAGTTATTCTATAATATGATTAACTTGTGCTGCCGTATTTCGTAAATAGATAATAACAAAAAAAATAAAAAATTTCGCAAACTTCCAAATTTTATGGATGACATTTTTTTTCAAATATTACAAAATTTATTACCATGGTTCAATTAAAGTTATAATATATTATATCGTTAGAGAAAAAGAGGTGTTGTTCTAACCACCATTTTTGATTTGCAAACAAAAACAGTTTTGCCATAAAAATTGCGCTATAAAAATTAAAAAAAGAAATTCCCAAAATTACAAATTTAAAGGGTGATATCGTTAGAAATATCGTGTGAAAAAAACTTTAAACTATAAACCAGAACTTATAGTATTTATTTATATATATAGAATGAAAAATTGCTGGCAGCGTGTGATTTAGCTATATATGTATACAAACTAATATTTCTTAATCACGGTGAAGGAAGCTTTAATGTATTACTCTATGGATGAGTGCTGGCGGGAAGTCTTTTTTGAACTGGCTTTCCTTTATTCCTATACTTCTTACTCATTTCATCTCAGTTAAAGTAGGTAAAGTGATAAAATTAAATTTTTAATTTTTCAATTACGAAGTCTTCTTAAACTATAAATTGATTAAACTTTCCAAGAGATTAAAATCACATTTATTTATATCTCACGATGATACTTTGATATAGTGCTTCTTCCACTCATCACATACTCGTACATATAATATTATAAAGATTCCTTCATTATAGAACATGGAAGGATGTGGATTTTATGGAATTTTCTCTCAGCGAGGCACACTACATATACATACCTCCATAGAATCAAAGTCGTCTATTTATTTTTAATGGTGCTATATAGTTCTTCTGATAAATCAATTATCTTTTGCTACTTAAGATGATAAGGAGGATAGGGAAGATATCCTTTTCCTGTATCATTGTTCTTAGAGAATTTTTCCTTTAATGAATAAGAACCCCTCTCTATATACATATATAGATTTTAGCTTTATAAGCTATAGTGAATTAAGAAAAGAGATTCCCAGCTAATTAGTTATTTCTTATCCGTTCGATTTGGCACGATTGTTTCAACAGATGTTTCGTCCTGTTATTTTTTTTTTTTTTCTTATGTATTTTTCTTTGAAAGAAAGGAAGACTTTTTCATTTAATTAATTTGAACCGTGTCATACGCGGTGTGGCGGCGGTGGCGGAGGCGGTTGTGACTTGTAGGAGTTAACTAGACTTGACTTTGCCATTTCAACACTCAAAAGAGGCGTTGACTTTTCTAGAGTTACGACAAGACAAAAAATCTTTACAACAAAAAATGCGAAATTTACTATTGTAATACGCGCTGCCAAGCGGTAAAATAGACGTTCAAGGATCAACGATAGACAAATACCTATACGTAGGTATACAATGCAGAACTCTCCATGTCGGGTCATAAGGACAATTTTATTAAGAGCGCCCGCAACAAATGTATTCATGGTGGCAGATGTCGCCGCATTTCATTAAATTTTATAGAACCCACTTAGTGTGAACAATGAGGCGAATGAAGTTAAAGTGGGCTGGGCGGTGATAGCTTGAGTATACAATAAGGGTGGTAACTATATATACCTATCTATAATGCTAGAGTAGAGCGGTGGTAATCCAGGAAAATTATTATTAAAATCTACAAAACAATACAAAATGGAATACAAATTCAAAATTAGCCAGATTAGTATTCTGCACGATGTACAATAAATATTTCTGAGAAATTCACAAAACAAAACAAAAAAAAAAAAAATAAAGAGAAAAATAAAAATCAACAAAACAATATGACTCTGGGTGTGCTTTTCTGCGTTTTGAAGACAAGAATATAATAGAGGAGGCGGGCGATATTAATTATGCAAATCAGTGTTTTGCGTGGATATACATATAAATATGTATGTATGTAAGTACAACATTTTGAGGCGGAAAATTAATTTATTTTGGCAAAATTAAATGAATTATTACTATTCATAAGTTTGTAGATTTTAAGTTGTCAGAATGTGGCGGAAATGTATTGTTTTGAAGTTGTTTTCAATTAAACCAAAAAGAAAAAAAAAGAGAAGCGAAACGAAACAAAACAAAGAGAATATTATTTCAAAGGATTATTGAAAGAGATAGAAGAGAAATTTGAAAAGAAGTCATTATTTATGCATTTTTAAGTTGTTTTTTTTTTTTTAAACAAATCGAACTTAAATTTTAAGGAAAAGAAAAGTAGTTATATTTTAATCAAAATTTGAATGAACCTAATGAAAAATATATCAGTTCATTCAGATAAATGTAGGATTTTGAACAATTTTTCTGGATATAAACTAGATCCATGTTTCAACTCTTATTGGATAAATTTTGCAGCAATTTTAATTATCATTAACAAACGCTTAGATTAGACCAGAAATAACATTCTTCACTGAGCAAAAAATTTCAAATTATAGGTAAATGCAGAAAATAATTGTACATTAGGTACCTAAGATAAAATTTGCAAAGTTTGTTCAAGTGTGAGATTATAAGGGCATATAAAAATTTAGCAATTTAAGACTTACCTTTGGAGGTAAGAGTTTGCATTTTGGGCTTAAATTCAAAAAAAAAAATAATAAAAGCAACTAAATTCTTCTAAAACTGACTATTATTTGGAAATCCTGGTTCGGAAAAAAATACATAAAAAACTATCATTTGTGTGGGTAAATAAATAAGGAAAATAAAGCACATATTCATGGAACTTAGATTTAGAATGAAAATTTGTTAAAATTATTAATTTATTTTGGCAAATACATTGATTAGTTCACTTATGAAATTATTTTAATTTACAGTTTGAACTGAAAAAAATGTTAAAAAATCAATTAAAATAGAAATATAAAATATCTGAAATTGATTTGACACCAACGCAATGTACCTACACCATCTAATTTCTTATACAAATCTCAATTTTTGAGAAAAAAATTTTGAAAATTGTTACAGCGATTTTTTTTTTCAAATAATTTTTTTATATAAAGTTTTTGAAAAAAATGGTAGGTACGCCATTTTTTTGTATTTATTAAATTGGAGTTTAAAATGAATTTAAAAAGAAATAATTTAGGTACCCATTTTCAAAAAATGATTTTGATTTTTTTTTAAATACCTAACATTTGTTTTTTTTTTTTTGAAAATTTTTGATATGCAATATTATTTAAATTTATTAGAAACTCTTGTGTAAAAGATTTTATTATTACAATTGGTTCAACAGATAATAAGATAATCGCAAAATCGTAGGAGCCGTTTTTGAGAAAAAATAAGATTTTCCTAACCAGTTATTAAATAATTTGTATAAGAGGTCCCGTTATTTTTGCTCATAAGAATTATTTTTAATTAAAATCTGCTAGATAATGTTAAAATCCTGCTAAATAACAAGTTTAATTAAAATGGATCAAGGGGCTTTTAATTATTAAGTTCTGAAAAAAAAGTTGGAATTTTCAAAATACTTTTAAAAATGTTTGATTGATTTTCTTTAAAAAAAAAATTGGACAAAATCGGTTGTGTCGTTTCTGAGAAAATCAAACATGAAAAAGTGGTTCTATGGGAGGTGCCATTAATAACCATTTTTCATAAAATCAATCGAAGCTCTCTTTCAAAACTTGCCTATTGATAATCGTCTATACCTATACTTTCTACAAAATCGATGTTCGTTAAATCATCCGTTAGGAAACAAATATTTACATACATCCCAAACTATCACAAAAACAGCAGCATCAGTCCAAAAAGTCACAGATTCACACGTTTTCCTTACCGAAATAACAACGACAACATCGAATGCCGTAAAATCCAAATATATCGATGAAAAACAAAAATCAAAACTTTGCTAACCCATTTTTCTTTTCTTTCCATTTTTTTTTTTTTTTTTTTTTTTTATTGCAGAACCAAATTTCGTTGGATCTTTCGAAATTGACGATTATGTGTATTTCTTCTTCCGTGAAACCGCTGTCGAATACATCAACTGCGGCAAAGCTGTATACTCGCGCATTGCACGCGTCTGCAAAAAGGACACCGGTGGCAAAAACATCCTTTCGCAGAATTGGGCAACCTATCTGAAGGCTCGACTCAATTGCAGCATATCCGGTGAATTCCCGTTCTACTTCAATGAAATTCAATCCGTTTATCAGTTGCCAACGGACAAGACTAAATTCTATGCGACATTCACTACTAGCACCAATGGCCTGGTTGGGTCAGCTGTATGCAGTTTCGACATCAACGAAGTCCATGGGGCTTTCAATGGTATGTATTGTATATATGCCTATATTTATTGTATATGAAAATGTTTGTGTATAGACTTGTATAGATATGTAGGTAGGTTTGTCTAGCCTAGATGATGGACGGTTGAGTGAACGGTTGTACATTTTCTGAGAAATGTATTTTCAAATGTATCCTATGGGAATTTTGTCGTTTCGTTTAACCAAACAACCAACCAAGCAAAGAACCAACCAGCCAACAAACTACATATATTCGAACATAGGCAGAGTCCTTTACAAAAATAAGACCATGTTATTAATAAACATACCCCAAGTAGGTATGTTTCTATACGTCATTTCTATATACATACGTCTGTACGAAAGGATACAGAGTAACATAATCAGAAAATCCATTTTGATGGATTACATTACTCGAAAACGAACGCTTTTGTTTTATTCGAAGATGCAGCAGATACACTGTTCTCATATCCCAGTATTTCCTTATATTTACTAAGGTTGCCAATTTTTTAAGTTGATCTTCATCAGTGAGTAGCTACATTTTGTAAACTTGGTAATACATATTTTCGTTTTTAGATTCAAAATTAAATCTTCAAAATTTTAAACCAATTTACTACGAGGCTAAATTTTAGTGAATCAAAGAAGCGACTTAGATATTCGCAAAAAAAAATCACCTACAATTTAAGTAAATGGTAAAAAAAAGATCAACTACTTTCAGAAATTTGTCAGCAATAGAAATTTTGTGAATATCCCATTAGAGGGATATTCGCAAAAGCATCACCTAAAATTTGAGCAAATGGTAAAAAAAGATTAATTACTTTCAGAAATTTGTCAGCCATAGAAATTTCATGAATATCCCATTTGTGGGATATTCGCAAAAACATCACCTATTTGAGTAAATGATAAAATAAGATAACTCCTTTCAAAAATTTGTCAGTAATGCAAATTTTTCGATTATCCCATTTCTGGGATATTCAAAAAAGTATGTATAACATTTGAAATGTCACCAAATCTTTATAAAAGGTCAACTTAGTTTTTAGTAATTGGTCATTTTTTTATATGAATAAATGACTGAAACTAGTTGAACTCTTGTGAGGATTTGAGGGCCTTCAAATGGTATTATTTATTTTTAAAAATTCACAAAAGAGGTGTTAAAATCTACATCCTTGAAAAAAATTTAAATTTATTAAAAAAATCAACTGAAAATTTTATGAAATGGTATAATTTTTTTTTTTCCGAATATCCCACTTATGAGCTTGGTCCTGGATTATCTGATGTTGGTTCATATATTTTTAAAGAAAACTTCGATTAAGTATTTTTTTATAAAATTATTGAATAGTGGTAACCCTGGTTGTGAGTAAACCGAAATTTCCACCCATAACTGAGAGCTATTTCTTAATAAATATTGAGGGAACTGCAAGGCAATCCTGTTGGCATTATATCAATCCCTATATAGTGGCTGTTGCTTGGTGCAATGTTGTATATATATTGGTTGCTTGGTGGTGGTGTTTATATATTTGTAAGATAAAATCCGAAATCCTTGTGGGAAATTGATTTAATTGTTACGGGATTATCCTTTCGTTTTCACATCGTCCTCATATGTATATATAAATGTATGTATATTTCTCTTTTTGGTGTTGCAATAGTAACATTTATTAAATAATCTATTCTAAACCATTATTTAATATTAATTCTCATTTCTGTATGTAATTTCTGTTCTTAATAGGAAAATTCAAGGAACAATCCACATCGAACTCAGCATGGTTGCCAGTTTTGAATTCAAGAGTACCAGATCCAAGACCCGGTACTTGTGTCAATGATACATCAAATCTGCCAGACACGGTTCTTAATTTTATCCGATCTCATCCGCTTATGGACAAGGCCGTCAACCACGAACATAACAATCCTGTTTATTATAAAAGGGATTTGGTCTTCACTAAGCTTGTTGTTGACAAGTGAGTATAATATACGCGTATGAATGTCTGATTTATGATTTTTTGTTTTTGTTTTGATTTTGATTCGTTTATAAGGATTTGATGTTATGTCTTTTTATCTTGTCTTATAATCTAGGATTGTCTTAAGTGTATGGGACTTGTTTTAGGTATAGTTGATATGGTTCCTCATTATTAAGCGTCACATGAGTTCTTGTTCATCTTTATCTCTTTGAATAGAAAATACGACGACGATAACGCGACAACACAAAGTGTGTGCGGTGTACAAGGATTATCATAAGTAAATGCGGGGAATTACGTTTTATAATTTTCCACTGTATTATTTCTGGTATGGAATATATGTACATACAAACATAATATGTATGTATATTTTTTTCTGCGGTAGGATTATTAAAACATAAATGAGAAACATTTAATACTATAAGTTCTGAAGAAGTGCTTAAATTAAGAAGATTAATTATGTTAAATTTTACAATTTACCATTGCTGATTGCGAGGTGTTCGTTTGGAATGGAGGAGACCGACAATTTTCTGCCGGATACGAACGACAGGCATTTTTTCATGACAAGAGATACTCTTGGGGGATTTGTCGATTCCTCCCAAGAGACAGTCTTAAGGGCAATGTTTTAATATTATTTCTAAGCGCACTCACCCTAATAATAAAATTAGCTCTTTAAAAAAAGCTTAATTATACAAAACAATTGCTTTGTACTTATCTTACAGAATACATACTTATATACAAAACTACTTGTCAATTACAACACACAAATTACGATTCTCAAATAATAATTGAAATTGAATTTATTTATTTAATGCCTTAAAATTTGTGTGCATCCACAAGCCGAAAATACCACCTACACAAACAAAGCAATTTCCGACAGATACAGTTACAGCAAATTATACCAATTGAATTCTAAAATTTTATAACATCATGTCCAATACAAAGGATTGAATCCTTTTAAGCTTACCACTTAATTTTCTGGCACATGCCCATCATTACTCGAGATTCAAATTGAAACTGTTAGAAAATACATATTATATAATACGTACCGTACAAACATATGTACATATGTATATGCATGTACTGTACACCATCACACATTTAAGACAATTGAAAATAGATTCCTCTAAAATTTGCCATAATTAATGCATTATTCCCTGCATCAGAAATCTACTGAGTCGATTTATATATATGTGAGGTGATTGCTTAGCAACAAAACCCTATAATCTTAATCAAGTAATCAAATTCATCATCAATTTCCAATTTCAATTTCCAATTTGAATTCCAATTCCAATTGATTATATGCATAATATTAATTTAACAAAATAAATGGCTTTGAAAAATCTTGTCGTTTTTGAAACTTTGTATGATATTGGTACCAACAACAGTTTCTGTATAAAAGGTATATATCTAGATATATGATATAGATACGTGCAGAGAAGCCACAAAGCCCTGCTTCCTGCTCAATAGCCAACAATTAATTTGCACACCATAATCACAATATTAACGATTAATGGCTGTACCGAGTCCTAATTAAATTAAAATTCAATTTAAATCAGAGAGTACCTATACGAGTGTGGGATATTCATATATGTATGTATATTTGTGTAGATTGGCATGTTGGAAGTGGTGGTGGTGACTTTATAGATACTTTTCAATCCTCACAAATTTCACTGAACCGATGATTCAAAAATACATTAAATAATTCTCGTAATCGCAAATTAATAACGCAGCTTATAAGGACCAAAGAGGAGAAGGTTTATATATTTGTATACAGCAGCAGATACACTTTCTGGTCTCTGCACAATTGCACAGTCTATACCTATACTCTACGCTTGCAAGTTGCAATCCTCTTCTTTTTGTTAGCAGGACGACGAGACTCAAATGAGAATTATTATGTCGCCGCGTTTGCCATCAATGTGTGTGTGTGTTGGGTTTGGGCTTTTATTTTATTTTCTACATAAACGGAGATGTGCAAACAGAAACTACAAAATCTTAATAATTTTTTGGAAATCAATTCAGTGGCATTATAAAGTGTGTTTTTCTTTTTAAGTGCTGCTGAGTTTTTTTTTAAATTACACAAAATTCAGTTTGATTTGAAAATGTTCATTAAGCGTAATCTGTTTGTCTAATATTGAACATTGTCCAGTTTTTCTGTCAGTAATTCATCAATACCCGGAAAAATGTTATAAATTTCCCTGCGAAAAATAAATGTGAGAGAAGATTTTTCACAGCAACTATCTTCTTTTTTTGCATCAGAAATTCTGACGCAAAAGTCCATTTTGCGAAATTGTTTTCGCAAAAATAGTTAGGTCAAATGTCGAAAAAATCGTTTTTTCGTATATCTACAATTTTTGAATAGTGAATGTTATCGATATTCGATTCTCTACAAAATAAAAGAAAAAAAAGAAAAATGGTAAAGAAGACACTTGAGGATATGGCCATTTAAAAAAAAAATGTTAAATGACAAAAATAAGGGTTTTTCAGTAGGTAAACTTTATCAGTGAATGTTATCAAAAAGTACTTCATGCGAATGTTTGTTGATTACGTGACATTCAACAAGAAAAAATAAATAACTTTTTTCCTTAAAAGCAATATGGCCAAGGAAAATTAGAATTTAAAGTGGCCAAACTTCGACAAAATTCCGACAAAGCCCAATTTTTTCGGAGAAATTTGTTTTGAAGTTTTCTAGAAATATTAAAAAGTACTCTAAGTTGGTACCACTGCATTTGATTATAAGAATTTAAAGATTCAGTTTTTGTAAATGCCTCGAAACTCTCAATTTTTTAAATCCCAAAAAAAAATTATAACACTTTTTTTGTACCAATTTGTACACAATTTTAAATAAATATACATAAACGTTACAAGATCAGTTCTTTGCTGTAATGTACTTAATCTAATTAGGCTCGTTTTTGTTACGTTTTTTCATGAAATCTACTGCTATTATACAAAAACAAAATATTTATTATAATCTTTTTTGTGTAGAATTGTATAACTACAATTTTCACCTTAACATTTCTTCAAAAAAGAAGATAAGTATGTACTAATATTTTTGAACAATTTGAAAAAGCATAATTTTTCTCAAAAAATCAAAATTTTTTTGTACAAATTATGAGTTCTTTTTACAAAATGCACAACATATAAAAATAAAGCTCTCCACCGAATTGAAATTTTTTCGAACTGAAAGTCTAATTTTTCTGAGTTAAAAGTAAACTTTTTTTACACAGTACTGTATAAACCATTATTATTTATACTGAATAGCATAAGTGGGTGTTGAAGTGGTGTGGTTGCCATCGGAGTATACAGACAGAGTGGCTTGGAAATACTCTTATAAAATATTAAATTATTTAATCCTGCCGAGCGTAATCCTTGCGTTTTATTTTCGTATATATAGATAGGTACATATATTATACATATACATGTTTGCCACCCAAGGATTTATTTTTAAATTTAATTCGCAATTGTTTGGGAATTTATTATTTATATTCTTTTCTTTTTTTTTTTGGTCGAGAGTATTGTGATTCATTTTTTTTATCAATTTCGTCTCCTGGGAGAAATTTTAATCCATTTTGGTCTCCACTCAGCCATGACTACATATTGAAATTAATATATTTCAATGACACTCACAAGCCTACTCTACCATATCATGCGTTGAAGGATATATTATTATGTTGTATGTTTGTACATATGTATATTATTTTGTTTTTCATTTTTAATATTGCGATTGTTGCAGAAAATGAAAATATTTCCTGAGTAAAAAAAAAAAAAACAAAAAATCGAAAATACATTTAACCAGCATGCTTAGCTCCCAGGATACTTATTAATTATCCTTGAGCATACGTATAGCATAGAAAAATACACACATGACACTTGTTATTTATTTTTAGCTTTATATTGTTTTTATTTTTGGTTAAACTCTTGGCAAAAAAAAATGATTGTTCTTTAGGGAAGTGAAAGGACTTAATGGAATGAATAGACAACCAGGAACATACCACAAAATAACCATAGAGCCATAAATAAAATCGCAACTAAATGAAAAACACATTTCCGGGGATATTTTTTTTTTTTATTTCATATTCGGAAGAGGTGCGCGTTTTTTGGTTGCCTCAAAGGTATATCGGAGGGAGTATACTATGTTTGTATATGTGTATTAATTTCAAAAACAGCATGAATTTTTTGGAGCTATATAGAAGATGGGTTTTTTGGGAGTTATGAAGTCGATTCCCATGGTGAATATACGCTTAACAAACATTCATCATAATATATATGTACGAGTATAACACGCCCAGGAAAATAGAAAACAGTAAATATGTCGACTTTGAGCAATAAATGAGGTTCAAGGGATTGATATGGAAAATATTGCAACTTTGGGTTAATAAATTAAAAGATCTAATAAAATAGAAACTGTAGGTACCTACCTAGCAAATTAATGTGATGTGAGTATGTGAGTATAAGGTCAATAATTTCTATTAGATCGAAATTTGTTTTATACTTTATTATTAAATATATTTATCACATCCTTCTTTATCCTTCCCGTAATTGGTATAAACTGGACCTAGTAAAACAAATTAACACCTCACCTTGACTTTAATAATTTATTTCAAATAATAATAAGTCTGAATGCGTTAGACCAGTTTATACCAATTACATTTTACACCAATAGTTAGTTACATTTTCATTTAAAACACTACACACAAAATAGCCCCGAATTAAATCAAATTATAAGTTTGTTTCATTTGTTTCATTTTTTGGTTAGCTTAACTTAAGATGTCTTATGAGTTATTAATATTTTAAACATTAATCACATCCATCCTTATCTATCCCGTAATTGGTATAAACTGGCTTAATGAAACAAATAATACTCACGCTTAACTTTTATCATTTATTTAAGATAATAATAAAGAAAACAGTTTATTTAGTGCGTTAGACCAGTATATTTTATACCGATTACATTTTATACTAATAGTTTGTTATATTTCTGTCTAGGACAACACTTTCTCAAAAACCCCAAATAAAATTAAATAATAAGTGCAAGAAGTAATTATTTTCGAAATTTGAGAAAGGTGGTATATACCAGTTATACCAGTTAGACAAACATATTAAATAATGCTGTATTTTATTAGGTTCCACAGCTATTTCATCTTTATATATTTTTCGAAGTTTCATTTAGCTAGCCCAAGATATCTTCTATGTGTTATTATTAAAAAAAAATCACATCCTTTTTTATCTATCCCATAACTGGTATAAATTGACAAAATGAAACAAATGAATAGTTCACCTTATCTTTAATTATTTTTTCCAAATAATAATGAAGATAACATTGAGTTGAATGCGTTATACCAGTTAATTTTATACCAATAAATTTGTATACCAATTGCAACCAATGGCTTATTATATTTTCGCCAAGTACATTACTTTCAATAGCTCCGAATAAAATCAAACTATAAATGCAAAAAGTATTTCATTTATACCAGTTAGGCAGACTTAGAAAATAATGGAGTAATTATTTTGGTTCTTTTGCTATTTAGAAGCTTCTTTTAGTATATATACGTTTTTTACCTATGACAAACAATTTTGTATTTTATTAATTTAATTCTCATAAAACGTCAAAAAATAACCTAAAGATTTTTTTCCAGGACTCAATTTTCCTCAAAAAAATGAAAAAACTTTTGAAGCCCAATAATATTATACCTCATGATAAGAACAGCAATTTTAAAAATTCTATACCAATAATTATAATTTCTCTATATAAAATGTTTTTTTCTTTTCTCTTTTTTTTTTTGTATTTCAGAATCGATCAAGAAAACACTGTCTACTACGTAGGCACAAATCTCGGTCGTATCTATAAAATTGTCCAATACTATCGCAATGGTGAATCTCTTTCAAAATTATTAGATATCTTTGAAATTGCCCTAAACGAAGCAATTCAAGTAATGGAAATCAGCCAGACACGTAAGTCACTTTATGTGGCCACAGATTATCGCATCAAACAAATCGATTTGGCAATGTGCAATCGACGCTATGACAGTTGCTTCCGTTGTGTTCGAGATCCTTATTGTGGTTGGGATAGAGATGCCAAAGTATGCAGTCCTTACAAAATGGGATTATTACAGGTAAGACGATGACGATGACGATGACTACGACGATTTATGGTATTCCATTATATTCATTGTTATGATGGTAATTCATTTAACATATACTATATTTATTATTATCTCTCTGTATATTTGCATATTTGACACAAAAAGGACGTTGGTAACCGCACCAATGACATTTGTGATTCGAGCGTGCTGAAGAAGAAAATTGTTGTAACCTATGGACAAAGTGTGCATTTAGGATGCTTCGTTAAGATACCAGAAGTTCTTAAGAACGAACAAGTTACTTGGTATCATCATTCAAAGGATAAGGGACGGTAAGTAGATACATATATAGACATAGATAAAATGTTTGCCAATCTTAATTATGGGATATTTAAATTTCAAAAATATTAATATAATTAAAAACATTCTTTAACTATATTATTTTGTTGGTTTTCTTTAACTTATATCTTATTTACAATATTATTTACAGTTACGAAATTAAATACAGTCCAACAAAGTATATTGAAACCACCGAACGTGGCTTGGTGGTTGTATCCGTTAACGAAGCCGATGGTGGACGTTATGACTGCCATCTAGGTGGATCACTTCTATGCAGTTATAATATCACCGTCGACGCCCACAGGTAAGAGGGTATCAGAAATATAAATACATTACCATCCTTTCCTCGCTCCACAAGAACACTTAACTCAAAGGAGTAAAGTCTGTTAACTATTTTTGGTGAATTTCATCAGTCAAATTGTACAGTTGCTTGTGCTTATAGGAGCTCGATCTTAATTTTTTTTTTCACATTTATCATGTTCGCAAGTTGATGTCATCCAAGCCTTCGAGTATTGTGAGGTCGGTTTAAATTGTAGGATTCTTTTGTAGACGAGCTAAAAGTACAAATAAATGTATAACAGACAAGGAAGCAAACAGCCTTTGAACCTTACTTCAATCGGAATAAATTTACTATAATTTTAAGAAAGAAAATAAATCTCCTTCCTCAGTCCCCTATTACGAGATCTACTCCTTTTTTCCACATAGAAAAATTCAAAAATTGCTTAGTCAAATAAAATGAAAGTAAATGACAGAATTGTTCAATTATTCGATTTTCTAACCAACTCTAACTATAATGGTCTTATTTATAAACCTTATCTATCTTTAGAAAACTGTCCAACTTTTGAAAATGTGCTCAAAAACCTTGTTTGTTGTTGTCTTATAGCTGCCTAACTTATAAACAAGAATTTATTGTCTTAACCATGAATAATGTGATATTTATTTTTATTAAATAAAGCATATTTCCACCAATTTTAAAATAGTTAGACAGTGTCTAAGTAGACAAATATCTAATAAATACGACTGTAAATGCCTGAATCTTAAATTCTATTCTGTTCTGGAACGAATAGGATTTATGTGATTTTTTTTGTAAAAATGAATTTTTTGTTAAAAATATCTACAGTTTTAAAAAAAAAAAAACTTCAGTTTTTCTTTCCTTTTCAAAAATGCAGCGGAAATTTCATATTTACTCCACTTTTTTTTTACAAATCGGCTCCGAAATTTTACTATTGAGGTTGAAACCCTGGAAGTTACTAAAGAAATACCATTTATAACTTACTGTTTTGTTTATAAAGGTATCTACTATTTATGTGGCTCTGAAATTTTAGGGCCCTAGTAAGTAAAATGTTTAAAGTGATTGCAGTCAAACTGCGTTCTATTTTTTTTTTAAGAAATTACTTTATTTTTGGGTTATTGCCGTAAATCTCATAAATGGCTGCACGGATTTGGATGCAATTTTGTAATCTTGTACTTTTTATTTAATAGAATGGAATCAGTGACTTTCACCTCTTTTTTTTTTGTAACACACGAAAAATCAACTTCGAAACTATTTAACTTGTGAAATTCATCTATTTAGCTTTAGTATTTCAAGTAGAATTCAAATTGCTCTTAAAATAATCGTTGAATAATTAATATACTGATATAGTGATGGTGGCGGCGTCACTGAGTGTCACTGAGTAATTATTCAAAAAGTTGATGATACTTTCTCTACATCTTCTAAAACATCCTTCACAGCTAAAATATCGTCCTCTTAAAAAGGGCTTATTATACTATAATATATATACAAGGGATACGTTAAGTCCTTTTGTCATTTTCATTGACTGACTTGCCTTTTAAATATTTCTATTTAATTGGATGTCCCAACCTCCTAATAATATCAACCCAATTTATACAAAACTTACTCCTTTACTCTTACTTCATCATTTCTATAAAGCTTTAATGTATTTCTTTTTTTTATATATTTAAGGTGCACACCGCCAAACAAAAGCAATGACTATCAGAAGATCTACGCGGACTGGTGTCATGAATTTGAGAAATACAAATCGGCCATGAAGTCCTGGGAAAAAACGCAAGCGGTAAGTATTTTACTTCTTTTATTTTTTGTTAACAGACTTAAGGGTTCACTTCTTGTTGTAAACTTTTTCTCTTAGAAGTAGAATATGTAGTTTACTGAATTTGAATGCAATCACCCTATGAAAGGACAATTAAATTGTAATTAATATCAATTGAACGCTTTTATGATGAGTTCTTGTACATAAGTTCAATATATGGTTTATTGTTGTTAAATTAAGCGTCAAGATTTTAAGACAAAATTGATATAAAAACTCAATATTCTAACTTTTGAAATACATAGTTTAGTCTATAGTTATGTTTATTTTCAAGATATATGTAGTAATTTATGCGTCCGTCGTCGCGTCGTCGGTCGTTGTAGATGAGAGTTCTTTGTGATTAAATTTATTTTAGTCACGAAGGTGGTGTGTTTAATGACATTTTAATGGTTTTAAAAGATGTTTTACAACGTCTACAAACTTCATGCTCAATACTACTTTCGTGAAATTAAGTACATACTCGTACGTACATGTGTTAAATCCTCAATATTTCTCACGCCATATTTTCAATTTTGTATCAAAAAGGGTGGTATGCATTAAATAAAAGATAATATTATGTCCTATCTGCCCCAGAACATTTCTCAGTACATATACAATTTTTTTTTTTACTTTTCCGAAATCATCACGGCTGGTGGCGTAAGGTGCTTTTTCTTTTAGTGTTAAAACCTTTTTTGTTGCTGAATATTTATAACCTATACAATTTTTGTACTGACATTTCTTTTAAAAACTGTTAGTTTTCAAGCAATTTTCAAAAACCATAATTTACCTCCTTTCACTCCAAAAAATCAAATGCCATGGTCCAAATTTATGGCAGCTCAGTACCAAAATTTATTTATGTTGGTATTTTTTTTTTCGAAATGAATGTCTAATTTTTTTTTACTCTAATTTTGTATTTGTACATTTTCGGCTATCTGAACCTTACTATACATAAAACTAAATTGATTTTGTTTGAACATCATCCGATTTACATGGGGATTTTTTTTAGATTCGTAGTTTACCCAGGGAAACGGCTACGGAGCTGAAATTTCGTCTAGAAAAGTCAGAAAATCGTGAAAAAAAAAACAAAATTGCATAATTTTAGGAGTTGATGGTGGCGATATTTGAAAATTACATTTTGTAAAGGAAGAAGAAAATGTTAATTGTAATGAATATCAAAGCACTGGAATTGACGATCGACTGGGTTTTTCACGAAAATGATATCGCCAATAGATGGCGTTTTACTTTTTAAAATGCTTAAATCGCACGATGTGTGCGAAGACGGCCGGACCAGCTAGTACTTACATTATAATATTAGAAAGTTACATATAATTTTTTTCCTTTGTAAATTTGATGACTGCCCAGCACATAGATTATAAAAAACATTATTTTAAACGCTTTTTTATTGCCCCATTGGTATAAAGTTTTCGTATAAAAAGAAAATTTCGAGATTTTAATCAAAATTAACGATGATTTAGTCCAAAAAAATGGACTTCGTAATATCGTCTTCGACGTCTGTGGGTCTGTGGGTCTATACTCTATGCGTCCGTGCACATCCACTGTAATATGAGCTAGAACCTAAACGGATGGAACAATTTGCTTCAAATTTGGTACAAAGCATTTCTATGTGGCTCTATATAGATTTTGAATTAACTTTGTACTTGTTATGACCAATAAAAAATCAGCATTTCACGTTTTTAACGGTTGTAACTTTGATATACAACTTTTGTTGGTTGATAAAATTGACTTATTTTTAAGTTATTCACGTATAACTTTAAAAAAGCTTGACCGATTTTGTTATAATTTTGCAATCTGACACTTCTTATCAATATTGAATATACAAAAACTTAAAATTATCTTTTTTTTTAATATGTATAATAAATTTAAAAGAATATTCAGTTTTTAGTTGTAGTTTTGAATTTGTTTCTAGTTTCTTTCGTTGAAAAATTTCGTGGGATCCAATCGTGCATAATTTTTTTTATAGGAAATACAAAAAAAAATAAATAATACTCAAAGTTTTTTTTTTTTAATTTAGAGAATTAAAAAAAAAATGGTGGTAACTAGATTTAAAATTAAATTTAAATAACATGACAAATATATAAGATTTTGTGCCAATTAAACGAATTATCTGTCACAACATATATATATTATAGGAATTAACACATTTATTTGAATTTTAAAACAAATTATTATAGATGCCGTGAAATTCGGATATTTCGCTCAAATAAAATTAACTTTGACTACCTTAGGTTAGAAAAATGAGAAAAAAAATTAAACAAATCAAAATGATTTGTTTATAGACACTTTATATTAATATAAATATTTTACATTCAATATTTTTATTTTTTTTATATTTTTCTTCCAGCAATGTTCTACCCGACAAAACTTCAGCAATCAACACACTAACGAAGTATTTCGTAAAAACAATGTCTGATATCAAAATAAACTTTCAATTTCGTCCATTAAACTTTTTCAATAAGCTATATTCACCACATCAAAAAGTCCAGGTTTTCCGTTTTTTAATTTCTACATACATATATCAATCACTCTTGTCTTATGTTAAAAAATTAAACTCATATCCACTAAAAATTAAATTAAAAAAAAAAAAAAAACAAACTTCTATCCACATAAAAAAACAGGACAAATATATACATAAAGTGACATGTCCATGAATTTTTGTAAAAGAGAATTCTCGTCTAAACCACCATGCAATAAAAACAATTAAACTAATTTTACATTAACAACAGACACCAAAACTAATAGTCGCAAAAAAAAAAAAATAACTTCGAAACCAGCGACACAGAGATTGAAAAACTATCAACTTTAAAACCCTAACATCAGAAATAAAAAAAAAAAATTGAACAAAAAGTATTCCATTTTTTTTTGTTTTTAAACAAAAACACTTTTAAATTCGGCGCAGTACTGATAGACATAAGTAAATAATTATATTTTTTTCTTTTCTCCACAAAATAAAAAAAAAAACACGACAACACTCATAATCATAACTTTCACTTTGAATTAATTTTCATGCATAAAAACCTAAATATGTATTGTCATGAAAACTCAACTAAAACTTTAGCTAATTTAAAAAAAAAATAATTTTATCATAAAACTAAAAACAAAATATAGATATAAAATCAATTAAAGAAATAACAGATAAAAAAAATCAAATTTTTCCACAATAAATCTTTTCAATCGACATGAACATCATCTGCATCATCATCATCAACGTCATCATCAAAATAGATAAATATTAAATTATGTTTTTTCTTGCAGCTTTTTGTTAAATTAGAATTCTATATAGAAATAAAAAAAATTAAAAAATAAAAAAAAAACAAAACTCATTCTCAGCAATTTTTCATATCGAATAAATAAAAGAAAATCTTAAAATTTATTTAAATTAACAAAAAAAAAAAATAATGAAAAGATTATAATAATTATTATGAACAAAAAAAATAAACAAAACAAAAGAATATTATATATATATATATATTATATTACTATACATTATAAAATAATATTAAAACAAAATAATATAATTAAGCGAATCATTTATATACTGAGTACATAAGCAAATAATACAATTAAAAATAATTCAAGCAATGTGATGTTAAGTTTTCATATAAAAATTTATTTATGTAATTGTATAATTCCTTTTGTACTTACAATCATTTGTTTTTCATTTTTTCATTTCATTCAAATATTTCTATTAAATATATTCCCTTATATAGCAGAGATAATTGAGTGTTTATAGTTTTAAAATAAATAACATATACAAATTATAAATTTTAAACTTTTTTTTTATTCCAAATTAAATTAAATTAAAACTAATTTCTGTTTGTAATGCGTATTATTTTTAAATCAATAAACAAATTTGTGTAATATTTGTTCAATTTTCATAATTTAAGGTTTTTTTTTAATTTCATTTTATATAAAAAAGAAAAAGTATTATAAATAAAAAAAATATACTTGAATAAATACAAAAAAATTGTTTTATTTCTCAATTGGCTAGTTTTTAATTGTTTTTGTTTTTTTTTTTATTTTTACATCAAAGTTTTTTGTTTTCAAATACTATATCTAAGATCATTTCTATATGAATATTATTTATCATAAAACAACGAAATAAATAAAATGTTAATTAAAATTAATTGATGATTTATATACAAAAATTAGGTTTTACTTTTCAATCCCTCCTCATTCGCAATATTCTCGTGGATCGAATGATTCTATCCTATTCGTTTGGATTATTTCATCTCATTTAAATTATTATTTATAGTAAAAAATACATACAGAGCAATAGAATAGAATTTTTTAATAGGTCGCGCCGCCGCCGCCCCTTTCGTTGCGTTGAAAGAAACTTTATTGAAGCCGATTGCCAGATATGGTTTATTTTTGAATCCATTGGAATTGTTCTGTTATTCAATAATTGGACAATGAAATATAAAATTAAACATTTGTACTCATTTTCATCTTCCTAAGGTCGTGCTATAGCTATAGTTCAGAGTGGATCTGGGCTGGAAACCAAAAACCATCTCCAGCTAGTTTGGTCGTTTACTTCCTGCCTTTAATTTCGCCCACTAAGGCTGAGTTCTCACAGTAATAGTCACATATTTTTTTTTGGATTTTAACGAGTAAATCGTTGGTTTGTTTAAAAAAGCCATGGTGTCTATTTTCCATATATCCCTGCATGTCTCGTGAAAGATAAAGGTCTAATATGTAAGAGGTTATTCTCAATTAAGTTGATTACTTTATTATTAAATTACTTTGTTATTAAATATTTTTTTTTTTAATAAAAACATTTAACATTGGTAATTTAAATTTACATTATTTTAAATAAAGTCGTTCAAATTGCTGCACTCTCCAGAGTCCATAGACTACCGAAGTATTTTATCGGAGTTTCCCTGGAGGCCTGGACTATTTCAAGCATTATGACAGGATTTTAGATGATTTTGTTCTGGGTGTTATCTTTTAATGCTTTAAGGATCCTTGGGGTGATTATGAAAAAACAAAGGTTTTAATATAACCACACAGAGAAAATCGCACATGGCAATTTAGAATAGCGTCCCGGTGAGATATATGGCTTTTTAGGGAGATGAGACAACCGTAAAATTCAGACTAAAAGTTCATAGGTTGTAACTTGTAACCTTGAAGTTTGGGCTGTGGGCCACATCTTGTTATAACCAATTGAAGCAAGAACAAATTTTGGATCATTGTTAGGACACAATTCACCAGTGATGACTTGAAAATTTTTCTCAAAAAAGTAAGGCCCGATAATTCCCTAATCTTGAGGCTACACATGGTCTCCAAATTTTTGAGGACTTTGATGAAGCTCCCTAAGATTAATTCCACTGTAATAATTCATCAATTCTGTTTGCTAACAAAAATATCAGGGATAAAAAAAAACGATCAGCTACGTGTATTGGGAGTTTCACCTTAAAATTTTGTGTTCACTCGGAATTTTCAAAGCTATTTTGAGTTTCGCCCGAACGAAATTTCGTTCACCCACTTAAAATAAGTGATAATGCAGATTGTCCGAAATGAATGTTCACAAAAGGGGGAATTTTCGGAACACAAAATTTCGGATGAAACTCCCAATAGGCGAAAAGTGAAATGTCAGATTTTCCGCAGGGGGAATGCTGTTCAGGTGAAACTCATAATAAAGCTGATTTTGATAAAAAATGATGTTAGTGGCCATTTCTATACTGAAGTTTAATAAATAAAGTTATCAAAAACAACTTTCCATATCAATATGAATTTAAAGAACAAAAAATTCTCGTCGGAATTTGATAATTGTATTATTTTAAACCCCTTTCGCATCATTATATTGATTATATCTTTGCAGCTGAACATTTTTTAAGCTTTTACCTTTCCATTTAAATGATGGAAACAGCTTAGAAAGACCCCGAATGATCTGTGAACATTTTGTGACATTTGCTTTTGATGACGTGTTATCGGCGTTTTTTTTTTCATTTTTTATCCATTGTTTCTTATATCCATCCGTATTATACTGTACCGTTTTGTATTGTAGTTGTGAAGTTAATTAACATAAAATAATAGCATTTTACTGGAGTTCCGTCCACCGAAACTATATAATACACAATTTAAAAAAAAAAAAGGAAATTAGTAAATATTTAATTTCCCTAAATTGAATCTTTTTTCTTCTAAGCTATATAATTGGGAAGATTTATTAAACTAGCTTAAAAAAAATGTAAACCCTTTAAGAGGATGGCTTAACTTTAAGACCCTATTTTTGGGTTATATTAATATAACTTATATTTTCTACAAAAAAAAAAAAAAAATAAGAAATAATCATACCTATAAATCAAATGCATCAGTGAAAATTTAACTTAAAGTAAATGAGATATAGTTAAGTCATTTTTAATTTTTAATTGTAGGATAATAATTATGTGCATTTATAATAAAAATATAAACTGTGTAAATTAGTTGCTATATAGTAAATAATAAAATTAAATTATGTAGACCTAAAATAAAGAAGATAACAATTTTGTTAACGACAGCATTTAATATATTTAAATAAAACTATAATAATTTTTTGAATTAAAAAAAATGAAGTTTTTTTCTTAAAAAATAAATAACACACGAAACATTTAAGTGTTTGTTTGCTCTTCACTTAAAGAATTTCATAAGCTGTAAAATTTTGCATCTTTCACCCTTCACAAAAATAAGAATCCTTTTTTGAGAAATGCATTTAACATAACAAAAAAAAGTTCTACACCAACATTTTTTTTGTGAATTGAAAATTTAATTTTCTTGAGCTAATTGTAAGCATTAAAAGTTTTGAGCAAATTTTCAATCTGTTTCAGCTCTAGTTTAGTTTGATGTTTGGATGGACGCATATTTGAGGTAATGCAGAAAAACTTTTCTAAAACTTCGAAGTTTGTTTTAAAATTAAAACCAATTATATTGTTCTACAGAATAATACATTATTATTAAGCTTCAACATGATGTTTACATCGATTCTTTTTAGGTAATTTTTAATCACTTTTTCGCACATTTGCTGCGAACTCCGGGAAATCTATAAATTCAGTTCATCGGCAACAATTGCACTTGAAGCAGCAATATTTTCGACTGAATTTGCATTACGATCATGCACACGCCTTACGAAATAAGTAACGCTTTCCCTTCCACTCTCTAAATTTCCTCACAATTTTACCGATTGCTTGCGAAGTCGGTCGATTATGACGACCATAATCATCATGTAATGCGCGAAAAGTGGCTACGTTTGAATCACCACTTTTGCAGTAACTTTTAATACTTTTAAGGCGTTGATCGATTGTTAAGCGATCCATTGTCGTAAATGGCAAACATTTAACTAATATTATGACACTTCAAATGACAGCGCTGAGTTTGACAGGTGACAAATACCAGCGCTACCAACTTGAAACCACGAAATGATAACCTGTTACATTGAAACTACAAATTTTGAAATTGTTGGTTTGTAATGACTTATGAGAGTCCTTATTCCCAACAAACCTACTTAAATCATGTTAAGTAGGTGGATTAACGAGTGATTAAGTTAAAAATATAACTCAGACTAGAGAAACTGAGAAACAAACGCTATAGTGACGTTGGTGACAGATTCATGTTATGCTATGTTATTTAAAAGTTCAAATGAGAAATTATGTGTCCAAAGATTCATACTTCGTAAAATAGTGTATGTGTAGGTACAGACTAAAAAAAAAGTTTGGCACCAACAGAGTTCTTATTGAATTGCTACATCACGTGAATTATCAGTTGATTGACATTAGGATATTATTTATTTTGTGTACTAGTTTTAGTTCATCATGTATCTATTCTGAATTCTCTACAAGAAGAGAAAGCCATTTTCTATTCTTCTCATTGTTTAATAATTTTCAGAAGAATGAATCTTAAAGCAACCTAAGTTTTTCTTTGATTTTTCATTTAATTTTCTCTTTAATAAAAATCTGTCTATCAGTATGGCTTATCAATTTTTTTTTTCATTTTGTTACGACCGCATTCAAATTTGCTAAGAGTTGTATATTCATCTTATATACCCAGACCCATCAGATGGGTAACTCTACATAGAACCTACTTCTCCACTCTGGTACAAACAACACTCACATTTTGCTGGCTCAGCAAATTTTCACAAATAAACATCAATTTGGCAACAGGAGGTAGGTATAGGTAAGGTACCACCTATATATTTTACAAAACCTACCTTACCTATATTAGTTCAGAGATAGAAGCTCCAAGCTGTCTAACAATAGTCGACCTAATCAAGAGTAAAGTTTCTTCGAATTTTCCCGAAATTGAATCCGACCAATTCTTATCTTTCCATTTGATTTTGCAAAATATCAAAGGTATGATATTAACATTGAAAATGAGAAGAAAAGGAAGAAAAGCACGTCTGCTTACCACCTCCCCCATCCCACTGAAAAAAAAAAAATATATAAAACCATCCAACCACCATCATTCAACCATTAATAGAGTTAGAGAGAAAAAAGGACAAAAAACAGAAATCAATTAAAACCCGGATTCGGGAACCAGGACTATATAAGGCAAAAGAAATTCACACCACTTCATGGAGCACTGCTCTATACTCTGACTGTTTACTGTGCTGTGCTGTGATATCTCGAAGGTCGGGTGGTCTTGAGAAAATGAATAAATTACTTCTAGAGATTTTATGTGTCGATAAGAACGATGGAAGAAAAGGAGCTAGAAAGACAGAAAAAGAATGAGTGAGAGAATTGAATATCACATAGAATCCTAGTCTATTTTTCACATGTAAGAAAACAGAAGCAAAAGGAAAACACTGCCGGAAATCCACTTCTCATTGTGCACACACCTTGTGAACGTGAAGAATGGCTTTTAATTAATTCTGGAACAACCTGCTGATGAAGGAGCCAATATCGCCACTATACCAATCTACCATTTAAACCACCACCTATAGCAGCATTAGAGAATTCCAAAAAAAAAAAGAATAACGGTTGTTGTCTTAAGAGATGCGTATAGCATACACAGACAAAAGATAGCAATACCTTTGTCTTATTTCCGCCAAAACAGCAAAATCCAGACGATTTCTTTGAGGTGAATTTCACTTGAATTTTTTTTTTTTCAAATTCAATCAAAATTCAAATAGAAAATGATATGAAAATAAAATTAAGTAATTAATTAGATATATATTTTGGATTATGCGATATATTGTAAAACTCCGAAATCTGGAAATTCTAGAATTTACCGCAGTAAAAGTAAGAATTTTCCAAAAAATTTTATTTTATTATTTTTTTTTAATAATTAAAATACATTAGTTTAGAGCAAAATTTGTGAGTAGTTATTAACATTTTAAGATTAATAGGGCCCTTTTGGATGCTGCTGTACGAGCTCAAGCTAATGCCCTCCTAGCAGTAGATATCAAAAAAATAATATATTCAATAACATAATTTGGGGCGCAACTCTGAAGTATAAAAATTGACTAAAGCCTATTATACCTACAGTTACTCCTCGAAAAAAAAATACATTTACTTCTTATGGGAGCAATTTTATCGCAAAAAAAAAATTGACGTTTGCAATTTTTTTATCGAACTGTGAACCAAACCTGTTGAAAAAAATGTATATTCACCACGGATATTTTTTCGCGCAAAACAATGTTGATGACATTGTTTTGCAAAAAAAAAGAACCTAGCTAATTTCCGTTTTTGAATTGGTATTGATTGTTCGGCTTGTTGTTAGTGTTTTTTTTTTTAATAATTGTTTCGATATTCGTCTGGTTTTTTTTCGACTTTTTTGTTTCACCACACACATTTTTTTGCGGAAAAAAAATTATTTTATTCACCACCATTTTTTTTCGTTGAAAAGAACACTGTATACTAGGCTTTAACGACAAAAATAAAAAAACAAATGAATATCCAGAGATCGTGTTCGTAAACGTCAAATGCTATTGCAAGAAAATTGAATGACGTTTATTGGACAGATTTTATGCAAATAAGACGATTGCATATTTGACAATCAAATTGACGTTGGTTTGACGTTTTCAAAAATGGTCTTCGATTCCTCGCATATTTTTTAAATGAAGTAGGGAAGATTACTCAACAGTGAGACACTATTTTTTAAAAAAGTACTTCATTATTTGTTCTCTTTTTTTCATACTCAAAATTAGTTTAATATTTACCGACAAAAAAAAATTAAATTAAATTATTTGAGTACTTACTTGGTTTGTCTCACAGTTGTTCTATAGCCAACTTTGAGACACCAGAAAAAAAATTGTTGTCTATCATGTAGATGTTGTAAAGATTTTGGCACAAAATTTTAAACAACCTATTGTTAAGGGCTTAGCATATTACTAGTTAGCAATTTGCTAAACATTTAGTAATTTACTAGCTTTTCGGAAATTTTAATACTTTTTTTTCGTTTTACTAACTAGTAAAATACTAATTCCCTTTTATTAAAAATGGTGCATCTGAACTTGTCCAAACAATGACAGTTCGTGAAAGAAAAACAAAGCAAACAAACCTAAACCTAGGGAACGGACCTAATAATTTGATTTACCGTTGGCCAGATACACTCCAAAACCTTTTTCAATTTTCTTAATGTTTGCCATCATGAAGAAAAATCAAAAACATTTTGGAGTGTATCTGACCAACCATAAACCGTACAGGGATGGTTGATACCTTTTTGGAATCAGCACATCCATTAGCTGCAACAACTTCTGATGTCTTCCGAAAATATTTTATTTTATTTTATTTTATTTACTTTGAAAAACAACTAGCACAAGAATCATAAAAAAAAACACAATTTAACTCTTTGCCAACAAATTTTTTTCGAGGACAATGACAGAGTTCATATGGATTTAGCAAGTTACTAAAAGTTAAAGTAGCCATTTTGTGATTTTAACTTTAGTAAAATGTTAAGAGATAGTAAGTTGCTAAAGTTGTTTAAAATTAGCAAAATCTTCTTTTTAACTTAGTAACTTATTAAAATGGCTTTAACATTTTACTAAATCGTTTAAAATTTTGCGCCTTTGTCTTTTTCCCTCAAATTTTTAAACTTCTAAAGAATCATCCTGAGGAAATTCATCTTATTACACTTATAAATATCACACCTCCTTCTGGCAGCACACTATAGAACTATAAAGTATATTCACTGCCCACCTACTCTTGATGATTTTAATTCATTGTTTTGTTTTGGGCTGTGCTGCCTGTGTGTTTCTTAAAATGTCATCTACTTATCGCATTTTGAAATTTATTTCCATGGCGATAATTCCACAAAAGGCTGAAAATGCACGTCCTGAGTTGTTGCCGCCGCCGCCGCCGTCATGGGTCGTCTTCCTGCGTAAAATACATACCTTAACTTTCATTCCAATCTAATAGAGAATAGAGAGTCCTATATCTGTAATATCGAACACTTTTATCTTGGAGAAAGTGCTCTGGTGATTTGCACCCAACACAAAAAGTTCTTAGAAGTAAATTTAGACCAATTGCCTGCTTGACTAGAGACTTTGATAAAGGTGCTGGCTTGGTTTGGTTGGCTGATGGTTGGAATAGCAGGCTGCTGGTAATGAGCTAATGTCCTGGGGGGTGATTTTGTCTTCCTGTTTGAAAATCTTTCCAAAAACCCCAACTCCACATCCTGCTAAAGTATTAATTTCGTGTTTCGCAGCCGATTAAAAAGTGAAATATTGTTGTTGTTGTTGCTGTGTTTTATTTTTATCGTCGTTGTCGTCCTCCTCGTCTTCGTCGGTCGGTTTGGGTTCAGTAGCACGGGCTATTTAGGTTTAATTAAAAGTGATTTTTTTTTATTCTGCGTAGTAATAGGTAGATAGGTATATACATAGAATATATACATATACATATACATACCTACATTTATCGTAATCGTACCCAAATATATTCTAAGTGGCATTTGTTGCTATATAGCCAGAGTTTCTAAAATAAAATGAAAACGGTCTGACATTTTTAATTGAAATTGGGAGCTGCAAGATAAGAATCAAAGATATTTTTTTTTGCTTGTTAAAATCAACAATAATATTTCAAAAAGCTTATGCAGTATTATTTTATGTTTTTGCTCGCTTGACAATTAAGTTGAAAATCCGCTAAGTTCTCAGCAAGAATTATTTTGTTTTAAATTATTTAATGAAGCAAATTTATTTTTGTTAATAAAGCTAATTAATATTTTCTTTTATTGTTTATCTTGTACAAACAAAAAATATATATTAATTTTAATGAACATAAATGAGAAAAATAGTTATTAAAACAATTAATTTAGTCCTGAACAAAATAAAATGGTTGTGATGGAATTTAGATTTTACCTACTGCTTTATCAAAAATTTCTTTTTCAATCTTAATAGGACAAGTATATTCGTTTTGTGTGAAAAAAATTAAATCGAGGTTATAATCAAAATTAACACTATGATGATGGAGTAGAGAAGTCTAAAAAAGTGCATTTCATCAAACCTTTCGTCGATCTGTGGTCTGTGCATCGGAGCGTCCGCGTGTTCCATCATGTAATTTGAAGTTGAATCTAAACGGCCCGATTTGCTCAAGTTTGGTACAGATTATTTACATATATGGGATTCCAGAGGGTAAAACGCGACGCCTCGTTTATAGGCTTTTGGAGTATTTTCAAATTTCATTCACTGAAACTGAATATTTATCGAATGATATTCTTCATTTTAGCTGAATGATAAGTGAACATTCACCTAAATGTTTGCTGGGTACTCTGTTACAAGAGGATTTTCCATAGAGAGGTACACTATTTAAAATATCCATAAAGCTCCAATATTGTTTACTTTTTATAACAAATTTCAAAAGAGTATTTTATTATCTTTTACTCTTTTTAAATTTAATTTTCCAGTTAAATGAGTAGAAAATTATCCCATTGGTTTCTGTGGCTGGCGGTTTATGTAGTTACTATACGTGACTCACATTATATTGCTGGATGCGTCCATCCTACGAAAAAAAGTACAAAATAAAAAACAAAGCGCAATCCCGTGCTGGAAATGATGGCGTTGATGCATGTGCATGTGACGTGGTGTCTTTATTATGAAAAAAAAAAATAAATAACTAAACTACCCAAAGATCTTCATAACCAATTAGATAACACTTACACAAGTGCAAAACTAAAACACACAACCCCAACCAAAAATATTTGCACACACAGTAGGTTGATGCTTTACTTTTTGACACTAATCTTTTTTAGTCGTTCTTTTTTCGTCAATTTCTTTTTTGTTACTGTTATTTGCGTATATCTATTTATCTTTCCATTCACTTTTTTGTGTTTTTTATCTTAGTTTTTCCTTTGTGTAAATATAGAGAACGTATCTACATCACCTTGAAACCGACTAAAACGGTTCGATCTACTTTCACTGTAAAAACTAATTTCAGCTTAACTTGCCTGAACACAATGGATACAGAGCTGAAGCTGGAATAGCTGTCAAAATATTCAATACACACAAATTCAATGTTACGAACACAACACAATGCAACTGCAGTCGGTACTGTATGAGTTCACTTTTACTTTTCACGTACAACACTTTTGACATTTCAATGGTCGCGTTCAATCCAAAGCTATCCGGATAGGTTTGTGTTGTTGTAATCTCTTGTAACAAAACAGCTGATGCAATAACAACCCAACGTAAGTGAACATTTTTGGAATAAATGGGTAGCCTTTCTAATAGTTCCTCGAACGCAAGGAATTTGTATGAAAAAAAAAAAAAAGATCCAAAAAAAAAAATATTGAAGATTTTTGTGCTTCGCAAAAAATATATGGTCTTATTTATAAACGTTGTCTAACTTTAGACAACTGTCCAACTTTGGAAAATGTGTTCAAAAACCTTGTTCATTGTTGTCTTATAATTGCCATATTAAGACACAAGAGAAGATTGTCGTAACCGTGAGTAATGTGATATTTATTTTTATTAAATAAAACATATTTGAAAATAGTTAGACAGTGTCTAAGTAGACAAAAATCTAATAAATACGACTGATAGTATCTATCTAATATTAAAAGAAAAATGTTAGAAAAAAAAAAAATATACAAAAAAAAGTGTACTGCTATATTGGGAGCACGTAAAAACAAGCACGTACGACACTTTTTCACAGCTGTTGCAGCTGCAGCTCCTATTCCAGTTCCACCATTCTTTATCTTGATACTTTAATCTTGATTAAACATAATAAACAAGTTGTATTGTATATTTATTTTTGCACCTGAGTATTAATCAAGCTGAAATTGTTATATTTTGACGATTTCCCAGCAAGATAATGAGGTTATCAAATTTATCAAGAAAAAATATGTTTAACCTAACGAATTTTATATTAAACACGCTATCTTATCGTCCATCTTCGTTCTTATTGCGTCGCGTTGTATAAGCTTGCATTCCTTGGTATGAAAATGTTCATAAACTAAGCTTATATGTAGGTATGTACCTTGTCTCTATTATTACATTCTGCAAATATAACAGCAACAACCTCAAATATATTCGAGATAATTTCTGCACACGGAACGGAATACATAAACTGTTAAACTAAACACAAAAAGATTCTTTTTATACCTACATATGTACCTACATATGATACGTTATCCTTGAAGTATACCTTACCTACATAATCGAAAATTTAAAAATGTATGTTGTGGAAAATTTATTATTTTTCTCTAATCTTTAGGGGTAGGTATTGGTTTTGTAAAAAAAAAAACAATAGAAATTTGTATTACTATAAAATTGAATTTTGGATCAGTTTTTATTTCAAACCAAAGCCCTAATACCTATAATTAATTGAGGAATTTTGGTAGGTACTCAGAGTAATAACAAGAATATTCAAGGACATCACAGTTTTGAGATAAATTTCCATACATTACATTAGATTGTAACTTGGTTGGTTAGTTTTTATTTTAATGATATTATTGGATAAGCTGGCTACAATTGTGAAATTTAAAGGTTTATTTGTCAAACATTACTCGAAATTTCGAAAGCGTCATCTAAAATTTCTATTTTTTGAAAATAGTCCCTCTAAATGAATAATCCATTTTAACAGTGGAATCGAAGTTCAGAGGATCTCTTTTCTTAAGGAACGAGCAAGCAAATAATGATAAGATTCCATTAATTGGGCATGCTTTCCTCTGCCCCTATATTCTACAGATGAGTTGGTGTATACCTACTCCTAACCATCCTACCGCTTTGAACTACTGAATTATTGGTCTACGTCGTCGTCCAAGTTGATCGGTGCCATTTGCCGCCGTTATAAAATTTGTAGAAATGATTTTTCCAAATCTTCAGCATCGACTGCAATTCAACTACTATTATGTTCCCTTGATCAGACTTCAGTTCGGGGAATGTAACTTTGAGAGGTTTTTTTATTTACTATTTCGTAAAACTTCTGATTTTCATTCCTGATACGACATCCGAGAATACTTTTGAGAATCCGGTGTTCCTGTCCCTTTTTTTTTTGCTCGTAGAATTCATGAGGAGCTCGTGTCCTTTTATTTAGCGCCACTTTGTATGGATCTTGTTTAGCTGCATGACTTATTGTCAAACCAGCTAGGTTTCTTTTATGGTGGTCGTCGGAAACCCAGCACATCAGAGGCGGCGTTTCTGATTTCTGATACTTGGCAATGTTGCCGCTGGTTCTCAATACTTGATGCTGGCCATAGCTATATAGGACTTCTCAATATATGTACATATTATTAGAAACTCAATGGGAAAAGACCTAGCGAACGTTACTGCGATTGCAGCCGTAAAACATCTTATTTCCTCACATCAGTGATTCCCTGTTTTAGACGTCGTCGTCGGGATATCTGCAGCCGTATACCTTGGCTACAACGAGGTAGTAATCCGAGTCAATACATTGCCCCCTTGGAACGTTCGGACATCTATGCTCAATATGGTTGGCAGTAGTTGATTGACCTGGAGATCTCCAAGTCCGCTCATAGATTTCAAGACGTGGAAATTGCTACCAAAATCTCTCGAAGGTGTCTTGCAAATGTATGCCTTTTAACTGTATTATCACCAAAGATGCCTTCTCTTTCTAGTTTTGCGTTAAAATCGCCTAAGACATTTTTAATGTCATAACAAGGGCACTTTTGATATGTCTGGTTTAGTATTTAACGCAAGTTCGTGTGACCCATTCGTGCATGTCATTTATTCCTATAATATTCGTTAACAAAAAAAAAAAACAAAAAGTATCTATATCTACCTTACCTTACCTATGTATCTTTAATCAGACATAGTAGATTCTTTCTCATGAAATATGAAATTGGAAAGTTTAAAGCGTGGAAATACACAACAATACAGTCTAATGCAATATCCGACGCCATATACGACTACGCGCCCCATCCATTCGCAAAAAAAAAAAAAAAATCCCAAATAACCGTTAAATGTCTCGTATTTTAATAAAGTTAGATTAAATCCTGCTTGGCAATGAATTTTGTTAAATCGCTGAAACGGCAAAATAGCTACTTTGGTGGCTACGGCTTTTTCATTCTTATATTATGTTGGATATTTTTTCGTGTTTCGTTTTTTTTTTTTATTTTGGATGCGCCGCGTTCTGTTAGGAAAAATAAGTTACTCGGTGAGGGTTTCTTTTTTTTTTATCGTGTTCCGGTTGATTATAATACCTTACCTAGCGAGAAGCTTTCTTTTTTGAAGATTCGGTTGTTGGGTATTAATATATTTATTTGTAGACCACAAATAGATACATCTACATAATATATTTTTTTATAGATACATTTTAAAGACCGGCGTGGCGGTTTATTAAATTAAATAAGGGTAGTAGAAAAATCTTTTTTGAATATGACACCTTCATGGATGAATAATAGAACGTACATAGGACTAGTATGCTAGGTAGGTATACGGAGTAGATTATTTCTCCCAGAATTCTTCAATCACTGAGGGATTTAATTCCCACTCTTTTTTACCTGCGATAAAATAGATAGCTTTTATAAAATTTGGGGATTCGTAAAAAAATCGATCTCGAGATTTTGATCAAACTTGAAGTTACGATGATAGCGAAGTCGAAAAAGTTGGTTACGCAATTCTGTCCCTTTGCCTTTTTGTCCTTTTGGACGTGTGGGTCTATTCTTTTATTTGACCGCAATCTTATAAATATAATAGGTAGGTATGTAGATGCAACATAATTGTCAACAAAATTATTCTTAGGATTCTATTCTTAGTATGACATAGGAGAATATAAAATTTATATTGTAATTGTAAACCTTGATAATATTTAAGAAGAATTGAACAAACGTAAATAGAATATTAAATTCTTCTGTAGGTATTTTAATAGTTACACAAAACCAGCAATCAAATTCACATCTCACGTCACCGTCGTTGTTGGTCTTCGATAGTGTCAGTTACATAGATTGACAAAATTTGATATATCACAATTATAACTTAATCCGCTTCCCCACATGGAGATTTTTTTCATCAACATGACAACGGAAAATGGTTTCCTTCAAGAGGTAAAGTTTTGGAAGGACAAAATAAAATGCAAATCCTCCGGTAATTGCATATTTGTCAAACCACACCACAGAATTCCCCAAATCCTCACGGACGAATAATATGGAGAGGTATCTGGATAAATATAGATATAATATCTACCGCAATACGTCTACACAAATAATACTTAGCTTCAAACTTTATCACCAATATAATTATATAGGTATAGATCGTCGTTCGTTTATCTGTATGTAGTTGGTGCCGGAATCCTTGAATCCTTGATTTGATAAGCGGTTCAACGGTATATCCAAATAGTTTCTCTGATTGTGGTATAATATGGCAGCCCATAGTCATCGTTGTTACTCGTTCGTTCGTTTGTTCAGTCTTGTTGGCGGAGGTGTCCTGATTTTGGCCAAAGAAAGCAAAGACATTATCTTTGAACTGGCTCCAATTTGGTAAGCCCCGAACAGTTGTACGAGATATGAAAATTGACGGAGGAGCCCAACGGTGATGCGCAGCAGTGAAGATGAAGAGCAACCGGTGACCACCACTGCAAGGATATATTTATACAGGCCATAGTCTCTGCAGGTTTATTGCTGATGGTCCTTGTTGGATGATATAGCTTCCAAACTATAGACCGACCGACGCTACGACCATATTGGTGGAAATACCACTCAGACGATGCAATGGGACAAACATATGTTAAAGTGCACTTTAAATTCGATTATATATTATGTTCGATGGTATCCTGTCTTTTTTGAAAACAAGGATGTGACTTTGTGTATGTGCGGGTTGTTTTGTTGTAGGCAGCTTCTCCTGCAGGATAAAGGAAGGTATATGGAGTTAGGTGGCCAACAATAGTTAGCCTATACACTTTCGTTTGGTCTCTTAAGTTGTTTGGCAAGGTGCAGAAGGCAGAGTATTTCGCAAAGGACGTAATGCTAAAGCATCCTTCATTCCACCTAATACTTTTGGTTCACTTGTTTCGTTCATTTTCTCAACCGACCAACCGAACCGAACCGAACCAACAATTATTGTAGATAGTTTGTATCTACATACATAGTAGGTATATCTGCATTAAACACCTTGTCAGGTGGCGTCGTTAACATGCAAATGAACATGATGGTTTGTTAAATGTCCGCATGCAGTGCTGTGGTTATCAAAATGTCCAATGTACTTTTGGGATATCTATACAACATTTATGTAGGACGTATTTATAGAAAATAATAGATATAGGTAGGTAGGTACCTATCTATAAAAGTTTGTATCCTTTGGCTTTCGGTTCGACATGACTATATCTAAGTGATAGCAGGGAATATACATGGTCAGTTCATAAATGGATGTTGGATTGGAATATTGGATGCATTTTCTGAAATAACAGGAGACACTTTTTTGAAAGCAATCTTTTAAAACTGAAATTTCATAATTTAATTTTAACTTATAGACAGGATTTGTGTATTTGATTGTTTTTACCTAAGTCTAGATAAATCTATAGGTTGCTTTAAGAATGTAAAATGGTATGTTAGCTAATAGATTTGATTCTTGTAGGAGATTGTAGAACAATATTTTAGTATGTATGTATGTAGGAAGGCATGATCTTTTGTAGGAACAATATGTTTTACAAATTTGTCAGAAGAGAAGGTGTTAGAAAACACGCATTTAAATTTTTATGATTTTATTGAAAATTTATAAGTAAAAAATACATTTTTATAAAGTGGACTGTATGAGAAAACCGCACTGCACTGGTCGCGATGACTATTGAATGTAGAATGTTAAAATTAAAATATCCCTCAGCACGAAGAGCACGGTTACCACTCTCTAAAAAACATAATCCTATCATATATTCTAAAAAAAACCTACCAAAGAAAAATTCCTTAGGTATATTTTTTTTTGATATACATATCGGCATCGTTAGATAAAAAACATAAAAAGCATATCTACTTATTAAATATATACAGTTTATTTTATTCGTTATAAATGTACATATCTATTTACATATAGGTACCTAACTTAAAAAAAAAAGGAACTAAAAATCTTCAATTTACACTTCACTTATTATATTTAGATTGTAGGTATCAAATTTTTATTAAATACCTAACATTAAATAACGTAATAAAAAAAGCGTAACAATAGTAAGAAAAAATAGTTTAAAAATAAATTTTCGCAATTAACCGGTCTGACGGTAATTTTTCCATCGTTAAAGATGTGCTTGATTTCGGGGAATCGGTATCCGTTTTTCTTTTTTTTTTCGTATAACAAATCTTCAAAGAATTTTCATTTATTATTTTTCAACAATAAACGTATTTATTTTGATAAAATACATATGTACCTATCCATGTTTGACAAAAAATAAAAATTGTTACTTGCAAAATAAGCAATGGATATTATTACCGTTTATTCTGCTAAATCTAAACGTCAAATCGATAAAAAATGAAAATAATGAAGTAAGTAACGCGAATTCAGTTGCATCGGTTTCTGCATTTAAGGAAAGGTGAACGACAACGGATGACTCGTTAGCCTTTCGTGAGATTAGTTCCAATTTATTTTCCAGCAATTCGCATCTGAGACATTTCTCTTAGTTTGATTGTTTGCTGTTCTTAAAGTGCTTACTTCTTCATCCTTTGTAGCGAGATTCTTTAGTTTTTCTGTGAAATTTACTTCCAAAGTAGTTGCCATAAATGCATAAAATGCTTTTTATGATGGGTATTTGGTTTGGGTGAGATTTCGTTAAGGTTTCTTTTTTGTGTGTTGTTTTTCATAAGGAAAATCCCGTATGGTAGAGAATGGGTTTTCTTAAAGTTTGAATTAATAAAGAAAAGCTTCGTACCTTTTTTCAAATAATGAAAATTCAAAACACCGATATATTTATTTATTTATTTATTTATTCCTCTACGATTTACATCAACAGATTTGATAGTTAAATTAAATAATACAAATAACAAATTAAATAATACAAATAATAGTTCTTAATTTGAATTAAATTTATGTGCTAAAAATGCTAATAATAAATTTTTAAAAGTATTTCTTTCTAAGCATATATCTAAACAATAGTAAGCATCATTAAATAACTTACAGCAATGACTTAATGGTTCACGTAATCCATAATTAGTTCTATGTGAAACTTCAAATAACAACGGCCTCGATCTCAAGGTCCTTGAAGGAGCATAAATATTTATGTTAGAAAGTAAGCATGAGCTATTAATATTACTACACAAAACGTCCCGCACAAACATTACACCATACATCTCCCTGCGTGATTCAAGAGATTGCATTCCTAACAAAAGACATTTAGAACGATAAGAAAAATAAACAGTATTAACATTACCAAAAAAGTTTCTCAAAGCAAAACGCAAGAAGTTTTTCTGCACTCTTTCTATTTTAGCAATATCATTTTGAGTTGTTGGATTCCAAACAACACAAGCATATTCTAGGGAAGGTCTTACAATACTAAAATATAATGATTTTAAAGTAAAAGGATCATTGAATTCATAAGAATTCCTTTTTAAAAACCCCAACAAAGAATTAGCTTTTGAAATAATAGAATTTATGTGAAGTTGAAACGTGAATTTTTCATCGAATATCAAACCGAGATCTCTAACTTCATGAACTATTTTTAAATTAACATTCTCTAAAGAGTATGACGGAACAATGTGATGTAAGCAACGGTTATAAGACATACAAGTGCACTTTTCAAGGTTAAGCTTTAAATCATTTAGTTTGCACCACCTTGCAAAAGCGTTGAGATCATTTTGCAGAAGCAAACGATCAGCTGTGTTTGAAATAACTGCAAAAAACTTAATATCATCAGCGAATATAAGACATTTGCAGAATTTCAACATGTCAGGTACATCATTCACATAAAGTAAGAAAATAGGGGGTCCCAAATGACTCCCTTCAGGAACTCCCGAGGTAGCAAGTATTTCTTTGGAGCATACATCATCCACAGATACCATTTGCTTACGACCATACAAATAAGATTTAAACCAACCCAACAATGGGTCAGAAATTCCATAACATTCAAGTTTCTTCAGAAGTATTTTTAAGTTTACTCTGCTAAAAGCCTTGGCAAAATCAGTATAAACTGCATGTATTTATTTGATATACAAAACTTCGCAGACTGTTTAGATATTAACTTTTTAACAATAAAATGATAACTTGTATATTTTATCCCGCCACTGTCAGTTACCGCTATTTGAGTTGAGTTGATATCGACGATGATGTTCATCATCGTCGCTCCCATAATTTCGTGCGCACTGTATTTTTATATGGTTTGTATTTCTTGGTCCGAATTTCGGGACCGAGATGGTGAAGCACATTAACGAACGATAATATCGCAGCTATAGCTGGTTGTTGATTTAGTTAGAAGATCTCGGTCCGGTCCCAGTCATCGCTATTTGGACCGAGATCTGCGTTTTTTTAGATATCGGTCCGATCCCAGTTACCGCTATCTTGAAAGCTCGTTAATGGTGACGATGATGTTTTCTAATCGTGTTGCTAGTTTTTTTAGTTATTGTCTGTTATGTTTTTTAACACAAGGAAATCAGTTTGAAAATTCTTTTTGTTTTTTTTTTGCAAACTACATTCCAACAACAACTCTGTATTCGCCAACGAATTTCTCTTTTGAAAATTTTTTTTTTTAATTGTTAATAATTTTCTCTTTTTTTTCAACACATTCGCTGCAAAACAAATAAAGAAAACTATTTTGCTAGTAATTTATTAAAAAAAAAACATCGTAGAAATTTTTAAAACAAAATATATAATTATATTCCTCATCACAACAAAAAAATTATTGAAACAATGAAAAAATAGTGTTTATTGATGTTACAACCGATTTTTTTACAGTGCACATATACATATATGTGCCTAGGTAAACCTTAAATAAAGAAAAAAAATAACGAATTATTTTCTATCCCACATCAGAATCAGAAAACAATTTATTTTCATCCGCAAAACTATTTACGTCGTCGTCGCTTCGTTGGTGAGCCAACATCAACGGACGCAAAGTTAGTTCGAGTCTTTTCGTCTATAAATCTTCTTCAAATTTTCTGCGACAATGAGTTAAGTGTATTATTTTATGTCGTTCTTCTTATAACTATACACACCTGAATTCTAGAAACTCTATACCTTAGTCCGTTAAACCGAAATTCGATTAAAAATTTATTTTCTAACGCAGTATTTAATTTTCCAAACCAGTGAATAGCGGACCAGAAAATCTATCCGCTCCGCAATAGCAGCAACTGTAAATACCTACATTTATATACATAGGTACATACATAGGTGTATGTATGATATAACAATATAAGAGCAACTTCAAAATCGCACTAAAGCAAAAGCCACTCATGTAGTTTCCCACATTTCACGGCAAAGAAAATCCTTTAATGAAAACTCCTCGACTCCGAATCACTTGTGCCTGTGCGACGACGAAGATGTTTTTTTTTTTTTTTTGCAAAATAAAAAAGCAGGACATATATGTACCTACCTAGTTGTGAAGTTGAAAAGGGAAAAATAAAACAACAATTTTTCACATTTTAGGTGGAAAATTAATTAAAATTTGTTTGTTCGTCGCAAATAATCCTTGGTTGCAGAAAGAGCGAAAAAAAAAAGTGTACTTAGTGCGAAATGCGGCTTAGTTTTCCAACACCTGCTCCTCACTATATAGAAACAGAAAACTCCAGACAGGACTCGTTCAACATATTATAACATCGCTTCTCCTCAGCTGGGCTCATACAGCATACATATCACAACCCAATAGGTATATAAGTAACTATTGCTGCAAAGCGGATGAGGTCGTCGGAGTGTGATGAAAAAACTTATAACTACCTACATATTTATGTACATATAAGAAGAACGCAATTATTGCCTTTAGTTAGCTAGAGTGAAAGTCCTGCATCAGACGGCACGAAAGACAGAATCTTCTCCTTTACCCATTTATATGTAGATACCTATAGGACTGCAATCCTGCATTTACGAAACTTACATTCTCTGGGTGTGTGTGTTTATACACACATTCTTGTATCTGGGTGCGATGTAGAAAATTAATGGCGAAAATCCAACAGCCATAATTCAGTCCCTTGAAGTCCTGAATTCTTATTAAGCGGATTAAACGCTTCCTGATTTTAATTGTGTGCCGGAGAACAAATTTGCGGACATATGAATTCCTGTTACCGAAATACCGACACCGCACCTTGATGGAAATAAGTTGCGCACATAGCATTGTAGTGCAAAATATAATGTTAAGTTGGATATAACATGAGGTGTATGATAGCAAGCACCAAACTAACCAACACCACGAGGACGACGGCGCGGCAAAGACGTGAAGTTCCGTTTCTTACACTTGAGATAATAACAGTTACCTAAATGAATTGCTGGAAGTAGCAAGGACATCGACCATTAGTCGACGCAGACTTCTTTGCATACATAGAACATATATACAATTTACGTATACATATACATACATTATGTATATGTTAATATACTCAGCTAAGGATATTAATGACTACTCTAAAACATCAAAAGGATGAGAACCACGACGAAGATATAATTATTATAGGGAGCACACATTAAGCCTTATTGTGAATTTCACCCGAACAAAATTTAACCCGGAAAATTCGACATTTCACTTTTCGCCTATTGTGAGTTTCACCCGAAATTTCATGTTCGAAAAATTCCCCTTATAATGTGAACATTAATTTCTGGAGGAATGTAATACCTTGACAGCCTAAGTTATCAATTATTTTTGGCAGGCGAACGAAATTTCGTTCGAGTAATCACAATAGCTTTTGAAATTGTGAGCGAACAAAAAATTTTAAGGTGAAATATTTTTCGGGTGAAACTCACAATAAGGCTGATTGAGTGGAGAGAATGTCTTATCGAAAAGATTTCTTAATCCTAGAATTTTCTCATCCACATATCTACATTTAAGTGGTTAGGTAAGTTAAAAGTCGAATTCAAACTAAGTTTTCGATTATCTAATAGAAGTTCTGAAGAAACCTATAAATTAAACCAATATCGTAGATACTTATAGTTTTTTTCTTCTCTTTTCTGCAAATAGATTTTAAATTTACCGTGAAGAAAAAATGTTCTTAAATAGCTCCTTCGGTTGAATGGTTCTCTAAAAGTTGGCTGAAGTTAAATACATACCCTTCTTCTTAAGAGCACTCCAAAAAAAATACCAGAAATATTATGGAATAAATCTTTTGACCTGTGATGGATTTTAAGATTATTATTTTTTTATTTGAGGATGTTTGATTTTAGTTAAATAATATCCTAGAAGGATGAGAAACAAATTTTGTCTCATTTTGTATAGAAATGAATGACATTTATTTCAAAGATTCACAAAAAATAAAGGAATCAAAGGGGAAGCTGATATTAAAGCAAAAATCTGCAAGTCTGGCAACAAAAAGAAATTTATATACATACATAAAAAATAATTACATAAAAACGAATACACAGATATGATGATTTTTTTTTTAAATTAAATTAACAGTCCTATTTTGGTCAAACCTCGCCTCGCACTGATACCTTAGAAATTAGAACAACCTTAAAAGTTGAGGTAAAATTGATTTTGTGAGGTTTTCGTATTCTGGTAGCACCGTTATAACTTGTGAGCCTCACACGATCTGTGATCTCTTCTTGAGTATAGCAAGGAATCTAAAATAAATGCCTTACAAAAAATAATGAAATACATAGATACATATATTATGTACATACATATCCCTATGGGACATTTGTTTATATTTTGAAGATACATTTCCATGGATGGCGAATAATATTTTGTGTGCATTATTTTTATAAATTAGACATAATAATTTGTTTATTATAAATAAGTAGATACAGCTTTTTCTACAGCCAGAATTTTTCTGTGTTCTTAACTTTTGATAATTACAATAAATTGGTAAAGATTAAATAATGACAATGACACTTATAACGATTGCTTAAAAAAATAAGATTTTTTAAATTTAAATTTTACAATAAACTATTGTCATCAGATGAATATTCTGACCCGGCATCCTCATCACATTTGCCAACTGTCTTTTTATGGTCGATTTTTTTTGTGGGATGCGGCAATGAGTAAAATAATTTCCGCCAAAACAATGGATCATCCCATTTTAGATAAGTGTACATTTTTATATATCTCCGTAGATCAGAATCGAAATCATCTGTGTTGACATCACCAACCATAACAACAATCACTCGTATACGTTTTTCATTCAAGGATTCAATATGAGCTGTCCTAAATTCTAAACGCGTCCATTTAGATTTTACAAAATTCTCCGTCAACACAATAATTGTCCTTTTAGAACGTTCAACGGATTTTTTAATTTGATCTGGAATAAAACCACCTCCAAGCCAATCGCGATCGTGAAGACAAAGCTTGTAGGGTTTTTCACCACTTTCTAACTTCGAAACTATTTCACGAATGAAATGCGCATCCAGACTTGAATACGATATAAATGCGTCGTATTTTCTGTCCTTGTCAACCTCTTCTTCTGTTACCCAGCATAGGCAGATTTTGTGTGCATACATCCAAATCAATATCTGTTCCTTTTTCTTAATATAACAAATTGATAGGAAGAGGAGTGCAACCAAAATTAATATGATAACTATGCTGATCACTATCAACATAATATTGCTGCGTTCAATTATACAGAATTCAGCGTAGGACAATGTTTTGAACTTTCTTCCGTCGGAACATTGATCGATATCGGGAAAAAGTGTTTTATTCAAAGAAATAAACCGTGTTAGGTTTTCCGATGAGCAATCACATATTAATGGATTGTGATACAGGAGGACGGTTCTTAAGGTCTGACTTTCATTTATCACCTTGATTACTTTTCTGTCTAGTCTCTCTATCTGGTTGTAAGAAACATCAAAGTAAGACATATTCTCTGGGATGTCTTCACTGAAAACATTGGTTATATTGTTGTGTGCAGCAAAAAGTTTAGTAACAGCTTTATATCCTGACTGAGAATGAGGATTTAAACTCGTTAGGTTATTGTTATCAATCGACAATTCAATTCCATTTTGAAAAATTGTTTCTAACTCAGGCAATCGAGGAACCTCCGTCAAACTAGTATTTGAGCAGTTCGCAATTAAAGTTGAATTGAATGGTCGAATCCAACAAAGGCAATCCTTTGGACAAATTGACGAGATTATCGGGCACAATAATTCATCTATAGCAATTTTTCGCTCTTTCAGTCTGTCTGTGGACAAACATTGCAAACTTTCATTCACTTTCATCTGCTTATTTTCTTTTTTTAAAGAAATAATCTTGCAATCACAGTTAACAGAAATATTTCCATTTGTAAATTTGATCGTTTCAAAATTATTATTGGAAAAATTAAAAAAAAATGTTTCCCGACTGATAGAACGAAGATGCGATAAGTCAATGGAACTGATGTTATTTGAGCTTAGATCAAGAAAATATGGTGAGAATTTCTGAATTCCAATAAAGTAGTCGTTTCCAATTGAGTTGTTTCTTATTAAAAGCGTTTGAAGGGTTTCAAACAGTGGAAAAAAGGGTTGAAGAGTTTTCAGTTGATTATTTTCCATATTTAAGAATTCTAGGCTTGGTTTGAAAGAAAAAGCATGTGGGTGGATATATTTAAGACAATTATTATTCAGGAACAGCGTCTTTAAGTTGTTAAGTCCATACAACGTCCCCCTAAAATTAGTCAAATTATTGAAATATATAATGAAAAATTGATATTTAAAATAACTTACAATGGCAAACTGTCAAAAAAGTTGTGTGAGAGATCCAGTGTTTCCAGCCTTAAAAGTGATTCAAATGGGAAGAACATTTCACTTATTTTTTTAAATCTATTTCTGGATAAGTCCAAGAAAACTAGATTTTTATTATATAAATAATATTGGGAGAATAATTTTGGGAGTTTTGCAATGTTAGTTCCTGATATCTTAATTGTGGTAACTGCAGTTAAATCATCAAACATTCCTCGAGGTATTTCCTCCAATGGAAGAATCAAGGAAACGTTTCTCAATGTTAGCAAGTTTGAGAAAAACCGTTCTGGGAATTTAGTTATTAAGCTGCCATTCATGCTTAACAAACAAATATTTGCATTATCTTTGAGTTTTTTAGATGAAAGTCCAGTGAGCGGATTGTTGTCCATAATCAGCTCTATGCCATTGGAAAATGATTGATCGAACGTTGGTAGTGTTGGAATGTCATTAAAATTTCCACTGGAACAATTCATAACAAGAATTGAATCAGTTGGTCGTATGTTATAAGTGCATCTGTTTGAAACCGTGCCTTGAGGGATATCAGGAAAGCAGAGTACTTCACTAAGCTTCAGGTCATATAGCGAGCGGCCTTTCAAAACGCTTGGTGACCCACATCGAATAGCAATTGATTCGAAGCCATATTGGATTGATTTTTGTATTATATGCTGGTGAAGGCACAATACCCTACAATCGCAATTTATTGGATTTCCGGTTAAATTAATGTTTGCATTAAGGTATGTCACGAAATTGCAATCTATAGAACTTATTTTGTTGAAACTTAGATCTAAATTCCGCAACTTGTTGTTAAAGTTCAAAATATTGTAGGGAATTTCGTTGATTGAATTGTTTTTTAACTTAATAACTTCAAGATATTTAAAGTAATCAAATACAGATCCAGATTGTAGTTGATTATTGTCATGCGAGCCTATTGAGAGTAAGTTATTGTTTTCCAAGATAATCCTTTTCAAATAAGTAAGAGGCTTGAATATGTCACTAAAAGAGAAAAGAAATATAAGTTACTTAAAAATTCCATAGAAATTATAATTTTTAAAATACTTAATAAAACTTTTGTATTGGTTAATCTTTTGAAAAATCTCATAAAAGTATATGCATCTCAAGTGGGTACCATTGTTTGGTCATAATATTCATTTGGCATTTCTTTGTTTCGTTTTAAGCCTAGTACGCTGCTGATAGGAAACGAAAACTCCCAAACAAAAACGACACAACGAAATCATAAACGAAAAATTTCTTTCTGGTTTTCGTTTTCCAGTACGCAATTCGATGAACGAAATTGATTATTGTAGCAGATTATTTGGAGAAGTCTCCGCTCTTTTTTCGCACAGAATTAATTGCCAAGAGCCCAAGACCATTTATTATTGCGGAAAAGTGACATTTGAGTTGTATTCGTGTTTGTATTATGTTGTTTCTTAAGCAAAAGAAAATTGAACTACCATCGTCATGGATTCGAAGAAAAAGTAAAAACAAAATTATACTGCTTAAATTAAAATACATTTTCGAGTGTCGACCATATACATTTCATTGCTAAACGCCGAAATTAGGAAATTCTATAATCTGTTTTCCAAAAAAAAAAAAAAACTGTCCACAAAAGCCGGACCAGTGTTATTAAAAAAACATTTACCAATAATGATAAAAAAAAAATCAGTTTTAACGTTAAATTAAAAAATTTACATATTTAGGAGTTCTACAGTACCTAACATATAAATTATGAAAAAAAAATTCAAAACAAACAAATATTGAATTGTCACGGATAGCAATAATATACATCACATCGTCACTATTGGCAATTTTATTTCTGTAGTAGTTATCACCTTCTATTTGAATCCATTCAAGGCTTTAAACTTATAAATTAAATACTAAATACTAATACTAAAAATACTTACTTTGAAAGATTTGTTAGTTGATTGTCAGATAAATTCAAAAACGACAATTTTGTGGTGCGGCTGAATAATCCATCCACAAGTGTTCGTATCATGTTTCTAGATAAATCCAACAGTTCGAGGTTTTTCTGATCCCCAAAAAGACTAAATGGCAACTCTTGCAAATTATTCCCTCGAATGACAATCTGAAGTAAATTTTTCGATCCGTTAAATGTATCAGAAGGAATGGAATCCAACTGACAGTTTATTATTTTAACAATTGATAGCGTGGGCAAATCACGAAGCAAGCCTTTCGGTAATTCTTTCAATCCAACTGGATTTTCGTTTAAGTGAATTTCCTTACGGTTTTTAGTTTCTAGAGATAGGTCCTCTGGATATTTTGATGGAAAACTATTTCCAACCAAATAAATATAATGCAAATTTATTAGATTTGAAAAGATACCCGAGGGAAGAGCTGTAATGTTGTTCGATTTAAGAGTCAAATATTTCAGTTTTATCTGATTAGCGAAGATACTTCTAGAAATACTTTGTAGATTATTTATTTCTAGCTCCATTTTCCAAAGATTTTTCAACGGAGCCAGGAGAAGAGAAATATGTGATGAACTGCTCGAATTCGTATAGATTGATAAAATTTCCAAATTTTCGACATCAGCGAACAAATCTGTAGGCAGTGTTGAAACATTTCTAATAGTAAATGATAAATGATGAACAATATCAGCAAGTCCTCTAAGGTTTGTACGTGAAAGAAAATCAACAATGTATTCGTTATCATCGAACACAATTTTGTATATTCTAGACAACTGGAGTGAGTTTTTAAGAATTTCTAAAATAGTATCATTTGCTGAAAATCGACAAGAATTAAATTTCACTTGATCTGCATATGTCGGAAAGCTTTGCTCTAGTGGTAAGTTAAATTTATTGGGAATTCCATCATAACAGTTCAATTGTATTGTTGGATCCCACATGAGTTTTTTAAATTGAATTTCAACCAGAATTCTTGAATCTATTCCACAAGAAAGATGTTTTACATTTTCTTTTCTTGATTCGTTACACTGCAGATAAATAGGATCTATTTGAAGCGCACTGGCAGGTCCATAATAGTTGACTAGAAGAAATAGTGTGGTAGGCAGCAACACAATAAAGTTAAGGCAGCTTAGAGTCATTTTTGAGGTCAAAATCACGCTAAAAATATTAAAAGGAAAAAAGATATTAACATTATGTTAGAATATCTTTATAAATTAAAGATAATATTAATACTACGTACACTTAGAAAATGTAAAAAAAAAATGTGGGGATGCATTGATACTACACTCATTGCCTTTATGGAAGAGTACGTACCTACTACCTATGTACCTATGTCGGAACGTTTGAAACTTTCGTAGGACATAGTTTTTCGTCACTTTTTTCCTTCCGACGACGATAGAATCAAATCGATGCTTTTGAAAAGAGACCCAAATTGGGGAAGCGCTTGGTTGAAGTGATACGAAAATTAGGAGAATTGTAAAGTTCGGGTGACATGGCAATAGTGCAGTGGATTAAGTGCTTGAAATGCTTATTTAAAGGTCGAGAATCGATCGAACCCCAATAAAATTCTTCTTGTCTGAAACATTTGTATAACAAATAAAAACCGTGAAAATAATATAAAATTCCCCAAATACTCTAAGTTACAATGAGTATCAGCAACACTCAACTAATTTTTAAAAATCTGGTTCTGAATATTCTGCCAACTTATAACGGGTGTTTTTTTAGAGGTATAGAACTTTAAATTGGCAACACTATTTTAACTGGTGGCCATTTTGTCAGCTGTCAAGTGATTTATTTAAGTTTAGTTTGGCATTTCAACATAAATAGACTGACGTTTGAACAACGCTTCCAAATTGTGCCCAAAACAAGATTGCCGTTGATCCAAATTTTCATAAGCGAATTTTGTTTAGCGATGAAGCTCACTTTTGAATGAATTGATACGTCAATAAACAAAATTGCCGTATTTGGAGTGATAATAAACCTCAAGTTTATGTTAAGACACCGTTACATCCACAAAAACTGACTGTTTGGTGTGCTTTATGGGTTGGTGGAATAATTTGTCCGTACTTCTTTAAAAACGATGCTGGCCAGAACGTTACATACAATGGTTACCGCTGTAGAGCCATGATTACTGACTTTTTCGTTCATCAATTGAACAACCATGATGTGCAGGAGCTGTAGTTTCAACAAGACGGAGGCGCAACATGTCACACAGCTCGTGCCACAATTGATTTATTGAAGGAAACGTTTGGTAACCACATAGTTTCACGTTACGGACCCGTGAATTGGTCTCCAAGATCGTGCGATTTAACGCCGCTTGACTTTTTTCTGTGGGGATATGTTGGAAGTCGCTAGTCTACGCCGATAAGCCCGAAACGATTGCCCACTTGGATGACAACATTCGCCGCGTTATTGCCGATATACGGCCACAAATGTTGGAAAAAGTCATCGAAAATTGGACCTCCAGATTAGACTACGTCCGAGCCAGCCGTGACGGTCATATGACAGAAATCATATTTAAATTATAATGCTAGAAGATTATTTTTCGAATAAAATAAATTTCATGTCAATTTAAAAAAATCATCTTTGTTTTATTCCATTTCAAAGTTCTATACCTCTATAAAAAAAAACAACCTTTATTATGTTCTTAAATTGTAATAGTTGGGAAGTGACTTTGACGACTTATTTTATACATCAAAATGTTTAAATGAGGGATGCCAAATGCCAATGCTTGAATAGGGGAAATCCTCAAAAATCTAACTTTGAAAAAATCTAAACTTGTAAACATTATACGGAAAACTTAGATGCCACTTATTTTGTCTTATTATTTTATAGTGTGCACTATGAAACTGGGCTAGCATGTTCTGAAAATTTAATAATTTTAAGAAAGTTAAATGAAATTCAGTTGAAATATATGTATTATGTAAGAACTCTAAATTTGGCACTACAGGAGTTATTCCTGAAACACCTCAAGCAGGTGCATTGCATTGCTGCCAACAGAAATAAATCGATGCTGAGAGCTATAAAATGTTAGCGCAAAACGTGCGCTACTCTCTTTTCCACCTATTCAGCTACAGAAAATCATCGAAAAGATATTTAAAAAATAAAAAAAAATCTGCCGAAATCTCAAACCAATCTTAAGCTAATTTAATGAAATGATATGATTAAAAAAAAATAAATCTAACTTACATTGCTCGAACTGGAATATTTTTAAATATTATAAGTAGTTTTTTGAGAACTTTTTTTTGAATCACTTTTAAGTAGAATAGGTGGACTACAATTATTTAAGTCAAATTAATTTCACCAAAAACACTTAAAACGTAAAATATATGACACGGAGTATTTTTTATTCTTTTTAAATAACTTAATAAATTTAAATAAAGGGTAGCTGGGCAATATCAAACACCATTGTCGAAATGAAACTGCTCGAGAAAAGTATTAAATACCTTCTTTTAAAGTGACTAAATAATATTATCTTGTTTTTGCATTTAATATGAATGTGGTTACTTAAGAAAATATCGTTGGGTTCTATATAAATGCCAAGCCAAAGTTAAAAATCTTTAAGAATTCATAAATAAAAACAACTGATAAAAATCGGTCGCGTTATTGACACTTAACAGGGAGAATGTGCAGCACAATTATAGTTTGTTTTTTTGTGATAAACATTTTAAATTCTTTAAAAAATGGAAACTAAGATTAAAATAAAATATTTGATAAGTATAAAAATGGTTAAAGAATCATGTCGTCCCGTCCTCAGTACCCCTACATTCAAAACGTAAGAGTGTGCAAAAATTAAAATTTTGAAATTGTTCGAATTTTTGACTGCATGCGAATAAAGAATATCTTTTTATTTACATACCTAATGAAATAATAATTAGTATTAGTTTTTGCTGGAAGTAGTTCATGATGTAATGGTTTTGGTTAGGGCATAGGACTGTTACGCCGAAGGTCTGAGGTTCAATTTAAAGCTTAGGACATACCTAAAAAAAAAAATATTTTTTTGGCACGAAAACTTCACTTTCGAAGGATTGGAAAATTGTCCAAGAGTATCTATTGCTATGAAAAAGTCCCTCTTACCTTTAGCTGTTCGTATTCGTCAGAACTTCGTAGGATTCCTCCAATCTTGCCAATAAACACACACAGGAATGAGTGTGGGTTGTAAGTTATTAGGTCTTGGTTCTGGCTTTTCTGCTGTCCACCTCCACAGATATACATAGATGTACATATATAGAAGTTTTGAGATGAAAATTTGTTTTATTATTTGATAATCCAGAATGAAAAAAGAAATAATATAACAATTTTCGTATTTACCTAAGACAAAACTTTAAATACACATCTTGATGGTCTCCTGCAACTTTATCTCTTCAGTTTCGATAGTAATTACAAGCCTATTTCATGTTTACATTTTAAGGTATGTGGAGAGTAAATTTGAGCCTTTTTCCTTTGTTCAATATATTTAAATCGGCAAACGTTAAGAGGTCCAAAGTTAACAAAGCTTTACGGCCAATTTCATAGTGCCACTTAAAATTTTCTTTTTGGCATATTCAGCGCAATTTTGAAGTCTGAGTAAGTGACACTTAATTTGCCAATACCGGAGACTTAAGTGTCACTTATTGATGTTATAGTTTGAATTGTGAAATTGTTCTTAATTCTTTCACATTGGTCACTTAAGTGCCACTTACTACAACTGCGTTCCTTCTTTACAATAATGTTAACTATTGTTAAAAATTAACATAAGAAAAAATGTATTGAATAAATTAAGTGATATATTATAGCTGAGTTGTATTTGAATAACTTGTAAAAATACAGCTGATGCAAGTTATTTTCATTAGTTTTTTTTTTTTTTTTAGGGAATTTTGTATGATAACCACATTTGCAGTTAGGCACCATCATATTAATAATTATTAAGGGCTTGAATGAAACAACAACATTTGGCTGAGCTACCATCAAGATTTGTATAGGCTGGAGTAGTAGCTATTATTTACGACTCTGTCAGGCCGATTGTCAGACTCCTTGGTTTTTATTTAGAAATTTGCCGCCTTCTAGCAAAGTGCCGCCTGGGGCCTGTGCAGTGTGCATGTTGCACACAAAAAAAAATTAATACAAAATGTAAAAGGTCAATCATTTTTGTCTTCTTTTTTTATTTTCTATATATTCTTTTCCGAAGGAAAAAAAATCTCTTGGCAAGAGTTAAGAAAGGTTTCCCTAAAGAGAATAAAATACTTGCTATGATGCTATGAACAGAAAGAGTCTCTCATAACATTAGCTCCAAAATGTATAGATTAGTCTAGTTAGACTTACGGGAGCCTAAAATAATGCTTTTTTCATTTATTTTCAAAAAGGCCTTGCTAATTTTATTTTTCTGTAGCAAATCTGCCTTTTATTAGGGCAAATTAAAACTCTGTTTTTTTTTTTTTTAATATATTACAATCGGAAAAGAGGTTTATATTGTTAGAGTGTTTTTAAGTAAAACCAGAAATGTTATAATAAAAGTATTCTATCGATATTTCAAATCCCAGACCTTCCCAAATTCAGATAAAAATAATACAATATTTTCAAAGATGTTTAAAATATTATTAAAATAAAATAATTTAAAATAACTACATTTTTAAAGTTCGCATTGTATGAGAGAAACTTTAGATCAAAATAAAATTAATCGAATACTCAGTGACATTTTTTATAAAAATAATTAATTATCTTTCTCAGATAGATCACTCACTTTTGGCAGATATATTAATTAACTATCTATTATTCTCACCGCATAACTTACTTAACGCTGTAATATGAATGTTTTTAAATAATATTATTTTTATTGTTTTTTTTTATATATATATATATATGTATATAGGTTTTTTCAATTTGCTGTCTGGGGATTCAAATTTAAATTAAACCAACACTAAATATGATGGCGTAGATTTGATTCAACAAAATGTATATGACACAAAATAACTTAAAAAAAAATTATTTAATTTTAAACGTGAAGGATTTAACTGTAAAATATCATCCACTGTTGATAATGCTCGATAAAAAACTAAAGTATACCTACTCTTAAAGTATTTAAAAAGTAATGTTATCTTGTTTTTATTTTTCATATGAATATGTATTTTATATACATAGGTATACATTTTTTAACTGAAGCTAATTTTGGGTTTTAGGTCTTTATACAAATTTAAAATAAGATTAAAAATATTTAAGCTTTCATACGAAAATAAAACTGATAAAAACGGTCACCTTACAAAAAAACAAAAAATTTACAGGCACAATATAAAGCAGAGCTTTATTATATATAACATACATGCATGTATGAGTTATACTCGTACATATGTATATGCGTAATTTTTACGATAAAAATTCTCAAAACCATGTTTGGAACTCTTAAAATAATGTTAAACGAGATATTTATAACGATATTTAATAAGTATACCTAACTTTTCCTGACTTATCAAACGCAGATATGGCATAATTAAGTTAAAGCAGGATGGACTGTGGAATGACAAAAAAAGAGCCATTTATAGAATCTGAATAATGGGAAGAAGTTTCGGATCGATCATAAAACAGTTTAAGAGCGTTCTCAAAATCCATACTATTAAAAATTCAAAAACCATCTTATAAATTGTTATATGAGGTTTTTGGCAAGTCTTATTTTTGGCAAATAAAATACCTAAAGTCGTACTTAAGGTAGCAAACTACGACGTTCGAATAGAAACCATTTTCTGGTGACTCGCGATTCTTAATACACTCTTAGGTGTCGTAACATAAGGCCATGCGTGATAATGCCATATTAAAAAAATATGTTCTTATGACGATTTCACAAAGTAACAAAGTCATATTCGAACAACTGGGCTTTTGACGCTTTGATGAAGTGTCATAATGTCATATTTTCTTGCGAATTAAACATACATTTTTTTTTAACAAAACGTATTGTAATATTTTCTTAGGGTTCAATGGATAAAACTTATTTATTTTTCTTTTAAAACTTCCACTTTTTTATTTCGTAAATAAAACACTTTACTTTCTTACAACCAATCAATTTATTATTCAACACTCAAATGTATCGAAACTAATTTCCTTAAACAATTTACTTATCTCTTATTACAACCAACTTCACTCTGTCACTATTAAAAACAAGCTGTGACCAGGGTGGCAGCCAAGGTTTTTTTTCGTTTTTTTTATAATCTTTGAATTTGACAATAAACCGTTAAAAAAAAATAAAAAGAGAGATTTATGGCTTTACAAAAAGCTATAGCGTGGTATTATGAGTGTTGTCATAGTTTATTAATACTATTTTTTTTGTTTTAAGTCATTTTTTTTTTTAGAAAATCTCGCCTGCCGGCTAAACGGGAGGAACAGATCTTCTCCCATACAATTTTTTTCTTGTCACGACCCATCCAACACGCTCTAGCTTTTTTTCACATCGTATACGAACACCCTGTACATTGATGCATAATGGGTATCCAAGATACTGACAGACGTATTATAAAATTTTCAAAAAAATCCTCACCTAATTTTGATGTTATTTTTTTCTTTTAATTTTTTGCATCGCATAATAACCGACGAAAAAAGTGGCTAATTCGATTTGAAATGAGAAAATGATTAACTACAAAAATGGTTTAAATGTTTTGATTAAAATATTAAATATAAGAGTTAAAAAAGGTGCGCCATCAGCCCCGCTGCGACATCTCACCCGCGAGTTGGGGTAATTCCAGAAAAACTCTAGGTACCAAATTTGAAGAAAATCGACCGATTAGGCTATATAATCAAACAGAAAGACAGAATCATGTCAAGTTTGATCAAAATCTCGAGTTCGAAATTTTTTATAAACCAAAACCTTTAAAGTATGATAATACTCTAAACACGTGGATCTTGTTTAATCTTCTCATTTTTCCATAAGGCATAACTGAGGCGGAGTGCGCACACTCTAACGCCAGCGTTAAAAATAACTTATGTAGTAACATAAACATAGCGCATGGCTACCATTTCTATAAAATAAGCAAATTATGGCAAAATTTTCCAAACATATGCTGTTTATTTGCTGCACACAAATATTAGTATGCATACATTACCTATATACAGTGTACTCTCTCATAACCGGATACTGACGGCACCCAGAAATTTGTCCAGTTATGAGAAAATAAAAAATAAAATTGAAAACTTTAAAAAAAAGAACACATTAGCGTATGCATATTCTAGAATTTTCTTTTTTTAATCCGAGTGCTTTTCCATATTCGAAAAATTGTAATGTACTTTAAAATAAAATAAAGCTTACGGAATACAGCAACATTTCATCTATGAATAAATTTCTGTCCCAGAAAAATTTTTTTTTTAGGGTTTCCGGAATTTTTAGGTACCGTAATTGCCTTTATATAAAACATGAAAAATACTACTCCATGTATAATTTGACCGCTTAAGAGAGAGACGACTTTATTGCGGTTATTACATTTAGTCCGGTTATTAGAGAGTCCGCTTATTGGAGAGTTATTTCTATGAAAAATCAGGAATTTAATTCCGTTCTTTGAAATCCGCTTATGAGAGGTGTCCGTTTAAAGAGAGTATACACTGTACCTTTATTATACATTTTTTTAAAGGCATTTACTATTTATTATTATTGTTTTTTTTTTTTTTTTTTGAAAGTTGTTGTTATGTGTATCTATCTATATCTAATTTTACTTCAATATTTACTCAATTGACTTTTGGGAATATTTAGAATCAAATAAATAGCAATATTTCTGGTATAAAAGCAAAGTTGTGCATCGGGAACTAAACAGTTATTTTGTATATTAATCTAAAATCACAAGCAACAAAATGCTACCATTCAATTTTACGTACTTCTTGCTTGCATTATTGGCTATAATTGGCCTGTCCGCTGGTATTCCAACAAATAATATCGATGACACTATACCGATGCCATCACCTGGAAAAGAATCGATAGAATAAATTTTCTAAATGTGATAATATAAAGATGTTTTCAATTAATATAATTAAAACAAAATAAATCAAAATTGAATACATTTAATGGCGTTGTTTTACTCAATAAAAAAAAATTAAAACTATATGTACGTATGTATAATGTCGAAATAGTCATATTCAGCACTTGAAGTGAATCAAATTTATAATTTATAAAAAGTATACTTATATTATTTAAATAAATTGATCTGAAACCGATCGCTGAAAAAAACACTTCCTAAGTGACTTACAACTCTCAATCATTCCTGTGTAAGTTGTGGTGTTTTTAGTCGGACTTACATTATTTTCCTGCTGAATCCGAAAGGGTGAGAGATCATCTTGGAGAATGTGTTACTTCCTCGCAACAGGTACATAGGTACTAGTTAGTAGGTCTACCCCTAAAAAAAAACAAACTTTTTTTTAGGTTTTAGGTGGAATAGGCTGGGATTTGGTCCCTAGACCTCAGTTGTCCAATGCACTTAATATACTACACCTAGGGTTATAGGTACCTATTACATTGTTATGAATATTATATAAATACATGCGTCCAGATTTAAAGAGCCTATAAGTATAGCTAGTAGGTATTCCTTTATTGCCTCTAGAAATATTGAGAAATATTAAGTTTTACATTTTATTTACATTTTTAAAAACATTTTAAGTTCAAATCCGCTTATATTTTAAGCTGAATAACAAATTGTTTTAAATGTTTGTATAAAAATAAAAAAACATAATTGAAGCGCCATATTGCTCCTATTTTTTTTTTAAATAGCAAACTTGTTTAAAGAGGTGTTTTTGAATTTCGTGATGTGAAATGAATGGTAGAAATACAAAAAAATATAAATTTTAATTATTACTTTTCTTATTTCCTATAAATCTTTTGTTTTTTTACCGAAATTTTCATTTTTGTTTGTGAAGAATTTTATAAACCTAGGATTTCCCCCAAAAAAAAAAAATGATACGTAGGTTGGGTAGGTTTGAACATAATTATGTAGTTTTGGAGATATTTACAAAAACTGAATTTTGTCGCTTTAATTATCCAAAATTATATGAAATACTTACTTTTTGGGATTTGCTAAATAAGGGAACACGTTCGTCTTACTAAAAAGTAAATCCAGCAAAATACGTTGATTTTAAGTGCGTATAAAAAAGAGAAAGAATTCACCGTTCTAAAATAATTCTCGGCGTTAGGATTTAAGAGTCAACCATGTATCAAAATTTTTTGGATTAACTTTGTGTGTTCATAATCTACATAGATCAGGGCTGTCGAAGAACTGCAATTGTAGTATTTGCACTGCAATTTGAATCTCCGTACTGCAAACAGGGCAAAAGTACATACTGCTTTTTTTCGTTTTCCATACAAAATCTTCAAAGTCCAAAACATAAGTTTTCATAATTGCTGCACTGCTATCTAAACGCACCCAAAAAAAAAATGTCTACGAACATACCCCTCAAATTAAAAAGTTACAACCCATTAGCCAAATCACAAGCGGACACAACTTTACAGAATTGTCTAGAGAACACTAATTAGAACTTTTCTGGTGTGATGTCTTTTCAGTCAGAAATGACTTGGGAGAAGATCGTTTTCCTAACATCAAAATTTTTAATGGATCCTTACTTGCTTTACCACACAGCAGTGCTACTTGTGAGCGAGTCTTTTCAAGCGTGAATTTGATCAAAACAAAAACCAGAAATTGCTTAAATGTGACTACTGTACCTAAGTGGTATCCTTTTAGGCAAGTCGTCGTTGGACAGTTAGTTATGAATGGAAACCATCTCCAAATTTAATGAAACAATTTTTAAAAAGTGATATATATAAATGTATTTAATTACATTTTATCTATATTTTATATATATATATATTTGCAAGACTGATAAATTATTTTTAACGTGTGCAAAAAATATTATGAAGTACAAATATTATCAATACTCAAAATGAATAGTTAAAACGTTCTCTAAATTAACTTTAATTTAACTATGAACGAAATATTTAATTTAAATTTTTTTTTAAGAAAGAATGTTGTTTTATTAGGTGCTTTTATTTTTTTATTTGAATCCAAAGCCTATATTAAATCGTAAATAATAGGGTTTTTTATATAATTTTTGTTCTTATTAATTAAAGTAGGTATAATATAAATTACAATTTTATTTGTTAACGTTTACATAACTCTAGCCTACAGAGACTTACAGCTAATTAATAATTGTTTATTACTTATGAATTTGATAAATAAAAACGAATCTTGATTTTGTTCGCTGCATATTTCAATAAGATAACTATAAATTTGACTTTTACTATGTTTTTTTTTATTAAACTTAAATCTTTGAAATAAAAATAAGCGTATATGAAAAATAAATAAAAATGTGTATTGCCGTGTACTGCTTTTTTTTCAAATACTGCTTTTTCAAATACTGAAACGACAGCCCTGATCTAGTTGTAGATGTTATAGGAGTAGATATATTAGAAGGTCTCATAGAACAATCTTATTGTTTCTTAATGTTTTTGTTATTATTTACACAATTGGCTTTTGAGAATTTTGAGTTTTTTTTATTATATAAAGGCAGAGTGTTATAAAAAAAAACAAACAGTTTAATTTTTGTTTTACTTAAAGTCAGTCAATATTTTGTAAAATGTTTGGGTATATTCTTCTATTTTTTTTTATTTCATTCTTGCTAATCATTGGAATGTCTGCAATTATTTCTACACCAATTTTGGAAAAATTAAATGTAGATGGAGGTACGCCATTGCCGGATCAGACTTTCTCGAAAAAAACTGATGAATAAAACAAACAACTATGCATTATAATTTAACATTTAAGACAAAATAAGTAATCAACAAAAAAAAGTACACAAATTACGCATTATGAATGAAAGAATAAAGGTATAGGTACCTAACCTATACAAGCATCATTATATATGACGAAAAAAATGAAAGCTAAAAATATTATTTTGTTTTGTGGTAGAAATATTTTTCATGAGCGAATAAATTTTATAATGATAAAAAAAAAAGTTTCCCAAGCTCAATTTTTTTACAAGTTTTAGTTAAATTTTGTTTTTTTGTATATTAATTATGAACTTAGAACGAACATGAAAATGGCTACAAATTGGCAGTATTGATAAGTGAACGAATAGCAGAAATGGTGCATACTATAGTCTATAATATTCGTTAAAATAACTAAATAACGGGTGGGCCATCTAGTGGTTTCTCTTTAAATCATAAGTTATTTTGACACTGACAGCTGTTTGCCGCTCAAAATCTTGACAGAAAGTCAGTATCATACCGCCGCGGAACGAAATGAGTCGCTTTACTCTTATACAACTTTGGGAAGTATTAAAACTTGCTGTGTAGCCCAAACAGTGCGATTTTGGGCGAAAAATCATATTTTCTGACGAGGCGCATTTTCATCTCGGCGGCTACGTTAACAAACAAAATTGCCGCATCTGGGGCTCGTTATTGTCGAGAAGCCAATGCATCCACAGAGAGTGACAGTTTGGTGATGATTGTGGAGTGGTGGCATCATTGGACTTTTTTTTTTACTGAAATTGAAAACATGGATTTGAACGAACTCTGGTCCATGCAAGATGGTGCGCTATGCCACACAGTCTATGCCACAATCGATCACACACCAAATTCCCAAATCGTGTTATCAGCCGTCTTGGCGATGTCAATTGGCCACCTCGGAGCTGCGATTCGACCTCTTTGGACTTTTTTTGTGGGGAACCGTGAAGGACCTATGTTATGCCAATAATCCGGAAACGATTCAAGCACTTAAGCCCAATATCATCCAAGCAATCCATGAGCTACAGACCGAAACCATCAACTATGTCTTGGAAAATTGGAGTGACAGAATGCGCTACTACGAAGCCGGCCGAGGCACCCAACTTAAACGACGTTGTGTTTCATAATAAGTGGAAATGTTTGCTCTTAATAATAAAGCCATAATACATGGACAAAATTTAATTTTATTCATTTTATTGCATTTTTAAAAAGAAACTTATTTTCGCCCACCCTGATGAAAAAAAAAATTGTTTTTTGCAACGATTTTTTATCCAAATTTTAACAGCTATTTTCTCAAAAAATATGGTATATAAAAACTGCGTTTAAGGTTCTTTGGCGTTTACCTTTTCAATGGTTCTTTAATGATTTTATTCCTAGAAAGATTTAATAAGAAAAAACATCGTCGCGTGTCATCGCCCTGAGACACGGGAGGTCTCAGAATAACTATTTCATCAAAAATAATCAAAAGTATAAGTCAATAAGGCTTCCTCAAAGAAATTTACTACCAAGTTATGTAATAAAAAATAAGAAAAGTTTTCAATTTTCTGATCCTTCCGGTTTTTTTTTTTTTCGTTTTTTTTTGGAAAATCCTCCTTGAGATTGATGCGAACCTTGATTCCTCACTTCACTTCAAGGTTCAACAAACCAAAAAACTTTCGAAATGCCATCAGTTTTTAAGACAACAGGCAAGCAACACAAAAGAACTTTTATACTGCAAAAGGATGCAATCAAACAAAATAAAAAAGAAGAAAAGGAAATAACAAAAAAAAAAAAAACAAGGAAAACAAAAACGAAAAGCTAAAAATAAAGAAAATAGAGTGCCAATCGAACTCTTATCTGATGCGAAGCCAATAAACCTTTGGCAGACATATAAAACATCTAAATCAAAGTCTTCCACAACCGAGCGACTGGGTGGAGTTGGATTCTCGGGTATTTTTTGTGAATTGCAAAGAAAGTCCTCGGAAGGACGATTTTCGATGATTTTATATCTTTCTGTGCATCGCGTCAGTCGTTGGTCGTCGGTTTGCTGTGCCATCATCACCAGCTTCAGCAAGAAGAAGAACAACAACCTTCTGGCCACAATGAACTGAACTGACACAGAAAGGCAAACGAACAACACAGACTCATATTGGAAAAGCCGTGGGGAGGGGCTCATAAATTTTCTATCGCTGGCACTGCCATGATATGCCATGCCATTCGATGGGTTGTTTGCAGCCATCTTCGTTCCAAGTCAGTGGATTTTATGATTACAATCTACGCATGATTTGACAATTGAATCCTAGATATACCATGTGTATTGTCAACAAATTGGTATCAGTTACGAAATATCGACTGATGTGGTGAGAATGTAGCATGAGGCATCAGCAGAAGAAACAAAAAACAAAAAAATGGGTGAATTAACTGGAAGCAAAACTTTTTGACTTCATCCGTCTGCTTCTTTATGCCGAATTCAAATTCTCGAAGCCATTTTTTGTGAATAGAAGAACAAAAAAAAATATATATATATTTATATAAAAACTTTTGCGTTCCCAGACAACCAGGCCAAATAATACAAATAATATGCCAATGACTCTAAAATAAAGCGAGAGCAACGAGCCGAAAGGATATACTCTTTTAGAAAAAGCCAATTGAAAATAAAATTTCAAGGATCATAAAGCATTGTGTTTAATTTAAAAGTTCTGCATTGCTTTTCTCAATATAGTAGCTATATATTGATGTTTTTGCTTTTGGTATATTAAACGTTTCAGATTAGTTACGAATAAGAATGAATCGATGGACATTCCGCGAAGTAAATTGCTAGGAAAATATTTCACAATCAGTATTATGGGTATGTACAGGGTGGGCCAAATACAAGTTTCTTTTTAAAAATCCAATAAAATGAACAAAATCAAATTTGTTCCATGTATTATGGCTTTATTAATAAGAGCAAACATTCCCATTAATTATGGAACACAACGTCGTTCAAGTGGCTGCCTCGGCCGGTTTCGTATAGTAGCGCATTTTGTTACTCCAATTTTCCAAGCCCTTGTTGATGGTTTCGGGCTGTAGCTCACAGATTGCTTGGATGATATTGGGCTGAAGTGCTTGAATCATTTCTGGATTGTTGGCATAACATCGGTCCTTCACGGTTCCCCATCAAAAAGTCCAAAGTGGTCAAATCGCAGCTCAAAGGTGGCCAATTGACATCGCCAAAACGGCTGATAACACGATTTGGGAATTTGGTGCGCAAAAGATCGATTGTGGCGGGCTGTGTGGCATGGCGCGCTATCCTGCATAAACCAGAGGTCGTCCAAGTCCATGTCTTCAATGTCAGTAAAAAAAAGTCGGTTAAAATGGCTCTGTAACGCACCCCCTTGACTGAAACATTGTTCCCAGCTTCATTTTTGAAAAAAATGGTCCAATGATTCCACCACTCCACAATCCGCACCAAACTGTCACTTTCTGTGGATGCATTGGCTTCTCGACAATAACGTGCCGGTTTTCCGAGCCCCAGTTGCGGAAATTTTGTTTGTTAACGTAGCCGCCGAGATAAAAATGTACCTCGTCTGAAAAGATAATTTTTCGCCCAAAATCGCACTGTTTGGGCTACACAGCAGTTTTTAATATTTCTTAACGTCGCGTTGTTCAAGCGTAAAGCGCCTCATTTTGTTCCACGGAGGTATGATACTGACTTTGTGTCAATATTTATCGGCATTATATTATGGAAAGAGCGATTTAGATTGTTTTTTTTTTTTTTTTTTTTTGACAAGCTAAGTTAAAGTCAATTCATCAGTGTAGGTGCTACTTGTCAAAATAAGACCTTAGCATATTTTCCTTAAAACTGTCTAACAGCCCTATTCTGTTATACGTTCAAGTGGATTTTGGTATTCTGCAATCCGTCGGAGGGAACCGAATGTTCCAAAAAGCATAAACATAATTCGCGATAAAAATAAAATTTTAACAATTAGATTCTCTCAAAAACTTCAAAAATAATTATTATTGATAGAGCTTTGAACTCGAAAGATTGAGTTTAAAGATAAATTTGTGACAAATTATGCGAACAATTCACGTGAATCGAAAAATTCGATTGGATCGGATAGCAGAATAGAAGACGTGTTACCCTTATCCACCGATAAATTGCTTCGGCATCAATTTAATACCTTTATATATCTCTCGTTTAATGGTGCGCATGTTAAAATGCAAAACCGGTATAAGAGTTTTCGAGGCTTAGATCTTATCCCGGAGAAAAATTAGGTATCCTCTTTGCTATCGATAGTTTGTATGAAAATTCATCGCAATTTTTCAAATGCTTTTTGCACCAACGATTTTATTTATATATATGTATGTCTAAAACTAAGTTCTATATACAAAGATACATTTAAATCACACTTTATAAAATTATTGTATTAGTACCTTTTTTTTATTCATTTGTTTTTAATTTTTTTTATAAATTATATAATATGCGATTCCCTCGTTTCTTTAATGGCTTTTCTATAGCTTCTGGTTCATCCACCACAATAATATCATTCCTGATTGCTCTGGTATTTCTTTTTAAACCCGATATCATAAAACTTCCTTCTGGATTCAATAAACCTAAAGAATTAATTTGGCTTATTCCAGTAAAAGCTAAAAACACAAAGAAAAATATTGCTGATTTCAATTTAAACATTTTGAAGTAAAAAAGTGAAATAGAAATGAACTGGTAATTAGAAAATTCGTATTGAGCTTTTATATCAGAAAATTGTTAATAAATTTATTAAGTAGCTATGTGGGTAGTTAAGGTTATATGTTATATCTATTGAATTTTTTTTATTTCCATACAAATTGTGTAAATAATAAATAAGCAACTGTTTCACTAAATGTTTTTTTTTATTTTCTTCTATTGCATAAGTAAATTTGTGATAACACAATTAAAAAAGAAATTGTTTATCATTTAATTAATGACTCATATATAAAAATATGCTAAAGTGGTACTTCTGCCCAAAGGTTTATTTTAATATGAACTTTTTTCCACATTCCGGCGGCAGCTGAGGCGCTGTGAGTTACGTACGTTTTTTCTCAAAATCTTTAACTCTTAAGAAAAAAAGTGTATGCAGAATTTTATAAAATTTAAAATATGTTTAAAAGTATGTATGTATCTTCAAATTTCAAAATCTGATAGTTTTCATCAATTTACATAATTTACTAAATCATTTCAAAAAAATTAAAAGCCCTGAGGCATTATTCCGTAAAACGAAAACGATCGAACGATATCGTTTTGGCAGTAGCCGTCCATATCTTGCTCTCTAGAGATGGGTATTGCCAAAATGATATCGTTCGATTGTTTTCGTTTTACGGAATCAGGCCCCACGTTTACAATTTATGGATTTTATTTTAGAAAATATTTATCATATTATGAAAATAAAGCTCTCTACCAAAATTAAGCTTTGTCAAATTCATGGAACTCTGAGATGTTTGATGGTTTTCTTCATTCTGCAATATTTGACATATGATACACAACAGCTTAATATATTAAGGAATATTAGCCGCGTTTTATTATCTACTGATCTGGATCTGGATCGTCTTTTAACACGTAATACAACAACAACTTTGGATCCTGCTCTGTATCTGGATTTATTTTAAGAATCCAAAAATAAGTTTTCACTCTGGCGGGCAGACGGCTCTTCAGTCGGTAGGAAATACAAACTATAGTAAAAAGAAAAAAGAAAAATAAACAAACATAAGGAAAAAAGAGATGAGCCTACAACTAGGTTTTTATTAGGATATCGTTTCAAATATTTCTCTTGAACGAAATGGTTAAAAGCCTTGCATATTTTTAGATGTACAGTACAGTAAGAATCGTGCATTCGATAACCAGTATTTTTCAGAGACAACAACCCTATTCGCTTTAGAATGTATGATCAAATAATAGTAAAACCCGTTTAAGAGAATAACCCGCTTATCTGAAACACTTTTTTCATCCCCGAGCATTTTTTGACCGATTACCTATAAAACACTTCACTGAAGCAAAACTCGCTTAAGTGAAAAACCCGCTTACCTAAAACATATTTTTAGTTAAATTTTATATTTTTCATTGAAAAAAACTCTTTTAAGTATAAAAAAAATTGAATCGAGAAGAACAAAAAAAATTGCTGAGCCTTTTCACTTCTTTCCTTTATTTTTCACCTCCATCATTTTCACCACACAAATGACATTTGAATTTCTGATATGTCACAACGATTTTATTTAATCTATCTATTATCTATTTTATTTAAATTTTTTCTAGGTAATTCCAAAAGATAAATTCAATTTGTTCAAAGCTTTAAATTTCCGCTTAATGGAATTTTTAAATCTGCTTAAGTGAAATTTTTTTTCCACTCATCTGGACTCGGCTTAAGTGAATTTTTTTTTTTCACTTAAGCAGGGTTCGTTAAAAAAAAAACTTTTTTTCCGTATCTCTTAAGCGGGTTTTACTAGTTGTTATGGCCATTTCTGTTGATGTTGCATTTTCAATTTTCCTATATACCGAGAGTTAAAATGTTTACATTTCAATATATAAGAAATTTGACAAATAAAAATGAAAAAAGGTAAAAATCCGTTGGGAGTTTCAGTTTAGATTAGAATCTTTAAACACTGTTCTTCTTTTGGAAGAATCCTGGATAACGACTTACTTTCTTCAGCAACGAAAAAAGGATAACTTTAACAGATCTCGACACAATAATAGGTAACGATGCTTTTCCGAAGTCCTTCACTGTCAGATTATGCCACCTTTGACCCCTATTGTACCACCTCAGTGTTACAAATATGTAACTCATTGCATAGTATCAAAATTTAACCATCAAATTGTATCCTTATACTGTTACTTCTATCTACTGAAACCTGCTATAGGTAACTAGAGCTTTTATCTCATGTATATGAGCAATGACCATTAAGCATGTATCTTTTTCTGCTATCCTTTTCTTTCGGTTTCAAGTAAAAATAATTCAATTGTATGATTGGTTCATATTGAGAAAACCATCAAAGTGAAGCCCGAGGGAAATATTCCCATCATCAAACCACAAGGGACTAATGAATATCCAATTTGAACTATCCATTTACTCACCATAAAATGTGTCCATTTCTGTGTTCGGTCATATCTTATTCCACATTCAGTACTGCTGCTGACTAAATACCTGGTGAAGCTTGAATGATGAAACTATATTGTAATGAAATGTTACCAGAGATTGCAATTGCACCAAGAATTCCATGAATGTTCATGAGATAAGCCACTATTCTTCTAGCACACCACATCGCCCCCCCTACCCTTCGCCAAACATAATGTGTGCATAAAGGTAAGTCCTTCGAAGTGAGATTTATGCACCTTTTGTTCTGGGAAAAGTTTGAAACATTGAGTAATTATCAAAACCTCCGATTAGAAATAGGATTTTGTTACACATAAACTTACACTCAAGCAGTTTTCCCTTTGTGGCAAGTTTTGAAATTGAAACAATCTATAGCTTGCTACATAGTCGCAAATTAAAAAAAAAAAAAAAAAAAAAAAAAAAAGAACACAAATCCCTGGTCGGTAGTTATAAGCGATGGAAATTCAATTTGAAGAATATATTTGAATACATTTTACGAAATGCAGAACATATAACTAAAGTTTTTTTTTTATTTTCAAAAAACCCAAACAGATGGTCACCCTTACTTATGGTTAAAAATGTCCTTTCCTTTCAATCTAGCCTTATTACAAAAACAAAAGAATAACCAGATTTGTTCCCTTCCATTAACCGCATCAGCATAAAAGGCATGAAGACTGCAACAATAAGCTCCTGTCATTTTAATCATTCTTTTCCTTTTTCACTTGCATCACCATGCCTTCCGTCGCTGCCGCCACACCTGTGGCCAAAGCCCAAATTATAACCAGACTTTACGTACATTTTCAGGCCTTTTCCCTGTAACGCTTATCCTCAGGAACAGTTTTTCCACCAAGATTATATACAAATATCCTACATACATACCTGTTATAATTAAAAAATAAAATCTCACAATTTTAATTGTTCCGTTGAATTTAACGGTGGCTATGAACGGTAGTTATATATAATGTCGTCGGCGGCGGTGGCGGCGTAAGGTGAAACTTTATATCTACTTATGTATTATATGGGCCATATTGCATTCTCTATGCATCACCAATAAGCTGATGCTCTTCCGCATGAATTGGCCGATTTTACATGGCTCAGTGGTTTTGTTTTTTTTTTTGCCAGCGAGTGTAATCATCTTTTATGCCATAATCTTTCCCACGCAACAATCCTTTGAAGAGGTTAACGTGCAAAAAAAAAACAGGAAATTCCTCCAAAGGCTAACCGGCATAATGAATGCCAGAAGAAAAGTCGGTTAATTACACTCCATAATGCAGACTTCAACGTATAATATAATTGAAGAGGTCATGATGGTGTGCAATTTTGCACCTTTTGTTCTGTGATGCAAAAATTCTGGATACAATATAGAGGGAGGTTTTTATATAATATCTGTATATGGTTACCTTTGCAGGAACAATCATTTTTTTTTTATAAAAAAAAAAATTGTAACAGATCTCTAGTCAGCGTTTCCACTCTATCTTAATATATGGAAGATGGCGCAAAAGTTGTCGGAGACGTCCATTCATAGTTTGAAATTTGTTAACAGATTCAAAATACGTATCAACAATCACTATAATTAAAAAAAAAACGCGAAATAATAATTTCGATTTTTTTGCGGAATAAATTTCAAAAATTAACAACTTAAAAATAAACTCAAACATACACATATTTTTGGTATATTTTTTTTTTTAATTCAGTGACCCATTTTACTCGGTTAACTCATGTAAAGGGTCATTCATTTCGTGGTTTTAAGTTGGTAGTGGTGGCATTTGACACCTGTCAAACTCAGCTGTCATTTGAAGTATCATAATATTAGTTGAATGTTTGCTATTTACGATAATTGAACGCTTAACAATCGAACAAAAGTGGTGATTCAAACGTAGCCACTTTTCGCGCATCACGCGATCGTCTTCTTAATCGACCGACCACGCAAGCAATCGATAAAATTGTGAAGGAATTTGAAGAGAGTGGAAGCGCTACTGATGCCGTAAGCCCTGTGCATTATCATGATGCACACTCAGTCGAAAATATTGCTGATGCAAGTGCAAGTGTTGCTGATGATTCGAATTTATCGATTTCCCAGCGTTCGCAGCAACTAGGTATGTAGGTACTATTTTTTTATTTGTATGTATTTATATGGCTGTTGAAAATAATTGTTTTTAAAATTTAAAAAAAATCAAAAGTAACACAAAAATAAGATATTTTCTCAAAAAAAATGTTAAAATCGTATTACCGTTATGTAAATTTAATTCCAAAAACCTGAAGTGTAGCCTTTTTCAAATTGTTCAAGCATTTTGAAAAATTCTTTCATTGATATAGCTAACTATCAAAATTCACATTTCAATAGATCACGTTTAAAAAATACTACTAAATAAAAAAGCTCCAAAAAAAGGTTTTACAAAATATAGTAAAACAGTAATAATTTAATTCCACGTTGAATCCTCAAAATCGAGAATTCCCTTGCAAAGATGAACTAAAAGAAATGTTACACTATTTTGTAAATGAAAATTAATTTTGGCTCAAATGGTAGCTCTGGCCACTTGTAATTAAAACTATTATATTTTTTTCACCTTTCTATACCTATGTAAACGTAAAAAATACCTAACCTTCATTTGGTGTTGCCGTAAAAAAAATGTTTGTGGTATTTCAACTTCAATAAGGCTATGATTACCATTTTTGTTGAGAGAAGAGTTGCTTTTATAAAAGTTGAATTTTTTATAGGTAGGTACATTGTACTTACATTTATATTTTTGCTATAAGTAGCATAGTTTTTTTTTCTTTTTTTTACAAGAGAAGACTAATGCATCCAATGTAGTAATTAAGGAAAAGTAATTGTGCAGGTGGAAGAGCTTTTTTGAAAGTTTAAAGGTTGAAGTTGACTTTTTGCAGTAGAATGCTTGAAATTTTACTATAGGTACTAATAGCCTGTACATTTTTTTTTTTCTTCGACATAATGATGTATGCATATAAATTTGAATTTACAGAAATTAGAAAAAGTTTATACTCTTAATTTGATTTGCTTTAAATTTACCTTAAAAGTAGTGTTGGGAAAAAAGATTTTTTGAACTTTATTATTCGCGTGTATAAATTTGAAAATATGTAATAGATTTATCGAAAAGGGTCGAAATCGTTTTGTGTAAATAACAAAAATTCGGCATTTTCTCAAAAATTAAACTAAAACAAATTATAGCTTACAAATAAAAAAATAAAGTTAGCTGAATTGAACTTTAAATTTATTTATATTCAATCGCTCCACTTAAGCATAAGTAGGTTTCTAATTAATTTCATCTTCGTAATCAAAACTGTATGGGAGCAGATCCCAATTTACCACATTGAAACGTCATCAGATCGTGATGATCATGACAGATGTAAAACGTCAACTATTAACCAACGTACGTACGTTAAGCCAATAACTTCAAACGACCACTTTCTCTTTCATCTTACACTCAATAAGCATATAACTAGTTTTTGTAGTGTTCTTGAATAAACTAGCAGACCCGTGCTCGCGTTGCTTCGCAAAAAAAAAAGTTTATATGCCTACGTTTTGAGATAAATAACGATACTTTCTATATAATTTCTTTTACTATTTTTGAAAACTCGTATTTTTCTCAAAAATGACACCAAAGATTAAAAAAAATCTGTCAATTTTGCTAGGTTTAGGCTACTTTTTGATAAAAACAAAATTTCCGAAAAATGGTTATTGATTTTACTTCCCATAGAACCATATTTTTAATTTTCATTTTTCTCGAAAACTCTCCATATTGATTTTATTTAATTTTTTTATGGAAAATGTTTTGAAAATTTTCAAAAAAAAAAAATTTATTAAAAAAAAAAGTAAATTTTTTTTTGAAAACTTAAAACATATGTATTTCGAAAAAACTCGATCGATTTTTGTTTAAATTAAAGCTTGAATGATTTTTTCTACGACAGTGTTTTATTTCATTTATAATTAATTAATTTCAATTAAAAACTCCCCTAAGTTAAATTATCTTCTTCCCAATCACATCCTTCAAACACAATTTAACACCTCGACCTCGCTGTATATATCTAGAAAACTTAACTTTTTTAAATCAAATTATTCAGCTCGTTGTCATTTCAAATCTTGGTACCTTATCTCAGTGTTGGTTTTTTTTTTTTTTTTTTAATTTTTATAAAACTTCCATGTAATTCGTTTAGTGAACTTTTACTCTAAAACTCATCCTGACACTCCTCATCAAATCAACATCTAACTCATATGAGTGCCGTGGTTGGTTGGTTGGTATAGTGCTGTAATATATGTTCTCTCCCATGATGCTTAAAGTCTTAATTACAACGAAACTTTGTTAACTGACAAACTATTCATTAGGAGTTGGAGCATTACGCTTCGATAAATCACCTAATCAATTGAATTACAAATTCAGAGGAGTCGATGTTATATATCTCTGGATAACCTCACGAAAAGGGGAAAAGCATCATCAGGAACGTTCTTTAATTGTATTATCTCATAAGAGTTACTTACTATATAATATACGTAGATATACTTCACTGATGATGCACACTCGTCGCCTCAGCTTAACGGTATCTGTGATATCATTATTTAAGATTAAACCATATAAACAGATGCCAAAGGCCATCAGCATAGGTAAGGTACCTACTTCAAAAGCTAAATGTAGATAATGGTTAAAGGATCTCTGAGATTTAGGAATGTGAAGTCGAGTCTCTATATAAGGTATTTTAAAGTTTGCCCTGACTGACTATTGAGTTTTAAGTTCATTTTGTAATGCTCTTTTATTCTATTCTGATTTCAAATCCTAACGACGACGACGACGATGCCGACGTTGCCATCAAATCAGATTTACGTAAATGCTTCCATCATTTATACATATGTATATATGTACATATGTATATGTATGTATGTCCTTGAAAGGAGATTTTCTATTTGCAATCAAAGAGGTATGCAGAATTGGAGATATATCATCAACAAGGACTTGGCACATTAAGAAGATTTTGTTGGTGAATGAAGCTACTCTGTGGTTTGATGATGGATTTAGGTTAAATCTATAGTTACATAATATCTACCTTCGTGCGACACAATACGATGACAATTTAGTTGTTGAGAATAATTTGTTATTCATTAGCATGTAGGTATGCAAGTAGCCTCAGCTTCTAACTGTACAAAAGTATAATTTAGAGATGAAGGACGTTAAACAGGGTGAATATCAGAATATGGTTAAGAAAAATTAAAAAAAAAAAAGAATAAAATATGGATGTAATGTTTGGCAACTAATGAGTTGGTACAAATGTTCCAAATAATATAATAAACTACCATAGTATTACTACAAATCTTCAAAGGGAAATAAACTCACAAATTAATAGTGCAACAGAATAGGAAAAAGTCTAAATTGAACAGAAATTTTCCGAGAACCAAAACGCGTGCTCTTGAGATGTTAAAGTGAAGCTAAAACTTTGTTTTGGATGATTTAATCAGCGAATATACATATGCGCTTGCTTATTAGTAATAAGTTCTCGCATCAACTCAAATAGATGCGAAATCATTTTGGCTGTAAACAACTGGGGCCTAGAACTTTGACGACTTCCTTCAACAAGTCTCTTCACATGGCCTGGTCCACACCATATAGTTTTAGCGGAAGCAGCAGAGTCTATACCACACTATTAAATACTGTAAAATATTATAGATTTCCCATCTAAAATATTTACTACAAGACCGCACGATGCAATTATCGAGATTCATTTATGATAATCGTCGTTTTGTTTTTTTTACTCACATAGAGGTAAACGCCTAAAATAACATTGCACATAAAATAACCATCATCACATTAGGTAATAAAAACGAATTGAATAAAAACAGAATATCACAAAACATCAATACAAAAAATAGTATAGGTGATAATATAGAGCCTTGTCTTATTCCACTTTAAATTTCAAATCCATCTGAAAATCTTCCTCAGTGCAAAAAATTACGTACGTAAAAGACGGTGAGTTATACAATGAAAATCAATTCAATTATAAAAGTTTAAGTGACCTTTAATCCAAAATCCGTTTCGCCTAGGTACGGAGTTGAGGACCTGAGGTCACTTGATCTTTTATTTATTATTTAATTATTTTAGTTATATTCAATCGCTCAACCTAAAAAGAAGTAATTTTAAAATTTTTTTCATCTTTGTTATTATGAAAACTAATTCTTTCAAGAACTCAAGATTGTGCTAAAATTTAAGCTTAATTTGGTCGAAAATTTAAATGCTTATTACTAATGATCTCCCTAAATGGTAAGAAATATTATATCTGTATGATTGATAATTAAAGAGTGCCTGATAAAATTTTTGATCAAATGTTTTAAGGCCAAAAATATTTGAATACTACTACACATAAATGTCAATGGCGAATTTCTTCTTTTTTTCTATGTCACCCTGTCACCCTATCACTTATAAACTTATTCTATTGTTTAAAAGATTAACAAGTACACATGTCGAATTCTCAATTAACAATTGACAGAATAAAATTACAAGGAATGTACAAGCACATACATATTTATGTACAGATGTGGCTTTCCTATACTTACAGTTATATAGGAATGGCTTATATTGGAGCATCTATATAACATATCCTTCAATTACGATTATAATCTCATTGACAACTTGTCAATGTGAGGTATACCATTTGGTATTTCTTATATAGTATTGGTTATTTGTCGAGCATATTGAAAAGCTACTGTATATATTTTTAACATGAAAATGCACTTAATCTAGGTGATAGTTTGTCCAGGAACTATTGCTAAATAAGAACACTTAAAACAGATTGTGATGGTATTTTTTGAAAATGTAAATTGAAATAAAGGCTATTAAATAGATAAGGTATTAAGATTGAACAAGACTAGAGAAATGCTAATTTATAACAGTGTTAATAACTAATCGGCATTTAAAGTATGTGTGCTTTAAAGAGCTGTGGCCAACTTGAAAAAAAAGCTCTGGATGCCCAAAGTATGACTACCGGTGATGGTGAATTGCTACATAAACATTAGGTACATTTATAAATAAAATGGTTATAAATTGATTTTTTTTATAATTTACTGTGGTTGAGTACAAAATTGAAATACAAAGTTCTTCGTTGGGCGCCATTTAAAGCAAGCAATATATTTAATAGACATTTTTTTATAGCACTTATTCATAAAGAAAAATTAACAACGTTTCTGAATTATCACATGGATAAATTAGAATAAAAATCGAGTGCTCTTCTCATTGTCTCTCATATCGCTGGTAAATGCTGTTAACTTTTTTCTTATTTTTTTAGTATGCCAAATAAAAGAAAATTTATTTGTTTAATTTGACTTAAAATTTATTTAACATAAATAAACGCAACTATTATTAACAAATAATTAAGAAAAATATGTTTAATCTATAAATTTGAAATATTAAGTTTCTCGTTGGGCGCCATTTAAATTAAAACAAAAATATATTAATTGGATAAAGTTTAAACATTGTAGTTATTGACAAAAAAATAATGTTTGTATTTAAATAATATTCGATTGCATTTATTGATTATTATAAAAATTTAAAAAAAAAGAAAAAAAAACATCTCTTACTGCGCGTTTTTCAGAATTTTTCATATTTTTTTTTTTTTAAATGAAAATTAAAATTATTTTAAAAAGTAAATAGTATGTTCATTTGGAAAACTCTTATAATATTCAAGATCCTAAATAGATTGGGTGCCATTTACAATGTAATGAAGTCAATAGACTAGAAATTAAAAATGTATTGATTTTATGAATTTATTTATTTTTTATTATTTTTTTTTTTAATTTTTTTTAATATCAAGCCTCGTTATTAGGATTTTTTTTTACGAACATCAATAGAGTTCTTGGAGCTCTATTAATTTTTCCACATCAGCATCCTTTCAGTTCCTGATTTGATTGAATTTTTGTTTGTATATGAAAGCTATAGCCCTATAGTCCTATACACATATACGCCTACAACATCAACTTCAGCCCTTTATATCAAAATAACTAAATTTACTCATTTATCCGGATACAAAAATTGCATTTGAATATTCATTTAAATTACCTTCCAGTTGCATGAATATAGCTCGATAGGAATATACAGAAACAGAAAGGACTCTCGTTATATATTCTATAACAACGAGTAGGTATATATATTGAAATCCGTTGAATTTTTTCTTCCGCAACATGCGGTATGGTATATTCACGAATTCACCTTTGTTTGTGAATTTATCATTTTTCTTCTTTTTTTTTTTGCTACACATAAAGCTATATAGGTGCCTCTTCATTTGTCCATTGTGGTAGTCACTTATATCCGGAATAGTTTTTTTTTTGTTTTTCTGTTTTTGCAATGAATAACCAACAACAGTGAAAAAAAAATAAAAATTCAAAAATTGGTATATGCAAATACAAAATTTAGTTTACTATCTTGTTAACATTGATATAGTCATGTTTTTTTTTTTGTGTGGCATTTTTGGTTGGAATATAGTTTTTTTTTTTTTAGTTTGGTGGTTCTTCAATGCGGTTATCTGTAGGTAGTCCACAAAAGACATATAATCCAGTTTTTTTTTTTAATAGGGCTTATTCAATCCAACTGGATGTTGAGTGAGTGGCATTCAAAATAAATTAAAAAAAAAAAAACAACAAAATATTGGCCAAAGGAACCATACTGTCTATAGTGGTGCTGATGCCAATGGAATTTGTAAAATGCTTTCTGACCACATTTCTATGCAAACAGAGTTAATCCACTTTTTCTCTCTGTCTCTCTCTCTCTCTTTCTGGATGAATATGAATTCATTTCAATTGAATGATTGCATTTTATATCCAAACTGTGGCGGTCGTAGCAAATTGGTAGGCAAGGTACCAGGCAGATACTTTTGAATAAAGTTGGAAACACTAATTCGACTTAGTTAGAATTAATAGAGGTGCTGTAAAATAAGGTAGATTGAAATATGTAATGCCGAATCGATGAATTGGAAATATTTAAAAAAAAAAACAAATGGGCTTTAGAGATTTTGTGTTTTTGGGATTTTCTGGGTTGGGATTATGACTCCCTTTTCTTTAAGAATTTTTCAAAGGCTTATAACTTGAGTTTAATAGTCGGATCTTCAAGGCTTGTGTTGTGATTTTTGTTTGCTGATTTTGTTTCGCATCTTTGCTCTTCTTTCACGATTTAAAAAAAGCAGTTGCTTCGAAAATTTTCAGAATACCTTTTTATGTCTATGATTGGTACGTTAATATCGGGTTTTCCAAAATAAGGACTTGACAACTTTGAATTTAATTTTTGAACGTACCCTTTCACTAATCATCGAACTGTCATTGTCAATTTATTCAGTAAACTCAACATTTTCATCATGGTAAAGTACACGAAGGAGCAATGTCTGCAAATTATAAAATTTTGTTTACCGAAATTCGGAGTCGGTGACCGCAACTTTAAGAGCGTTGTCTCCAATTTTCGGTCGTAAATGACGAAGCTCATTATTGGCTCAATGGGTTGGTCAATAAGCAAAATATGAGTTATTGGTCGGGTGAAAATCCACATTTGCTTCATGAATTACCACTTCATCCACAAAAAAATAACTGTTTGGTGCGGTTTATATGCCAGCGGGGTTATTGGGCCATATTTTTCGTCGACGATAACGACCGTCACGTTACTGCCAATATTGAACGAGAAATTCGGCCGAAAATCTGTGGCCGAGTCATCGAAAATTGGGTCCAACGAATCGACCGCTGCAAACGGCCATATGAACGAAGTCGAGTTCCATTCATAAATGTTTTGATTGTACTTCAAGCCGATAATAAAGTTTTTGAAATATCTCAAATGGTTTACGTCTCATTTTAAAAAAAAGTTGTCAAGTCCTTATTGGAAAATCCTTTATAAGTGCCCTTTGGAGCCATGATATTTGTTGATATAGTAAAGTTAGGTAACTTTAACATTGCGTTAAAGGAATTAATTAATTTCCTTTTGAATTTCTTGTAAACTATATCTGCAATTGACTTTGAAATTAGCTCCCACTTTTAGATTAAAACTGTGTTAAAATATTTAGAATTGAAACCATTTTATTAGCTTTGTACTGATTTTCGATAAACATCATTTACTATCTAAATATAACTCAAAACCTTGAATCAAATCCAAATATTACACAATTAGCAATGTCTTTTGTATATAAATGCGGCTTTGAGTTCTCACGAGGATACACAATTTAGGTATACCTAACTTGAGTGTGTGCAAATTCACGTTTAGCTTATGCAGCTTTGTCACCACTACCTTATTCACATATGTACATATATGACAAATTGTTGGTCCCATTGATCATTAGCATCAGAAGAGCAAGCAAACTTTATTTACCTAAGCGTTCGCAGTTTAATGTTAAATAGTTGTGCTGCAATATATATTATATGTATGACAGTAGAGGGACTTAAATATATATACATACACCTTAACCATCATTGTTGACAGGACAAACAATTCGCACTAAGGCACTCTTTGATTATTATTTGCTTTAAGTCCGTTCAAGCATTTCTTAACGCAAATTACCCAAAGAGCTTTCTGGATATCTGGCTATAGAAGAGGTGTTTGTTTTGTCTCCCTTTTCCTCTCCCTCTAACTATTTCTCTGTATCTCTGCAAACGACCATGTTTCGATTATTTAAACAATTTCGCTTGGGAAAATTCCAAACATTTCGCAGAAAGGGACGTGCGGCTGGGCCGGGCCGGGCCAGAAGCAACGGATGTAGAATATATTGACATAATATAACATAAGGAGAATTAAATTCACTTAGACAAAACGGCATAAAATATCCTTGATGCAAATTATAGAACCAAACAATTATCCACATGCACTTTGTCCATCTGCTAAGGTGGTCCGTGGTGGTCCGAGTCGGTGGTCCATTTCGGATTCGAGGTGTGGTTTTGTCTATTTGCATGTAGATATGTATGTATAGTTCAAGGCGAGTGCGGTGGTCCTCATTGTCGGCTTGATTTGCATCTGCAGTTGCCAGACCGACAAATGTCCCACCTTTGAATAATTAATGCTCATTTTCTTCCAATTTCCTATCCCTGTCTTCTCATTCTCATGAAGTTGCACATATATACATATACCTGGTGTCATCACACAAAAGATAGTTATTTACGAGTGGCTAAAATTCAGATAGAAGTATGTATATAATGTACGATATATATATATGTACATATATGCCAAAAGTACTCTGTCGGAATTAATTTTGGTACATACGCGCCGACCGACCAACGAATTGGGGCTAAATCCAACCCAAGCCGACATATCGGTGGAAATTAATTAGCTCTAAATCAGGTGATTTAAATCGCGTAGATGTTTCGCGTGAAAGGAGAGTTGATGGCCACTTTGACAATTTGTTACGATATTCCTATTGGTGTAATGAAATGCTGATTATTATTCATGGAATGAATCAATTAATTTAGCTTTAAGATTATAGATATACTCAAGCTATTCAACTTAATAATTTGTTAGGGCTCCTTAATGTGTTCAAAGAAATTGTATGAATGTGTGCTTTTTAAGAATAAACAAAATGATTTTGCGAACCGAAAGCTTCATAGCTTATTTGTATTTATGATATAGGCATTTAAAGTTGTATATTTGGAAAATAAAGGGTGTCTTCCACGTTCGACTTCAAATTATAAGCCTTCATGTACCCATTTATTGGAGAATATCTTAGCCTATGTACCTTTAGGTATATTTGAAAATAACTTACGAAGGAACTGTAGAAACATAAGGTATATCCTTTGACTTGCATTAAATATATGTTTGCAATAAAAATATACTTTTAAAACAGTTTTGAACTTGGATTTGTGAAAACTCCCTGCAAAAAAAAAAGTTCAAACAAAAAAAAAATTAAATTTAAGAGAACAATATTTTATTTCAAAGTTGGCAACACTTTTTAATAGTGACAGTTTAAAATTTTTTGGAAATTCATAAACTTCTCAAAATGAAAATGAATTTTATATAAAACAAAAAAAATAAAATTCCTAAAAATTTTACCCAAACAAAAATAAATTAGATAAACGTGAACTTTGTCTTAAAAATTATTTAAATTTGGCCGAAAATACGAGCGAATTTTATAATTATCTCATACCGGAAGTTATGATATTCTCTTGTCAAAATGTATTTTCTATTAAATGCTTTGCTTAAAATTTTAAAACTGTTTTAATTTTTTTTTCAAATTTTGAATTTTGGCAGAGTTGTTGGATCCAGTGCCCCATCTCTTAATTGTCTTATTAAAATATATTGCTGTTGTTTCATAATGATGCGGTAAGCAGTTCTTGTGGGCACTCAAACAGTCATTTTTAATTTCTACCACTTTCAACTTTGACAACCTGAGCAATATTATTATCTTAGATTTGTGTACTGCGACCTCCGACACATGTCACATGTCCGACCTATACAACTAACGTAAAAGGTACGTACCTACATATAAACAGTTCTAAGCATGAATGAAAACTTTTCCAAAACTTCGACAAATAAATATGATCAAAGAGAAGCGAACATGATGATACATGGTCATTCGTTTTTCGGTTTCAAAAGTAAAGCTAAATAAAACGCACGCAAGGCGATACATTTTTGATGAAGATTTTATTTCATTATAAAGTTTGAACTTTGCCATTAAGTGTTCTTCACAATTACTTGCGTAGTCGTTCGATTATGATGACCATAATCATCGTATAATGCACGAAAAGTGGTTACGTTTAAATCACCACTTTTGTAATAAGTTTTAATAATTTTAACCCGTTGTTCGATTGTTAAGCGAACCACTATCGGTATTGGCAAACATTCAACTAATATTATGACCTTTCAAATGACAGCTGAGTTTGACAGGTGTCAAATGCTAGCGCTACCAACTTGAAACCACGAAATGAATGACCCGTTATCCGTAAATATATACATGTGTATGTACTTCTGCCAGCCTGATGAGCTGTTGCAGCAAAGCAGCACGCTGTACATAACAATCTACGTTACAACTTTTACTACATGCAATTGGTAATCTAATTGTTAATGCTACAGCTATACAAAGGTGGGACAACATGTATAGTATTTATCTATACTCTCCTGCCCTCTTGATTTTTTTCAAAAATAATAATAAATTAGACAAGACCGTAAGCAAAAACATTTTTCGAAGGGGATATTTTTAATAATTCTTTAATTTTCCCTTATATGTATCTAAATAATAGTAATTTTTGTTTTTAATGTAATCTAATTTCTAATTTTGGTAAGATATATAGGTTAGGTACTGTAGGTACTTACATATATGTATTGTAGTAAGAGATAATTGAATGTTAGGAATAGCTCTAAACTGAATATCTTGCTAGTTAAGGCACTAGTGCCATCTTAAGTATCAAGACGTGTGTTAATTTTTCAATGAAGATATTATGTTAAGAAAGAAAATTTGCATAATGTTGACATGCAACTGGTTTTCATACACACAACTAAATTATCTAAACGATAAAACTCTTATTAACAAAAAAAAAAACAGCTAAGTTTTTTTTTCTTCTAATTCACAAATTAATTCTAAAACGGTGATCAAACATTAATTTACGAATTAAAATATTAATTAATAAACAATTAACTAATAATAATTAACGTTTATCAAATCTTAATAAAAATCTACAACATTCAACAAAAACTCTGCTCTCGCCAAAGAGTATTATTTTAGTCTGCAAACATACACTTTCTCACAAAATGTGATCTTTTACATACACACACTTAATCATTTTAGGTTGTAAATTACTTAAGTATATGTCACTAGCGTTTGTTTTCTTTTTATCCAAAGTCGTTGGCAAAAATATCATAGGTATTTTTAATTTAATTACTATCTAATCAACCTAATTGGGTGTTTGTTTCAATGACAAATTTTCGCTCATTAAAAAAAAATTCATGTTTAGTTTAAGTTTATTAATAGGGGTGTAAGTCACTGAACCTCTACCAAAGCTTTCTATGCACTCAAAACCACAAGAATCTTCTAATTTTTATATTTAGTTTCTGATTTATTATTTACGCTTGAGAATGTTATCATTAAACAAAAAAAAAATCAGGGCAACGTAACGCCGATATAAGACCCCCATCTAAGCAATGCCCCTGTCTACATACATACATACATATACATATGTATGATACTAACGTAACCTTAAAATGTTCCGTCGAGTAAATTCAATGAGAGCCAACAGGCAATGCCATTGTGCAAACCAAACCACCAACCAACTAAAAAGGTTCGTTCTCATATATATGTAACTTTTTGGGTAGTTTTTCTTCGTGATATGTGCAGTTCACTGCTTTGCAATTCCATAAAGCGAATCCAAAAGTTTTACGTGCAATCATCCGAACGTGTAACATGAATTTTGCACACACAAAAAAATACATTCTATATGCATAATGAACAATAAATGTAGCTACATATATACTAGAGTATATTTTATCACTTTTTTGTAGTGTTAGTTTTTAAAGGATGGGGTAAAGATAATCCCCTCGAAAGAAGCAACTAAATTGTAGCAAACTTTTGCGTCGACCTCGAACAGTAGGTATATTTAAATAGTTGTGAATGTGTGAAAATAGATGTAGTTGTTAACGAATTTCAAATATATTATGGATGAATATACAGTTTTAACTTTTTTTTATAGTAAAATAAAGTTACAGTTAAATATGCGAGAATATTAAAAAAAAAAAAAAAAAAAAAAACACTGACTGACCTCACACAAATTTTGATTTAAAGTTAAAAAGTTTGCCTGGGTCTTACAACACCGAATGTGACCAGGATAAATAAATGGGTCAATTAAGAGATCCAACTTAGGTACTGTATTATGCAAGTGATGACATTTTTTTTTTTAACCTTAAACATTTTTGGGGAGGGGGATTGCATTAAAATAATAGAATCATACTCTTTTAAATTGATATAATTTTGTCACTTGGTTTTAAACAGTTATAAGTTTTAATTACTATAAAACTAAAATATAAAATGATAATTGAGGTAATATTTAATTTAATTTAGTTTTATGCAATTTATATGAAAACCTTTATCCAGAACTTTTATAACATAGTTGAAAAAAAAAATCGAAATCGATATTTCAATCAAAGATCATATTAAGATGATAGATAGGATACGAATAAAAGTCTGTATCTATGCAATAGTGTAGGTCTGTTTGTACCTCGACCTACAGCACAACCTAAAACACTCAAGCGATTTTCTTCAAACTTGGAATTTTAGTTTTTAGGTAAGCTTTAAAAATAACGGTACCTTCCATACAATCGTTATGCCATGGCTATTACTATTTTGATACAAAATTTTGTAGATTTTTACTGAATTTTTGTGAAAAGTAAATTTTCCCAAGTGTAGCTTCCATAAAACCGTTTTTTTTTCTTGATTTTCGACTTTTTTGTTTACGGCTTACATGATTTCGATCAAATTTTTTGAACAGAAGGCTGTATTAAGTCGGACTTATATTGCATATTCAAGTTTTCAAACAAAAATTTTTTGTTTAATAAAAAAATCAAGATAAATGAAAATGTTTTTTTAATAATTCCGCTTTCTTAAAATCCCGCTGTTTATAATTCCGTCTCTTTTAATCCGATTTTTATAAACCCGTTTCTTATTATCTTATGATAAGAAATTAAAAAAAAATGAATAATGAATTATTTTTTAAATGTATTTGATTTAAACGTAGGTTTACCAAACAATTAGCAATTAGTTAAATACAACAACAACTAATTCCCTGCGGGCTTAGCTAAACTCATACCATTTTTCGAACTCAACTTGGAGCTGGAGATGCAACAGCTGTGAAAAAGTGTCGAACGTGCTATGTTGTATATGCCCACAATGCATCTGTACCAGCTGTACAGCATTTTGTATATTTTTAAAGAAAAAAAAAACAATCCCGGTCTCATTATTCACTTTTTTTATTCCCGATAATTTTCTTTTAATTAATAATAGTTTTCGCGAAACAAATAACCACAAAAAGCTTCAATATTTTTTTTCCGGCTCTTTTTTTTATTCATAGAAATTGAAACGTCAAAAGTTCTGCACGTGAAAAGTTAAAAATTAGTGAACTCTTGCAGCACCAACTTCAGTTGCGTCGTGTTGTGTTTTTGTATTGAATATTTTGACAGCTATTCCAGCTGCAGTTCCAGTTGCAGCTCCGTATCTATTGTGTTCAGGCAGTTAAGCGCACAGAATAACTGAAACCAGCGTTTATATTACAAACCTTTTATCGATAATTTGTATGGAATCTCCATTTAATTTTTACGATTGTGTGCGTTGCTAATCCCCGCTGTGATTTTTTTCAGGCAATTGCTCATCTCTATCAGACCTAAAGAGAATGATATGGACAGCTATTGCCAAAACGTTTTCGTTTTACGAAATCAGGCCCCAGAAGAATTTTTTCAGTATAGGATTAACTTTAACTTTCAGTTGTCAGAAATCTATCATAATATAAGTGACGACTCTATGAAATTCTGTTTTTAATATCGAATAATAGAGGGCGATACTATATAAGGTACTATGGAAAAGGCGACTTCCAAAGGTTCGCCCTAATTCATTAAATCAATAGTGTGTTGACACACATCTGTCAGAAATATTTATTTAGTTAATCTTGATTTAATTCAACAAAGAGTTTTTATTCGAAATCGAATAGTAATCAAATTAAATGTTTGCATCCTTAAAGGCCCAAAAAAAGACGTTAGATCAAGTCCAACACTAAATAACTAATATCACAATGAAAAAAAAAAAGAAAACTTCACAGAAAAAAACATCTTCTTTGCTCCTACTTCGTCTATTCATTACAACATGTTGCTTGGCTTAATGTACTGGTTAACCCAAACCATAACATAATCTAAGATTGTCATCTCAGCGGGCTCCACAATCCACAAACTCTAATTTATAACATCTCAATGCTCTCCTAATGAGATAGAGGAACTTAAAAGACATAAACATAAACTTTTCCAATCAACATTGTGTCCTTTTCGACAAAGATACAAACCTATTAATTATGACATGAATCACATGTCTACATAATGATGGTGAGAAAAAAATTCTAAAAACCCAAATACGAAATCCAAACTTGATGTCATAACAATATTTTTTATAAGCCCCTTTTGGCACCTTAAACTCGGTCTTATTTTTACTTTGCAGGATGTGAAAGTGGGTTGTATGTATATAATGGTGTCGGTGGGGTCTGCGTGCGTGTTGTGTTGTTAGCAGGAAAGTTTTCTTAGAAGTTCCTTTTCTTTTATTTTTTTTTTTTGTTGATTGTCATTGGATTTTACATTTTGTTGTTTGCCTTTCAATTCCTTTATGTTATATTGGAGAGGGGAGGGGGAGAGGTTGTTCTTGTTGCAAGCTATAGAAGAATAATCCTGTTGCTTGCAGCTCTATATGATGTTTATGTTCCGAAGGATATACTACAAAAACCAATACACCCATTGAGTGGGCCATCAGTACAACAGTTTCCTTATGCCATGAGTTCCCTAATAGATATGAGATGGAGAAGACGAAGAACAAGAATGACTGCAGGGTGGGGAGAAAAGGAGAAAGACGGCGGGGGCGATTACAAATAACTTTTTAGCGAAATATATGTGAAAAGTTTTCCAATTCCAATTTCGAAGTTGCCAGTAGTTTTTGGAAGTTAATCGGGTTTTATATCCTTTCTCGAATAAATCCGAGTCGACATTTATTGGCAGTGAAAGCTGAGTGAAAATTATTTCATACAATGTGTATTTAACATTTGTTTTTTGTTTTTTTTTTTACTTCTTTGTTTGTTTCGTTTCATTTGTCTTCTTTTTTTTGTTATGTTTTGGAGGATTGATTTTGGAAAATATGTTAGGAAAAGATATTTGTAGAGATAGTTATGTTTATTTTATGGAAGACACTATTTATTTTTTTTGTTCGTGATAAAATATTATTTTTTCCGCAATATTTTCGAAAAAGATGAATGTTTATATTGGCCAATAAAATCATCAGAAGAAACGATAGATAGATAATCTATGGTATAGGCCAAGACAACACTACTTTAAAAGTGGGAAAAAAATTAAAGTGCTATAGGCTTATAAAATTTTATTTAACTGTCAAAAAAATACTCAAAATCTAGGAACGAAAAGATTTTCAAAAAGAAACCGGAGATGCATGGACTGATTATTTTTAAATTAAAAACATTAAAATATCAGTTTAGTTTCATATTTGCCACATAAAAACTTTTTCACTAACAATAAGGAACTTAAACTCTTCGTAACCTCAAAAACAAACTAAGCAAGAATTACTTGAAATCCAGACTATAAAGCTTTCTCTTGCATTTACAAACAAAGAATATTTTATTAGCAATGCAATCCTCGATAAAATTGTAACCCTTAATAAAAATCATGATCGTTAATTTTTATATAAAAACAATTATTTTGTTTGTCACGCATAAACTCAGAAAGTATTAAAGTGATTCAATTGAAACAAATTTTATAATATTCTTTATTTTTATAAGATTGTTTAAAGCTTATTTTGGTTTGTCTTATTTAAATCAGAATATTATTTTTTTTTCAACTTAATTAATCGATTCGTCAATAGTGAGATGGAAAACACGAAAAAGTGAGTGCTGAAGTGTGTGTCTGTCAATCGATTTGAGATAGCAAAAAAAATTTGAGTGGAAGCGAACAAATTGATAGTGTAGACAGAGAAAAGAAAAATGATAACTAAAGAGTTGTTTTTGCATTTGCTTTCATTCCGACATCTCTTTCCTTTTTCCTAATCTTCCTAATTCCATTAAGTTATTGGCTTTTTATATAACAGCGTGGAACGTAAATATTGGTTTTTGTTTTTTTCTTCTGCATCCATCACGGATTCTTTTATGAAATTGAACATGGCATTACGATGATAAAGAAAAGAAAAAAGAGGGTGTAAAGATTTTGTTTGTCTGTCGAACTCATGAAGCTACTTAACACAGAAATAAAATATAAATTATTTGTTAAAGAATCGCATTTATTTTTAATATATTTAAGCTAAAAGACATGGGTTTCCCTACACTTTGACTCTTATGGCTGACTTCATACTTGACTATTATAAAATATATCGTCCGTTTTAAATCATCGCTATCCCTCCCGTACCTTTTGGAGTACCACAAGGTTACCATCTAGGTCCGATTTTGTTCATTTCAGCAATCAACGATATTAATCAGGTTCACGAATTTGGTCTGTTTTTATGTACATATATGCAGACGATATGAACATCTTTAAGTGCATTTCATAAGCTTTTAATTCTTTTTCTTTAAAAATAATCTAGACACTTTTTCCTTTTGGTGCCATCTTCGAGCTCAAGGTTAATCAAAATGTCACTCTCTACGTTTTTACGCGAACGCCATCCTACTTTCTCTGAAATTTACAATATAAATGGTGAACTGCAACCTATCAATTCCTATCGTTATTTATGAGTCATTTGTGATAAGGTACTTAAATATTAGACTTAAAATTTTGCTTGTAAATAAGTGTACAATAAATTAAATAACAATTTCTTTATTAATCGCTATATTTATGAAGTACAAATTATCCAACTATTTTGTTTTATTTTACAAAGAGCTTGATATTTTTTGAGCGAAACTTATCTATATGCTTTAAATTTTATTATAAATTTATTATCTTCTACCTATAACGCACAATTCAAAAAATTCATCAATTTAAAGTGCGCCAAGCTTTCTTGCACCCACACTCTTATATACCAGTCGTTTTAATAAAATTTCCACTTTACCAATAACTTTATATCTCAACGACTAACTTATTTCATTTTTCCAATTATACAGAGCTGGACCGTTTTTCTAGATTTTATTACTCCAAAAAATCCGAACTTTTAATTCAAGAAATCTGGACTCGTAAAAAGTTGGTCTCTTTGCGCGATGTGCTGCTTTTTCTTTACTTCTTGTTTTTTTTTTTTTTTTTCTTATTTAAAACTTTTATCCCACAAAAATACATCAAGAAAAAAAAAGGATAATAAAAGAAAATAAAGACTTTCAAAAATTTAGAACTCATCCACAAATTGTAACAGATGCCACCATGCAATAGTGAATAATATTTTATTCGCAATCTTTCTTTTCTTGCATTTTTTATTACTCGAACTCGAACACTTAAAATCCGTTTTCCATTAGAATATCCTTTTACCTAGGACATTTTATAAGTACCTATAGCCAGTTGGCAGCAGTGAGCAGGACTGTATTTCAGTTTAAATGGAGCCTTATAATATTGTTGAGGTGAAGATTTTTAAATGGCTTACAATATTATTTCTCATCAATTAAGGACAAAATGGAGGATAATTTGTAGAGTTCCATGGCGATAATTAAAAAAAATAGTTAATAAAGTATAGGTAATGTCTTTGTTTTTTATTTTGGAAAAACTAATTTTCAAAACATAATTTTCGTAACCATATCTCATTTTGTTTAGTTAATTTAATTCACAAAACAATTTACGGAGAGATATTTATTGATCCAAATCAGTAACTCATTTCGATTAATTTCTATGATAATCATATTAAGTCTTACAAAAAAATTCACCTTAAAATGAACACTTTATTTTTACAAAAAAAAAGAGAATAAAAAAATAAAATCATTCAAACAACAACTCATTGTCTTAACTACAATTTATTTAGGTACTCATTTTTCTATCCCATAACTCAGTTACTCTTTATTTTTGGGACATTCCTAAATCATACGTTAATAACTTATTTGTAGTAAAGACAAGACTTTACCAATTGGAAATGGCTTAGAGTATTTATAAAACCTAAAGCTCACAAAAATGAATCCGGCACTGAAGAAACCACAGGAAATATACATCTCAACTTTGTCGCGCTTTTGTGTGATATATTTATTAGGCAAGATGTTGGAATATCACCAACCGAAGTATAAAAAAGTTTTTTAATTTAGAGATTTTTTTTTTCAAGTTCGAGACAATTATTCGCGGAAAAACGGTCGTATTTTCCCTTTACTCGTGGACTTTGAATTTGAAAAAAAAAACATTATTTTCTCGCAAGTAATAAATTCCCTCAGGCTGCACATTCAGAAATATATAATCAAAAATTGACGACCATATGCTGTGCGTTCGAATGAATCCAAAATTTTGTATCTTCCCAGATAAAGAGTATCTACATATAATGGCATTCCCTTGCGTTGTTAAATTGCTTAAATTGATTGGCGAAACAATTAACTATATAGTCGTTGGTCTGCCCCCCCTCCATGCCCCACTCCTCAACACCATTGAGCTTGAAACGGGCTTTAGAAGTTTCCCGCATAACTTATCTGAGGGTATACGTTTATACATTTTCATTGAACTGTTAAAATGTCTATTAGATTGCATTCATTTAGAAAATGCCGTCAATCGAGCAGAAGATATTTTCTCGATGAACTTTCTTTAAAAGTCGTATAATATGCGAAACTCCCTTAGAGAGGGGGGAATAGAGGGGGGAGTATGTATCTACTTTTATTGGTTCTTGCCAGGGCTTAGTTGTTGCAGGTGGTCGGTTATATAAGTAGGTACGTATATGTAAGACTGAATCGATGTTTATGACCATCATTGTGCAATACTTATGAGAAGAAATGAGTTGATTCCCTTTCTTCCCAACCTTCCTATGGGGGGGTTGAAAGATTTAAGTTTTTTTTTTTTTTTTACCCCCAGAATGGGAGCTTAAATCGTTTGGAAAAATACCGATGGTATGTACATATACTCGTCTCGAAGAACCCTTATTTATTTAATTTAAATAAATTAGATTCACATGTGTGTGAACGAGTCGAGTATGAGGGTTTTCATAACATAATAATACAAAAAGGGGTGCATTCACGATATAAGGGGAGCGAGCACCAGCACAGAGCAGCATGATGGACGATATCAAAGAATTACGTGATTTGAAAGCGTTCCTGTTATTTTCTTGATTGGTTAACCGTAGATTAAAGTAAAACTAAAAACAATAATAAAAAATCATTGAAGCGATGAAAGTGCATTATTATTTATCGGAAGCGTTTCGATAGAAAGTAGAAATAAGTAAAATAATTAAAGTGTTTGATTAAAAATTTTTGTTTGGAACAGATTTTTACCGTTGGAAATATACAGGGTGAAACGCAGCAGATGCATTGGGTTAACATTGAAATGAAATAGAATTCTTTTCTATTTTTCTTTTTGATCGAAATCCAATTATTTTGTATTGGTTAGTATTTCGTTGTTCAAAAAAAATGAGGGGAACGGGAAAGAGGACAATTAGAAGTCCATAACATCCAATAATTCCTAGCTGCCATTAAACAATCTCTCTTGGGATTTCGAGACGTTCCATTTATATCAAATGAAGCTTGAGCACATGTGATTCCAACAAGATAAAACCATAGCTTACACAGCCAGGGTTTGCATGGACTTTTTGGCCCAAGAATTTATCGTTTATTTCATCTCAATAAGAGACGATCTCCTCAACTATCAAAGCACGCTCTTTGATTTGACCGTGACTTGCGTTTTTTTCTTTTTGTTATTATTATTATTTTTTCCAACTACCATGAGCGATTTTTAACAGTGCATTCTACCTGAATATAATTATTTTTAACAATTGTTCCATAGAACCCTTAAAACCGTTAAAAATAACTTCCGGACTGAAATCACTCAAATTCAAGTCACAATTTTGGAAACAGTTCAAGAAAACTTCGAAAAAAGCCTTCGGCTTTGTGTATATGAACTTTGTCGGGCGCCATTTCAATATTCTAAAATTGCATTAGAACAAACAAATACAAATAAAATCTATAAACAATCATTTTTCCTGTATTTTAAATTACCTAAAAATCCCTTAATCTATGTGTGCTCGTTTAAAAAGGTTCATTTATGCTCAATATTGCAATATAAACTTTTACTCCAGCTATTTTTTTTTATTTTTCTTCCTTGACTACAATCTTTGTCACGTATACAAGTTTTGTGCACTTTTCTAACGCCTCTTAACTATCACTACAAAATACATAACTATGTATTAAGTTTATGTTTTTTTTTATAATGTTTTTGTTGGGCATTCTTGCAACGTTCCTTATACTTACAGAACACTTTCATTTAAAGTTCTATCATTAAATACAACTTAGAGCGCAAAGTCCTTTGAAGTAGATAAGTATTTTTTTTGTTTCATCTTCGTTCAATTTTCCTTGAGAACAGAGATCGACGGACGACGGCATCGACACAAATAGCATCTGTCCGTTTTTATTTTTTCTAACACCAACATTTTTTGGATTTTTATTTTTATGTTCAATTTTTATTTTTAATTTCTACGAACTTTACTTTCTTTATACATACATTGAATAAATATAGAGTTCTTGAGGAATGGCATCAATTCTCTGCTCTGCTTGATGGTGGTATTCATCAACTACCATCACGCTCGTCCTCATATCATCATCATCATAATCAAAGTAAAATGACATCAATGTATTTAGTTTTAATTTTATTTAATTTCCACTTTGAATGGACACTTTTTCTATCTTCTGTAAACATAAATAAAGAATTTAAGGAAAAAATGGACAAGAAAATAAAAGAAAAAAATTAATCCTCTTTCACATTATTATTATGTCATAATTTTTCTCTACAGGACAGCACAGTAACTACAGGAAGGACAACATGGCATCATAATCAGTTCATTTTGTCTTTGATTGAAAGATTGAAGCAGAGAGAACTGTGAAACTGAGAAAGACTTTAGGACGAATTGTTGTCGACTCGACTGACTATTGAAGCAAAATAATTAATTTTCGAGCAAAAAAAATATAAGGACAAAATTACTAAAATGAAAAAAAAGGATAATAGGGTCCATTAGCATGGTATTCATTCAAAATGAATTCCTCTTGAATTTCAAACACGCACTGAAGTGAAAAGTTGTATAATATCAGTAAAATTTCAACAAAATGTTGCTCTTTCATTTTTCCACACCGATACCTACCCAACCCATATTTAAAAAAAAAATGACAGAATTTAGTTACTTAGTTGCTTAAGGTGGTCCCCTATTGGTTAGGGTTTAACAACATTTTTCTCTCAACAATCAAGCTTCTCCTAGCCAGCTTGGTTCCTATACCTCGGTCCCTAGATAGCTGTATCTCCAGTTTCCCACGGTGATTTCATGGAGGACTGCTTCCACTTCCACTTCCATGCGCCATTTAAGTCTTGGTCCATCAGGTGTAGAGACGAATTTCAAGACATTCCGTTTACCTGTTTATGTTTTCGTACAAAAAAGTTCAATAGTTTTCATTTAATTTTTTGTGGACTGCAGAATTCTTATATTGATGTTACTGTAGCCCTTGAAAATAAGACAAAAAAAAAAAAAAAAACAAACCCAAACTAGGAAAAATTCTTAAGTACATCTTTAGGTACTCTCATTATGAAGGTACTCAAAAGTACTTTTATTTTGAAACAATGCACTGCACTGAAAGTTCATAACTGCGATGTGACTTTAGTTTCACAATAAAAAAAAAAAAAAACACTGAATTCGGTAAAGCTCGTCAAAGGCCATCCTAATAGCCTATTGTCCAATAAAGCTTTTAGTACCTTCTTTAACTAAGTCTCAAGGTCTCAAAGAATCAATAGCATTACGGTCATAATTCCTATTTCCTCTCAAGCGACTTAGGAACATGGCTTACCGGAGATATCATATAATATAGTTGAACTAAACTAAAATAATTTAATTAGAGGATCTCTTATAAAAGCTACCAGGGTCATATATTGACACCAAAGGCGGGTATCTCAACGAAAGCTATAAGCATTATCGCTCCATATTATTATTATCATCATTAAATTGGTCTCGAATTCTCAAAAGCGAACATTGTTGTACCTAATTTAATGTCTCTGACCCCGACCTTAATATATGTATAGCACCATGGTTTCAAGGAAACCCGACTTTCCATCATATACATACCTATATCTCATCCCATAAACCATACACGTCATAGAACAAGGATATTAAATTCATGCAAAGATATGTACCTATACGAAAAAGGATGTATGTCCGTTCCGTATACACATAATCAAATAGTTAGTCCATAAGACAAACATTTTCCGAAAAGAGTTTTCTAAGTAATAAAATCTCAAAGTCAGACAGGACACATACAATCAGGTATATATAGCAAAAGGATATTCTATCTGAGTTATATAGAGGGCAAAAAAAAAAACAAAAATTGGGTAATGACTTTGGATGTATTGAGAGAGTCAAGAAAGCAAATAAGTTCTATAGGGAATGAGAAAATTCAACTCCATCCGTCTTTATTCGACATTATGAGCGTAAGAAAATAATAAAATCACCAGATGATGGTCATTAGACCGAAAAGTAATTTCATTTTATGAAACTTCAATCTGTTCACCATCACCAGCCGAAAATTGTTCGAAGAACTCACATCGAGACCAACACCGACATCGATAACACTGCGACTTGACTATCTACATATATACATGACTGTCCGTGTTGAGAGAAAAAGGACGAGTTCATCAGATCAGTATTCGAATAGGAAGAAAACAAATCAACAGCGAATTTTACTGCTTCCAGGCTAAGAAGCACAATCACGAGTTTATATAGATTTGCAACAAAATGCCTTACGGGTTGGAATATATTTTTTTGTTTTCTTCGTTCTTCTGTTCTCACCTTAAAAGTCCTTACAATGTTGAAACATCAAATTCGATAAGGACACACAAAATGTATAAAGAAAAAAAAACAATAAATATAGTTTAACACCTGGAAGAATAACTGACTGTGATATAATAAAATGTCCTTCTTCTGCTTCGTGAACGTGGAAAAGGACATAAATTTGATTTTAAAATAAATTTTAATAGAATTCCACCTAAACAAGGATGCGGAGTACTCCATAGACCAAAGGAGAGATATTTAAAGTCCTCCCAATATATTTACCTACCTACCTGGGACAAGATTCAAAGTCGCGCGAAATTGCTTTAGTGTTCAATTTAAAGTTTTTAAAAGGTTTTCAATGGAATAGTCCTTTATTTTTGTCCATCATTCGTTTATGTGTGTGTGTTTGTCTTTCTGTCTCTATCGCTCTCTCTTTCTTTTTCTCTATACCTTTTTGTATCAGAAAAGTGTGTATTTTTTGATGTCCTTGTACTTGTCCTTGCCACAATTCCCCCAGTTCTCTTGTTCAAAGAGTATTGTGTTACATTTCAGACGAAGAAGGACAATTTGACAATTCAATTATACGGAAACAAAAACGCTTCTAACTTATGAAAGCTGGCTTTGGGAGCCTCTATAAAAGGAGATGATACCAATCTACACCTACCTTACATACATACATATTCTCCATACACCGCATCCCTGTTGTAGGTTATATAGGAAAGGTATACGTATGTATATAACCAGTATTAAATCAAAGGACCAAAAACAGAGGAATTCTGAAGCAAGTGAAGTAGAAAGCGTTTTATGTGCTCGCGCGTGCAAAAGGTATTCCATCCTATCCTATCATCCAACCGAAAAGCAACAAAATTGTATTAGCATCTTTCCTTCGTAATAAGCAGAGCAGGTGTTGTTAGGTTTTTTACTAAATCAAGACAAAAAAAAACACGATATCTACTTCTCCCCCATTTGGACATTTTATTTAAGAAATTTAATTTGTGAAAGGAAAATGTTTTATTTTAAACTTTTGAATCTAAAGAAAACCCAAGAGAGACAGAGAAGAGAGAGCAAGAAAATGAGAAGAAGAAGAAGTGTTGTAACAAGTTGTGTTGGTAATTAAAATGTTTCAAATGAATTGCTATAGGAATGCGGAAGAGATGTTTAGATAAATTTTCTAAGGTACATATCTATTCTGGTTTTAGGGAAAGAAACAATTTTGAAAAGTAATCAAGAGAGTTTTTTTTGTTTTAATTTTTATATTTTAAGGATTTCATTAGGAAAATTTCATTGCTAATTAAATTTTATAAGTTCTTTAAAGGTTAAAATGGAAATAGAAAATATCAAAAAGTGTGTTTTTTTTTTGTTTGCAGCTTACGTATGATAAGCTTATTTTCTTCAACTAATTATTAAGTTAAAGTCATTTGAAACATTGGACTCTGAAAAAATTAAAGGAAAGCTTCATTTAGATGTTTACTTGTTATTTTTTTTTAATTTTAAAAAGGCGATATTATTTTAACTTCATATTAAGATCACTTAATAGAAGAAGTGAACTAAGGAAAAACAGTATAGGAATTTCATTCAAGTCCAGGACCAATCCAAGGGATCTAAAAATAATAGGGAAGTATCCGTAGGAACCAGTGTTGTTCCTCTACGTGTCGACTTTAATTGTCTACATTTATAGGTAGACAATTGCGTCGACAATGTCAACAATGTAAACAATGTCGACAATGTCAACAATCATGTATACAATGTAAACAATTGCTGTCACATTTGTCAAATTGCAAATCAATAAAATTCATTTCAGAACAATGCGTGGAGAAGACAAAGTATTATTTAAAAATCAAAACTGAAATGCCGGGAAGGCCGAATAATAACATGTTCGATGAGTTAGGCTTTATTTTTTGCAAAAGCCAACAACAATTCAGCTATTTGCACGGTGTGCAATAAAAAATTGTTAAATACTGCTGAAACCCGTCTTCGAAGGCATAGGTTATATATATATTATTTTTATTAGAATAAAATAAAATCTGTTGTGTAAACGAATCATGGCAGCTATACTCTGTTCAAGAAAAAAAAATGATGAATTGTCTACATTGTCTACATTGTCGACGTTGCTATGTAGACAATTACCAATTGTCTACGTTGAATTGTCTACACGTAGACAATCGTGTAGTCTACATTTATAGTCTACATGGCACAACACTGGTAGGAACCTAATTCCAGACCACAAAATCACTAAAGCAAGAGGGGATTAACAATATTGACAGGGATCTTTTTAGGACCAACAAATATCTAACTGCTATCAAAACAAATGTATCCAGAAAAAGAAAACCTGAAGTGAAGGTATTGCAATTATTGTTTTGCTACAAACTGAAATCAGCCAGAATATTGCTCTCTGCTCTTCTAATAATTAAAAAACAAGAAAATCATGGGTCGATAAACTTTGAATACCTAGTTGAGTTTAAGTTTAAGTTTAACTTTTTTATTTAACAGATATATTTACAATTGGTTCTTAATTCTATGTTACATATATAATATTACATTTGGGTAGTTTAAGTTTTGTTGGCACATAAGGGGCCTAACTATATACATTGTTTTTTTTAAGTAAAATTATTTGAAAAATTGTCATTGGTTGGATTAAAATATACATTAAAGATTATTCTTCTAGGGTTGTTCAATTCCGGTTGACTTGTGATGTTGGGTGGGGGTGGCTTCTAGCCACGGTGGTAGCTTGACGCTGCGTCCTCGTAAAATTGGATTGCCTCGTCGTCGTTGATAAAAATTATTCTTTCGTCCAGGATTGCTGTCACATCGAGGTATCTTAGCTCAGGATGTCTCTCTTCGCTAATAATAGTCCTGACCAGTGGGTTTTGATGGTTGCACAGGTTACTCGTCACTTTTTTTGCAGCGATTGTCAGGAATTTATCCAGAGGAGTGATTCCTGATTCTTCGTAAAGCCTTTGGTTGCTAAAGTGCTTTTGTCGTTGTCGGTCAAAATGGAGTCCTGTGCAGATCCGCAGAATTTTCCTCTCAAACGCTCCAAGCTTTTTCATGCTAGTTTTAGAAATGGTGAACCAGACTGGGAAACAGTATGTAATGATGGGCCTGACAAGTTGCTTGTAGAGAAGCAATTTTGTCTTTTGACTGAGTCCATTCCTTTTCCGCATTAGGGGATAGATGAGATGGAAGGCGTAATTCCCCTTTTTGAGGACTGCCGTTGCATGTTGGTTGAAACGTAGTCTCTCGTCAAAGTTGATACCCAGGTATTTTATTTTTGGCTTCGTTCTAAGTTGCAATCCATTGGGCAGACTTAGAGTGATGCTTTGGCAACTTGCAGCAGAGCGTGTGTTTCGACGTCCGAATACCTAGTTGAATTTTTTTATGGTCCACTTGTAATATTTCCTGCTACAGCGTATTGTGAATTACAAGATGACGAAATAAATATAAATAATCGACTTCATTGAATTGTGTGTTCAATGCATTGGAATGGGATATGGGTATAGGAAGTTGGTTGGCTGTTAATGTAGGGTGCTGGTGGTTTTGTGTATCGAATGATGACCTATGTATATAATAGTAGTTCGGTCGGCGATGGCGTTAGGTAATTAAATTCAATTTGGGTAGTGGCTTGGATATTAGTTTCCCATAGGTGCGGCCGGAAGTGTAATGCTTTATTACACACTGTACTTGGTTAGGTACTTATGAGATGTTAGCCAAATTTATTTTATTTTAAACATTTTTCGGGACAGCTTGTTCACAGTTGATCATCTTAATAATTATTGATGCAACTGGTAAATCATCGAATGTGCATGTTAGCAAAATTTTTACTTGCGATATATAGGTACGGTACATATAAATATAGCAAGTTATCGATTCGTAAAAAAAATCAAATTCGAGATTTTGATCAAAGTTGACATTACGATCGATGATAGCGAAGTCGAAAAAAATGGGTCTCTCAATTCTGTCTATCTCTCTGTTTGTCTGTCCTGTCTTTTCGGCTGCAGCTTAAACGGGTGCGTCGATTTTCTTTAAACTTGGTTTTTGGGCATTCCCCCCAAACGTTTTTTTATTAATAACGGTACCTGCCTTACACATTTTTTTATCAAATTATGAAAATCTTATTTTTCTCAAAAACGTGCCCAAAACTTAAAAAAAAAATTATTTTAACTAATATAAGATCTACTACATATTATTGAAAAAAGAAATTTAATCTCTCATAGAACCATTTTTTTGGTTTTCGACAATTTCATTATTTGTTGAATCGATTTTAATAAAACTTTTACACAAGAGCTTCTAATAAATTTTAATAATATTGCATATCAAAATCTTCAAAAAATAATACATTTTTGTTTGAAAATTTTATATTTCGAAAATGGGTAGATGATTTTTGTTTTTTCAAAATTATTTTTTAACTCCGCATTAATAAATACTAAACAATGGCGTACAAATTTTCTTTCTTGAAAAAAAATTTTCAAAATTTTATATATACAAAAATATTTTAAAATTTTTTTTTTCTCATTAATTGAGATTTGTGTAAAAAATCAGATGGTGTACATTGCATTGGTGTCAGTTGCGTCAGTGGTGTCAGACAGTTATTTAATCAATTTATTTCTAATTATATTGATTTTTTAACAATTTTTCAGTACACTTTTAAACCTCAGTGTGATCGCACATTAGACAAGTGCGTGCGACCCAGTTGTGCGTTTTATTTATTAAGGAATCGAAAATTTGAATTTTAAATAATGAAAATCGTAATCAGCCGATTGTTATTGATTAGCGCTATTTAATTAGAGCCTGTCAAAATGATGGTGCATATTTAACCTAACGTGAACAAAATGGTCCTTAGTTATATATAATTTACATTTTGAATGAAAATCAGTTCTAACATTATGTACCCAAAGCTACTTCATGTAATATTTTTAATCAGTGAAACTACGGCTGACTGAAAAAAATAAAAATATTAAAGATAAATGGCCTTATTTATAAACGTTGTCTAACTTTAGACAATGTCCAACTTTAAAAAATGTGTTCGAAAACCTTGTTTATTTTTTTCTTATAGCTACTTAACTTAGACACAAGAGTAGATTCTCTTAACCGTGAATAATGGGATATTTATTTTTATTAAATCAAACATATTTCCATTAATTTGAAAATAGTTAGACAGTTGTCTAAGTAGCCAAAAATCTAATAAATACGACTGAAAAACTTCAATTTGTTTAACAAAAAAATAATAAATAATTTTGAACTGAGCTCTTCTCGATAGCCATGAAACCGCAATCAACACATTTTTGGGGGAAACATCCCGACAACAACAAAAATCAACTATACCACTACATTCGAAAAACCGCCAATGATCTGCTGCACCAGGATTGCATTTGTATAGCTTCGAAAAGCCATTCCCTACAGATTCATGCTTTCTATGCCCATCACCACTGACCATTGACCAATCAAATATTATCAACTGAGTTATGATAATTGTGACCACAATTTTAAATAAAATCACGAAAATAATTTTCCAAGGTTTTGATTTTTAAATCAAAGGGTGGGTTCGAAGTGGTGTGCGTGGTGGCGTTGCAGTTCCAGCAATTGAGCGATTCAGAATGCAGGCTTGTTGGATTCTTGTGCATTTTATTCCAGTTCAGTTTATACTTCAAACTGAACTATATATGTAAATATAGTTGTGATCTACGAGTTCGAGCTCATCTCCTGCCAGAATTAAACAAATTTCTGTTGCATTTTGCGATGGAAATTAAAAAAAAAAAAAAAAACAAACAAACAAACCTCAACGGGAGCTTTACCACCTACCAACCGGTCAGCCGAAATAAATTATCAACCAAAAGGATGGCAACATCGCGGTCATTGATTGGAAATCCCAGTAATAAACAGTTATACAGACCGATGAATTCAACAAATTGGATACAAAAGGATATGTCATGAGCAGCAGCGAATTCCCCATAATAAGGCCGCTGGACTATCCGCACCAGAACAGGAAAATGAATGCATGCAGGGTGAGCATTGTATGCAACAGAAAACTCTCACACGTCAACATCAGCTCGCATTGCGGGTGAGTTTATTGCAAATTGTTAGCACGTTTAAATTTCAAAGCTGATTACGTTTTCCGATTGACTGCTGGGTTCTCTGATTATAATAATAATAACTTAGGCCCACCCACATAAAGCCTCTCCCGCAATAAACAGAATGAAATAATAAATTATTGTTAACATTTTTTGTTGATCAGTACGTATATCAATATGTAAAACTAATGTTTTTGACTCGATATAAATATCTATTATTTGCGTGTGATTTTGATTCATTTGGCCTCAAGAGCAAAAGTCAGATTACAACATTCAATAAAATATGGCATTTCTGATACCTACATAAACACCCGCTCCCGGTCATCTATCAAAACCAGCGTGAACGGGTTGAATGATGGGTTTTATTCAGTGGATTACTTTGTTGCTACATCATTATTCATGATTGGTTAATAGGTCAATAGATTACGTTTGAATAAATTGAATTTGAGTGTGTTCTTGTTATGTTTTAGCTTATTGGTTTTGAAATTATCAATTTATTGAGAGGGATTTTTAGGTTTGGCTTTAAATCATGTTTTAAAGGGATTCGATTTTCAGATGAATATCAGGGTTTTTTTCAAATATTGACCAAAGCCAAGAATGAGGACACTGACATGTTTATTTTTTCTTTGCTTCAGAGACTATGTTTCTTTCAAGGTCTTGAATATGTTACCTTGGTTTCTTTACTTGATTCACACTTATGCAGCTGCTTTTTAGCCTTTTTTTTTTTAATTATTATTTACGATAACGATGACGATGACGATAGCTTACAGAAATCACTTTACTAAAAGCGGTACACCCCCATTTTGTTAACCTTAAGCAAATATTTGCTTACCCAAAAATCCAATTTCAAAATAACATGATGATTAAATTTAAAAACTGAAACCATGTAACTACTTCAAAACTAATACCCCTATGACTACATACATATATGGAGATAACTCCACATAATCACATAATTTCTATTCTCAATAATGTAAAATCGAAAACCAATCACATCATGTAACTTAGTCTTGTTTTATAAAATCCTCTGTAAATATGAAAAATACACATCTCTCTTTTTGGTCTTGAAAGTAAAATTTAAAGTTGTTTCAAAAAGCCGTCTAGCAAACACCAACGACCGCCCCAAGTGTAATCTTCTAAAGTTTTACTTTTCACAATCCAAACAACAAGAGGATTACATTTTCAATTTCCAATACATTGTATAGATAGGTAGACCCTTGTATAAATGTCCTGAAGAAAAAACAAGGTTCTATAGATAAAGCTGCTGCCTCCTTTGGTCTGGTTGCTCCTCTGCCGGCCACTACTTTTACCGCCCAATTAAGTAAACAAGCATAATTGTATGAGCTGCAAGTATTCCAGTTTTTGTTAGGAAAAACTGAGTGGTGAAAGAGACGGAGGGTGGTGGGGGGAGAACTGAAAATAATCCTCTGAATGTTCTTTCTAAAGTCCTTTCAACACCTTTTTCAGTGAAAAATAACCTCATGGCAAAACAAAAAATAAAAACCAAAAACTTCCTTCTGATGTGGACAGGGGGCGTTTTTCAAAGCTTGGTAGTCATTGTGGGCTTTACATACATATATATGTAGGTAAAGGAATATACTTTCTCTTGTTGACCACCTGAGGGCCCTGTTGTAGGTTGAACCAAAAGGACAAACATAACATTCGGTCATTTACTTATCGATGGTTGAGTAAGTTTCCAATAAAAACGGAAAGCATCAAGGACCCTGCAATGTTTTGTGTGTAGGTACCTACCAGTAAAACTTCGCCCAAAACTCTTTGAGGACAACTCAGTCTGTGAAGTTCACGTGAGTAAGTGTATGTGTGTAGGTACTAGATATAGATAGGTTCCATACATACATATATGTAAATATGTGAAAAAGACAAACACTGCCCGAAGGGCTTTCATCAGATTAAGGCTCACACCTTTGTCTGTGTGGCCAACCGAAAACATGTGTGCATACATTTTGCTTGAGTGGATGCGGGGCTGTTGCATTTATTCTTCGCTTGAATACATCTTGCCTTTCTCTTCCTCCTTTGTCATCATAATATTGTTGCAATGTGATTGCATCTAGGACGAACATAATAATGGAGTGACGTGGTGTGTATATTCGTCCTTCTTGAATGTAATCACCTCATAAATGTCGCTGCTGACCAAAACCAAACAAATATTGTTGTTTTTGTTATGATGGTAAATAAAATGCGGCTAAAGACTGTTTACAGTGAGTAAAAGGTCCTTTTTGATAAATGCAACTCAGATGCAGTACGAACATCAGCTTCAGGGTATCCTGGGATTTATGTAAAATACGCAATCGGCCAAAGGGATTACTATCTCGAAAGGTAAGGTAAAAGTAACTACTACTACTATTACTATCTATATATATGTATAGAGGACCATTAGCAAAGAGCAATTATAATTTTCCAAAGATACACACAAAACAGAAGGCCATTTTGAGCGTTTACCTTTCTTAGATTTATTTATTTGTTTGCTAGGACACGACAATAAAATCGTATCCAGAAAGGACCTTTATGAGAAATGATTTTCCAGGAGGCGGCAGCGGGCGGCGGTGTGTAGGGAAAGAAGGAGAAATATAATTTCGGTATTGTAGCCACGGGTGAAGTTCTTGGAAATTATTATTTGCTCAAGGAAATATGCAGACGATGTCCTTCCTCTTAAACAGAATTTCGGGTGGTATATATGTTAGGATTGTTGTTGTTGTTGTATATATAAAAGGATGGACAAACTTGAAAAGCAATTTGCATTATTTGCCAAAGAGTCCCTGTTTAAGGAATGCGACTGTGAATGCTTACAAATGATGTTTTCTGGGTATAGTTTCAGCTGAAGAAACGACTTAAACCAAAGGAACATTTGATATAATGATGATTATGATGATACTAATAATAATATTACGATGATAATAATAATGGTGAATTCAAAGGTTGTATGCATTTTATTTATATACATATTTGACTTAAAAGATGCAACTTAACAAAATCTTTGCAAATATATGCTCAGGAAAAAGTGAAAAGACCAAACTAAGAGCAATTATAAAATCTGTTCTTTTCAAAGAAAAGGATCCACCGATTTATTATAAGTCATACAAATATTTATGCTTTGAAGACAAGTTTTAGATATTTTATTTCGAATTTATATTCTACGGGTACCTTTATTTTAATTAAAATTTGAAAAGAACTAATACAATAATTGTATTTTTGTTGAAATAAGTGTTTAATTAAAAGATCTGAATGCATAATATTTTCCTGTTGCAGTGCATGTAGTTCATAATATTTTATTAAAACAACAGAAATTGGTGAATAGTTTCGGGCACTCATTTTTAAAAAGTCAATTTTATAATTTTTAATTATATTTCCTAAGTTCCCTGCCAAATGAGCACCATAAAAGATTAGAACTTTCTTTCTGCGTTCAATGTTCTTTAGGCCTATCTATTCATGTGTTTCACAGGCAGACCCCCGTAGCGTTCATTGAGATAACCGGGATAATTCGTTCTGAAAAAACTTTGACGTTTGACGTTTTATCTGATTTTTTTTACTAAGTTGCTTTCTATCAGTTCAATTTTTTTTTTAGATATTAGCTTCATGAAAAATGTTAAAGAATTGCCAATTTTTTTGATAGTTCAAAATTCTTCGCTGTCTTTGAGATATTCAGATCAGGTGTACATATTATGTACAGCTCTTATAAAGAATCCGACTTTTCCAGTTACCACAGAAAAACCTGAATTATTTGTTTCGAAGGTGAAATTAATCAAAAATTACTGAAAAATTACAAAGGAAAAAGAAAGGCTTAGCAATTTTTTATTGATATTGAAAAGCATAGCAAATAGATTTGAGGTATTTTATTTGGTACTTTGTTAAATAGCATCCACTATCAGATAAATCTTGATTATGGAAGCATTGTTTTTCGGAGAAAGTATGCAACGTGATATTATAGAATTAGAACATTCTGCGCCATCCACACAGACTACATCAGGGTAAGCCAAATACAAGTTTCTTTTTAAAAATGCAATGAAATGAACAAAACTAAATGGTTTTTTTGTATTATGGCTTTATTAGTAAGAGCAAACATTCCCATTAATTATGGAACACAACGTCGTTCAAGTAGGTGCGTCGGCCGGCTTCGTATAGTAGCGCATTCTATCACTCAAATTTTCCAAGACCTTGTTGATGGTTTCGGGCTGTAGCTCACGAATTGCTTGGATGATATTGGGCTTAAGTGCTTGAATCGTTTCCGGATTGTTGGCATAATATCGGTCCTTCACGGTTCCCCACAGGAAAAAGTCCAAAGGGGTCAAATCGCATTTCCGAGAAGCCAATTGACATCGCCAAGACGGCTGATAATACGATTTGGGAATTTGGTGCGCAAAAGATCGATTGTGGCATGGCCTGCCATCATTCATGAACCAGATGTTGTCCAAATCCATGTCTTCAATTTCAGTAAAAAAAAAAAGTTGGTTAACATGGCTCTGTAACGCCCACCGTTAAGCGAAACGTTGTTCCCAGTCTTATTTTGCAAGAAAAATGGTCCAATGATACCACCACCCCACAATCCGCACCAAATTGTCACTCACTGTGAATGCATTGACTTCTTGACAATAACGTACTAGTTTTCCGAACCCAAGATGCAGCAATTTTGTTTGTTAACGTAGCCGCCGAGATGAAAATGCGCCTCGTAATAAAAAATAATTTTTCGCCCAAAATCAAACTGTTTGGGATACACAGCTGTTTCCAATATTTTCCAAGCGTAAAGCGACTCATTTAGTTCTGCGAGAGTATGATACTAACTTTCTGTCAAGATTTCGAGCGGGAAACAGCTTTCAGTGTGAAAATAATAATAAATATGATTTAAAAAGAAACCACTAGACGGCCCGCCCGTTATATAGAAATCCCGCCCGCCCGTTATATAACATTTGGCGACGAGGTATTTCTTAAGAACCTATGGATTCAGAATTTGTGGAAAAATTACTTACACAGCAGAAGGAATGGATGGAGAGTCTGCTAAAATCCAATGCGGACCACATGGCGAAAATTTTGCAGAGATCACCATCAGCCACGCCCGCGTCATCCAACTCTATTCCACAGTTTCGTGCTTTTTCTTTAGAAAAAGAAACCTGGGAAAATTATTTTTTCCAATTGCAACAACATTTTAAAGCAAACGCAGTAGAGGACGACAACCTGAAGAAAGCAAATTTTTTGTCTACCTGTGGAAACTACATCAACGAGGTACTCCAAAAACTGTTCGAGACCACCGATGTGAGTATACACTCATTCAAAGAGTTAACCACTAAATTGACAAAACATTTCCAAACAAAATTGCATGTACTCGCATCGAGATGTAAATTTCTGCGACAGAAAATGTCTCCAAGTCAAACATACGCAGAATGGATCGCCGACTTAAGGGGATTAGCCAGAGACTGCAATTTTATATGTGCAAAGGAAGGTTGTGGTACATCGTATGCTGACTGCATGATCAGAGATATGATCGTTTACTACACTCCACATGAATCCGTCCGCATGGCTGCAACTCAAAAGAAAGATCCAACTCTAGGAGAAATTGAAGAGTTAGTTACAGCATTTGAGTCGACCCAAACTGCAGCCGAAATTTTAAAAGGAAACATTGCTTCAACAGCACCTTCAACAATTGAGATCAACCAACTCAGTCATAAACGTGAGCAACAATATCCAAGTAAGTCCAATGAACATTTTCTCTCTAGAAAATCTTGCCCTGGTTGTTTAATACACCACAATCGAGAGCAGTGCAAACACATTAATTCGGTGTGTAATAATTGTCATCGGAGAGGGCATATCAGTACAGTTTGTTTGTCGAACAAAAATGCTGAATCAGGTCCTCGTATGAAGTCACGACAGCGCTCTAAAAACCGCAGACGTAGATCGTCGTCGCATTCTGTAGCTAGGCATGAAAACGAAAATCGTTCAAACCCCACACATCGCTCCAAGCACATGGAGACAAATCATTCAATCAATGAGATAACAGATGTTCCAAATCTCGATCAAGTTTCGTCAGCACAGTGGGAGGTAGAGCGAAAATGTCGTCAGATTTTTGTGTCGCTTCACGTTAATCAGCAACCAATGCGTTTCCAGTTGGACACTGGGGCAACCTGCTCACTAGTTGGTCTTGAAGGGTATCAGGCTCTCGGGAATCCCCCCTGTGAACCTACTAGCCGTTCGTTAAGGGCTTATGGAGGCGTAAACGTTCCTATTAAGGGGGTTGTGAACGCATCAGTTCGTTATGAAAACAAAATTCGTAATCTGTCATTTTTGGTGAGCGATTTACCACACGGCGCGAATATAATGGGTTTAGATTGGTTCGAGGCTTTTGATTTCTCTATAAATTATTCTCAGGAAGAAACAGTTTTACAGATGACTAACGGAGATATTTTGGCTAACGATGCAAAGTCTATCTGTGAGAAGCACAAAGTAGTTTTTAGTTCAGGATTAGGTTGCAGTAAACTATTTGTCGCTCATTTGACATTAAAACCGAATAGTCAACCAAAGTATTTTAAGCATCGTCCAGTACCTTTTGGTTTGAAAGAATTGGTAAAAGCTGAAATTACACGTTTGCAACAGTTAGACATTCTCCGACCTGTAGAGACTAGCCAATGGGCAGCACCCATTGTCGTGGTGAAAAAAGCTAATGGCAGTTTACGCATTTGTGGAGATTTTCGAATTACAATAAACCCACAATTAGAGATCGATCGACATCCCATTCTCGTCGCCAAATGTTATATTTTGATTTAGATTAAAAGGCAAGATTAACTATATCTAAAAATTCAACTTTATTAAAACTATATTAATGAAAGATGATGAAACAATTTTGAGATCTAATCTGGTCGATGTATAGACGGGAATGATGTGCTGTCCGAAAAGAAAAAGCGGGAATTCCCCATCTATTCTTATGACAGCAGGTGTCAGGATGACAATCAGGTTTACCAAAATAGCGCCTAAGAAATGTAACTATGATGTTACCAGATCATATCACTTTGGTTTAAGGTTAACTTTGAGGGGTTTACTTTAATTAACCTTTATAACAGAGTTTTCTGCCACGATGAGAATGAGGTCCAGGGGAATGTGAAGGATTTAAAGTCATCTCAAAAGACTAGGTTTTTTAATCCGACGTCATCTCTTTCCTGCCAGCTCCCACAGCTTCATCTATAGGAGGTTGTAAAATTCATGCGATCTTCGAAAAGAAAAGTATACATACAAATCAATAAATTGCATAGGTTGTCAAAATTGGAAATATTAGAAATTAAAAATGGCTGTTCGTGTGCCTACGCAATCTTAGTTTTTTCACTTTCTGATAATATAGCCAACATCCCCTCCCTTCCCATTAAGTTCCTTCCGTTTTCCACAGCTGTATTCCACATAAATGGATATTGTTAATATAAGTATAAGTGAAACAGTGAGTTATACTATGTTTACTGTAAAACAAAACAGATGTTGTATTATATCGGCTTCTTCTTATCATGGTCTTATTTCAAGTAAGAAAACGATAAAAAGGTTTTAAGATCAACAGCGTCAACCTAAGTAGGTATATTAAAATATATTTCCTGATGGGAAATTTAACCTTCATCTCGAATCTTTTGCTAGATAGGGATGGAATATTAATAATACACTTAAGCGCCTATATACTTCCGTTATTTCAAAATATTCACACTGAGGGTTAGCTTTAAAATAAAAGCTTTCAAAAAATTAAGTTCTTGTAAAATATAAACACTTTTTATTATTTACTAACTACTTAACTCTTCACAGCTTTAGTTATAGGTATATAGGAAGTGTTATTTTATGATTTTGAATCCCAAATAAAAATTCCATATATATGTATGTATCTACCTACCCAAATTAGTTAATTTTCATCTGCATTGCAGCAGTGCGCTACCATCATATTGTCTTCCATCAAGTTTGCATTTACGACTTTTCACTTTACGACATCTTAAGTACTTTTGTTGGAAAATTAACCTTTTTTTGAAATATCATTCGTCATTTTATTACGTCCTGCACACATCTTACCCTATATATCTTAACTCTATACTATACCGACTCGCTCTAAAGAAATTAATCGAGCAAAAGCACTCCCTTTTGAGCTCAGCATTATTCAACAACATCTGAGGGCATCGTAAAATACTTCTTCTATAAAGGTTAGGTATAGGTAGGATTTGAGTTTAACAAAAGAAACTGCTTATTTCCGTCACAAATTTCATATAACACAAAATTTACAAAATTGTGAAACATAAAAATTCCAGCATCGCACCATTATAGCGTATACATACATACACCTAAGTAGAAGCACAAAAAGCTTATACACACTAACCCAATGCCATTTTGGACCCACCACCGACGCCACCGCCGCCGCCTCCGCCACCGTGTTTGAATCACCTTTGGAGTGATATTTTTACGCCATTCATTCATTTGCAGCACCCAATTCAAATACTAGCAAGGATAACCTAAGGCTTTTACGTAGGTATACGTAGATAAATATCGTGGTGTTATTATTTTTTTGTGTTGCTGTTAAAATTGTAACAATTTACGTTTCACTGGAACAGCTTTAGAGTATAGAGCAAGAGCTGCTTTCCGCTTTCAACTGTGTGTTGTTTGTCGACCGACAAGATGCATATAAATACGACGACGACAGGAGTAAAGGAGGCTAGGGTACATATACCTAACCTTGTGCCTTTGATTGAAGGTGGTAATTTGATTTTAGCGTCACCTGGTGAATGCTTTCATTTTGCGCTTACACTCGCACACGTATACACAAATATGAAACCTCTAATGGGGGTGTACCACCATGGCCACCATCTTTGTCGCCACCACCACACCATCCGTGAGAAGGTAAACAACAGGTGGTAGAAATGCCAAAATTATACAAAATTCATAAAAAAAAAAAATATTCCTTTTCTAACGTCTTCATTCTTCATCCGCTGCCATGCGTTGTCGTCGTCGCGCCAACACCCCTCCTCATCGCTTGGCTAATACTTCTGCCACCACATCACATACAGAGCGTAAATTCCTTTTAGATTGCCATGTGTAACCGAGCAAAAGAAAATAATTGAATATATACGCTACAGTTACAACAACAGCATCAATATAAAAACACGAAACAGGACTCAGGAGTAAAAGAAGTATAGGACGCAAAGACAGGACGGGATATATCTACCTATGAAACGCGATTGTGTGTGGAAATTAAACGGAATCACGTCCCGAAATTGCCTATTTTAGTGAAAAAAAAGTAACATTTCTTCTGGATAACACCATATTCCACATATAGCTAGCTATACCAACTCATACTCCCATTCACATTCCCATCAAAAAACAACAACAACAACAACAACAACAACAAATTCAGCAAAACAAACTGTTTTTACAGAATCCCCAGGATCCGCAGGATGACTTTTGACGAGATTTTCTTCTTTTTTTTTTTTTGTTTTTTAACTAAGTCACCCAATTTCGTGCGAAGCAGTTTGCTCTCGTCCTTGTTATTTGAAAATTGGGAATTTACTGAGGATATACAAGGTGCCAGGTGTTAGGTTTTTTTTTTTTTTTGCATGTAAGCAGGTAAATATACCAAAGGACATCCACTTCCACATCTCCTGAAATTTTATTTACATACATAATATTTGTTGTTATTTTTTGTCAGTAAATTTTTGAGCAAAGCGTTTTCAATTTCCAAGACAATGTTAATATGCTGTGTGTAGTTGATTGAAGGATTTGCCGAAAAGGATGTTTTTAAAATAAAATAAAAATGAACCTGTCGAAAAAGTTTTTGTGGATGATGGGCTACGACTGGGACTCCTGGCCTTGGCACACATCACATCTTTGTTGCGCTTGAAAAATTGCGAATTTTATCTGCGTTATCATCCTGGGGAGTTCTTTATTGTATTTATAAGGAAGCTGATTTGGTTTAGGTATAGGTGGCTTTACCTTCCTATTTTGTATGTTTAAGTTATTTTGGAGGATTAATGATAAAATGAGATGATTTGGGAATTCTTTTTCATCTGAAGAATTATATCATATAGGTTAAAAAGAACAAGGATTTTAAAAGGATCGAAAAGGAATTGTCTACTTGCCATACCTGTAAAATATTTTTTCATTATTTTAAGCACCTAGGTATAGAATGTTTTTAGAGAATTTCGTTACATATACATATGTAAAAGAATTCGTATAGGGGTTGCTTAGGTTTCACTAAAATTTGTATTTGGAAATGTAATAAGAAGAGACACAGGAATACACCTATGAAGTTTTAACAATAATCTATTTATGTAGGTCCTACCGAAAAATTGCTGCTGACTTGGTTTGTCTCTCTTCGCTAATAATAGACCTAGGAGTTATTTCTGATTATTCGTAAAGACTTTGGTTGCTAAAGTGCTTCTGTCGTTGTCGGTCAAATTGGACTCCTGTGCAGATCCGCAGAATTCTCAAACGTTTCAAGCTTTTTCATGCTGGTTTTGGAAATGATGAACCAGACTGATGATGAGCCTGACAAGTTGCTTGTTGAGAAGCAATTTTGTCTTTTGACTGAGTCCATTCCTTTTCCGCATTAGTAGGTGGATGAGATGGAAGGCGTAGTTCCCCTTTTTGAGGACTGCTGTTGCAGGTGGGTTGAAAAATAGACTCTCGTCAAAGTTGATACCCAGGTATTTTATTTTTGGCTTTGTTGTGACTTGCGATCCATTAGGAAGACTGAAACTGATGCTTTGGTAGCTTGCAGCAGAGCGTGTGTTTTATTGACGTCCTACGGGTCTTTCGAAATAAGATAATTCAGATTTGGCTGATATTCCAAAAGACGTCTTACGCGCTCTTCTACTCTTCGGGCCGCAATGATCGGCGATAGTGATTTCGCGTAGGTTAATGAGTCATCAGTAAATTCACTGCTTTTTTGTGTTGAGGTTGGTCGGACGTGTATATGTTGTAGAGATACGGTCCAAGTTTTGATCTTTGATCTTGTCGAATGGCTGTTTTCAATCTGGACGAAAAAGGACCTGGAATTGAGAAAAATGAAAATAATTTTAATAAGTGAAGCTGAAAAATTAAAAAGGGTTAGTTTGTATATTAGCCCAAATGCTGTCAAATGCTTTCTCTATATCGAGAAAGCATCCAAAAGCACAACCTGCTGGTTGTTGAGAATGCTGGCAATATGGTTTTGAAACTTAAGGAGCGGATGAAGCGTGGAATGGTTCTCTGGAAATCCGAACTGCATATTGGAGATGATGTTGTTGGTATTGCGAAACGTCTTCAGCCTCCGAAGAATAAGTCCTTCCAGGATTTTCATGGTGTTGCTTAGCAGGGAGATGGGGCGATATCCAGAAACCGTGCTTCTATCAGAATTTTTTGGTAGAGGCACAATCTTAGCTGTCTTCTCCATTTCTTCGGGAAATAGCAGTTTTTCAGCAGAATCGCAAGGAATATCATCATGACTTGGAGAAACTTCTTTAAGATTAAATTAGAAATCGTGTCTGGTCCGGATGATTTTTTTTTTGTCATCTACTATGTATGCACCAGCTCAGCTTCTTCGGGGTTTGTGAAACTTCCAGTCGGCTAGGGACTACTGGCAAGGTTATCATCGTTGAAGATTGTAATTTCAGTGTTTGTTTGCTGCAGCCGTTGTATTGTTGTTTTGACTTCCTCGAGGAATAAAGGGTCTCGGTTTTAATTTGTTTGTTAACGGTTGCTTATACACATATTGGTTTAAACTGAGTGTGAATTATAATTTTACAAATAAAATTAATATTCGTATTTTAGTATATTTGACCAGAGATGGTTTTAGTTGTATGGTCAGGAGTGTCGGGAGTGCTGACAAGTTTGTTTTTTTGTATACATGGTATCAGTCGGTTGGTGGTAAGGGAGACGCAGTGTAATGCATCATTACATCAATTACATCATTAGGATCCGTATCGTTTTATTTATATGGATCTTCTTGCATCATAAGACGTAGTGTAAAATTAACTAAATAGTCTCGGAATGGTTATCAAAATAAAGCTATGGTTTTATTTTTTTATAATCATGGGTAATTTTTTAAATTTTTCACAAAAATCTAAATTATTACCTTTAAAACAAACACTTACAATAAATGAAAACACTTGTAGGTAATTTATTATTACTTTTGGCACCAGTGTTCTTCAGATAGTCAATTAGAATAATTCAAACTCCACCTACATTTGAAATAATTAAAACATAAAAAAGATGAACGCATAAACTTAGTCGATAACACAACCATTGGTAGCTAAAATCTATTGTTATCGAATCATTAACAACTAATTAGGCAAACCTTATTCACAAACCAAATTTTGGACTACATTTTAGACAACAACCTGTAAAAGCTTTAAAAGCTTTTAAGCTCAGCTTTTAAAACAGAAAACCAATTTTATAATTATACATATTTAAGATGAAAGCCACTTTAAGCTCGACACACCTAATGCACAAACCGATTTCTCCGTGCTTTTAAGTTCAGCTTTTACAACGGATATCTTTTTGTCGCCATTTTTAAACAAACTGTCAGTAACAGATTTACTGCTTTTTTCGAATACCTACGAACACTTCCGAAAAAAGCCATTGAAAACTTTTCCAAAACAATAAATAATTTCCCACAACATGCGCACACCTAGATTACCGCACAATTAATTTTCCTCTTCTATTTATGGAACTTTTCCGGATTACTCCAATGCAATGCAACAGGCGTAACAGAGACCACAATAGTCTACCTCAATAAGGGAATTTTTATTCAACGTCTGCTGCTGCCTGAATGGGCTCAACTCAAATCTTCAGACCGTGTCTCTTGTATTTTGTTGTGTATTCCAACTGTCAGTTCGGCCGTGAACTGCGTGAGGAATCGATGCAAAGAAAATACCGTTGCTTCGCGAGTGTACCCCATTACAAAAATTTATCCCATTCTGTCTGTTTGCCTAGTATATGTGTTTTTTGATTTAATTTATTCTTGTTTCATTCTGTGAATGTCCTTGTAAGAGAATAGAAGAAAATTAAATGGAATATGTAAAGTTCTTATATTATCTAATAATAAATAAAATTTAGCAAAAAATAAAATAAATCTAACAGGAAAATATTTTATTTTTCTGTTATCCTTTTTTACCAAATCCTGGGTGCGGTGTGTTTGTGCTAAAAAAAAAAAAAAAAATAGAAAAATATCTCCGTTTCATAAAATAAAAATAAAACAAAAAGAAGATAATTTTCGTCCTTTTTCGCTGCGAATTCTGAATATTTATGTATCGTTATCCTACTGCTCCTGCTATTGCTGCTGCACTTGAAACTTTGACGGAAAACGCTATATAAATAGCCCCAAGCAGGGCGCACACAAGAGAAACAAAGACACACCAATTCTTTAGGGGTCAGTTGTGCCATCAAACAGAAAGAAACAGCACTTCAAGGAATAAAAAAAAAACTGTAAGTCGTAGAAGATGATTATAAATGAACGAATGGAATAATTGATAAATTATTGACATAGGTACACGTTACCACATCCCCCTTTAAATTACCACAAGGACATTGAATAACATTCAATGTATCTTTTTTGCTCTAATACAACAAATTGCCCCGATACAAGGACATCAGACGAATAAGTAACACTGTGTGTCCTTATTTTTGTACACAAGAAAAAAAAATCGATAGTGAGCGTAAATGTGGGGGTGAACACTGAACAGTGTGGGTGATGAAGAGATATCGCGGATATTTTTTTTTCTTCTATCCTTTCAAAATCTCAGTCTCTCTTTTTTTACTCTCCCTTTCTCTGTGTTTCATTTATTTTTTCCCTTGCTAAATATATGTCTCTGCATCTCGCATATCTCAGATCTGATCCTTGAACAGAATAAATATTAGTTTTCGGAGTTGAGGATAAGATTTGTTTGGATTTTTGTATACTTTTTTCTTGTCGCCTTCTAGGAGGTAATTAAATTAAAAGGATAAGGATGTTAAAAATGGATTTGAAAGGATATTAAAGACTTGGTAAACGTTAAGTTAGTACGATTTTTGTTGATGGATATTGACAGATTTATGTGCTTGTGGGTTTTTCTTTTGGGAGATGTTACGTAGGTATTTTAAGGTTTTTTTTTTTTGCTATTGGGTCATGGCAAAACATTCATTTCATTCCAATGCAAGTGTGTATTGGTATAAGATTAAAAAAAAAAAAAAAAACTTACAAAAGTTTGCAAAAGAGAATCTTGTTAAAGAATCCTTGAGAAATACAGCAATAAATGTTGTTTTTGAGTTCTTTTGTTTGCAATGTTTATTATGAAAATTAAAATTTAAAGCCACTCTAGGATAACAGCGTTTAGGTTAAGGACAATTGGTAATGGTTTTGGGTTCTTATTATTTTGGGAAAGAAAAATGGTGAGTTCATTTTATAATGAGGAATCTATTCAAAGAAAAACTTAAAAGGTATCTAATATGGTTTAATATAAAAAAAATGTTTTAACTCAAAGCTGGCATCAAAAGAACCTTGATAAAATTATATAGAAGATCAAACTTTTCCCAAGCTTTTGTAAATTTTAGATACTCAATGGCTAGGCTATTTAAAGGCGGAATTCTTCAAAGATGGAGGAGATCAGTTGGTAAGGTACATGATGCATCAAATTAGCTAAATTAACTGTGTCTAATAAGAATTGCCAGTAGTATAGCGTGAAGCCGATCACTACACATGACTTTTGGGAGAGCTTTTTCCAGAAAAGTGCTACCTGCAGTTTAGTTGCTGCTAACCTGTCACTCGAGTAGAAGCTTTCAGGATTTATGTTTTTTTTAGAGCTTTGCCATGCTGTTATTGGTATAGATTTGTGGCAAGTCATTTCATCATGCTCGCTATGACAACCCAGTAAAAGCTTTAAAATATCGTAACGGCCAACTTTTCAAAAGGAAACAAAAATGCACGAGAATGGGGTAAACGAGTATATCGAGGGCAGAGGAAAAGTGTTTTCAAGTTCCATCAAAAAATTTACCCCAAGTTAAAAAAGTTAAATAAAATGGTTACAAAAAAATTCTATAAATTTTTTAAAAATATATTCTGATTAATTCCTAAATAAAAATAAAAATAAATTGGTCGGCGTGATACAGCTCGTGTAGAACCAGGGCCTAGTAACTTACAACTGGACCTATATACAATTTTCTGCCGAATCCGAAAGGCTAGGGTGAGAAGCACTTTTTTATGACAAGAGATACTCTTAGAGGATTTGTCAATTCCTCGAAAGAGGCTGATGACTTACTTTAATTTGTATGCTTCAGCCGCCATTTTCAAGAATAGCTTTATATCAATATCTCGTAAACGACTGATCGTTCCAAAAATTTGCCTAAAGCTTTCTGATAGGAAATTTAGTTTTAAATTTATTACTAATTTTCTTACAATTTCAGAATTTAAGCACCCAAATTTATGTAGTTATGAGGCAACAAATACTTTTCTCCGTTGTTAAATTTTATGCGAATCATTCCACAACTTTTTTTTGAAACTAAAAGTATTAAAAGTTTTTCCCAATTTTCATTTTTGAAATTAAAGGTATTAAGGACTTTTCCCAACTTTCATTTCCAGATTGAATTCAAATTGAAAAGCTTTTATAGAATCTATATATGTCAGTAAAAGATTTCTCAATGGCACTTGCCTTAAACCTTTGTCAGAAGAACGAAAGAGAGGGTTACCTAATGTGTATAAGTCCTCTCTATTAAAGTGTCCTTTGTTCGTTGTTTTATAGCTTCATACATTTATTTTCTTTTTTTATTATAATTAGTTACCCTTTTTGAAAAGATAGTAAAGTAAAATACCTAAAGATTTTATCAAAAGATAATTCAATAAAAAAAAAAGGAAAAACACTTGACAGAGCTTAATTGAGGTGAAGAAGAAAAAGATATAAGCAAACTATAATGAAAGAGAAAAAACCTGTCAGTCAAAAAAACACGAAAAACAATCACGTAGGTTTTTTGGTCAATCTATATAGGTATAGGTATAGGTATAGGTATAGGTATATAGAATAGAGTTATGGCTAAACCAAAAACATCTGGAGCATGAAAAACGCACAACATGTCTGAAATTTTGCTCGTTATTCGCACGACCGCACTCAGACAGAGAGTCCATAATTGAAAAAAAGTCCTTTATTATTATTTCTTTGTTCAGTTCCATGATATTATGTATATAGTTTTGTTGCAATCACGATTCACGACTGGCAGCTTGTGAATTTTGTATATGTATGGGGGTATACAAGTACAGATGTGATAAGAGGTGCAAATATTATGAAGGAATGTCCAACAGATGGCGGAGCCCTATACAATATTCTGAATCGCCCGTGTGGAACAATGTGTCGATGGACATTTGGTCACGTATTTTAAGGTTTTTTTGATTAAATTGCAAGATTTTCTTTTACGCCATTAATACTCTTATACAGGATATAATACTGATTTGGTGGTTTGACGCTTTCCCGATATTTCCTTTTCATTAATTCATATGGAAATACTGTAATATTTGATATTGGTTTCGTGTAAAAAAAAAATGCTGATGAAGAAATACAAAAAAGTTCCAATTTTTGAAAAATTAATCTTTCCAAAAGACATCGAATTTTATAAAAATTTGAACCAAGCACGTTTTTATCAATATCTAAGATATTTTTAAAAGAAATTATTCCTATAGTTTTAAAATATTATTTAAATAGCAGCTTTCGTACAAATGTTTAAAAAAACATTTTAAAAAAATGTAATTTTTCTCGAAAACGACTCAAACGATTTCTATTAAATTCTATTTATATGTATGTAATGTGCCAATATATGTAAGTATTATTTTCCATTTAACAGCAATATATTTAAAATTTATCCGTTATTAACAGTAGGTATCTCTTATATAAAAAGTTTTTTTTAAACTCATTTAAACTGCAATTTCGTAATTTTTTTCTCATAAATTAAGATTTTTTAACAAATGATATCGTGCTGTGGTCAAGTTTCTAAAATTGTTTAATTAATTTTTTTTCTTATTATGTTATAAAAGTTTTTTTTTTAATTTTTCAGTTCCAAAAATAAAATAAAAGCTTAACTAACGAATTAATTTTTTTTATGAATAGCTATACTTTTATCCTGATGCCACACGAGCGATTAGTTATTATAATAATGCTAGTATCACTACACTAAGAAATTAGCAGCTCGATCGTCAACTACAAATACAAATGGGAATTTTGCAGTTCACATGAGTGTAGCGAACTTGTTCAGTCTAGCCTCGGGAAAACACATCAAACTAAAAACATCAGTTTGATCGTACCAAAAAGCAAGTGTAATCCAGTCTTGATTTTTTTTTTATTATTCTGTTAAAATTATTTACGATATCCTTATCTTATATACAAAAATCTTGTGTCACGGTGTTTGTGATCGAACTCCTCCAAAACGGGTCGTCCGATTTTTATAATTTTTTTTGTATATTTGGTAGGTATGAGAATAGGTCGTAGAGTATATTTCATATTGCGAGGTGAATGGGGAGCAGTTATACAAAAAAAAATAGGGTGTCCCAATACAAATTTAAAAAAAAAATTTAATTTTAGAATTTGGCATACAAAATATCTATAATAAAAATATTCACCCTCCTACCACCCCCCCCACATTTTTTAATCGAGATTTTAGTATATGTGTATTAACAATCGAGATTTTAGGATCTCGGAGATCTCAGCGATCTCAGTTTCAAGAATAGGATTTCTCAGAAAAATTTCTCAGCTTTGCTGTCAAAACTCTGAGAAAAAAAAATATTGGATTCGCTTGCAAAATTTTGCAAGACTTAATTTAATTTAAAAGAAATTTATACGTACGTATTTTGTGAAATACTAAAAGAACTAAAACATTATCGGCATACAGATTTTCACCTGTAATTAAGTATAACAATTTTGTATATTTGTGCTAGAGTTACGCAGAATAATGCAGTAAGACGCAAAGGAGCCCATTTCTGGCTTCGAACAAATAAAGCAATGAACATGCGAAATAGTAGATAAATAGTAGATCAGAAAGAATAGACGAAAAAATCCAACAAGATAATGAAAATGTGCATTTGAGCATGTCGCAAATCTCCGAAAGTTCTTTACCGATTTCTTTGAAAAAATTTACATAACATTACTTTAAAAGTTGCGCGTGTTTTTATATATTTTTTTTTTTCTTAAATAAACAGTGTCATCTGTTGGGCATAAAAGCAACACCCGCTATACTGAGATCACAGCTATCTCAGTCTCGTAAATAGGATTTCCCAGAAAAATTTCTCAGTTTTGCTGTCAAAATTCTTTAAACAAATTTCGAATTCACGAAATATAAAAGCGAAAAATATTAAAAATATATATTTTATACTATAAAAGTCTTATATAACTTACTGTATTCTTACTGGCAGTTTTTGTGAGAAAATGAATAATAATATAAAAAAAGGTTACTCATACGCCATAGTGAAAAATTTCGAAATAGCTTTAAATCTTAATAATTCACGGCGTAAAATTCAAAACTTACCTATTACATTTATTTATATATTACTTTTATTAGAAATTTATATAGCTGATTGAAAAAAGCGACAAAGTTAACAAATTCTCACAAGCTAATAAGCTTTTTTACACAAAGTGAAGTAATAAAATATAGCCTTTCACTTAAAAAGGGGGGAATATATGCCCCTCAAACCCCTCTATATGATTTTTGTCTTATCTTGACTCAACTTACACAACACACTCTAGCCTTTTTTCGCTTCTTATGCGAAACACCCTGTTTATTGCAATTAAAAATATGTCCATATAAATATATTCCAATTAAAAAAAAAAAATTTGCCCCATTAACATTTAATGAGGTTTGGATGGAACAACATCATCGTTACAATGTTCCTTAGAAAGCACCTTCACGTGAACCAATTTGATCACTAGGCACCTTTGAAACGCTTCCACACAATCTGACACTAAAATACAACTTTTCGCCGTTGTTACCATAACACATTTTTAATTATTCGGAATAGCCGTATTATAAATATTTATGATCTTATTTATAAACGTTGTCTAACTTTAGACAACTGTCCAACTTTGGAAAATGTGTTCAAAAACCTTGTTTATTGTTTTCTAATAGCTGCCTAAATTAGACACAAGAGTAGATTGTCTTAACCGTGAATAATGTAATATTTATTTTTATTAAATAAAGCATATTTCCACCAATTTGAAAATAGTTAGACAGCGTCTAAGTAGACAAAAATCTAATAAATACGTTAATATTTAGGAGTTCTATTTAAAAGTTTATAAAAATGCGTGGAAATAAAATTTGAAAATGCCTCATACAAGATCTGATAAGTTTTTTTTTTACATATTTTGACAATCTAGCTCACATGATTTAACACAAATCAAAAAAAAAACATAATAAACTAAAAATAAATTTGGATCTAAAGATCAAAGTATTAAGCCTATTTTTTATTAAAATCTTTAAAAAATTCAAAAAATGTTTAAACTCTGTTTAGCTCTTGATGTTTTTAATGGAATTTTTAACAAATCTACTGCCTTGTCGAAATCAATTTAAAATATTTAACTTGACTAGCTAAGGTCTAAGGGTATTTGTTAAAATATTGTGGTCGTGTCAGAGTTTATTTATAGCAACTTATATACATTATAAAGCTTTGACAAATTAATTTTTCTCTTAACAATTTTCTCTCGTGACTTTTGAAGAGAAATAAATCTTTTCATGCACGCGTGATTTCATCCTTCTAGGTATTCTTTATTTCTTCATCAAAAAGGATCGTTAAGATTTATTTTATTTTACTTCATCCATCGCCACGCATAATAATAATAATAATAATACAAACAAAATTACAGTATCAGTCATAATTTTTTTTTTGAAGACCAGATGGAGGATCAAACATACACATGCTCACACATACACACTGAATGACTAAACGAAAGTGGAGGCCTGTCAAATCCGAATAAAAAACCATTTATCTTTCAAGGTCGACCGACAGGATAATCTGTGTATATATTATTTAAAAGCTACAGCTATATATATATGTATGTAGGTAAGTACGGACGGATAGATGATGATTTGTGTGTTTGTGTAAAAGTAGTGGACAACACACACACTTTGTATACGATGAATGGTTGAATGGTCTTCGGTTTGGTTGTTGTCCTGCTCAGTTATATACATATATACGTACAAGATTGTTGACAGGATAATTTTTCTCTAATGACTTGGAAATTTATTTTGCAATTCGAGTTGGCCAAGGTCTTTGGTTTTTGGCTTAGGTTTTTTATTGTTTTTGTTATGGAAGATTAGTTGACAAGGCAACGTGTCCCAATATACCTATATATTACATAGCTCGATCTCACTCTTCATAAAAACCTAAAAAGAAGATGAGGAAATAATGCAAGACAAGGAGGAAGAATGGAGTATTTTGATTTTAAGGGAACAAGGATAATGTTAGAGAAGGTATTTTAATATATTTCTTCGTTCTTTGGATTTTGGAAGAATAAAATTCGAAGTCAATGGGATGAATGATTGAAACATTATAAATTTGTGAAAAAATGTTGAATTTTGAGCAATAATTTCACACTTAATGTTGAAATATTTTCCATTTACAACATAATCTATTAAAACAAAGATTTATCCAATAATAATTCTTTCGTTGAGAAATAAAAATAGAACTACAATTAGCAATAATGAATTTTATAGCGTGACAGCTCGTGAAGAAAGAATTAGGGCCTCTCAACTATTTCTATGTGCGTATTGGTAGCTACCAAGAAGCATTTCCTATCCTTAATTTATAACAGAAGCTGCTATAGATTTCTTAACAATCAAGACCATCAATCGATTCCAATACTTTAGTTCCAAATATTCCCACCATAAGAGTTTTTAAAAAAAATTACAAACGCATATAAAGTTTACTATCAGTTATAGTATTTAAAAATTAATTTAAACAAGTTGGAATATCTATGTGACTAAATGAATAAATTTTAAATTTTGTCTAAGACACCTTTGAGTCACATACATTACGTGTGAAATTAAAAATAATAAATAAAACAAAATTGAAATGCAACTTTTACTTGTTTATATTTATTTCACTTAATTTATAACCGTACAATATTGTTTCAACACCGTCGCGGTGTCATCATCAGCGGATCTGAATTTCGACTAGTTAAACAAAAAAGAGAATGAGTATTTTTCTATTATAATATTGTTAACATTAGGTAGAACAGTAAGAAAACAATAAGACGAGATGAATTAAAAAAATTAACGGAATTTACATTTGGATTTTTAAAGTAAATACATAAAAGCTTAAAGAGAAATATAGATTGGAAATTATAGTAAGTCTATATATTATATAGGTACATAAGTAGGAACATTTAAAGTGCATGGAAAAGAGGTGAGAAAGCTGGACCACCATCTCTGTTGACGTTGTTATTGTTGACATGAATGTGCATTGATTCCAGCACATTAAGACGTCGTCTGTTTGACTCGAATTCAATTAATTTGAAGTTCGAAGCATCAATTTTGTGCTTTACTATAATTTCCAATCTATATTTCTCTTTAAGCTTTTATGTATTTACTTTAAAAATCCAAATGTAAATTCCGTTAATTTTTTTAATTCATCTCGTCTTATTGTTTTCTTACTGTTCTACCTAATGTTAACAATATTATAATAGAAAAATACTCATTCTCTTTTTTGTTTAACTAGTCGAAATTCAGATCCGCTGATGATGACACCGCGACGGTGTTGAAACAATATTGTACGGTTATAAATTAAGTGAAATAAATATAAACAAGTAAAAGTTGCATTTCAATTTTGTTTTATTTATTATTTTTAATTTCACACGTAATGTATGTGACTCAAAGGTGTCTTAGACAAAATTTAAAATTTATTTACTATCAGTATTGAATCTTTATTCCAACATAAACATATTTCCATTATTTTATCATATCTCAATTATTTTTTCTATTTTTTTCTTTTTCTAAATATTCGAGTAGACAAAAATTGTCACACAAATGCTTCTGTTTAACTTCAGTTTTGTTTTAGGAAATGGGCGGCCCAAGAATTCCTATTCCTACAAAATATAAAATCCGGCACTGTTAATAAGTTTATAAATTTAATATTTCCAGGACCAACATATTAATTTGCCGTTTGTCAGAAACAATAATTCTCATTTTGAATGCACGCAGTTGGAGCTTTGGAAAAGCTGGATTGGTAATTCCATTACATTTCTTTGCTCCATATTATATGCATATGCCAAGCCATTAGAATAACTATAGTATATATGGCTATATAACTTACCATTTGTGTGTTACCATTTGAGTTGGTTAAATAAATGAGACAGCCAAGAGTGGAATGCATCTTAGATTAATTAGTTGCCGCAAGTGAAATGAAGAACATTTTCTTAACTTAACTTCGTCGTTGTCGTTCTTATAAATGTATGTATATATATACACTCATGAATTGTGTTTTTGAAACTTGGGTTTCTGCAGAGACTTTTTGGCTATCCGCACATAAATAATTATTATCCCATCAGCTGGGTGCTTTATTGTTGTTGTTTGCTCCAAAAAAGGAGAATTGGCATTAATGAAAAACTTATTTTTCTTTTTTTTTTGGATAAAAGAATATTAATTTTAATTAAAAAGATTAATGAGCTGTTTGAAACATAAGTTGCTGGTAAATGATAAAATTTTAATTTTCGTTTTTGAATTTTTTTTTTAACAAGGTTTAAGGTTAGATTTTGTATTAAAGATATTTTTCCGTGCAGTAGACAACTGCTTTCAATTATAAACGACAAAAAAATTGTTTCACGAAAAATAACATTTAAACAATGAAGGGATATATATAATTACCTATCCAGTTTGATGAAAATACCGAATTTGATTTGATTTGATTAATGTATAAACATAAGGTCTTAGCTGATTTTTTTCGGTAAAAAGTTCACATTGGTACCATTGAACACCTTTCTTTCTTTCTTTCTTTTTTTCTTTCTTTCTTTCTTTCTTTCTTTCTTTCTTTCTTTTATTCTTTTTAATATATTTTATAAAATTTATAAATTAAAATTATGTTTACCATTGATTATTTTCGATTGAAATTTGCAGCCGAAATAGAAAACTCAACAAAAAAAGTAAATCCAAGAAAAAGGGTTTGTTTATTGTTCGTAGACTATAGTAAGAATTTCGCCTATTCCGAATCATACAATGGATTGCAAAATAAATAAAAACATGTTTTGCTAGTTAATTATTTTATTAATGATTTTTGAAACAATTTTCAACAGATTTTTCACAATGCAAATAAATTCAAGCAATCAGAAACCACTTAGGAAACCGACATTTCTAAATTCGAATGGTTTTGGTATAGTGTTTTTAAGTCTATGAACACATCCATCGATATACAATTCAATTATCAATCGTACCAACATCAAAGAACAAAACTAAAAAAATTGTTTCGAGACTCGAATAAACGTCAAAAATTCATCCACAGTAGGATTTTACTATAACTTTTATCGACCGTAATACTAACTGCCGATGTTGTATTTGTAATGCATGTAAAATTTTACTATACATCAAATAGCTTATGCAATAAAACACGCCTATTAGCCGTGTTTTTTTGGGAATCTATACATAGTACAGTAAGAAATTCCCAAAAAAACGCATCGGCAGTAGCCTGGTTTTTATATTTCACGTTTGGCACTACCGAATAACAGCTGTGAGAATAATTTAAAAAAATACAAATAAAAGAAAGTTTGCTACAAATGAAAAGGAAAACAAAAAATAACTTGAGCCAAAAATTAATTATAGTTACATAAAATGGACAATTTTTCAGAAGATATGGTAAGAAAACATAGAAAAAGATATTCTTTCTTAAATAATTCATGAAATAATTGTAGATTTTGCGTGAACTGTTGGAGTCCAGTGAAAGTGGAAACGAAGCTGAAACTCTTCGGTCCTCGCCGCATAAAAATCCAATAACGCTTCAGTTCTTTCTTTTGTCCAGTTCGTTCTAACCTTCCTACTGATAAGAATTGTTTAATCATATAATTTATATTAATTTTCTTTTTACCTTTTTCCTTTGTCAGACATTTCGGTTTCAGCAATAAAAATAAATTCTTCACGATAAACATATGTTTCAGGAAAGGGGTTTGTTCGTAGATTATGGTCGAAGTTAGTTGTCGTTTATGTATCATGTAGTAGATGACGTCATCGGCGATCATTTTTGTTAGATCATATAATGATTTTTTAACTGAATTCTATGTATTTCTTCAATCAGAAGTGCATTTAAATGCATTTTTCTTTAAATCAAGTTTTAAAAAAACCGATAACGAATAAAATCAATTGATTTTTTTTGGTTGAATCGAAAATGATAGATTGATTTTTTTGGTCAATGGAAAAACAGCCATGAAAAACACACAACTACTTTATAAACACAGCCATCGAGATGCAAATGATAGTCAATCGCACCATCATCTGAAAACAAAACCACCAAAATTCCATTCGATACTCGAATAAACGTCACAAACCTATCCGCAGTAGGATTCTACTTCTGCTTTTATTGGCAGTAATTCTACTGTGGATGTTGTATTTGTAACTCGTGTAAAATCCTACTGTACTGTGAATAGCTTTTCCAAGAAAACACGACTATTGTCATCCAATGGCTCCAAACCGATAAAATTGATCTTTTTGCTCTAGCTTGTGTTTTTTTTTTTTGAAAAATGTGTGTGTTTTGTGTGGGTATAATGCCTTAATTTGGCAAAAATGCGTGCTACAAAATCAAGGGTTGTTTGATAATTTTATATGAATTGATTGAATGTTCCCATTTGATTTTTTTTTTCATTTTTGGCAGCATACTTTGAAATTGAAAGTAACTCTTATCTTATTTTAGCGGAAACTTGAATATCGATGATTTTAAAAAGCTAAAAATTTAAGCGAAAAAAAAATAAATATTATTCTTTAAGATTTTGTCGCCAACTCAGTCTTTTAGCACGAATGCATTTTCGTTATAAATGTATGATGGTTTAGGTTAGGTTTTATTTTTATTCAAATAATTTTTTACTTGGGGTATACATAATGTAGGTACTACATACATAATGTACATTGTACATAAGTATAAACACCTATAGAAAATTATGGATTCGTAAAGAAAACTCGAGATTTTAATCAATTTTGCGATTATAGGGAAGTCAAACAAAGTGGGTATCGTATAACACTGTCGGTCTATTTTCTGTATTTCCGTTCGGCTACAGCTGAATATGTAAACTTTTTTTAAACATTTTTTTTAAAACCTACCAAGCATAGAAATTTCTTGGTCCCCCTCCGACAGGTTTTTTTTTTTTATTTTCGGTGTTCTGGAAAAGAATTCTACCAATTTTAAACAATTTTTAATAAAAACCAAATATTTCGATTGATTGAATACATCCTATATAAGCTGTGTTTAACATTATTAGGCAGATTTTTATTAAAAATTAATCTCTTACAAAATACACCGTAGCTACGGCTTAACATCCTCTAAGGAAAATCTTATTTTTCATGAAAACGACTCCTAAGACTTTGATAAAATCATACGATCGATCAACAAAATGACAGGAACTAATTTTTCATTATGCCATTATTAACATCAGAGTACTTCTCATAAAACCATTTTTGAGATTTTGCACTATCTCATTAGGTACCTGTAAGAGCTTCTAATGAATTTTAATAATATTGCAAATGAAAAATTTAAAAAAAAAGTTTTGGATTAAAAAAAAAATCAAAATAACTTTTTGAAAATTCTAAAATGAAATTGAATTTTTAAATCCACATCAATAAATACTACAAGTTAACTTAATAGATATTTTTTTAAATGCTTGCAAAATTTTATATTTAAATTTTTTTTTCAGTTTAAAATGTGCCTGCTGTACATGGATATGCGTATGTGCAACAAAATGCTATAATGTTCATTTTTATGTACTCAAATTATACTACCTTAAACTTAAATACGTTTTAGGCAAGTTACATAAAATATAGCTTCACATAACTCACTTATTTCTTTTAAATTAAATGAATGGATTTAAAATATTGAGACTTTGATCATATATAAAAGCAAGTTCATGTGACCCATGTATTCTATTTTTAATATTTTTAATAAAGTGGCATTAACACCTTATCCCTTTGTATCAAAATGTACTCAAATTTATATTCGCAACTATGTATATAAATTCGCAGACATCAATACAGTACTGTTGTTATGTCTTTTTTATGTCTTAGTCTAAACAATATTTTATCTTGAAAAATATTAAAGAAATTTAAATTAACACAAACGAGTTAGATGAACCTTTTGTATAATTTTATCCACCCATTATCATTTTAAGTCAATTCAAAAAGTTATGACCGAATAAAATCATTTTCATTTCATTCTTTTAAAATAAAGAAACAAAAAGCAAAACGTCTTATGATTTATTCTTTGCTATCATTTTGCTTCGTATAAAGAAATGTACCCATCATGAAGATTTTCCTTTTATAAAAACATCTGATGGACTTGTGGTTGTGGTATAGAGGTCTTTTCTTTTGTGCTATCATTTCTCAATGATTGTGATAGCAAGAAAGCTTTCAAAATAATAAATTTTAATCAAACTTCCTTGGATGCAATAAAGTTTGAGTATACGAAGATAGGTAGGTAGGTGAGGTATATATGTATATATAGGTTTTATAGTGTCTTCTTTATCTTCATTCTCACTGCAACTCCCATGTTAATTTAATTAATTAAAGTGCTATTTATCAATGATTGTGGCATAAAAGTTTGCTGAAAAGTTTGTTTGTTTTTTTTTTTCATCTACAAATGAAAACACCAGAGAGATGAACATAAAATGATTAAAATGATTAAAAGGATTTAACATAGATTTTTAATTGAATGTGATAAATCCTATCTTTTGTTTACAATAGAAGAATTATACTTTGTGATGTTGATAACTTATTTTTTTATTTTTTAAATTTTTATTTTACACAAATATTTTACACTCTTATGCGAATAGAACTTTTATTGGCTTCAATTTTGAGTTTTTTTTTTTTTTCATTTAATTTCTTTCTGCAAATTTTGGGATCTCTGTCATAGTTTTGAGTTACATATACATATAACACAATTTAGATAATGAAAAATCCACTTGACTTAACTCCTTCAAGGAGACTTTGAGAATTTCCATTTTGCTCACATTACTCCTAATCATCCTACATATGTATATCTACTTTAGTTCTTGAACGTCAAAAGCATTCACTGGTAATGTAATGGTATTATGTATTTATAAGAAAAGTTGGTAGATACCTAGATCCTACACTTCTTTATAATTTCGCAGAAATAATTTTTCCAATCACACACGCGCCTCAAATAACGAGTATCGCGTCGCACATGTTAAAGATTGGAAATAGGAAAAAAGGCACCTTAATCATATCCAATCAAATGCAGAAAATACTCCACCTGCCATGAGGCTTTGGGTTAATAAAATAAATCCCTCCCAAGATGTTCTAAGCTTACGGGCTCTATATATAGGTATACAATCATAGCCCCTGATGCAGCATTATTCCCACATAAGAACCGATGGAATGGAGTTTGTATATATGTATATCTATATTATTTTGCACTTAAATTTATATTTTTTTGTGCGTAGGTTTTGGCGATCGAGTACTCCAACCAAAGTCGTTTTATTGTATAGAGTCTATATCACACTTGACGCCATCGTCGTCGTCGTCGTTGCGCGTCATCGTCGATGTCAGTGTCTCGAGATATACTTCATCCATAAATATATTATACGAAGTCGTAATGAGATCAGAAGATTACATCGGCATTTTCATGAATTGGATATAAAATAAAAACAAGACGAGAATCCATAACGACGACGCACGACAACGACGACGACGACGACGACGGACGGACACAAAAGGACTTGGGAATTTGGTTTTTGTTTTCATTTTTATGTCGCTTAAGATTACGCTGCGTTGCGTTGTAGTTTATATAGATACATTCGGCCCACACTTGCAATAAGCCATGAGTGGAACCTTTTTTTTGAAACCTCAAGAGATATAATATCTAGCTATAAGACGACATACGAACGATGAATATGTGAACACGAACAAACTATATTGGAACGTACGAAAAAGTGTCGCCAAAGTTCTTCTCATTCATCTGTAATGAGAACATTAACGCAATATACCTCACCTATACATTTTTTTTCTTCTTCACAATAATAATGTTCACTGTGTTCAGAGTTAAGGATATAAGAACGTGCTGGGAATGACCAAGATCTCTGACAAGTAGGTATACATATTGGTTTTAAATAGTATATTATTGTCGGTCCTTTTCTAATCTTTTAACAAACTCTTGTAGGACGGTCGACGACGGTCAATACGGTAGCTTGAGATAAATTTAATGACTACAAAATGTATATATAGCAATGTTTGATGTGTATATAAACTGCACATTGTAGGTTAATGACTTCTGAGGGTTCAATTTAATAGGTTTGAGGTGTATAAGTATAAATATTGGTTATGCAATCTTATCACTTATAAATATCTTAGAAGCAAAACTTGACTTGAATTTCATTTTCTTAATATCTTAGAGATACTCATGATTCATGAATATTATGTTGCTTAAAAGGCTTTTAATAGTTTAAGGAGTAAAATCAGCAATATGGGTGTCATGAAGACATACTAATTAATATAGAATCTTGAAGCTCTTTTGGTTCTTGTACTTTTGACACCTGACATAATAATGTTGTCTTGCTTTATAGGTATGGTCTGTCTGTAACATGGTGTTATGCAATGATGGCGAAACTTAAACGTGTAAATTAATTCGAAGCAAGATACAAAATATTTCGCAATAAGGGGTCTATTTCTCCCCATTAAGTTTGAAGGGGATGTTTCGCAAAAAAAAAATAAAAATAAAATTAAAATAGAAAAAGAATTGATGTTAAAAAACAAGGGCAAGACTTACAATTCGATGCAAAAACTGAAGCCAAAAACTCATTTTCTAGTGTACGACTGGGTCGCACGAACTTGCTCTTATGTGCGATCACACTAAAAAAAAAAATGTTAAAAAAATCAATATACATAATTAGAAATAAATTGATTAAAAAAAATATCTGAAATTGATTTGACACAAACAAAAAATGTACACCAAGTGATTTCTTACATAAATCTCAATTTATAGAAAATAAAATTAAAAAAAAAAAACAATTTTTTATATATAAAATTTTGAATATATTTTAAAGAAAAAAAATTGGAACACAAATTTTAAGTTCTTATTTATGCGGAGTTTAAAAATTAATTTTGAAGAAAAATCATCCACCCATTTTCGAAATATCGAATTTTCAAAAAATATTTGAATTTTTTTTTTTAAATCCAAAATTTGATTTTTTGAAAATTTTGATGTGCATTATGTATTATTCAAATTTATTAGGAGCTTTTGTTCCTTAAAATTAGTTCAACAGATAATGAGATAGTCGAAAACCAACAAGATGGTTCTATGAGAGGTGTTATTTTTAAACGATAAATAAATTTTTTTTCCAATAACATGGTAGGTCGTTCTACTATTATATAGTTCACACAAAAATTTTAATCAAAATCGTAGAAGCCGTTTTTGAGAAAAGTGAGATTTTCAATTCTGGTTTTTAAACATTTGTATGGCAGATACCGTTATTTTTGGTTATAAGAAAAAATTTAATTTAAAATTTCTTAGATAATGTCAAAAAACCTGCTGGGTGCTAAGTTTAAAAAAAAAATCGACCAAGTCGTTTTCGAATTGTTAAGTTCTCAAAAGAAAATTTTAAATTTTTTTAAAAATCCAAAAAAAAATTTCGAAAATTTTGGTAAGTACCTACACAATATTTTTAAAATTATTTGTAAAAATTCCCTATAAAAAAATTGATCAAAATCAGTTGAACCGCTTTTGAGAAAATTAAAAATCAAAAAAATGGTTCTATGCGAGGTACCATTTAAAACCATTTTCCGAAATTTTTTCTTAATAAAATAGTAGGATTTTTGTAAAAAAAAAAAATACTTACGTTTTTTTTTCTAAAGTTGTGCGCACGTTTTTGAGAAAAAAAAGATTTTTCTAATTTGAAAGGACAGACAGACAGACAGAATAGCGAGACCCACTTTTTTCGATTTCGCTATCATCGTAATGGAAACTTTGATCAAAATTTCGAGTTAAATTTTTTTTACGAATGCATGACTTGGAATATACATATGGTACCTAAATATCGCAAGTAAAAATAACGAATGTATTGTTTGTTTGTTTTCTATTTACTCACATACATTTCAAAGTTCATTTAAACAAAAAATAATATTAACTTTACCTTGACATTGGTTTACTTGTACTTGTTTGACAGTAATAACATAATAGCTACACTTAAATTAAATTAAAACTTCCTCACTTCCTTCCAAACTTTCTATAGACATGGGTATAAATAGGTACGATTTAAAAATAAATTTACTTAACTGTGACTAATTGTTGTGAAAATTCCAGCGCAACAATGTCACACCCACTAACATGTTACACTCTGTGCGGAGGAATATACACTGCACACAAAAACAACAACAGCCCTTTACCCAGTGACAGTAGTGTGAAGTTAAGCGTGAGATTGTTTAATGCACTATAGAACATCATCGTGCAGTTATAATTATTAAATCACTAATAGTTTTTTTAAAGTTCAAACATTTCATATACATACCCATACACGTATTCATATGAACCCACAGGAAGACTGGAAATTGATAATCAATTACAACAACAGAAAAAAAAATAAATATAGGTACTTTTTGTTTTGAATTCAATCGAGAAAAGCATTGATGCGTTCAGTAGTTACATTCAACAATTTTATTGACAAAATATTGTTTCCCCGAATACCTACAGCATTTAATATCAATCATCATAAAAAAAAACACTCTACGTCATTTGGTTAGGGCTAGTTTGACCATTTATTAGTACTACACACTAAAATAACACTATTCAGTACACCTCTCCCTACTCTCTAGAAAAAAACCCTGATATTGGAGAAGATAGCAGAATTAAGCAATGCAGCGCAGCATTTCGTAACATTATTTATGTTTACACAATTTAGCATTTTTTTATGAATAATGTACATATTTATGAATATTCATAAGTTCAGTAGTTGTTGTATTTTTGTTCCGATATATTTTTAAGAATTTTATATTTCTAAAATCAGTTTTTGCTGAAACTCTCAAAAACTATTACCTGGTATGTACTTAAAAAATAAAGGCTCAATATTTAGCCCGATGTTAAGATATAAGCATTATATTTCTTACAAATTAAAATAAATTTTCAATCCCTTAATTTACTTAATTTTAAAATCAACTTAACTATTATCACATTTAAACTATTTTCTTAATAAACTCCGAGCATATCTATGCTACTGACAATTCATGAAAAAAAATTTAAAAGGTATAAACTTTTTTGACGTTTATAAATGTGACATTTATAAATGTTAAAGTATCATATTGAGATCGTTTAAGTATTATCGTATTAAATCTACTAAAATTTAATCTTACTCCTTAAAAGTTTAAAATTGAAATAGATTTAATTTTACTCCAGATTATATACAAATTTTTGTTCCTATAGAAATATGTTCTTATGCTACAAAACAAAAAAACATAGGCAAACTCAGTCAAGTAACCCGGAGTGTTATTACAATATTGGAAAATTGAAAACAAATATTTTTCATTCTTGGGTGAAGCAAACACAATAATTGCTCAAACAAATATTTTCAGAGGCTTTCAAGAACATACTCTTAAAAATATGTGCTCTGTGTTGTTATTTGTTGAAAAAATAATAAAAACGAAATAATATTTGTACGAAAATAAATTTAAAAAAAATGTATAATTTAATATTTTCCTATTTAATGCAGAAACATAAAAAATATTATCCATTAGTAGAGATTCTTCATTGAAAAATAAATGTCTGATAGGTATCATTTTTGAGTAAAGTTTAGATATTATAATTATAATTATTATTAATCTCAAGGGTTATGTTCAACATAAAGTTAAATTCTCTAAATGTTCAATGATTATGATGAAACATTATTCTAGTCATTGATCTATCAATTGATTTTGACGTAAATTATATATATTGACGATGAATTTTAAACAGCCTGATGTTAAGGTATTACCATGATACTACTTTTACTTACTTTAAAGCTTTTACTAAAATGTTTTTAGTTTTAAACATTTTTTAACTAGTATCGTATTAACATATTTTCTTAATAAACTTCAGCTGAACACGCCCAACAAATTGACAGTTGGTGCAAACAAGTAAGCAAACATACCATTTTTAATTGTCAACCATTTTTAATTGTCAAAGTGACATTTGGAATTAGTAGTTCTAAAAAGATAAAATAGACATTTTGTTTTCGTAAATAAATTTCAAACGCTATCAAAAAGTATTTCATACATTTATAGATCATGTTATTCTCTTTGAGAACAATATCAACATCAACTTTTTTCTTTCTCCAAATGAACGTTTAAAAGATATCGCCATTTTAAACACAAAACGTAAAATAATGAAAATATCAAACAAAACACCAACATTTTGTTCATATAAGTGGGATTATTTAAAAGCTGTCAATGTCAATCATTATTTTAAAAATTTAGTAAAAATAAAAAAATACCTATTTTTGTTCTTCACCCTAAATTTGTGAAGTTCCACATGCATAATATTCGGAATCTCGTTTTATGTTTCTTAAAAGAGGGAATTTTTGGATATACACGTGGGAAAACCTACTTTGAAAGTCTTGCATCACTGCTCATAAGTCCCAAAGTAAATCATTACTTTTCGCCGCTCATACAACTTTAGATCAAAGTTCTTTTACTGCCTGAATGCTGCAACTGGAACTGAAGCTGGAGATGCAACAGGGGTGAAAAAGTGTCGTACGTGCTATTTTGTATGTGCCCATAATGCAGCTTTATACAGCTTTTTGTATTTTTTTAGAAAAAAAAAGCAATCAAGGGCTTATTATTCACTTTTTTTATTTCCGATAATTTTCTTTTAATTAATTATGTTTTTCGCGAAACAAATAACCACAAAAAGCTTCAATATTTTTTTCCTGCTCTATTTTTCTTCATAAAAATTAAAACGTCAAAAGTTCTACACGTTAAAAATTAAAAGTCTGTGAACTCTAGCAGCACCGACTGCAGTTGCGTTGTGTTGTGTTGTGTTAGTAACATTGAATTTGTGTTTATTGAATATTTTGACAGCTATTCCAGGTGCAGTTTTTTTGTTTTCAACAAAATTTGCAATGAATTAATTGATATTCTTAATTTATTGCATATTCATAAAATCAAACAGGGACTACTCAAATTAAAGAAACGAACAGAACCATCAGTAATTGTTGAGAATAGAAAATTGAAATTTAAGCTGTCAAACGTCAAAATAACTGATCTTTACGAAAGCGCTTTTTCTTACTGAATGATTATAATTTTGATTTGCGGAATTCTGGAAAAAATAGATTTGTTTTTAGTTTTAAGTTATGTGCAGTGCTGATGTACTTACATAATTATTTTAAACTACCTACTTTATTTTATTAATTTTGGTACAAAGGAAGGTACCTTATTATTTTCTTTTAAAAAATTTGTTTTTTTTCCTAGTTTCGTACTTTTGTTATTCTAATTTGTACGGTATTTTCCGATTTCTATAGTTTTTTCATCAAAACATTTCTGGCAACCCTATAATGGTTGGGGTATACAATGGTGGTTTTTTATACCTTTTTATTTTGTACAATATTACATCACAATCAAAAATGATTTATATTTAGAGCTTTATATTCTTCTTATGGCCCATAATAATTCTTTTATATAAAAAAAAAAATAGGGAGTCCTTTTACTAGCTTACGGTTTAAGCAATACAGCTTGTTGCAATTCATTCAATATCCTGCTTAAAGCAATAACAGTAAAACAAACAAAAAATAAAATAAAAAAAAACACTATACAACCAAGATACACGTGTAAATAAAAGGGTACAAGATGTTTTCTTTTTTTCCACCATGTTTATTCATTTCCTCATCCTTAAGTCTCAGTTACTGAGCTGAGTTTTCTTCGCGTGTGAAATATTTCTTGTGTGTTTCTGCCCTCCTCTCCATCATTCATGAGCCGCAAATAAACGGAAATGAAAAAAAAAGCAGACATTGCGCTTTCAACAAAAATAACAATAATACACAAACAAAAAATGGCTGTAAGGATATGCCAGCATTGTGTTTGGAGAAACTCATGCAGAATACTTAGAATGTGCATTGCAAAGTAAAAAAAAAAAAAAAACCTTGCAATCGTAAAACGATAAAAAAAATAACTATAAAAACGGAATCGAAGAAAAAACATAATAATGAAAATTTAAAAAAAGAAAAAATAATAATAAAAATTCCTCACGTCCGTTGTCGCTCTTAGATTCAAAGCTACTTCCTCTACTACTACTCCACCAAGCAATATGTTTTCTTTTTTTCAAGAACCAGGAACTTAACTCTATCATCATACAAAGGAAGAGTAAAAGTAATATGGAAATCATTTCTTCGATGAGAAGAAGGTGGTCCTTGGAAAATGAAAGGGGTCATAGAAGAGTTGTATGGGTAACATCAGTGGCGCGGCATCGGCGTGGCGGCGGCGTCGTCACGGAAGAATCCAGCAATGTTTATGATTCCATATATTATTTGTTGTTGGAATCGAAGCGTAACGAAAGGAAACTAGTGCAATAGCACTTAAAGGGGTTTGAACAGTCTTAGAAATAGAGCCACCCACAATCATGCGCCGCGCCACCACCGTCAGTGATTGTTGTTGTAATAGTTGAAGCAAACCATTTCCAACGGATGTTTACATTAGTTTTCTTCAAGAAACAAAGCCACTTTTGAATCTGTTATAGCGTATGGATTGGATGTTTGTTAGTAATAAACTCCGAAATAAAAATAGAAAGGTAGTTTTATGCATCCTCTTACAGGTTGCAGCTGTGTGAGCTTTGTATTAGAAAGAAGTGCTCTGATATAGAATCATGCATATTGCATTAGTTACAAGCTCAAAAGGATACTGCATGGATATACATTATGTACCTTACTTACATTATATGCTTCTTGATCCCTGCAAAAAAGAGATGTAAGCAATAAAACAAGGAAGCTCTACAAATAGGGATTTTCAAATACTATAAAAGTATACCTTCCTAAGTACTTCACGATGGTATATAGTTTTTGAAGTATTCTTTTCAAAATAGTCTGAATCGATAAAGAAGATTTGTGCATCTTATTCGTGTCATTGACTTTGTCTGTTAAGTGCATTCAACTTTAGATAACAGAAAATGTCATTGAATTTAAGAGCGTGTATGTTGGAGATTGCACTGATTATTGAAATGATAGTTAAACACACGGTGAAGGTATAAAAAATATATTTTTTTAAGGAAACATCAGGTAAAGTAAAACCCGCTTAAGAGAAACGGCAAAATGTCACAATATTTCTTTCACTTAAGCGGGAAAGCGGGTTTTTTCAACTAAGCGAGTTTCGCTTAAGCGGAGTGTTTTATAGGTAATTGGTCGAAAAATGCTCGGGAATGAAAAAAGTGTTTCAGATAAGCGGTTTTTTCTCTTAAGTGGGTTTCTCTTAAGCGGGTTTTACTGTACTTCAAATTTGACTGCACATTTTACTATAATAAAAAATTCAAGAAACGTCTTATAGACAAAAAGTAAAAATCATTACATTGGTATAATCGTATATAGGTATCTCCAGAACAGCTTCACTGATTTTAATAGAAATTAGTCCAGGGAGTTTTCACGAGAGTTAAAATTGACATTACCTACCTATACGATAAACTGTTTAACTACAGCCTTAATCTGATGTTTCGATTATGTTTAAACTTGGTACCTGGCATTTTTTAACATTTTATCTCTAAGTTTTTTTTTTCATTTTATTTTTATCAAGAATAACATAAAATATAAAAAAATATACATTTTTAAACCTTTTCAAAAATTTATTTAAAAAAAAAATCGCAACTGCTTACCAGTTTTTTTTGCAATTATCGAAAATGAATCAAATAATTTTGAAATTTTTTTATGGAGCATTTTTTTTTTTTTTATTATTAATGTACTTACTGAATTTTTAAAGAAATTTCACAGTTTCCTTTCGGAAAAATCAATATTTCGAAAACGTCTAAGTCGATAAGTATTAAACTTGGCATCAGGCTGTTTTTTTTTTCTACAAAAAATAGTTCTATGTTTAAACAAACGTCAAGGAAAATCTTATTTTTCTAGAAAACGTCTACTACAATTTTAATAAATATTTGTCTGTCACCTAATATTATTAGTAAAACAACAAATTTTGCATTAACCAATCTTTTATTTACATTAATTCTGATATACCTACATAGGTACCTATTTCTTTCTTTCTTTTTTTTCGTCTGCTCAACCGATTTGAATTAATTTTTTTAGGTTTTTTTCAAAAACAAAAAACAATTTTGCAAAATCAAAATTATTTTGTTTGGAAAATTTGATAATTAACTCTTGACTTAACTCGTCTGAATAAGTTTTAAATCGTTGAATGTGTGTTAAAAAAAACGCTACGATTGCCGAAGCTTTTACTAGTTCTACTGACCTACTTTTTTACTTTAAACGCATGCTTTTAAGGTCAGTATCAGCTTAGGCGTGAGTGGATTTCCTGGACCGACGATTTAATTAAATGTATTTATTGTTTTAATTTTATTTCATTTAATTTACATATTTATTTAATTATATAACTTTGCAAATGCAGTGCTTTATTATATTATATTACAATAATGTTGCATTTAAATTTTAACAATTAAATATTTTTTCTGTATACCTATAAAAAAATAATTTTTTTTACTTTTTTTTTTTAATATTTTTATACATTTTTGAATTGTTGAAACAAAACACATGCTTTTTCTTGTTTCGACACAAACATTATTTTTTTCAAACTATGTATATTTATATTAAAAAAAATCAAACTCAAGAAAACTATAAATATAGTTTTAAAAATCAGAATAAAATAAAAAAAAAATTATAACCACCCTAATGTAAACCCACATATATTTATTTAGTTAGGTACCAACGTTGTCGGTCGTAATTAAAAATATGTCCCACCCAAGTTCTAAACTGTTTTTTATTTCTCTATTTAAAATACCTAGACAGTTACAAATCAAATAGAATACAATTTAACTTACAGCCACACCTCAACTTTCAAACCATGCAACGAACAAAACGAGACTTCAATTAAGTTCTGGAGACATAATCGCAAATATAACTTTTTGGCTTCATTTTTTTGTTCAAGTCCACAAAATGAACACGAACATTCGTATCCCATTTGAAGGAAATCCCATATTACAACCTTCTAACTATACCACAAAGGGTTAAATATATCTATGTATAATGTACATAAGTATATTGTAACCCTAACATAACCTCGACGATGACGACGACGACGAAAGATTCACTTTAACTCTTAATGCCTGAGTAAACAAAAACCGCGCGCCTCAAGCTCTGACGCGCCCTATCCAATTCGTTTTTTTTTCTGGAAACGTTTATATGGAGTTTTGACATTTTCGTCGAAATTGTGGAAAATTTCTTCGCTCATTTTCAGTAGTAGTTATAGCTACAGATAGTATATACCTTACCTACAAGCTTGAAGGAAGGACTATTTTATATAGAAAAACCTGTAAAAGAACCAAGAAGACAAAAATACAACACACATAGGTACCTATGTATCTGTTCAGACTTCATGTCGGAGTTTTGTGGTGAGACTTGACTTGTGAGAGAAATCATCAACAATGAATCACAGAGTTGGTAGGTATAAAAGATCGAGGGTGAGAAAACGGATATGAGGGTGCGAGGAAAGAACTTCCTTCGTTCACAATCTGAAAGTAAAATTGCATAACATTTACGGTTTCAAGGAATTTCAAATAATTTTCCAAGCTCTTTTTTTATATACATATATGTAAGTAGTGCGACATTACTTCGTCGAGGTTGTTAGATGGTTGGTTATTTGGGTTGGAGTATGAGTGTCAACAAAAGAGGTGTCCTTGTAGTGTGGGAATTCTTTCACTGATTTTAAAAAAAAAAGAATTCCTAATTTAATGCTAAAATAGAAACGTTGGAGAAGATTCTCTTGGGAATATTTTAGATTCTCATCAGTTTTTTTTTTTCTACGTCTAGTCTTCTTTCATTATAGGAAACAAAACACTTCCTGTTGAGGACAAACGTTACAAAACACAAAACATAAAAAACCTAGTTATGCGGAGGAATTTTTCAGTGGCCCGATTTAACCATAAAATATAAGGAAATTTCCCAAAAACCGTCAGACAATACCACTATGCCACCACCGCCGCCGCTACTACCGTCATTGCTGTGGTTGTTGTTGATAAAGTAATGTTTTAAGAATGCCTCTTTGTCCAAACTATCATATAATAACCCAAACCATGCCGGAAGGACGAAGGAATAACGAACAACTGCAGCAGAACATTAATGGTCACCAATGAGCTTGGGTTCTTAATGTTTTCTGTTCATATATACCTATATAATATTTATACCATTTTCATTTATGGGCACAAAACACACACAAACAGAACATCGACACAAAAAGAGTGTCCTGAAACGCTTGAGGCAATGGCGTCTTTTTGACCTTCCATTGGGTTGGGTGGATTTTCAAAGCCACTCTGGCTGTTAGAAGAAGGCAAATCTATTATTTAAGACTGTGATGTATAGTAGGTACTTTTGTGGACTCAACAATATTGTGAGGGTATATTTCTTATTTTTTTTTATTTTTTTTTTGTGTGGTTAAAGTATTTTTGTTTTGTCACACAATTGGGTAAAAGATTGACAATTCGAATAAATAATTTAGAGAGAACAAGTTGAAATAGGACTTGGCAAATAGTACGTGACATTGAGTGAGAATAATTGTTAGACATGAAAAATTGTATTTTATTGGGTATAACAAATGATTTTTTTTTAATTGTTTTTTTAAGTTCATTGTGTAGAGGGTTTATAGTATTGCTTGCCATATAAATGAGCTACATATACATAATACCTATATGAAGAATTTTTGTAATCGAAATCGGTTTTACTTAAATTTAAGCTACTGGTACTTACGTAAGATTGAATTATAACTTATTTAGCATATAAAAGAAAAGGATGACTTACACACTTGTTTATGATGAGTGAATATTTTGGAAAACACTCTTCAAACGCGAAATTATTTAAAAATTAATTAAGTTCAGTTCAGTTTTCAAAGAATGATTTGAACTGCTTTTTTCAAAGCAATGGCAATTTTCTAAAATAAGTTTTTACCAAAAAAAAAACTGGAGTGCAGGTTTCATATACTAACCTTTGGTGATTACTTACATATACAGTCACATATTTTAGTCATCGTAAGAGCCGTTTTCGAGAAAATTTTAAAAAAGTAGCAGATATTACCAAAATTGTTGTGTGGGAACTACCTACCTGTTTAAAATAAACTAAAAGCTACAAACAGAATTCGAATCACAAAAAAATTCTCTGTACTAAAAAAAAAAAAAAAACGACTCAAGTTTGACGCATATCTGACGTCGTACAAAAGCACAGACGCGCGCGATTAACTGACGGAGGATATGGAGGTAATTTTTGGTTGAATTCTAATTGAAACAGGTAAGAACAAAACGAAGTAGAAAATAAGGAATTTCGACCAAAAAAGTAGGCAAATTGCGAAAACCCGGAATTGCATACTTTCAGGGGTAAATTGTGGCCATTTAAAAAAAAAATCAAAAAAATCCATTTTGTATGAGAAGGAGAAAATATTTATTTTAAGGTATGACAAGGACTATGAGATTGAAAATCGGCTAATTTTTATCTCTCACGAAAATGGGATCGCCAACAGATGATGGCTTAACGCTCTTAGACTGTTACATTTCTTTATACAAATTTTTGAAGCATGCCATAAAATTAATTTTAAAGGGTTGCTTGAAGACCCTATAAATTTCGTAATAAATTTTTTTTAAATTACTAAAATTGATGAAAAATTCCGTGCGAAGCCGGGCGGGTTAGCTAGTAATTAAAAAAAATTTAAAATAAATTGTTTTGTTTTTTTTGTACACACATTACTCGACTCAACATTATCCGATTTACATGGGGATTTAAAAAAAAAAAAAAACAAAAACATGAAAATAGCCAAAAATTTATAAAATTCCCAGCAAAGTCGGGTAGACCAGCAAGTTGGTAAATAAAATAAAAATGTTACATACAAATACATACCAAATATATTTTTAAAAAATCTTTTAAGTCTTCATACAGTTCGACGAACAGAATGATCAATTTGTTGGACTTGTAGCAGTACCAATCAACAACGATGGCAACACTTAATTTTGGAAACATGCGAGCTACACCATATCAGCTATGTGCCACTTGCACCCACGTTTTCATATGGGTAGATGCAGTTCGCAAGCCTCTCCAGCCCCCTTACAATGGACCATTCAAGCTTGAAGGACGTTACCAAAAATATTTCAAAGTAAACATCAACGAAACTGTGCAATTAGCTAAATACTTCTTTAAACTTTAAAATTTATTGAACTCAAAGCTTAATACCTACCTTCATTTGTTTTAAGTTTTTCTTGATAATTTCCCCTTTCCTCAATAAGTATTATTTAATCATTGAAATGGAGTTTAAAATTAAAAATTATTTTCGTTTGATTCAACTTCACAGCCTTAACGAATTAACACCACCTGCTGCGAATTCTTTTAGTCTGTCTATAGATGTTCCGATATTATATACAGAAATCGATTTATTTTTGAAAACAATGGGCATGAGATTCCCTGACACAGACACATGCTATATAAGTACAATTAAAATCGAATCAAAAACTTTTTATACCAAAGAAGTCTTCCTCTTTCCACACACACAGTTCAATAGCATTTTTTTTTTATAATAATAAATTATAAATGCCTTTACTCTTTCATACATTTAAATAAAAACCTCATCATTCATCACGTGTTGGTACGATATTCTACAAAAAAGTTCAACAACCCTCAAGTCAACACCATAATATCACTATTCCTCCACCTTTTCCACGCCTCCACTCAGGAATTATTATTTTTAATATCGATCCAACAGACACACACTAACATACGCACAAATACATTTCGAGAACTCCTTTGTTCGTCGGTATTTTTTGGCGCCACATATGTACACTATACATACTTTCAGACAAAAAACTTATTCTCAAACTCAATCTCCGGCCGGAACTGGGGCGTCCATTTATTGAAACTGAACAAAGACAAAGAAAAGTAAAAATTAATTCCACCCTCTACGAGGCGGGCGTTTATTTATATAATTTTTTTTTTTTACGTTACACAAAAACACTACTTCAGATGACACTTAGCTGGCGCCCGAACGATGTTCAACCGCAGCTATCACTCTGTTGGTGGGACCAAAAATTAAATAATAATAATAGAATCTCAATTTCCCTAGGAAACTTTAACAGAACATTTGAATTCAATGGTTTTTCTTTTGCTATGCATTAATGCGTGTGGTATTTTTGGTATAGCGAAGAAGTAAGTCATCACACATTATACACAATTTAAGCGTGTAATCAATTTAATTGGATTAATTAGTGCTGAATTGCTGATCTGATAGCACGGAGTAATAAGCCAAAGCAAATTAAGTAACTTCTATATCCACTCGTTGGAAGTGGGATTAGTTTCTTTTTTTTATTTTATTGAAAACAATATCTCAAAAGCTTGAGTGTGTATATATCCTCTTTTAATTTTATATGGTAATGAAGTTTTATCCTTTTCCATCACAAAACAAAAATTAAACAACCACAAAATGGACATGGTGTAGAGTTCCATTTTTAATAGCAGCCATTACTTAAGCTTAAATTAAGAAAACAAGCCTTAAGATTATTATACACTGAACAAAAAAGTTGGTAGAAATTTATATTTAAAAAAAAAAGATTTTCTAAAACAAGTAAATGAAAGTAAATTAATAGGTTAATTTTTCATATGCTTTAAGTTTTATTATTGAGAAGTAATTATTTTTTTAAACTCTGATTTTGAATATTTTTTTAATTTTATAAGAAGCTTCTATGTAAAATAATTAATTTAAGTTGGTTAAACAGATAATTAGATATATAGTCGAAAATCAAAAAAATGGATCTATGAAAAGTATTGTTAATAATTTTAATCAAATTCATAGTAATCGTTCTCGAGAAAAAAAAAATAGGTTTTTCTTTAATGATTTTTAATCAGTTCCAGTTGTATGAGAGATATACCACTAATTTCATCTATGAGAATAATTTTTGGGCCAGAGTGTAATTAAGAGTTTTCAAAAAATATATATTTTTTTAAATCAAAAAACTATCTTTTTGAAAATTTTGATAATAAAAATTTAATCAAAGAAAAGCGAACAAAATTTTGAAAAAATAGGATTTTTTCGGCGATCTGACTTGGACTCATCAGTTATCTAATGAGGGCCTTGTCAATATGCAATTTTTAAGTTCAATTCATCTTAAATATATATAAACAGAAATTATTAGTTACGATAAAGAAGAGTGTCGAAGGAATGTCCAAAAAAAGCTTTGTACCAAGTTTTAATCAAATCGACTTATCCGTTTAGGTTTTAGCCTAAACAGACACCATAATGTCAATTTTTATAAAAACCTTAAGTTCGATTTTTAACGAATTCAGAAATCAGAAATAAAATTTGGTAAAAATAATATTACGTTTTTCTTTTTTTCTTGTGGTGTATGATTAACAATAACAGCAACATCAAACCAAAACAGTTATCTAAATTTGTAAAATTACAGAAGTTTTATTTAAGGATTATTTCAAGGAATTTAAAAGAGAAGTTTAAAATAGTTTTTTTCGGTTCTGCAAAAATTTAGACTTCCAAGTTCCAAAATTAATGATGAGCTCCGGATGAAAAATATACCTAGTGGAAGTTAGGTAGGTAATTCTGTATATCTTGTTTCTGACTAAAAACTTTTTGTGTGTAATTTATTATAAAATGTAATTGAAGCCACAGCAAAGGCATTATCAAAGTTAAAGTTTTATTGGATTTAAAATTAAAGGATTTTAATGATGAGAAAATAATTTGATGTTGATTAGGTTTAATTTAGGAGACAGATATAGCTATGTATAGGGACAGATCTGGCTGGAAAAAACTATTGTTGGTTAAAGCCCCTGTCCATATCGAAATATAAAGCATAAACTTTTAAGTATAAGTAAGTAGATATGTATATAAAACTATAATTCGTGGAGTGATGTTTATCCAAACATTTAAGAATGGTTTAATTTTAATCTCCTTTGGACTAGGTTGAGTATCGTTTAATTTCCCATAATCTATCAAATTTACAACTTTGGGCATAGTTTATTTGTTATACATACATAAATGGGGCATATATATCTAAACACTAATGCAGCAATTTTAAATTCTGGATATATTCTTTCTGGTTCAATTTTTATTTAATCCTTATTTATATTTAGTCCGTTGGGCTAAGATGCTGCCAATGGATGGAGCTTAGGCTATGTTGAATCCAGCTTATTTTATACCCATACAATTTTATATTGGTTTTGCTGAGGTACCTACTGCTTATTGGAAAATTCTCCAAGACCATTACTTCTTATGCCTCTCATCACTGCTGGACTAAGCTGAAAGTTGTAGGTCCCCTGCTAATAAACAACCCGCTCACGCCAAAGAATGGTTATGGTTTAGAGTGTGGATATAGGCTGTCCTGGGTCTCCTAACAAATTTGCCAAAAAAAAAAACATGAATTTTGGTTGCGAAAATTAGTAATTCGCCAGGATTTTTTTTTTTTTTACACATAAGTCTACAATATTCTATTATTTCGCAAACTGGGAATTGTGATATGGATACATAGAAATAAATAAAACAATCTCTTTACTTTGACTCTCTTAATTAGACTGAGAGCTACATTTATTTTTATTTGTCTTCCAATGCAGGTTCGTCTTGAAAGCTTTGAATTACGAACTAAGCATTTATTTTACAAGAAATTTATTTCTTAGAACTAGTCAATAATTTAGTTTTGCAATTTTATTTCTTAGAATAAATATAGTATTTGTTTTATTTTAAAAATCATTTGCTTGTAAGAACTAGTATTTATAAAATATTAATCTCATTTGAACAATTTAATTTGGCGTCACTGTTTCGAAATTGGAAGTGATGACTATATTCATCAATTTAGAATTTTATCTATTCCCACTCCAACGATAACATATCAAAATAATATCGAACCAAAAAAACCCTAGGAAGAAAAGGTAAATAACCTGGGTTTTCTTTATAAAAAAAAATAGATAAAAAGCAATCTGCTTTTTCTACTTCTGATCGAAAAAAAAAATGTCAATAACATCAATCAACTCCCAGGAGACGCTGCATTATCCTTAAGCGAAAAAGAACAAAAAAAAAATTACCCACAAGCATTTTATGTGCACTATATTTCTTTGTAAAAAAGATATCCTTCGTCATTTAAAAACATTATCAAATTGAAGTATAACCGTTGCATAAAAAAAATTAACTACCCTTGTGGAAAGATTTTGTCACTTGCATGCTGCATGACTTTAAAGATAGTATACTATTGGTCATATAGAAATTTTTTGCGACGTCATTTTCACTAAAAACTGCCAAAGGGGCAATGCATCTTATGTCAGTTAACTTTCAAGACACAATAACAATCATCCTTCTCATGTTATACCCCCACAGCTAACGCCACTATCTTCGTTATCGTCATTATTTCTCTCTCCGTCTTTGTCTCTTCCTCTCACTCTCTCCCTATCATTTTCATCGTAATCATTGGCATGATTGACTGTACTCCGCGGCTATTTGAGGACATCATTTGTGTCTTATGGACGCATCCAATAGCCCCAGACTGTATGTCGTTGTCTTCGACACTACAAAAGTTATATACCGACCACGGCTCCTGAGTCCTGACAAGGATAAGGATAAGACTATAGATCAGAGGACGTTATTTAGTCCCTGAGAGGAATCGATAAAGTTACCCCCCCCCCCACCCCTGAAACATTAAGGTTCCTCCTGTTATTATTTGGGGTTGGGCTTGGTGTGTATAAACGTATAATCTGGGCTCTTGGGTTGAGTTTGGGGTATATATTCGACGTCGTCGGTCACAGATATTATTCTCACGACCGGATGCAATAACCTTACTCTTCCCTTTTGGACTGTGGCTCCATTGCAATGCAATTTAATCGTTTACGGTAAGGATAATCGCGTGGATTTACTACTATGAATTTATATCTCTTTTTGAATGAAGACGAAATGGTTTTTGGTTTGTATTATGTATATATTTGTGAGTTTTGGCTTGGAAGCCATTTGGCAGTGTGCCATCACACAGAATGTATACCGAAGGTATATTTTATTTCCTGATGCGATGACGAACAAAACTTTCAAAGATATAACCAGCGAAATAGGTCAGGTGGCGTAGATAAATAAGAGTATATTTTATCGTAAACCTCAAGCCTATATACATACATCCTATACAATCCAAGCCGAAGTTATTCACCGGAATTTAAATGATTATATTAGTTATGGTAAATGGTATAGGGGATTATACAAAAAGCAGTTCATTCAAAGGGAAAATTTTGCCAGTTATGTAATTAAATTAAATTAAATTACTTATGTAATTAAATTAAAAGTAGTTATATATGTATGTATGTACATTGTACAAAAATCAAGTTTACAGTGGAGCTAAAAAGAACCTTTTTTAAGATAATAAATATATAGGGCTTTAGTTCTAGTTTTATATATTTCTATTCTTAGAACTGTGATACAGTTTTTTTATGAACTTTTATCATAATTCTTTCATCTCTTATACCGTAGGTACCTTCGTAATTTGATCATTTTTAGCGCCGTCAAAAAACCTTTTTTATATTTCATATTCAAACTTGTCAGATGTTTTTGTGTAAAAAATTTCATTAAAATCGATTCTACCTGTTGAATGGATTTTAATGAAATAGTCAAAAACCAAAAAATGGTTCTATGTGAGATCCCATTTTTAATCGATAAATAAAACTTTTTTCCAATCCACCATACTTATATTAGTTCATATAAAATTTTTAATCAAACTCGTAGGAGCCGAGGATACTCCCTACCAAGGTACCAAGTTTGAAAAAAATCGCCCCACCCGGCAGGAAGACACACATACAGACGAACAGAATTCCGAAGTTTGATCAAAATCGAGTTCGATTTTTTTTTTTTTTTACGAATTCATAACTTGCCATAGGGACATTCCAGGAAACTGTAAAGCTGACGAACTTGCTAAAAGTGGAACAACAGTACCAATACTACCAGATAAGACAACTATTGGTATACCTATCGCTATATTTTTAGCATATGCTAAAGCAAGATGCTATAAAGAAAACAAACCTTAGGTGAAGCAACCACCACCACTTGCTTGGCGACAAAACAAATCTGACCAACGCTGGATCTGAAACGCTCTAAGCAATTGATATCTTTAAGCAAATTGCACATTAACTCCGTAATAGGTGTCATAAGCGGACACTGTCTAATAGGTAGGCACGCCAGGCGACTAGGCGTCTACTCTAATGATTTCTGCAGAAGCTGCATAGATGAGGAAGAGGAGGAAACAATTCCTCACCTCTGTCACAGAGACGTAGACTTCATCTGGAGACTTCTACTAATCTACTACAATGATACGAGTGATCTAGTAAATACACTTCTAATTATAAGAGTAATCTTGCACGCTTCATAAGCAACTCAAAATGGTTTAATTGAGTAAGGAAAAGCTCAGCTGTCGATTCTCCGCTGACAGCCACTTCAACCTAACCTAACCTATAACTTGCCAAATATGTATGTGGTCCCTATATACATAGGTAGATATATCGAAAGTAAAAATCATACAAAACATTGCACGACAAAATTTAAATTTTATGATGGCTTCGGGCTGTAGCTCACATATTGCTTGAATGATATTGGCCTTAAGTGCTTGAATCGTTTCCGGATTGTTGGCATAACATTGGTCCTTCATGGTTCCCCACAAAAAAAATTCCAAAGGGCCCAAATAGCAGCTTCCAGGTGGCCAATTAATATCGCCAAAATGACTGAAAACATAATTTGAGAATTTGGTGCGCAGAAGATCGGTTGTGGCATGGGCTGTTTGGGATGGCGAGCCATCTTGCATAGACCAGAGGTCGTCCAAATCCATGTCTTCAATTTCAGTAAAAAAAAATCGGTTAGTATGACTCTGTAACGCCCACCGTTGACCGAAATGTTGTTCCCAGCCTTATTTTCGAAGAAAAATGGTCCAGTGATGCCACCACTCCATAATCCGCACCAAACTGTCACTTTCTGTGGATGCATTAGCTTCTCGACAGTAACGTTTGGGCTTTGAAAGCCCCAAATGCGGCAATTATGTTTGTTTACTTAGCCGCCGAGATGAAAATACGCCTCTTTTCAAAAAACGTACTAATTGGGCTACACAGCACTTACTTTGGAAGAAAGTTTTCAATATTTCCCAACGTTGTTCAAGGTATGATACTGACTTTCTGATTTGGAGCGGGAACAGCTGTCAGTGTCAAGATAACCTATGATTTAAAAAGAAACCACTAGATGGCCCACCCGTTATATTGTTTTGTTAAAGAAGTGACTTTCTCTTCAAAAAAGTTGCCATGAAGCAAACATTTCTCCAACGGAAATAGTGTTTTTTTTATAACATTGACATTTTGAGAAATTAGAAATTTTTCAAATTTTTGTGTGGAGTTTTCCTTTTCCTTTAGAAACATTTCTTTATCCAAATCAAGAAGCCCCCTAATTTAGTTTGGCTTTAAAAAAAAAAAACTTCTGCCCATCCGCTGTGTTTTTAAAAATATTCTGTTTTCTCTGCAAATATAGTTGCCTTTGAAAATTGTAATTATAATCTAAAAATAACTCTATCAATGATATTCTTTTGTTAAAAATGAACTTTAACTTCCAATACATACACATATGACCCTTCCAGTAAATTGATTACATGTTTAATGGTGTATAGTATGCTTTATGTGATGCAACTCCAGCTAGTTATTTCCACATCATTCATTTTGTGTCACGAATGAACTTTGCTTCATAATATACCTACGTTGACTACAACCCTAACTATCTATTAGAAGCTTACGTAAGATGTATGACACTATATAGATGTATGTAACTCCTTCATTCAACCCTTCCATTTTACAAAAAATACACTAGCTAGCTCCTTTTTTTTTAAATAATGCTTTGAGTACGTTAACTGAATCGTTAAGCCACCCACTTCGACTTCTTTTAGTTTGTAGTGAATCTCATTACAGCTAATGGGCCAGTTTTCCTTTATTCAAGAGGATTCTATATATTATAATATGATGATCATTAATGTTTGAAATAATACACGGCAGTATTGTTGCAAATGAAAACTCAGAAATAGAAACAAACAATCCTCTTAACAGGAAGAAGACTACCAAGCTCAACTGCAAACTGACACTTGAAACCTTTATTTGTACAACGAGTAGGTACACATGTACATAAAGTTCTACCTTCTATCATCACATCGTCAATTGCAAGAAGACTATTTGAGTGTTTTATGCAAAATGTCGTTTTTTGCTGAGTGTAATTGTGTTATATGTATGAGAATATATGCGAAAATATAGTTAGATATCCATTTCTCACACATGCTGTATTAACGACCTCGACCTTTTAAGAGGCATAACCTAACCATTATGCGATTTTCCTTCAGGCTTTCGAAGAGATTAGAGTATACCTGAGAGTTTTGAGTTATTTTTATAGAGCTAAAAAGAAATCTGATGGTAAAAAGCATAAGGTTTTACAATTACAACAAAGTTAAACAGGCTAAGAGAAGGGTAACAAGGTAAAACCAAGAATATTGTTAATTGGATTGAGGAAATAGAATTTGTTCTTGTAACCAAATCCTATAATTCTCTAAGTAAGGTTAAAATGATTTATGTCTTTTTGTACATTTTTACGGTTGAACAACCGAAACAATTTGAAAAATTTTATTGGTAAATAGAAATTATGTGGAATCATTGAACAAAAATTATAATTAAAGTATACACTTTCATAAATTTTGTACACTTCAAAACCAGTTTGCCATTCAACACCAGTAAAATCGTTGGAGCTTTTTAGATTAATTGCAACGGTTTATTTGATATAAAAACTACGGAAACCCTATTCGGGCTTTAAGAGGAGCATTTATGCATGCAAGCTACAGATTGATATAAAAAAAGCCATATATTTATGTTGTATGTGTAACAGTTTTTGTTGAAGAGAGTACCTAAGCATATTTAATTTTAATGAAAGCCTTCATAACTTTGGGAACAAAATTCATCATTTCGTGATTTCGTGAATAATAAAATTTTACTATTTTTTCTTTAGGTCTAATCTTTTACTTATAAAAAAAATGTTTATTGATCTTTGGCAAACAATTTTACATTTTTTTATATTTTTTTATATTATTATAGTTATATAAAAGCAAAATGTAAATGTTTGTTTTTTCCTTATCTTAAATATTCGATAGATAAATGTAATTGTGTTTATATAGTTTGTATAGAAAAAACAGCGCCATTAAAACAACATACTTAGGTAACAGCGTCAGCAGTCTTTGAATAAGATTCCTCATTAATGTTTCTTGTTCAAAATGTTTGGTTATTAGAACAAATTTGCTAGATAATGTCAAAAAACTGTCTTTTTGAAATTATTAAGTTCGAAAAATAAAAAATTTAAACTTTTTTTTTTAAATCAAAAAAAAAAAATGTTTTCAAAATTTTGATACACAATATTTTTAAAATTATTGTAAACATTATCTAAAAAACAAATTGATCAAAATCAGTTGGCCGGTTTTTGAGAAAATCGAAAATTTAAAAAAAAAGTTCTGTGGGAGGCACCATTTAAAACCATTTTTCCAAATTATTTTTTTTTATAAAATGGCAGCATTTTTGTAAAAAAAATTACTGAATTTTTGTTATTAAAAATTGTGAGCACGTTCTTGACAAAAATAAGATTTTAAAAAAATCTGACATATAAAGGACTTTAATTTCAGACATTTGTGTCTTTAGTTATCTTTATAATATCATCCCTGATGATGTTTGAATTCTGTGCCACTTCAACAGGAAAATTCAATTCAATTTGTTCACTAATACTAATTTAAAATAACGATTATAATATAGAAGCCTAAAAACAGGTACCCTCAATTGCAATATTATCTTTTATTTTGTTTCTGTCAAACCCCATCACAGCTATGTATATTATATTTTTTCCCTTCTGGACGATAAAAATCAATCTGTATTTTTTTTTTGTTCAGCTTCAAGCCTCTTGGTCTTATCATTACGTGTCCATCTATTTTTTTTTATATTAAAAACACTCACTTGCAACCTCATTAAAACTAACAAGCCAATTCACTTTGGGCCAAACTTGAATGTCCCCAACTGGGCCATATTAGTCCATTATATTCTATAGATATTGTCATGACATGGCACTCATCCAATCAACCGAACCGACACACTCTCAATATTTTAGGATCAATGAGCCAGTTTTGCCTGGTTTTTCCTATTTTCCATGTTTCGTTACTCGTTTGCATTTTCCTTTTCTTTCATTGTTTGGATATTGTCTGACATGATGTTATGGGTATAAGATTAGGGGTTAGCTATCGCATCCTCTTGTTGTAATCCAAGTCGTATAGTAAAATCAGCCTTTTCCTAACCATCCTCATTTCTGGTCACAAAATCAGCACTTTAAAACGAGAACATTTATATTACAAGGAATTATACTGAAGCAAAAGTAAAAAAGAAAAGAATCTCTCTTTAACCTCAATCTTTTTCTATATCCATATATCTATATGTAGGAGACAAGAGGGAGAATGTAAATTAGCTTCGCTGGCATGTATGTATATACCTTACCTATATGGGTGTACTATGTTTATGTTGGTCCTAGAAACAATTTAATGTCAAGTGTGACCAAAGGCTAAGGGCACATAGAATACCGAGAGAGAAAGAGAGAGACAGAGAGAGTCTCTATGTAATAATACTCTTTGTAAGTCTATCTACCTACATAATATGTATAAAACAACTAGCTGTACCTTCTTGTCTTGTGTCCTATATAATATTTTATGTTTTTCAATGGGATCTTTTATTTCTTCGTTTTTGTTTGGCATTCCACTTAAACTAAAAAATATAAAAGAATCTTTTAATCTTTGAAGTCACATCTTCTATAGCCCCACACAAAAAAAAAAAGAATAATAAGCGAACAAAAGAAAGAAGCTTGTACCCCTTTTGAGATATAATGTACAGACAAAACGACCGAAAGGGGTTTCTTGCCATTGGCGGATTTTAAAGTTTTGTGGCCCAAATCAAATATGGGAATAAGCAAGGCTGAACCCTGTCACCGATACATTTTTTTTTTAATAAAAATTAGTTAAATTGTAAAAGGGTCCGTTCATGTTAATATGGTCGAAGAGATACGGAGATTTTCAACCGATCTGGCGATCACACGAGGCTTAGGTTAGGTTTACGTGGCTGTCAGCAGGGATGGTGTTAGAACCTCTCAATTTTTCATTTCTGACCGTCCTTAGGGTATTCCGTATACATCCAGAATATTTTAAGGTTAAAAATCCTATTTATTTCCATGCATGAAAAACAGCATCTATTGGTTGACCTACACCTACAGCTACACTACTCTAAACCTATAACTCGATCATCTAAGTTATTCTCTAAAAACAGAAGACTGAAAATACCCTTTTTCTTATACGGAGCTCCCGAATACTGTAATTTGTATTTCTTTTATAATCCAGCAGAGGTTGTTTCCCGCTTTTTGCAAATAGTGACAACGTCATTAAGTTTTAGCCATTTTCGTATTACACACAGTAACGAGGAGGCGAAATTTATAATGTATGAAGGAAATAATTGTAAGTGTGTGTGGCATGTGCGATTAATTCACTTTCTCCTTAACATACTTAATACCATAGGAGGGTGAGAGATTGCCTACTCTTGAGCTTTTGTATAGTTCGACTTATGAAAGACTTTTTACCACAAACACCCTTGTCTCATTCAACAGCACCATCAGCAGTCGCCCTCAATATATGTACATACGAACGATTCTTTTCCTAATGAGAACCTTTTGACCGGATTTTGTTTACTTCATTCAAGAAAAAAAAAATTTGTTAAGGTTTTTGGAGTAGGTTTAGGGTTATGGGGTTATATTGTATAGAGGAAGCATAAAGGTGTGTTAAAATACACTAAAGGGCTTCAATCCAAAGATGAAGTATGAAGAGTATAAGTATACATCAATGGGGGGCATATGGAAAGTTATTTCAAATTTACACTTTAAAACTAAAGAAAATGAAGGAAATATTTTAGCTGCGTTTCTACATAGGTTTTTGTTTTTGAGTAAAGGATAAAAGCAGTACTCAATCTTCACTCAGCTACCCTACCCGACCGCAACTACCCCCCCCCCCCCCCTCCACCTATTAAAACAAAACAACAGAATTGGTTTATCTAGCAGGATCACAGGATATAGTAATAATTGCATGGTGGTATTTCTGTATCCTGCAGATGGTTTGTCTCCTAGTTGCTGTTAATGACGTCGTCGTCGTTGGTCGTATCCATCGTTTGTATGGAGTAAAGATGTGTGAGGAGAAAATTATAATAATAATTATTATTATTATTACGATATTTCCCGCTGGGAATTAGGCATTTTAGATAGTTGATTGTATATAGTATCTATTTCTAATATTGTGCCAGGTACACACAATAAAAACAGGGGTGTATTAGCTAAATTCGTGAAGCCCATTTATGCCAAACAAACTTAATTTTGTTGTCATAAGGAACATATTTACTTATATTTATAAAAACTGTTTATCTTACTAAAAGTTGCCTTGTCACTGTGGTTAAGACCATAGCCTAAAATAATTAAAATTTTTTTTTTTTCTCTAGGAAAGTAAAAGAGATAATGGTAAGACTTTATTCAATATTACGATTAATAATACATATTTTCAATTGATTGATAAATATTGGTTGATAGATATTGAAATTTGTCTCCTGCGAGGAATTGACAAATCCTTCTATCATCTTAGCCATTCGGTTTCAGTAGAAAGTTTTATGGTCCCTTTCCCTCTATTCCTGCTGATACAGGCAAACAGGAATGCTTGACAGTTATTTTTCATTACTATATGTCCTGATTCTCCACGAACTGTCGCACCATCAAATTTATTTTTATAATTCCCTAAATTTGAGCGCCCTTTAACTTTAAACTCCAGCCATTATAATGTGTATCAAAATCCACTGTTATTAAGCTAAATATCAATAGTTTTGATTGATAAATTATGTTTGATTCCATGAACTGAAAATATTATTTTCTAAATTTTCCATTTGATTAGAACACACAAAGATATTTATACATACATATATCAATGAACATGGCTATAAATGCCTTTAAACCTCCATCAAAATTGTGTGTTCAATGAATAAGAAAATCGTTATAATGATTAGGGTTAGGCTATATATGAGTTGTGATCTAATGATAAATACTCGAACTCTACATATACATATATACCAGCTGCATGAATTCTCATCAAATGAAATTAAATCAAATTAGCTACAATCAATTAATTAAGCAATCCAAAAAGAGCCTTATGAGATTAACATCTATACAATATAATAATGTACATATACATATATAAAAAAAAAATGTAAAACAGAAAACGGTTTAAGTATATGTATCCTTCAAGTATAAATGTTTAGTTTTGGGTAGCATATTATAAGAGCCTTCATTTTATATGAATTAGGATGCTTATCTTTTGAATTTCGTTAAATTTTTCATATATTTGTATGTAGATATTTATTTCAAGGCTTCCCCGCATCTTTATCGTATATATTATTTAGTATGAATGGTTGGTTAAGACTATCCATCTATACACAAACATTTTCTATATACTTACTTATTTAAGACTATTAAGCCTCCTATGAACCTCATTAATTGTATAGCGAGTCAAACATCTACTGACATCTACAGATGTTTAAATCCTCCGCGAGGCAGATTGAGGCTTCAAATGTGTAATCAGAGTTAGATCTTTATATAGTCGTACATATTTGCCTTGAAGGACCAAACTGGCATAATTCACATCAACATCATGGATTACTCTCATTGTTGACCTTGTTCTTCTTAGTTCAAGTGCTTTTGCTATTCTTGAAATGCTATACACTTTCACATAATATTTATATATATCATATTTATACCATCAAAACCAGCAAAAATATATATACAACGAAAAGGAAACTATTTAGCCTTCATTTTATTTTCATTTTTGTTTTTAAAGAGATGAGGTTTTGTATAGAATTTTGAATTCAAATTCAACATCATCATGAGCCAGATGCAGTTTTTCTATTCCGTCAAGCAAGGATTTAGGTCACTAGTCAAATTTTCCTGCACTTAATGTATACATATGTATATAGTGAGTTGTTGTTATCGTATTTTTCACAAGAGGAAACAATTTTTTAGTTTTTTTTTTTTTTCCAGTGCACGTGAACTAAGCTCTTGAAAAGTCAGTGAAAAAACAAAGTTTCGTTCGAAAATTCTGTATACAAGTACTTGAAAACGATGCTTAGCTTCTACAATTCTATATACACTACTGTTTAGTATATCGTGTCCAATTAGATTGAGATGTTTTCTCAAAATAGTTTTCGAGAGTTGGAAAATACACAAAATGCTGTTGGGTTTTAAGGAGTTTCGTTTGTTTGTCTTTATATAGACAATCGAGAGATAGTGTGGAACAAAATGTGTTAATTTCAATAATATAACAGATATATTTTAACTTTTTAGAATCATGAGATAGTAGCTTATAATAACTAATATTTCGAAAAATTGAGGTTGAATAGATGTAAGGTGATTTGCGATTAATGAGTGTCACAATCATCCAATTCAGTCTGTGTATAAGATGATACCACATTTGATAGCTAAAGAACTATCACATCAAAAATGTGAGTGTCATCCAACACATTTGACGTTTCTGCCGCAGTACATTAGAGTTACCACCATCCTACAAAAATTGTACAGCTTTTACTGATTTTTTTTTAAACATTCATATAAATAAAAATAAAAATTCCTGTGACCAAAAAAGTTTACTACATTTCAGAAGATAAAAAAAGATTTTCGTTCTATAATTTCGATAGCTTATTACAAATATTTTAAAAATTCACTGTGGCAACCATGTTTTTTTACAATTTAATTGGAAATTGTGCAATTAAATTGAATTGAGTTTAATCACCTTACCCAGATGGAGAAATTCAATGACAATCATACGTGACTATGATTGATATGTGTCATATCACTTATCATTTTAGCCGAATCCACCCATGTTTTCCTATCGCCATTTTGTCCAAAATATTTAAAGAAAGCGGCTAAGCTTAGTACACAGTTGATTCGAGAATAAAAATTTGGCTCCTAGATATAACACTAGAAAATATTTTTGTAAAAAACTCCTGAAATGTAAGTTGATTTAAAATTGGAATAAAAGATAGAAATATTTTTGGGAAATAAGCCAAAAATATTGGAACTGACAAGGAAGAGAGACATGTGAAACAAAATCCAGAAACGAAATTGAAATAAAATCAGAAATTTTCTGGCGTAAATTTGAAATTCATTTTGGAAAAACGAAGGAAAATATTCAAGCCCTATTTCCGAATAAAAATTTTAAGGTTAGCCTAGAAAATTAAAGGTTTGAATGAAACAACACAAACACTTAGGTGAGCTACCACTAAGTTGTATATAGTTAGGCTGTAGTTATAGCTGATTCCCAACTGCTAGGCTGATCATCAACAGCGTTCCTGAAGTTTCAATATGGCACGCTCTTCTCATTTCCATTTTTTACTCTCAGTTAATTTTGAAGAACTTGTAGGAAAATTGCTACAAATGAAGTAAAAAACTCATATTTTCTGATAATACACAAATTATTTCTTTTAAATTTTCGTTGTATATTTCACCCACAGTTGAATTATATAACTTACCATTGGAAGTTATTGTAATTGGTCTGATTTGTCGAATTGAAAATTTTTACATTTCTCGAAGTCCCAGGAATCTGAATCCGTCGACCTCGATTAAATTTTATTTTACAGATAATAATATCATGAAGTGCTGAAAGGGTTCTCAAAAAAATTCAATTAGCGGTTTTTTTCTACAGCAATTTAAAAAAAAAGTTGTAAGAAATGTTTGGCCTCGAATATTTCGGGAACAAAAAATGCCATCGACTTCAGGTTAATTTTATTCTATACACGATGAATTTAAAAAAAATTCAATTGACGGTTTTTTTTTTATAGCAAAATATCTACAAGAAAATACTAAAAATCGAAAAACGTTTTCCGGCTCGAATATTTTGAAAACAGACACTAGCTTAAAAGCCGGGCCAATTTTTTTCTATACATAGTGACGTATTTAATAACTGATAAGGCTTGTAGAATTATTCAATTGACAGTTTTTTTAAATCAACAAATTTTCAAACTAAAACCACTAAAAAAAAAAAATAAAAAAAATGTTTCAAAATACCTTTTAAAAATGTTTTGTAACTATGAATTGGTGGGGTTTGTAAAAAAATTAAATCGATAGTTTTTTTTTTAAAGCAGAAACATCTGCCAAAAATACAACTTAAATAGTTGCAAAATATAATACGCCCCAAATTTGATTTTCACTTGATCGCATATTGAATATTTGATAAGGTCTTTTAAAATTTTGAATAAGGAATTTCTTTATAACAAAATAGCATTAGGTATCCAGTTGCAACGGGCACCAATGGGAAGTTACCCCTGTGGGTTGCACCCAGCCTCTTTTTTTTATAATAATATAGGAACTTGCGTTTTTTTCATACGGAACCAAAATGGCACGTTTTTTTAAGAAAATACGGCACGGACATTTTTTTTTGGGGTGGCAATGCTGATCACTACTTTAGACACAATATAGAACAAATGGGACTCATGAGCCCCACACTTATCTGGCAAATCAACTGCCGTGATACCGGACTCCAGCTTCATTTGCATTGCCCTACCGAAGTCACGTGATAAGTAGCGGTAGAAAATGTTTTTATTTTCAAAAAATACAGTTGAAAATTGATAAATTAAGAACCAAGAACGCTCTCACCCTTGAAGATTTATACAAAATAAAAATTCTGAATGTAATTTCCTCTGCCGTTATTAACGGAAGCAGAAAAATTCCGCACAAATATGATTCAACGAAATCATAAGTGAAAATAAAACACGCAGTTCAACAAGTGAAATTAAAATTGTAACAAACTACATATTGTGGTTTATGAAATTCTACATAAAAAAGATTATTTTTCTAGAGCTTTAGATTTAAAAAAAAATAGCTGGCGCTACTGTTTCACATTAAAAACAAAAGGCTTTTAATTTTTTTTTTTATTTTAAAATGGAGCAATTGCCTAATTTTTGGTTATTGAAGTATATCTTGTTAAAAGATGAACTGATTTTGTTACAATTTGGAAATCTGGAAATATTAATAATATATCATTTATAAATCGATTTTTTTAAAATAAAAAATCAAAGAAGAATCAATTATTTATAACTTTTGACCATTTTCGAACTTTCTCTCTAAAAATATCACTAACGTTATTGAAAATTTACCACAAAATTTCTAAATATAGCCAAATTCAGCATGCATTATTTGTATTTTTTTCCGAATCAATTGAAAATTTTCATTATTTTCCCCCATCAAATTGAACCTAAATATATTTGTTTAACCCAAATTGTCTAGTCGTTTTTTGATGCCCAATTTCCTAATGTGTGTATATATCTTTGCCTTTTAAAACTCAGCTATTAATATAAAGATCTTATTCAATTTATGTTCCAGAAAACTTAATTTTAATTAGTATTTATCTTTGGCAGTTTTCAAACTTCGCAATCAGCCAAACATCACGTTTTTCATCAACTAAAATGTAAACACACTTTTTTTTTCTAAATAAACAAATCAGAGAAAGAACCCAAAGTCTTAACTCTTGAATCTCACTCAATAAAAAAATATGGTGTTTTAAACGAAATGACATTCCAATTCAAAGACCCTCCTTAAGTATTTCATTCGCTTCTCATTTCCATCTTCAACTTACATTAAAAAAAAAAAATAAAACAAAATCCAACCTGACATCATAAAACAAACCGAGTCAAATATTTTGAGGTCAAGTGGTGTGGTGTCATCATGCGGTTGCCATTGCCCTGTCTTAGCTTGTCCTGGCCACATCCAAATCCACCTCCACCTAAAGATTCAGTTTTTCACTTTTTTTAACTATCGCATCATTGCATGGCCTCTCATATCATCCCATGCCATGCCAAACCCCACAACTGGGTGACACAGATTTTGCTTATTTACGTGTAAACAACATTGCCCCGATTTAACTTGTCCCGTTTATTCAATCTGCTCCTGCAAATCCAACAACCACTCGTCTCTCTCACTCGAACACCTTTTTTGTATATTATTGTAGATGCAACCACTGCATTTAAGATATAAAGAGAAGAATATAAGGTGTATTCAGGATTCACTATGTCTAAAGGTTGCCAGATGTCGAAATCAGTTTCGGATCAGTTGAGATCATGAATATTGTCTTCTATAAAAATTTATTTTAAAAATACTGGAGCCTCATCTAGTCAGTCACAGCAAGAAGCAAATAATTTCCATGACGTGACTTGAAAAGTTAAAATTTATGAAATCAAATAATCGAGTATCACTATCAATCAAGAGGTTATGTGAAAACTATACTCTGGCAACCATGCAATCTTCCATGAAGTTAGGGTTAAAGCACAAAATTCAAAAGATAAATTAACCTTTAACGTTTTCAAACGTTTCATTTCACATGAAAGCAAAAACATCCGAGGAGTTCGGCTCGAAGGACCAAATACTAAATACTAAGAAAAAGAAAAAGAATGCAATTCGCCACTTGTGTGTGTTAAACTTTTTCTATTTAAAAGATTTTTTGCTCATCAACGCCTAAAGTTATAGACATTATTTGCTTCTTGCTGTGCCTGAATAGATGATAGGCTTCTCTTTTGAATGGAAAAGGAGTCAGGAGGGTTATATACGAGTTCAAAACGTGACGTTCTTTATAAAAAAAAAAAATTCTTACGTTGCGTTTGGGTTGAGGAGAGTTAATTGACTTTTATCTAGGTTGGTTGGAAAGGAACGTTTTAAATATTTTTCTTTTTTAATTTTTTTTTCTTTCTTTTAAATTAATATTAATGTTGTTATTTTTTTTTTTATTTAACTATAATCTTGCGAATGAAATGAACTGGATATGGAATCTTGTAATTGTTTGCAAAGTGAAAGCAATTCCAAAGAATTCATTTATTTTGAATATTTGAAAGGGAATTTATTCTCTTTGTGATAATATACATATAGCAACAGCTTCTCGTTTTATTTATTTAAATTATAACTCAAACTCAAAACTGAAAGAAGGATTACGAACACAACAATTACGGTGGAATTTCTGCTTTTTTTTTTTTTCATTTTTCTTAAGCTGTCTGACGTCCATCAGGATAATTGATATTTTCCAGCGAGTAAATGGAAGGAAATAAATATTTTTGTTTTTTTTTTCGTAAAAACTAAAAGTAATTTTTTTTAATTGGATATTTCAAAGAATTCCTTCATCTTTTTGCAAAAAAAAAAGGTAAAGTTACTAATAAATATGTCAGAGAATTAACATGCGGCTTCTTATTCATGTTACTAGCTTACATATCACTTAATTTTTAACAAGAAAAAATGCCATGGTTGCGTATGGTAGAGAACTCTAGGTATCGATGAAGGTTTAAAATATAATTAAATATAATTTTTGTGTTTACTTTTTTATAATAAACGTATGACTAAAATAAATAAAAATGTACGACTGGGTTGCACGAACTTGCTCTTATGTGTGATCACACTGTGGTTTTTCGAAATAACGATTTAAAAAAAAAATAATTTTGAATTTTATTTTTAAATCCAAAATTTGTTTTTTTGAAAATTTTGGTATGCAATATTATTTAAACTTATTAGATGCTCTTGTGTAAAAAAAATTCAACAGAAAATAAGATAGTCGAAAACCAAAAAAACGGTTCTATGAGAGATACGATTTTTAATCGATAGATACATTTTTCATTCAATTATACGGTAGATTGTACTAAAATTACTAAATTAATTAATTTTAATAAAAATCGTAAGAGCCGTTTTTGAGACAAATATCATTTTCAATACCGGTTTTTAAACACTTGTATGGGAGATACCGTTATTTTTGGTCATAAGAATATTTTTAAAATCTGCTAGATAATGTTAAAAAAAAAAGAAAAAAATGCAAATTTTGGTAAACAACTTTTTAAAATATTTTTTCTTTAAAAAAATTGGTCAAAATCAAAATTGAGCCGTTTTTGAGAAAATCTAAAATCAAAAAAATGGTTCTATGAGAGGTACCATTTATAATCATTTTTCCGATTTTTTTTTATAAAATGGTAGCCTTTTTGTAAAAAAAATTGTGGCCACGTTTTTGAGAAAATGAAATTTTTATTTTATGCTAAAAAAAATTGTAAGGCAGGTAGGTACCGTTATTTTTGGTCCTACAAAAATTTAAAAAAACAGACAGAAAATCAGATAGACAGAATTGCGAGACTTTTTTGGAATTCGCTATCATCGTAATTTCAACTTTGATCAAAATATCCAGTTCGATTTTTTTTACAAGTCCCCATAACTTGCCATAATATAGTAGATAACTTATATTTCGCAAGTGAAAATATGATGTGTACACGGAGAAAGCTCACGCTTTTCGAATAGAACAACCGGTTTCAAAGCGATAAAGAGCGGAAAAAAAGATTTCAATGAATAATGAAATTTTATTTGTAAGACAAAGTTTAAGTTATAGCAATCAAAGTTCGTAAACCCATTCATACACATGATTTATATTAAACAGCATTAAAACAGCCAAATTAAAAATTAAAATATAATTATCTTTGAGAATGTTTTTATGTGGAAACGCGCTCTTGCGAAGTTATGTAATCATTTTCATTTAAGCTTTCTTTCCTTCATTTACATTCGTTTATGAGCAGATAATAATAAACTCGAAATCTTAAAACAAAAACACTACACCCCCTTTAACCAGATGATTGTTAAAGATATATAATAATTTCAGAAACACTGCTGTATAAGGATTCTTATAAGCTTTTAAGACAAAATCAAGTGAAGTCATGATTTTTATCCTCTTTTCTTCAGCATTTTTGTTCGTATGATATGTAGGTAGGTATGTAAAAGTGTATACTCTTCTTGAAAAACAAATTCATTTTCATCAACAAGAAAATTTTCACAATTGACTTTCCACATATAAAATATAATATACCTACAAAAAGAAAAACAACGAATTGTAAAAGGATTTTTTTTTGTGTGCGTACAGAAGAAACACGAGCTACATACAAACATATGTATACTGAGGAATATGTATATGTACATATATAAGTAGTATATTGTATAAAGTATATATGTATGTCCTTGAAAGTTGTATATTCGCATATATCCTGTGGGAGAAGAAGAAGTTCACAATGAATGTTCATAAATTGGATATCATTTCACAAAGTATTATGTACGAGTATCTACAATCTACATAATCTTTGTTACGTATTTGTAATTTGTATACACATTTATTTAATAGATATCAAGTACATACATACATACATTAACATGTAGCTACTTATTTCTTTTATGTGTATGATGTTTTCTTCCTTTTCTTCGTCCTCTTTTATAAGATGGAACATCACTACATCAGATATACATATATCATCTTTTCACATTCGAAGAGCTTTTATTGATTTTTCTGTTGATATTGCAAAATGATGGTTTCAACTGATTTGGTTGCCTGTCAACTGTGAATAAAATCATGAATAATTGGAGAAGATTTTGAACCATCAATCCTACAAGACAGATGTAGGCTAATGTCTTCGAATAATACATACGTGAGGGGAGTAAGGTATATACTATACATAGGTACTTATACTCAATGAATCATGATAAATTTTAGATGAACTCACATGAACTCAATGTACAAAAAACCACTACATTAGGTAAATATATATTATGACGTCTAAACGTCAAATGCTTTATGTTTTTAAATTTTTATTCATCGTAAATTGAACAATGAAAATCCACATTCGAACAACGCATAAAGGATAGCCAAGGCTATTAAACATAAGTAGATAGATATACATATATAAAAAATGGATAACAAAATAAAATAATGACATTCCTGCGTTAATAGCAGTGATGCCAATTCTCTGTCCAAATCATGTATTCTGACAACCTTCAATTTTGTTTCAAGTTTTCTTTTAAAAACAGTAGCGCAAAATTTTAGACGATTTATTTTTAGTGTTTTAACATCGATTGCGAAGTTATTTTTCCAACAATATTAGTAAATCTAAAATTAGCCGATAAACGTAGGTGGTCAACGCGATAATTTTTCGAGTTGAAGTTAAATCAATGGGTATGTTCAGTAGAAAGAAAGGACTGCTTAATATAGTCAACTGCATTCATTGAACGCAAAATTAAGTAAGGAAACTAGTTATTACCTAAAGCCTAATACGCTGTTGATGCGAAACGAAATTTTTTGTTGGTCTCCAAAACGACAGCGAAATTCTTACGAAAACGACAACAAAAAATTACCCACTCAAAGTGGCACCAAGACACCAATAAATTGCAAAAAAAAAAAAAATACAAAAACACAACGCATAAAAATCACAGAGAGGCACGCTGATATGAAAGAAACAACGTATACAAACACGAATACAACTCAAATGTCAAATGTGCGAAAAAAGAGCGGAGACTTTTCACTAAATAATCTGCAATTTCGCTCATCGAACTGCGAACGAAATTTTTTGTTTAGGATTTCGTTGCGTCGTTTTTGTATGGGATTTTTCATTCACATCAGAAGCGTAATAGGCTTAATATGTCAAAGATATCATACTTGGAACTTAACTTCAAGTCTTTACATTCATTCCTAAGACGGAAAGTACTTATAATAATCATGTTGACTATGGAACCCACAATACTGGATCTGCAGTGATTCGCAGCGCTGGGGGCCGATTCTGGTTCTGTAAAAAAGTGAATCGAATAGCTTTTCACTTTTTCACTCTTAAATGCGATATTCGTTCTGTAAAAATGTGAAACCAAACCTCAAAAATATTCACATGAATATTTACTTTCACGCTGTCATTTGGACGTGAATCTTTAAAAAGAAAGAGTGAATACGAACAAACAATGCTTAAATCAACCACATCTCCTTCTCTGTCCTATACATGAAGAAAAAAATATTTCTATCTCTAGCGTTTCTCTTTTCTCTTCAAAAAATAAAAAAAATTGAGAAAATTCCGATGACTGCACATGCGATTCAGGGGAAATGATAAGGTGGTTCGGGATCGATAATATAGTTTGTCGAAGAATTTTATTCAAGGAACCAGAATCGCTTTTTTACACCAAGTGAATCAAAAAAGTGAAAGCAATGCTTGACAGCGAGTGTGAAAACCATTTATTCGATTCAATTTTTTACAGAACCAGATTCGGCCCCCAAGGCTCTCTTTTCTCTTTACTCATTTGTCCTGAAAATAATAGAGAACACTATATTGCGAATCACTGTGGATCCAGTATTGCGAATTCCATAATTGACATGAATATGTTGAACCACTTGACGTAAAAAAAAAAACAGGATACAGAACAATGAAGTTCAGCTTGCTGTTTAGTAATAAAATATAATCAGCTGATACTTTGACATAAATGTATATATGTATACACTTGACTTCAAATGAATGGAAATATTTTTTGACTAGGATTCCAGTCATTTTTCTTATAAAGTCGCCTAAATTGGACGGCAATTTTTTGACAGCTGACACTGGAAACTTGCCTTACTTTGTCCCTATTTGCTTCTGAACGTACTCGCGGCTAAAATTTAAACTGTCAAGTGTCAAGCTATAAGCAATCGAATTCCGTTAAAATATATCTAAGATTTTGATGGAATAAGAAATCTCCGTACAAAAACCGTCAAAACATATTTTATTGCCTAACTGTCATGCCATAATTTTCCAGCTGTCATTCTATGGAATTTTCAAAATTCCAAGGGTGACAACGATATCGATGGGTAAAAAAACCTCTAGAAAAGCAGTTATTTTTAAAAAATTCTGCTACGTCAAAATTAAAATACAATCAACGCCATGACGGTGTGTCCTAACTGCGATTACAGGTTAGTTACACTGTCACAAAAAAAAACAATCACAATGCGAATGTCAACCCAAACGTCAATGGATTGACAGTATTCTGCTTTGGGATAGAACTTGACAACGCGCTGATTATTTTCGTTGATCGTCTTATCGTACCAAAACTCTTTCTGAAAGTGATGATCGTCTTCTTCAAAATCCAGAAGTGCAAGCGGCTGGGATGATTTGTGATGAGTGATAATCATAATTAACCAATTCAGTCTATGAAGAGTGATAGATTACATTTGAAGAGCTGTTACAATAAGAATGTTATTTAAGTTACAAACAAACAAACCTGTAAAAATTAAAATTAATTTAAATAAAATTAACAAAATGTTTATTTTACTTATTGCTCTATTGACACTATAAGTCCATCTAGTACATGGATTAATAATTAATGAATGTCAATGAAATAAGCAATATCTTCCCTTCTTATCATTAAACACCCACTTTCTCGTTTAAATGTACAATCTTAATTAATGTTAAAATTAAATCTTTGAAACATTATTAAAACTTGTGCAGCTTATTTTTTTTTTTTAATAGGTTCTTATTAGTTTGTAAGTTCTTCATTTAAAAAAGGTCCTTGTTGTTTGTTAACTTATCAGTCAGTTAATATATTGTTAAAGTTACAGAAACAAAAGAAAAAAAAAAGTCTGGGAAAACCCCCTAAAGAATCTTGAATATTAAAGGCTTCTGCCAGTTGTTATTACATTGGGATTACACTTCCTGATGCTTAAGGAAAATAACCTGTTTTTATACAGGCTTATTGTCGCTTAACTTTGTTTATCTCAAGTCATTTTCCATTAAGGAAAAAAACAAACCAAACCAGCAATACCAGTTCTACAACAATACCTAAGTAGATAGTACCTATATATTTTCTCTTCGCACTTCTGATGGTAAGTACATAGGTACAGTTGTTGTTTTTCATTAGGCTTTTTATGTGTTGCTTTGGGCTTTATTGGGCATTCTCTATAATCAAGCACTCACTCCTGAGGCAAAAGGCAGCCTTTTGTTTTTCTGTCCACCGGGAAATTGCTTTGAACTTTCATCTGGCGCCCAACGCGAAGAAACCACCACCATACAACTACCACCGACCAAGTATGAAAACTTTCTCTGCTAAAACTTGTGTCTTGTTTCAGGCTTTTTTGTGTTTGTTGTTGTTCTTTTCTTTTCTCTTATTTTACCCATTCCTTAATTTTTTTTTTTGCCACTGTTCAGTTATTTCTATTGAGATCCAACTACATAATCCTGTGAAATAAAAGGACGATGACGATGACTACGCTACGATGGCGATGGTGGTGGTGGTGGCGATGGGGAAAGGGAAAAAAAAGTATAAAAATAAATTACCCAACCATAGTTCAGTTCAATTGGCACATTGCCAAGCAACAAAAACATTTTTGTCTGCTGCCGAGTATGTTTGCGAAAAGCTCCCTACTCACGGTCCAGAGTGTTTATGGATAAATGCAGGAGGGTGCTCCGGTACACTTTATGTTCTGAGAGCACACTGTAAGCACGTTTGCTTAACCCCTACCCCAATCCCATCACTTAGATGAGGCAACTTGCTTGTTCCCCAAACTGAATCCACTGACTATAGAAATATCTACATATACAAATACAAAAAAAAAACGATCAGGACATGCAATATATTTTAGTCATGAGCATTTTATGAGGTATCAGCGTGTCCTTAATTCCTAGACAAGGATGCGCAAATTATTGTAGAGTAGATATATACCAGCTATACAACCCGGGAATCCAGGATGAGTGATACAATGTGTTATGTTATATGGCTGTTCGATGCTTAATTTTATTCATATAAGCGCACCGGTTTTAGGGTTGTAAGGATGTGAGGTTGTGATGATTGAGTAATAAAATAAAAATCAACCGAACTTTTCTCACGTACAATGCTTATCGTCTATTTAAGGAGTGATTATAATCAATGTTATTGTAAACTGCGGCAAGAGTATACAATATATTTTATACACATAGGCACTATGAGAGATAAGTGATGTTTTGCAAGAATTATCAGATTTTACAGGCATAATTTATGGGTTGTTTGATTTATTAGTACATAAAGGAAGGTTTGAAAGAATTGAGTTAACATTTTCTACTGTTAGACCTGCAGTTTCTCAGTTTTCAGTTAACTTTTGGTTTAACCAGAGGTTAAACACTTTATTTATTTAAATTAATGATTAATTAATTACTATTTCGACATTTTTTAAAAATATACCTGCCGCAGTTAATTCAGACTTGATCCGCAAAATTTGGTTGAAGCTTTGAGGTGATGCAATACGCGTTGGCTTCTGAAGTCAGCCACAGCCGGATATCTTAGGTTTGATTATGGGAATCGGGAGTTAAAAAAAAAAGTTTGCAAATTTGAATAATTATTAAAATTAATTTCTATCTAATTTTTTTCTCGCTCAGAAAACAAACTCTAAAAAATTTCAGTCAAATTATTTCACCTGAATTATTTTCGTTAAATTTATAAATACGCAAAGTGGGCGTGGCAGTAATTGGATTTTACTAAAACCAATTTCTAAATTTTACACATTCATAAAACTGTTAAATCCGTTTCCAAAAAAATACTAAAAAATAAGAACAGTGGGCGTGGCAGTAGTCGAATTTTACTAAAACCTATTTTTTAATTACATATAATGTTGCTCGCTAGTAAAAACAAACTTTTGAAAATGTAATCCAATTTAATCGCCTGTTTCCGACAAACCAAAAAATAAAATAAATGTGGGCGCAGCAGAAAATTTATAAGTATAAACTTAAACCATATTCTAAATTTTTCATGCTCATAAGAACAAACTCTGAAAATTTTAACCAAATTATTTAAATTGTTTCCAAGAAATAGATCCGTTTCAGAGATTTCCGAGATTCCTAAAAAAAAAAGAATAAAAAAGAAAACTGGGCGTGGCAGTTGCCTAGTATAGGCTAGGCAAGCAACTTAAAATTACCAGCAGCTAATGGCGTTTTTTTTTTTTAAGCTCAGAGGCATTTAGATGAAGAAAAAAAACATGTCGAAGCTAGCAATTTATTTTCCTTCTGGCTTAGCGAAGCGCAGGAAATTTTCGTCACTTCAATTAAGTGTGAAGAAAAACTTTGGTACGCAAATGTATTATTAACATGAACGGGAACTAATAACAATACATTCGGCTTCTGTTTCAATTCAGATTTTACATCCAATATATTCGAACCACGTATTAAGGTGTGTGAGCATTTCGAAACAACTGAAAGTTGCGGGCAACTAAATTGGTTAGTCTTTCATATAACGCAATGTTATTGAACTTAAAGTTGTTTACGAGAGCAACTTCAAGTTGCCTAGTCGGCAGCAATCTTAATTACATCTTAACATTTGCCATAAAATTAAACATAAACCTAAGCAAAAAATCACTCATAAAATCTCACATTTCATGAATAAGTTTTCAACAAACAGCAAATTCTTCAAGAGTATCGCTCTTTTCATGAAAAAATCTCCTCACCTTAGCCGTTCAGATTTGGCAAAAAATTGTAGGTTCCCTCCATTCCTGCCAATATCACGCACACAGGAATGGTTGAGAGTTATAAATCACTAGGCCCTAGTTCTACACGAGCTGTTGTACCACCCGATTTATTTATTTATTAGGATGATACTGCTTAGCGATTTTTTTAACTTTAAGGCTTTTTACTTAAATACTCTGAGTTTCAAACATTTCATAACTGTTGTCATACATTTATACTTATTAGGCGTATTCAGGAAAATGAGTTTTTAGAGATCTCAGCAATCTCAGTTACATGAATGGGATTCCTCATCAAAATCTCTCAATTTTGCTGTCAAAACTCTGAGGAAAAAATATCTTGGATTCGCTTGCTCACTTTTGATTGAGAAAAATCTCTGAGATCTCATTTTTCTGGACGCGCCAATTAAACTCCATTTAACAGTGACAATCCATTTAAACAGTGGCAGTTCATGAAATCAAGTAAACAAACATACCATTTTCACATTTGTATCTAACTGTCAAAGTGACATTTCAAGTAAGTATGATACTATACAAAGAATCAATGGTAAATAGTAATAATAATTCGATGGTAACTTATGTATTTAGAACTTGGAAAATCCTGTTTTTGACCTAGCATCATACTTAAAATGCTTTTCAATCGTTCAAAATTGGTTTTCGCTAATATTATTAACCAATTGCGTGTTGCCTGTTGTTTTGCCCAAAAACAATCCAGTCGCTTTTTTGACATGTCACAATAAAAAATAACTACAACTTCAAAAAAATATATCAATTCCAAAGTGCTTGCAGTCAGGTGACGATATTTCATTTCACTTCGTAATTATATTTTATTAAAATCTTATGGAATTTAATTTATTTTAAAACTTTTTCTTATTCCTTTTTCCTATAATCACCATTTACAAAAAAAAAAAATAGAAAAAAACACTCAAACAATTTTTATTTTCTGTTTGAGTTTTATCACATTTCCGATTGGAAATTGTTTCAAATTTCAGTGCTGTTTTCTCTTGTTCCCGTTTAATTAGCGTAAATTGCCTCATTTTTTTGAAAAAACTTTATCCATTTGTAACATTATATATATTTACTCGTCGATTGTTTCTCCCCCTCCCCCAGGCACTTAATTAATCCAATTAGTTGTGACAAAATCCCATCATCCAGCATATTGAAAGCGAACAATGAACGGAATAATTTTTGTTTATAGGTAGATAGATACCTATGTACATTATTTATAATTGGAGTGTTAAAATACAAAATAACAAAAAAGAACATTTTATCCTCCACTCGTTTCATCCATTCACAACACTCAATCAACCTTAACTTGTCATAGTGAATGAAGCACCTCATGTGGTGCATTACTGGCAAAATGTATTTATTTTTTTTTTATGTTTACGTTACGTAGGCTTTACCTATGTACATACATTACATAAATGTATGTTATGTATATGAAAACATGGATGAAAATGCAAGAGTGCACTTTTCAATTTCAATCTTTGGATCAGTGAAGTTTAATGTTTGTTCTCTTCTTCCGGTTCCGGGCAGAAGGTAAAGTGTTCCTTTTTTTTTATTTTCTTTCATTACACGGATATCTCGCACGAATTGTTATTAAATTTCAATACGATTGTTGTCGAGCAAAGAATTGTTGTATACGAATTGCAATGCAATTATTATTTATACCTACCTATTGTATATATGCATAAAAATATGTATACATACATGAGATAATGTAAAGCAATTAAGCGAAGGATACAAAGACTTTTTGGTTCGATTGCCTCGCAATTTCCTTTTTGATGAGAGAGAGAGAGAAAGTTGAGTTGAATATTGGATGAATGTGCAAGGATGCTAACAACCCTATAGATCTGCATGCATGGATTGGCATATAGCGTGTTATGTAACAGTTTTGTCAAACGGAATAAAAGTATTAAAATTTGTTTCATTTCATTCATTTTCATCTGCTAACTTATATGATATGATGGTTAATCGTTTCGTTTTTTTTTTTATTTCCTTTTTTGGGAATATTTTCAGGAAATATGAAGATCAATGCAAAAATGGCGACTCCGATTGAGGAAAAAGTGGATCAGAATTTAAAGGTGAGTTTTTTTTATTTTAAATTATTATTTTTATTAAATTTTCTATCAAATGATATTTTAAATAAATCGTATTGCGTTTAGGTATTAAAGTGGTACAAAATTTCAGCGGAACGTTAGCAGCATCTTTTTTAATTTCTCAAAAAATATATATATACCTAAATTCAAATTTAAATTTTACAATAAAAATCTGATTTGATTTAATAATGTAATTCTATTCGATATCTCTGTTGTTTTTTTTTTCTTGTTGTCAGTCATAAATAAAAAACATAAAAAAACATAAAAAAACATTTTATTTATTTACCTTAACTGCAAATGTATTATTAACAAAACTTAAACCCCAAACACTTTCCTGCACTTTAGGTACTGACAAAATTACAATCCGATTTTGATTATCATCATCATCATAGAGTTAATCCAATTTGTTTCTATATGTTTTTTATCCCAAGGGAGCCATCATAACCAAAAATTCCGTTCACATAAGCTCAACAATATCCGCCAGAGACCTCATAGAGAAACACACGTCAACTGAACATTGAACAACATTCTCATATAAATGTACATACATATTTGTATTTTATTATAACCAAGCTAATAATATATGCAAAGGTAATTAAGTGTGGCAACATCCTTGTTGTTGTCATCGCTGGCCATTTCCAAATGTCCTGACTGAGGTAGAATATTGCGCAATAGATAAAAAATTTAAATTAAAAAAACAAAAATAATATTATAATCTAAAATGCACAGGATAACCGAATGATATGGATATCATGTATGATATGTCTACCCACTGCCACCGCGCCAACATTGACCACCCTGGGGAACTCTTGTTATGATTCTGATTATTTTGATTAATTGGGTGTCCTTCCAGGTCTAAGGTCTAACAACTTAAGTGGACGAATGCGTTGTACGTGCTTACTTGTTTTTTTTTTTTTTATGATGTAAGGCTCTAAAAGGATAAGCAAAGCATTGTAGATTAATGGTGATGGTGGACAATGATTTATTATAGATAAGGAGGTAGGGCAAAAAAGTCAGATTCACATGTGTACATACCTAGATAGATTATTTGTCTTTCTTGGACAGCTAAGAAGAGGCTACTTAAAAATTTTAACAAAACCAAACGAAAATTAAAAAAAAAAAAAAAAAAAAACAATTTCAATCATACGTAGTTGGCAATTTGGACATTGTCTGCATAAATTCTATAGCATAATACTTGGATAGAACAAGAGTGGACTGAGAATTGATTCCTGCGGAACCCCAGAAAAAAAGATGAACAATACTTGTGGCTTTGCTCATTTAAGAAGAGAATCAGTATTTATAGCATTGTCTAAGAATTAAAACTAAGTGTTTTAATTTAAATATCGTTGGAAGTTCTTTTAGAACATTATAAGTTGAAAATGAAAAATGCAATTAACTAATTTACAAAATTATAATAAGAATGTTAAACCTAGAAGTTTTTAACACTGGCGAGTGGCGATTAACGGAGATAAAAGAAACCATTATATTCAGTTAACGAAGATTGATATTTGAATTGAGTTATTATTCCTTTGTGCTTGGAATATATGTAAATGTCATTTTTGAACTTGATAGAAAGCCATAAAAATGACAATAGATCACTATATCCATTGCATCGATACCGTAAAAAAATCATGTAATAAAGAATTGACTGAAAAATGCAAATTTAAAAAGAATTCACTCCTCAATCGTCAATCCACACTTCTCACACATCACTCATCATCAGTCATCAGTCATCAGTCATCAGTCATCAGTCGTCAGTTATCAGTCATTACTCATTACTCCTCACTCCACACTCCACACTCTTCATCACTCACTTCTTACTCTTCACTTTTTACTCCTCACTCATCACTCATCACTCCTCACCCCACATCCTCACTCCTTATTTCTAACATCTCACTCCAAGAAATAATAAAGTGATCGACTGTTAGGATGTTAACATTTTCAGAATCTGGTGTGCTACTGGCAGCAGCAAGCCGCTATGAAAAGTGCCCCCAAAAATGGTGCAGAAATTAAATAAATATTCACCAAAACTAGTTGTGATACGAACCAGAGATAAAAATAGTAATCATACAAAAATAAAAATGTGACCATTATCAAACGACATGCAGTGTATGAATAGAAGTTATACTAAACCACCCTTATAGTGTTATAATAAATTATATGGAGTGTCGATAAAGGGAAAAGTATGTTGTTTTCTCACCACTTAAGCTCTGCGGTTAAATTAATTCAAATCGACTGTATAAAACCTTATTTTTGAATAAAACAGATAATTAAAGTGATGAAATGAAATTAAACATCACGTGTCAGTTTATATTATTATTCTATAAACGAGTACACACCAACACAACATGTGTATTGTGTAGTAGTAGCGCTCATCAAAGGCACCCTCCAATACAGTATATGCAATATGCATGTATGTAGAAGTTCTTGTATAACTCATTTTATTACAACACTACTCTACTATATATGTATACGAGGACGAGGATGAATTTTGAAGAAATTAATGGACTATACGAACCGCAGATAGTCACGTATGCTTTGTGGAGCAATAACCCAACCACGCGACATAATGTTAAACTCATATGTGCGGTTATATATAAAATGTTAAACACTACTTATATACCTACCACGTTGTACGACCTAAAAATCATGATAAACACTCCTTCACAGCCCCAACAGCGCCGGTAGATATTATTGAGCTTTTGTTGCGTTTTGTGTAAGAATGGTGGCGATGACGGTTACGGCAACGCTGCTGAAGCTGATGCCTTATTAAACCTGACGTGACGATGTGACATGCCATTAGCTCATCATTGTTTGGCGCTATGTGTTTGATGGTCGTAGCTCCACTGACTCGACAACATAATACAACATCTCCATAGGGGTATCCTAGCCGCCGCCGCTGTCGCGTCGCCACCACCGCCACCGACACTATATATACAGTGGGAAACAATACGTATTTTTAAAGATTAAATCGGCCATGCTATTAATAAATAAATATTTAAGAACTTGGTCTTATTTATAAACATTGTCTAACTTTAGACAACTGTCCAACTTTGGAAAATGTGTTCAAAAACATAGTTTATTTATTTTTATTAAATAAAGCCAATTTAAAAATAGTTAGACAGTGTCTAATACAAGACTAAGACAAAAAATCTAATAAATACGAATGAAATAGTCTGAAGAATATTAAAAAAAAAAAAAGAAGAAAAATATTACTTAGGGAAAAAATTGAAGTAAAAATTTATAAGTTCTTGTTAAATTAACAAGATAGACTTTCTCATAAAAAAATTTAATGAAATCTTTAAAAGTAACACGATTTAAATAACATTATATTCATTGTTAAAAAAACATGGCAAAACATTTGAAAACATCATAAAAAATGTTAAATCTAAAAGATACCATGTTAATTATATAAAAAAACCGGTTTATCAGTGAATTCTTCCAGACATTTCGATTGAGTATTAATAATTCAACGGTCGAAGGCAGTGAAGTAATTTTCGAACGGAGCAAGATCCCGTTTAAACTAAAAAAATATTATTTTTCCCATGAATTTCTGCAAAAAGTCCCACATTTTACAGTGCCGCGTCACTCTTTAACCACGATATTTTATTCAATTTGTTTTTTTTTCGCAATTTTATAATTTTCATTTGTTTTCCATCACGTCACAGCAGATACTCAGGGAGATACATATACATACATACATACATACGATATCTAATTTTCATTTTTTGTTTGATTTTCTTTCAGATTCGAACTGGAATGGTGACAGTTAGCGATGGAAAAAGCAAACCCGAACCACTGAGACTGAATTTGACGATGGAACTATTGACGTTACAGAAATTGGAAATTGTCACGCCCACGAATCCAATGTTTAATGGGCCGCCCACAGAATCTAAGGTGATTTTTGTAATTTATTTAAAATGAGAGGTTTGTGACGACGACGGCTACGACTGACGACATGGGCTCTGTAGACGTATACATAATGTAAGTAGTGCCAAGGCGAACGAGTCGGTTTGTTTAACTTCTAAAACACTATAAACTTATCAACAAACACTCTTTTTGCAAGGTGTGGGTAATGAATGGTTGTTGCTAGAAGCAATATAGCTATAGCGTGCAAAGATAATCTCAGTTATAGCTGATGGTCTCTCGAGGGGCTATTGGCACACAAGCTTTATATGTATGTATGTATTAATATATAGATGGGTTAACTTGATGGTAGAAACGTACCTAATACAAGAAATTTTGCAATTAGTAGGGAGGGTTCTTTTAAATGTACCTTTGTATACAACCAAGTGATATAATGAAGTCTAGACCAAAGGTGAATTAATTGGAAGTTGTAAGTGGTATCCTGTAATTAGGTCTAACAAAGTGTCGTTAATTATTGCTTTTGCATAATGTATTTACCTGTATTGTGCAAATATTGAAAGTCATTTTGTGTTTTAATTATTTTAATTATTTTAATTATACAAAGTTAGCAGTTTAAAAAGAACGCATTATCATCACTTGTGTTTGATTGGACAAATTGCATTAAAGGGTTTATTGAACTTTTAATATATTTATGTGAAACATGAGTATGAGTAGATACATATGTGTATGCATATTTTACTAAAGAGTCTTTTAATATAATTATAAGGATGCTCAAAATTTGTTAGATTGTATCGGAGAGTAGATGTTGTTAAAGCGACATCTGTCAAATCGAAACTTTAACCTTAATTTCACAAAAAAAAATTCATCTTTAGCTAAGGGGTCATTTTTGGATAAATGGTGGTTGAAGCTAAATGTTTACGATAATACCAATCCACTCAAGATATACAAAATGCATCCCTTTAGAAAATCACTGGTTTGGTCCGGCTTTCGATCTAGCGGCATTTGCATTGCCATAACGCGTGATCGGCGAGCGCTACAGATCGATGATAAGGAACTTCTTGAATTTTTTAAATAAGAATGCCAAGAATAGAATTGATTTTTCACTCGCATAACCTTTTTGTGCGATTTGCATAAGGTTTCTTTGTTGGATTCGTATTAAACGAATGAAGGAAGCACACACTACGGAGACGAATTTTGAAAAATTTCGACCGGAAAAGTTGGAAAATCGTGAAAACCCGATATTGCACACTTTCAGGTGTTAATGGACGCGATATCTAGAAAATACATTTTGTATGCAAAGGAGAAAATATTGATTCTAAGGAATGACAAACCCTACGAAATTAACAATTGGCTAATTTTGTCCTTTCCCGAATATGGGATCGCCAAAACAGCGCGTTACGCACTCAGGCTGCTTCATTTGTGTATAAAAATATTGGAGGATGCCAAAAAATTCATTATAAAAGATTGTATTAGGGCAATTATTAATTTTACTTTTATATCCACTTTTTAAAATGCTAAAATTGATGAAAAACGTCCATGCAAAGCTGGGCGGACCAGATAGTTTTATTTAAATTTTACGATTTTAGTCTTAAATCCAAATTATAAGCTTCATATCAACGTTTTTTTAAGATTATGATTTTTTTTTCAAATTGAAGTTGTTTTTTTTTTTAATATTATTTAGGAGAAGTTCGTGTCTTATGAATTCGTTTTAAACTAATTAAAGATTTGCAGAAGAGAAATGTAGTAATAACTTTTATGAAATTTAATTTTTTGGAAATTTTAAATAATTTTGCACTTTTCAAATAAAAATCTAATTTATTTTGGAGTTGTGAGCACCCCCGGTCTTTTAATGAAACTTTACAATAATTTTTATAATTAATCTAGCCTGAAATTATGCCTTAATTTTAAACTTGGAAGAATGGAAAATTATAACTTAAGTTATAGCGTTCTTATATATGTGGCAACCATATTTATTATTTTTGGAAACTTTGCAGAAATAACGGGTCTTCTTCGTTAGTGAACGATCGAGCTTGAATAATTTAATTTCTTCTGTTGCTGTACAAGGTAACATGTCACTTCCATTAAGGTATTCGAAATATTGAATTTACAAAAGATGCCTTATAAAGTAACTCTATAAAATGTATATAGATAATTGTTTATGTATTTAATAATAATTATACAAATCTCTCTGGTACATACACACATAATTTTGATTGATTGCCTTTCAAAGTAATAAACTGAACAGTTTGACGTACATATATGTACAATGTACATATGAATATATCTACATTACTTGTTTTACGAACACATCAATCATATTAAAAGCTACATCTATAATCTAATATTCTAAAATTACCACGCCTTTCATATAAATTAACATACCTTACTCATTTCATTTGAATAATCAATAATATAATAATTTATGTAATCACCTGTAAATTCTCATAGAAAATCCTCTTACCTAACAAAATATTAATATATACATAATTCCCCCCCCCCCCCCAACAAGGCTTTATCTTATTTGAAAAAAAATATAAAAAATATAAATATATATATATATATATAATATATATAAATATAATAAATATATATAAATAATATAACCATAGGAACAAAAATTAATACAATTTATTATGAATTTTGCATAAAAAGCAAAGGAAAATTATTATATCGTAGCTAAATACCGATGAATAATTTTATATAAGTTCTCCATTAATATTAAATATTTTACTCCTGTGTACACTGAATATATATACTGTTGTACATGTACATCTACCGGACAAAATGACAAGTAAATAATATCTTCCATCATCCTTGCATCTGAAAATCATAAATATTTTTGTCTTTGTGTTCAAGGCCGTAACTAAGAAAAATAATTTTTAAGGGGTATAATATATTTTTCTGGTTCCATTTTAATCGGTTTTAGGAGAAATATATCGAACATAGAAAAAATATAAGAAATAAATTGATTAAAAAACTTCTGAATTTTTTTTATACCAATGCAATGATTTCTTCATCATATCTTAATCCAGGAGAAAAAATCCTTAAAAAATATTTTAAGGTTTAAAAAAAAAATCTTTTTATACAATTTTAAAGAAAACATCTTTGAAAGTAAATTTTAAGTTGGTATTTATATTTATTATTATAGATTCGAAAATTCAACTTCGAAAAAAATTACTAACCCGGTTTTGAGATATGAGATATAAGATATAAATAATTAAGAAATATTGTTAAAAATCCAAAAAAATATTTTTTAGAAATTTAACTGCGTGTATTTTATAATCCATAAACAGCTTTCAAATCGGTTCAGCCGATAGTGAGAAACTCGAAAATAAAACAAAAAAATGAGCCATTTTCAAAAAAACTTACAATTTTTATTTTGGGTTTTAACAGAACTTAAAATTATTTTTGGTTATACCAAATGCCTAATTATAAATTCGTAAAAAAAAAATCGAACTCGAGATTTTGATCAAACTTGACATTACGATGATAGTGAAATCGAAAAAAATGGGTTTCGTAATTTTGTCCGTCTGTTGTTCTGTCTGTCTATCTGTCCTTCCGTCTGCAGCCTACACAGGTCGGTTGATTTTCTTTAAACTAAGTACCCAACGTGTTTTGGACATTCTTCCAAAACATTTTTTTTTTAACTTTTTTAGGACCAAAAATAACGGTACTTACCTACCTGATATAATTTTTTTTTAATAATTGATAAAATCTTATTTTTCTCAAAAACGTGCCCTAAACAGAAAAAAATCATTACTAATACTAAAAAATGGCCCAATTTTTTCATAAAAAAAGTTTTCAAAATTTTATATATAAAAAATATTTTTTTAAAAAAACCATTCCAACGACTTTTCATTTTTTTCCCATAAATTGAGATTTGTCAAAGAAATCAGAAATAGTGTATAAATAATTTCAGAGTTGTGTATTTCTTATTAACTTATTTCTTTTTAACCTGTGGGCACTTTTCTGAGAATAAATAATATGTTTTTAATATTTAATAATATTTCTAATTTTTTATGATTTTTTTGCCAGGTAGATACAGTTGTTTTAAATCCTAAAATAAAATGGAAAAAGGCATTGCTAATATATATCAACAAAAAATATATCTACCTACTAACTAAGTTTCAAGAAATTCGACAGACAGACAGACAGACAGAAACAGGCAGAATTGTGATATCCATCTTTTATATCTTTGTCTTCTTTAGCTATATTTATATTAATATTACCTTCCATAAAACAGTTTATTTTTTTTTAAATTAAATTTTCTATAAAGAAGTTTTAAACAAAATCTAAATAACATTGCATATAAAAATTTAAAAAAAAAAAAGTATTTTTGTTTGATTAAAATTTTTTTTTCAAAAATCGGAAGGAATTTGAAAAATTTCATTTTTAATTGCACTATATTTTTTCTGTTCGTCTACAAATACATTTCGCTAATCCTAAATTGATTCAAAGGTTTGTTTAAAATTGAACTCTCATTTAGTTTAAGTACATAAAAATTCAATCTCGTCTCGGATGCTCTGGAGGTAGTATCGCCTCAATTTTGGGAACAGTTCCCAGGCAAATAAAAATGGCAGTCAATGCAAAGCAATTATTGGTATATAAAATGTACATACATATATCCCTTTGCACACAAGCTGGCTACGGCCTTGTGTTATATTGTGTTTGATGCACAGCTATGTAGCTCATATATTTTTTAACTGTACGAGAAGAAGAAGCTTTTCATTAAATATCCAATTAATATGTAAAGCAACAGTTTAGGAAGATGGTGGTAGATGGATAGAGTAAAATGGCTTAAAGCAATAAAGCAACATCCATAACATCAAATATAAGCAACCTCATGTCAGGACAGAACCCATCCTACATACAGGTATAGGTACCCTATGCACCATCTTCTGAGTTCTAAATATAGACATAAACTGAACATACACACACGAATATCAAAAGAAAACAAAAATAAGCCAAATCTACATCATTATAAATTTATTCAACATATAGAGGGAGAGAGAGTGGAGGTGTTTTGCCAGCTATAAACCTACCACACCACGAATATCCTTTCGACAAAATGCCAACTATCGCACCCCCATTATTCTATCTTGATTCCCCATTTAGATATCTAAAATGTTTTATTAAAGATGGCAATACACTTCATGTTTTTTTTTCCTATCAGCAATGGTTAGAGAGTTCAGCAGATATTCCACAAACAAAACCAAAAATAAACGAATTGATACGCCAGTCGCCTGTAGGCCCAAACCCCAATACAAGTTAAGCTTTAAAAAAAAAGGATATGAATAAAAATCTTAAAAAAGCGCCCGCACAAATAAACTTTCACTTTGGGCTTGTGCCGCTACTGAATTAAATATTCCGTATATATTGACTTGCTTTTTGGAATAGAAAACCCCTCGAGGCATCGACAAAAAAAAAAAAAAAAAAACTATATCCCATCCTATCCCCATATCCACCACGATATTGCTAGAATTGTAAAGACTTTTTCTGCTTGCGCAACGAGGACACATTCAAAGAGCTTGCCGGTTTGTCCCGAAAAGGCTTGGGGGATTTTTAATTGAATGGCTCTGTCAATTTTCTTATAGGCAGTTAAATGTAAATGAAAGAACACAACTAGGTCGCACGTAGTTGTTTTTTTTTGTTTTTTATTCTCATTGTTTCGTTTAAATTTCGGGCAAAATTAATTTAGTTTTTTCTTGTTTTTCGGTTTAGTCATTTGGTTTCTATTTTTTTTTTTTTGTAATGAAAACTTTCAAAAAGAACCTTTTAAGTCCAATTGGAGTAAAGATAAAACTGAATGTCGAATTAAATGATTTCGACTGCTAAACTGAAAATCTCAATTAGGTTTTTTTTTGTTAGTATTGTGGCTTTCATAAAGACCGGGCTTATACACTTGAAAAAAAAATTGTATTTCGTGACTTGAATTATTTTATTTTTTTCTTTAATTTAAGAAACTAAAACTATATGTAAGTATTTTAGTTTTTGTAAGAATTCATAGCCCAGTTAAATTAGTCTTCTAAAAAATTCCAACATAGCTGATTTTGGGTCGATAGCTTTGTACCATGAATTTGGGCTAGAGCTTTTAATTTTCTGGGGTAAAAATGGAAAATATAAGTCTTTTTGTAAATATTGTTCCAAAAATATCACGTTTTTCGAAGAAATGTCAAGGTTTGTCGATTTTTTTTTTTTAAATTATACACATTTTTTTTTTCGTCAGAACAATATATTTTGAAAAATCATAATACCTAAGCCTGAGTATAAATTGTTGAAAATCCTATTGACATTTTAAAAACCTACACAAACAGATTAAATAAACATAAAAGTGTAAAATCAAAGTAGATCATCTTTGAGTAAAATAGTGCACTTTTGTGTGTCCATTAGCCTTTGAGGGACGGAAACAAATTCAAAGAATAAAAAATGAAGAATCATTTCCTCTATATATAGAGGATTGCGTTATCTGTAAATTCAAAAGTGACGTCTATCTAATCGAATGGTCTGCAGAAGTGGAGTAATTAAATGGACTTGAAGCTATAGGAGGTGCGATGGGGTTTCAATTTAGTTTTAGTTTTTTTTTTTTTTTGTATATGTATAAAGAATCTAGGACATACGGAAGGATTTGCAGGTGATGAAGGAGGATCTAGGGAAATATAAAAAAAAATTAAGCCAGCCAACGAGCGACGTCCAGGTGGAGAGTCATTCATCATCCTTAATTGCAAGAGACATGCTGGGTGAAGTTTTTTTTTTTTTTTTTGCACTTTAGTATCTGGCACCAGGAGTGAGCAATGGCGACACTGTTATTCCTTAGATATATGAAAATAAGAGATAGTATAAGCTTCGCTTGCGGAGGATGGCACATACATATTTGTTAGAAGTTTCCACACGGATGGTGGTGATAAATGTGGGTTGGTTGGTTGGTTGGTTGTTTGGTCCTCGGACACTAGCACATTTTCCAGTGAATATAAATGCAATATCTTAACAGATGTTAGATGGATGAAAATAGATGCTTCTATGTCCATTCGCGTATGCTATGTGATATGTATGTATATGTATAAACGTTAACCATGATGTTTGCTTTGAAATGCAATTTAAATTTATATTTGTTGAGTTAAGATAAGTTACAAAATATAAATGTTTGTATTTGTTTTTAACAAAAGCTTGGAAAATAAAAAAAATAAGTTGTAAAAGGATTCTTTATGTCAACACCTTATTCATTAACTGAAACGTGAATACTTTACAATTTCCTTTTGTTATAAGGACAAAAGATAACTTAAGTAAATTTAGACTTATACCTTAGATTAGAGTTTTGTTTAAGTGCAGGAAATATATGTAGGTTAAAATTATTAAGTCCAAGTATTAAAAAAAAATATCGCATAAACTTGCTCTTGTGGTACAAAATTTTAATGTGGCTTTATTTTTCAAATTTCTGATAATGATTCAAAAACGTTATGAGAAAAATTGAAAAAAAAAGTTAAAAGTTATAAAAATTTTATTTTTTCTATGATTTGTTTTTGTTAAAAAAAATATAAACGACTGGATGGCACAAACTTTCTCTAGTGATTAATAAAACTATAAATAAATATAAAAGTTAGTATATAAATGATTCCATGTAGTAATTTTATTTTTAACGAAAAAATATTAAAAAAAAGCCAAAAGTTCTAAAAAAAAAAAGTGCCGAAACTCACGGTTAAGATGTGTAAACATCAAAATAAATATTCAAGTGCTGGTTTAACATCACATAACGCAACGAGTTCGAATTGTCAACCACATTTCAACCCAAACTCAACTCGATCTTTTGATTTAGTTTGAAGTACGAACGAACGTTCTCAATATTGAACGTATCCAATTAACATCAACGTAATCGTAACGTGTAAGATCACAACGTAATGTGTCACAGAAAATTCCGCACGTTTTTGTTTACCCTACCGCCGGCATAGATGTTTACACATCAAAAATTTATTTTTATTTTTTTTTTTCAAAAAAATAATTTTCGAAATATTTAAATTTAATATTGTTATAAATATTTAGAAGCATTATATTACAAAATTATAATAGAATTAAGCTATTAAAAAGTAATAATTGAATAACTAAAAAATGGGAAAATTTTCTCAAAAAACGTCAAAATCCTATTTCCTTTGTTAAATTTTTATGTCAAAATTCTTAAAAGCTATTTTCAAATAATTACTTTGATCATTACTGTTAATGAAGTTAATTTAATTAAAATAATTTTTTTTTTAACATTAAGCTAAACTTTTGCAAAGATTGATTTCGATCCTCCAAAAAACTTAGTCAAAAATTACAAAATTTTTTTCGTACACAGCGTAATAAAGTCAATAAACTGAACTAAAAATTAAAATTGAGAGTAAAATACAGTGACAGAGCTGAATTAGAATTTTCAGTTTTTCTGCGTTGGATTTTACCAAGTTTTCAGTTTTTCTATGTTAAATTTTACCAAGTAATTTGACTAAAAATAACCCATTGAAATTTTTATTGCATACAAAAAATTTCAGTTACAATTATTTTCTAGTGTTTTTTATCAGTTTTTATTTAAGGAACGACATCCATGATTGACACTCTTGAAGTATGCTATTTATTTATTTCACCATCCACAATGATTTATGAATGGCATTTCTCAGTTTTGCTTTGTCATTCAAGGTAGTATAAACATTATATACATTGATACACTCAAGGTTGTCAGTCAAATTAAAATTGACTATGGAAGAGTAATTTTCATTATAGTATCCACTATCCAGCATGAATGAGGCGTGCAGAAAAAACACAAAATTATTAAAATTTCGTTACTCTCACAAGCAACCCATGTACCGCTTTTCATGAGTATACCCAGCCTATAGGATTATTTTTCGTAAGTTATCAGGGATGCTCAGATTAAGATCTAAACAAAATTTCAATTTGTTGAAAATCAGTTTTAAATTGTTGTTCTTTGAAAGAAAAAAGATCATTCAATTTTTTTTTCACACTATCAGATCTTTGCCCAAGAAAGCCTAGTACAAGCGATATCTTGCGACCAAGGATATGCCAACACAAATATAATACGAACAAATATGAGCAAGTGGAAATAATCGACAAGAAATTATTTTTTGGATACGATTTTAATTTTTAGTTCAAGCGAAGTGAAGTTATAGTTTTCACATCTGGAACAAAAAATATTTTTTTATAAAAACGTTGGCGCAAAATTTTAAACGATTTAGTAAAATGTTAAAGCCATTTTAGTAAATTACTAAGTTAAAAAGAAGATTTTGCTAGTTTTAAACGATTTTAGCCACTTACTATCTCTTAACATTTTACTAAAGTTAAAATCACAAAATGGCTACTTTAACTTTTAGTAATTTGCTAAATCATTATGAAGTATGTCATTTTCCTCAAAAAAAAAAAAATTGTTGCCAAAGAGTTAAATTGTGTTTTTTTTATGATTTCTGTGCTAATTGTTTTTCAAAGTAAATAAAATAAAATAAAATGTTTTCGGAAGACATCAAAAGTTACTGAAGCTAATGAAGGTGCTGAATCCAAAACGGTATCAACCATCCATGTACGGTTAACGGTTGGTCAGGTACACTCCAAAATGTTTTTAATTTTTCTTCATGATGGCAAAAATTAAGAAAATTAAAAAAGGTTGTGGAGTGTATCTGGCCAACGGTAAATCAAATTTTTAGGTCCATTCCCTAGGTTTAGGTTTGTTTGCTTTGTTTTTCTTTCACGAACTGTCATTGTTTAGACGTGTTCAGATGCACCATTTTTAATAAAAGGGAATTAGTATTTTACAAGTTAGTAAAACGAAAAAAAAGGATTAAAATTTTTGAAGAGCTAGTAAATTACTAAATCTTTAGCAAATTGCTAACTAGTAATATGCTAAGCCCTTAACAATAGGTTGTTTAAAATTTTGCGCCGTTGTATTTACTTATTTATTTTATTAAAAAAAAAAGTTTCTAATTTCTCTTTGCGTAAAAACCTTACTTTAAAGGTTTAATCGCATCATGAGTTTTTTTGTCAAGACTTTCAATATTGTAATTATAATTGTTTGCGACAACTCTTTTTATTTAATTCACTATGGCGTATGAGTAACTTTTTGTTTATTTTTCTCTTTTCCACAAAAGTTGACATTTATGAATCTCGTGAAATAAAAAAATAAATATTTACGTTCGACATTTATCTTTGCCCGATGGGCAAATTGTTTGTTACGTTTAAAATAATAAAAAAAAACATCTTTAAAATACTTGTTTTCTTGAAGTTCGTGCTATCCAGTCTTTTTCAATATTTTTTTTTATTTAATGGAACTTTTTATGAATTATGCATTTAAAAAGGTATTTTAAAATAATGTAAGTTATTTATTAATGAAGCGCTTCAGTTTCTAAATGAATAAATTCTCATAGATAATTTCCTAGAGTGTCAAAATCGAAAAAATATATTTTATTTAATTAATTGACAACTAAGTTATAAGTTCTAAAGTTAAAAAAAACATCTATGCTTAAAAAGTTCCCCTTAGGTATCTGAAAATTTAAATTCACGCCTGAAAAATGCACAAAAAACTAAATTCGATAACAAAAAACAAATCCAATTTAAAATCAAAAAAAAAAAAAAAAAAACATCTACTAAATAATAAATTGATAGTCTGAATTGTAGATATATGTAGATAGTTATTAGGATAAAACCCAAACTGGGTCACTAAATAAACTCAGTTATTTGTTCTAAACTGGGCCAGCAATCCTTATTCAACTATGCTGTTTGTATATCGATTTTTAAAACTTCGATATCCTATTTACTTCTATATGCCAATAAAAAAAAATTAATTGGCAATAGTTCAGAGTTGAATGTTATGTTTATTAAATTAAATCGATGTGGTGTTACATGGGAAAAATATCAAAAGCCACACGAGGGTAATTTTATGTTATAGGTTTTTATTGATTAAAATAAGAGACATGCCAAAAAGAAGACATTTTTATTTAGAAAAATAAAAAAACGAAATTTAAATTATTGCCTAGGCTTTTTAATTTTTTTCTTTTTCGTGACCTTTAATTCAATATATTTGAAGCCTACAAAAATAGGATTCAAATATATCTAGGCTTTATAGGTATGTACCTTATTTTAGTGGAATTAATTAATTTTGAATCAGAATTTGTAGCTAATTAAATGTTTATTTGAAGATTTTTCTCAAATTAAAATTCATACCTTTGTGAAAATTATTTCGTAGGGGTTTTAAGACCCCTATCTCACCATACGTGCCTGATTACATTCCCTACCTACTTACTTTTCCATCATCTTTTTTAACCTTATTCTTGTCAATGCAAAATAAATTAACCCCTTTGTATCAACCATCATAAATAAGCTACCTGATATTGTTTTTTTCCCCCAACGTTACTCCTAAAATACCTCCAACTAAGTATATTCAATTTTACTCTTCTTGTTCGTCCTTGTGCACTTTCGCAAACAAAAAAATAAATACCATTATTCACTTTAAAAATCTATACCCAGCAAGGATCCAAATAGATAGGTATTCATGTTACCAATTTTTATATTTTATATTTTTTTTTTTTTTTCAAACTCAGGAACGAATGGTTCAAATAACCCGACAAAAAATGGGCGGACTTGGTCTGAGCATAAAAGGTGGTGCTGAACATAAGCTGCCAATACTGATATCCCGCATTTACAAGGATCAAGCAGCCGATATAACTGGACAATTGTTCGTAGGCGATGCGATTATCAAGGTAAACGGTGAATATATAACAGCGTGTCCGCATGACGATGCCGTTAACATTTTACGAAACGCCGGCGATATTGTTGTTCTAACTGTGAAACACTATCGAGCTGCAACACCGTTCCTGCAAAAACAACGTAAGTACAGACATACTCAGTAAATTAGTTAGATGCACTATAACAACGGTACAGCAAAAAAAAAAAGAAGAGCAATGGCCGCCATGCGTCTATACATTTGTATATCTACTTTACTTCTCCGTCGCATTCTCAATGTGGCTCGCTCTGCATTGTGGTTGCTGGTGCTGGTGGATGATGAAAGCTAATTGCATTTACCGTTAGTGGTAGGTAATTAGTAATGGAAATACATCGTCTTCCGGTGTTTGTGTGTCTACTAAAATCTAAATATATGGATGGATAGGTTTCTCATTTCCATTTTGTATCCTGTTGTTTTTTCTTCTCTTTCTCTTCTGTATATATATGTATCTACAACACATCATCATCATAGTTACTAAGGACACCCCCGACTCAGACAACGATGCAACATGTGCGGAACTGAAGGCTGACGAAGGATTCAAATCCTCAGTGAATAATGGCACAATAAGTAGGAGCTGTAGTCGACCTATGTCAATTTGTTCGGAACCGGAGAAAAAGTGGGTCGATGTTGTTTCAGGTGAGTTGTCCTGATCCTGGTGGTGCTGTTGCTGCTGTATATATGTATATGTATATAGTGCCTAAACTATGGCTGAATATGTTAAGGGGTATGGTATATGTAGGGTGAGGTGGGCTTGGTGAGTGTTTATTTTTCGCTTACTGCTCTTTGTTTCAATTTGCAATGAGAGGTGGCTTTCTTTATTACTTATTTTTCCATCCTATGGAGGATGATGGAAGATACTCGTCGAGAATATGGAAAATACCATCCAACTTATCTACTACCTTTTTTTCCTTCGGTGATTCTTGGGGGCTTTTTTTTTTTTTTTTGTCTGGATTTCTTGCTTTTTTTTTTCTTTTTTTTTGTTTATGTTGAGTTGGTAAGGAGAAGGACTATAGCTGTCGTAGAAAATGTTATCATCATCTCTCCGTCTGGTCCCTATAGTCAAATCATTGTTGCTTGCCCAGCAATTGTATTATACCGCATTAACTACTAACTGGAGCTTGAAAGGATTCTTAAGAGGAGAAAGAGATGCTTTCGAAGTACTCGTCAAAGTTTTTTTTTTATATATTTGTATAAATTTGAACTGTGAGCAGTAAAAGGATGATGAAGTAATTTAATGTATAAAAGGAGATTTTCAATTTTTTTTAGTTATTTGTTATTTGCTTTTTGTTTGTTTTTATTTTGTTTTTTTTTTTTTTATTTTTTTTCCTTACTGGTCTTCACTGATGATTAAATATTGTTTGGATTTTTTCTTGATTGAAATAATTTCAATAGAAAAAAGCCTAAGAAATCAATTGGAAAGAAAAAAGAAATAAATAAAAAAAAAGTTTGTTTTTCTTTGTTTTGAATAAAAATAAAAAATAAAAAACAAACAAAAATTAGAACAAATAAAAACCAGTATATCTTAGTACAGAATGTACCTTCGGAGGAATTGATTTTCATTAAACATTATTGAAGTTAGAATTGTTTTAAATTTTCATTAAGGAATTTTTAAGGTACCTATGTTAACATTCGTATAGATCATTGTTTCCAAACGTGGGGCCCAAGCCCTACAGGAGGGCAATTTGATTTTATAGGGGGGGGGGGGGGGCAATTTAAAATTATGCTGCATTACACTTCATTCCGAAAAACCTAGTATGCTTCTTGTGTTTCCACCCTTGGAGATATATTTCTGAACGCATCCACGATCTGTCATTCATCAAAGGCGGATTTAATGCCATGAATGACTTGCTGATAAAAAAAGAAATAGTCTAGATTTAAAATAAGGAAATGAAACAGAAGTTTTCTAAATTTTAACCTGATATAAAATCTATTTGCAGGAGGCATCTAGGGCAAGGATTTCACTAAACTTAACTATTAGATACATACATATTACTATTATTGAATTTTTTTTTTACTTTAAATCCGGTTCTACTTATTTTCTATGATTTTTTCCTAATAGGGCCGTTCACATCCAACGACATGTTCATGAACGTGTGTCGTGTCATTAAATTTGTTTAATGTCAACACCAGTCGAACTAGCTCTGAAGTTCAATTTTTTTTAATTATTTGCTCTGTTTAACGACCGCTGTAGTAAATGTGAACAGCAGTGAGAGAGAAAACAAATGAAATAAATGCTCTAGTATTGATTTAAATAATGAGCTGCGCGCCATGTTCGTTCTTTGAAAATGTATTTCATGTCGGTACGACAGTCGTTGAATGTGAACGCTATCAAAACAACTTGGGTCGGGCGACACGTCGTTGAATGTGAACCTCCCTTATAACAGCTATTCAATTTTTTATTAAACATTTCAGATTTTGTATATTAAAAATTGTTTAGGCATAATAGACGCGTTCAGAAAAATGGAATCTCATAAATTTTTTTCCTAAGAGTTTTTACAGCAAAACTGTGAAATTTTGCTGAGGAGTTATTTTCATTTAACTAATACCGAGTTTGATTCAAATTTTAAAGAATTGCTCTTTTCAATAAAACTTTCTTTTATAAACATCCTCCATAATTATTTTTTTTTTTAAATTAACACTAGCCGACACAAGTTCACAACAAACAACAAAATATTTTCCATTTGAAGTTTGACAGAAAAAGCTGTGTATTCAGATGGAATCTCTCACCCCATGAGGCATAAATAGTTGTATCTATTAATGATCGTTTTAAACAAATTTATTTAAAATTTAATTTGATTTTAAACTTACTGATAAAAGCTAGAGAATAATTTAAACCGGAAATAGATACTTCTTTTGTTTGTTCCTTTTTTTGTGCAATTCTTGGTAAAAGCAAATAAAATTTATCCGATTTGCCGATAAAGTAGCCAATTTTGATTTAGGTATTTTTATTTTTTTTTATTAAATTATAAATTCGTTTGTAAATATATATCCGTATTTTTTTCCTTTTTAAGAATTAAAAAAACTCTGGAAAAACTCTTAAGCACACTCGCAACTTATTATCTACACGGTATCTGAAAAACATAAATTCCATCAACCCTTTAAATTTCAGATTTAAGACCCACCAAAGTTAAAAATTAAAACCCATCAAAGAAATATGTACATAAGTCTCTCAATTTAATGATATCAGCCTTCATTGCCTTATTATGAGACGATTGTGTGTAACATTTCAAAGTAACTTTAATATAGAAAAAAATATCAAACGGCAACTCTTACAACATGTAATAATGAAAATTTTCTATATCTATATAGTTTTAAAAGCCAGAAATCTTTTTTTATTCAATTTTAAAAAGTGTACAAAATAAAATAAGAAAATATTTCCGGATTGAAAACACTTTAGATATTCGAAAAATAATGTTAGAGTTGCCGTTGATTTTTTAAAATAAATAAAAATAAAAAAAAATAAAAAATGTCTTCTTTTAAATCAAAGTACTTAAGTACTGGCGTAAAACAATATACTGTGCATTTATTTTCTGTCAAAAGAGTTTTTAAGTTCCCCCTATTCAATTACAAAAAAAAAAAAAAAAAAAAACAATTTTTTCACAACAAATTGAGTCCAACTAATATCCCTCATGAATTCTTATAACAACCTCCCCAAGGACATCTTTTTTACCCATTTTTAATTTTACCTTTATTTTAAATCAATTGATATTGCTTCCTAAATTTTTTTTTTTTATTTTCATTGAATCAAAATTAGATATGTTTTAAATTTTCATTCCTCGTAAAATATTAATAAAGATACTTCTACAAATTGTTCTTGAAAGGACAAAAGAAAACCAAATCGACTTGAAACAAAATTAGGTAGCATCTTTCTTGGCAAAAATTCTTATTGGCCTATATTTGAAATTCCTAGAATATAAACTTAGGTACGAAATCATCAACTTGAATGAAGTGATTCACATTTAAATTGTGGCTTCTATGTGAATTAAGCCACTTAGCTACAACTTGCTAGCCCGAAACAATCCAGTCATGTCTCAAGAAGGTCCTTTATATATTTATATAGATACTTTGGTCTTAAATGTCATGTCCTTTTGTCGTTCAATGTTTGTACTCGACAAACAAACTTAAGAATAAATAGACACACACAAATACAAACTAATAAATACTCTTGCACTAACACAAACACATAAGTGGTCTAAATAAACTCAAGCCTTATGTGTAGCTGTCTTAATTAAATTTAAACGTTCCACTGCATTTCAAAACACCTTTTCTGTATTACCCCTCAACTAAGCCCTCACTCTCTGACTTTTCCGGAACTTCACTTAAATTTTGTGTTCATATATTTCTCTCTGGGATTTCGCATTCTAGCCGAAATATTTTTCGGCAAACTGCACATCCGAGATAATTGGATTATGATGGTGGAGTGTGGGAACATTGTATGTTAACCCATAGGGGACTTCTAAACAAAATCCAAAGCCTCCAATTAGTAAAAAATTACTGTTCTAACTAAATAGCTGCAATGTGAACAACTTATATTTCAATTTACTTTTTGTTCTCTTTTTGTCGGTCCTGTGCTCCTCCTCATCGTGGATTCTGGATATTGATATGAACAACAACAACACCAACAAAAATAACAACCACTGCAGTTCCCCTGATGATGGCCTACGTGACTCGATACATCTATGGCACAGACAAGCTGCGACCTAATGCCTTCGAAGTACGTGGCCTCAATGGAGTTTCAACGGGAATAATTCACTGCGATGATCTGGCAATTCTCAGTCAATGGCTGAAACTAATAACAGACAACGTAGTTGGATTAACACATCTACAGGTAAGAGAACCAAATTGATTGATGTAAAAATGTCTGCCTCCGGTGTGGCCATTTTGAGCAGAGTTTAGATCTTTCGACAAAAATCCTATAAAATTCTATTTCAATTCATACGAAGGAGGTCCTTCTACAAAAAACCCGAAAAAGTCTATACCTAGAGTGGCTTGGAGTGAGTGATTAAAAAAAAAAGTCTGAAAAATCACCATCATTGTTATACATATAAGGGAAGTAATCCCAGTTCCCGAAAAAAGGATTATGGCTTTTGGTCAAAAATTCGAAAGCTATTACAAATTCCATCGTGTGATGTGTATATAGGGAGAATAGGTAGAAGGTTTTTGTGGAAAATTTTCAGGAAGGATTTTAATCCTGGATGCATACAGAGTGAGAGAGTCTCTTTTCATCCCTAGGAATTGTCATTTGGTTTTTTGTGATGCAAAAACGGAAGGGAGGATTCACGTCCTTCCGGTTGTTTTGTGGGGACAAATGCTTCCGGTGGATATATGTACATATATTTAAACAGGAATGATGTGAAAGGATTGTATATATACAGTTTGGATTATTACTAATGGAAAGAGAGAGAGAGAGAGAGTTTTTCTGACTACGTCACGTAAATTCTCATGGAAGCATTCACCAGAAGACCATCAATCAAGACGACTTTAAGAATTATATCTCTGATGGTACAGATGCTTGAGAGAAGATTTATATATATAAAGAAAATTTAACTTTTTAAATATGCTTATGCAAAAGTAACAACCAAGAAATATATAATATTGCTTGTGAAAAAAAGTTTTCTATTTTTTTTTTTTGTTTTTTTTTTTTAGTAGTATCTAGTTTTTTTTTTGAGATATTTTTTGTGGTGACTGTGTGAATTCCTTAAGCTTAGATAAATGTTAAACAATATTTTCAAGCCAAAGTCAGTTTTTAGCTAAAAAACAAAAAATGTTTTGAGCTCTGCGGGTGCTTTTTGGAGATAAGAAAAAAAATGATTTTTTCATCTATATTCCTTAAAAGATAGTTTTGAAATATAATAAATTGTAAATTGTATTTCAAATAGAATAAAAACTTACTCTAGTGTATACCACAATGGTAGGTTTTTAAAAAACGTAGTTGATTAATTTTATTAATAATATTATTAATAATATTTATTACACCTTACCACCGTCAGAATGTTATGATGAATTAAAACCTCTTTTTCGACCTGCTCAGCAATGTATTTTTGAGAAAATGGTAACACTATACTTATTAGGGTGATAGTTAGAAAAAAGTTCATCTGGAATGGGTCTAAATCAGCTCGAAATGAAGAAAAACTAATTCCCTTATTAAAAAAATAATTTTGATTTTTGATAATTTTTTTTTTAAATCCAAAATTTGATTTTTTGAAAATTTTGATATGCAATATTATTCAATCTTATTATTAGCTTTTGTGTAAAAAATTTTGTTGAAATTGGTTCAACAAATAATGAGATAGTCGAAAACACAAAAAATGGTTCTATGAGAGGTACCATTTTTAAACTATAGATATATTTTTATTCCCAATAATATGGTAGATCTTTCTGATATTAGCTCACACAAAAATTTTAATCAAAATCGTAGGAGCCGTTTTTGAGAAAAATACGATTTTCAATACCAGTTTTTAAACATTTGTATGGGAGGTAACTTAATTTTTGGTTATAAGAAAAAATTGTATTTAAAATCTCCTAGATAATATCAAAAAACTACTGAGTGCTAAGTTTAATAAAAACTGACCAAGTCGTTTTCGAATTATTAAGTTCTCAAAAAAAAATTTTGAAACCTTTTTTTAAAAATCAAAAACAAAAATTTTTGAAAATTTTGGTGCACAATATTTTTTAAATTATTGTAAAAATTATCTATACAAAAATGTTTAAAAATCATTTGAACGGTTTTTGAGAAAATCGAAAATCAAAATAATGGTACCATTTAAAGCCATTTTTCGGATTTTTTTTTTTTAAAAGGTAGCCTTTTTGTAAAAAAAATTGTTGAATTTAAAAAAAAAAAATGTAAGCACGTTTTTGAGAAAAATAAGATTTTCATTTGTTGCTAAAAAATTTTTTTCGACAGGTACCGTTATTTTTGGTCTTAAAAAAAATGAAAAAAAAAACGTGTGGGGGGGAATGCCTAAGAAACGCTAGGTACCAAGTTTAAAAAAAATCGACCCACCCGTTTAGGCTCCAGCCCAACAGATAGATAGACAGAATTGCGAGACCCACTTTTTTCGACTTCGCCATCATCGTAATGTAAACTTTGACCAAAATCTTCAGTTCGATTTTTTTTACGAATGCATAACTTGCCATATAGTAGTACCTACATATATATCGCAAGTAAAAAATTAGAAATTAGTTTTGCTTCATTTGGAGCTGATTTAGACCCATCTAAGAAGAACTTTTTTTAACCGCTTCATTAACTAATACTTATATTTCAATATTTTATAACTCGGTAACTAAGCCGAATTTTAGAATTTCTCTTACATAACTTTCAGTAGAAAATTAAATTTTTCATCAAAACAGATAGTTTAAAAAATTGTATAGAAAAAGAATTGCTGGTTAAATTATATTGCAATTTTTTTTTTTTTCAAAAATGCAAAATTAGAGAATTTTTTACTAAAATAAAAAACAAAGCTAAAAAATATTAAAATCAAAAAAGTTAAATTTTTGATTTCTTATTTTCAGTTATATTACTTTATTGCCATTGTTTTAGTTTTTTTAGAAAATTTTCGCGTTTTGCAAATAAACAAACAATTTTTAAACTTCTTTAACGAAGTATACAGGCCAAGAATGAAACAGTACCTTTAAGGAGAAAGAAAGAATATAGAATTTTTAAATATTTATGATCGAAATAATTAACAACTTATAATAATTGTGAAAAACTGGTACACTGTGGCGTATACGTACTTTTTGTTTTTTTTAATTTTATTTATTGTTTTCTTGTGTACTTTTCTAATTGATTACAAGTTAAACTTTTAAAAACACTTGACTCAGCTGTTGACTATAGTGAGGGTCTTGTCACTACCCAATTTTTGTCAAGTTCAATTTATCTTACGCCCCGGCTCCACAAGCCATATTTATGTCTTAATTTATTTCAGAAATATTTATTTCTCCGTTGAGTGGGCAAACTATTTCATGAAATTTTTGTTTGTAATAATGTCGCGGTCAAGCAAACATCGTATTCCTCTATTCCTCTTGTCATTTCTGCATTGTAAGTTTTGCATGAAATTAAAAAAAAATGGAAAAAAAATGAATTTAAAAGGAAACATAGTTTTTGAGTGAACCCGTTTTTGGAAAAACGTGAATTGCACGACCTGGAATCAAATTTGCTCAACGATATTTTATGGAAAGACGGGGGGGACTACACACATTTTTGTAGATTGCCGATTGACAAATTCGAAGAGCTTCTTTTACTGTTGACTTAAAACTTTTAATATTATTATTTTGATTTTTTCTGACTATCCGATTCGCTGCAGGTTGATCCCTTCATTTCTAAGATGGATATAAAAATGATAATAGTCAAAAAATAATAAAATAACTTATCTGCACTACGAGATTTGTTGTGTTTACACAGATTTATCAAAATTTATTGTAGAAAATAGCTGTCAACTACGAAACGTCAAAATTTATATCCACTTTTATTTCTTCTGAGAAGACAATACATAAATAAAGAAATTTATGCCTGAAAATACAAATATTTCAGACATAAGGGGTTTCCACAAGAAAATTTGACTACATGATGCATATCTTGTGGTGATTTATTTCTAGTGGAGACCCAGGGTTACATATATTTCATGTGACCCTATATGTGTATCCAACAAGATTAGAATCATCTTTTTTGTCATGAAATATACGTAAGATGAACCTAAATGAACAAAAATTGCATTTAAACAAGCTAATAAAAAAGCGGTATACACAAAAACCAATGTAACATAAAACATCAAAAATGTTTGTAATAACTTTATGCTTCTCATTAATTTTAAATCAAAAAATTAACCAATTTGTAAAAAAAAAAAAATAAAAAAATGTTGCATCCTTTCGATTGGCATGAAGAGAATAGCAAATAAAAAAGAAATCATGCATTCATGTATTTAAAATTTAATATGTTTAAATAACTAAAATAATTATTCAGAATTTTATCTGCAAATACTCCTGGAATTAACTCTTCCTATATTTATAAATACCATAGAGGAATTATGTAATTAAATCCAAGAGTGAAACAATAACTTACAATTTATATTGGTATGAAAAAAGTATATTCCATCAATATTACAAACATATATGTAGAAACAAAGAGAATTATTAATTTATTATGATGAAAGTCCTTGTTAAAGAATTTGAGCATACAATTTATATTCATTTTCAAGTACTCTTTAAGTTGCAATTAATTGAATAAAAATTTGAAACCCACACACAGAGACAGTGAATAATGAATAAAGTGCATCTCTATCTCAGTTGTTGAAATATAGGATACAATATTAAATTCATTGAACTCTTCGTATATCGATAATATATTCGTAGATTCTTTTTCAATTGAAAGTCTGCGATTTGTATTTACATATTTTGTAAAGCCGGATTTTTTTTACCAAACATCCCTAGTACAACTAGGGCCTCTGTGTCGCTTAGGGGCTCCTGCTTTTGAATACAAAATGGATTATATTTATACTGACAAAAACTGACAGCAAAAATATAGAAGTAAATGTTATAGGGTCTTAATTTTTCTACTTTCTAAGAGCTTCTACAAGTTTTACAGAGCTTGTTATGGTCCTGTTTTTTTTTTGCGTATTCTTTCTTTCATTTTAAATTGAATATTATGCATGAGTACCAAAAGTACATATACGCCAATGATGTCTTCGGAGAGCAAATATAAAATTTTCTGCGTGTAATAATAAAAACGACCCCTAAAAAATCCTATTTTTCATTCGTTTTTATGTAAAAAAAAAAAAAACTCATACATATTTTTTTTTGTATCCTTTTTTTCATAAATTTCTCTATTTTTTTTTTTTTTTTTTGTAGATGAAGCTGTATAATCGGAACTTTGCTGTTGGCGAACGAATCGAATACATGGGTTGGGTGAATGAAGGAGTCATCAACAATAACATCTCGTGGCAGAGCTACAAGCCCAGATTTCTAGTTCTCAAAGGAACCGAGGTTATGCTCTTCGAAACCCCGCCGGTATGTATACATAGCTTTGATTTTTATTAATATTGATTGGGTGACTGAATCAGCAGCACCAGCAGCAACAGCAGTGGGTGAAAAGTGAAAAGTGAGAGGTGAGAGGTGTTGGCTTCTTTTTTTTTCTGTTAACAGCTCAATTTTCTATTGAGCAGCCAGAACCAGTGGAAATTTAAATTTCCATCCTCCGCTTAAAGAACGATGCTGAACAGAAGCGCCACGCCGCCGCCGCCGCTGCGCCGCACCACCACCACCGTTGCGTTGGTTGGTTGATAATATAGTCTTGTTTGTGATTGTTGACGGAGTTTTCCGTTTCCAGGACTTGAATGTTTGCAATGAATTTGAAAAGTGGTCGATGGAGAGTCCTGTGGCAAAGAAGAAGGCCAGGCGCGGCACGACTTGAGGCACGTTGATGATAATGATGATGATGGTGATGATCAAAATGTAGGTCATGAGGCATACCGTTGTGATGGAGGGGAAGAGGGAGTGGGATGTAGATGCCTTGTTGGTTTTATTCTGGCTAGGCATCAAACCAAAACGAAGGATTTGTAAATGGGAACAAGGACTATTTTTTTTGCAAAAAATAAAAACAGTTGTTTCGTTCTATTCTCTATCTCCCTCTGACTACTTCGGCCGAGTATTTTGAAAAGGCATCGACAGTTTTTTCTGGAAATTATGTTCTATACGTGTGGCAAATGGAGATGGGGCAGTTGGGAGGAATGGGGTGTGGACAGCAGTCCAATTAATCAAACGAACACGCGTTGTTCTACATTCAACGAAATAACATCGCAGAGAATGGCCGATAAAATTGAGTACTCATAAAAGCATCCGACACTGTTAGGAGGGATAACGGCAAAATGGAGGTTGTTTTACATTTGTGTGCCTGCTATATGTAGAGAGGTGAGGTAATAGGGGGTTCTTTTTTTTGTAGAGGGTATAGTGATATGTGTTTATCGAGTTGTTTTTGGGGATATCTCTTTCATGGTCTATGCTTGTTTTGCATATAAATACAAGTATACGTGATGAAATGTTGATGAAATTGATATCATCATATTCTTCTCTTCTTTTTGTGTGCTATGTTTATGTGTTTAACTTATAAAGAAGGCCCCTTAATAACAAATTGGGTCGGTATATATATATGTACATAGGTAGGTGATTTTTATTTTTTATTTTTTTTTTTGATGGGACAAAAATTTCAGAATAAATTTCATTTTATTAAGTGACTTAAATTGGGTGAGTCAAAAGAACTTCGATGGTTTATTTTTTTTTATTAAATAGGTTTATTTAAATTTCTTAACAAAAAAAAAGGTTCTTTAAAGATATTTTTTTATTTAGGATTTTAAATGTAGTCATCACAACTTGATTAGAATTATTGTGTTGTTTTTGAGAAAATTGAACTTAAATAGAATATGTAGATGAAAAAAGTTTTTTTTTTATTATTTTATTTATCATCAGAGACCCTTAAACGCTTGACTTCTTTTTTTTGAATTTTTGACACCTTTAGGTTTAAGTAGGTTTAAGTTCTAATTTGAGATTCAAGTAGGTATAATTTTTGTTTTAAGTTCATCAAAAAATAAATAAATAAACAAATTAAGTGGCGTAACAGCTTATAGTGACTTACATACTCCCAATCATTTCTGATTGCGAGTTATTGGCAAGAATGGAGGGCACCTACAATTTTTTGTCGAAACCGAACGACGAAAATCCATTTTTCGTGATAAGCGAGATACTCTTGGAGGATTTTTCAATTCCTAGTAAGAAGCAGTAACCCATGAAAAACATTTCTGTTTTGTTTTTATATTGCATAGGCTTGGAATCGAACCAAAGACCTTCGGCGTAACAGTCTTACGCACTAACCATTTTGCCAAAAGCTACTAAATCGCATGTAAACGCATCTTTTTTGACGTCAAAGGTATCGGGGAGTTTCTTTCTGATATTGATGGAGCACAAAGTGGACCATAGTCCATCTCTATAAGATAATACAATACGCGGCCTTGAAACCCATTGAAAAAAAGGTGAATTTCAATCATTTGGAGGTTCTATTTTGTTCATAGGGAATGCGAATGCGAATATTTGATCAATGATGGGGGACTTTTCAGGCTTAAAACCAAACTTGATATGGACCTATCAGGTTCTTGATGTCTTCAAGTGCTCAAATAATAATAAAATCTTATAACCGATGTAAATGATGCTTCTGTAGTTGTTAATGCGCATGGTTCAGAGTGTCTCTGAATATATAGGCTATAAACTTATGTAAATACAACAAGCTTATATAAATCAGTGATTATAAATATTTCTGTCAAAATTTTTACGTGCAAGTAGGCATATATTTATGTAAGTTTATACAATCTTTAACATTCTAAGCTATATTTTAAACTACCAGAGGAAGTATGTGCGAACAAGTCATAAACTTATCATACTCAATTAATGACCTTATTTTTATATAGAATTATTCTGGTTTTTATAGCACAATCTATGATCTCAATAAAATATACTATTTTTCCGGAAAATTCTTTTTGTTGACATCTAACAATATTGTGGATTTTCGAAGGCCATCATTTTTTTTTTTTGTATACCAAAGAATTGAGTTGAAATTGCCAAATTATTATAACGAAGCCTTCCTTGAGTAATTATTATGGAATACATAACCTAGAAAGCAGCCAAAAATTATTATTATTTCAAATATCCTTCAATAAATACACCACACATATATAAGTATACATAAATACATACACACATTCTTGAATATTATTAAGCTATTCGCCTCAAGGATATTTAAGGTTAAATAATGATACTCCCTGCAAGCAATATATATCGCCTTGTTGTGAGGTTAAATTGTCATATAATATAGTATACATATATACCTAGTATCCTTCGTAAAATTAAGGATACCGATACGTACACATATGTATGTATGTCTGTATATGACATACACTCGCTTGTATACTTACTTACATATAATAAGGTGGGTTTTGTTAAGGAATTGTCCCTATAATATATACAATGAAACTAATCGATGGAAGGAGGTTAGTAGGTCAAATATTATAAGACGAATACAATATGACACCAAGAAAATTACACTTCGTCCTTTATATTTGATTTTAATTTAGTATCAAGACAAAATATGAAAAGGCAAAGAAATCTGGCATCATCTACTTATTTAATAATAATTAATGATGTAACTGAAACCATAAACTGAACCTCCCTTTTATAGGTTTTCTTATCTGTCACATATCTATGGTATAAAATTAAAGCAAATAAAATTAAATGGACGTGTGGATCGCACTTACTGGCTCTAGTTTATGATTATACACTGTGCCTTTAAAGACTGACCATCGTATTTATTAGATTTTTGTCTACTTAGACACTGTCTAAAAAAAAATTCAAATTGGTGGAAATATGCTTTATTTAATAAAAATAAATATCACATTATTCACGGTTAAGACAATCTACTCTTGTGTCTAAGTTAGGCAGCTATAAGACAACAATAAACAAGGTTTTTGAACACATTTTCCAAAGTTGGACAGTTGTCTAAAGTTAGACAACGTTTATAAATAAGACCATGAATGTAAACCATCAAAATATTCATATAATTAAAATTAAAAAAATGTATAGCTTATATCGTATGTAAATAATGGTTAAATGTAAAACTTGTTCTTGTTAAATATAAGATCGTAATAATTTCGACACACAAAAAAAGGTCGCTGTAGTATTTTTTGAGAAAAATAAAAATTTTAAACATTTTTGTTTTAATTTTTAAAAATATTTTATGTTTACAAACTTCTAGATAATGTAAAATAAAACACTTGATGCTGAGTTTAATAAAAATCAATCAAGTCGTTTTCGATATATATATATATATATATATATATATATATATATATTGAGTTTCCAACAAAAAAATATTGTTTTTTGTTTTGAAAAATTAAGTTCCGACATTACATTCGAAATGAGAATAAAAGGCCCTAAACTTGTTTAAATTAGCATTAGTACTATGTACCGTCAGCTCAACCAAAATTGCGAGTTTTAGTTTTTTATCGAAAACTAAGCTATGTTTTTTTTTGTTAAATTAACAACAAGAATTTTTATAAAATATACAAATTTAAATCTTTAAACAATTATTTTAAAAAATTGTATTTTGGAATTCAGCCTTAAAAAATTTATTTAAGCTGTTTTTTTATTTTATGTTTATTTATTTATCATATGTTGTTTTTCTGTTTGAATTGTAAAAAATTAAAAAATATGAAGATTTAACATTTTTTTAAGTTTTTAGGTTAAAAATATTCTGAAATTACCTGCATGGCAACCCTGCACTTTGACAGACATTTTGTAATTTTTTTTTTCATATTCTTAATTAAATTAAACCTTTCCTAATCTTTCCTTTTTTTTTTTAATTAAATCAATATTATATATTTGTTTAAATTAAATTGAAAGTATAAACAGAAAAGACTGTAAATCTGTAGATTAAAACTTAATCTTATTAAATTTTCACAGAGCCAATAGTTTTACAAATCGAACACACCTATTCTTATATTACGCTGAGTACCTACAATATCCGAGACCTTCATATTTTTTCATCGTTTGCCACAAATCATACCATCTGTCTCACTTCTCTTTAAGGAAGAAAATATTAGACAATGTTTGCATTTTGAAAGGTACTGTCAAAGTTTAATCTACGTTTTCATCTTTTTTGTGCGGTGAAAATACTACATAAGATTAATTAAATCTGAATGAGATTAACTTTTGATAAAAACTACATAAACTACGTAGCAGATATTGTAACAAATATAGTTTTTGTAGTAGCCCCTGACGTAATGGTTAGTGCGTTGGACTGTTACGCCGAAGGTCTTGGGTTCAATTCCTAGCCTATGCCACCTAAAAACAGAAATGTTTTTCACAGGTTACTGCCTCTTGCGAGGAATTGACAAATCCTCCAAGAGTATCACTTTTCAACTGCTTCTCACCCTAGCCGTTCAGATTCGGCAGAAAATTGTAGGTCCCCTCTATTCATGCTAATAGCACGCACACAGGAATGGTTGAGAGTTATAAGTCACTAAGCCCTGGTTCTACACGAGCTGTTCCGCAAACCAATTTATTTATTTATTAAAGGTTTTTTTTAAAAAGTGACAGTTTGGCCATCCCTGGTCACACAGCACAATTTTCATTTTCGATGTCATTTCATGCTTTGGTTAAAGTATTGCTCTCAAACTGTAAACGATGGACGACATCACAGTACACATATTAAAGGTAATATCATTAGCGTTTTCATTTTTGTTCAGTTCTGCGCATCTGTCAAAATCAAGGTATTAGGGTGGGAAAATGGTGGATCTAGTGCCTCTTTATTTGTCTTATTTTAATATTTTGTTGTTGTTTCTAATGATGCATGTTGAGTTTCTTTGGGCACTCGAACATGTTTAATATATTTAATTTTTTGACACTTTCAACTTTGACAACCTGCGCCATATATTATCTTAGATTTGTGTACTGTGGGACGGCATGATGTGACAGAAAAATGCAAGTGTAAAAATATGGTCCTGATCTAAAATCTAATCAGTTCAAACGTTGGTTTTAAAGTTTATTACATTAGATTTCATTTCAGGGCATGATGCACCGTTAAAATTTTATAATTATATATGAATATTGAATATACCATATTTTTCCTTCCTTCTTGTATTCAATAGAAGGTTTTTATCTCATTCTAATTTTTGAATGCTAAATAAAGTTCATTCAAGAGATATATTATAATACTCAATATAATTCTCATACATCTTCCATCTCATGGGATTTTTCTCACATGTTTACAATATTTCATATAGAAATTCAAAAGGAAGAGCTACATATGTATATTCCCAGTCTGGTTACCATGTTGTTCCAAAAAAAAAAAAAAAGAAAACAGCTTCACCTTCCTACGAATAGGCATATTATTAACTTTAAGATATTAAATTTCCCTAAGGTTTTCCTTAAAGAACCAAATAAATTCAATTTATAAGCGCTGAAAAAAAAAACAACTTCCTTTCAAAAATTCACTTTAACTAAATTGCTTTAGAAATTTGGTTTGCCTCAGATTCCAGAAAAAAAGAAAATTTTTATATTTATCAATATTTCAGAAGCATAAGCCGTATCCAATATTCACATATTATGCTGAGGAGAGAAATATCCTCATTCCCCACACTTATATAATGTAGGTAGGTATAATATGTAGAGATACAAATCACTCTATATCCCCAAACAATTTTATTAGTCATTTCAATTGGTTCTCTTGACTTGAAGAGACATCTTTGGTCGACAATGATGACTCATCCATCGAATTAAAATAACGTGCAGTACCTCTCTATACAACGTGCAGTACCTCTCTATACACAAGTAGATATAAATAACAATCGAATTTACTGCAAGAATCACATCGATTTATCTGTACAGTACAGACACTTCAATTCAGACATTAATCTTTGTCCTCTGCGTCGTCTTCGTCCCCTTTAAACACATAACATATAGAAAAATAAAAGAAACAGGACCAAATCACCGTTTGTGTGGAAGACAATATTCTGGGTGAAATTTTGTCCCCCTAAAGTCAAGTCATTTCCAATGCCATTAGTGGAAATCCGATATGAAAGTGAAAGTGAAATAATAATAAAAAAAGGACATTTGCGACAGGACAGGACAACAGAGGAGAATCAACAGTTTGTGAAGTCATTTATGTGCGGGCTCATAACACTTCATCAGAATAGCAACACAATCAAAAAAATATCTGTGCAATTGCTACAAATTGAGGTTATATAACCATTACATTGCCTTGACATAACTCTTAATGGACACCCAGCGATAACTTCAAGGACATTAGACAGACACAATCTTTAGACAATCACAGTATCATGTTCGTTTTTTTTTTTTTTAATCTAAAGCACCCAACACAAGGTGGTGAACTAAACTTTATCAATTCACATTAAATTCCTAACGATTGAGAGAAAGTATAAAAAAAATATAAAATTATCCTTTCATGCAAAACGGCTACTTTATAATATTGTAGTATATGTATGTATAGATCAAAACAAGCTGTGGTAAAGGTGATAAAGCTTCGTGCAAATGGCCGCTAGGATAATTATTTCAAACGATTATTTGTTGCCATAAATTCTGACAATTGGTTTATTACATTTTGGTTTGACAACTTTTGGGTGTGACAACTGATTGTGCTGTAGATATGTAAGTATGTGTGTTTGTCCTTTCAATTTATTATTATTTTGTTTATCGTTGGGTATATACATACATATATATTATATAGCTGTAAAGCATAAAAACCTATACCAACGTGTATAATGATATATAAATTCATGTATCTGACAGGTTGTTTATTGGCATTTGGCAAACACAACTGGAAGTAATTTAATATAATATCACACAGAAGGAGTCAGCAGCATTTCTGGAAAGGGAGTTCATTATATTTGTGATCAAAAAGGCAGGTTTTTTTCAAAGAAAATATCAACAAAAAAAATTAATGTTATTACATGAGATACCTACAACCTCCAAATCCAAGTTCTAAATTATAACTTCTATAATATCAAGAAATTAGTAAGGAATATTTTTTTCAGAGTTAGATATTTAAGTAAAGGGAAATATTTACTTGCAATATTATCTAGCCACGTCATTATAACTTTAAACAAGAGCAAGTTCATGTGATTCTCCTATTAAATTGGAATGAGGAATTGTGTTAAAAACTTAACGACCTTTATTTTTTTTTGCTGAAAAACCGCTTCATTAGGTCTCCTTTAAAAAAAAAATCAAATTCTTTTATATGTAAAGGGTTTTCCCATATGGACGGGTTGATTTTAAAAGCTCGTGGCGGCCATATTGTTTGTTTTACTTTCTGTCAAAATATCGTGTTTTAATCAGTTACTAAAGACAAATTATCATGGCAAGTTACAGCGTCGAGTAACACGTAAAAACGATAAAACTTTAATATTTTGGAGCAGTTGGAAGTTGATCCCAATTTCGGTCGAAAAATCATCTTCAGCGATGAGGCCTATTTTTGGATGAATAGGTACGTGAATAAGCAAAATTGCCGGATTTGGGATGACACCAATCCACGCAAGATTTACGAGGTGCCAATGCATACAAATAAAGATGCTGACCAGGCCATCACCGTCAACGGCGATCGGTATAGGTCGATGATCACCAGCTTCTTGTGGCCTGAATTGGATGATTTGGACACCGAAGACATATGGTTTCAACAGGATGGCGCTACGTGCTACACAGCTCAAGACACAATCGATATTCTACACGAGCGGTTTTATGACATGGTTATCTCGCACCAAGATCGTGTGATTTGACCCCTTTGGATTTTTTATTGTGGGGCTTTCTTAAGTCGCAGGTCTATGCGAATAAGCTTCAAATCACCGCGCGGCCCTCAATGACAACATAATCGATGCCATCATCGGTCAAATTCAGCCTGAGTTATGCGCCAAAGTCATCGAAAACTGGACCTTTCGAATCCGCGCCATCCAGTGAACCCGCGGCGGCCATTTGAACGATGTAATATTTCACACATAATGTCATTAATAGGGCTCTCAATAATAAAGATAAAACCCTATTGATATCTCATATACAACTTGTTTTATTCAATTTTAAAATCGACCCGGCCATAATGGAAAACCCTTTCTACGACAGACCAAACAAAAGACGAAAAAAAAGTCCCTAAAATTTATTGATTTAAAAAAGAAATAATTCTAGCGTCATTATCATTACAATCGTAGGCAACAGGGTTTTTCAACAGGGACGCTACAAAAGTAGAGCAACAGGGACAGCAAACGACGCCATATTTCTTGCCCCTTTTTTGACATTTCTCTTCAGTAAGGTTTGCCATTTCATGATGGAAAGATATACAAGGCAACAACGAGTCGAAATTATTAAAATTTACTACCGAAATTCGGAGTCAGTGGCCTCAACGTGAAGAGCGGATTTTCATCGAAAAATCATATTCAGCGATGAGGCTCATTTCTGGCTGAATGGCTTCGTCAATGAACAAAATATGCGGTATTGGTCAGGCAGCAATCCACACGTACTCCATTCGTACGAATATCGAACGTGAAATTGCAGCAGTATCGGCCGATTTATGCTTAAAAACCGTCGAAAATTGGGTTCTTCTGCAAGCGTGCCCATGGTGGCCATGCAAAAGAAATCGAGTTCCATACATAATGGCATCGAACGTACTTTCACAGGAATAAAGAATTTCATTGATATCCAAAACCGTTTTTGTTTTATTTAAAAAAAAATTTTTTAGCGCTCTTATTGAAAAACCCGATACATATATGTTATAGATGAAAAGTACTTTGTGCTTATTTACTCTGTTCGATCATTTTTAAAATGATCGATTAAACTTTGAAGAAATATTTTGTTTGATAAGTCAGATGAAAATTGTATAAAAAGGAGAATCTGTGCTTCTGGAGTTTAATATAAGTTTGACTGAGAAGGAAGTTAGCCAAATAGTGGCACAGAATCTATCATCAGAAGTGGGATTACCTGAAAAAAAAATATACGAAAGCACAAGGAGCTACATAATTAATATTCAAAAAAAAAATTAATTAATTAATTAATAATCTGACGATGGAAGAAAATAACGAAAACGATTCTGGAAATAAAGGAGATCCTGCCGCTCAAGCCTCCGAAGACCAAGGGAATACCAATAATACAATGCTCATAACAGCTGATGCATTATCTAAATTTTTTCAGATAGCTCAGCGTACAGAGCGAAAAGACGATATGGTTGGATTTCCAGTTTTTGACCCGGACCATTCAAGGGTTGACATTGTGAAATGGTGTTCTGACATCGATGCAAGAATAGAACGCGATGGTTTGAAAGATTTTGATGTCATACCCCGTGTACGTTTTCAAGTGGTTCGGATATCATCGCTCAGCTGCGAAAAGTTGCTAATTCTGAAAGCAACGATTTTGGATGCTATTCCGATTTTGTGATGGCTAAAATATCACAAATTAACCGTTTGCCATTTCATATTCCTGAAGACAAAATAATAAAAATTGTGATTGGGTGTATATCAAACATCGGATTAAAAAATTCATTGATGTTTGTAATGCCGAATTCTATTCAGTGCTTAATTGACCATCTGTCATCTATCATGGAGCCTCCGCGTGGACATTCGCGTGGATGATTCCCAATATCATGACGTTCCACACAAAAGGTTAAATAGTTTAAGACCGAGTGATGATGAAAATAATTTTCCTCTGAAGAAACGCCCTCGTCTGCAGTCAGAAAAGAACTGCTTTGAGTGTGGCAAACCAGGTCATCTGAAAGCGAATTGCCCAAGACTAGTTTAGAAACCATTATAATTATGACAAAAAGGAGAAAATGAAGTTATGTTCCTATTGTAATAAAACTGGACATGCAGAAAGAACATGTTGGGCTAAGCAGAATTCGGAAAAAAAGAAAGTCAATTTATGTACCAACACTTCCCTATTTGAAAACACAACTGATGTTTTTATAAATGGCAATCTTTATCACTGCCTATTAGGTACTGGTTCTGATTGTTCATTGATAAGAACCGATGTTGCAGATCAAATCGGTCAAGAAAGAGTTCCTCATTTGCTAAGCATACAAGGTATTTCTAATCACCCAATTCTTCTTACAGAAAAAGTGAAACTGATGGTTGAATTCGAAAAACTCAACACCATTATTACTTTCCATGTCATCGAAGAAAAATACCTTAAAAATGAAATAATAATTGGACGTGATGTGCTGAGTGACCTTCAATTGGAAATTCGAGTTGACAAACATGGCTCAAAGCTACAGCGAAAGAACAATGAGATGATATCTTCCAATATGTTGAAAAAGAATGTTGAATATGCTTTTGATAAAAACGAGGAAGTGAACAACTTATTGAAAAAATATTCATCTTCTGTCGTTCAGGGATTTCCTCTGACAAAAGTGAAAACTGGAGACTGAAGATTTGACTCAGCCAAGACGTTGTTGTAAATTACAGACCGTATCGCATGGCTTTTTCAGAACGAACAGTGCTTAACGAAATAATTTCTGAACTTAAAGATCACAAGATAGTTCGTGACAGCAATTCACCTTTTGGTAGCCCCGTTGTTTTAGTCAAGAAAAAGAATGGTCAACATCGTCTATGTGTGGACTATAGAGCGTTGAATCGTGCGACTGTGAAAGATCGATACCCTTTACCGAGAATTGAAGATCAACTTGACCGATTGTCTGGCAACAAATATTTTTCATCATTGGATATGGCATTTGGATTTCACCAGATACCCATAGAAGAAGATTCTATTGAAAAAAAAAAGCTTTCGTCACTCCAGATGGTCATTATGAATATTCGAGGATGCCGTTTGGGCTTGCGAAAGCACCCGCAGTTTTTCAGCGAGCAATCAATAAGGCATTGGGAACATTAAAAGATAGAATAGCTCTTGTTTATATGGACGATGTTTTGATACCATCAAAAACCATTCTAGAAGGAATTGAAAACTTTGATCTGGTCATGAAAGCGTTAACTGAAAATGGATTTTCGTTGAACATTGGAAAATGTAAGTTTCTACAAACTCAAATCGAATATCTTGGACGGGAAGTTTCTGCTGAAGGAATAAGACCTGGAAAGTCAAAGATACAGGCTCTTGTAAATTCAGTCTTACCAAAAAATGTAAAACAAATTCGACAGTTTATGGGATTATCAAGCTATTTTCGAAAATTCATCCCAGAGTTTGCAGCAAAAACCAGATGCATAACAGCTTTAACAAAGAACGATACAAAATTCAATTGGACTAATGAATGTGAAGAAGCTCGTCAATACATTATAAAGCAATTAACCAGCCGACCAGTTTTAATGTTTTTTGATCCAAATCTTCCTACTGAGCTGCACACTGATGCTAGTGCCTTAGGCTATGGTGCTATTCTTTTCCAAAAATTTAACTCTAAATTACATGTGGTGGCTTACTATAGTCAGAGTACTAAACCTTACGAAGAAAAATACCACAGCTATGAATTAGAAACGCTTGCTGTTGTCAACGCTGTAAAAAACTTTAGAACCTACTTACTTGGAATCAGATTTACTATTGTTACGGATTGTAACGCATTAAAGAAAACAAAAGAAAAGAAGGATCTTGTTCCTCGAGTAGCTAGATGGTGGATTTATTTACAAGATTTTGAATTTGACATCATATATCGAAAAGGTAAAATTATGCAACATGCCGATTATTTCAGCCGAAATCCACAACAGAAGATATGTTATCAGCTAAACAGCTTATCGGAAAATTGGCTTAGTACAGAACAAAACGCCGACACCGATTGCAAAGAAATAATCGAAAAAATTAAGGGGGGAGATGAAGATACAATTTCTCAATACGCCTTGAAGAATGGGTTATTGTACCGAAAAATACAAGGTGAAAGTAACAAATTATTTATACCACAGAACTGTCGCTTGGCTCTGATGAGGCGCTATCATGAAGACAATTGCCATGTTGGATGGGAGAAGACATTAGCGAAGATGAGAGAACACTTTTGGATGCCTAAAATGTCAAGAAATGTAAGAAAATTTGTTGAATCTTGTCTTATCCGTTTGGTAGCGAAGAGGCCTTCTGGAAAGAAACAGTGCGAGCTGCATCCAATAGAAAAAAAAAATGATACCTTTCCACACTATTCATATAGATTGTATGGGTCCATTTTATGGAATGGATAAGGAAGACTGCCGTTATATTTTGGTAATTGTTGACGCATTCACAAAATTTATAGTTTTATGTCCTTGCAGGACCTTACAAGCTAAGGAGACCGTTCAGCACTTAACAAATTTCGTCATGTTATTTGGTGTTCCTTCAAAAATTATAAGTGATCGAGGAACAAATTTTACCTGTGACCAGTTTCAAAATCTTTGTAAATCCTATGGAATTGAACATCACAAAATTGCACCTGGAATCAGTAGAGCAAATGGACAAGTCGAAAAATACGTCGACACTGTAGCGAACCTTTTGAGAACTAACCTGGAAGTTCATATGGAGTGGACAAGCTATGTTAGTCGAGTTCAATTGGCATTGAATACGACAGTCAATAAAACAACTGGACTTTCACCGTTAAAAATTTTAACTGGAATCATTGGACGAACCCCTGAGATGAGTGCTTTGTTGACGAACCTTAAAATTGAACCCGAATATGAAAATGTTGATGCTATTCGTGAACTAGCTGATAGCCGTATTCATGAAAATGCTCTAAGAATGAAGACCAGATTTGACAAAGGTAAATGTAGACCAACTAGATTGGAAATAGGTACAACTGTTCTGTACAAAACAAATCAAATTCGCAAATCTAAATTAGATGTGCAATTTAGAGGTCCTTATGAAGTAATAGGTTTGTTGCCAAATGACAGATACAAATTAAAGAAAGTTAATTCTAAAATTGTAATAGTAGCTGCAAGAGAAACTATTAGGCCAGTTCCAAATGAAAATGATAAACAAATTATGTAAGGTTGTTACCTTTTTAAAATGTTATTATTGGGATTTCAGTTATTGATGGTTGTGAATGAATAATATAAGACATGTTGTTGCCTGCGGGCTAAACCTCTGAGCTTACAAGTATTTGTTGAAGAGCACTAAGCCTTTGGATTGCAAAGGTTTGAGAATATAAGACAAGTTTAAGTTAAAGTCTTAAACCTCTGAGCTTATAGTTTATGGATTGTTGTTTTTAGAATGTGTGTTTACGACGTGAGACAAGTTTAGGCTTGCATGCTGAACCTCTGAGCTCATGTTAGTTGAAAATGGATGTTTTCATCGAGAACGATGAAAATTGCAGGATGGCCGTGTTATAGATGAAAAGTACTTTGTGCTTATTTACTCTGTTCGATCATTTTTAAAATGATCGATTAAACTTTGAAGAAATATTTTGTTTGATAAGTCAGATGAAAATTGTATAAAAAGGAGAATCTGTGCTTCTGGAGTTTAATATAAGTTTGACTGAGAAGGAAGTTAGCCAAATAGTGGCACAGAATCTATCATATATATATAGGAATAGATTATTTTCATCATCAATTTCTTTTGACAATTTCAACGTGTCGATGTTTGATTGATAGCTATCCGACCCAAATTATCATACGCCATCATCAATTTACAGAAAACCCCATCTCCCTCCCTTGTTATACATATATCCATGCTCAATTAATTTCATCACCAAGAAGAAAATTCAAAAAACATAAGCATATCCTAATTTTCTTTATATTATAATCAACCCTCATTTACAATTTGTCTTAATTTAGTATTTTCACAAGAAATGTGTCGAAAAGGAGAAGGAGAAAGGGATGTGGAATAACGTACGTGTTTTATTTTAACTACCTTCCTCATTCCGGTTAAACGACATTTAACCAAAAATTCATTATGGGTAAGATATTATATGGTTCTCCCCTTCCACAAAAGTCCATTGAACTTTGTCAGATAAAAACAACAACAAAAAAAGAAAACTTATGTAACTTTACATGACAACTTATGACTTTTTGTAGAAAAAAGTTGACACGGGCCTATTGTCCTTTTAAGGAAGTCAGTACACCTGCCTGCTTACACCTATACCTATACTTGCTTTAAAGTTTTTGTTTCTCGATGTTACGGTGCCGGCGGTGGCGGTGCCCTTATTGTACTAGATGGTAATGCTGATGTCGTGGCGGTGGCGTTGTGGCGGTGAAGAAAACTTCTTCGTGAAACTTGCACAAGGAGCACCACTTTATGCCTTTTGTGGATAAAGTTTTTTTTTTCTTAAAAAAAAAAAGAAGAAAAAAAAAAACGACCCTTATCAAGGATAATACTTTTCCTTGTGTGCAACCAAATTACGACGCAATATATACCGAACTATAAAAGGAACTTTTGTATTCTCTTATTTTTGTATTTAATTTAAATGAACATTAATTGTCCTTTATTTTAATTCAATTTTCTCAATTATTGTTGTTTCCTTAATTTTTTTCTTTTTTTCTGTTTTTCTATTGCAGCTAAATGTCGCAGGATTATCTAAGGCCCTGGTTATCTATAAAGTTTATCAAACAATGTTTCGTGTAGTTAAAGAATCTGAAACTGTGGACAGCCGTCAGCATTGTTTTCTGCTACAAAGTTCAGGACACGAGCCACGATATTTAAGTGTGGAGACACGACAAGAGTTATTGCGAATTGAGAACAGTTGGAATGCGGCAATTGTAACGAGTGTCATAAAACTTGGGGTAAGTTGTGCAAGTAAATACGGTTGGAATGTGTGTGTTTTTTGTTTCTGTAGTATTTATTTATTATTATATTTGGGTTACTTTTATGCGGTTGAAAATATGTACATGAATTTAAAATGAATTCACCATATTATACATCTGTGCATAAAGGTGAAATATTTTAAGAGTGTGCGTGTGTTTTTTTTTTTTTATTTTTGAAAGATTTATATTGTTATTGTTTATTTAGAGGGCATTTTGTAGAGTTGGCTGCTTTGGGGCTTAAAGTTTTTGGGTCACGTGGTGGTATTATATATTTTTAAAGCCCATAAATACTCAAGAATTTTATATACCTTTTCTCCTGAGGTACCTTTTCACTTTAATTTGGGGCAGGTATGTAGTCATATATTTTTGAGGGTTCAGGTCAGGTTTTAGATTGCCTGTATGTTTTTTCTTGGAAAGTTATTTGTTTATTTTTAATTTTATTTTTACTGTTAGGTAGATATAAATATTAGTTTGGTAAAGTGAGATTTTATGAAATTTTTGACAGCTGCTGAATCAAGCTTAAAATATTCAGGGCTTCACCATCTTTATAGTAAAACTAATAGGTGTTGAAATATTTAGAGGTATATTTGTAATCAATAAATCTGCCTTCTTTCAAAAACCACTTAAAAGATTTGGTTAAAAAAAAGAGTCATAGCTGTGCATGTTATTTGGCCGTTTATTTAAAAACGTAATAAGTGTCGTGAGTACCTAAGAATTAATAAGAATTATTCATTTTTGCTGATTTAATCGAAATTCAAATCAAATTATGAAAAATTACTCATAACAAATGTACATAATTCAAATAACCAACTTTCTTATTATATATGTACCTTTTGACATTCTATGTATATAGGAAAACGCTGTAGGGGTGTTTTGGTTTTTTATATTTTTGTGTATATATCTTACACAAAAAAGCATATCATATTTCATTCTTTAAATTTTTTTTTAAGATGTAAATTTATTCATGTTTTCACTTTGTTTTGTTTCGTTTTTTTTTTATATTTTGTGTTTGACCTAAATTCATAACGCCCATTGAACGGCATTAAAGGCGAGAAATAATAACAAAACATGCCTTGTTAACTTTGCTCTTATCAAATACACAGTGGAGCAGTCCACATACAAAGTGAAAATAAATTCAAAAATTAAGATTTGTACATTTGATTGATTAACTTTTTGTTAATTCTAAATTAAATTTCTTTTGTCATTTTAATGTATAGACAACAAATTACCCAGATCAAACCATAACAGAAAGAGTCTTCATTCCCCGCTGAACTCACATAAGGTCAATATATTCTTATATTATTTTTTCGTCAATCTATAATAGCAGTTTATATATTTAACTAATAAACCTATCCAATCCACACCGAATCAAAATCTATATTTCGTGCAAAAAGCATCAAAAATCTCTGCGAAATTAATTTCATTTCCCATACATTTTTAGATTTCGTACCGATTACCGAAAAATCTTCTCAAAATTTGTTTTGGAACAGTATGAATTGAAAACAAACACACTTAATTACTCTTTTTTCTCTTCAGTACCTTCCTAAAAGAGTTAAGTCACAGAAAAACGAAACAGAAAAGAGAGTTTATTATATATATTGAGTGTAGTGTACTCAGGTAATGGGATTTGTATTCTATTTTGTGGATTTTTTCGACAGAAAAAGAGAAAATAATAAGAAATATATGTAATTCTTTTAGGGCTTTAACCTAAAAAAAAAAAAGTAACACAAACATATATATGCCAGTAAGACCTAGGGTCTTATAAATTAGGCAATGTTAGAAGGAATAGAAGGATAGGATAGATTTTTGTTGGCACAGTGGATAGAGATTGAGTGGATTTGATTTTTCTCATTAAATCCCCTTAATTTTGGCTTTAACCTAATTACAGTGGATATTTTTTTATTTTTTAACAACTCTAAAATTTGTCTGAAATCTCAAACAAAATCTAGTTTATGTATATTTTTAACGATTCAACGAGATTTGGTAATAGTGTTGACAAAATCCAAGATTTGGGTTCGGTGTGATGTGTAACCCAATTGTTTATCTCAGCAAGCTTATTAAAAGTATAGAAAATAGTTCCAACAAAGGTCAGAAAATTGTTATCAATATTAAACTCAGGCGATTTTTTATGAAATTTAAAATTTGTTTAATGTCTAATGTCAAAAAACTTAAGCATCGACCATAAATAAAATTTGCGGGTGTTTTAGGCAAGAGAGGTACGAGGTATTTCTTTTTTTTAAAAACCCATAAGATCTCAGAGTCATAGACGCCAGTTTTAACAGACGATTAAAACTCGTGGTAGTACATTTTTAAAGTTAGCTATGTAATTTTTTTTGAATTTCTTTTTTTTAATTTATGTCTTTGTATTTTTTTCCCCTAAGCTGTAGCTCCATTGGCTATATTAAAGGCTTTGCAATTGGGTATGGGTATATTTCATAGGCATGCAATTTCATTTGTCAAATATTAGTATTAAAATTACGATCACTGTCAAATGTTTTTTAATCTTTAAATTCACTATTCTGGATAATACAAAATATTGAATTCACTAAATTTCTCATAAAATCTTCCACTTTAATTTAAAACGAAGCACAAGTCACTGAAAATCGTGGAGAAACTTTTTTGAAAAAGTTGAAACGTCAAAAGAGTCCTGTAGGTCAAAAGCGTCTCCATTGGCAATATTCAAGGCAATGACAATGAGCTAAGCAATTTATTTTCCCAAATATTGCCAATGGAGCCGCTTGGTTAGAAGATAAGGCCAGGCTCGCATATGCAACTTTTAGTTACGAAACTGTTTAGTCCTGTAGGTTTATATGAGATAGAGCGCACATATGTACATCTTCGCGGAGCCGCGGACTCCCATACACACCTATAAGACTCAAAATCGAAACCAAACTGTTTCGAAACTGTTTGGTTGCATGTGCGCGCCTGGCCTTACTAAGACCGTAAAGTTATTGGCCAATACTTTATGGCATTCTTTTTTTTTATCCACTTGCGAATAATTACATAGTACCTAAATGTTAAACCTCTCTTCCAAACATACCCTGGTATATGGTGAATTATTTTTTAAACGTTTTGTTTAACATCCCTGATTTTCCGTATTTTTTAAAAACCCAAAAGAGTGCTTACAAATACCCTTTTACTTTGAAAAAAAAAATATAAATAGAATTAAACTTATTAACTACAAGAATAAAACTATGCAAAATTAGCATACATAGATATACTACCCTACAGATGATTCAATACCAATTTTAAGACTTTTCTGCTCCACTTTATGTATAATTTGTATCATAAATTCATGGTCCAGTTGCGCGTGAAAGGACCTAGGTTAAACAAAAAAAATCATTTGCTTATATTATTTCCCAGCCCTTAAACACGAACGACAACAGAAATAATCATAAAAAAAAAAAAAAAACTTGCCCAACATCAACATAAACAAACTATACGAGTATATTTTGTATATAAACTAAAACATTCTAACTAAAGTGGGCCTCGGGGATAGAGAAAAAGGCAACAAGATTGTACTATAATAATAAAAGTTGTTTGTCATAAATAATTTCTAACTATACAAATGTGTATTTCCATGTAATAGATTATTTCAAATGAAGACAGAGTATATAGAGGTACATTAGGTATAAATTTATACCTACTTTTTCTAGGATAACAATGTCCTTTAAAAAGAATGTGTTCCAGACCAGTATACTGATGTTTTATACGAATATATTTATATGTATATATGTGTTTGAAGCACGACCAAAGTAACTCCCTTCTTTAAAACCTCTTTTGGGACACTAAAACTAAATTATGACCCCAATACTGACTGCTGCTGCTGCTGCTTCCAGGCGTAATTGTATTTTATCATTTAGGCTGATGTTAAACGTACGAGTATATATGTACCTACTTTAGAGCAGTTTATATATAGATAAAATGGAGGAATGTTAGGATTTCGATTGAAATTTATTACTTACCAGATGTAAGATAAAAATAATTTATAGAACACATATATTCTGAGTTATTTAGTGAATTGAAAACATATAACAATAATTTTTAAACATAGCGAAGAAGGATTTTTAATATTGAGAGATTTTCTATGTCACTTGGTGCAATAAAAAACCAATTATAAATATATTGAGGAGCTTTATTTATAAACACAAAATTGAAGATTAAAGTTAATTCCTATTCACACTTGATGTAGAAAAAGCGACGAAGAAGTTCATAATTTAATCAAAATCAATTGAAGAGTTAGCGGGAAATTCAGTCAGAGCTGAATAAGAAGGATCCAGACTGAAATATTGTTATTCGGCCTCAAATTTGAATCCAAGCACATTATGTATCTATTCTTTGATTCTGTGCAAAATGATCTTCGCCTTGAATTTGATCATTGCGAGCACATCGTATATCCTCCACCAATAATTTCTGCAGTCCATCAAGTCCTGCTGGTCTACAGATTTTTTCCGCCCCTTATTCTAAATTGTTTGGCGTATCGCGGAATCTCAAAATCTACCAATATTGTATTTTATGAGCACCATACAATTCATGTTATTCCCAATAAGTTTCTCGAATTGACCCATGTTTTCAAAATAAATTTGAGGTATTTCTAAATGTTTCTCCGGGTTGGGAGTCTATTCATTTTGAATAGCCAAATCAAACTAACCTCAAACAACAAAGAACTATGAAATCAGCTGTCACAGAAAACAGTGTTCCCAATTTGAAGTTCTCCTCCTCAAAAAAATATACCATTTATAAAAAGGTTCTTTACCTAAATCTTCCAGTTTTGCCGTCAAATATCTAGGAAAAAGATTTTTCTTCACTTTTTGATGATATGATATGAGATTAATTTTCCTTATTAAGTCATTTTTTTATCAACACATAAAATATCTTAAAATTCAAATTCATGAAAAAAATTTATCTATCCAAAAACTCATCCAGGAGTTTCCCTATAATCATGAAACAATCAAAGAGGAAATTTGTCTTCAAAAATTATAAATTAAACATTCATAAGTTATAACTCCATCAGGATCCCCTATAAATTAAAAAAAAATTGTATGATCAATTTTTCTTCTTTTTTTTTCTGAACGACTTGTCATCAAAAACTTTATGTCACATTGACACTTTTAAGCAAAGTTTATGACACAAAGTATTCAGCCTACCTATTTGAAAGTTTTTTTTTATTCAAAAAAAAAAAGAAGAAAAGTAATGTCAAAGTTTTGAACATGCCGCTTGAGACGTTTTCAAAAGAAAATCCATTAAACTTTGGTCAAAAATAGAAAAGTTTAGTTTCAAATTATTATCAATAGGAAAATTGTTGCGTAGCAACATCATAGATACCTGCCCTGCATATGTATAGTACATATTATTCTACTCATGAAGGTGCATAATAAAGGTAGATAGATTGTGTGTACCTTTCCTTGAAGAACTTTGTACAGATACTCTCTTTAAGAAAGTTGCTGAAATCGTTCAACTCTTTTTTTTTTGTTCAACATTGAACGAAGGACAGACGAACAGGAATTTTCCAAGGATCCCCTCAGTTGCAGCTACATTCCTTATTTACGTTACCTATTATTTTCCTAAAACCAACGGCAATATTTCCGCATTTTCCCTGTTCTTTTTCGTTCGTTAAACCGGATCCTTACTGCCTGCAGAAATGTACTTTTTTTCCTTTTCACATTATATTGGACTCAAATTCTCTCAATTGGATTTCGGTGAGAGAATGAGGGGGGGGGTGATGAGTGAGAAGGTCTTAATATGGATGGGTTGATGGGTGTTCCAGTTTTGGGTCTTGCAAATATATACATACATATGTTGAACACAATGAATGCAGTGAACAAAGTGAATAATAGCTTTTTTAACGTTGTTCTCTTGTTCTGTTTTTTTTCCCTCCCTCTTTTTTTTTATTTATTTATGGTATGCCATTTTGTAGCGGAAAACCTTTGCTGTTTCACATCACGGAAAGAGTGGCGGATTAACGCTTGACTGGCAATCAGGATTCTCATTAGCCGAGGGAGCAGACTCGTCAATAGTTTGGCAGTATAAATTTTCCCAACTACGCGGCTCCAGCGATGATGGTAAATCAAAGCTGAAACTTCATTTTCAGGACCATGAAACGCGTGCTATTGAAACAAAGGTAAGTCCTAGTCCTAGTCCTCGTCGTCGTCATCGTCCTCGTCAGTGCTTTATAACAAATTTTTAATTTCCGTTTTTACTTTGTTATTATTTTTTTTTATTTTTATCAAGTTTGTTTGAATTTCTTTCTCTATTTTTTTTTCTATTTAATAAAATCTTTTTTTTTGGGTTTGTTTGTTTTTATTTAGTTTCTTTTCTGGTTTAAAATTTATTTCTTTTCTGGTCTCTTGGTAATAGCTTTAATAAGATGAGATTTTTTTTTTAAATTAACATAACTTGCTTCTATTACATTTACAAAAAAAAAAAAAAAACTAATATAGTTAATGTAGTTTTGACCGTTGTTTACGAGTTTTCTCTTTTCTTTTAATTAAAATTAAAGAGTTTTTTTGGTTAATTGCTTTTATTTTTTTTTTCAGGACAGACTAATTTCATGTTTTCTTTTAAGTAAAATAAAATATTCTTTCGTCTTAAAGTTATAAAATTTAAATAAATTGGTTAAATTATAGTTAATCAGCCTTTTCATAGAGCCGCAGAGCCGCATAGTGTCGCCATCTCTGTTTTGATAGTGGAAACCGTAGAAACACTATGAAAAGTGTTGAACTTTGATTTCGATAATTTTTTTTTTACAACACCGTAATTTAAAATGAATCTTACACTGAGAAATTGCTTCTGAGTTAACTCGGTTTAAATTTTTTTTGCAGTATTAACTAATTCTGGTTTAATTGAGAGTTAAATCAAATACAAAAATACTAGTTCTTACAAAACTATCAAAATACAATATTTTGTGGTTTGAGTTTTAAGTCAAAGAATATTTAAAAGAAAACTTAAACAAAATTAAATTTGGGGTTTTATTAATTTGTTTATTATTAGTTTTTTTCGCTTTTAGCTTTCAATGTTAAAAAAAATAATTACATAGTATTTATATGCAGTTCAATCAGTTATATTATAAATTTTGTAAGTGTGCTCAGATGTATCTAATCAGCTTTTCTCCATGGTTAGTTTCTGATTTTTTTTAAATTTTAAATGGTCAATACAATTAAAAATACAGATGCATATAAGTTTAATTCAAGAGAGCGACAACCCTGCAAGGCTCAAAAACTCAAATTTAAGATTCTTTTAAGCAGTCCAATGATGAGAAAACAAAAATGTCTTCCTTAATGGAATACTAAATTCCAGTAGGAATCATACATGACTAACTTTTAAGGACTACACTGACCCATTCAAGAATGCATTTTGAACATTATGAGATTCTTCGATGTTTAAATAATTAACCATGTTAAGCAAACTCCCACATTTAGATTAAAATAGTTTTTCGTAGCAACATGGGGAGAGTTAATTACAAAACTATAACTTTGTTTAAATGAATAGAAACTTCTCATCAAGCGGTTTCAATGTTCATGTGCTTTATTAATTTAAATTTACATTGTTTATGAGTATAATACTAAACAATATTATGTTCAAAACTAAATTAAAAGTTAAGGTTATATGAAATTAAATGATAACTAGATTAATCATTTAGTCGTTAGTTAAACACCATTCTGAATTTGTATGCCATGTTATGTTTTTGTAGAATAAAAAAAAAAACTTTTTGTATCTAAACTTTACTTACCGGTGATAGATGTTATAACTACATCTATACTAGGTACTTTTTGAATATGCATGACATTCCATTAAAGTAATTTCGTATGGTAAATTACCCACCATTTAAAAAAAATTAACGAAATGTGACATAAAGCCATAAAGTTTCGTATAGGTCGCTTTACGAACAAGACAAACGGTATATTTTATGTCACTTTCCTTAAGTGTCATAAGGCCATAACACACATATTTGGCCTTATATTATAGCATGCTCCAAGATTAGATTTAATTTCCATTGGGTTGTCAAAAAATAGCGTGCTGTGCTTCAGAGGCTTTTTTAAAAAATTCATTAAAATACATAAATTGAAATTTCAAATAAATTAAAATTTCTTTCACATAGGAAATTTAATTGTCTTTCTTTTTATTTAAACATTTTAGTTTTATGATTTTGATATTCATATTTAAAGATTAAACCACTTCTCTCCTTCTCAAAGTAACTCATTTTTAATAATAATTCTAAAAGATATAAAAACTTTTGAGTTAAATTCATTTCGATTTAGGAAAATATTCTATCATAATTTATTTATTGGTTTATCTTAACTCATCGCCAAGCTATTTTTCTTATATTTTCGTTTGTTATATATATTAATTCTGCTCAAAATAAAACCAATATTATATAATAAAATTAATTTTTTTTGCTAGTTATTATGAAATATTTTAATTTTTCGTTCTTTTTTGAAATTTATTTAATTTTTTTTTACAGGAACTAGAATGCCAAGTGCTGCAAAGTTTGCTATTTTGTATGCATGCGTTTTTGACAGCTAAAGTTGCTTCTGTCGATCCAGCATTTTTAAGTTCAATTCAGCAGTCTTAATTAATCAATAAATATTTAAATTAAAATAAATTTAATTAAACAAAAAAAAAACAAAAGTAAATGTAGGTTATAATAAATGCTGTAATATTGTAGTTTAATTAAAATTATATATATAAATAATATTAAATGTAGTATAAACTATTGATAAACACATTAAAAAATTTAAAGAAATTATGGTTTATTAATTATAAATAAAATTATATTTATTATAATTAATGCAATTATTAAAATTTGAAAATAAAATGCTTTATTGGTGCAGAGCCGATTCGAAAAAAAAAACAAATTATTATTTTAAGTTTAATTAGCTTAAATTTAGCTTTTTAATTAAAATTTATTTTATTTTTATTTATCTATTAAATCTATTTAAAATATTTAAAAACAAAATAAAATTATTTACTATTTGTACTTAAATTAAATTAAGATTATTTTTTATTTATTTTTTAAAGAGATTATCTATTTTTAAAATAAGAAAACAAAATATATTTTGTATAAACACAAAACTTGTATCAACTATTTACACACAAAAAGTTATTAAAAAAGAAAAGCAAACAAAAAAACCAACAAAACAATCTTAAACAAAATAAAAAAACAAATTATAAATGTGCATTTATATTTATGTATTATTATATTATTGAAAAAAAATATTTCATGTTGAATATTTAATTGGAATTAAGTAATATATTTTCAGAATGCATAAAATTTTAAATATTTTTAAAAATAAAGCAAAGATCATTTTTCTTAAGTTTACACAATATATCAAATCATATCATCACCTTATATAATAAAGCCTATTTAAAGTGAAACTTTGATGCTCAAATTTTGTCATAATTTAAAAGTATCTACTGTGCAATTTATGCAGCGTCTAAATAAGTTTGAGATGTCAACTGAAACTATTGTTGCCATTAAGCGATTAGGTTGATAATAAGTTAAAGAAAATTCAAACTTATTATTGTCTTCATGAAAGATCAAAGGAAAAACTTATTTATAAACCCTTTCCAAAGTATGTATGTATCAAAAATTTAGATAGGTTTTGCAAACCTTATATAAATTGGGTATACGTTCAGTGACCAAAGTAAGGAAAGTTTCTAGTAACGAATTAATGAGTTAACTTGAAATTAATAAAATAATGTTTATTGAACGTACCCCAAAGTTCACGAAATTGACAGATTACAGGGATGTCATTGAATTGAATATACATTTTGAGGGCATATTTAGACAACTGTTGGAATACGTTTATAAATAAGGAGATGTACAACCATTTAGACAGTGGCTAGAGGGATAACTGTTCAAGAGTGTTCTACGAAACAAATACGACTGGATATGTCCATTTTACCGGAATTTCTGTCGGAAATCAATTGTGGATCTTATATTCTACCACAACTTGAACAAGAGTATAAAATGGCTACAGTATTTCCCGATTAAATTTCCCATGGTTTTCCTTCATAGTTGGGTGAAAATAGTATTTTTAGAAATTTTAGAAACATTTTCCTTCATAGTTGGGTGAAAATAGTAGAATAGTAGCAAAACATTTATTTGTACGGTTAACTGAGTTCTGCTGAGTTAATAAATTCATTTAATGGTGGATTTATATTCATCTTCATGCGAGTTCTTCAAAAAAAAAGCGATTTAAGATAAAAAATTGACATTTATTGAATAGAGAAAGAAGATGTTACACATTTATTGAATAGAGAGAGAAGATGTTCATCTCTCTTTCACACATTCGTATTTTTGGCATGAGTCTTTCCCGTTCTACTTTTCTTCAAGCCTGAAGATGAAGATGAATGTAAATCCACCATAACTTATACATAAGGCGTGTTTTTTTGCAAGCCCGGTGGGAATTGCAGGAAAAAACGACCACAGGGATTAGTGACAGCAACACAAAAACAAAATGGAGTTTTCATACAAACTATCGATAACAAGTATATAATTTATGCCGGTAACACAGTTTTTCTGTGTGCTTAAGTTAAGCCCGGAGAATTATCTGGGTTAAGCTTAGCCCGTAGGGGATTAGTTGTTGTTGTATTTAACATGGTGATTGTTTAGCACCGACGTTGTTTTTTTCGACCAATTTTCTCTGGGCTTACAAAAAAACACGCCTATAAAGAAATAAGCGGTTTATTGCAGTTTTACATTTTATCCACTGGTTACCACATTTTCATACCTTTCATGCTTTGACAGTGCTACGTACTACAGATGCATCTACATATTTTCTATAGGTTATTACGGCCATGTGGTTATAGCAACATCTTTCAAATTTTGTGTGAATTGTTAAGCAGTTTATAGCAATTATACACCATCGAAAGTTATAACCATTAGTGTCAGTCGTTTTGCTTAAAGACGCATCCAGTGAGCCAGCTAGAATTTACGTGCGTAGAAACGAGAAAGATTTTGGGATGGAATCTACACTTCTAGTTTCTACAAATCTACATACCTGTCTCAGTGGATGCGCCTTTCAGTAAAATTATTGTGTAAACAGGCACTAACAACTTTTATTTTCAAAATCGTTCGACATAGTCGGCTCTATGTGACGTTTTTTGTAGCCAAGTTCAATTCAACTGGTTCGCGTTCCACAATTAATGAACCGACATCTGTACGTCATCAAAAAGCAAGGTCTGTTGAAACCATCACAGATGTGCCTGAGAATATTCGGAAAAACTAGAGGCAGTTGAATTGCTCATCATTCAGAATAAGACTACGCGTACAGTAGTGCGAGAAAGCGATGCGATGCCAGAAGCGTTTTAATACGAGAAAAATGTTTATATGTAAGCTTATTCACGTGCGTACAGTGAATCGATATTTGATGCGACACTTGCGTGGTAAAGATAACAACATGTAAACATTTTTCTCGCAGTCAAACGCTTCTCGCATCGCATCGCTGTTCTTTCTGCAACTTCAAGTAGGCGAATTTTGGGCCGGGAATTGCGATTGCGCACCCCAACTGACCCAGAGCTTAAGGTAAACGGCGCCATGTATTTACTGATTGGGCTCTGAAGCTGTTTGAAATTCACCTAAATTCGCTAAAATTAAATCTTCTCTTACTGCGAAGTGTATGAACAATCATAATTATAGTATTTTTGTTGATACCAACTCACGGAAGATACAAATTAATACAAATCAAATGCATGCCGAGAAGTAATAGTTTGATGCGGATTTTGGTCTATTGGAATAATCGGTTCGTACTTCTTTGAGAAAAAAACTGAAATTTTGTTAAAACGTCGACATGTGGAAGTGTGTGCATTAATTCAAGAAAACGAATTTTCATATACATACAAAAAGAAATGAAACATGTAGAATATCAAATGGAAAATAAAATTATGAAAGATGATAAGTTTAATCGAAATTTCTAACTTCAGCTGATCCACCAAAATTTGTCGGTTTAAATTTTGATCAGAGGCTATAAAACGTTTGTTTTACTGGCTCTTTATTTTATTTTTTTTAATTTGTATGACTTTCGATACAAATATTTGAAGCTATTAGTACTAGAATAAGGCCATTTTTGAAAACGTCATTGGGGGATTTGGTGTCAAAAATACAATTGAAAGATGTTGTTAAACGCAAACGTCAACTCAAATCATTTTTTTTATGCAAAAGCATTAATTTTAGTAACACAGTTTGCTATACTCATGGCGAGTTTATAAAAATAGCGAGTTGAAGACGAAAATATGGAGCGTGTTCGTGAACGTCAAATACGTTTGCATGAAAATTGAATGACATTGATCAAATAGATTTTGTACAACCAGGACGATTGCTTATTTGACGATAACAATAGTTGTATTTTATTTTCCCCCTGAACGAGATTGAATTTGCTTACGAAAATACATACATATATTACAAAAATAACACAAGATCCAACTTTGTTTTTGAATTTGGATATCCAAATTCATTTTAAACACATATCCTTAATTTCCAAATTGCGTCAGTAGGTACTGCAAAAAATACAACGGGTACATATTACAAACATACAAAACAAAGAGAAAAAAGAGATGAGTATATGACAAGCCTGTCACTGAGATCCTGCGTTCTTTCTGGGGGAAAATAATATCTACGTCGTCGATGACGATCATTTGACAAGCAAATTGACGTTGATTTGACGTTTTCAAAAACGTTATAATTCAAGAAAGTCATACAAAAATGGAACAAATAAAAGGGATTGTGTGAAACGATTAAAAAAAAGTTGAATCGCTCTTATTCTTACTACGTTTACAAGGAGAATTGAATCTGAATTGAATCAGGATTCGATTTCGTGTAGACCTGGATCGGATCGAAATAGAATTACTCTATCCGATCCAGTATTGCGAGCTGTGTGTGTATTTCAATCACAAGCTCTGTGCTGTTCGTGTCGTTTTGTCCTGTTTTTTTGTAGTTTTTCCTAATTTATTTATTTTTTTTTGAACAATGGCCGTTTTCACACGGATTATACAAGAACTGAATCCCGCACGCATACACTAAAAACAAAACGTCACTTCGATTCCATTTGAATTCTATATTTCGATCCACCGTGGTCATATACCTGGATCGAAATATCATTTGGATACGATCCGATCCTTCAATCCTATCTTGTAAACAGGGTATCTATTCTATTCGATTTTTTTTATCTTAAATTGTATTCGTATTTCAATAAATTATGAGCTTATAAAATAACTTTTGACAATGCCCCATTGTATTTCTTGATAGATTGAGCCTATATCAATCAGTCACTTTTCCCATTTCTTTTAAAGAAATTGGAATATATATCTGAATTATGAAATTCATTTTTCACCCATAAATCCTCAATCGTTAGACAAACATTTTTATTTTTATTTTGTAGTTTGATAAATTTTCTAAATGCCCCAGAAAAGTTATATTTTTCTTTTGCTAAACCAATGCAAACAAATTACAAATTTACAAATTACAAATTTTTGCTTAAAATCAGACACAAGTTCAGAATATAATATACAAAATATTTATGTAAAGACAAACTTTGTAAAATAATTCTTTAATGATTTAACCCGCAATGTTATCCCTATACCAAATACAAAACCAAGGCCATCAGGATAAATTTCAGTACCAAAGTCTCCCCATATATAAAATCCAAAGATACTCCATAACATCTTGCATACTAAATAGTTTCAGCAAAGATAAGCACTTCCAAAAATATTACTTTCAAGAGTCATTTCCCAAAAAATGCTCGAATTAATTTTTAATAAGGTGCTTCAGGCCTTGTAATTCCCACAGATTTATAATAATGGTATACAAACCTAAAATTAACACCATCATTCAAGATTCTTTTCAATGAAAACAGCATTCATTACTTCAGGAATAATATTTAACCTTCTCGTTAAAATATATTCGCAAGGGTTTAATCACTTTTAATTTGTAAAGTTTTAATTTTCCATTCAACAGATGAATATTTAATTAAAACCTCATTTAAAAAATAAATAATTTGCATAATAATATGCAATCGAAAAATCTTAAAACATATACATACATACATATACCTACATCACATCATATATTATACCTTAAAATACCTACATAAACCACTCATACATTAATTTTTTGTATTTATTTTTTTTTGTATTGGTTTTTAATAAAAAATATTTTTAAAGCAAATTGAAATTAAATTAAAAAACAAAAACGCGAAAAGACTATAAATTAAATGCCTATAATTGTACGATGTAATTAAAAAACAAAGAGATAAAATTATCAATTAAATGTAACTTAGTACCTAAGTAAGCTTAAGAATTTTAAATTTAAAATAGAAAAATCTAATGAGAATGCAGTTAATTATTATAATTTTTTTTAAAGCTCGCGTAAACAATTACAAAAATTTGTATTCATTTAGTATTGTCATAGGTAAAATAATTTGTTAAAAAAAAATTGTTACACAATCGTTTCGGTTAGATATCTTTAAAAAAATTATTATAAAACTAAAAAAAAATAATCTTCTCGACTGTTTCTATATATACAAATTTGAATGATATCCCAACAAAAAAAAATTGTTAATGGAATTAAATGAAAAAACAGTCCATGTGTCAAAGATGACAAAATAGCTTTTCGACACAATAATAACTACTGCCGATTTATATAATGGTTCTCCTAGTTAAAGATGTTAATTGTTCCAATGGGATTTCATACAAAGTTATAAATATTTTTTTCTAAATTAAATCCTTAAAAAAAATAAAAAAAAAAAACTCTAAAAAGGTGCTAAAATTTTCTTGACTCTGTCTTAGAATCTAAATTAAAAAAAAAAATAAATGAAAAAAACTATTAACAAATATTAATTTATTTAAAACTCATTATATCCATTTATTCATTCATTCACATATAATTACTAACTACATATTGCATCAACTTAAAAATAAAAATAAAAAAATACAAATAAGATGTAGCACCATAGATATTTTACTGCACATTATTTTAAATGAAAGACCAATTTCACAATTGCACCGAATAACGATAAATAAATTATTATTAATATTATAATTATAATTAAATTATATAAGCATAAAATATAAATACAAAAAGAAATTAAATATAATTATATTAATAATGAACAAATTTTCTATATTCTTATTTCTTAACTTATTGTAAATATTCCAATAAGATTTTTGTTTTATACAAATAAATTTATTTACATTGTTTGTTGTTTTTTTCTTTAATTATATATAATTTTTTTTAATAAGTTTTGTTTTATATATTTAAGAAAAATAACGTATGTATATTTTTCGTCTGATGTCATTGTGTACCTCTGAATTTGAAAAATAATTATATGTTTTAAAACTTATTACAAAAAAAAAACAAAATTGTTAATATTTTACTAAAAAAAATCCACGTGTATTTAACTATATATTAAAAAAAATATTAAAAACAAAAAAAAAAACAAAATTTAAAATAAAATGTTATACTGACTAATTAAATGTTATTTTATTTCTTATTTGGAATCCAAAAAGTTTTGATACACAAAAATCGTTGGCCATGAAAAAAACCTTTTTCTAAAAATTCTTCTTTAATCATATTTGAGTATTTAGTCCCGCCCAGCTTTTATTTGCATGAGTAGGTAATATTTCTCTCTCTCTCTCTTTTAACTTTAAGTAGAATAAAATATAAATATTTCTTTAAAATAAACAGCAGCATGTTCTCTGAAAATTTTTTTATAGATAAATAAAATTTCTTCAAAAGAAATTTCAAAATAAAAAAAAAAAAAAACAAAAAAAAAAACAAAATATCCCTTTTCTTGCAGGAAAAATTACTCTAAATACTGCATTAACATCTACTACTACACTTCTATATCTGCACAATGAGCTTCGCTTTCGGCACAACTTCTATACTTCTATCAACATAATATTTATGTAGGAATTTATTTCTTTATACATGTTGCAACAACAAGTTTTATCTACATCATATCTCTAATTAAAAAATTCAAAAATATCAGCTATATTAGCTTTATAAAACAAAAATTAAAAACTTACAGTTATACTATGAATAACGATTCATAATAATTTTATTATACAAAATAAAACATATCTAATACTTTTATATGTATTTTAATATTTCTATTTAATACTAATAATTATTATCTATGATTAATAATAAATAATTGTTGTTTGCAAGAACAAGAACTATAATAAAACATTTCTTCGTTAAAAGTTCCTATAAACTCTTTGTTGTTTTTTGTCTTGACTAGAATTTCTAGATGTGGTTTGTGTACGAACTTAATGAAACTTTTCATTTTTTTTAGCTTAAGCTTTATTCAAAATAAATAAAATATTAGGCAGGATTTTCATGAGTCGATTTTTGTTTTACGTCGGCGGCGATGGGAATTTGTCTTGTTAATTAATAGGTACCTCTATCATTTTATTAACTGATGATTTTTCAACTTCTTCTGATGCGATTTTAGTTATCACTTAATGTCAAAATGCTGTAGCTGTACGGCAAGTTCCATGATTCATAGAGGCGACTGGCTACATGATAAAAATCGACTCATAAAAGCAGGCATTAAAGTTAAACATACACACGAGACTAATCCAACACAATAGCCACATTTTACCATCTACGGATCTGGATCGGGATCATGTTTTAACACGTAATAAAACAACAACTTGGGATCCTGCTCTTTATCTGAATCTATTTTAAAGATCCGAAAATAAATTACTCCCCCCCTGTTGGGTAGATGGCGTTTTTAAAATCGGTAAGGTAGTGTAAGCTTTTTGGAACCCTGATTTAATGCCAAATTATTCCAAAAATATTAATAATTTCAACGTGTGAACTGAGTAAATTAAGCATTCGAACGAAAAATCATTAGGCATGTTATTATTGGAAATCTATACATAGTACAGTAAGTAATTCCCAAAAGACGCATCGGCAGCACCATGGTTTTTATATTTCACATTTGGTCTATTAGAAATTTTAAAAAATACATCCGCAGTAAGATTCTTCTTTAGATTTTATCAGCCGTAATCCGATGTTGTGTTTGTAATGTATGTGAAAACGTACTTTATAACGGATAGCTTTTCCAACAAAACATGCCTATTGTTTGTTTTGGCTGGGTTCTGTCGATGATGTTCAGTGTTTCTTTTAATTTTATTGACGGAATTAAAACACGAACACCAGCAAGAATATCGTGTGTCTTTAATTTTAATCTAAAAAATTCAAAGTAGTTGTTTGGATAAACATAAAAATTCATTTCTATAAGCTTGAACTTTTAACAAAAAAAAAAAATAATAATTTCAATAAGAAAAAGGTTATTATAAGAAGAGTTACCAGCTATTTTTAAGAGTATTTTTGGATTTAGATATAGAGACTAGAGTCGGAAAGTTAATTCGGTGGCACAGGTTTTTCTTGAACCTATAAAAAAACTATTGTTTTGCGAGAATGTGAAGAGTATCTCTTTAGCCGTTTGGGATTGACAGAAAATTTTAAGTCTCCTCCATTCCTGTCCAGCAAAAACATGACGTACAGTTAAGACTTTAAGTCACTAGGCACTGGTTCTCCACAAGATATCGACCAATAAATTTATTCATTTTATTAAAACTATATACATAGGTAGGTTAAAGTTCAATTTTAGCATTGAAAATGTTTATAGGGTCGTTTTGATAAAAGTATGGTGTTACCAAAATGAACAAAGATAGAGAATGAACTATAGCGTATAGGGGGAGAAAGATTGAATTTTTGGTTGGTGTTACCAAAGAAACTACCAAAATGTCCAAAATGAATAAAATGAAGAAAAAAACACAAGTGATGAATTTCAGCCAGCGTACCTACATGTTGATCATTGCCAACGGACGAGATTCAGTGAAGGAATGTATAAAATTCGAAAAATGATTGATTTGAGCCCACTTTGAAGCCTATAACTTTGGTTATAATTATTGGATGTTCAATATTAAGCTAGATAATTAAAGATTAAATGACAAGCTACAAATCTGCATAAAATTTTCTGCAAAGGCGTACAAAATTTCATACTAGAAACTTGAAAAATTGTCTTTTTAGAACTAATTTCATCACGGCAAAAGAAAAAAAAAAAAAAAAAAAAAAACAAAATGTGTATGTACATACATATATACATAGGTACGTACCTATAAAGAACATATTGATAGAAGGGAGAAGACGGTGGAGTGTGTGCAATAAAAAAACCACGTGGCAAACAAAATTGGCTTGCATCGGGCACAAAAATGATATACAACATTATGTTTATGTAGGTATGTATATGTATGTATACATGTAGGTATGTGCATGAACATTTGTAACTAGTAGTTATTTTACAAATAATAAAATCGTAAAGGTTGGATTTGGTTGGTTTGTTTGGATTATAACTTCTTGTCTAATAATCGGATGTTTGAGGTTAAGGTCTTAAAATGAAAGTAAAATTTCAGTCTTTTAAATCAATCGATTGTTGAACCTAGAATATGCATAGTTTGGGTAAAAACTTTACTAACTTCTAAATCAAACTTATAACTTAAGGGCCAGATGCTCAAGGTTAAAGTATGTTAGGTAAATCAGACAAGAGGTAGAATTAACTTAACTAAACAAATAAAATTCAATATATTTGAATCCTATTTCTGTGGGCTTCAGGTCTTTCTTTCTGTATCTAGATATATTATATAAGAATTGAAGGTCACGAAAAAGGAATAATTATTAAACAAATAAAATATTATAATCGAAAAGGGTCGATTTTGTAAGCTGATATATTCTGTTCTAATCATCGGATGTTTGAGGTTACGCTCTGAAAATGAAGGTAAAATGTTAGACTAGAAAATGCTTTCGACAAAACTTGACTTACTTCTGAATCAGTTTGATTGTTTAACCTAGAATATCCATAGGTACCTACTTGAACCTCTTATACAAAATTATGACTTAAGTTCTAAGGAACAAATCATCAAGGTTAAGGTCTTGGTTAGCTTCTAACTTCTATTCTAATAATCGGATGTTTGGGATTAAAGTCTTAAAATTAAGGTGAAATGTGACAAAAGTTGATTTTTTTCTAAAACAACCTAAAGAACCTAGTATATGCTAGACAACGTTTGGGTAAAAACTTTAATTACTTCTAAATCAATTTGATTGTTTAACCTAGAATATGTATAGCTACCTACTTGACCCTTTTTAATAAAATTATAACTTTAGCACTTATGGTCAGATCTTCAAAGTTAAGGTCCTGAAATGCAAATACAATTTTAGGCTTCATCTTAAAGTAGTCCATAAACTATTCAATTGTCAATTGGTTATCAACTAAATTGATGCTCGCCGCTCGGCCACACATTTCATAAACTCAGTTAAAAGAATACAGCTCCAAGTGTCAAAAACATTAAAATTACGCGACTCGATATTGTTAAATTGATCAAAAGAAGGGTTCAAAATATTTTAAAATAAAATATTATAGAATAAAAACAATTAGCAGTCAGGTTGGGCTTCGCATCAAATTCTTTGTAAATTTTGTCTCGATTTAAAAAAGGTTTGCCTGGACAGTAAATCAAATGTCTTGGCTTTATACAATATACATAGTTCAATGATTTGAAATACTTATAAATCAATTTGAAAAAATTCAAAATCTTTTGATTTTCTCATCAACCGTCAAATTGTTCAAATAACAAGCCAAGACACGGGTTGATTTGAACAACAACCGACTGAGTCGAGAACTAAGTTGAACCGTATATATGTATGCTTTAATCGATCTGCAATAATCCAGTAACCTTTCTGCAATGCTTAGCTATGCCAAAATGTCAAATGCCTAGATATACGTTAATATAGATGATATGTAACTTTAATTTCGTGTTTAATGCTGTACCGGTGCGGATGAAAATGAGTATGATTGTGTGCCAGCTTAACAATTAAGACTAAAATTCATCTTATTAAAAAAATTAACAACATTAATTTAACCGCCAACCGGGAAGTGACACTAAATATACAAATTGGTACTTCAGACTGTAGAATGGTTCCTAAGACAGTTTGTGAAGTTATAATGTAACAATAGTATACAAAATAAAAATCACAAAGATTAGACATGTTTTTTTGTTTTATCGACGTAATACAAGTCATTTTCAATGTCCCCACAGTTACTCTATGAGTGAAATCTGTAAATTTTTTAAAGTCAACATAAACAATTTTTTTTTTTTAAACAGAAAATATATTTATTTTCAGGAAAATAACACATTAAAATAGCAATATAAAACAAAACTTTATAAAGTATGTAGTTAAAATAAATAATTAACATTATACCATAAGTATAGCTATTGAAATTCCAAATGGCTGATTGGAACTTCAATTGACTAACGCAGTATTTACAAAAAAAATTAAATTATGCATAAGAATATTTTTAAAATTAAATATATTACATATTTAAAGAGATAAATACAAGTACATAATAATTATATTAAAATTGGTCTTAGGTGAGGAAAAATCCATGGCTGAAAGACTATTCCTTTCCTTTATAGGCTATTATAAATATAAGACTTAAAAATATTAATATATATTTAAAAAAAAATAAATAAATAAAGTCTTAAAAATTTAAATAACATATACAGCATGAATAATGTGCAATCCTTCGAAACCTTTCCATGGCTGTTTGGAAAAATTTCGACATCATACAAAACAAAAATTTGTAAAATGAATATATATTTTTTTATAAAATTTCAATGTTAAAACTTACAAATATTTACAACAATTCTTGATTTTAACAAGTTGTCCTACAATTCACCCATAGTAATGAACTTTTCCTTAATTTTTATTTTTATATATTAAAGCTTCAGTTACACTGATTTTATGTACAGAAATAAAAAAACAAAGAAATTCTCTTTGTGACATTACTGTTATAAGAAATCGTATTTTTTTTAAAGTAATTTATCGTTTGTTTCTTAATTTTTAATTTGTTTTCTATTCATATATAAATGTAGGTAGCTAGGTACAAGTATTTTTATATTTTTATTTTTTATGATTAAACCCTATATTATCATTTTTTAAACATTTTGAAGCATTTGTTATAAACGTACTTTTGATTTTTTTCTATATTATCTACACAGCATTTTTCATTGTAAATTTTTTAAAATATTGTATACATAATTATAATAATTATCATAATAATTTATTTATATAAATTTAAACTAATATGTTTTTTTATAGTAAGACTTTTATGTTATAATATAACTTATTTAATATAATATTGCATCTAATGTATTTAAGTATTTTTTTTATTTCATATTTTTGTTTCCCTATAAATTAAAGTGTTTTTTTATTAATTTTTGTGTATAAATAATTTTGAACTACAAACGTTTTGTTTTTTTTTTTTAAATATATGTATTTATATATTTGTGTGGTAACAAGAAATTGTCCTTGTTTAACGAAACCTAATTATACGAACCTAAATTTTTGTAGATTATATTTATACTTAAATTTTGTTAGTAATAATTTGATTGCTTTAATATTAGAATAGTTTTATACATAGTATATTTGAAATCTTGCAAATGGTCGATCTCAAACTTCTGCACCATCTTTAGAGGCTGTTAGACGAACTTGCGTTCTTTCTACGGTTACACCATTTATGGCAATTTGGTGATCCCGCCAGGGAGTGGTGAGAATGCGAAAACGCTAGAAAAATAACAAGAGGAATTTTCAAAACAATAATTTTTTCCAGTTTGTTCTTCTTATAAAAAAAATCAAACAAACCTGAGTAATAGTTCCAGGTGTAATTATTAACTTGAAAAAAGCTACAGCAGGTATCATAATTACTGAAGATCCAGCTATACACCAACCAAGGGCATTCGCCCATCCAGGGTAGGTGTAGTTTTCATAACTGAGTGGTTCATAGCCAATTAGACCATAAACGGTAATGAAGAGAAGGAATAAAGGTGCCACAAATCTCCAACAAACACGCCAGTATGTTCCAGGAGCGAAGCCGATCATATCGCGAATATCTTCACAAAAACGATTTGTTCCTATATTAATTATATAATTTTGAGAATTATCAATCTCTATTATTGCTTGATATATTGTTATAAAATTACCATAGATCCAAGAAACTGCAATGGCTTCAAAAAATACAGCTACAAGAATAGAGTAACCAGCAGCATATCTGTCAAGAAGTTGAAAAAAATAGAAACCTCCTTGAGTGCAACTGGCTAGTCCGACAACAAAATAGAGTGAAAATAGACCAGCAACGAATACTTCACGGTTTCTGCCGATTTTTGGAAATTCATCACTTAGAGCTGTGATTATTGCTTCCGATCCACCGAACTAAATATAAAAAATAAAGAATTTAAAAATTAACATCTCTATTAATAAACTCAATCATTTTTAATCAGTGAATTAAGTACGAAATCTTATCAATAAAAATAAATTGAAGTTAATTCATGTGGATTAACAAGTAATTAAATTAAAAAATACTCAAGATTTTTTTTGCAACCGAACAGAGATACATTTACAAGCTCAAATGCGAAAGTGTGTATGTAAAAGTTGACACCTCTTGCACGTTGTCACAGAAAGAAAGAATTATGTTCGGTGGTCTCAACGAGAGTTAACCAATTTTTGTTAATATTTAGTAAGAATAAGAATGCAGAAATTAATAAAAATGAAATTTTCAAACAAAAAATGATGAATTTGAAAAAAAAATATTCTCACCGAACTATCCAATCCTAATGTGAGCAACATCATGAAAAATATCAAAGCCCAAAATGTACTTCCAGGCATTGTAGCTATAGCAGCTGGATAAACAACAAAAACTAATCCAGGACCCTCTGTTGCCACATCTTCAATATGTTGACCCGAAGAATGTGCCATATAACCGAGCACGGAAAATATCACAAAACCTGCTATAAAACTAGTTGCCGAATTTATAAAACTTGTTAAAAGTGCATCTCTGTAAATAAATAAATAAAATAAAAATAATTAATATGAAAACATTTAATTAAAACTATTAATTTACTTATAAACATTATTGTGATATTTATTGTAGGAGGCATAAGCTAATAAAACTCCAAAACCAGGTCCCAATGAAAAGAACACTTGTGTGGCAGCATCAACCCAAACTTCAGCTTTATAAATTGCATCGAAATTCGGATTGAGATAATATTGTATTCCCATTGCTGATCCTGGTAATGTTATACCACGTATCAAGAGGATAAGCAGTACTGCATAAGGAAATAAAGCCGTAAACCAGACTACCTTCCCTGATGTACTGATTCCTTTCCAGAGTGAGAAGTAGCAAATAAGATAGACGACCAGCAAGCAAGCAGCCATATCCCATTTGATAACTCCAAGATCGTGGATTCCATTGCTTTCATTTAGTTCTAAGATATAACGACTAATAATATTGGGAAGAAGAAAGTTAATAATTTTACAAATAAGTTAATTCATTGGCCATCGGAACTTACTTAAAATATTCGGATGCAGCGGATTGAAACTTTTCGATAGGAGCTACTGTTGTTTCGTTGTTGAAGAGAGTTTGGTTGAATAGATCAAGACTGTTATTGTATGATGGTGTTATTGACTGGACAACTTCAAACTGCAAAAAAAAAAAACAATTTTAACTATAAATTCGAAACTAAAAAAAATTAACTGGCGCCCAACAGATATTGCATTTTTTTTCAATTTCTTTTCAGAAAAACTATAAATAAATATTTTTAATCGGTATATAATCAAGTTAATGAACTTACCGGTCTACAGTTTTCCGTATTCCAAGGATTGTTACACGATGTCCATGGTAAGTTTTCCGTAAATGAAGCAAAGAAAAATCGTAAGGACCAAGCAATAATGACATTGTAGTAGAAGTCAACATAAAATGCAATCAACACTACAGCGTATCCAATGCCTATGAGTTTTGGATGAAATTTGTTTAAGATACATATTTTTTTAAAAGAACTATAATTTAACAAACCTTTGAAAAGTGGCACTAGTCTACCCCAACATGTGATGGCACCTTTTCTATTATGTTGACCGAGAGCTAATTCCATATAAAATAGGGGAATACCACCAACTAATAACATAATGCAGTATGGTACCAGAAATGCGCCTTTAAAAAAAATTAAAGACAAGAAGATTCTTTAAACAAACAAATCATTATAACAATTTTCTAGAAAGTTAAAAAAAAACTAAATCTTCGAATTTCCTCTCTACAAAAAAAATAACATAAAAATGTTCCAAATTTTGAAGCAAATCGCTCCACCTGTTGAGAACGGACACAAGGACGCCACAGGCCGATTGACATTATGACGAAACTACTTTTTTGAACTTGTCCATATGACCATTGATCGTGTTAATTTTAATTAAAACTTCGAGATTTTGTATACAAAATTAGTACTTGCCCTATGCCCTTGGCCGATACCACCTATATGTGTATGTGAAAAGTTTTTTTTTAGAACACAAATTCCAAAAAATAATTCTAATAATTCTGAACAAAAAAAAAAAATTGTAAATAAATTTGATTTCAAATAATTTAACTAAATTCAATTATGCACACATAAACTCCCACACTCAATTAAATTTCAATCCATGACCCGTACTACAATTCTTCAACCACAAAGTCGTAACATCTTTAAATCTCCATTAAATGGGATCACTTAAACTTCAAGCAATGAAGTTTCATAACTTCTCCCCCATATAAAATTCACGCATCGTTTGGCACATGGTTACCAAACCAACCACTTGGTGTGGCACAGATTTGATTTTATCCTTTTTGAATTTCAATCGCCCTGGCTTTTATTATAGAGAGTCGCATCTAAGAAGGATTAACAGTCATGACAAGAAATGGAATCAGAGTATGGAATCAAAATGTAAGTCCCCAATCCAAGGACTATGTATGGTGGTAATAGCGGCGGCGGTGGTGCGGCGTGACGAGCGGCATTGAAACTGGTGCCCTTCACTGTTTCACTGTTCATATCCAATGAAGTATAATCGTCGTATCTTAGGAAAATTATCCTTTTATCGTCACATTTCTACAAAGTACATTTTTTCTTCAACCCCCCCCCCCCCCTCAGCCACAACCATCAACGAAGGAGGAAAGTCTTAAAAGCTTTCTTCTTCGCTTTTTTTTTATCTTGCTTCAAGCCAGAATATTGTACCAACCTGTTGATGCTTATTGAAAGAAGGTAATTTTCTTCCTTCTGTTTTTATATATACGACAAAAGGATAAAGGCTGAAGGCGAGTGAGAGAAAAAAAAAGAACTAAAAAAAAGGGGGGCAACTTACGATGAATGATGAATATGAATTTCCTTTTCAAGAATAAAGCGGATGAGAGTAATTTTTCTGGCCATCCCTGGCAATCTCAGTCAGATTCAGTCAGTTGTGGCATGTTCCTAATCCAGAATTGCGGTATGGCAATTGACTCGGGGACAGGACTCGGGCAAAAAAAAAAAAAAAACAACGTACAATAGAACAATGAAGAAAGGATTTGAGAGTTTGAGTGAGTGAGTGAAATATGAGGGGTAAAGTTGTAGTATCACAGTGATTAAGGCATTAGGGCCGAGCCACCATAACATATCATCTTGGCATTGAATGTCACCACGAGAACTTATGACTATAAGCAGACGCAAGGACAACATAGAACTTTAAGTTCAGTAAAAAAAAAAAAAAATACGAATAAAATATGGGGTTAACTTTTTCTTTTCGAGCTCCTTTAAGAATCTTTTTTTTTTTTCCTACTTTTTCTTTACTTCTTGTCACAAAAGCACTTAACTTTTGTGAAATTATTTCTAAAGGAAGTGTGGAAGCATTTAATAGCTTCATCTTTTTTGATTGTGACTATGCGGGATAAGGAAGTTTCATACATTTATGCGTGTGCAACAGTTAGCGCAGTTCAGTTCTTAAGTGATTCTAATTGGTCTTTTTTATGAGAGGGATGATTCGGGGGCTTTGTTTCAAATATTCGTAGGTACATTATATATTTATATGTTCATTGTACTTAAAGGATTTCTTTTTGTAATTTTAAATTCAAAACTACCAACACTGTCAAGAATGGGAAAGAAATTTTTCACTTCATAATTGATGAAAAAAATAAGTTTTGTCTCAAGTAATCTCGGAAAATATCAAATTCAAAAAGTTGTAAAATGATACATAATATTCTTAGATTTCATGAGAATGACATAGGTTATTTGTTTTATCAGAAAACATTATTTCGGAAAAAATTAAAGAATTTAAAAAAAAAAGTGCTCTATTTTTTTTTGTCTAGAATCTAATAAGCTTCAATTTTCATCAAATAGCAGAGCAATTGGAGGATGTACAGTACATACATATGTATGTATTTGAATTCAAAAAAATAACTAAATTACTTGCAAGTAAGAATAAACTCAAAATCAAAATTTCAAAAACTGTTCCTATGATTTATTTTAAAAATAAAACACATTCCACAGTATTTTGTGTTTTTTATTTTTCTTATTCTTAGCGGAGATATAACTAAAGTAATAGTAGCCCGTGGCGTAATGGTTAGTGGGTTGGACTGTTACGCAGAAGGCCTTGGGTTCGATTCCCAGCCTTTGCCAACTAAAAAACAGAAATGTTTTTCACGGGTTGTGAGGAATTGATAAAACCTCCAAGAATATATCTTGTCATGAAAAAGTGCGTTTCACCATAGCCGTTCGGATTCGGCAGAAAATTGTAGGTCCCCTCTATTCCTGCCAATAACACGCTCATAGGAATGGTTGAGGGTTGTAAGTCACTAGGCTTTGGTTCTACACGAGCTGTCGCGCCGACAAATTTATTTATTTTATGATATAACTCACTGAGACTTTAGAGATAAAAGGGAGCTCATAGAAAGGAGCAAATCTAGTAATCCTAAATTTTTATCAATCGCAAGCTCATATAATTTAATTTGCTTCATCTTGTAAATATAAGTTATGGAAGTTGTTAAACTTGAGAATATTGTATAAATGATATAAATAGGCACCTAATACACCCCCTTAACAATGCTGGAAATCTATGTATATGTAAATCCAATTGTTCTATTTATAGGATTAATTTAGCTTCAAGTTCATTATCTTAACACTTTCCCTTTTTTCATATCTGTCAAAAATATATTTTGATATTTAAATTAAAGAAAAAAAAATAAATAAAATCACACCTCATTTATACTTCTACTATAGGTAATCCTAAATTCTCTTCATCTCTTTTGAAAACGCTTGTTCAATCACCCCATTCTGTGTGTTTGTGTGTGGGAAGACATCTATGGCCATTGGCTATCATAAATGACCTCTTAAGCTATTCATATCCATCATCACTGCAAATGTCATCCTCTGGCATCAGAAGCAGGCAACGACATCTATACCTACAACACCATCACTATGCTCTTGCCATCAACATTGTCATCAAGTGTACCTACCATTCGATTTCAAACACATCATCACACAGCTATACCTTTCCCCCAACTTCGGCCGTTTGTTACGCCCTCCTCCCCTCACCGCCACCAGCAATCACCCTCTACATCAAAATTAACCCTTTTACATCAAAAACGATGTAAAAGCGAAGTAATATAAAAATTGCCGTTATCATCATCACTACCACCATCACCACCACCATCAATATAAGGTCTAAGAGCGGTAAGAGTTTGAACCTATGAAGGTACATATCCATAGATGGAAAGTTCTGAGTGGAGATATGTTCCACCGACGACGAGTCTATGTGGAACCAACCACCCTATTGTCTTGGTGAAAAGCTATCAATAGTACTTAACAGCTGCTTTTCAATTGACGACGGACAAACTGTATAAGGCCTCCCTTCTGCTCGTCTCGTCTCCTTAAAATCCCCAACCCTTAGCAAATTTATGGTAAAATATATATTTTATTTTAAAATAAAAGATACGACTTTTTATCGGGTCCCTTGTGCCCCACAACTCTCAGACCTCCGTGTCGTCGTCAGTGTAACTCAATTTACGTGGACTCAAAGTAAAGTGTATATTGTTCCTGGGAAATTTGATTATGTGACGTCATTAGATGAATATCTATCGATACCCGAGTTAGGTGGGTGTTCCTGTTCATATTTTGTTAGAAATTAGATTTACTATGTCACTCGTCTTTTTTTTTTTTTTGTTGTGATATCACTCTTATGTGAATTCCCTACCTCTTGACGTTTTTGGGGGCTGACATTTGTTTGACATTTGTATGACGTTTTTATTTTTATTTTTTTTTTTAAACTTAAGTGCGATTATGATGGGATTTTTTGTAGGCACATACATAGCTAAGTTTAAAGATGATGAAATGGTTTCCTTTGATTTCCTTCTTTTTTTTGTAATTAATTAGTTTGGTGATGACATTAACATTTTTTGATTGAACCCTTGAGGGAGACTATTAAATTTCTCGAAACAACAACTGATGTTATTTTTTTTTATGATTTTTTTGTGACAGTTGATGTAAGAACAAAGAAAAATAAAAGTAAAAGAGGACTTCTATACGAAGGTACTATAGATAAAAAGAATTATGTGATAATATAGCATAAGGTCTGGCCGGAAATATTTAATTTCCTCAAAAGAGTGTGGATGCCTTAAGTGATGTTTAAAAAAAAATACCCTATCGGAAATAAGTGGTTTTTTACCGAAGGAATTTTTTATTTGAACTTGAGATTTACCCTTAACTATCTGGATTCAAGATTTAACTATTTTTTAAGTTTAATTTCAAAATAAGAAACAAATAACAAATTTACAAATTTAAATCATAAACAAATAAGAAAATCCAAGATAAATTTTTAGATATGAATCTTGAAGGGGGTGTTATCAATCTACTTAGAATAACATAAGCCTCCGGTGAAGATCCCTTTCTACCGATGGAGCTCGTCATCTTTCTTAGATAAATTCAGTGGAAGAAGGCAAGGCAAAGTACCTACTAATGAGTAGATAAAAACTATAACCTACAGTTCTAACCTACTCATGCTCTCATGAGCGAGTTATATTTAAGCAGAGTAGTTGCGCACACCAAATCCAAACCGCCAGATGGCATCTGATGAAGTAAGGAGATTTTTCATGATGACATTAATTTTCAATGTGTTTACACCGCAACAATGACTGCTTTTAAACGCTGCAAATATGCTGCAATTACCCTTGCAATTTTTAAGCATGTAGGCGGGGGACGTATGCGGTGTCCGGGGTAGACAAAGTTGCAGAGGTTGAAATAATTGCAGAGTTATCGCTCTTTCTTCCTTGTGCTTTTTCGTATTGTTTGAGACATAAGCGGAGTAAAGAGTGAGGAGATATATTATCCTTCTCATTTAACAAAAATTGCAGGTATTAAAATTTGCAGCGTTTAAATGGATGCTGCAATCGGAAAGAAACTTAAAAGAGAATTGCGGATAGAAATTGCAGTCGTCTAAAAGCAGTCAATCAATTGAATAATATGAATAATTGACAAACAAACTATAGTAGATTGCTACTGGAGAAGCAATTTATTCCGATCAATTTAAAATTTCTAGCAAAGAACTCATAAGTGATTCCCCACCTCAAAATTTTTAAATTGTTCTTCGTTCATGACGGAGTATAACAATCAACTCGATAAAGAAACTGACTTGTTTGGCTTGTCTGTCATTTCCTTCTGAAAACCATGAACATACTTGTACAATAATTGTTAATGTGTTATAGAACAAAACTAATTTAGTTAGACTGCTTTTAAACGACTGCAATTTTTAACGGGGTTTCTTATTTAATTTTCTTTCCGATTGCAAACTTTAATATCTACAATTTTTGTTAAATGAGAAGGAAACATCTCTTCACACTCTTTACTCCGCTTATGTCTCAAACAATAAGAAAAAGCACAAACAATTATTTCAGCCTCTGCAACTTTGTTTACCCCGGCCACCACATACGTCCCCCGACCACGTACTTAAAAATCACAGGGGGTAATTGCAGCGTTTAAAAGCAATCTTAGAATTTTGAATTTACGTTTGCGTATTTTTCTCAACCTTTTTGAGAGAATTTCAACCTCTCTTGACTATTTTTGCTATTTGTAAATTTTTGTCCAAAAAGTACGGGAACGGATCTAAATTTGGACTAAATTTGTTTGAAAAAAAATTATAGAAATCATAGAATTTTTTTAAGTATATCAAATATTCCTGTTTTTATATTTTTTAAATTATATTTTTATGCAGATCATTTTATACAGGAATTTATTTTTTTATTCAAATATTTACGTATTAAAATTTAGAGTTTTTACCTTTACTTTTTTTGGCATCAGACTTAAATAATTTTATATTTTTTTATTTAAAAGCTATCTCATCAATAAATAGACCTATTTATTTATTTAATTTTACAGTTAACTTACCACCTCCATTTTTGTAACACAAATAAGGAAATCTCCAAACGTTTGCTAAATCGACAGCGAATCCAATAACCGATAATAAAAAATCGACTTTTCCTCCCCATGTTTCACGTTGCTCTGGATCACCGGGTACGTCTCTTGGAGTAGGAGTCTTAGCAATTTGTCCTATTGGTGACATCGCCAAGGCGACGTCGTTTCCTTCGTCGACGCCGCACTCTAAGTCTGTAAAAAAAAAAAAAAGAGATTATAAAAATAGAAGAACAAATTGAATAATATGAAAATAAAACTATTTTTCAATTTAAAACCAATAAAATTAAAATCCGATTATCAAATCAATTCAATTGGATATGCAGGATATATATGTTAGGTAGTTGTTTTGTGTTATGTTGTATTTTCAAAACAGTGGCAGAAATAATTTTTTTTTTTGGTTAAAATAATTTTTTATTTTTATGTAAAATCATAACTTTAGCTTTTAAAAATTTGGTGGTAGCTCATTCAAATGTTTGTTTTTCATTCAAACCTTTAAATTACTGTATCAGTAAACTGTAAACTATGAACTGCAAAGATTCCTTTGATTTTGTCTCATCTGTCGAACTGTATGTTATGGGTGTTTTAATGCGACAATGCGCCCAATGACAATTTTTTTCTGAATGTTTCGAAAATGGTTTTCTTCTTAATCAATTGATTTTTTATCTTTAACCCAATTTTAAATGAATTATTTTTCATAACACATCTATTCCTACGAGTATGTATAACTTTAAAATAATTAGTTTCAATATATTATTATAAAATTGTTATCTGCTGAAATCTGTAAATTAATCCATTGTATCAAACAACTTTTTAAATGTGAAAAGTTCATTCATATACGTATGTCACATTGATCTGAACCCCAATACCATGCTATACCTTCTCTCTCATTCATAACCTCTTGATAAACTGTTAAAGTCATTTGCATGTTTGGTTTAAAACAAAAAAAAAGTCTATAATAAGAGGAGATGGGTATTTTGTTCACTTGCAAAAAGGGTTAAATATTGAAACGACATCAATTGTACTCGATAAAAAATACTAAAAATAAAAACTATTGTTTACGATAAATTTTAGTTTTTATTTGGAGGCATATTCAAAAGTTGGTCAAAATGTCAAATGTAGTTTTTTCGTGTTATTATTTATAAAATATCAATAAAGCTATCCTTTTTTATTTTCTAAGAATTAGTGTAGATATTTTTTATATTTTAAATTATTAAAAATAAAATGCATTATTTATTAATAATTGAAAGTGTGATAATAAGAAATATAATAGTGTTAATTCCATCTACTATATTGTTATAAATTTCTTGTGAGTAAGTAGGTTTTTAATTAATTCAATGTCTTATGAGTAAACTTTCCATATTAAGATGTAATTATAGATACATGAGCTATAAAACCTTAATGTATCACTTTAGAATAATTAGAAAGCAGCCACGAGCTTAATGCGATATTAATAATAACTTTTATCACATAATAGAATTTGAAAAATATTTTGTATAAGACAAAGTCTCGTATGAAATAAAATTAATAAAAATTAAGCACCTAAAAGAAAATCAGAAAATTTCCTAAAGGTGTTGGCACACACCTCTAGACCTCTAGAAAGCACTTAATTAATAGAACTTTTTCGTGAAGAAATAATACATCCGTTTATAAAACTCTGATCCTCCCATTTCGTCGTCGAGTATAAAGAAAACACTCTTCGTTTTAAGACACCTCAGTGAACGGAAGCAAAGTAAAAAGATTCCCTCTTTTGATTGATTAGGTGAATAAATAATTCTTACCAATTTAATTCCAAAGTTCTGTCAAAGTTTATATCAAAAATTGTATTAAAATTGGTGGAAACTGGTAGTTTTAGAAAGTAAACAAACATTATATTTACATTTCCTTTAGTTCGTGGTATACCGCGGAATGTGGTGCCAAAAGAATAAGAAAGACATTTATGATAAAAATATTTTATTCAAACTGAACGCGAACAAGTGTTAAGATCTCAATAAAACTTAATAATGCGCTTAAGTAAAACAACTGTTATTTATATTAGATATTCTTTAAAACTGATTCTAATACTAATTAGAAAAAAACAATTAAACAGTATTGTCAATTTGAACAGCTGTGTTTCAAATTCAATTTACTATCACTATTAAAGGAGGACTTTTATCACAAATATGGTAGGTAGGTATAAATTGTCTTTACTTGACCAGTTTAACATTTTATCTGTTATGTTTTATTCTTAGTTGTTGATTGTGAACCAACCAAAGCGGTCAGTTTAAATATGCCCAATGGCAGAGACAAACAATATTCTGATGACATTTTTTAAATGAAATTGGTGAGGATCGTAACTGAGAATTAAAAAAAGCTATTTTTCTAAACATAGATATAAAAAATTGTAAAAACAAAACAGAAACAGAAACAAAAAACAAAAAACAAAAAACAAAGAGATAGGATTACCATTTATTCTATATACGTTGGTCTGTAGCTACCATATTGAAAAACTCAATTTAGTCATTATGTATCTCTAAAAAGGCTTTTTGTAAACAAAATTTGTTGGTATGGGTTTGTTAAAGCCCTTCCACACTGTTTCACTATGTTTACAGTATGTCAAATTGCATCCAAACAGATTAGTTTCACCATAACCTCAAGCTCCCGAATGCTATGGAATTGTGTAATAATTTTAGAAACAATTATCCTAAAAATTTTCATGTATCATTAACACATATTATGTTAAATTCTGTGAAATGAATTGTCAAGTTAATAAGATGAAATTTAAATTAATTGTTTCCACAATATTTTACATGATTTTTACAATTTTTTGACATAATAATTTTTGACATAATACTCTGTGATATAGTAGTGCGGAAGGACTTTTAGTACAATTCTTAAAAATATTGTAGGTACATATTTTAAACTATACGTCAGATTAAGCTGTCAAAACTTCTGCGACAAGCTTTTTTTTTTTGTAAGCCCGGAGAGAATTGGACAAAAAACGACGTCGTCGATGCTAAACAATTATCATATTAAATACAGCAACAACTTAGCAAGCTAAGCTCAGAGAATTCTCCGGGCTTAACTTAGGCACACAGAAAAACTGTGTATTATATACATATATCGATAGTTTGTATGAAAACTCCATTTTGTTTCTGTGATGCTGTCGCTAATCCTTGAGGTTATTTTTTTCGTGCAATTCACCACGGGCTCGCAAAAAATACGCCTATTGTTTGCACACTTTAATGCATGATTTTTTCACTTGCTTGCCATGTTTTAAATCAATGTGAAAGGGCCTTAGGAATTTAACAATTTTTTTTTATTTTTTGCACAGTAAGTAAAAGGAATTATACTTATGAAGTTAAAGTGTTTTTTTTTTAGTTTTTCCTTCATTTTTAATCCTCTTTAGAGAATAAAGTAATAAAAGCTAAAAAAAAGCAAAATCTTTAAAGCTCTCCTACTCTTGAAAAAGAGAAAAAAATTTAATTTATTCCCTATAAAAAGATCTTAGTCAATTGTTTGTATGATGAGCGATTCTCGAGAACTACCAGCAGCGTAATTAAAGACGATCACCTACCAATTTCTATATAATAAAATTTCATCTGTAAGTATGTAGAAAAAGACCATTGAAAAAGATAAGTCTTTTGTAAGGAGATTAAATTTTGATTCTATGCAGTCATATAGGCGGAAACAAGTTTCTTATAATTAAAAGATACTAAAGAATTTCTCAACAGCAGTTTCCTAAGTGGAAACCACTTGGAAGGATATTTTTAAACGTCAAGAATGAAAAATTGTTTAGAACTTTCAAAAAAAAAAGCTGGCACTGTTAACAAATTTACATTCTTCCTTTATTCAAAGGCTTATATGACTTAATAAAAACTGTAAGCGGTTCAATGCAACTTGTAATGGTATACAACAAAACATTTGATATAGATAGCGCGATAGGTTCTAAATCCAGTCAAAGCTCATGGTCTTAAGTTCGATTTTCCGTATTGAAAGAATTTTTCAATACTAATGTCGTTTTATATCGGTGTTCCAGAAGTCTATGGTTTTGATTCTGAAATGAGATCTCTCTTTTCAAATGAATAACTATGTTGAGAAGACTTCTGAACTTCCAATGGCACTACAATAAGTAATCTAATGATTGGCTTGGCTTTCTTGAAACACCTAAATATAACTTCAGCTAAAACCTGGTTGTAATACAGATTAGTTTTTGTTGTTTTATTATAAAATAAATAAAATTCAATATTCATCATTTGTATGTTAATCATACAAATCTGTCTTTTTCATTCAAAGAGGTTTTTTTTTTTGTTTAATTAGTTATTTATTCTGCGCTCAAAATGCATTTGAAATTTTTAAAATAAAAATGTCTTATTAAATCACTTAACTGTTTGATATTTTGTATTGCATTTGTATTTAATTTATGGAAATATCAACTTTAAAAACGCGATCTAGTTCCAAGTTAAGTATAATATAGTTTCACTTTTTATATATAGCTAGAACTCCCCCACTATTTTTGCTTTTAATTCACAATAAGCACACTATCTCTTTGGCACGACAAATAGTAACAATTTAAATTTTTAAATACTACTGAAACAATTAAACAATTAATTTATGACATTTGTTCTATCTATATATACATAGGTAGCATGGAACATTACATCATAAAACAACAAGAGTGCGTTCACAATTCTCCAGCCTACAGAATTGTCAGAATTTATTAATGATATATGTAGATTATGTAGTTACCTGATTCCGAATAGGATTGAAATTGATATTTCTTCGCCATGATATTGCTTTTTTATAACTTTCTTGTACTCAACAGCAGTATAGGGAACGCACTTTAATTGATGATGAATATTAGATTTGATATTACTTCATTGTTTTGTAGAGCAATAACACTCTACAAAATTCCAGCTATACAACTAATGCACTGTCTGATTTTCCTTCATGAATTCCAAATCCCATGTGCAGCCTTTTTGTTTACAAACTAAAACCACAAATGTTCTTTTGAAGTTTAATAATGTTTCAATGGAAAAAGAACAAACTAAACCTCATTAGTTTATAGTTCAAGTCTATGACCAGACTCGGCAAAATTAATACACTTAGTCAACCAACCGATAGGGCAGCGTTTAATGAACTGAGACCATTCTGAAAGCCGACCGTAACAAATGGCTTGTGAAGGTTGTGAATTGATTCGTGTGATAAAAATGCCGCTTTGAATAACACTTCCATCGACGCATTACGAAAGGTACATTTGTATAATATTGCAGTCAAGCATTATTGTCGGACCGCGATTTTCATATCGGGATTTACATATAATATTAGTACATAATAATTTTAGTTTTTTTTTTTTTTTTTTTGTGTCTGGTGTTTGGAACAAATGAGTCACTTAACAAATGTCAGTTTAGTTCACATTCTGTGGGATTTATAGAAACAAGTGCAGTTAGGTGCTTTTACAATAAACTAAACAAGTTTTTAAAATGCAAATAAAAATTTCTGGAATTAATGATAGATTTGAAAATAAAAAACAAAAACTACTTACAAACAAATATTGAATTATTGGAAGCTTTTTAAATAATTCTCTGTAGTTTTTAAATCACTATCAAGAAAATGTTTGATATAAACAAAAGTTTGGCTACCTACTAACAATTATTTGTATCAACAAACTATAAAAAATTTTTGGTTATCAATAGAGAATAGGCTAAAAGTAGCCGAATTTATTACAAAAAAAAAAAAAAAAACAGTTAGACTGCAGCTAGAAAAAAGCCAGTGTAAAAATTAACAGTGCAATTTAACAGATCTTTTATGTTGTAGTAATTTCTTTCAAACTTAGAATTAATAGTTTGAATAGTTTTATAGCTCCTAAAACTAACTGTTATATTTATAAGCATGTTTGACACTTGCATAAAAGCCAAATACACCCAAATGGACTCAAATTCATTTGTTAAAAATCTACCGAATAAAAAAAGATTAAAGTATCTGAAAGAAAAAAATTAATCAGAAAATAAAATAATAATAATATATAATAATTGATAAAAATGAAATTTAATTGAAAAAAAAAAACAATTTACATACTTTTAGTTTGCAAAGCGAGGTGTTTTAGTTTTCACGCCAATTTCCCGATTTTCCAATTTATGAAAGCATCAAAGATCGAAGTAATGCAAAATTTGTATATGTGGAAACAAGAAGAGATCAGAAATGCTTAAACAAATATGAACTTGACATAAAACTAGAGTCATCAAACTGAATTGGCAAAGGATCTCCTTGCCCAAATTAATTTCGAAGTTAGCCATTTTGTATTTTCCGTCGGTAATTATTTATTGACTCAGAATTCAATAAATATCTTTTTCTGCTACTTGTTCGAATAGTAATTAAATTACTAATTAGTAATTAGTAATTAGCATCGGTTTGGAATTTGAATTTTTTTAAATTAAATTTTTAATTTTTTTTATTTGTTTTAAATATTTGGCAAATTTCAAAAGTTTATAGTCTTCTTAAAAAACCATTATCATTTTTTTTGTTAATTTTGTTTCATCATTTATTAAAAAACCAAATTTCTTATTTCAAAATTAATATATAAATATATGAAAAAAATGTACGAAAGTAAACAGAATTTTTTAAAATGCGAATGTGATTTTTATCATATTTTGTTCTCTACTCCTAAACGTATGAATGCTTCGCTGAATATTATATTGAATCTTAACGTGTGAAAACATGTTTTTGGTTTTCTCTGTTAGATCAGAATAAAAAAAATAGTGTGACACTATCAAACAAATTACTTTTGACTTACTCAGAAGTTGCCGAATAATTGTCTTACATTGTAGCTCTTTATGTTTTTCAAAACACGTTTGTTAGCATGACACTATTTTGTTGGCCAGAAATAACTTTTGACTGGCTAAGAAATTGCAATTAGTATGAGGGCAAAATAAAAAAAAAATTTCGCTATTTTAGTTTTACAAAAAATAATAAAAACAGTTTTTCTGAAGGAGTGCACGGTGGCGTATATGGAACCTTTTTTTTAACAATTAATAAAGCCAGATGTGAAAATGTATCGATATTCAATATTGTTATAATAATTATAAAATTATTTTTCAAAAACATCTTTGTAAATTTTGACGTTTGAAACTCGTGACATAAAGATTTGTGACCTTACTTTATTTTAAACCAAACAACATAATATTTATCCTATACTTAAAAATCGAACAGGTTTAAAATTTATAACTTAAATGAAATTATTTTTTTCTATTATTATTTTTTATAAAGTTTTCTTTTTCATTTTCTTTAATTTAAAGAACTTTACAATAATAATAGTTTATTATAAGTTTTATATTTTCAAATAAAATTTTCAAGAGATTAAATCAATTTTCATAGATGAATTTAATTTTAGATATGTATGTATTTATTTTTTATCATTCCGGGCTTTCATTTTAACGCAGCTCTAAGCATCAAAGTTGTTATACATACACAAAAAAATTAAGGGCGTATTTTTTTCAAGAAAACTATGGTAATACATAATATTAAATCGTATTTATTTGTTTATGTTTTTCTTTTTGAGAAATCAAGTATTGTAATTAATAAATTATTGAATTGAGTTTTAGCAAACTAAAATTCAAAAATTAAAGCTAAATTTATAATTTGTATAAAAAAAATAAAAGATGTGTTTAAGCCAGCTACATATGTTAAAGCTTAGCTTAAAAATTTCGTTAACATTAAAAATATAAATCTGATAACTTGATTAAATCTCCTACCTGTATATTATCAGTCCTTATAAAGGACTATATGAAATACATGTTTTTCGAACTTCTTCCAGCACACGAACAACTTTTATCAATCCACTTCTGATACAATAGCTACACTCTCACACTTAACTTTAAACGTTAATCACTTTTCATAACTAAAAATTGTTTAATTTTTTTTTTTCAATAAATTTTAAATTAACAGCTTTATTCTAATCAACAGACATTTTCAACTAGCTTTAAATATTTTACTCCTTTTTGTTCAGATATAAATAGTCCTTTAAAAGTCTGAAGATCTTATCAAGCCAAGGGTAGTAAAACTAATGAAAGAATTTTAAGAGCAATGGCCTTTTTATACCCTTCGATGAAGGTAGAAATTTCAGATCTCTATTAGAAGAAGATAGCCCAATTTTCTACATCATTTAACAGAATGCAACAGCCCTTCAATCGTTCGCCATTCGCAATTCAAAGCGCGCAAAGAATTCACACAACTCTGTCACTGTTAACGCATGCGGCTGAATGAAAATTGAATAAGAATGCATCTCGAAGTTGAAACTACTTTATACATATATGTAGATACATAGCTCTCTAAGTATGGGGATGCCAGTGTATTGGTGAGAGAGCATTAAATAGCAGAGACCAAAACAATGATGACGAGTCGAATGAAAAGACGAAGTAATTTCAAAGGAAATGGTTTTCATTTCCGGGATATCATTTTAAGCAGTTGTTTTAGTGAGAAAGAATTTGAATTGTATGCAGTTAAAGTTGTTGGATATCCGTGCCTTTATGTGATTTTGACCGAGTTTTGTTGGGAACTATTATATAAGAGGTCTAGTTGAATGTTGAAATGTTTAATAAATACATTTTTAAATAGCAAAGAATGATAAAAATATAATATTTAGAATTTGTTACGTGTTTTATTTTCATCAAAGTTTTTTGGTGCTATAGTAAGTAACTGTTTAGTTTAGTTTAGTTTAGTTTTAGTTTAGTCTCATAAAATATAAATGATATTCAATTTGATATTTGATATTATTTTAATTAAATTATAAAATTATAATATTCAATTTTATCTTATTAAGTATTTATTATTTTATTATTATGTAATCTTAAAGAGAATGTAAATCTCAGATTGATGAAATAAATAAATAAACTTTAAATAGTGTTTGCATTTTATTTAGTTATTTAAATTTTCTTTTTTTTTGCCAGCTTTTATTTACTTTTATGGGCGTGTAAGAAAAATGTTTGAGGTTGTAATCAAAATTAAAACTACGATGATGGAGAAACAAAAAGTTGGTTTCGTTAAACCATCTGTCAGACTGTGCGTCTGTATGTTCACTTTAACCTGAGCTTTAGCCTAAACAAGTGGTACAGGGCACTATGTGATTCTCTAGAGTAAAAATTCGAATTTTTGTTTTCGCTCATTTAAAACCGATAACGGCTCCAACGATTTTGATAAAACTTCCTTTCTATAATACCTTTCGGGTTTTTTCCAAAAATAGTCGAATACCTAACCGAAATAAAGTTTTGACTTTTTTTGAGGAAATTGCCTTATTTTTTTATAAATTCAAGTATTGGTATTTCTGTAATACCTTTCGGGTTTTTTTCCAAAAATAGTCGAATACCTAACCGAAATAAAGTTTTTTTCTTAATGAGTTTATCAATTTTGTTATAATATTTTAATCCAGTTGAAATAAAATTATTTTAAACAAAAATAAATTTTTTTAAGTAGATACTTTGTAATCAAAAATAAAGGTTCGCATCTACTTAATACCACAAAACCAAGATTTTTTTCATAAAAAAAATTATTTTTCATGATTTATCAGTATAAATATGAAATAATTAAGACACCCTATAACTATTTTAAGGAAAATTTAATGCGGTAAAAAAGTTTTCATATCTTAAAACGTTTTATGATTTTACAACCACCCTGTGAATAATTTTTTATTATTGTTTTCTTTTTTAAACAAAAAAAATTGCAAAGCCAACAGTTGATAACACAAAAAAAAACAACAACAATTACGTATCTAGGTACATCGCACAAGAACACATACGAATTTCCAGTTCTCATCTCACCACGTTTGTTCCGGTGATTGGCTAGACAATTTTTCTATAAAATTTGAACTTATATAAGTAGTGGGTATAGCACAGGTATTGTAGATATTGTCTGTACTTACGGGTTAAATGTTTGTCACCTTTCGTTTACATTTATTTTATTTATTGCAAGAGCGATCGTCAGACGGGCATGTCGTTCTTAAGTATATTTTAAATAAGTGTTCCAAAAAAAAAGTAAACAAAACAGTTGATTGCTGATATACCTATCTTATTTTTTTTATTAATTTATACGTTAAGGTAATATTATTATACAGATTTTATATTTCAAAATATGTATATATATATACTTGTATCTTTTTATTTTTTTTTTTTTCGTTCATATTACGATGTTCGTTGCATATAGGAATTTTCCAAATCGTTATATTTAATTTTACCATATTATTTTTTTAATTTCGTAAAAGTAGTGAAAAACGTAAAAACATTATTGATTCTCCACGTGAATACTTTTTGATACTCAGTTTGTAATTATTAATATGTAAAAAGCGGGGAGACAGGTCCTCTTCACAGCTGATTGCAAAAATTAATTTAATTCATTATGACGTGTGGAGTTTTTAATTCAATTCAAATATTTTAAATACTAGATGAAGAACCATAGAATAATTTCTATTAATCAGATTTAAAATAGGCTTGGTACCTAAAAACCTAAAAAAAACATATTTATTTTTTTGCAAGCCCATTAAGGAGTGGGTAAAAAACAAACATAGAGGCTCAGCAACGTCATCACAAAAACAAACTATAATCGCTATTTCAATTATCTACCTATGCTAAACAAAAATTTAAGGAATCATTTATTATACAAATATTTCCGCGTGATAACTGGAACAAAGATCATCAATCTGAAAGAAAAATATATTTTTTTTTAATTTCTAGATCACTAACCAATCACTAAAAATGTCGATAATTCTAGTCTTGTTGGATATAGTTCACACTAGATATTCGTCATGAAATCTATGTTAGATGGACTGAACTTAACAAAAATTGCGTATTGACAAGGTCCTCACTAGTCAACTGATGAGTCCAAGTGAGATCGCCGGGACGAAACGCCTAAATTTTTGTGGACTAAAGGCCGTAAAAAGCTATTTTGAAAAAAAAATTGTTCTCGCTTCAAAACAAAATATTTGAAGATTGAAATAAATCGAAATCGACACACACTTACGTACAAAAAAAAAACAACCGACAGCAAATATCATTTCATTTGTTTAATATACAGCTTTAAACATGGATTTCCGTATACAGTAAAACTCGCTTAAATGAAAAATCCGCTTACCTGAAACATATTTTCAGTTAAATTTTATATTTTTCATTGAAAAAAATCTCTTATGTGAAAACAAAAATTTAATCGAACAGAACTTAAAATTTGCTGAACGCTTTCTTTTCTTTTTTATTTTTCATCACCACCATTTTCACGACAAAAATGTCATTTGAATTTCTGATATGTCAACCATTTTATTTAATCTATCTATTTTTTTATTTAATTTTTTTTCTGATTAACTCCAAAAGATAAATTCAATTTTTCTAGCTTTAAATTTTAGCTTAATGGACTGCGTGTTTAACCAAGCTACTTTAAGCCTTAACTACATTGACCGAAAGAGTAAAAAAGTGAAAATTTTCAAACTCATTTTGGGATAGTGTTTCAGACTGGAAAACTTATAAAAATGATGCAGAAATCTTAAATTTCGGTTTAAAAAAAAAAATTGTATATTCTTTTTCACAAAATAACTGCGCTAGCGGGAAAAAAAATATTTTTCTTTGCAAGTTTGCAAAAAGTGGTCAATGTAGTTAAGGCTTTATTTTTAATTAAAAGAAAACGTCAATGAAATCTCCAGCAACTTATTTCCTCGTGTGAAAGGGGACATAGCATTTTTGTATTCGATGCGAATGACAAACATATTTATGTTTCAACCATGACCAATAATAACCAAGTAAACAAAAACAAGAATGATTTTGAGGTTATTCGCGGGCGAACAGTTCATTCGTTGCAGTGTGGATGGTAGATATGTGGAACGCGAAAAGAGTTTGGTAGTTCGTAACAACTAGATTGCAATTTGTGACGACCAAATTATTTTCTCATTTTTTTCTTATTTTAGTAATTAAAACAAAATTTACATTAATTAAAATAAGTGTTTTACCATTTTGTCTAGTTTTTGAAAGAATTTAGGCTTATTAAATTATCTTAATCCCATTTGTTCTTTTATTCGTCGGTCATTGGTCGCTTTCATGTGAATAATAGTCCTTAAGTGATGTACAGTTAGGTTAGGTTAGATTTACCATCGTGTCGGAGCTAAAATTAAGCGCTTTATGCGTATTAGGTTTTAACCATTATGGAGATGTGAACTTTATATTTTGTATCAATTTTTTTAAGCACAAAAATGAAAATCTAGATGTTTGCCCACCGTTAAGATTCAAAACTATCTTGTAATTCGCTGGATGCAGTCGTTGTAACCCACATCCCACATATCTTTGACAGATGTTTAGTTTGTTTGTTTGTATGGCTTTTGTGTTTTGTGTTGGAAAAGAGCTAGAGAAAAGTGAAAATTACAAAATTACATTTTTCATTTTAATTAAAATCTAGTTTTTTCCTCCATTCCATAGACTAGTTTAAGCTTTGTCTTGAATGATGTATCTTGGTTAAGAATAACTTATTACAATTTAAACAAAATACCATCCAAATAATCTGCTTAATATAGGTAAGTGGAAAAAAGAAAAAACTTCCATTTCCAAGTGATTTTTCATAATCGATTTTACTTTTGGGGGAACACCTTGTCGAATACGAAAAAAAAATTAAATCAAATATTATAATGTAAATTAAATTCAAGTATATTAGGAGTAGCACTTTCTGTGCCACATCAACTTTGCTAATTTCTCAGCACTTATAGCGCTATAGATTACTCACTAACCCTCTCCCTTATCGTTTCGTTTGGAATTTCTCAAGAGTCTGAGATTGGCAAAATTCTCCGTTTTTGTGTTTATTATGACGGTGAGATTGGAATATTTTTTAAGTTGACTGACTGCTAAAATATGCTAATAAGGATTTTGAGCTTTTTTAATTTATTAACATTTTTAGACCATTCAGCTGTTTTTTGTTGATATTATTTGGTATTCGTTTGGGGGACACCTCATTCCATAGCTTTCGTCATCACATTTTTTTTTTAATAAATCTGAATCTTCGTCTCAGATTCGCCGCTGTTATATCTGAGGAAACGTTTTCAACGTTGATACGCTTTCTAGGGCATAATTTATTTATTAAAACAAAAAAAACGCTTATCAGCTAATTTATTTATTTATTTTCTTCAAGTATGGCAATTTATTATTATTAAGTTTGGTGGCGCATTCAGACTTTTTTTTTTATTAGGTGGGGAGCGGTTATTTAATTGAAAACCATTTGCGATCACTACTCCAGCTCTCGTGCATAGTTGTATGTAAGTTTTTAGCTTTCATAGACATTTCTTTTATTGATCTCTTGAAACAGGGATGCCTTCACAGCTTCAGCAAAAATTTGTGGGCGTTAGTTTGTTGCTGTCGTTGTTTTCTGCTGGAAGTTTTCTTTTTTCTTTTCATTGCAATTTTTCACGATCGTATTTTAAGTTCGGATGAAATATAATTTTAATCTAAGACGTACCTATCTATGTATGTGAGTTTCAATTATATGTAGTGAATATTCTAACGTTTGTGTTTACTATTTCATTTAAATACATATTGTTCGTTTTTTTTCTATTCAGGTCTTCACTACGTTGTGTTTGACCTAAAATTAAAAAAAAATATGTAATATTCTGTTGTTGTTTTAATTTTAATTCAAAATTTTAAAATTTGATTGCGTTTTTGTACATTTATAGCAAACTGGTGTCTCTTTACGGTTTCATGATCAACACTCAAAGCTAAAGAATACATTCATATCCTACCTAAATATTAGTCGCAATTTATTATAAACCAGTGTGTTACAGAATGTACGAGCAATGTTGTCATTTGTTTAATAAATTGAGTTGAGTTGAATAATTGCAGGAACACGATTTTTTTTCTTGTGGTTATCTAAAATTATTGTTGATATTTAAAGGAGTGCCTTTGATTTATCCGAGTTTTCTTTTCTTAATATATTTTTTTCACCATCGTTTTTTCTTATGAATTAATCACTTTGAATTTATTTTTATGTCGATTGTGCACGGCTTATTTTTGCTATTATTAACCTACAACAAATTGCTGTTCAGAAAACTTTCCTAAGCTTATTTATTAGAAACAAAAAATAATTTATTAGATTCTGTTTTTTTTTTTGTATCTTCAACAAAAGAGATAACGTTCCAAGGGGTGTTATTTGAGTAAACATGTACTTACATATGTATGTACATACCTACACAACTTTTTTAATAATAATAATCGAATTTAAATAACGAATCTGTATTTGTTATAATGATGGTTCTTGAGATAATGTTTTGAATACAATTTTAGACATTTATGAATTTCTAAACAGAGAATCTCAACTTTTAATCCAAAACTCCAGTTACTCTTTCGAGCATAATTATTTATCAATAATTCCTTGGAGAAATTGAATTTCAACCAAAGCCTGCATAGACTATCCAATTCGGTCTATTCAACCATATTCCCATATTCGATTCGTTCAGAAATTTTGATTTACGTGAGCTTATAATCACTTACTTCAAATTTGTATCTTCTATATTTCGAGTGCAAAGTAGTTCCAATATTTATTTTTTGAAATTATATACCAAGATCATTGATATCATTTTGATCTTAATTTTTACGCATTTCTTTTTATTCTGGAACAATCGTTTCCGTGAATAGTAAAATACAAAATCTCACTCGAAAAATAACAATTTTTTTATTGCACTTATCATGTGAAAGAACCGTACAATTGACTTTTTAAATAAGACCAGAATAGACGTATGCTTATTTATAAAAGTTAGTTATTGAATTATACCCATCGTTGGAGGGTACTGGCACTATGAGGTCGCATAAATAATACCTTCATTATTGTCAGAACTGCAGTATGGCTTTATGTACTTCCTTTAAGACTTTTTAAGATGCTAGATGTTCTAAATAAAGTTTTTTCAATCATTTCAGCCACTAAATTTGAACACGCAACAAAAAAAAAAACAACAAATAACTTCTCTAAAATGGCTGATGACTGTAGCTGTGAGTGTGTTTGGACACACGAAATGGCAATACGCCGATTGTTGTCTTTGGTAAGAATAAAATCAAATAAAACCGAAAAATAAAATAATAATAATAAAAAAATCTATTTTGAATTTAAGATTCGCCAAAGCCAGTCACATTGCACAGACACAGAATGCATAGACCGTAAGTTGTTCTCTCTTATCTTAATTCCAAATTGTATCTAAAATTCATAATTAATTTTATTTAATAGTGCCTAGTAGTCTTCCAAGCCCAACAGGCACAGGTGGAGAGGAAACAAGTTTCACCATGATGACAATGTTCATGGTCTTGGCTGTGATTTTATATTTCATTCGGCCAGATTCCATAATGAAGGTTTACAATTCCAAAAAACCTGGTGGTCGACCCTCCGGAGGGCGGGTAAGTTTATTATAAAAAAAAAAGAATTATTTGATTTTAAAAAACAATGTTTTTTTTTTAAATAGGATCCCCCAAGTGGTGATGCGCCGCCAGCAGTAAATTGATATTCATTGCAGTTAAAATATAATTCTTTCACAAAAAAAAAGGCAAATGAATAACACGAGTATAAGTACCAAACAAAATAAATAAACTTAACCAATATTATATTTTATTAAAAAAAAAAAAAATTCACAAGCCACAACTCTCTAAGAGCAAAACTAATATCAAAGAAAAGAGCTTACTTGTCCTTTTTTTTTTTACATAGAAACTTGTGTATACCAAAATTTCATATAAATTTTTTCTATTACTCTGGTGCAATATTTGTATGTCTGATTTTTTTTTCTGATTAAAATTTGAAATAACTTTTTTTAAATAATTGAAAATTATAAAAATGATCTATAGATGAAGAGCATAATAATGAAACTTTATTTATTTAAAATTGAAATAGCGTAATAAATTATTCCAAAACAAATCAAATAAAATTTTAAAATGTTTTTCGGATAAATTTTGAAGAGATCCTTAATTTTAAAAAAGAGATAGGTATACGATAACTACAAAATGGGCAATATATTACCTTGAATTTTATCTGTATATAATGCGGTACCGTTAGCCTTCGTTTCAAAAACTCGTTAGTCGAAAATGTAAAATCGATGTTAAAAATATAAAAAAGTGAATTTTTTTATTTATACTTAGATTTTAAAAGAAACCCGATGGTAGGTGCCAAAACTCTGGTGATATCCCGATCTGGGATACTTGCCCGCAAGTTTAAAAATTAGCATATTTATAACAATCAAGTCTTTGTAAAAATCGAATAAAGGGATTAACATTCCAGAGGGGCCAACTAAACTTTCAGTTATTTGCGAAATTGCACACAGAAATGGTCAATCTTCCACATAGGATCAATTACAATTACAATTTTAGATGAAAAACAGCCCTACCACAATCGGGAACTTTTACGAATTCCAACCAAATAAATCTATCGGGATTCATAACAAGTTTCAAATTCGCGGTACGGCTGAATTGTTGACAGGGGCTAATTAGACTCCGGTTATGAGGAAAGAAGAGTTGGTAGATAACAGCGAGCAAAACTATTTTTAATGGGAAGAATGGTGTAAGCAGGACGCCTGAAGTCTATGGATGATATCCCTCGGAATATTTTATTCCCTCTAAAATTTGTCTGCTATATATCGTGAAACTTCTCTGGAATAAATTTCGCTCGAACAAAAATTTTATTCGCGATACCAATAAATTCTGAGTATAACCTTCGAGCATCATTTTCAAAGGAAGGAAATATTCACAGGAACATTTTTGTCCGCGATAACACCTACCAAGACCCAATCCTTGTTAGAAAGCCGATATTAAAGCAGTCAGTTTAGGTTAGTTCCTTCTGGAAGTAAAAACCAAGAATCCTAAACGTCTATATTTTTTTCTTTTTTTTTTGCATACAAATTCTAATACAAATTTTATTTTTTTTATTTTTACTTCAATTTACTATGATTTAAAAAAAATTGTTTTCTTACAATGCAATAAATTTAAAAAAAATGAAAAACCCCTTGACATGCAACTTTCAATAAAAATCTCAAGAATCTTCGCTATTAAGCTTTGTTACTATCGTTCGAACCTTCTTGATGACGCCTTTCATTTTTTCATAAGTACCAGTTGAATCCGGAAGATTTTCAAAATTGATAACATCACTGACACCGACTTTGAAGTTATCGCCGCATGGAAGCTTATCGAACGGCGAGAATTTCAACAAAGGTGTTCCTAGAACCGATTCCATTGCGTTAGCAATTGGAGCCTGAAGGTTGCCTGATTCCTGCGATTGTGTTTCAACATTATTATTTATAAGCGGCGAACTCGTGTCCTCTCTTTCAGCTGGCAATTTAATTTTATCTAGAGACTTGTTTGGCGTCGAAGTGATACTTATTGTACTTGTTTCAGCTTCAAGTTCAAGTACTTCGTCAATCAAAGAGTCTTCATTGTCTGATATTGTAATGGAACTCGACTGAAGAAGCTCTTTAAGTCGCTTTTGTTTTTGTTCAAGGTCTTCCAGAGTCGGTGAGGGTGAACGTTTTGTTAAGATCTGTGGTGGTGGAGGCGGAGGTGCATCACTATCCTGTGGTGGAGATGGCGGTGGCGGGGGTCGGGTGAACTCCACATTTGCAATGGAATTGTTCTCATCGTCAATTTCCATTTCAGACAGTTCAACAATACCTTTTTCAGTTGTGTCGCTCTCCGGTAGGTCTTTCAATTTTTTACGTTTATATCCTTTCACCACATTATCGCCAAGCATTTCGATAAATTTTTCTTTCATGTCTTCATGGTTCATAGGTGGAACATTGTGATGCTTGAAGTCCTAAAAATGAAATCCACATTAAAATAAAAGAACTGGAAGTTTTTATATATATATCAAACTTACGTCATAGAAATTTTTACCGGGATTTGTGTTAAATCCTGGAAATGAAATTATTTTATTTACGTCATACTTATTTTTGTCGGCCTCTATTTGGCCTTCTTCGTCTTCTGGATCTCGGACGGAACGACCCTAGAATGTTAAGAAAATCGTATAAGTGACTTATGTCAGGTTTTATCAAAATTTTGAGTTCCATTGCAAGAAAAACAAAATTCAAGTTTTTTTTGTAAAGTTTGACAAAAATCATTTACTTCTACAGGACTTAAAAATATTTATGTTTTAGAAATTTGAAATCCTAGAGAAATTTGAATCGATCTAAATTACCTCCGAATCGAAAAGGGAAATTCCAGAATGAGCTACCCTTGCGTCCTCTAGCCATCCCGGTGGGTATCCCAGTACCCTCATGCGATAAAAGAAGAATGGCAGTTCTCCATTTCGGATGCATAACGCTTCTCTCAGCAACTTGCTGACCTGGCCAGGTCGTAAATGCGCGAAACGCTGTTCTATATCAACATGATAGCGATCGCGTCTGAAATTCATTGTTTTCTTCGCTTTATTGATTTTAGTATTGTTTCGAGGTTTCGGGCATGTTCGCAAATCGTGATCAGTTTCATCACAATTAAAGCACGACTTCTTTTGCTTTGGACGCTCGCACTCGTCTTCGTTTTTTTTCTTCTTCTGTGCCGAACCTTCGTCGAGGATTTCTTTGATTGTTCGCTTATAAGATGGAATCTGGACAGCGTTGACCTTTGCCGCCGGCTGAGTGTCAATCATGAACAATCCAGCAATGCCCATATCGTCATCTTCAGAAGATGTTTTTGTATCTTCTTCGGGTTCTGGTGCTCCGATTTTTGACTCAACTTCCTCATCTTTCGATTGTAGGTCATCTTTTGGCTCCACAAAAGATTCATTATTTTTTGATGATGTGCCACTGCTACATATTGTTTCGTCTTCGCTAACCTTGGTGTCTCGAAAAACTTGAACCTTATTATCGTCTTCGACCAGCAAAAAACCTTTATGTTTAAGAGATCCACTCAAACTTTGCAGGACTAGATCTTTGTATTTACTGAAAAGTTGTGCGTTTCTGAAATTAACCTCAAATACTAAGCGATCTTCGTTGAATTCCGAGATTTCATTTGTTGTGTCCAATAAAACCGACTGGTCGGGGTTATCGACCACGGTGGTTTCTGGAGAGTCTGGAATTGTGATTAAACTAATATCGACTTCCTGAATTTCGCAATCACTATCAGAGAGTATTATTTGTTCACTATTTTTTGGGCGCTTGGATCCCATGATTATTTTCTTTAATTTTTATAAAATTGAATTATTTGTTTTAGGAGAAAATATAAAATTTAGAATAAAAACAAACAAAATTCTGGAAAGCGAAACTGTTGACACCATTGACAGTTGTCATAAAGTAACGAATGACACTTTGTATAACGTCAGTCATGTTTTAGATGTTTTAGCACTTTGCCTACACTGTGAATCCACAGAGTATAACAACATCAAACCAGAATAAAATCGCTGGGCAAATTTTATGTCATGTTGTTTCATTTCATTACCTAGCGGCAATAATTGAAGAAATAAATTACTTGGGTCACTGCCATTGCCTTGAATATTGCAAATGGAGACGTTTTGGTAATGGCAATGTCAATGGCAATATATTGTTCTATAGATAAAAGGCAATTCAAGCCGAATTTCATTATCCACGACGATCCATATGGAACTCATCCATCTGGATTAGGATTATTTTTCAACATGTAATACAACAACAACTTGTCTATCTGGAACCCACGTTGTTGTTGTATTACGTATTGAATCATATCATATCCGTAGAAAAAAACACTTTACTGATGTGAATTCAATTTTTTTTATTTTATATCGAGCCACAGCCTTGTTAAGCTGAATATAATAGTCAAAGCGAAAGAAGCCAAAAATTTGGTTCATTAGTACTTCTACCTTTTCCACCATTTACCTTCAAAATCAAGAAAAGCTAGGCAAAAATCTCACTCACATGAAATTGCAGATATCATTGCCAAGCTTTTATCAGCTGTCATAAAAAGTTAGATGGCTTTTAGTGTCATCTGACAGCTGACCAATCAGTAGCTTGAAAAATTCATAAATCTGAATTTTCAGCTATAGGTAAATTGTTATGTGTGGAATTTATAATATTTAGATACCATACCAATGATGACGAAATGATATGTCTAGAAAAAAATTCTATTATTAAATTTCATATCTGATAATTATAAACACTGAATACTTTCATTTTATCAATGCAATATCAGCCTTATACTACCAGTTGTCAAAAAATGTTTTATTTTTGTTTTGTGTCCAGTTGGCTAAACTGTAAAAATCGTTTAACCGCCTCAAAGAAAAAAAAATACACGAATTTCACTAAGAACAATATTTTTTTATTTTATATTTTTCATTGAAAAGAATATAATCACATTTAAATAAAATATTTTAACTAATCCCCTTTACATAATAGCCAAGTTTGCTATACAAAAAAAGTGAAATTGTGTTTGAAGATGTCCCATCAACAACTCATTCTCGATTTGAAAACTTCCCGCGAATCAGCTAGCAAAGCGTTAAGTGAAATACATTTTAAATTAACAAAATGCAAAGATAGTACAAAAACTAAAAGTAGCATTTCGTACAATGCCGTTCATGCTATATGCATGGCAATCAAGGATAAAGGACATTTTTTCGAAGTCTACGCCGATGCCATCAAGAAATTGGTCACTGATATTTCGGAGGCTCATTGGAACATGTTTGTTGAACTATTGCGATTCATACTTGCTGAGTTCTATTCAAAGGTTGGTTTTAAAATTAAATTTGAATTTTGTTGGTACTGTATTTTGATTTATGATTTCAATAATAAACAAACCCGTGTACATTTTTTCCTGTGCTAAGAGTGGCTGACACAGCTCAAAAAATATTTTATTAAATCCCAAAACATGAAAATTGTATCTATATATTCGTTTTTTTTTTTTTTTCATTTCGATTTGTCTGTGTAAAAAATGAAAAAATCCATTTTTCACACAGACAGGTAAATTAAAAGCATTTCTAGTTAGCTTATTTTTGCCCACCTAATTAAAAAAGTTTGAAATTAAAAAAAATTTACCTATTTCATTACAGGAACTTTTCGACCAGTCTTTTTCGTTGGCTTGCTTGGTTACAGCCGATCACATAGTCACCCCAGCTGATGTCAAATCTCACTTAAAACTTTTCTCCCGCCAACTATACAACACTCACATGCACCTCACAAAAGAACAATTAAAAGAAATATTTAAAAACATCGCAGCCATCATAGTCAAAGCCAAAGAAATCCAATTCGAGGACTTAATAGAAGATTTCCACACAAACATTCTCGGATTCCCATCGATGCTTCAGACAGTTATTGTCAAGCATTTAGACAATGTTTCGATTTTATTTGATAAACTTTTCTCAGCGATAGCTTCACTCAAAATCAATTCTAGCAAATTAAATGATTCATTCGTTGTTGTCATGAAGTACCTGATCCATTTCATTTATCTCGACATAACAGACAAGAATAGCGTGTTCTCTCAGAATTTTCTCAGATCCTGCAAAGATAATCAGTCTTTTAAGGGTCACAAATATCAGAGTTATGCTTTAAATCTGTATTACTATTTTGTAAAGCTTCTGCTCTTCCCAAATACACTGGACTTTAATAAAAATTTCGCTGAAATCATTCAAAAATTCGGAATTTTCTACGATCGTTCCGAACTGGCCAGTGATCCATGGTTTATGGACACAATAGTAACAATGACCAGAGTCTTGGATGCTTTCAAGAGTCAAAAGGTTCTCCTTGATTCTATGGATGAGGACAGTCATAAAATGGTGTACAATCTAATTGAAAAATTGATCAAACTTGCACAGGGTGTGAGTTATGAGAGCGGCCTCTGGACGTGTTGTAATAGCGTTAGGAAACATATCATCTTTAAGCTATGCATTGTTCAAATGGCATTGTTTGAGGTCGCTGTTGAAAAAGGATTCAAAAAACCAGAACTCGGCATAAGTGTGGGAATGATATTGAAGCATACCATTGCCGTTGCGGAGTGTTTTAAATGTTCCACTCTCAACTATGAGGTTGCTTTGATTATGAACTATCTGACCCGTTGTGCACAACATGTAAAAACCAAGGAACATGCTGAACTGTTGGTAAAAATGTTGCTTCTTCCAACAAAAATAAATGATCATCTACCTGAAAACAGTGTTCGGACGATATTGAAATGCTTGATGCATGTTCACAAAATCAGCGGGAACCTGGAGGGTCAAGCTGAAGCATATGCATTGTATGTGGCTCATCTAATGGAGTTCAAAATGGATACGGAGGTAATTAGAAAATACATTGGAGCCTTCTATAGCCTACAGCCTTGTATGAGTGTTTGCGAGACATTAGAATTATCTACTTTTCCCTTGAAGCCATCAAATTATAGTCGCCGTCTGCTGCATTCAATAGAAACTGGAGTCTTCTATAAAACGAGGAACACTAATATTCTTGTGATTACGTCTCTCCTTAAATCAGCGACAAATTGTCTTGACTTTATTCTTGTAGCTCGTCAGTTTCCTCAAGTAAATGTCACTAAAAAGTTGGAGAGAAAATATGCCCAGCTTAAATCTAATACCTCACTTTCCCCATTGGAACACCTTGCACTTGGTCATATTTGTAAATTTCGTTCAGTTCAGCAAATGGATGATTTGAAAAATCTCTTTCATATCTCAAAAATTAATGATGAATCATTACCACAGATATCAGATTTTGGGAAGCTTAAACAGATTGATGTCATTGCAGAAATGCAGATTATGAAAATAGCCCTCGAGGGGATTGAAGAATTCGGGAAGTTCTTTGAATTTTCATCTCAGAAAGCACTGTCAGAGGAGGACTTCTCTATAGACTGGGAGCCAATCATCGATGATGTTGCAATGTTGGCACGTTTGTTCCATTTTCGTGGTTACGTTGATTCTGCATACAAAGCGTGGAAATTGCTTCTCCGCATAACCACCCATGTGGATGATATCCTTAATCGAATCCGATCGTTGGGATTCTTATGTGATGAATGTCTGTTTGTTGAACTTTATGACCCAGAATTTAATATCGAACAAGAAATAATAAGCATGGAAAAGGCAATCTATGAGTGTGTAATAAATCTTGAGTTTCTTACACCACGTCGTCAGAACTATGTTCTCATTTGCCTGTGCAACGTTGGATGGTTTCTTGCAACAAAAGGACGTTTCTATGAAAGTCAAATTCTTTTAGATATGGCTCTTGGAAAAGTTGAAGAGCTCGCAGAGCGGAAAAACAAATTCGAATTAGTTCGTGCAACGCATTTAGCTATTTGTTTTCGAATTAAATGGAAACTACAAAAGGAAATATCTAAAAAGAAAGCTTTCGCTCAAGTTGATAAAATTTTGGATGAAATTAGAGCTGTTGTTTATTACACTTCCGAGGATTCGCTGAATTTTCCAACTTTACTATTTGCTGTGGTCAATGATATTAGTGAATTTATTACAAATCGCTTGAGTGAGCCAGCAACACTGCCCTATATTCAAATGGTATTGAAACTGGCTTTGGATACAGGAGCGGCTTTTCGCCTGGTTCAATTTCTAATTCTTTGGACACATATCAACTTGCAGTCAGAAAATGTTTCCAAATGTCAGGTAAGGACATAAAATAGAAAATAAAAAAATCGAATTAATTAAATTTAATTCTCCTTCAAATATTACGAGCCTTAGAGGTGGTTATAATTAAATCTTTATCTCATTCTTTTAGGCCAAATTGGATCTAATTGATATATTATTCCGAAACGCACGGCCATCCAACCCTGAACTCACAGTTAGCTCAATCACTAATTCCAAACAAGATCTTGAAATCAATTCTGCTGACACTCGGCTCATTTATGAGGGAGAAGCTGTACGTAAAGCAGTTTATATAAATCCAATATCACCAGTACGAGTTGTAAGTACACGTCATATATTATAAGTTGTATACGTTTTTTTTTTTCAATAACAATTTTATTTCTCCTCAAATACAGAAACATAAAGCCCCTGCAATTCATCGAGATCTGGAATCTTTTCTCATTTCCCATGGCACGTCTTGCACTTGTGAAAAATGTTCTCATATATTTCTTAGTTGGCAAATCTTTAAAATTGGTTGTCTAAATGCCAGACTTTTGTATCTTACTGATGTCTACAATGAAGCTAAAATATTCTATGTCAAAGCAATGAAATGGTGCACCAATAAAATTCACAAAAAACACACAAAATTCCATTTCAGAGAATATGAATTTTCGATGCTGATTCACTACATAAATATTCTTCGTAGAACTAAGAACTTTAATGAAGCTAAATCAACAAGTGAATCCTCTATTGAAGTTTACAATAAATTCAAAAATACTTTGGATGGAGCTTTTCATATTAATTTATGGGTTCAATTACAATCGACGATAACTGAGATGAATAAGAAGCCCATAACTCCAAAATCGCCCAAAACAAGAAGATTTCTCAAATTCAGTCCAATTGATTCGCAAACTTCTTCAGAGGAATTGACGTTGACAGCAACAAAACGACGAGAAAAATCCAAGAGAAAATCACCAGAGACACTTAAAGAGAACATAGAGAATATCATTTACAGAGGCCCTGAAACAAAATCATCCTCAAGAGGAAGAAGTGCAAAACGTAAAGAGAAAATAACCGATGCAGATGATGCTATTGATGATATTTGTAAAACTGTAGAAAAAGTTCAGATATCAGATGAAGTCATACCAACGAAGCACTCTTCTCACAGAATTGGTAAAAAACAAAATCTTAATACAGCAATAATAATAATTGACGACGATGATTCGCCAGTACCAACCAAAAAGTGTACCATTCCAAAGTCAGCTAGTAAAGTAGATTGTACGCCAAAGACTCGAGGACGCCCTAGAAAACCACCAGCTACTGTTGCTGTTGCAAAATCAAGAGATGCGGAATCTCGAAGTAAAATGCTAAGAAGGCGAATTTGATAAATGTTTTGTTATTTTTTGTGAGATTACATTTTACTCTAGAAGAATTTTTAAATTAGATTTTTTTTTTTAAACATTTTACTCATATGTAGTTTTAATTTTTGTTCATTGTATTTTTATAAATGTAGTTATTTATACGATTTAAAATAAATAAAATAAAAGTAATACCTACATTTTTTTTATTGGTCTAGAAAGATAATTGTTTGACACTTTTGGTCACACAAGAAAACAATTAATTATTTAACAGAGTTTTATATATATCTATCAAGTTGTGTGGTTAAAATCGTTATATTGAAAGTCCAAAATGTGTATGATTGCATCAACATAAAAGACGGTAAGGAACTGCAGTGCTGTCTATGCCCCTTTTTTACCCAACTTTAAACCCTACTATCCGATGGTGAACCCAATCAAAAATAGTAACAAAAAAAAAATAGAAAAAGCCTTTGTCCAAACGAATTGGCTCAACCTCAGATGCTTAAAAGCACTCCAAATCCTTATATTGCATCCATCGTGTTTAACGGTCTTCTTTGTGTGTTTTGGATCGAATTCTGAGTTATTTACAAACAAGTTTATCTTTATTTTATTCGACCATGAAATTTCCAATTTGCACGTTGGAGTTGTGTCTTTTTGAAGAAAACGATTTTTACTTACACATTGTTGTGGTACTAAACTTTTATCAAAACGTGGTGAATTTTTGATGATATTATATTTTTAGATTCATTTCCCAGTAAGTTGGGACTCGGCTATTCTCTTTCTGTAACTCCAAATCTTTACATACCTACTTTGTCGTGTAATGTTTATGTTGAACAATAACTGCAATGGCATGCTAAAATAAACCTTGATACTATTTCAAAATTCATTAGCCTAAACAAGTCTCGAACACGCGATGCGACAATTTTTTTTTCTAATACATATATGTACGCTGGAAATCCATATGTGGTAGCACTTTTGGGCTTCATATTTATATTAGGAACATGTAATACGGGATCGCTATAGCACGTAAGTATTTTAATTAAAGTAAATAAAATGAGAAACTCGCAATAAATTTGATATTCCAACTAACTTAGTTAAGACAGAGGGTAAAATCGTTGAGTATATATAGGACAAAACCACAAATCAATTGCTGAAGATTCACCCAAACAACAAGGTAATTGTTGTTACTTCCTATTATGCTTATATTTAACCACCCTGCAAATGGCATAATAAAAAACCCTCACACTTTATTCCAATCACAATACCACATTGACATGACATGCAAACGAAAGTGAATTGTTAGGAGGCTCGTCGTTGGTTGTTGTCATCGTCGTATCGTTTTGGATTCTTGAATTTGAGGCTTCTCAAAGTTTCCGTGAACACTTTCACTATCAGTCTGAAATCCGACACAACAGCGAAGTGACAAAAATCTAAATATTTTTTTTTTTTTGATGTTGGTTTGAGAAAATATTTTGTTTTGTCTAAAAAAACTCAACAAAGATGAAACAACGAAGTGAACGTGAAGTGTCTGTAAGAAAAGCTCATATTGATGGATTTCGTCCATTTGTTATGTACCATCCAGTGGGAAGTTATAAGGGCTGTTTTCATCATAGCCATTTAGAGGGATATGGTGTAAAAACTTTTTTTAAAAAAGGTCTAGTTTATGATGGTCAATGGAAGGACTCAAAATGTCATGGACAGGGTACCTTACGGAAAATAAATGAAGATGGATTATCGGATCGGTTGTATATTGGACAATGGAATAAGGGAAAACGTTGTGGCGAGGGTAAGATGTTCCATGCCGATGGAATTTATTATGGATTCTGGAAGGATAACAAACGCTCTGGCAAAGGTATAATGTGGTACAAAGATGGTAGAATTTTTGTTGGAGAATGGAGCAATGGATTGTTTCATGGAGCTGGTGTTTTGTTTTACGCCAATGGCAATCGATATGAAGGATTCTTTGAAAATGGAATGAAACATGGTGAAGGATTGTACATTCATAGTGGAACAGGTCAAATTCAAAAAGGAATGTGGTATCAGGATATTTGTAAAACATCGATGATGTTTGATGAGTTTAGAAATCAGGTCAAAAACCCAACTTTGTACCCTATTCAAGAGGTTTTTATGCAGAGAATTCAAAATGATATCTATGTACATAATATGTATTTTTTTTTTAATTTTAGATCAAACTCTTAGAACCAAACAACGTTATTAAAGCCCTTTTTAGAGAATACCTACCAGAGCCAGCTTTACAAAAAGAAACGGTAAGTTAACTATGCACTATGTAATCTTAGATTTTGTTTCCCTGTGTGTATTTAATTTGATGTTACACCACGGGACAAGTTTTTCAATAAAATTTTTAACGACATCAATTAGAGCAAGCCTTTTTTACTTTTTAGTTTAAACATTTAAGTCATATGATCGTATAATTCATATGCAAGCCACTAAACAATAATTTTAAGGGAGAAAATTATTGCTTTTCTTTTGATTTGAATTAAGGATTTCAAAATAAATACATACTTCCTTTCAATTTCTTTAGATTTTTTCAAAATTCATCTTCATGATTCTCATGTGTTTGTTTTTCTTTTTAGAAGATTTCCTGCATCGACTTTATAATAAAAATGAGAACGTAAGTTAATTTTATATAAGTTTTTTTTATTATTAAAATAATACATATTATGTATGTATATATACTTTTTTTCTTTTTGAAATAACTAAACTTATTTTAAGTACTTAAAATCTAAAACATACGTTCCCTCGACATGGCTTGATTTAGGTCAAATGTTCGTACAACCCTTTCACCTGTTATTTTTTTTTTTTTAAGAAAGTGAAAATTTTATGTTATGTGAATTTGATTTTGAACAATAGTTTCCGACGACAAACGATAGCAGAATATGTATTAGAAATATGTACTCGGAAAAATAATAGAATAGGGCTTACCATATTTTTCTCTAAATATTAAACATAAGACCAATTTTTACAACGTTTCTTTTTGATGTTTACATTTTATGTATAATCTGATCTTAGCTACAATATTAAATATTTTTCTCGATGATAATTCCAGCAGGTTAAATATGTTGTACAAAAGTATGAGCACAATCGAGTGATGAGGAGAGTGTATGCTATCTTTAATTACAAAACAAAAATACAAATTTCTATCATTGCACTGAAAACTGGTTTTGACTTGAAAAAAAAAAAAATATAAATACCTATACACAAAATGTCTTAACAGGAAGACTACAAATAAGTATAAAAACCTTTATAGCGGGTGAAGAGGTCGATAGTGTAGTCCTAGAATCTAGGTCTAGACCATAGAGTACCTATATTATCTAGAGAACCGACTTCAGCGCTTTTTCTCTTTCACCCTACAAGCTGCACTGAGAGGATTTCCTCCACAAGGCTGAATACATATGTATTAGTTGCCGAATGCATTTTTAATGGAATCGCACTAACCTATTGTTAATTTAATGGATATTGGCTCAGTTTTGCTCAGTTCTCAGTTCTCCCACCAGATATGAAATACTTTTTTTAAAACTGCATTATAGACCGTGTTCATACTTCTTGTCAAAGAAGTCCATCGCTGGAATTTGATCTCTCTTTAACTGAGATGAAAACAAAACACAAAAACCAACCCACCGACCCTCAGTCACATCGGAGCTGCGGTGGTGGAAACAACGCATGCGTGCACGTCTTTTTTTCAGTAATGTTTGTATTTTTGTGTGTATCTTTCAAAATTAAAAGGATGGGGAGAGAAATTTGAAGAGAGATGCGCTATATTTACAATTCACACGAATTCACGGACAGGGAATTTAGGAGAGTGTTCTCTTACTGTGCTCAAATAAAATTTGCGGGTGTTTTAGGCAAGGGGGGTACGAGTCGGTTCTCTAGATAATATAGGTACTCTATGGTCTAGACAGTGGTGTCGAGTTTCAACAAGCAAAAGTTTAGCGAAGAAAACTCTATTACAATTTTGGAATTTTGCATTTGGCAACGTCAACAGGCAATCTTTAGAACGCTCGACAACCGTGTTGATTATTATTATCAAATTTAAACTCGGGTGAATTTACAATCTCACAATCTCAATAAATTTAAAGATATAACTCTCGAACTTTTGTTTTTATTATATAAAAAATTATATTTACGTATTTTACTAGGTTTTTGTCTTTAGGATAAAATTAATTTTGTCAATTATTTTTTAAAAAGGGATTTAAATTATTTTTAAGTAAACTCTCCTATTTAGTTAACATTAAATTTTAGATCAATAATATGTTATAAAAAAAAATTAAGATTTTTTCGATGACAACATTTTTTAAGCAATACTGTTTGAAGTATTGTTGCTTAATATTTATCACATTTGCATTTTTTTTCAATGTTTTTTTTTCATTAAATAAAATTGCATTATTGTATTTTCATCATTTTTATGTATAAAATTGTATGGTTCATTGCTTTATTTGCAGGAAACTTCTGGGTCTCAGAATTTAAGTGATCATTACACAGCTAAACTTCTTAACACACTCATCTTCAAATATCACATTTAAATCGTTTGTTTGTTTGTTTGTTTTTTACTTTTAAGTAACATATGCGGGTTTTTGTTTAAAAAAAAAATTCTACAGATGTTAAACAATTTCACCACTGGCTCCATAATTTAGTCCATTATTTCGATGATGATGGTGATGGTCCATATGATCCTGTTCCATTTGTTCTTTGAGAATTTCCAGTTCTCGTATTCCCGATACTGTAACCTCATATTTGTGGGTGACCAGCGAGCGATAGAAGTGTATGGCAAAAGCCAAAAAAATAACTAAAACTGGAATAAGAACAATGCATGCAGACCAAGCAGCTGGTTGACTAAGATCGTAGAATTTCACCCAGCAAAGAATTGCTATTTCAAGAAGAAATAGAATCAAGCCGAGCAAAGTGGAGAAGGCCCAAGCCGTTTCAATGTACCAGTGAAGACGTTCATGGGGCGATTCGTGAACTAATGAGATGCTGTGTAAATTGCAAACAACTTCGATATTTGGCAGGATACACGTACTAATCATTAAAGCTAGCATGTGAACAGCAACAAGAAGTGTTGTACAAATAGCGAATGCAACAAGCATTCCCGCAGGTACTTGTGTGTCATTATTCAATTGGACTTCAACCATTGCAACCTGAAATTAAAATGAAATTTTTAAAATTAAAAAAATTATAATTTTATGGCAAAATAAAAATGAAATAATTAAACCTGATATACTAATATGCACCTGCTTTTATTGTTGGCGTACTTCGACTTTTGTAAAAAATTTATTTTTCAGCTAAAAAAGAATTACTTTATGGCCGTAGTTTAAGATTTAATTACATGAATAAAATCTATTCCGTTCCGTTAGTGTAAATTTCGATCTAAACCTGTCCCGTACTTAAAAAAAATCGTACTTTTTCGCCCTCGAAAGAGTAAAAAATCTGTTTTGTCTGATTTTCAGTAAATAAATAAATTTTCGATAAATAAATAAATTTCTATGGATAGAAGAAATTTTCTGGATTAGAAACACATATAACGGACGTATATGTACATATATTGAACGTTCTAAAAGAAATTCTGATACATCTATGAAAGAATAGGTATTGTCTGCAGACGAGAGCCATCAAAAGGGCGAGACAAATTAAAGTATTTAAGGTTTCTTTTATTTTACTACCACCTGATCGCATCTATCAACTCCAAGCATCTTATAGTATATTGTTTCTATTTTTTAACGTAAATAGCATCCAGCTCTGAAACTTGAAACTAATCTTAAATTCATTCGAAAAATAAAATAAAAATTGCGTTTGAAATGATAACTTTTAAAAACAAAATAATGTAGATATCATGTAAAATTTTTTTGTTTTTATTTAAAATCTTGAAAATATAATTTCATTCAGAATTTTATAATTTATTTCTTCCTTAATCTTAAGAACCACCCACTTGAGATCCATGCTGCCGGCTTTTTAAAAAGACAAAGACAAAGTCAAATGCTTTTTTCTGACTCATACATCATCTTGCATATTTCACTCGTTTTTATATTATTCTCATTTGTCAAATAGCCAAGAATTTGTCTCACACATATTAAAATTTGTTTTTTTTTTTGTTTTATCCTATTGCAATTCGCAACGCATTATACCTATATGTTAAATATTTTAAAATTATCATCAGGTGCGAAAGAAAATGTGTTAAGAAAAATTTTGTCTAGGAGATGAGGTCTTATTTTTCTCAAGGAACCACTCGTCACATACCTATTTACTCATGAGCAAAATAGAGTCAATAAATTTTTGTTTCATTTTTTGTTTGTTTGGCATACCTATTCGGTCTGGCCGATGACATTGTTATGAAATTATTTTCACTTGCATTCTATTGTCGATAAAACTAATTGTAAAGATGTGATCAAAATCTTTAAAATTGAACATTCGCGCAGACAATACTTAATAGATATCTATTTTAAGAATGATTTCTTTTGAAAATCAACAATATTATGTGAAAAAGTAAAATTCACTGTGGCATATTTGGAACAATACAAATAATAAAAAAAAAAACTCGATCATTGTCACTAGGTTAATGACTACATAAAAAAAATGATACATTGTTGCAATAATGTATTGGTTATAGGTATTTATATAAAAAAAGGAAACAAAAGATACAAAGGTTCTTGACGTTTTCAGACAATTAGGTACTTTGAATCAAATATTTCAAATTTAGAATCGAATTTTAAAAATTTATATTATTTACCTTCACAAAAACGTGTTATAATAAAGACGAGATTAAGATTACTTATTTATTTTTTGCGGCTTTTAAAACATTTACAAAATCGCTAATCGGTCAAACTTCTAGGTCAATTTGGTCAGAAAATTACCATTTTTAACTGAGTTTAGGTATACCTAACCTGTGGGGCATTCAATAAAATTGTAATAAAATTAGTGCCCATAACTCTGTTCTCTTTGAAATGTAATGCTTGTTTAACACATGTACATATGTAGGTAGTGGAAAAAAAAACATTTTCAATCTAAAGTTATTTTAGGTAGAATGGTTGTTAGTAAACCATACAAATACATAGTTTAGTTAATTTCGCGATTTAGAGGAAATTTATTTACTTAACAATTTTTACTTACTCAAACCAACGCCAAAATACCTACTATTTCATAATTTCAATGAGACAGGTTATTGATAGGTATTAACCCTGTTGCTATACAATTCATTCTCTTATGTTGCCAATAGAATACAAAATAGATATCAATTAAAACGCTTCTAATGTCAACCCAAACTTATCGCAATTAATTAAAATCAACATGTTTTTCTTTATTTTTTTTAACTGTTTTCCTTATTGAAATTAATTAATGAATTCTCATAGAAATTGTATTCCAAATAGTTCTAAGTAATCAACCAAACCAAAACAAGTAGATCACAAACAATAAAAAAAAAACAAAGACACACAAATAATTATTATAAATCCTATTATAGCTGTATTGCTATTGAAGCATTCGTGTTCCGCTTTTTCTCAGGCGCATTGTTAATCTTAAGTCAGCCGTGAAAAAGTCATATCGAAAAAAAAAATCAAAAAATTAATTAAAACAATTTTTCACTCACCATTGCAAAACCGGACAGTAAGGCCGATGTCTTACTTGACGCCTTGAGTTTGGCCCGACTTAGCTGTAATTTCCTCCATGATAGATAGCTGGGTGAATGAAGGTCCTCTCCAGATTGTGACATACTGCTGCTGGCGGTACGCCTAGGCTGAAAACGATATTGAGACAATTGTTGTAAACGGTATGGATTATTTAGACGCGCTGACGCTGGAGGAAAGTTCGTATTTGCATTATTTGCTGTAGATGGCGGCGTAAAACGCAACGGACTCGGCCGACAACAATCACAGAAATTATAATCGTGTGATAAATTATTATTATGGACGACTGGGTTATTTAAGGGCGTAGTCTCCGAGCGTGTGTTACAACTCAAATTCGAACGCGAACAACTGAGACTCGAATACATTTTTGTAGGCGAATTCAGATTTTAGCCTTAGGTACACAAAAATATAATTATTTATTTATTTTTTCTTTTTGTTTCACCAAATTATAGTATAAAATAAAATTAATTATCTCTTGAGATCACTCGAGATATTCCCAGAAAGTCTAGGCAAGGGTGATGGGCACATTCATACAGTCATTAGGGGGTATGCTGCAAAATACAATTTGGTTCAAATCACTCAACTCAATGATCGGATAGCAAGGGGGGGCTTCGTTTGTGCACAATTTTGTGTTTTAATTAAACATTCACGAGTGGATTGCACGCAGAGCCATATAACTACCAGGCAAAACAATGGGGATATGTTTATGAAAATTAAAAATAATTAAATAGTTTTCACCCGATTCTCGAGATTGTAGCGCGTCGCGGTTAGTATTCAACACACACTGCAAGGGTGGCAGTCTGAGAAACTCACGGCCGGCGACAAGCACATCGCAGAATGGAAATATTTATTTCTTTATAGATTTTATTTCCCTGAGAACATAAACACTGCTATTAAATTTTGTTTTGCATTTTTTTTTTTTTCAAGTTCACTGGCGGCAACGATTTCCCATTTCTGGATTTAATTGGTTTTGACTTCTTTTCTAGAAAAACTGAAACAAACAATATAATACCCTATATGGTAAGGGAAGTCGAATGTTCGTTAAAGAGCTAAGGAGCCATCAATCAACACGAGAACCAGGTAAAGGAGGTATTCCACGAGTGGAAGAATAAGAAAAACCAACTAGCAAACACTTTTGTGTGACCATATGACAAGCGGAAAGTTTATAGGTATTTTTCGGTGTGAGTTATTTTTATAATTTAGCTTTGGATGGATAAAGATAGATTGGAAGTCATAAACGCTCGAAACAACAATATACCACACTTTAAACGGAAGCGATGACCGGCTTTCGGCCAGAGATAGATACACTATGTTGGTGGCATATTGTTTTGGTGTTTACAAACAGTAACAGACAATTGAGAGCCGTCGTAATCGTTATGATGCGAAAGCCGAAAATACGATTTTTTTCACAACGTTTGTTTTTTAATAGCTTTAATTCAATTGCGATACGTAATTGAAAGCTTTTATTCATCACACATACAAGAAGCAAGCTTTTTTGCTTAGTAGGGTTGCCAAGAATGTTTTGAGTTTATTTTTAAATGTATAAAATGAAAGCTTTTATTCAAGAGAATACAATAATTTATGTACATATGTATTTTGAAAGCAAAGTCACTTGGGTAAAAAATGTTTTTGAGTATCTGTTAAATCTAATTAAGATGCAAACTTTAGAAAAGTTTTTAAAGTAAAAATGATTTAAATTTTTTTTAGTTTTAATTAAATAATTCCTTAAGGGTAATAATTCCTTAAGGGTAAAAAATTTCTAACCCCTTATGTTATTTGTTATGTTATTTTAACAAAATATGTATAGAATTTTCAAACAAAAAATTTTTTTAACTTTTTGGAAGCGTATGTAAAAAAATATCCAAATCGGTTTATCCTTAAGTGGAAAAAAAGTTTTATCCAAAAGACAAACCATACATGTTTTAGCGGACAAATTTAATCAAAAACAAAAACGATTAAGACGTTTTCATAAAAATAAGATTTTCTTCAACGGTTTTTTAACAGTTGTAGCATACCGTTAATTTTTCTTTGGTTTTAAAAAAAATAATTGGTACAATTTTGGGATTCAGTAGGCGTGTTCAGGAAAATGAGATCTCGGAGATCTCAGCAATCTCATACATGAACAGGATTTCTCAGCAAAATTTATCATTTTTGCTGAAAAAAAATCTTGGATTCGCTTGCTCACCTTTTGAGTGAGAAAAATGTCTGAGATCATATTTTTCTGAACGCGCCAAGCATTATTTAAGCTGCTTAGAATTACTTTTTTTTTTAATTGTATCAAAATCACTTGAGCCATTAAGAAGATAGGTATACCTAACTGTATAAGGGAATGAAGAAAGTGTGATGAGCTCTCTTCTGCATCTTTCTCTTGCAATATTCTTCCGCTCGAAACATGATTTGTAATTTTTATTGCCCGTTTTTTTTCAGAATTCTCTTAAGGGCTAGTAGGTTTAAATCTATATAGGGATTATAATAGTTGTGTTTTTAAAATTAGTTAATTCTTTCGAGACGCTATGGTTTAAGGTAAAGAATATTCATATGGATGTGTTCTGTTTTTATACCCTAAGCGTCAAATTTTGACATTTTAGTTTTTTTAACATCAAAGTTGAACTGTCGATGTAATATTTAATTGTAATTTTTGGTAGAAGAGGTGAAATATACATTTTCAGGTTTTTGTAAAGCCTCTTAACTATTTTAAATAGCTAACAGAGCGCTTGAAACATTTCGGGTCCTTTGCACAATGACGGAATTTTGCACACCAATTTCCAATTCCATGTATGTTTGTACTTCTGTGAAGAACAATCTTAAAAGATTTATGAAAAGAAATGTATATATTTTTCCAAATGCATATTTGTATGTATCTATTAAGTCTTTAAAGTTTTTAGCTCATAGCTTTGATTTAGGCATGTTAAATTAATTTACAACTATATACCTATAGCAACAAAGAACAGTAACAGTATATATTTACACTTGGGCTTCAAACCTGTTGTAATCACCAAGCACCAAGTCTTTTTCTAGTAAACGGCGCATAAAGCAGTAATTTCAATTGAAACCAACAACTAGGCGACAGCTTTTAAAGCGATAACAAGTAGGTATATAGTTCAAATAAAATCTCACCTTATGGACCAAAAACTACTGATAAAGAACTCAAATCATCAACAAAAGGAAAAAAAAAATTATTCGAATGTTATGCATAAATAGTACCTACATCGCTTCTTAAAGAATCTTGTTGATGATTGTTGGTAAAAGGTGCGTCATATTTCATATATGTAGGTACAAGTATATCTACAAACCACAACAAAGATAGAAACAATAAAAAAGAAAACTCGCGGCTCAAGGCCATCTTTGTATTTCTCGGCATTTATACTGAATAAACCAAATAACAAGCAAACCAATAAAAACTAATTAAAAATCGAATTCGATACCGACGTGAAATGTAAACACAGGTTCATGTGGAGGAGTCAAACGCTTCGCTTATTGCGATAAATTGCCGCCAAAGCAAATGAAATACGAAATAAAGAATTTAATGTTATCAAGATATTTTCTACTGCTTTAAAACTTTTTTTTTTTCAATTTACATATTTATTTATGTATGTATTTGCACTAACCTTATTATTGTACTGTTGCTGTTGCTGATAGAGTTGCTGCTGCGATTGGGATTGGCTGTTCCGCTTCCAATTGGCCAAAATCGAGATCTGTGACTGAACGGAGGCGATATTGTTGTTCCCACTGAATTGATGATGTACACTTGCTGCTGCTGATTGCAAATTCTGGGTAGTTTGAGATGACGCTGGTAGAATTAATGTTGATCCATTCAATTGCTGTAGACTTGATGATTTCCCATTAATAGTCGGAGTTCCAAGTGCTCCAAGGGCAGTCTCTATGCCAGATGTTGTTGTGGTCCACACTGACATTGCGATGTAACAGGAATTCTGTGAAAAGCCATTGTGATGTGATGATTTTAATTGAATTAATAGTAAATTTATTATAAATGGCGATAAAAGCAAATAAGAATAAATAAAAAAAAAAACAAGACGAAGATAGGTGAGCTGGGATAAATGTTGTTAAACTCCTGCGAGTGCGAATTCTCTCCTCTTTTCTTTGCCGATATAAAAATTGAAAAGTCAAAACTTGTTTTAACTGGAAAATAAAACGTCAAAATGGAAAATGACGTTTAGCTAAAGATAAAATTCCAGTCAAAAGATTTTGTGCTTCTGGGTTTCAAGCAAGAGATGGCAGTCGATACGATAGAAAGTTAAAGTTAAGGGTGTAATCACAAGCGATGTTCTTTATGTTCGTTGGAATTCAAATATGAAAATACGATTTGAAAATGGTAATTATTCTAAAATAGAGCGGTAAGAAGAATTATTAGGTCTGTTTGGGACATTATTTAACTTGAAAATTTTTCGAAAATTAAGAAAATTTGCTGTTAAAAACCATGGAAAAAAAACCCACTTGTGAATTTTTTTTTAATAATTTTAATCTGATGAATGAGCTGTGGAGTGAGTAAGACTCAATTAAAACGTTTTTACAAGCGATGAAAGTGAAAAAATTTTAATTTTCCCAATTCATGGCTTATAACTCAATGAAGACTTATGGCCTTATTTATGAAAGTTTTCTAACTTTAGAAAACTGTCCACCTTCAGAAAATGTGTTCAAAAACCTTGTTTATTGTTGTCTTATAGCTACCTAACTTTGACAAAAGAGTAGATTGTCTTAACCGTGAATAATTTGATATTTATTTTTATTAAATAAAGCATATTTTCATCAATTTGAAAATAGTTAGACAGTGTCTAAGTAGACAAAAATCTAATAAATACGACTGTTATTTTTCAGTTTTTCAATTTTTGTCATTGACTTAGCAGATTTTCTTCGGTGTATAATTTTTTGTACATCGATTTTAAATACTAAATTCGGTTCTTCAAGAGAATAATAAATATAAGAAAGAAATCACTCATTAATTTGTATTACACTCTTTAATATTACAAATAAAGAAAATTATGCACACAGATCAATATACCCAATTACCTTAAGTAAAACTTTTCAACTTAAAAAAACTATAAGCAGCTTATCTATTCGGTGCCAACAATTTCCGTTTTTTTTTTTCAAATCGATATACATAATAAATTTTAAATGAAAAATATAGCAAAACCAACATAGCACCAACTGTTGAGGAAAGAGGTGGTAATGACCACTTGGGGTTCATATAGCGGTCAATGATTTGCATTGGCAAGGTTGTGAGTGCATCTTGTCACAATAGCCAGCTAGTTTGTTTGTATCGATTGGGACATGTTTTGTTATATTTATGTAGGTATAATAAACAACACTTTTCAAGTCACCGACAGCAATCGACAGAATGATGTTGACCATGAACGTTTTATACAATTCTTGGCAATTGGTTATTTTTAGTTCACCTCATGGTTCAGTTACCCATCAGTATATTATGTAAATGTAAGTAGCTAACAATTTGATTAAAGGAACACAATATTGTGTGCTTTTTATAATAATTTTTACAATCGGCAGCGTTTTTGAAGCTAGTGGGCGAATTGTCAAATAATTGAGCAGATGAATTAGAATTTTTGTTTAAGCTTTTTTATAACGGGTCTCATTTTGCAGAAACGACTCTAAAATTTGGAGCAGGCGAAAGTTTCGTTTGTCCTTCTGAAGTATTCGCTTAGGGTTTGGAAGAGCCTTTAATGCAAAACGAAAAATTTCATACAGAAATGACAACGAAAATATAAACAAAAACTTTCGTTCTGTTTTTTGTTTTGCAGTAGGTACGCTGTTTAACGAGTGAAACTGATAATATTGTAGGACATTCTTTGGATAAGTGACATTTAACTTCACAATGGGTAGTTTTTCACTGTGGTTTTAGTTTACAGTACACAAATCTAAGGTAATATATTATTGCGCAGGTTGTCAAAGATAAAAGTGTCAAAAAATTCAAAATGGCTGTTCGAGTGTCCACAGGAACTCAACACGCGTCATTAGAAACAACAACAAAATATTAAAACAAGGAAAGTAAAAGGGCACTGGATTCACCATTTTCCCACCATAATACCCCGATTTTGACAGATGCGCAGACCTGAACAAAAATGAAAAAGCTAATGATATTAGCGCAAAATTTTAAACGATTTAGTACGATGTTAAAGCCATTTTGTCATAGTAAAAATGCTTTAACATCGTACTAAATGGTTTAAAATTTTGCGCTATTACCTTTAATTATGTGTACTGTGGTTTCAGTTAGCATTTTGCTACTGTGTTGGAGACCAAAAACAAATTTTGTTCCACATCATCACCTGATAAAACTCTCCATTCAAATTTTTCCGCAATCTTTTCGTTTTTGTTTACGCTGTCGATTTGGAGACTACAGAAAATTTTCGTATCGTTTCAGCTGGGAAGTGCGAACCAGACTTTATGTTCATATAGGTATAACTTAACTGAGAATTTCTCTAAAGTATGGAATAAAAATTCATAAAATTTGGTGAAATCCAAATTAGGGATCTAATAAAATTATACATGACAAAAGTTCGTTTAATTTATCAAGGTAGGTACATAAATATTTTATAAATATTTTATGTATGAAGTGTGACTTAAACTATTAATTAATTTATATCTATATCTGGGAATTTATTCTCATCCCAACAAGTTTGGTTGTTAAAATTAACAATGACTGTAGGTATATATGTAAGATATTCATGGAGCTGAAAACCGTTTGTTGATACCTAAGTCGTTTAGTTATTTATTATTCAAGATGCATGTGGGAGTTACACGTGTTTGTATCTAATAAGGCACCAATAAAATATATAACCGCAAATTGTATGATTTGGTGTTACAATGCTAATTATCAATGGCTATTAATTTTTTTTTTAAATCAACAACACTTGAAAGCTGCTTTACAGAACTAACCAACAAAAAAAATACATTATTTTCTTGTGAAAGTTCACTTGCGTAATTAAGTGAATGTATGTTTTTATGTTGTTGCATGTTGCAGAGAGTTCATAAAGTGTAACATCGAGAATGACGCATAACAGACAGAGATATTGTACATTTATACATACTGCAATTTCCAAGTGCTCTTGAGGTTTGTAAGTATAGGTAGGTAGTTGAGATTGAGAAAGTGTAGTCAAACCACAAGTTACAAGTCATTGGCATGTAAATTGTACCTATATTCGTATAAGATATTCATAAGATATTTTATTACAATATCTTCTGTCATTGGATTGAGTCTCGTAACCTTAAAAGCTAAGCCAGAATTGATCAATAAATAAATTAATTGTTGTGTAGGTACCTTGTATACAACAATTTATCTTTAATCTGGGCTTAAGGCTTTGGTAGATATTTATAAAAGATGGTAAATGCTTCAGAAATCAAGTGCACGACTGTGTCGAACTTTTTTGCTCTTATAATAAGACGATTAACAACTACCTACTGTCAGATTGTGGATCCGGAAATATGTAAATTCCCCTGGACATATTTTTAACTGTATGGGCGGAATAAATGTAAGTTCTAACAATATTACTGATTTAGTCCTAGTTTCATAGTTCACACTTACCGAAATAAGTGCCACTTAAGTTATTATATTGGAACATTAAGCAAAGTGTTATTACATGTCTGAGTAATTGATACTTAAGTGACCAAAATTGGAGACTTACAGTCGTATTTTTTAGATTTTGTTTACTTAGACACTGTCTAACTATTTTCACATTGGTGGAAATATGCTTTATTAAATAAAAATAAATATCACATTATTTAAGGTTAAGACAATCTAAGTCTAAGCTAGGCAGCTATAAGACAACAATAAACAAGGTTTTTGAACACATTTTCCAAAGTAAGACAGTTGTCTAAAGTTAGACAACGTTTATAAATAAGACCCTTAAGTTTTACTTTTTCATGTAAGTCACACTGATCACTTAAGTGCAACTTAATTATTTTGACTGTGAAACTGAGCCTTAATACTTTTATGACGAACTTCTAGAACTTACAAAACTGAAATATTTCAATAGGTAAGTAGTTACACTAATCGACTATTAGCATCAAATCATCGCATGCGTTCCGCTGGTAATAATTTAAATACTAATAAAACATGATCGAGGTATTTAAATAATCAATGTACACTACTTCTACATACATATGTATTACCTACATACCTTTAACTATATTCATCTTTTTTTTTTTACAAATAATTGAGAAATAAATTGAAATTATTATTTTTATTGTATACATGTACATACATATATGTAAGATACCTTGTAATAATGGAATTTTTCAGTTTCTATCTAATATACCTAGCTACTTCGATTGCAGAAATTAATATTCGTAGTTACAGCAGTTAATCATATTTTTACATTTTTTTAGCCATATCAATAATGTAATTGGCGGGTGTGTCTATAGATATAATATTATGACAACAAAGCTCGTCATGTATTGTAATTTATTTATTAATTTTTCACAATCCGTGTAAATTGACACAATAGATATTTACAATGTTTGCTGGATAAAAATCGTGCAGTTTATTATTTTATTTATTTTTTTTTTAACAGAAGAAGTAAGTTGGCACTTGGGTTGCCATTAAGGCATTTAAAAATGTTGTGAAACCAATGATGTTGTGCTTTCTCGAGGGTAAATTTTAATTGATTTTTACGCTGTCTAGTCTATAAAACGAGGCTGTGATCAATAGAATTTTTATTTTGGTTTTTATTGTAACTAAAATAATTCGCTGTCTTAAGCTTAACTGCTCTGTTTTGATAAAAAGTCTTAACTCCAAAATGCCTTTTTGGTTTTTCTAACTTTATAAGAAACGCTTTTAATTTTAATTTACCTAAAACAAAACTTATATCAGTTGTCATGACTTCTAAATTTCAAATGAAATTCAGCGTGTTGTCCTTTTACAATAACAATAGGTACTTCCTGAGTAGAACCAATGCAAAAATATAAAAATCCAAAAGCAACTTTATAATATTCAGAAAATCATTAGAATCTTGTGGTGGCATTACGAAGCCTCCACCAATGATTTTAAAAATTAAGAAAAGAAATTGTATAAATGGATACGTGTCGTGTAGTGTGAACTTAGTAGTTAATGACGTATTAACTATTAATATGTACAGGGTGAGCCATCTAGTGGTTTCTTTTTAAATCATAGGTTATTTTGACACTGACAGCTGTTTCCCGCTTGAAATCTTGACAGAAAGTCAGTATCATACCTCCGCGGAACAAAATGTGTCGCCTTACTCTTGAACAACGTTAAAAAAAATATTAAAAATTATTTCCGAAGTGAGTGCTGTATAGCCCAAACTGTGCGTTTTTTGAAAACAAGTTTTGGCCGAAATGAAACACCCACCGCGCCTGCTGTACGCAAGTTTGTGCAAAAAGTTCCGATTTGACCCTTTTGAACTACTTCTTTTGTGGGGAAGCGTGAAGGACCGATGTTATGCCAACAATCCGGAAACGATTCAAGCACTTAAGGTCAATATCATCCAAGAAATACGTGACGTGAGCTACAGCCCGAAACCATCAACAATGTCTTGGAAAATTGGAGTCACAGAATGCGCTACTGCGAAGCCAGCCGAGGCAGACATAATGAATGGGAATATTTGCTCTTACTAATAAAGCCATAATAATTACATGGACAAAATTTAACTTTGTTCATTTGATTGTATTTGGCCCACCCTGTTACTTTTCTATGAAATCACATTGGATTAATTTTTAGTCCCTTTTGTTTTTGGAGTGATGATACAACAATTACTTTATTCAATAATGCGTTTATTAAACCAATGATTGCTTTGTTCAGTTTTATTTGTTTCATGTTAGCAGTCTACAAATAAATTTTGAAAACTCTTTTAAATAATAAAGTTTAAAAAAAAAGGTTAAAAAGTATCAAATTACAGTTATAAGTCTATAACAGCGGCAACCATGATTTTTGTTTTGAAGCTTTTATAATTATAACCAAAGCGGCCACCTGGTTTGAAATAATAATAATACAAAACAAAAAATTGAAACCTGTGTTGACGACCTTCTGACATTGGGGTGCGCTTTATAGGGAAACGGAAACTATAGTTTACAATTGTTATGTTCTAAAAATTACATGTCGCTTTGTTTAAGCAACGAGTAGTTATGACCTTATTTTATAAACCTGTAATTAATGTACCAACTATGTACCTACCTACCCATACCCATGGTTAAGAGACTTCCCTGTCATTTGACAGAATACCGAAATGAAAATGACAAAATGTTGTTATTAAAATTTAATTGTGAAATAAATCGTGCTTTAAAGTAATATTATTGTAACTTCACGACACTGTTTCCTACATAATATATTTAGTTGAGGACCAGTAAACTCGCAAATATTATACATTCTAGAAATTTTTGAAAGAAAATATATGTACGATTACCTAATAATTTATTTATGTGAATATTATAGTTTCATACGTTACGTGAACGTGATAAATATTTTGCGTGTATAGCACTTCTTTTATCGAAGAAAATGTTTACAAATTGAAGTTGACATTACGATGATAGCGAAGTCGAAAAAGTGGTTCTCGCAATTCTGTTTGTATGTCTATCTGTCTGTTCAGCTCAGGCTCCAGCTTTAAACTTGGTACCTAGTGTTTTTTAGGCATTTTCCCACACGTTTTTTTAAGACCAAAAACAACAGTACCTGCCGTATAATTTTTTTTAGCAAAAAATTAAAATCTTATTTTTCTCAAAAACGTGCCCACAAATTTTGTTTTTTTTTTAAATTAAGTATTTTTTTTTTTAAAAAACTCTACCTTATTATTAAAAAAAAATCGGAAAAATGGTTTTAAATGGTAACTCCCATTGCATCATTTTTTTGATTTTCGATTTTCTCAAAAACGGTTCAACTGATTTTGATATTTTTTTTATAGAGAATGGTTACAATAATTTTAAAAATATTGTGTTCCAAAATTTTCAAAAAAAAAAATTTTGGATTTTTAAAAAAGTTTCAAAAGTTTCAAAATTTCAATTTCAATTTTTTTTACAACTTAATAATTCGGAAATGACTTGGTCGATTTTTATTAAACTTAGCACTTAGCAGTTTTTTGATATTATCTTGTAGATTTTAAATATTTTTTTTTCTTATAACCAAAATTAATGGTACCTACCTCCCATAAAAAATTTTTAAAAACCGGTATTGAAAATCTTATTTTCTCAAAAACGGCTTCTACGATTTTGATTAAAATTTTTGTATGAACAAATATCAGAACTTTCTATCATATTATTGGAGAAAAAAATGTATCTATCGCTTAAAAATGGTACCTCTCATAGAACCATTTTTGGGGTTTTCGACTATTTCATTATCTGTTGAACCAATTTTAATGAATTTTTTTTTACACAAAAGCTACTAATTTGACTTTTTGAAAATCTTGATATGCAATATTATTTAAACTATAAATCTTGATATGCAATATTATTTAAACTATAATATTGCATATCAAGATTTTCAAAAAGTCAAATTTTGGATATTTTTAAAAAATCATCAAAAACTTTTTTTTTGGAAAATTCGATGTTTCGAAAATGATTTTCTTTCAAAATTAATTTTAAACTCTACATAAATAAATACTAAAAATTGGCGTACCAATTTGTTTTCTTTAAAATATATTCAAAATTTTATATTTGAAAAATTAATTAAAAAAAAAAAACCTTTCTAACGATTTTTAATTTTTGTTCTCATAAATTAAAATTTGTGTAAGAAATTTACACCAGGTCCAGGTCCACCACAATCTAAACTGTAAATTCCATGCATATGTGCGAAGTGCAAGTCAGCACGGTACTATATATGTAGTTCATATTTAATGTACTTAAATAATACTTCCTTAAACTAGGCTATATTTTTGGCAGGTGGCATAAAATATAGGCTCCAATAATTAATAAATTTCTTACTTTTGCTGCACTTTGTACATATAAGTACGTGAAACTGCAAGATAAACTTTAATTGTTCTTCAAATTATTCCGCAGACAAATCGGTCCCAAATTATTGCCAGCACAAAAGAATTTTTAAATCAAACACAGATTGATTCATAAAATTAATTTTAAATCACTTTTTTTTTGACAGCTTAACTAAGCTTAAAAATTTATAAATCAGTGATGATATACATTACACTGTCAAATAACTTTCATGATGCAAGTGGACCTTGAACTTTTGAAGGTTTAAAGAAGAAAGGAATAATTTAAAAAGTATTTTTCATATAAATAAAAACACATACATATCTATTATGTTCCCGTCATAACAAAATCATAATGTCAAAATAGGAAGAAACAAAGTCTAATAAAACAAACCTGATAAGTGATAACATATGATTTTATAATCCGAGCACAAACAAACGGAAAATTTTTTACTCATTCGCTTGTTTTTGACTTTTGAATCTCGTTATCATATAATTAATATAATATTTTATTGTGACTGCATAACATTTCGTTTATGACTGAATAAATATTTATAATGTACTTTACATACAATCAAGAACAAAATAAATATTTTATTAAAAAATCCTTAGGTATATATTTATTATTATTTATAGGAGCTTACATTATTTTAATTTAAAGCTATATTTTATTGTTCCTTTTTGAACTCTTTGCATTATTGCCTGCTTACAAATAGTTTGTTCTCAATTAATCATCATTATATTCAGCTTCATGTCCGCATTTCTATTTCAAATCATATCATACAGATGCTCATGTTCTGGTTTATATCTTCAACTATATGTATGTATAATGTAACAATTTTAACGAGCAGTTGACTTCGTGTATGCTTAACAAAGTAAGAGCCATTCAAAAATGACAATGAACTGATAAATTGCTACTGCCATACCGACTCCTACCATCGGCCGGTGGTGGCGGCGGCATGGCACCCGCCCAATTCCCCCTGTCGCATTAATAAAGTAAAGCACTTGAATTCAATTGAAATTGATTTGAATGCGTTGTCGTTATTGTACGGTGTGGAGCAGACGGGCCGAGGCGGCGCGCGGCGCGGCGCCATTAATAATTGTGATGCAGCATTATAAAATAACATTTCATCTCATCACACAAAATAATAACCATCATACAAGAATCCCATAAATATATTATAGGTACTCGTATATCTATATAGGTAGGTTAGGTATATAATTTGGTATAAAATTGCAAATTTAATTGGCTTGTGCTTTGTGAATCATGACTAATAAAAAGAAGTTTAATTTACATGAACAATTTACTAGAAAAATTCCTACTCTGATCTTCTCAAATATTAAACAATATATTAATATTTATACAATTTACCATTAAAACAGCTTTATGGTTTAAATGTGCATACATAAAGCATTGTTATAAATAAATTATAGTATACCTACACTTGTACATATGTATCTCCTGCCTACTCTAATGGAAAATCTCGGTTTCTATCCAAACACTTATCTGTCAGGCTGTCACCTTTTGGCATATTTGCCCATAACAGATTAATGTAAATTTTAAACGAGATAATAGCATTTACATTTTTACCTGGAATATAAGTTTGTTGAAACATATTAAAGGACAGGTTTTGGCATTTATAAAAAAAAATCTATCTTAAAAAATGTTTCGCAATTTTATGTTTGTCTGAACAGCTGTAAAGTTTCTGCGATTAAATAGGTATAGCAATTAAGAGTTTTTAGGTGATTGATATTTTATTTAAGCTCTTAAAATAATGATACATTTTATACATACCTGCCAGACCATTAAGGAAAAGTTTATTTTTCTTGAAAATGGGTCTGACAGTCTATAGAAAAAAAATGTGAGTGCCGGGACTCACGGTTAAGATCTGTAAACACCAAATTAAATATTCAAGTGCTGGAACGCGACGAGTTCGAACTGTCAACCAAATTTCAACCCAAACTCAACTCGATCTTTCGATTTAGTTTGAATTACGAACGAACGTACCCAATATTGAACGTATCCAATTTATATCAACGTATCGTAACGTGTAAGATCACAACTTAATGTGTCACGTTTTTAGTTTACACTACTGCTGGCATAGATGTTTACAAATCAAAAATGCGTGTGTGTAATTAGAGGATTTTATTTTCAGAGTAAGGTATTGATTTTATTTGGTATTAGGGTTTACGTGCCTTTAGATGTTTTGGCTGATTGGAATGTACCACAATCTGGAAGTTCAATTTCCGTAAATCGCAAATTAAAATTTGCAGTCGTTGTTTTGGTGTAAGTTTATTTTTTGGTGAAATGGTAAAATATACCTGTCAGTTGTCAAATTTACTATGAGAAGAATTAGTGTTGCCAGTTTAAAAACCAAGTTTTCGACCTCGAGCGCTGAACGCAGTATTGTTAATAAACACAAAAAAAATTGCGACAATTTCGCGCTTTTTATTATTTTTTAGTTATTAGTGATTTGGATCATAAATATCTACTAAATTTCGATTATAAAATCGCTATACGATTTCAAAGTAACTATATTTTCTTCAATTTGATTTTCTAAACAAATGACTTAAAAAACAAAATATTTGGAGGAGTCTCTTCTCTTTTTTTTTTTTTCATTAAATGAATTGCCGGAAAATGATCATTAAGTTAAATTTTCTAGTTTTATTCACTGTTCGTTTTTTTGTGAACCATTTATTTGCTTATTTTCGTGTTAAACTGCTTATGGATAATTTTTGGATGTGTAATTTAAAAAAAAATTTTCTTTCAGTAAGTGAATATTATTTACCATTTTTATTTTCTAAATCTTAAGTTTCCTTATCTATGAAAAAGCAAGTACGTGCGATCAACTTGTACACTTAATTTTAATTAAAGGGACTTTTAATTGAGAATTTTTGTTAAGATTGAATCTTGTAAATATTACTATTCAAAAAAATATATGTACATCTTGATTGATAGGTAAACGTGTACGGAAAATTACTGTCAGTAAGACATTAATTATAGAATAAGTTAACACCGAAACAAAAAATAAACAATATTCACAGATTTATTTTTCGATGATTAAGTGGTGCTTAAGTTATGACAGTTGCTAGTTATAATCAAGAGAAGTTTAAACTTAATCATTTTAAATTATATTTTAAGTTGAATAGTATAGGTATGTACATAGACATACTATATCTATTAAAATGATCTAAGTATTCATCAAAAATGGTATTTTTTGTTAGGTTTCTAGTTTTTACGTCAAATACGTACCTAGGTATAGTAATTGTGACATTGTACAATTTCTAATTTGTTTGGAGATTAAATCGAAAACACGTTTTAAATACAAAAATTGCTGATTATTAATTGAAAAAGAATAATTCAAATGTTAACAATAGATGCTATTAATTAGATTATTCCCAAGACAGTTGTCTCGTTAGACAGTGTTTAAATAGTACCTTTGCTTTTTTTAATTAAAATAAAAAAATACCTTATTCAAGATTTATAGAAAAATAAATAAAGGTGTCTAAAGGTGTGTTTTTTTCGCAATCCTGGGGACATTTGAAAACACAACAGGAATTAGCGACTTCATCACAGAAACAAAATGGAGTTTTTATACAAACAATCGATAGTGAGAATGTATGTAATTCACGCCGGTAAAACAGTTTTTTCGTGCCCTTAAGTTAAGCACCAACAATTTTTGGGACTTAGCTAGGCCCGCAAGGGATTAGATGATGTTGTTGCATTTATTTGTCATTTTTATCGTCCAATTCCCCCGGTTTTTTTTTAACAAGTTAAACAACTCTTAGCAAACAAACAATAAAAAATGTGTATTATTATAAAGTTTTGAATTTGCACGGTTGTCTAAAGTTAAACCAGATTTATAAATCAAACTTTTATAGGCCTAATTTTTGCAGTGCAGAATTATAATTCTAGTTTCTGGATTAACTCCGATTCAACTCCAAAAACATTTGTTTCAATAAATTTAAATCCCGCTTTGGCTCCGTGTTTTTTCAACCAATTTTATTAATTAATTAACTTCGCTGGACTCTGAGTTCTGAGAAAGAAATGTATGGAGATCGGTGATCGCTATTTATGTATCGATAGTGACATACGACGACTGTCGATTTTTTGAGAATAGATAAGCATTTCCTAAAAAGTAATATTAACTGCCTGCATACAATAGAATGCTGCAACTGGAACTGGAGCTTGAGTTGCAACAGCTGTGAAAAATTGCCGTACGTGCTATTTTTTACGTGTCCACAATGCAGCTGTACAGTACAGCTTTTTGTATATTTTAAAGAAAAAAAAAAAACAATCACGGGCCTATTTTTCATTTTTTGTTTAATTCTATTTTTTTCTTTTGATTTATAATATTTTTCGCAAACAAAGCACAAAAAGGTTCAATATTTTTTTCCGGCTCTTTTTTTCTTCATACGAATTGAAATGTCAAAAGTGCTGCATGTGAAAAGTTAATAGTTGCTGAATTCTTGCAACACCGACTACAGCACCGATTACAGTTGCGTTGTGTTGTGTTCGTAACATTAATTTTGTGTGTTTTGAATATTTTGACAGCTATTCCAGGTCCAGTTGCAGCTCCGTATCCTTTGTGTTCTGGTGGAAAATGACTAAATTTGTATATTTTTTTTTTGGAAAATTAATCGAAAGCTATCAGTTTTTTTAAAAGAAGTCTTACTCCACAAAATCAAAAGTAGTGGTTCAATTTAAGAGTATATTGAAGACGTCAAAACAAAACTCGGAACTAAAATTCAGCTTTGTCGAGATTTTGTTTTAAAGCCAAAGTCTAATTTTACTATGGATTATATTAAAATATTATATTACGGTAAAGTCCAAAAAAAGTTTTGTAAAACTGGTCTGTACGTCCATTGTTAAGTTAGAGCCTGTCAAGGACGAATTGCTTTAAATTTGGTATTCAGTTCAATTTTATGTGATTCTAAAGAACCAAAATTTAAATTTTTATTTGAGCTTTGTAGCTTCCATATACATAACAAAACACAATACACATATACTGTACCTGTATTATTCAAATAGATTTCAACAAAACTGTGTTACTTACAGGTTTTTCCATAAAAATTCAAATAACCCAAATGTGTGGATTTAACTTTTATTTATTTTTGGTTAATTTTTTTGAGATATTTTAGTGTTTCTCGTTAATGGCTCAATTGACTTTGTTAAAATTTTGTTAACGGTCTAAAATTTTTAATTTTTTTTTTTTTCAAAACAAAAAAATACGTTATTATTATGTAGTACTTTTAACTTTTTTTTCACACTATGTCATTATATTACTAAATCATTACCATACTTTTTCAATACTTAGCCACATTTTAGAGCTTTAAACCACTCATAGAACAAGTTTCTGGGGTCGAGTCATGCCATTTTATTTCAATAATGCATATCTCAACATTATTTTTTTTTCTTTCTAATTTTCGGTTGAGATATTAAGACAGATTTATTGAGGCTGTGAATTAGCTTATTATTTTCATGACGTGTTACTTTTTGTAAGCACAATTATTGTAACCAATTTCATAGAATTTCTACATCCTATTTGTGCTGCAATAACGTGCAATCGTGCATTATATGTACATAATAAAGGGTTCTTATAACTTAAACCACAAATTAATTACTGTTCATCCTAATAATTATTATCTATTGAAGCAATTAATATATACATATGTACAGTTTCATTCTATACAAAATGTACAATTTAATTTCCAATATAAATTAATTATCATCTGGCTTATTTAAATGATGATGATAATAATGATGATCATCTCATGCGGGTGTTTTATTAATTTAGTTAAGCAGGTCACGTAGGAAAAAAAAACTAAAGACAGTTGGTAGTTCATTGATATGAAAAACCTGAAAGAGTGTGCCAGATTTAACTTACTATATTACTCGATGGTTAGATGATTATAGTGAAAATAAAATAAAGAAAACTCCAAAATTGAATTTCGATCAAACAAACAAACACACATATATGTATGTAAGTACGAATTCCGTAGTGTGGTTTTGAATACCAAAATTTAAAAATGAATGAATCATTCATTTGGCAATAATGTAGTAAGGTTTAAGTACCAACGTATTTGTATTTCACAATTTTATTATTTTTATGGTTTTTTTCTTTTAGTTTGGTAAGACATATTATATTTAAATACAAAATAAATTATGATTGAAATTATGCGGCGACAATAATCATATTCGAATAAATTATTTCACCATTTTGTTATAGCTATGCAGTTATCAATCAATTGGAAATCTATCTATTGAAATTTCAAGTTTTAAATGGGGGCTTCTGGGGTGGTTTTTTTTTCATTTGTATTTTTTTACAGAAGCTAATACCTCCCCTTATGTATCCTAAACAGATAGGACGATTTTCTTTAAACTTGTTACCAAGCGATTTTTGTGCATTGTCCTGATATGTTTTTTTTCCAATTTTTTCCATAACTAAAAATAACAGTAGGTACCTGCCTTACAAAATTTGTTGGCAGTTAAAGAACATCTATTTTTTCTCAAACACCGTTTCCTAAGATTTAAAAAAATAAACAATTCAGTAATTTTTAATACATATAGACTTCCTCCGGTAAAAATAATTCCCAAAAAATGGTTATTAATGTGGCATCTCCTTTAGAACCATTTTTTATTTTCTATCTTCACGAAAACAGATCAACTGATTTTCATAAAATTTTTTAATGGCAAATGATTTAAAAGTTATGGTGTACCAAAATTTAAAAAAAATCCTTTTTTTTTGATTTTAAAAAGAAGTTTTTTATTCGAAATCCTATTATGTATTTCGCAAACGGGGAACTTTGGAACTTAGACACTTATGGTGTTATTTATAAACGTTGTATAACTTTAGACAACTGTCCAACTTTGGAAAATGTGTTCAAAAACCTCGTGTATTGTTGTTTTACAGCTGCCTAACTTAGACACAAGAGTGAATTTTGTGATATTTATTTTTATTATAAAGCATATTTCCACCAATTTGAAAATAGACAGTGTCTAAGTAGACACAAATCTAATAAATACGACTGTTAAAGTGTCAAAAACCTTTAAGGAAAGTCTTATTTTTCTATAAACAAAAAACAACTAGGCACTACTTTCTAAATTCTTAAATACACATTTCATTAACTATTTTAAATTAAATTTATATGCAAATTTTTAATCATAATTTTCAAAAAATTATGTTTTGAATTAAAAAAATTGAAATTAAAAAAAAAATCGATATTTCAAAAGTGGTAGATGATTTGTTTCAATATTAAATTCTTACCCACAAATTAATAAATACTTAAAATTGCTGTATCAATTTTTCATTGCTATACATAAATAAAGACGAAAAATAGTGAACCATGTTATTGTGAAAACGCTCAACGCTTAGAACTTCTATTGCAAATGTGGACCAAAGGAATATTAAGTACCTTTTGCAAAACGAAATCAAAAAAACCCGATTTAATTTAGTTAGAGAATCTTGACACATGTGACATCAAGTTATTTAATTTCCGAAAATTCATTGAGAAATTCGTTAAGTGGGTGGTACCCATAGAATGTGTCTTGTTAAAATAATAAATTTTAATCAAATGATGACACAGTTCGTACAACTGGATTTATTCCGTGATCCCATATTTCAGGTTTTGAATTATGAGTTTTATTTTTAAATCTGGATTTGCCAAACTGTTACTACACATGACTTCTTATTTATAAAAATGATTTTTTTTTTTTAATTTAATTTGCATTAAATAAGTTCCAATTGATGTTTTCCTTATAGATGACAACATCATTATATCTTCCATAAACAAAAATTCCATAAATTTTTCCACAACTTACCTAATTTAATATTTACCTATTAAAACTAATTAAAATATGTACATATGTACATTTCTTCTCTTCTCGAAAACAGTAAAATCCGCTTTCAATCTATAAAACGTAAACAAAATAAATTATCTTATACGTCAAGTTAGAATACCGCGCACATCAACCTCCGAAGAAGGCACGTCTCATTAAAAAAAAATAAAAAAAAAAAAAAAACAAATTCCAAGTAAAGCTTCAACAACAATAATATATGTAAAAACAGAAAATAAAAACTCACTATCTCTTTTAAGTACTAGATTTATAGAAAATATTTTAATAAGTCACTTAGCTGATAAAAACAATCAAAATACAATTAAAACAAAGGAAATAAAACAATAAATCCTTAAGTACACGCTTTCATTAATAATACGACAAGATTGTTATCTATAAATTATTAAACAAAAAAATTAAGCAAATCATTTTAAGAAGATAATATCAGACAAAATTTGAAAAAAAAAGAACTTAGAATTGAGGTTCTATGGAACTGAGTGACTTCTTGCGCTCGTTCACCTCAAATCGCTGCATTATCTTGGCAACAATACTTGATGGCGGAATGTCCGGGTTGCCGGTCAATCCTCGATACCCCAGAACGCTGTTTTCATGCAAGTGGCTGGCCAGTTGGAGTCGCTTCACAAACGCCTCCGTATCTACGCCCCGCACTTGAGACGGCTTGAGGAATCTCTTTGGTATGCGCGATAGAATGTCTTCCGAGTCCTCTGGTCCGAAGCCCAAATTGATGAGAATCGCCTCAGGATCGGGCTTCCTTGACTCCAGCAGACTGTCAACACTGGAGTAATGACTCGAGTCCGAGTGTACTGAACTATCCCGAATGAGGAAGCCTTTGCGGCGAGTTCGTGGACTTGGTATATCCCTAACGGTAGGGCCACATTTCACTATCGGACTGATGGGCATAAAACTTGGCAAGCTGCAGCAGCTGATGTTGTGATGAGTGCTGTCCATGATGTCGATGGTAAGGGGAGTGCAACCGGAGTTGTTGGGGGTACTGCCATCACGGGAATCACTGATCACATCGTGGTAGCTTCGCGATCGTTCCATACTCATTGATTTTTTTTTAAATTTTTAATTGACTTGACACTTTTTAGGGTCACTTCTTATCACAAATCACGATCGTAAAGGTCTCTGAGAAAAGCTCGTCCCCCCGTTTCGTCTAGAGGTCGCCAACTGTTACCGATTTTTCAGAGTTTTCTTTTCTTTGGTTTGTATAATATCTTTCGTGTTTCGTGTTTTTTCAAGATCAAGTTTTGTTTGTTTTGCTTACTGTTATTCAACACAATGGTTGTGTAGATGTAAAAGCGACGACGATCGCGGGGCCAACAAGTTGTTTTGAATATATAAGAAGGTATAGGTTAAGTACAAAAAAGTATCTATGTGTAGGCTCAAGCGAAAGCTTTTTCACGCGTTCCTTTTCGTGCGCCTTCGTACCGATATCTCTGCCACAAACAGAAACACAACTGGTGCGTTGTTAATTGTTTACTTGGAAGATCACTATTTGCTGACATTTTATAATCGAGAAGTGAAGTTTTTTTTTGTTTTTCTTGATTATTCAATTCTTGTGTTATCACGCGCACGCGCCATTAAATTAACCCGCGGATTTAAAACTTCATTTAATAAGGTATTTGTTGACTTTTATAAATCTTTAAGGTACAGTCTACTGTTTTTTTTTTTTTTTAAATTGTTGATGTTAATTTTTGAAATTTTCACTTTTGTTCACTACCTACATAATGTCAGGCGATTTTTATTTTGTGTTTCATTTTGGATCTCGAGTCTTGACACATTCAATATGGAATATACCAACAGCTGGCTTACAGAGGCTTAATTAAGCTGACTGCCTGTCCAGCTGGATATAGTTTACTGGCTGTCTCACTCTTAGTGGCGCTTAATTGAACCTTGTCGAAGTCTACAATACACACTTTAATTGTATACCTACACGTTTTGGAAGAGAAAAAAAAAAAAAACTCAAAGCTTAAGCAAATCGCTGAGCCATAAGCTGTCTCGAAGTTTTGAAAATGTGTCGCTATGCATATCGTTGTGTGTATAATATTATGTATAGGTTTGTATTTGTTGCACGATCTTAAGCAAGTCGTTTTTTCAAGCCCGGTCCGGTTGGAGAGAGAAATTAATTTGCACAAAGCAGAGCACAGAAAGCGAACGACAATATTGCAAGTGCCACGATTAATGATTAATAAGTGGAAGTGTGTTCTCAGTAGCTGGAGCTAAGGCAAGAAACTACAAGGTGCGATTGAGTATAATATGCAGGCTAGGGGCTTCTGTTTTGATATTCAAATATTAAAAGAAAACGGGGGTAGCCAACCTTTTTTTTTTGTGGAAGGTAGGTATAAAGCAGCGTAACGTTTTTTTCTTGTTTTAAATAATTTATTGTCACTTCAATTATTAGCGGGTGAGTCAAAAGAAAAAAATTCTTAAAAAATATATTTTTGGTCTAAAAGCGACCTAAAAAATTATATTAACTCAAGGTGGTTAAAGTAACTTGAAGATGTCTTTGAACTTAAAGTGGTATACATTAAATCACCTAAAGTTTATCTAAATAAAAAATTGAAAAAAATTTATTGGAAACAATTTTAAATTTTATTCAAAACCGGTTTTTAGGAAATTGATTATACTTCGTACTTGTTATGATTAAACTTAATTCTACCTCCAATGTTTCTATAATTTTGAAATAAATAGAAAAATATGTAGTCAAAAATATAATAGCGCAAAATTTTAAACGATTTAGTACGATGTTAAAGCCATTTTGTCATAGTAAAAATGCTTTAACATCGTACTAAATGGTTTAAAATTTTGCGCTTTTCTATTTAAAAATTTTGCAAGCCAAAATTTTTTAAGTAAAAATTAAATCAAAGAAAAATTACATTCATTTTAATATTTTTGGCTTTTTTAAACATTTTCTACGCCGAGGGTTTACCTTTACGGTGTTCTGACAAGAACTCCAGATGATTGCGTACGAACTTTTGCTTTATCGTTTCCTAAAAACTCATAATTTTTTTAACATTGTTCTTAATTTTTTTTTAAATCAAAAAAGTTAAAAAACTTTGAGAAAAATGTTTTATTTTTCCAATAAGAAAATATTTTTTCAAAAATGTTTTTCCAAAAAGTACTGAAAGAAAAACAAAAGCAGCCTTGGTAACCCTGCTCAAAGATAGATAACTTAACTGATGTTATTGATAACAGAGCTCGAATAAATTTCTTAAACTGAAATAATCTTCTCTTTGACAATACGCAAACAGAGGTAACGATTGTACAATCTATGTTATATTAATTTACACTTATTTGATTTCATATCTTTAAAAGTTTAAAATACCTACTAAAATTTTTTTAAAACTACCACCAAAATTTGTTGCATCAACCTCTGATTCCAAAGCCCTGCAATATATTCTTAATATGAAAAAGGTTTGCAATCAGCAATCATAAAGAAAGCTTAAAAAATCGACAACATTTACTCAGCTGGTTAAACACAATCATCGTTCAAAACAAAAATCTAAGTTTAGATTATTTTTTTGTTTTTATTCCAAAACGTGACATTAGAAAAAGACAACAAATAATTTAGAGTGAAAGGAAAAGTTTAAAAAGCTAAACAAAATAAATAAATGTATAGGATTTCAATTTATTGAGTGCTTTTTTTGTTGTTGTTGTTATTGTTAAGAGGGGCTTTTTGTTTTGAGATATTTTTATGAACTAAAAAAGACTGTCTTATAAATGCTAACAGACTTACAGTCCACTCAAAGTTAGATAATTTAATTGATTGAAATTGTTTTGAGATTACTTGAATTGGCCAGTGCCGTCGTCTTGATCTTCACTTGGAGTGACTGTAGTTCTAGATTTCTTTATCGAAAACAATAATTGAGAACAAATTTGGATATCTTCGATTACATAAGCCTTTTCACGCCAGCAGTCAGATATTTGTTTTTTTTTTTTTGATTCTTAAAGATACGTTTGCATATTTTATTGTTTTGAATATAAAATTTAATGACAATGCACAGCCAGACTTTTAAATAAACAAAAAAAAAAGTAAGTCATCAGCGATGGAATATTTAATGAGACGAGGAGTAGTTTTGAATTTGGGCAGAAAACTGGTAAATAATATGAATGTATGTATAGATAAAATTAATCGAATACGTAAAAAATAGAATAGAAGAAGGTAATTTAAATATTTTGTTTTTAAGTAGTTGAACATTGATTTGTAGTCTCATGTTAGAAAAGAGAGCTTAATATATTTAAACAAAAAAGTATAATGCAAAGAATATAATGTTACCTACCATAAAAAAATCAGGTGTTGTTATTTCTTTTGCTTTTAATTATTATTTAAACAAAAGAATTATTTGCTTGTTAGACTTATGGATTTTCCATTCTTTGTTCAGATGAAAAATATATACGAGAATAATTTAATTTTTTGGGGAATTTTGCAGCAATAAATTGAAGGTTATGTTTTGTTTTGATGAAGTTAAGTTTAGAAATGTTTTTTTTTATGTTTAAACTGTTTGATATTTAAAAGTGAAAAATAAAAATAAAATCACGAAAGTAAAAATTAAAAGATCAAAATTTATCGAGATTCTTTAAAACGTAATTTAACTGAACTATCAAATTAGTTAATATTTATTAATATTTGAGCTGAATAAATTTTTATAAATTGTTGGGAATAATTTGTTTAAATAATATAATTAATACAATTTATTTCTTTTGTGTACTTTTATGCATAATATTTGAAAATGGAAGATCTTAAATTTGAAAGTTCTTATCTAATATTCGGGGCCTAAAAAAATTATTTAAGTCTTTTAAAATGTAATATAGAGTTTTAAAAATAGAATTGGGTACAGTAATGTCTCTCTAATCCTAATCAATTATTGCAAGCATGTAGTCGAATTATCAAATTATTCGAATGAGTAATGAGTAGGAAAAGCTTAAGTTCATCAAAAAAAAAATCAACGTTGGTGTTTTATTCTTTCTATAACTGGTCATTTTTAAACAAAATAATACAAATAATTAATAGAAACTACCTAAACCGTAAATGAACAATTATAGTGGTTTAACATTCATCTTCATTCGAGTTCTGCAAAAAAAGAGATGTAAGATATAAAATTCACATTTGTTAAATAAAGCGAGAAGACCAAAATGCAGAGATCTTCATTATAGGAAGATTATAGGAGGCGCCATAATGCAGATAAAAAGAGGAACATGTTCATCTTTCTTTCACACATTCATGTTTTGGCATGAATCTTTTCCGCTCTACTTTTCTTCAAATCTGCAGATAAAGATGAATGTAAATCCACCATTAATCACGTGCCGGGAAGCAAGAATAAATAAAGTAACGGAATATTTATACATAATTTATAGTAAAGACGAGTGACAGATTTACAAAAACAAAACTTGAAAAACTAAACTGTGAAAAATCAAAGCGTTTTTATATAGTTAGAATTCAGATTAGAGCATCTACGTACGGGGTACGTTCGGATTGTAAGAAAAATAATGCAAATAAAATAACGGTCCGGATTAGCCTGATATTCGGATTAAAGGTGGTTTGGATTAGTAAGACATTACTGTGTATATGTACGTATATACAAATATTCACGAGTAGATCACACGAAATATCTTGTGGCTAACAAATACAATTTACCTAGAGATTTATTCTTTAACAAAAACAAAAAATGAAAAAAAAAAACAAAAGTACTAAAAAAAATATTTTTTGTTAAATTTTTATTTTGGTTAAAAAAAATATTGTCAAAATTTTAAAATGGAAGATTCTTTAAACTATTCAGAAGCATCCTATTGCTAAATTATAAAAAAAATCGGTCGAGGTATATATGGTAGTAACCCACTTTTTCGGACTTATCCATCATCTTAATGTTACTTTTGCTTACATATTCTTTTTTAAACGAAAGCAATGCTTGCCGCATAGAGCAAGTAAAAAAATTTGATATGCAAATTTAGAGTATCTTATAATAAAGGGTCATTCATTTCGTGGTTTCAAGTTGGTAGCGGTGGCATTTGACACCTATCAAACTCAGCTGTCATTTGAAGTGTCATAATATTAGGTAAATGTTTGCAATTTACGATAATGGACCGCTTAAAAATCGAACAACGCGTTTAATTTATTAAAACTTACTACAAAAGTGGTGATTTATACGTAGCCAGTTTTTGCGCGTTATGCGATGATTATGATCGTCATAATCGAACAACTACTCAAGCAATCGGTAAATTGTGAAGAAATCATTAGAAATCATTATAAAGTCCAAACTTTATAATGAAATAAAATTTTCATCAAAAATGTATGGCTGTATATGTGTTTTATTTAGCTTTACTTCCGAAACCGAAAAATGAATGACCCTTTAAATATATGTACATTGTACACCTCAAATCCAAATTTCAAAAAAAGCATTAACGCTTTTTCAACATAATGATTTTAAAATCTAAAAACCTTTTCTTTTGTAAACTTGTTTAATGACCCCTTCTGTGTGAAAATCTTTATTGAAATCATTTTAATCGTTAACGGAATATTCAAAAGTGAATGTTAAACTGTTAATTGACAAATTGGATCTAAAGTGTTTATTATTTTGATTTCGTAAACAAATCATATTCGAAAAAATATTAAGGTTCTTCTAAAAAGCGAGTACCTCTAGAAACTAAAAATCATCAATATTATTTTAATTCTTCATCGATAAAAATAAAAATGTATGTATGTATGCCCAATCAAGAACCAAATAAATTTGAATAGTATAAATGCGTACATTATGTATGTATGTTGTTGCTAAAAGAAAAGCACGCACATGATTTCAAAACGTATAAGCAATTTTAACACCTATACCTAATTGTTGGTTCATGAAAAACACTTGATCAAATAATTCAAATTAAATAAAAATCGTATGCATACACAATGTTTGTGTTTAAACAACCTTTTTAATGTCGTCAGTAATCGAATTTCATTAAATTCTCGTTTAATAATTTTTTTTTTTAACTGAAATTATACTCAATTTCGTTAACATAGCTAAAATATCAATTTGCCATAATTTTTTTTCTCCTTAAGTTATGTTTTTTTTTTTTGTTGATTTTTTGAGATGAAACTGAGATGATAATGTTCCCCAACTATATCTGATACGATATCGAAACTTTTCTCATAATGAAAAATTTTTCCCAAATTTATTAAAAAGCAAAAAGAATTTTATCCACGTTTAAAACTTAATTACATAAAATATTCTTCAACACAATCATAACGATACATCATAACACACAATCTCAAGCTCAAAAATTTTAATTTGTTTTCATTAAAATGTAACTCAAAAGCATTTACACATTTAAAAGAAATTAAAAAAAAAAAAAAAAAAAAAAACATTTTAGGTTCAATTGAACTTTGAATTATTTTATTTTATGACTAATCGGAATTCTTACAATTTATATAAACTCGATATGCAATTACTCGAAATTTGCATAACATTTATAAAAAACAGTTAAACTGCAAAAAATACATAATTATTGTGTTTTTTTTTTGCTTTGCACAAGATATTAATTTCAATTAGTATGTTAGACTGTAAGCTAGCTAACTTAATTGCGGTTAACCAAATAGCATGTAATTTCCTGGAAACAAAAATTGAGAAAATATTTAAACCAAAACCACAAAAAAGTTTTTTTTTTAATTCAGCAAAAACCAACGTCACTTGTTGTCAGTTGTCGTGCGTCGTCGCCGCCGTTGAGTGATGAAAGAGGATAGAAATAACAGATGACATTAGAAAACAATTTAAATAAGAACCAACAAATATAATATATTCATCTTTAACGTCCTTCTGTTATTTTTTTTGTCATAATTCGTGAGAAAATTAAAATTCTAAAAGAATATATTAGAAATGTAAATACATACATAAATTATTTTTCCAAAAATTGGATTTCTTAATTTTACATAATATGTTCCTGTTTATGTTAAAAAATGTTATTATATTAAATTGTTTGATTATTATTCTGACGTGTTATGAATAACACTCTAGGAATGCAGTATAACTACATTTGTAAAAAATTTTAAATACATATTTTTGTTTTGTTTTTGACTGTAAATATTTTTTTATTTGAAGGGAGTCTTTCTCGTATTTTGAGGAAATGATAAGAAATTTTTTTTTTAGAAATTGATTTTGTTAAGTTTTAACACAATGGAATAAACAAAATATTCATCTGATTATTAGTAAAAAGTATACAATAATTTCTGCTAGTTTCATCATAATTTTAAAATTAAAAAAAAAACGTGGGGCGCAAGCACTGAATAATTGTGGCATAAATAAATTACCCAAGTCACTAAAAAGGATATAAACTCTTGTGTGAGTTTTTTCAATGAGACCTTATCTCTAGACTATTTACTTATAGGTTGTATCTATTGCATTCGCCTCAAATTTTTTGTTTTAAATGAATTAGGAGTTAGGAAAAAAAATTATTTTACACTTAAAGTCCGCTTAGATAAAAAATAAAATCATTTTTATTCGTTATACACCGAAAATGATAAATTTCAAATAAATTTGTCATTTATGCCTTTGTAATTATCAGCTGACAGAATAGCCATTTGCTCTTATGGGTTTTTTTTTATCACAATTAAAAAAAATATTGCCTTAGTTGTTAATATTTGTATATAAGCAACTTATCAAAAACAATACAATTATTTCTAAGAATTAATTCTTATAAAATTTCCATACAATAATTTTATGAAGTTTAGAGCCTCACTGTTGGAACTTTGTATTTGTGAATTAATAAAATATAAATTAAAACAAATTCAATGGAAATAACATTTATCACAAGAGTTTATTTAATCAAATAAATTTTATTCATACAGAATATTAAAATAATACTGTAGGAACATAATAAATTATTAATTTTTAACAATAATAAAATCTACATTTAGATATATATGTATATAAATGTTTATGAAAATTAGTGGAATAAAATTCATTTGTATAAAAAGTATCATTTATTTAAATTATTAAAATAACAATTTAACACTACAATATAATTGACATCTCTATATAAATAACGAATAATTATCTAAATTATTAAAGTGATAATTTTCATACAAAAGCAAACAAATTTACGACAATCAACATTATATTCATTACGGTTTTTTAGTTTGAATAATAATAATTATTATTATTATGAGTGTGACAATAAGTATAATTTTTTTTACATTTTTTTTAGGTTATTATTTCAACCGTAAATCAATAGAAATGGAAAATAATTATAATTTTAGTATAAATGATGAAGTGTTAATAGATTTTCTAATGGAGTTTAAATACTTATGGGTTATTATAGAAAAGAATAAAATATGTAAATGATAAAATTTGAATTTTATAGGTTTTTTTCTTGACAAAAAGCTATTATTATTGTAATAAAAGAATAAAGACACTCGGGCGTATACGTAATACTAATTAATATTTAAAATTTAACCTGACAACTAGCTGAAAAAACCAAGTTAAGCACACGGGTGTGTTTCACATATCACTTTTGCCTTTATTAATGACCACAGGGTGATAATTTGACTACAAAACATTATTTTTTTCAAACAAAAATAAATCTAAGAAAAATAATTTTTTTTTAGTACTTTATACCTTTTTAGACTTTTTTTTTCAAATTTTTAGCCACATTAGTTTTGAACCACAAGATCATATTCATGCAGTCCAATCAGACATATTTTTTATAAAGGCTGTTTTTTAGAGGACAACTATTCTGAAAATTGATTGGTGATTTCTATTTAGAGCGATTTGCCATTTCAACAAATTGTGTAAAATAATTTTTAAGAACGTTCTGAAAACCAAATCCCCCACAAAGTATGTCGATTTCCTTTCTGAAAATTGTTCCCATATTTCCCATGAAATATGTATGTAAAAGCAAAGCCAATAAATCTGAAACATTGAACCACTTAAAGGAAAATGGCATCATCTGCTCTAAAAAAGGTCAAAAATGCGACTTAATATACGTTTCTTTCTAAAATCATATTTGAACAGTAATAGTATCTAAACTACATAATGGTCATTTAATGGTCATTACCATGGTAATTTTAATTAAATTTTTTTTTTTTAATTTTAAATAAAAACATCCTTTATATGTATGTATACAATTTTTGAACATTTTCAAGAAAAAAACATAATTAAGAATTGATTAATGTGCAGTTAAAAAAAGGAATTAAAAAAAAAAATTGGCAACACTTTTTTCAAATATAGAGTTTTCAAAGGATTTGGAAAAAGATTTCATGAAAGTTTAAATAATTACAGTTTATTTATCAAATTCGTAAGAGTCATTTTCGATAAGATATTCCTTAATAGTTTTTTTAACGGTTGTATGGAAGGTAATTACCATTAGTTTTGGTTCTAAAAAAAATATGAATCTTGATATCTAAAAAAATAAATTGATTTTGCATGAAATTAAATAATTATAATAAATTCATTTTAACTGAGAAATAATACAAAATGAATTTCCATAAGTTAGCTGGAAAGTTCATTCACACTGCTTGTATGCTTTGAAAACGGTACTTTTTTTAAACTTTTACCGCCGTTGATTTGTTGACTTGTAATTTCCATTAAATATTCTCATTTTAAGGTATTTTTTTCTATGACTCAATTCAATCATTCATAAAGGTGATTTTTTTTTTTCATTATTAACAAAAGAATTATTATTCAAAGTAAGTACGCATAATATTTTGTTTATTGCAGCTTTTGAGATGAATTGCGATAAAAATAAAGATTCAACAGAAATTGAATGTAAACTTTTTGTTTAATATCCTTTATGTTTAAGTGACGTTCTTATTAACTTTCTATTTATTATTAAATTTCAATTCTCTAGAATGATCGGAATGTTTTCTATAAAATTTTGCAAATGTATTAAAATACCCACTTTTTTTTTTAATGTATGTATTTATCGCTTTAGTCTTTTGATATGCATAATCTTCTTTTAAAGTTGGTCGATTTAAGGTAAATATATCAACATTTATGTTTTTTTAAAGGTCTGCAAACAATTTTGAAAACCTTCCTTACAATAAAGCCTATAGATATGAGCTTAAAGTCGAAGAACTGTTGGGATAATTTGTTGTTATTATATTTTTAAGATAATTCACCTAAAAAAGTGTATTGAAGAATAGTAATCGTATCTCAGGGCTACATAAGCATTAGCAGCACCATATTTTTGAAACCTGATGTCAGACCTGGGTAGGTGACTCACCTGTGAATTTAAAATTGTAAGAGCATTGTTCTATATTTGATTCCATTTAAAAATACCTATGTACATATATACTGGATTCAAAATTAAGTCTTCAGAAAAATATGGGCTTATGATCTTTTAAGACGAGAAACTGCAACAAACTGTTATTCGAAGTCTATATTCATGCAAATTACATTTTTTTAAAGCAATCCAAGTCAAACTGTTTAAAAATTTGAAATTAAATTTGGTTCTACTCATTTATTTAAATATAAATGTATGGATTTCTAAATTTATAGATTGTTAGAGTTTTCATATTAGAAATTTTATAAAATGCCTTTTATTAAATCACTTGAATTTTTACATGCAACTCAATATAAAAATTTAAGCAAATAAAAATAAAATAATACAAATTATCTAACTTTCTTTGCTGTGCAACATCATCATTTTTATGACATCTAGCAATAAGAATGCTTCAATCATTATAAATTAGAGTCTATATAACTACATTTATTATAAACATGACACTTTATGAATATTTTCCACAATTCAAGGTATAATTTAACAAAATAAACAAATTAACTATTTTATCTACTATACTCTATACATACAGTATATGATGAGATAAACAAATTTACAAGTCCTAATGAAGGGTTTTGTGCACAAACTTGACAGGTATTATTTAATTTTTTGTTTTTTTTTTTATATTTGAATTAACTTTAACAATATATAATCTATAAGTAAAATTTCTCATTCATACGATAAAATATAATATAATATAAAAAAAGATGATAGATTCATTCTGTTTTCACAACAAAAACAACAACGAGAAAAAAAAAACAAAAACAAAAATATTTGATTTCAATCTTTCAAATGAAACATGAATGAAAAGAAAAAGGTTTTCCTGAAAGTCTGACGTCTTAATTTGGGTTGAATATCTTTTATCACGCAACAACACACGCAAAATATTACATCAACTATATATTTGAATAGGGTATAAGAATAAAAGGGTCTGTATAGTTACATACCTATATATAGTACACAAAAACATCTTGACGTGAGCTTGTATATCTTTTTGCTTATTGTAGGTAAACAAAACAACAAAAAAACATCTTGTTGATGAAAAATAATAAATAGAAAAAAAGATAATTAATACATCACTAGCATTCTGGTTATAAGAAAAGTTAATTAGTGAAAGATAAAATATGTATAATATAAAGTTGAACATGTTTTTGTTATATAGTCGTAGTAAACATATATTTAATTTTGATATGGGATTCGTTGATATTTCAAACTTAGGAGTCATTTTGTCTATATCATATATTGTAACTCTTTTTCTTTTTTTCCTTTTTTTAAGTTTTTGTTACACACATAAAAATTCTCTATTGTGAAATTAAAATGAAAAATGTTTGTCTTCAAAATAAAAATGTTTTGTTTTTTGATTGAACATTTAAAAACGGAAGTTCATTTATTTAATATTTAAAAAGGTATGATTTTAATTAACAAGGAGATCATGTTAAAACAGAAATGTATAAATATTTAAATTAATCTTGAATAAAATGTTTGTTTAAACTACATATCTAAAGGGTGTTTTTTTTAGAGTTAAGTATAGAACTTTGAAATGGAATAAAACAAAGTTGATTTTTTTTAAATTGACATGAAATTTACTTTATTCGAAAAATAATCTTCTGGCATTCTAATTTAAATATGATTTTTGGCATATGACCGCCACGGCTCGGACGTAGTCTAATCTGGAGGTCTAATTTTCGATGACTTTTTTCAACATTTGTGGCCATATATCAGCAATAACGCGGCGAACGTTGTCCTCCAAGTGGTCAATCGTTTCGGGCTTATCGGTGGCGTAGACTAGCGACTTCACATGTCCCCACAGAAAATAGTCAAGCGGCGTTAAATTGCACGATCTTGGAGGCCAATTCAAGGGTCCGTAGCATGAAACCATGCGGTTACCAAAAGTTTCCTTCAATAAATCAATTGTGGCACGAGCTGTATAAAATATTGCGCCATCTTGTTGAAACCACAGCTCCTGCACATCATGGTTGTTCTATTGATGAACGAAAAAGTCAGTAATCATGGCTCTATAGCGTTCACCATTGACTGTAACGTTCTGGCCAACATCGTTTTTAAAAAAGTACGGACCAATTATTCCACCAACCCATAAAGCACCACCAAACAGTCAGTTTTTGTGGATGTAACGATGTCTCAACATACACTTGAGGATTATCAGCACTTCAAATACGAAGCTCATCAAAAGTGAGCTTCATCGCTAAACAAAATTCTCTTATGAAAATTGAAATCAACGGCAATCTTGTTTTGGGCCCAATTTGCACAATTTGGAAGCTTTGACTGCTTTTAGACGACTGCAATTTCTATCCGCAATTCCCTTTTGAGTTTCTTTCCGATTGCAGCATCCATTTAAACGCTGCAAATTTTAATACCTGCAATTTTCGTTAAATGAGAAGGAAATAATATCTCGTCACTCTTTACTCCGCTTATTTCTCAAACAATAAGAAAAAGCACAAAGAAGAAAGAGCGATAACTCTGCAATTATTTCAACCTCAGCAACTTTGTCTACCCCGGACACCGCATACGTCCCCCGCCTACATGCTTAAAAATTGCAAGGGTAATTGTAGCATATTTGCAGCGTTTAAAAGCAGTCTTTGTTCAGGTGTCAGTCTATTCTATTGAAATGCCAAACCAAACTAAAAATAAATCATTTGACAGCTGACAAATTGGCTGCCAGTTAAAATAGTGTTGCCAACTTAAAGTTTTTGAAGTACCCCTAAAAAATCATCCTTTACTTGAATCAATTAAACTATTGTTAAAACAAAAGTATTACCACTTAAGATTAAAATTCAAAATTAAAAAAAAACCTGAGTTGGCATACATAAATAAATTTGGTGGTACGACAGCTCGTGGACATAACACTTACAAAGTGTTATCGAACTTGATTAAGTTGTTTTTGATTTTTACAAAAAAAATCTAATTTTTTTTTTTTTTGAAACTCAATATTTCAAAAACGACTTAGCCTATTTTATTTAAACTCGACCAAGCAGTTTTTCAACAATACATCTAGTAGATTTTTAACAAAACATATTTTTATGGTCGAAATTAACGGCTGTTTAAAAACAACTGTATAAAAAAACCTAAAAAAAAACCATTGAAGTTTTCTCGAAACCCACTCCTATGATTTTGATTAAAATTTCCCCGTGAGCTAATGTAAGGTAGTACGACCTAGAATTTTTAACATTAAGTTAAATATTATTATCAACAGTACCTACTTCTCATTTAAAAAAAAAAATCAATAAAAGAAAGGTCTTCAAACTGATTTGTGCATTTAATTTTCTTAGTTAATATTTTTTTTTTGTTTTTCTATAAGAGCTATAACTATTGTTAACCTTGAATTCAGTAAGTTGACATTAAAAATAATAAAATTGCTGTCTGATAGTCATAAGTATTTTTGCTGAATTAACTAGAAATAATGATCTTAGCTATACTAAGCAATATATTCTCTGTTCAAGAAAAAAAGTGTCTATATAAACGAAGTCAAACAAAACAAAAAAAAAAAACAATACAAAAAGAAAAAGAAAGATACTTAAAGACTTTCAACAACTTCAAATCACTTGGTATATATGTATGTATATACGTGAAATATCATTTATACTCTACATAGCTACAACACTACTTGAACCATCAGCTGATGATTGAATTAAAAATGCAATTAAATAGTCGCACTTGCAATCAAGTTGAAATTAAGTATTAATTAGTAACTTACCCAGGAGGAATTAAATCGATATATGCACAGCACAGACACGGAGAATGCAATCCAATCAATGTGTAGGGTTATTTGGTTTTTGTTTTTTTTGTATTTATAAATTAATTTCGATTAACCAGTTGTAGTTGATAATGATGATGATGATGGTGTTCTAGAGATATTTTTTTTTGTTCACTCTTTCTCTTTTTAAATTCAGTTCACTGCTTACGTACACGTACACTTCCCACTTCCTTATTTTGTACGCCACTTAATCAAAAAAACGTGAAAATAAATAAATTGGCCAACATGTAATAAATAAATAACGGGGGGAAAACGAATTACACTTTTACCCAGAAACTAAAAAAAAAGAAAACTTTAAAATACAAAATTAAAAAAAAAAAACTCTTTTAAGGTCGGTTGGTATATCTATCTAGAACTATGTGCACGACGACGACAATGCGCCAAAATGCATTTCTCCTTTATATAACTTGCTAGAAGAGGAAACTCAAGTCCAAGTGGAAGCAACTGGCCTGGTTGGTGTTGGTTGGTCACTTAACTTATTTGAAATTTCAAACTCCAAAGAACACACACAAGCAAACATCAGAACAAAGTTTTGACCGAAAAAGAGTCGTTGCACTCGCGGGAGTAGTATCTATCTATCTATCTACAACTATGAAGTTCAACTCAATATAAATGCGCTTATGAATTCCAAGCACAAAATGTATTTATTTATCTGCATTTGGTTTGTTTATCGAAGACGATGACAAAAATTTACTTTAAGATTCGACTTGTTTTTGCACAATTTGAGAATAGAATTTAGCAAATCTTATCTTTCACAAAAGATACGCGTAACGAGTATATTATAGTTTTGATGAAATTTTATACTTTACAGCCGGCACTATATAGATAATATATTTATAAATATAAACAAAAAAATTTTTTGTAGATATCTTTTATCTTTTTTGGCGCAAGATCGGTTGGTCTTAAAAAAGTTTATTTAATTTTTTATTTTATTTGTATATTGTTTATCTATTTACACTCGGTAGACGCTGCAGCTAACGCGAGAACAATGATGATGTTTTCACCCATTAAGGGTGCTTGGTTGAATGTACCGATCGCACGTTGAGAAAACACAACAAGACAACACAGCAGACAACCCACAAAAATATGGCAAAAAGAAAAACAAACCTACGACGACGATGAGCTCCGAGAGAGGGAGAGAGAGATCGGTCGAGAGTTCCAGCTCTGTTTGTTTAGATTGAGTAAAAGGTACGTACTTTTTGTTTTCAGATCCCCACCAAATTGTAGACATGCGTACATACATACATATGTAAGTATCCAATTTAACGGTGTACCTACCTAACCTACTCGTAGTCGTAGGTTTGCTTGAATTAACTCAAATAAATAGATTGGACTTTTAGCAAGAGTGTTTAACAAAAGAGCTTTCAAGAGAAATAGCTTTTGAATTCTATTAAAAGTTGAGCTTATGTTAAATAACTAGATCTTTAATTTTTTTTTACGTTAATTTGATTTTTAAATTTGAATTATCTTCACGGTACATTTTTCTTAAGGTTATTATAATTATTTATGATAAAGGTATTATGAATTTAGGCTTTGAATTTGTATGAGTACAATTTTTAGAGGGTTATTAAATTCGTTTCCTATGTTTTTAGAATTTTAAATTAGATAGCTGTAACTAAAAATGTGAGCTTACAACAACAAATTTAACTTAAGCTTAACCTTTCATTGTTATTATTATTTATTTACCAGAGTTAACAATTTTTTTGTCAAAATTTACGAATAGATAATGATCCATATAATCAAAAGTAAGGCTCGTGTGTTTTATCGACGCGTAGCTCAGATTCCTCAGCGAATTTAATATTTAACTGGAGTAAGCACAGTTAGATGTTAGAGTAAGATGACAGAGAAATTTGCAATTCATAGATTTAGATATGGATGTTTTAAAGTCGAAACCCGGAAACTAGTGACTAGTGGTCTTATTTATAAACGTTGTCTAACTTTAGACAACTGTCCAACTTTGGAAAATGTGTTTAAAAACCTTGTTTATTGTTGTCTTATAGCTGCCTAACTTAGACACAAGAGTAGATTGTCTTAACCGTGAATAATGTGATATTTATTTTAATTAAATAAAGCATATTTCCACCAATTTGAAAATAGTTAGACAGTGTCTAAGTAGACAAAAATCTAATAAATACGACTGTAGACGTTTAAGAAAAAAAAAAGCAATAAATCAGGATAATATTTATATGTTTGAAAAGGTAATAAAAAACTATTTTATGTGCAAAAAAGTCCCCTAAATATGTACAACCTTTTGAAAACAAAAAGGAAGTAAAAAACATGATGGTATTTTGACCCTATAAATAATAAAAATATAAGCCCACAAAAAGAATGTTCGAAAGAAAATTATTTTTTTTTTAAATGTAGCCCGTTTAACCGTTTTTCTGTCTTTTTATTTTATTTATTTATTTTCTTATTATTTAAAGAAAAAAAACTGAATATTTTTTCCTGAGAAAAAGATGAAACTGAGATTGCTGAGATCCCAGTATAGCGTATATGTTACTTTTGTAAACAACAGATGGTGCTGTTTTTTAATTTAAAGAAAGTACATAAAAACATACATTCGAATGCATAGTTAAAAGAAGTTAAAAACAGGATATTCCAAATTTTAAAGGAGTCTTTTAATTTATTATTTTATCTTTTTTGTACCATACAAACTCAAAATGTCACTTTGACAGTTACAAATGTGCCTGTTTATACAGTCGTTTTTACTGAAAAGCGTATTCAGTGAGACATGTACATAAATTGTACATATGTACATATGTGTGCATAGAAGTGAGAAGGGTAGATTCCATCCCAAAATTATTTTCGTTTCTACGGACATAAAATCCGCTTGCCTCACTGGATGCGCCTTTCAGTAAAACGACTGTGTAAACGGCTACCACGGAAGAAATTGTTGTTTAAAATATATTTTTATACTTTTTTCGGAATTAAAATTGGCTGAATGTAATTGTTTTGCTTCAGCTTTATTTTTACTAAAATCTTGTGAACAACCTATTGTACAAATCAGATTTTGTTGGTTGAATTTATACTTTTAGAGCTATAGGCCTAATTTTTATTTTAGAAGCCGAAAGATAGTTAAGTGGCAAAAACTACAAAACAAAAAAACGGTATATTTCTCGAGATATTGATAAAATCACATTTTTCAAAATGGCGACTAGAAGTGTTATATTTTAATTTTTTAACATGTGTATGTTTCAAAATGGTGGCCATTTGTTTTTGTGGATATTTACGAAGAAATAACCTTGTGATTCAAATCATAGAATTTCCCTGGCTTGGTTTTGCAAGTAAAAAATTCCACCTTCCCATTATTCGAAGTAATTTCAGGATCAATCAATAGTATCTTTTATTAGTATTTTTTTCAGTTAAACGGTTTAATTTTAACAAAGTTATTCATATGTTTAAGTGGTAGGATATTTGACTTTACATATTTATTTGCTCATTAATAAAAGCTTAATAATTATTGTTGATCACAATCATTTTATTGAATTAAACCATTTTAATTTTTTTTACTTTTAACCCAACTTATATCATTTTATTAAACAAAAAAAAAAAACAAATAAATCAAATATCCGCTTCCGCTATATTTGCATACATATATATCATACATCCTTTGAGAGCAAAAATTTAAATAAATAAAACTGAAATGCAATTGAAAATAAATTTCAAATTTACATATGTATTATGGTTGGATACTCATGTCAAGGGCCAATGGTAAAAACGTCAAATTATTATAATCACATAGCACATCAGCAAGCAAAAAGGGAAACTTTGTGAGCGCACGGTAAACACTTCCGTCACAAAAATTATGTCCTCATCATAAAATGGCAAAAACGTTTTACCCAAAAAAAAAAAGAGTCTGGAAAGTAAAAAAATATAAATAAAAATAAAATACATACATAAATAAAAAAAAAAAGGAAATCCCCAGACGCGACAAGGACAACGTCAATGGCGTCAAATGCAAATGAAAAACAATTTTCCAATTTATATGCAAACAATTTCATTCCTGGCTGAAACTTAAATTGCCGTCACACTGTGTGGCATAGCCTTTCACTACATACATACCATCAAAACCACCGACATACCACCCACATAGACACATCCTTGACAGAGGCGATTATCAGGATGATGATGGCGATGATGGTTAAGTAAATAGCTTACTAGATGCCTCGAACAGTTTTACGAGAAGAAAATTTCAAAGGCATCCCGGATAACATGGCAGGACCCATATGTAAGACATATTTTTATTTTTTATTTTTTTCGGGGGAGATGAACTCGCATGGATTCACCTCGCCAAGCTGAGCTCAGTTCAAAGAATGAACCTTATTGAAATATGATATTTATTCAGGACCTCTGCTGACTTCAGTGTATATACTGTATATATACACATCGCTTGGGCTTCATCCCGTGGGGCTTTTGGAAAATAAACCACCTACCTCCAGCTCTTGGTAGTTCTCATTCACATGTCACCTTTCTGAGAAGTTGGTTTATCTCAACGCCAGAAGGATGATAAGGCGTGTCTCTCTCTATTCGGGCAGACTATATCACGACCCGAGAATGATGCTGATGCTGAAGATAACGATGATGACAACAACTATATATAGTGCCAAAGGCGGTAATGGGTTTATGCGTCCTTTTCTGTGTATATACCTACAAATTTCCTTTTCAGTTTAAACTTTTTTTTCTAGAGTCCTAGGTCCTGGTTTGAATGGTAGCACACTATAAGCAGATAACTAGAAGTGTAGATTCGTTCATCTCCTGAAGCCACTAGACGGCTTTTTCCTGTTAAATGAGATCTTCTTTTTGGGATCATCAGCTTTTTTTTTTTATCAAGCACTATGACTGTCTGTTTTTATTTTTTTATGTTTTTGTATTTTTCAACATCTCTTTTGAGAAGTAAATTGAAATAGAAAAGTGCTATGCGGAGTCTGGATTCAAAGTGAGTACCTGTGCAATTTTAAGTGATTTTGAGGAAATTTAAAAGAAAAAAAATTCTACAGAGAGAAACTGCAATAAACCTTTTAGACAATTCATAGCAAAATTGACAAAATCATTGCCTTGCGACTGGTGAATGGTACAAAGTGCATTACTTTATTTTAGTTTTTTTGAAAAATAAAGGATCAAGTGACATGGAAGATGCTCATTTCATTTAATACAAAATTTGAGTAGATGTTCATTGAAACTTAAGGAGAGCTAAAACATGAAAAAAAAATGCAGGGCGATTCGTATAAGATGCAACTAAAAGTTAGGGTATTTGGAGGCAGGAAGGTTTATTTCCTCCCAACTTAGCAAGAGTGAGTATTTTTTTTAAATTGATTTAAAATTGAAAATTGAATTTAAAACCATTTTTTTAATAAAAACTTAAAATTAGTGACGAAAAATGTTAGACAATTTACAATTTATTGAGATTTTAAGACATAATAAATATGATTCTAGGTAAAAAAAAAATATTTTTCAAATTTAACTATCTTTAACATTTAATATTTTATTAGAGTTAAAATCACTAAATACATTTTCTTTTTAAAATCATACTAACTCCAAATGTCACTTTGACAATTGCAAATGTCAAAATGGTTTGTTTGTTTAATTTTTTGCATGAACTGTCAGTATTTAAGGTGTGTTCATCATCTGCATGAACTGTCACTATTTAAGGTGTGTTCATCTGGAGTCTATTAAGAAAATAAATTTAGAATGACACTAGTAAAATAGTAAAAAAATTTTAAAACTTAGAACATTTTAGTAAAGTTGTTAAATGAATTTTCAGCTTTAATTTTTTCCTAAAACCGCTATTAAAATGACTTTACTGTTCATGCGCATTGTCACTGTCAACTAAGTAATCGAACTCGCCGAGCAACGCGGAAGGCCGACAATTGCATTACGCATGAACAGACTCCTAAACATAAAATACAGTACACAAATTTAAGGTAATAATTTCTCAGGTTGTCAAAGTTGAAAGTGTAAGAAATTAAAAATGGCGGTTTGAGTTCCCTTAAGAACTACTTAGTACCATCTACAAAATATTGAAATCAGACATGAAAATGGGCACTGGATTCACCATTTTGCTCGATTTTGACAAATTTCACAGATGCAACTAAAATGAAAACGCTAATTTATTATCTACGAGTCTGGGTTATTTTTTGAAACGTAATACAAAAACAACATTGGATCTAGGTTTCTATCGGGGTTTCCTTTATGGATCCAGAAATTAGTTTTTATTCTGGCGAGTAGAAGCCTTCAGTTTTTTAAATGGTAAGTCAGTGCAATAAACTGTAGTTTAAAAAAAAGACAGTATCTACATGAAAAATAAACAAACATATGGAAAAAAAGAGATGCGCATCCAACAATTCCTTCCAGGCAAAAAACACGCTTTATATAAAACTAACATCAGTTATCCTAAAACTACGATTAGTTTAAATCATTTTTTTTTTGTTCTCATGATTACAGGCAAAACCTCTGTTATCTTACTTCCCAATTTCTAACAATTTGAGTCCAAAGTTCTGTTAAAGTTCACATATGTAAAAAAAAAAAATAAAATTGGACTAAAATTGATAGAATTTGGTAGTTGTTGGATCTAAAAGAACAAACCTGAAATTTCAAACATTTCAGTAAGATTTTAATAAAATTGTCTTGCTGGTTTAACTACTTTCATAATTTAAATATTTCAAAATTTTATAATTCACAATTTTGTTTAATACAAAAAAATGTTAACAGGGAGTTTTAAGATTAGGACCATAGACACTGTCTAGAGTTATAAGGCCCATGGTTTTTCAAACATTAGTTAGCTCGGAGTTAAACTGCGAGTGCAAACAATTATTTATTATTATTTTATCTACTGCAATATAAGTCTATGCCAAAACCTATAATTCTATGAGTAAAACCCAAGCTTAATCGATGTTTAAATTGACTGAATTGACAAGTTTAAATGGTTAGCATGTGCTTAAACCTGAAATAACTAGGATTAAAAACTATAAGCCTAAAGTTATAGAAAACAAAATACACATACTAGTAATGTATAGTATATGTATAGAAACTCAAAGAATTCCTACCAAAATTTGTGCTTTTTTAATCCGGCTTAAAATAACTAAAATAAATAAACTCGGTTCGATCCAGCCGTGAGCTTTTTTTTTATATATTTTTCTCAAAATTTACAGTTATATGAACTTAAATACTTATTAAACTTTGATGCCATTTATGTCATTAATTGACAACGATGTTTTACTTTTGTATTTCGAAACATGATTTTGACTTTTTAACGCATTATTTCGTTTCTCTTTTTCTTTGAAAATTGTTCCAAATGTCAGTTGAAATAATATTAATACTGTCATATGGCATATAGAATCATAACATTTCGTGACAATAAATCATCGTACAAAACAAATGCCATGTTAAAAGAGGTTGATTTTTAGAAATGTATGTAATTAGTAGTTAGTTTGTATGTATTATAAACTTTCACATTGCAATTACACAAAAATTAGCTGAAAATTAACTTCAAGTAGATAGATACAATAGTTTTAATAGAAATTTTATTATAGTTCAAATTTTCCAAACTCATAATATGATTACATTTCCACAAGTATACCTATATGTATCTATAATGTGTATGCCTAAGCTATACTTCCACTCTGAATAGCTACCTAATCTACTCAAAAACATTGCAATCAAAGTACACAATTATAGAACTTTTGATAGCATAGCCATTTACATTTATATAGTCGCTCACACTGGACGTATGTCGGCGAACTTCATCATCACTATTATAATTTACGATGTTAACATGGCAGGTTATTAGGCATCAGACAAAGCTTTTAACTTAAACTCAAAACCGTCCCTATTATATATATATATTATATGTAGTATGTGTACTTTCAATTCGCAGAACTTCAGTGGATATTAGCAAACTGTTTATAGTCTGGGAGTTGATGTTTCATTTAGGGTGTAATTATTAAAAACCGAGAGGGTAAACTAGGGTCTGAGAGTATGATAACTGATAAGATATTTTATTTATTTATTTGCTATAAGATTTGGTTTCTTGGATTGATTGTAGGTCTGTCATTTAAGTTTATCAAATCAAAAATAGGGTTTAATGTGACCCATATCTTACACAAATTTATGAAGTTGATTTAAACATTAAAGAACACAAAAATCTAAAATCAAGTATTTTAAACTCTTAACTTAAAAAACTAATAAACTTTGCAGAATTACTAAATAATAATAACTTCTTCCAACATTACCTTTCTAGACTATAATCAAAATCATAGAATCTCACAAAACCAAACACCAACAACTAAATCCATCTGGATGTGAGTTTAAGCGGCAAAATGCAATTACAACGGCAGCCACTCTAGTAATAGCTTTCCGCGGAATGAAGGCAATTTAATTAGTCTCGCAAAAGTAAGTTAGTTAACATTGACAGTGACTTTTTAACGAAGGTTTCATAAACTAGTAACAGTACCGGTACACACATAATACTGCTGGCTTTGGTGGAAAAGCATTTTTTTGTTTGTGTTTTATTTTAAAGAAAAATTAACTCAATTTGTTGAGACTTTTTCACACTCCAGTAAACCAACACGATGATGAATAATTACGTTGATAAAGTGTATAAGAGATGCATAAAGCATAAATTTACTTATGTATAGGTAGGTATGATGCATCGTTAACAGGTGTTGTTATGATGATGGTGATGATTCAAAGGTAAAGCTAAGAGTGATTATAAAAGAATTCAGTGATTCATTTAGTTATTAAAAATACTTATCTTGTGAGTTAAGAATTTGGCCTTTAGACGAGGATAAGACGCATTGGAATCAGAAGCTTATTAGAAAATTAATAATGCTTCAAAATATCATCGTGTAGGTAATTGGGCCGGTTGGTAAATGGTTTGCCAATGTAACCAATCTAGGGACGGGTAGATTTTGACAGTTCATGGCCGCCATTTTATTATATTTGTTTTTAATTTTCCGAAACCAACAAGGATGGCTAATTTTTGGGAAAAGAAAGATTGACTCAAGTCTAAATGGCACAATAAGTACATCGAGAAAAGCATCCTGTACGTTCCAACATTGCATACATACTTCGAATCAAATTAGTCAGGAAATACAATAAGTCGCTGTTTGTATTGAACAGATATGACGGGTGTTTTTTTTTTAGAGGTATTGAACTTTAAGTTGGCAACACTATTTTAACTGGCTGTCAGCTGTCAAGTGATTTGTTTGGTTTGACATTTCAAGAATTGAAGCCACAGGATCATCTAGAAAGGCGTATATATTCGGTGAATGGGCCCAAAACAAGATTGCCCAATTTTTAAAGCGATTTTTGTTTAGCGATGAAGCTCACTTTTGGTTGAATGGATACGTCAATAAACAAAACTTTAAAAATGATGCTGGTAACCGCATAGTTTCACGTTACGGACCCTTGAATTGGCCACCAAGATCGTGCGATTAAACGGCGCTTGACTATTTTCTGCGGGGATATGTGAAGTCGCTACGCCGATAAGCCCGAAACGATTGATAACTTGGAGGACAACATTCGCCGCGTAATTACTGATATACGGCCATAAATATTGGAAAAAAGTCATCGAAAATTGGACCTACAGATTAGACTACGACCGAGCCAGCCGTGGAGGTCATATGCTAGAAATCATATTTAAATTATAATGCCAGAAGATTATCTTTCTAATACAGTAAATTCCATGCCAATTTAAAAAAATCCTCTTTGTTTTATTCCATTTCAAAGTTCTATACCTTTAAAAAAAAAACACCCTTTATTTACAATTGGTTCTTAATTCTATGTTACATAATAATATTACTTTTTAGTATTTTTAAGATTTGTTGGCAAATAAGGGGCCCAACTATATACATATGTATGTATATTGCTATTTTTTGTGACAATAAGTCGCAGACGATAGCCTTTGAACTGTGTAATAATTTCTGCTAACAGATAATGTGAATTGAAAGGTTAGTGAATGAAATAAATTTATTTGGATGTCATCAACTTTTTAGATGCCGTTTTATATGCAATGAATTTTGTTCATTTTTTTTCAGAAACAGAAAAGTCACTGATTAGAGCTTCATCGTTTAAAACAAACCTTCTAAAAAAACCTTCCTTTTATTATTCATTAAATTCTATAAAATTTAAAACTAAATATTTCAGAAATTGATAAAGAATTTCCACGTTTTAACAAGCATGTTTATTATTATTTCTTACCCACTTCCACCCTACTTTATTCTTACAAAAAAAAAAACCTAGATTCACGCCGCCTGTTTGTATAAAGTTATTTTTATAAAATTCTTTCATTCAAGGAATTCAAGTGAGGATAAAAAATATCGATTATAACGTCATTATATCCCTGAAAAACTTCCATTTCCTGAGATGACAAATCCCAAAAAAAAAAAATAAAGAAAAAAAAAATGAACTTTCAATGACAAGGTGTTTTTTAAGTACTTTCCGTCACCACTTGAACTTGAATAAAAGAAAGTGACTTTTGGCCTCACATATTATTTACCAAGCACTAAACTTAAAATCCATATCCCTGATGTTCTATAAATGTGGGGATTGTGGGTTTTGGTTTTAAGGGGGAGGTTGATCTTTAAAGTGAATAATGTGAAAACATTTTCTTCAAACACTCCCCATCCCATACTCACTATAAATACATCTACCTATCTATAGAGAGTAGGTATTGCCCATAGAATTCGTGACAAATGGATTTAATGTAGTGTGCATAGAAATTGAAAGAAAAAAAGAAAATTATACAAAAACGAGAAAGAAATCCAAGGAAATAAAAAGGGTTTATATGAAAGAACACGAAGGGAATATACACCTGTTATCCCATTTCCCTGGGAAAATAATAAATATACTGTCATGTGCCAGGAGCATTTTTTCTTTTATAGGTATAAGCTTGCTAAAGAGCTCGAGCTATGTATTGTATATGCCTCCTCGATTCTTTTTTTTTTTCTGCTTCTCTGTTTCTGTATGTCTATTGAGTAAGATTTCCATGGTGGGTTTGGTTTGGTGGAATATTTTCTTTATATTTATTTGTCTCACTTTGAAGTGCTACTTCAGAAATGGAACAAACATTAACCTTTTCACCAAAATAACGAATAAAAAAAAAGAAAATCCTAACTCAGATCTACTGTGCCTTGGGATGTTACATAAATGTAGCTACATATGTACCTATATATACTATACATTACTTATACATACATAAGGTTATTTTACAGACGATACAATATTAATGGTCTTTCAATGGAAAAAAAGGGCTTCATGATGACAAATTTTTCACATTAAGTTTTTAAAGGGATTCCTCTTTGTGAAAGCTTGTTAAGGATCAGAATCTCTGAACAGGTTGTTTTTTTGTTGAAATTTACTTCATTCATTCACTGGAAATAAAAGAAGAAAAAAAACTGGATGGACAAAAAAATCAAAATTGATAATATCATCTTTTGTTTATTATTTTCAAGTGAAGCTCAATAAATTATTTTCAAGGTAAACATATTTACTCGTGAACCTTTTGACAATAATTATTGATAATTTTTAAAAATTAACTATAAACGAGCAATGATTTAATCAGAAGAATGCTATGCTTCACGTACTTTAAATATTTATAAAAAAATATTATATATGTACTTAAAATTTCAAGTTTATTGGTATTATTTTATTTTGTTTTATTTAAAATAAAATACCTACATTATTTCTCTTCCAAATTTTTCAGTTTCCGTAAAGCTTAAAATTAGAAAGTTTAACTTTGGTAATATTTTCTAAAGGCTTCCGCTGAATTTTAAACTGCAAATAAGTTTATATTTCTGTAATTGTTTCGTTGAAGCAAACTGTAAACAAGAAAAAGAATACTTAAGAATTATTGATAGAATTTTAGCGAAGCTTCAATTTTTATATAGCTTCGATAAATCCTTTTATGTAGTTTCCTTAAACCCGACTTCCGAGTTGGTTGAAGTTGATAATTGCTATCGTGTATACAACATTTTTACAAATTTTAAAATAATTTTTACAGCTAATTTTTTTGTTTATACATCTACATACCTAACTGTTTTCGGAACATTGATTTTAAATTCAAAACATATATTTTGTAAATTTAGTTATCACGAGTTCTTGTTACAAACATTTTGTTCGAAAAAATTGAGGCCAAATAAGAGGAAGTTAAAAATCGTTTCAAATGTTTGTGGTAATTTAAAAGCTAATAATAGTGCACTGATTAAATTGAACTTATAAAATCGTTAAAGCCGTTTTCGATGTTAACAACAATTTTAATTAAACCATACCTAGGTTCTTAGGTGCGATTTTGATAAAATTTTGTCTGTTTTCTAAAATTGGTGCGATATTAATTTTAAAAAAATTAATTTTGTTCCACGTTCTCAGTAGCGACTAACTCCGATTAAAAAAAAAACGAATTTTCTAAAAAACTTAAAAAATATTTTTTTTAGTTTTAAAAACTAGCTGCATTTTGAATTACACATTAATAAATACTTTATACTGGGTTACCAATTTTTTATTTTTTATATTCATAAGTTCCATCACTACGCGTATGTAGCCTTCCTGATTTTCATGTTTTCGAAAAAAAAAATCCATTGTTCCCAGCATCAGACTAATACTGAAAACGATTTCAATTTATCTTCATATGACTCATCTTTATTTATCTTCCCCTAACCATTTTTAGTTATCATGAATCACTTGGGAAAAAAATATATTTAAGGCATCACAGTACCATGTTATTTTTTATATAGGAAGTTTGTTGGCATCCTATATATAGTATAGTAGAATTGAGAAATCTTCATGTTCATAGGCTTCTTTATTTAAAAACTCAAAACTTTGAAAAATGGATTCCTTATGATAATAACGATGTGCTCCCCTAAAAAAATTAATTTAATTTTGCACTTACCTATTTATAAATTTTTGTTTGTAAAATGAGCGGATGGGAGAAATATTAATTTCTAAAATTTATTCTACAATTCAAAATAAAATTATGTACTAGAAAAAAAAAAAATGTTTTTAAATACCCAGAAGTTGTAACATGGAAATCCCATTAACCATCATTGTGGGTTATGAATAAATCCTCCCCTATACATACATACATATATATGTACTTTCCTCATATTTTGACGGCAAAAGTATTTATTATGCCCTTTTGTGCCAAAGAGCAGGTAGTTAACCATGAAATAATGTATTTTTGTCTAATAACATTTTTCAAAATAATTTTTAAAAGACCGGTTTCATAGCAGATAATATATTGCTGTGCAAAAAAAATTAAAGATTAAAAAAAAATAACTTAACAAGCATATTTTTGTATATATAAGAATTCAGGCCGGGTGTAAATTAGATTAAAATTTCGAGATTAAATGTTGACGTATAGGTTCACCTCATTTGTGTCAAACATTTAGATCAAATTTAACTCGATTTTAATCCAATTCAAACACAACTCTAAGTTCATAAAAATTAGATAAAATAAATTTGTCTTCGAATTCGAATTCAGGGCAAAAGAGTTTTATTTAAAAAAAATACAAAAAAGCTGATATTTTAATTCTTAAGCTTTTTAAAAAAAAATTCCTTAATTTATACAATTTTTTCTAATTTTGTGATAGTTGACCATCAAGTTATTGGAGTGATATCAAGGTTAAAATTGTATCTTATAAAATTCTAAAAAATATAATAACATTTTTTGTCGTAAGAAAAATAGATTTTATGAAAAAGGTTTAAAACCGCGCCTAGGCGACAAGCAATTTATTGCATTTTTCTCAAAATCTATTGCATGCCAAAAATTGTTAAAATTTTTTTTTGTGTAGAATTCCAACATATTTGTAGGTACACGTGACCAATACTATTTTTCTATGTTACATTCGACTGAAAGAATCTAATCGATTATGTAATTTTCGAAAACAAAGGGAAAAATATAGAATGAATTCAGTTCCTCGGTCAACATTAGCAAATTTCGAAAATAAAATATTTATTGAATATATCTATTTTTTTTTACACATCACTGTTAATAATATTTTCATAAGGATACGCACCTAAAAGTCTCACGTAAGTCATGAAAATACAATTTCGTTTGAATGAGATACGCTACGCAGTCGACTAGATGAGTTACCGTCAATGTCATGCTCATTTCGTCAGTGGTGGAACGTTTAAGTGGCGACATAGGGCCCGGCTTAATTGTCTGCTGTATTTATTTTTCTTAAAACACGTGGTCATTTTTGAGACTATTTGAAATACTTTTGAATCAGCTTGAAAAACCTTTACTTGCAGTTTCTAAAGATGAGAATATAGATCTTTCTGATAAAAAGTTTGATTAATAATTACCTCTCATAATAATGTACTTTAGCGCCTTAGTAAATCCAATTATCACAATTCGACCATGTGTTCTTGTATATAGGGGATGTAGAAAATAATGGATTGTTCGCTTGTTTTATAGCTCATCGCCTATGGGGTATAGCTAGGTATGGGTATTTTGAATTCATGGATAACCTTGGGTTAGGCGTTAAAAAGGCGTTTAGGTACTCGTCTCTGTTTTAAGTAGGCTGTAATATTAAGTCCACTCGTTAAAAGTGAAAAAGGTACTTCCGTTGGGAAATTTTATGTAAAGGTATCTACATACATATATACCTATCTTTGTATCTTTGGTCATTTTCTTTTTTATAAAGTACAATGTCTGGACTTGAGTATGGCATAGCTATTTTAGGATTTGGGTGAGGTTTTTATGTAGGTATATGGAAGGGAAGGATCTTAATTTTTCAATGAACTTAAAAGATTTTTGTTTTTATTTGTATATCAAGAGGCTTTATTCTCTTTTATCAAACAAGAGTAGGAAGGTTGTATTTATATGTATGTAGGTACCTCATTATGAGGTTTATTATGTTTCATTACTTCAAAATTTCTTTATTTCAAGAAATGGATTTTATTATACTTTGATATACTATCATCAGAGCCCTTATATTTTTCAATAAAAAAAATGATCTAAAACAAAATAAGGTAACGTGTTTTTTAGTAGGAGTGCTATAAACAAATACATAACAACAACGGCGAAAATTAAAATTTGTCATAGTTCGTTCATGGCCTCCGTGGCGCAATTGGTTAGCGCGTTCGGCTGTTAACCGAAAGGTTGGTGGTTCGAGTCCACCCGGGGGCGTTTAATATTTTTTTTTGGCATTAAGAATATTTTTTAAAATATAGTTCTTTTAATAACAAAACAATAATTGTACTTTCTCCAATCGAACTGTTTTTTTTTTTTTAATTTTTGATTTGAAATAAAATTATTTTACTTATGTCATCAAAAGTGTTAAAAGCATTCTAGTACGAGTTTTTTTTTCCAAACAAGCTGCCAAGTCAGCTTGTTAATGTTCAAGTTCATTAAGTTCAAACAAAAATAGACTTGCCATCGATGTTAAGATAATATTGTACCTATAGGTAATTAAACAAATTACATATTTACATAAAGCGACTAATGCCAGAATGTTTGGTTTTATTATAAAAATTTATTTAACAGGGTGTTTTTTAATATCTATAGATTAGATTTAAAATCTATATATTTTTTTAATGACGCACGTTAGAAATTCGGTTTGTATTAAAAATCTCTATTGATTCATGATAATAAAAAATTGTTAATGTTTATATTTTATAAATTATTTCAGGCATTGAGCTTCCAACGCAGCTTTTTGACGAGCGAGTCATAGAGAATTTGAGCTGCTTAGTGCTTAGTAAGGAGTTTGGACAGTCGAAAAAAAAACCCTCAGTATATCTGATCACGTGGAGCAATAGGGCAATATTTTCTTATAAATTCTTATTTTGTATTTGCTGTAGTTTTGATGTTACATATATTATTAGTAAATAATTGGAAGTTTTTTTGCGACCTAAGTGTCCAATATATACATATATGCGTTTCGCCCAGGCACGACAGTTGGGCTCATCAGTTAGATGCTGTCGTACCTCTCTAAGACGCATGGCGAAACGCATGTATATATATTTGACACTTAGGTCGCAAACAAACTTCCAATTGAATTTCATTCAATATAAGTCCACTAAATACAAAAACAATATTTTCTATTGTTTTGGTTTTTTCTTCTTCATTCGTAAATAATTTAATCTCATGACTAAACGATAAACTGAAGTTTAAACATTAAACACGGCCTTTTGTTAAAGTTGTACCTATTTATCTCTGTCAAACGTCAAAATTAGCACTTAAGAAAAAAATAAAGTGTGAGTATCGGGACTCACAGTTAAGATGTGTAAACATATCAAATTAAATATTGAAGTGCTGGTTTCAAATCACAGAACGCGGCGAGTTCAAACTGTCAACCAAATTTCAACCCAAACTCAACTCGACCTATCGATTTAATTTGAACTACGAAGGAACGTACCCAATGTTGAACGTATCGAATATACATCAATGTATCGTAACGTTCAGCAGCACAACGTAATGTGCTAATGGTTCTCACTTTTCTCTTAAAACATCAACTTAAATCCTACTCAATTTAAATCCTACCTAAATGCACACAATCAGCAACACTTTTTGTTTAACCTGGTTCATTTTTACAACTTGCAACAAATTATAAGAAATAACTTCAATGTCAGCCAGAATCAACAAAATTCCTAATGCGTTTATATTTGACGTTTGTACTTGTCTGTCATGCCGAAGGTCATGGAATCGAACCTAAAACAGAAATGTTTTATTTTACAGGAACTGCCTCTTAGAAGGAATTAATAAATGATATCCAACAGTTTCTCTTGTTATGAAAAAGTATTTCCTACCTTAGCATTTCGAATTCGGCAATATGTAGATTGTAGGAGTAAGTTCCTCTACTTGACTTTTTTTAATTTATTTAATTTCCTCTCTAGCAAGAATTAACCCGAACATTTTATTTACTATACCTTTTCTTGTTTGTCAAACTACTAATTTCTGTTGTCAAATTAAAAATCTCAAATGCGTTTCCTTACTTTTTATTTCTTGTCAAAAATTACAAAAACAAGATCAAAAAACTTCATCCCAAACTTTTTCTCCTTAATTTTTCCCAAACAGTAAAGGAACACACCTATTGGCATCTTATAAATATCGACTTTTTGGGTTGAAAGGAAAGCTAGTTTCTATGTGCTTCTCGCAGTGTTGATTCCTCTATGTTTAGAAACTCAATGATATTGGTTATTTATTATGCTACATAAATTTAAATAAAAAAAAACATGATGTGTCGAACATAACCAAACTAGAATTCTAGACAATATTCAGTGTATTTTTATACCCATTCTAAAGTATCTCTAACTTTTGACAACTGTTCAACTCCAAAACCTTATTTATAATCATGTTCCATCGACTTTCTAACTTAGAGACTCCAATTTGTTTTCCAGACCTATTCCAAAATGGGTATGTTCAATAAACAACAAATTGTAGAGTTATCTTGATTTAAAGGAAATGTTCATTGAACTCATCCAAATGTTTATGAAACTGACAGGTTACAGGTACATTATGTCAGTGAGGATATTCAAGAACATTTTTAGCCAATACAGTTGTAATACGCTTGTAAATATTGAGATGTCGAACTATATTTAGACAACGACTAGCTGGACAACTATCCAAGAGTGTTCCAAGCAAATCTAATAAATACGACTGGTTGTTGCTAACTTAGAATAGAGTAATGAATTATGTTAATTTCGTTGCATATTTTTAGAAAATATGCGCAAATAATGTTTAAATTCTGTTGCATATGTACTTCAGTTGAAAAATAGTTATGCATGTGGAATGAAATTTAATTCGACTTTAGATGGGATTAATAATAACGAATTGTGTTGAAGTTTGGTATGTATGTAAGTATTTAGTACCATTCTTGGGAAAGGAATATGTTGTTATACCTTCAATGATGGAATCAAATTTTAAACAAAGACGACTAATATGAGAGACTTGAGTGCCGAACATAGATAAAGTTGAAACGGTGGTTGTTTTTGACATACCATCTTATAAATGTACGTTTATGCGCTGGACTCAACTGGTAACTGTACCAACCGATGGCCTGAATGCATTCAATAAAGATTTGTTTTTGCGATTTCCTAGATAAAAATTTTGAAAACTTTTCAAAGCTTATTTAAACGAGCTTTAACTCCCGCTTCCATCATACAAATAATTTTTGCTTTTTGTGGAATTTCATATCAAATATATATAGCTCTTAAGACTTTGATTAAATATTCTAGTATACATAGGTATCTAAATTTTCAAATTTACTTCAATAAAACATGACGTGTTTCAGGTTTTTAAAATTCTTTCTAAAATTGGAATATTATTTGGTTTATTTCTGATTTATTTTTTTAAATAAATGATTTTTTTTTTAAATTTTTAAACAAGTATTTTTACGTATCTCAAGATATATATTGTCGAAATATTACATTGCTTTCAGACGAGATTTATCAGTTGTTATACTTATAGTTACACTTAATACTAACTTTGGACCTCTTAATATTTAACAGTATTTGAACTATAAAAGCAAGCATACTTGATATTCAGTCGTATATGTTATTCATTCACTAGAATATGAACTAGTCTAAGCACCAAAAAATTTTCAAACATAAAAAGGAGAACTTAATTTTTTAACTTTTCTAAAAAAAAAAATAAATAATTTATTATAAGATGATATCGTTTCTAAAAAATATTTCTTATTGCCAAAATTATCCTTTGAATTTATTCTTGTATATTTTGTTATTTAAAATATTAGTTTTGTAGACAAGTAGGTATGTGAGCTCAATTTTAAAAGAAACAAAAACTCATCTTACCTTTACGGCGGCACCGACTTACTTACAAACAAAAAAAAACTTTGACCTTCCTGAAGCAATCTCCTTATTAAATAACTTCTCGTCCTTAATGAAGTTTTCTCTTTCGCATAACTTCTTCATCCTTATGGAATTGTAAACATTGTTATTCTGGTCGCAAGAAAAACTTGTTATGTCATTATTTGAATAGTCTATGCCCAAAAGAAAATTTACTTTTTGGAGAAAATTTAAATTCTTAATAAATTTTCTCTCTTTAGGGATCCACGACTTGGCCTATGTTCGTGGGTAAATTAAAAAGCAGCCCAAAACTTCAATGGATAACTTTTTTTTTTTTTATTTTCTCCTGTTGGTCGGTCGGTAAGAGTTGTTCAACAACTTAAAATAAACACAAAACACCACAAATATAAAAAAAAACATACCAATACCTACACATACATATATTCAAAAAACATCCATCCCCAAAAGGATCGAAAATTGGTCCCATCTGTTTATAATATCCCTTAGACAAAAAAAAAAAAAAAAAAAAAAAAAAAAAACAACAACAAAAACTAAGTTAACTTCTTCAACGATGCACAAAACCAACCAGACCACTTGGTTATTCAACAACTTTATTGATTTTCCTTTTTTTTAAAACATGAAAAGTCCTTCAGCGCAAGAAAAAAAAATAAGTAAAAATTCAAAATATCTATCAGATCGAAAAACGCTACATAATTCCATAAGCTATGCCACGACATATTTGCATGACAACCACCCCACACTTCCACCCCATCAGTTGCCATTCATCCTCAACGATCTATTTCTAAAAAGAAAATAGCGTTTTCGAGAAAAGAAATACTTAAACTTTGCCCTTCGTCCTCGAGGATATTTTCGAGAATCAAAAGAAACAAAAAAAAAATTAAACAAAAAGAATTCAGAAGTTTGCATACCTATATATTTTTTTTTTTTGAATAAAAAGTGGCACCGGCAGCACTGCCACCCAAGATATTCACAACATTCCTGGCATACTAATGCAGCAGCTGACAAAAAAAAAAAAATAAGTTAAAAAATAAAACCAAATCAACCCCTCGAATAATTTTATTTGAAGTTTTTATTTTCATATTTTTTTTTTTTTTGTTCTTAGTCTAAACCCGCAAATATTCTAAAAGTTTTCAGAAACTTTTATGGCATCTTTTTATTTTATCATTTTGTCGTTATGATAATAAGATATCCCTTTGAAGGAGATATATGCGCAGAGGATACCTACATAAATGAAAATATTACCCGAGGGATTCGAAATACTGCATGGCACGTTATGGGTTGGTTTGTTGCAGTTTTTTTTTTATATTTCGGAATGTATTCAAAATTTGATATCCCTAATATTTACATAGCAGTTTTGATAGTTTGGATAAAAAAGTTAACGTGCTTGGAGCGTGAATTGAAGCTAAAATGCTGAACTTATGCACGCTGCATAAGGATTTCAATGTAAAAAAAAATAAAAAAAAAGACAAAATTTAAACCAATTAAAAGTTTTGTAGCTTATTGTTAGACATTTTGACGCTATATTGTGAAATGAAAAATTACACTTTTATTAAATCAAAAATATTACATTGAAGCAAAAATTTATAAAGTGTCAAAGGTACCATTAAGCACTCTTTTCATGTACGCCTGACTTACTGGCATACGTATTTTAAACAAAGAACCACAATTGGATTTTCAGATAGATAGGTGCACATTTGTAGCATTTTGTTTGGCAAAGCAGTTTTTCGCAAATGCGATATTTTAAAACAATTTCAATTCAGAATCTAGGATTGTATACGTATTTTTATGACTGGAAATTATCTGTTCTTGTGTTTGCAAAATTGAGAATTGAGAATTGGAAAGTACGCGAGTAGAAAATTAAGTCTGCTAAAAATCACATATTCAATTCGGCTCCGGAATCTTAGTACCCCATATGTGGGATATTCGAAAAAAATATGCCATTGAATACATCACCTACTGGTCATAAATATCACTTGGTTTAATTATTTGGTAAGCAATTGTTTACGATTTTTTTAAAAGATTTTTCAAGATCACTAATAAAAATCTCATATGTGGGATATTCAAAACCAAAGAATGCCATCTGAAATACCTATAATTGATCAGCAAAATATTCGATTAATTTCAGTAATTTTTTAATTTTTTTATAAGTTCATAGAGATCATATTATAGCACCCCATGATGGGATATTCAAAAAAAAAAGTATCCCATCTGAAAGGTCAGTGGTCACAATATATCACAATATATACTTATGTCACATGGATGAGACTTTAACAACTGAAAGTTTGATGGGATCAAAATCAAATATAAAAACCCTCCGGTTCGGTTGATTAGGATTTTCTTTAAAATTTTGTTTTATTTTAAAAACGAATCTGCTAAAACGGTAAGATGAATCTTATAAGTACGTGATGGTTTGTGTATTTACAGATTTCAAGATGTAAAGGGTGTTTTTTTTTTAGAGGTATAGAACTTTAATTTGGCAACACTATTTTAATTGGCGGTCATTTTGTCAACTGTCAAGAGATTTATTTTTAGTTTGGTTTGGCATTTCAACATGAAAAGACTGACACCTGAACAAAGCTTCCAAATTGTGCAAATTGGGCCAAAAACAAGATTTCCGTTGATCACAATTTTCATAAGCGAATTTTGTTTAGCGATGAAGCTCACTTTTGGTTGAATGGATACGTCAATAAACAAAACTGCCATATTTGAAGTGCTGATAATTCTCAAGTGTATGTTGAGGCACCGTAACATCCACAAAAACTGACTGTTAGGTGTGCTTTATGGGTTGGTGGAATAATTGGTCCGTACTTCTTTAAAAACGAAGCTGGCCAAAAAGTTACAGTCAATGGTGACTGCTATAGAGTTATGATTACTGACTCTTACGTTCATCAATTGAACAACCATGATGTGCAGGAGCTGTGGTTTCAACAAGACGGCGCAACATGTCACACAGCGTGTGCCACAGTTGATATATTGAAGGAAACGTTTGGTAGCCGCACGCTACAGACGTGAATTGGCCTCCAAGATAGTGCGATTTAACGCCGCTTGACTATTTTCTGTGGGGATATGTGAAGTCGCTAGTCTACACCGATAAGCCCGAAACGATTGACCACTTGGAGGACACAACATTCGCCGCGTTATTTCCGATATACGGCCATAAATGTTGGAAAAATTCGTCGAAAACTGGACCTCCAGATTAGACTACGTCCGAGCCAGCCTTGGCGGTCATATTCCAGAAATCATATTTAAATTATAATGTCAAAAGATTATCTTTCGAATAAAGTAAATTTCATGTCAATTTAAAAAAAATCATCTTTGTTTTATTCCATTTTGGGGGTGGCCCCGGCGCAGTGCTAACTAGGATGTGTGGGTTCGATCCCCAGTCTAGGCAGCATTCTTTTCTATATTCCTTCAAATGAACGCCAATGAGAAAAATCAAAACCTAATTTCTCAATCCTCTGTGTCAACAAAAATCTATCGTATCCTTCTATTCCTTCTAACATTGCCTAATCTATAAGACCCTAGGTCTTACTGGCATCTATATGTTTGTGTTTGTTTTTTTGTTTGTTATTTCAAATTATTTAAACAAAAATAAAACTTGAGTACAGACTAAAAAAAAAACAAATTTCCTCAGAGAAAAAAAAAAAAAGTGAAGAGAGAAATAGGAAACCAGAAGGTTAAGGAAAGAAAAGATTTAGAATAAAAGATTGAAGGGAGAAGAAAAAAATATGAATGTAATAAAAAAAAAAATGTTCCTGGTTTTCCGAACAGTAGTGTTATATTTAAAGACAAATTTTTTTCTGTGAACAAAGTTTTATCCATCATGTTAGTGAATCCATTGCTATCTTTCGGTCAATAATACGGACTACAAATTTCTTCATAGTAAACTTTCATAGACCTGTATAGCTGCGTCAGTTGGTACAAATTTTGACATTCTATATTTATTTATATTAAACATACATATGTAGGTGTTTAAAGTTAAATTTAATTTTTTTCTAATATTTATTAATCTACAAATTCAAATAGAAAATTTCCCAACTTCTTTCATTAAGCCATCTTCAAAAAACCGCACTTTAAATTAATACTCCCATATGTATATGATCTTGACATTCCGTCACAGAGTGTTGCTTCACTTAAACATGTTCATTTAATACAATCTCTTTTTTAACTTTCAAGCACCCACCATAGAGAGAATCAAAATTAATGATTCACCCATAAGTCTTAACGATTTGATTGATTGAAAGTTTTATCAGAAGTCCTTTTTCAAAACACCGACCGGCTTCCTTCAATGAAACTGTCATTTTATCTCTCACTTAATTTATAGCTCAATTTAAAACTTTCTACTCAACAAACAGTGTTGGTGGTACCTACTATGATTGTATGTTGTTTTTTTTGTATATTATAGATACGTATGTATATATAGAGCAGGTCGTAGTCGTATAGGTATGCTAGGTCCTTTGTCAAAATAAAAGGGACTCAGCTCGATTGCTCATTGTGGTAATCAATTTCACAGTGCGGCGGTGGGGAGGACTGAGGGCGGAGACATAGCAACAACTTTTGGTGTGTCAGACGAGGCAATTATTTTATAACTTCTCCATATAACGTTTTAGCAAAAATCATATCAATATTAATTGTTTCATTAAACGAGGGCTATTAGTTCGAATGATGAGACTTCCAACACTCAAGACGAAAGTTTCAATTTTCTCATCTATTTTCATAGTAGACTTGTGAAAAGGAGGTTTTATGTCAAGATAGACAAATCATATAAATAATAAAATCTAGGAAAATAGGTGAAATTAATTCTTTGGCTTTATCCGATTAAGAAAATAAGTATTATTTTATTAAAATGGAGATTCCTGGATAAAATCGAACTAAAATTTTTTAAACCACATAAATTATTTAATTATAAATACATTATCTATATCCCGATTATTTGGGTTTGAATCCCGAAAACCAAAATCCCGAATACCTACTCAAAATCCCTAATACCTAAAATCCAAAATCTCGAAAATCTATTATCTTTCTATTCTTACTACGAGATCATGACCTTCAGGATTTTGGGTTTTTGATTTGATTTTTTTTGAATTCGGGGTTTTCTGGATTTTGGGTTTTCGAGATAGTGGGTTTCATGTTTTCAGAATTAATAGTTTTGTAGATTTTGGGTTTTCGGGATTTTGTGTTTTTGTGATTTTGAGTTTTTGAGTTTTTGACATTTTGTGTTTTTGAGATTTTGAGTTTTCTGGATTTTGGATTTTTTGGATTTTAATTTTGATTTTTTTTTTTGAATTTGGGGTTTTTTGGATTTTGGGTTTTTTGGATTTTGATTTTGATTTTTTTTTTAATTCGGGGTTTTCTGGATTTTGGGTTTTCGAGATAGTGGGTTTCATGTTTTCAGAATTAATAGTTTTGTAGATTTTGGGTTTTCGGGATTTTGTGTTTTTGGGATTTTGAGTTTTTGAGTTTTTGACATTTTGTGTTTTTGAGATTTTGGGTTTTTTAGGATTTTGGGGGTTTCCTGGGTTTTGAGATTCTGTCCGACCACCTAATTATTTTTATACTGAATGAACAAATGGAGAGTGTCTTTAACCAACTAAAAATATTAAAATATAAAAACCATCAAAAATTTTGAAAAATCCAGTTTGCCTAAAAAAAATCACAGATACCTAAGTAATTTTCTTAAAACTCGTACCTTCCTACTAAATTGATTTCATATTAATGTTTGCCTATTGTTTAGGAAAAGGGTTTTTACCCTTTTTCAGGCGTATCCCCTTTTCCCCGTCTTAAAATTGAAATTAAAAAAATAAAAGACAAGAGGGTCACCGTATCAAGGTATCGAGTATAGGTGCTATCGGCCCAGTTATGCAGTTTATTTCCATAAGTTTGGATATTCTGTCCCATTTAATTGGAAGGTAGATATAGGTAAGGTACAATATTTTCGTGGCTTATTTTTAAATTAACAAACTTTTGACACTAATATAGCCCCTGTCAGTTGGGGGGTGTACAAAGAACAGGTTAGTAGAAGGTATGCCATCCAGCGCAACCCCCAGGAAATAACAATAGAATTTCAAAATGGGCAAGTTCAGGACAAGGAGCGAGTTGAAGGCAGTGTGGAAGAGCGTGCGGAAGAGCACATCTGCAATGCGAAACTTTTTCGCTTTTAGGATGATTAATATCGTTCACTGGGCTGTGAACGAAAAAAGAAAAACAAAATAAGGAAAACAGTACCTATACCCAGCTATTTTTTTTTATTATTCCTTAACAAGGTGTTAATGTTAATGAATTAACATCATATATACCCACCTTGATGCTTATAGTCCACCAGGTAGATTCCAGAATCAAGATATACAGATAGAGACATCGACTATACCGACATCTGTTAAACATGAGCGAGTTGCATCCGGGGGCGTTCGTTTTGTTAAGTTTGAGTGCATATATAACAGAAATATTTGAGTAAAAGAGTGTGGTTGTAGCGTGCCTGTGTGTGCACATTTCAACCAGGACAATATAACAAATAAATTATGCTAGTGCTGTTTGCTCCTGATGGTAGGGCGGCGCGGAAGCGGCGGTGCTGATGCTGGTCCTGATGCTGGTAAACCTATATAAGTTGGTGATGGTGGTGTTCTGGGTGTCCTATGGTATCGCCCCCTTGAACATGTTTTTCCAGTGAAGTTTTCTGGTAGAGTGTCAGTAAAATGCCCAAAGCAGTCTGTGAAGTGTGCTGCACATAAAAATATATAGAGAGAGAGAGAGAGAGAAGAGCGAAAAAAAAAATACAAGTACAAAACTAAAAATAAGTTCGAAGCACATCAAAAAACAGGTGCAAGGTTTCTGGTTGAAGTATAATAAAGAGCTGTTTTGTACATATACATACCTTACCTACCTAGTTTCGGGTTGGAACAACTTGTGCAGATACATCATACATACATACATACATACATACATATATATATAAAGCGGGATTGAGTGCTTCTTGTGCCATCATCGTTGATGTCGAAGCCGGAGGCCATTTGTTGATACACAATAATTACATTTTCAGAATGTGATTATACCAACCTATGTACCTACCACGTTTATTTTTATTTTTTTGTGAACTATGTGTAGTTTTTTTTTAAATTCTAGCTGAAGCTTGTGAAACGTTTTGAGGTGAACAAAAAGCTTTTGAAAGTAGTTTGATATAACAAATAATAAAAAGAGTTTAGGTAGTTAGGTATACATCACATGAGAGAGATGGTTCTTATATCAAGTTGCGGGAAACAGGTCATTTCAATCGTGGTCTGTGGGCTAAAATAGAGAGATTTAAGATGAATTTGTATTCTGAATTATTTTTAAAAATCTTAAATTCCTTACACGAGTATATGTTATATATATACATAGATATTTGTATTTTCCAGAATTCAATTAATAGCAGAGTCAAGCTAAGGTTTTATTTTTTGGAAAATCCCCAAGTGGAACTTTCCTTTCAAAAAATGGTAACGTAACGTCATTTTCGTTAATCTACGACCAATATTGTCTTTCAAATCTAAAATACATAAGAAGTGCACAAATTTTCGCAAATTGTCATGAATTCTCTAAAATTAGTGTTTGTTAACTCAAAAAAATTGCAACGAGAGAGCACAATCAAGAAAACAAATAATTTCCCCTCCATTGAATAACTTGCAAATTTTTACTATATGGAAGAAGTGTAAAAACTGTCAAATACACAGCTGTTAGAGTTTTTTTCTTAAAAAAGATATTAAACAGACCTATGAACTCACTTTCCACTGAACGCATTCATTCATTATCTGTCAACGGAAAACGGGATGCCCATCACTTTGATGAAAATAACAGATTTAAAATTGCAAAACAAATAAATAAAAGGTGTTTTTGTAATCTTTAAAGAAATTTGTGTTCAATTTTTATTTTTAATGTGTAAATCTAATGAGAATAATCTTATTTTTTATTATTATTGCACACAATTTCAGTATTTGTTTTGAAAAATAAATAAATAACTAAAGTTTTGACGTTTGTAAATAAATAACGGAGGAATATATTATTAGCTTCGTTCGTTGAAATTAACCAGAGTTGACCCAGGTTTTCTTGACAACCAGAAGAATTGTCAATTAAATTTGCGCATTCTTTTAATTTCGATTTCAAAAATAAACAATTACCTGATGCAGCACGTGAATCCACAAAAAAATAAATGCTTCAAAAACTCATGTCACTTTGGCAGTTTAACCATTTTTTGCTGTGGCGAATTTACCAGGGCAAAAAAAAAAAAAAACAGTTCTACTTCAGGGTGAGTTCAGAGCGTCCATCCTTAGATCTCAAAAACATAAAATTTAACTGTCAGTGAGTGTGAGTTCAGGTTTCTTTTAAAAAACTCTTTGAGGTGACCACAGGATGACTTCAAGGCTTAACGAAACAAACAAGCTTATTGATTCTTCTTTTTAGGTCATTTTTAGAGTACCGCTATTTGTTCACCTCCTAAAACTGTGATTTTCTACCAATTTTAGTCCAAGGTTTACATAACAAATAAAATTGAATTGAAATTTGTACAAATTGACATTTTTTTTAAGTCAAATTTGCCACTGTCAAACACAAAATTTTACACAATGCACAGTTTTGTGAAATCCCAGAAATCAAATGCAATGTCAGAAATCTGAACGCAATTTCTCAGCAGTCAATTTATCGCTTTTGCTGTCAAAAGCTGAGACTGGAATTTATTGGATTTTCTTCATTAAATTATTAAATGATTTTTGATCAATTTATAAAAAAAAACTACGGATATTGCTCTTGCGGTGAAATATTGTTCAAGTTTCAGGTAAAATAAAATACAACTTTCTGTTGCAAGAGAAGAAGAAAATTTAAAGAAATAGAGCTCGATTGAGAAACTGAAGTCGCAAACATAACTCTGGAAAATAACTTTTTATCCTGAAAATTAAAAAAAAAACCTTGATTCTTTTAAAAACGCAGTCCTCCTGAAAAAAGAACTCTATCCCTCGAGATATTTTTATGGCCTCTTGATTCCATTTATAGCACTTAGCCAAGTTACAAAAGCCAATTCTGTCCGATTTCATTGATATTTTAACGAAATCCTAAAAGATTTATTTTTCGATGTTTCACAATGCTTTGAATCTTAACAATAGTTTAAAAAAGTTTTTAACTACTTCTTAATCTTCAGTGTTTGTTATCCGTTCACGTCAATCATGAACTTAATTCCGTTCCAATTAAATTCAAACGAAAAACACTTAAAAACAATTTATTTCCTTTTTTTGTATAAAATGTTTAATCACTTGTAATGCTTTCCCGTACAAACAAGGAAATCGCTCAAACAAATTATTTTCGAATAAAAAAAAGCAAACATTCACAAAGGCAAAATTACTTCTCTTTGAAAAAAAAAAAAAAAAAAACAAAAAAAAAAATTGGATGGAAAAAAAAAGTAAATAAATAAAATTCCTCAACAAAACTATTTAAACTTTCCTCAAGATTGCAGCAGCTGAACACCATGAAAAATTTTCAACTATACACAAAAACTTTTGTATTTTGAAGAAGGAACGATGAAATATATTTTTATAAGGAGTTTCGTTTGATCCTTTTTGACGTTTTTATGTGTGTTTTCCTATTAGAAATGGAATATGTGCAATGTAGGTCATCCTATGAGCTAAACACGTTTTCTAAACTAAACTATTGCAAGGAATAAAGGAGCAGGAGAAGGACAATGTGCAATCATAATGATGTGATGCGATGACAGAAAAGGACGATGCTAAGGACAACACGACGATGAACATCATTCTGAAGATGATGATGATGATGATGAAATGGATAAATACAATAAATGTTTTAAGAATGCATCTTGTATACAAGAGAATTTCACAGATGTTGCCACTTTGTTGTGCATTTTTCATTTGAATTACAGATGCATAGAGTCGAGACAACAACAAAAACAACAATATAAAAACAACAACAAAAAACAGGACGTCCTCCTCACTTAAGTGGGGAATTGCAACTGACCTGAACTGAAATTGTTTAACACTGAAACACTTGCAACATATTGTTTTCTCGCATCAACACGAACATGGGAATTATTGTATGTATGTATGTATGTATTTGACAATAAAACAGGACGAAACGCACAGATGGGGCTCTACATATATGTATGACAGTGAGTTGAAGTTGACACCGACCGACGACGGACGGTGACGCTGCAAATGTAAGTTCTATATGTACATATAGAAAGCTAGAATGATCATCACGAAATGTCCTTGGAGAGGCGTTCGTTGTACCATCCATTCGGATTTGACATAACTATACTAGCTTTTGAGTTCAAGTGAATGCTGTGTTTTTAGATTTGTGATATGTGCTGCTTTTGATAGTGTCCTCTTGTGAGGCTTTGTTTTTTTTTTTTTTTCTGCAGAACTTTAAAAAAAAAATACAATTACTTTTTGACATATATGACATAATGTTTTTTTTTTTATAGAAAAAGCTATAAAAGGGAAATAGTTCAAGGATTCTTCCGCACAATAATGTGTCAGTTAAATTTCAACTTAAGTAAAAGATTCTTTTGATGTTACAACACAAAACTCAGTTTGATGAACACTTAAATGAATTAGTTGTGTTAAATTGAATTTTTATAGCAAAAGCTTTAAAAGTGAACACAAAATTATTGCTGAATTGACTTCAAAATTACATTGTTCTATTTTTTTTTTAACGATTTTTATATGTTCAATTATTTTAAATGAAATGTAAAAAAATCATGTAAAATTAAACAGATTTTCTAGAAATTATGTTGATACTTTGAAATTATATTGATCATATTAAATACATAAAAAGGTACAAAATATTACAGTTGTGTTACATTAAACGCAGTACTAGATATACTTGACACCTTTTAAGCCCTGCACTATACCTTAAGTAAATAATTCTTGTAAACTAAAATGAAAATCTAGATCAGTTAACATGGTTTATTGTTAAACTAACAGCACTTGGTTTTGTAATCTAATTTACTCAATGTTGAGTACGCAAATCAGGATGAATTAACATGAGATACCTACTGTAACTTTAACAATGTCTGTGTAGTAACCTTTGTCAAATTAAACTTTTGATAAGCTTGAATTAACATGATGCACTGTTATTTTTAGTAATGTTAACCTGTGTAAAACGTCCAAAATTATTGGTTTCCAAATTAATCATTACGTTTCTACGAAAATATGGATGAATTGGCATGGCCTATGTACGTCGAGTAGAATTTATTACAGCCCATTTAAACTAAAATTATTTTTTCAGGGATACCTACTGGCCTCTTGCGAGGAAGTGAAAAATTCTCCAAGATAATCTCTTAAAAAAGTCCTTTCACTTTGATTTTCTTAAATTATTGTTAGTTCCCTCCATTATCCTGCTAAATAAATAACAACACAATAATGGTTGAGAGTTACCTGGTTACCCTGGTTTCCAATGAACTGTCACGTCACAAATTTATTTTTGTATCTACATTAAATTCTTCTGTTCGAAATTCGGAAAGTTTTTGTTTGTACAATGAGTCTTTCTTGAGATTTTTAACTCCCTAACCTCCTAATTTTAAAATCAACAAAATAATTAAATTTGTACCTAAAATGTTTTTTTTTTACAAAGATATTTTTTTAAAAAGTGTTTTTCAAAATGGCAGATAAAATGCGAAATCTGTAAAGTTGCGTAAGGCAAGTTATGCATTCGTAAACAAAATCGAACTCGAGATTTGTATCAAAGTTGACATTACGATGATGGCGAAGTCGAAAAAGGTGGGTCTCGCAATTCTGTCTGTCCTTTCAGTTGTAGCCTAAACGGGTAAATCGATTTTCTTTAAGCTTGGTACCTAGCGGTAGCATTCCCCCCACACGTTTTTTCCATTTTTTTTAAGACCAAAAATAACGGTACCTGCCGTGCAAATTTTTTTACAAATTATGAAAATCTTATTTTTCTCAAATTTAAATTGTCTTACAAAAATGCTGCCATTTTATAATTTTTTTTCGGAAAAATGGTTTTAAATGGTACCTCTTATAGAACCATTTTTTGAATTTCGATTTTCTCAAAAACGGTTCAACTGATTTTTATCTATTTTTTTATAGAGAATGTTTACAATAATTTTAAAAATGCAATGTACCAACATTTTTAAATATTTTTTTTTTTTTGACGTTTAAGAAAAAGTTTCAAAATTTTTGTTGAAAACTAAATAATTCGAAAACGAATTGCTCGATTTTTATTAGACTTAGCACCCAGCAGTTTTTTGACATTATCTAGCAGATATTAAATACAATGTTTTCTTATACTCAAAAATAACGGTACTTCCCATACAAATGTTTAAGAACCGGTATTGAAAAATCTCATTTTTCTCAAAAATGTCTCCTACGATTTTGATTAAAATTTTTGTCTAAACTAATTTCAGAACGATCTACCATATTATTTTGAAAAAAATGTATCTATCGTTTAAAAATGGTATCTCTCATAGAACCATTTTTTTTTTTTTTTGGATTTTCGAATATTTCATTATCTGTTGAACCAATTTTAATGAAATTTTTTACACAAAAGCTACTAAAAAGTTTGAAGTATATTGCATATCAAAATTTTCAAAAAATCAAATTTTGGGTTTTTAAAAAAAATTTCAAAATTATGTTTTTTAAAATTCTATATTTCGAAAATGGGTGGATGATTTTTTTTTTTTCAAAATTAATTTTTAAATTCTGCATAAATCAGTAATAAGAATTGGCGTATTGGTGTATTGAAATAAAAATTAATTATCTTTCTTTTTTTGTTTATTAATTTTTTTTTGCTGATTCTAAAATTTAGCAGTTAGAGATCTGTTTCTTTTTATAGTTTTTCTGTCATTAAAGAAGTCGTTACGGAGTAAAGCGGCAAAACTGTATAATGCGTTTTTTTAAATCCAACATTGAACGATTGAAATGCTTTAAGGTTTAAGAGTTTGTTCTTTTTTTTTTAATTTTGAGGAATAATGTCAAAGTGACAGACATGCAAACCGATGGGATTTTCATTTCATTCGTTTTATGTTGCTTCATATGAACTGGTGTTTTTTATTCCATGTCGTATATCAAACATTAGTACATACACCTTCACATATGAATTGTGTTATTCTGGAAATCGAAATTTCCCAGTTGAATTTCATCTGCAACTGACACTTTACGAGTTGGTACCTAGCTATACGTATATAGAAGTAGCTTAAATCCATTAAATTACAAATCCGACATAATTCTTATTTTCTAAGTACCTACATCTAATCTTTTTTCCAAGTTTTGTACGTTAAACTTGAACACAATTCCAACAGAACGTTTCTAACTTCTTCTTCTTTTTTTCAATCAAAATGCAATTTTCCCATGAATATTAGGTGTCTCTAGAGAAACAGAACATCGAACGAACCAAGCATCTGTGTGAATGGGATATTGCCATATTGGATCTGGATTCGAGATGAAGTTTCTCAACAGAAGGTAATGCGGGTGAAAATCATCGGATTACATATTGAAATTTATTACAAGATTTTTTTTCTTTTACTTTTTTTTTTGTTGTGCTAGAAGGATAACAACCCTTCAGTCGATTGACTTGCAGTGTATATATTTTTGAATATTTATTTTTGTATTATTTATTATCCGTGTATTGTATATAAAGGTATAACCTCTGTGTTGTGCAACAACTCTCTTGGCAGATTGGCGTTGGAAGAGGATAATTTAAAATATGAGAAAAAAAATAATAAAAGTTCAATTGGAAATTCAATTTTTATGTTGATGCTATTTTACGTTGCGGTTTCCGCTTTCCTATTTTTCTGCTACCGCATTACCGTAAAAAGTTGCTTTCTGACGTTTTTTTTTCAAAAATATTATATTTTTTTGTATACATATATATTTTTTTATTTATGTATAACAAAAAATTCAATTTCGAGATTTAAGTGGAAATTTAACCGTCAAAGCGTTTTTTTTTTTTTTCTCCAAAATTATATGATATCACAATCATGGCGAAATCGACGAATCGTACGACTACAACGACGAGACTGTATGTATACGCGTGGTATATATACATATGTATATGTAGGTATATTCTTTTGCATAGACAAGAATAATATCGGAAGGGCAAAGTTTCAATTATAGAAATGCAAATTCTATTTCGATTCAATTTTTATGCGAAATGCGATGAAATGCTGCGGATTTGTGTGGTTTTTCTTTATAAAATTCATTTGACTGCGGGCTTCTCTCTTAATACCAATTTTATTTTTATACTTTATATATATACTAGCTATGTATGGCGAGGCTTTTATTTAGATTAAAATATTCTCATTATGCGTTTTCAATTGAAATAAAATTTTAATAAAATAAAGAAGCAAAAAAACATAAAACAAAAGGAAAGGAAACAAATGGTAAATTTTGCAGGAAGTAATTTTATCTTATTTGTATGCACGGATAATTTTATTGTGAGTAGGTATATCAATCTATAAAAAGTGTTTTGTTTTTTTTTTAAGTTTTGTTTGTAGTATTAAAAATAAATTAAAATATATAAAGTAATTGAGTGGGACACAGATTTTGATTTCGTAAATATAAAAATTTTACGCTGAAAACTAAAACAAAAATTTGCAACTTTTACAGTGAAAAATAAATTTCGCGAAGCAAGGTGCGAGAAATAAACATTTTAATTTTCGATTTTCAACAAAAAAGTTATGTTGTTATGTGCTAACTTGAGCTCCTATGTTATGTATCTATGTATTTAAAGAAAATTCGCAAATTTGCAAATTTTGCAAAAGCAATTTTTTTTTTTCAAATTACGATTTGCTAAATAATAATTAAAGATATATTGTTTTGTATTCAAATTATGCTGCAACGAACAGAAGAAATAGGAAAATTTGGCATATTTGCAACTTTTTATGCTAAACATAAATTTTGCAAAGCGTCTTGCATGAAGTATAAGCACCACCATTTTCGGTTATGAATGAATTTCCTGTAATGTGCTCAACTTCTGCTGTCATGCAGCATAAAAATTAAAAACAAATTTGCAAATTTTGCGGAGTTGAAATAAAAAAAAAATCTAAGTTGAGCTGTCTCATCCTAAAGAACCGAAGAAAAAGAAAAGAAAATAGCTAGTTTTTGCCAAAAATACCTACATTATACGTTCATGCTAACTTCAGCTCTTATGTGATGTAAGTATTTAAACAAAAATTCGCAAATTTGCAAATTTTACAAATGCAATTTTTTTTCAAAACTACGATTTGCTTAAAAAGAAAAGATATGTTGTTTTGTGCTCAGTTAATGATGTAAAGAACCCAAGAGATAAGAAAATTTCGCATATTTGCAACTTTTAATGCCAAACATAAATTTTGCGAAGCGTCTTGCATGAAGTATAAGCACCGCCATTTTCAATAAAAAAAAAAAGTGCTCTAATGAGCTCCACTTGAACAGCCATGTGCCGAAAATTTTTAAACAAAATTCTCAAATTTTCAACATTAAAATTTAATGCTCCGCTGCCATGCGCCGTAAATTCGAAAATTTCGCGAGTGATTTTTTTTTCAATTAATTATTTAATCAGTTTTATGCTGCTTAGAACCAGCGAGAGAAAAAAATATTCACATATTTGGAACTTTTATGGCTGAATATAAATTTTTCGAAGTGCCATTTTAGCCATTTTAAATTTTCAAAAAAAATTGTGCAATATACTCAACTAAAAGCTACGAGTATAAACTGAGTATACACAACCGGACATTTAATTTTTTTATTAGAGAATCGTAACAAACGAAAGATAACCAATACCTTATAGAAACAACCAACAAGAATTGGTTAAATCTAACCGACTTTCTTTTCTAAGTCACCTATTATGTGGAACGTTTTTATATGATTTTTTTGGAATCATCCAATGTTTTGTCAGAATAACATGTGATTTTCGGAATCTTTCGAACAGAATAGTCTATGGTTTTTCAAGGTAAACTGTGATTAACCGGAGTAGTTCATGGTTTTGAAGAGTAATGTGTGATTTGTCAGATGTGACCAGCCAAACGAATAAATACACAAAACATATACAATACACGTATAAAATCTTTAATAACCGCTATAAGACTATTTGTAACAAACACGTATATATAGATTTACACTAAAATCAATCAAAGCATCATACATATTTTGTATGTAATTATATACGTCATATTATCTTCTTGAGGGTATTTCAATTACTGAATCTATAATTGCATACCTTACCTACCTATGCAATATAATTGCACTTGAGTTTTGAGTCCTTCTATAATTTCATTAGGAATTCCTAATTAAAATGTGATATTGCGTATCAAATCAATATTTCAAGCTTTTTTTTTCTCAGAACGTTTCCATTTTGTTTCATTAAGTTTTTTCTTGTTAAAAAATGTGTTTACATTTTTATTGCAATCGTATTATTTACAGATGTGTAAAAGACGTCCATCTAGGTATAAAATCTATAAAGAACCCACGACCTTTTCCACACTCATTCACTTCAACTATATTTATATAAACAAGGTTGAAAATGAATGTGAACAAAATCAAAACATTGCAAAAGTTTTTTAATATCAAAAGCTTTAAGGAAACACAAAAACAAAACAAAAAACACACAAATAAAAATTTAACGCTTTCCTCTTGTTGGTTTTCCAAGAAAAGAATAAAATAAACATTTGAAAAAATAAAAATGTTAGTAGCGAAAAAAATAAAAAAAAAAACAACAATAAGAAAGAACAATTAATCATCATAACTATACAATGCTGCTCTACCACTTACAGTTCCCAAAACAACAAGCTTCAACAATATTTTCTGTTTTTTTTTTTGTATTTTTTTTTCAACCCCTTGCTCCTAGAAAATAGAAGATACAAAATTAAATGCGGATCTGGGTCGCAAGGACTGGCTTGCGGTTTATAGCTACTCTTCGACTTATTTTATTTTAATTAGATTCATATTTGATAGCAAATTAAAATTATAAATTCAAAAAAAATTATCATCAAATGTGACAGACAAAATTAATACTATTTTGATACAAATTTGAACCTATAAATATTTAGGTAGAGTCTTTTGGGGCATTTTTGACTTTGTAGCAGGATACAAAGTGAAATGAAGTCGAAAACGGGGTATTGAATTGAAATCGAAAAAGGAAACCGGCATAAAATTTAAAAAAAACTGAATATCTTTTCATCTTGACTGTTTCCAGCAAATTTTTATCACTTAAATTATAATTCATTAAGAATAGTTTGTGACCGAAAATTGCTTCAAGTTGTTAAGAGTTGCCAGGTAGGCGTGCGTAGGTCTTTAACCGGATCAAACGTTTTATAAAAAAATACGCAGAAAACCTGTTATGAAATATTACCTATATTTTTCAGCTTTAAACTTTATTTGTTTTTTTAATCTCAGATCGATTTTTTTTTACAACGACGTAATTTGCCCTTACCACATCAGAATTAAAAGAGTAAGACCGGATCTTACCCTTCTGCATCCCCAAAAACCAACTATCCACCTAGATGCATATATACCTACCTACCTACATACATATGTACATGTCCTTGCCGATTGCCTTTTATGCAAGTAAAATACAACAACATTGTGCCCAAAAACTGGGCGACACAAGAGATTTATGACTCAGGCATTCATCTGCAAAGGAAGCAAAGGACAAAAAATGATTTGTTTTGTTTTTATTTTTTTTGTTGTGTTGTTGTTGTTTTTATATAAAGTAACTTCGCGCCTTATCCTTGAATGATGGTGGCCTCATGGCTTGAAAGATCCCAACAAAAAAATTGGTTTTGTTGTTCATAAAATAAAAAGTTTTCACGTCATCAGCACACACCACACATGCCCTTATTCTGGTTGTACTTATATCCTGTATGTAATAAAAAAAAAAAAACAAAATAAAATTTGAAGAAGGAGAGTTATTATATATCCTCCATTTTTATCCGCATCCTTGCCATCACCATCAGCAGGGTAGCAGCATAGAAAAATCAAAAGTTTAATGTTCCTAAGGTGACAGATTCTTTGTTGGCATGGTTTTTTTTTTTTTGGTGAATACTTGCTTCTAATGGATGTGGTATTGGAAACACTAAATTTTAAACACATAATTAATGAAGAATCTCAGGTTTAAAAAAAAAAATATAATTTATTTGAAAATTAATTTAATGGATTTTTTAATTAATTTAATTTGAATTAGGTGGGCTTTGTATGTATAGAAATACTTGAGTTTATAAATTCAATAAAATCGGATATTTCTGCAAAAGTCTTTAATTCATCAGATTCATCCGTGATGAACAAAGATTTTATATCAGTTTTAAGAAACCAAGTAAATTTGCTTACTTAAATATTAAATAAATTTAAAAAATAATTTTAATTCATTTAAAACATCTTTTTACTTTAAATATTTATTTATTTATTTAGCTTAATACAAAATAATAATTGTTACTTTAATTCTAATTAATTACCTTGAACCACAAGAGTAAGTGCATCCAACTCAGTCGTGCATTTTATATTTTGTTTATTTAAAAAATTTTTGTTACATGAACCAAATGGTTAAGTAGAGAAATACGGTTGTATGTAAAATTTAACGTCCCAAAAAACCTTGATAAAAATGTTGCATGCATATAATGTAGGTAGGTGTTTTTTGTATTACTTTAATATCATACGTGTTATTGTAAGAATTCTTTTAATAAATGTTACCATGAGTCACTATATGTTTTACAAACATAAAACAAAACAAAAAATTAGATGGAATTTTGAATATTTTGTGAGCTATTCCAGTTGCAGCTCCGTCTCCATTGTGTCAGTAAATGGTTGAATTCACTTGGATGGTGATTCGGAAAACATAACAAATACAAAAAATAAAAGCATTTACTTTTATTTATCCATGGCCTATTATATGGATTCGTGTAAATAAACAACGCTGATCAATAAAAGTCAGAAAATGTAGACGTCCTAGTATAAACTACGTTTTTTTCACATTTTTTACCGCCAACTTATCTCAATGCGATATTTACAGAACACGGGTAGAGTTTTCTTTTTTAAGTTCTCTGAGATACCTAATATATCATATTTCTGAACACGAATAATTCTAAAAGTCACAATGACGTTTGGTTAAGTTTACCAAAAACATTTGGTTAATTTTCCGCAGCAAAATCCTTGGAAATTTTAACCAAATTGTGTGAATCATTTGGCGCGATCATTTGAGATCTCAGAGATTTTTCTCACTTAAAAAGTGAGCAAGCGAATCCAAGATTAGTTTTCCTAAGAGTTTTGACAGCAACAGTGATAAATTTTGATGAGGAATCCTATTTATCTAACTGAGATTGCTGAGATCGCCGAAATCTCATTTTCATGAACATGCATGAAAATTGACAGTTCATTAACCAAACGGTAAAATTATCCAGTATTTTACATCATTGCGTAAATACCTTTATTATAAATTTTACTGCAAAAGCCTTCTACAACGCGTACATTGTACTTACTGTACTTAATTGTTTTACAAATTCGATATTTTGGTTGATAATTGTTAGATTTTTGATGTGTAAACATATCTATGCCGGCGTAGAAATTTCTGTAGCACATTACGTTGTGTTGTTACACGTTACGATACGTTGATGTATATTGGATACGTTCAATATTGAGTACGTTCCTTCGTAGCTCAAACTAAATCAAAAGGTCGAGTTGAGTTTGGGTTGAAGTTTGGTTGACAATTCGAACTCTGTGTTGTAAGACCACAACTTAAATATTTAATTGGATGTTCACACATCTTAACCGTGAGTCCCGGGACTTACACTTTTTGTTTTTGATGCGAGATTGTCAAAAGTGAGGTACATAGGTATAAAAAGCAGTGTTATTAATTTAAATAAATACTGAGTCTTCTATTTGGCTGATTTATTCCACTACATTATTAATATTTGTATTATAAAAAAATCTTCATTACATTGTTCTTATTGTACCATGTAAGTTTAGTCTTCGAATGCAAAATTTACCATGCTAGATTTTGGTAACGCCAGTATTACAAAATGCAGTATTTTGCGATTGTGAAATTTCAAGTGGCAGGATTTTTTGCGAGATTTTGTACTCAATCCAAAAATTACAAACCACACCTTTCAATTCGGAATTATTTTTCTGTTCTTCAATAAACTTTACTATTTCACAACACTTGCCATTTGAGTATGTTGTCCAACAGTTATGATGAAAAGTATTGGACTTTTCCATATTTTCTAACAAAACAGAATTACGAAATAAGTTTTTCCAGTGCCAGTTTTTGGTCCTCTTAAATATAAACCTTGCTCGGGGGGACTGACCAGTCCAGTGACCATGTCCTTTTAAATACAAACTGAAACTGATTATTATTTCAACCTTAATCCAAGAAAATTATAAATCCATATGTAGCTTTTTAAATATTTAAAATTGGTCACTCAGTTTAATATTATGTATGAGCAAGTGGCTCCAGCATAACCTTACCCATTTAAACTTTTAAAAACTTATATCCCACATTTACCCCTACTGAGACATGCTCTATTGCTCTATATCCTAAACATTCTTCCACTTAACAAATACATATACAATATTCGTGTCCTATCCGCCGCTACTCTATGCAATTTGCAAGTCATTAATGCTAGTTGCAGGCCATTGAAAATGTTATGTCTGGAATAAAAGTGGGTTAAGGCAGGGGTACATATTATATGCTTAACATTCCACTTTCGGTTACCACTTAAACGAAAACGTTATAATGTGTGCATAATTTGCTCGGTGTGAATAATCCATTTTGCATATCACACCCCGTGGGCACAAACTATAAAACGTGCAATTTTATTTTGACCCATAACGAGTCGAGTAGTAAACTCGTCGTACAACCAGGAAGTTCCAATACAACATAAAGACACATACACATACACAGACACAGACACACACACAGTCACACTTTTTTATATACCAGATTAAGGACTTCACATGGCACGGCAGAATAATCGGATAGAATTTCCTCTGACAAACAAAAAAATAGTTGTTTTACGCCATTTCATATTAAATGTATGTAGAATGTCGGTACTAATATGTTGTAAGGGGAAGGATATTTATGCTTGTAAATTCATTCAAACACACAACATTGTTCACCGTTAATTACTACTGTATATACATCAAAAACTTTGCAAATGTCATTAAGCTTAACCACTAATGTGGGGATTTTTGCAATGAGAAGATGAAGAGTGAAAATAGTGGAAGGAATTGGAATGGAAAGACTAAATTCTATGAATTAAATGAATAATATATATAGGGAAACCGAAAAACAGCGCTAAAACAATACTTAAAAAGTTTTTTTTTCACACAAAATGCCCTATGAAGGGTTTTATGTCACAGAGAAAACGAGATGTGAATTGGTCCTTTTCCCCCAAAACCGCAGAGTCAAATAATCAGAGCTGTCGAAGGAAGTACCGACTTAATTGTATTAATATGAAATTTTTTTCAAGATGGTATCATTTTGGTACTAATTTTTGATCCATCAAATAATTTTGGGCCTTTTTTTTGGAACCAAATTTAAAGTTTTCAAGAAAACACATTTCTTCAAAACAGTTTGTGATTTTTCTCTTAAATTTATACACTTTTTTCGGCTACTGAAATCTTATCATTTCATTTGAGGAATTAAAAAAAAAAAGAAGTATTAAGTCTAAAAGGTCAGAAAACCGTTATAAAAGGTCAAATAATTTAAGTAATTGAATTTTTAAAATTTAGAGAGTTTTGGCGATAATCGGCGGAATTTAAAAGTTATTAATTGATACAAACATTTGTATCGATGACCAAGTAACGAAAAAAATTGATATTTTATGACCATTGTTTGACCAGTTTATGGCCAGTAGTATGGCCTTTTGATGACCATTTATACTTCTTTTGTATTTATTTTTATTAATGAAGTGCCAATAATATTTTATGACTTTTAAAACTTTTTGAAAACCCATTGAAAAATATATTGAAAAAAAAGTCAAAGTTTCAAAAAAAATTTGACCTTGCTAAATATATTTTTGAAAAGCTTTATTTTTATTTGTTAACCATTTCCATTAAATAAGTCTTAATTTGAATAGTGGCACAGTTTTTAGGTAATTTTTGATTTTGGTGATGAATAAAAGGACAAATTTAGTTTTTTTTTTGGATTTCTTGAAAATTATTAATATTTTCATAGAAAACTTGAAGCTAAAATTGGAACCTATAAAATTTTACCTAAAAATTTTCTAACACATTTTTCGTAAGAACAAAAGATTTAGAGAGAAACGTGAGTAAATATTTTTTTTTAAATATATTTTTTTTTTCTAAATCACCACAGTTCAAAATACTGGGTGTTTTTGGGCACGATTTTCTCAAAATCTATTGAACTTATGAAAAAAAGTATTATAATTTTTTTTATGTAGAATTTTATAAGATATAATTTTGATCTTGATGTTTTTTTTTAAATGTGCTAATTTTCGAAAAATTAAAAAAGAAACAATAAAATTGTTTACCTTTCATTCGAAAAACTCATAAGCTTTGATCAAAATTTAGGTAACTTTTTATGAAATGCTCAATAGATGAAAATAAAGCTCTCCAACGAAAATCAGACCGTTCAGATTTTTTTTTTTTTTTTCAAAATTAAAGTTTAAAGCTCTCCACTGAAAATCAGATCCTTCAATTTTTTTAAATGAAAGTTTAATTTGCAAGGGCTTTATGGCTAATTTCAATTTCAGATACTTCATAGTTGATATTTTTTCTTGAACTTTTCAACTTATCAATTTTTTTTTTAAATTCCTCAAAAGAGGTTCCAGAGTTGCCAGAGCTCTTTTTTTTTGTCATTCAGAAATATCAATAAACCAATAACTTCATCAATATCAATAATTCCTTAGAATTATTCCAAGCGACAGCACTGTTTATAAAACAATAGAAATAACTGTGTGTAAAGATATACATAATTTCATTAGGGTTGTCGTGGTCGTTCTCGTTGAATTGACTGGATGGAGGGGAGGGGGAGTGGTGTTGTAATAACGAATGAGTTTAGAGTTTTGTTTAATGACGAAGTTAGTTGAATTAATTAATTTATCGAATAAAGCTCTCTAGAGGGTGATTTTATTTTAATCAACTCATACAAAGAAAAAAAAAAGAGGAGTAGATCTAGGTAGGTATGTAAGTTTAGTTTAGTAATAGGCGGAAGTTTATAAATGATGGGTTGGTTCGGGGGAATTTTATCATAACTGTTTTTCTCTTGGGGGAAAAAGAATAATTATGTTTTTGTTTTCAAAAGTTTTTATCTTTCTTCTGGTGTTATTTTATTAATTTATTTGAAATAAAGTGACAGTAAATTCTGTTTTATGTTAGAAAGATGCGATGACTTTTATTTCTACATTACACTTACAAGTTTAAGCTTGTTTTTTTTTTTTGTAAATAGAAATATGATTAATGACCTACAATTTGTAGATAATTGTTGGAATTTATACATATTCAAAAATAAATTTCGAACAAAATTAAACTAGATAGAAGGTCAACCCAAGACTTAGGACTTGATCTTCCCCACTCAGTTAGCGACAAGCGACGAGCGAATTAGTGACAAAATTTTTAGCGACATAGCGACACAGTATACTATTATTTTGTCCGGAGTAATTACAATGTTTGCGAAAGCTGCTTAGTAACGAAATTTATACAACTAACTGCTCAAGATTATACTTTCGGTCAATAAATGGCTAAATTGCTATAAATGTCGCTTCAACTTGTTGCTCAGTCAACATATTGTTGTCGCTGAATAAGAGAAGACAGAACTAGATTTTGTCAAAATTTCAATAACCATTATATGATAAGTTATCATCTCGCTCGGGATTTTTTCTTGTGGTCTGATAAGACATTAAATTAGTTGACAGGATAGGACGGGACCTACAAATTTCTGCTGAAATCTAACTGCTTACATGACATGAGATATGTTTGGATTGTGTCCTAGAAAGATGAAGTACCCCCGGAAAAAAAAAACAATTTAAGGTGTAACAGACTGGATCCGAAACTAGACTTCCGGCGTGATTGTCCAACACCCAAGGGTACTTTTAACTTTTCCAGGCTTACATTAAGTCAATTTGGGCAAGATAAACGTGAGATCGAGTCTAAATAACAAATACCGTTAGTGAGACAATTTTTGAAATTTTACAATTTTAATGAGAATTAAACGAGGCTTATACATAATCAAATCCAGTATCGTCGTGGACTCATAAAAAGACCCATACGTACACTCCGAATACAGTTGACAGTGGTTAGAGGTTGTTTATTTTGCTAAACTAGATTAACGCAACTTTTCTTAGAATTATGAAAGCCAATTAAAGAGACCCTTAATACTCAAACCAACAACCTTACTATAAAAATCAATCGATGCTGTAAAATTTAACGTCAAAAGCTATCCAGTGCTTCGTCTTTCCTTTAATCTTCTCAATTTAAGTAGTTAAATAACCTAATTCAATAGATATCTATTTACTTCTAGACCCTCAACCTTCTACTCATTACCTAAATAAACTGTTAGTTTCCTTTTTTTTACTGTATTTTTTCTCGGAAAAAAAACAAATTAATTATTGTTCCCTCTTTGGATTACTTTTCTTGTCTCAAAAAAAAAAAAAAAAACAAACAAACAAACAACAACAATGACAAATTATGCTCCATTAAAATGTTAAACTACATCCGGTCCGGACAGACAAGTGCGTTTAATTCGCACGCTCTATCTTATTGTTTCCCTCTCCCGGAAATCAGTTCAAATGCGGCAAAGAAGGAACCTGAAATCCAAATTAAAGACTCTTTCACACCTCCAGTTCTACTTCTCGTCTAATCGTTGAATTTTCCGAGATAAGTAATTAATTAATTGTTTCTTTTGTTTCTTATACTCGTATATAAATAGTAAATCACCATATATCTAGGTATGTACATATCTATCCCGCTTACTCTTTCTCTTTGTCTTTGTCTTTTGCTAGACAGTCGGAAGCTATTGAATAAAATAAATTTAAGCTGCTTACACTTCTTGGCGAGCATGTTATGTGTGCATAAGCTGAGTTCACCCTTACATCAGGAGAACGCCAAGTAAAAAAGGATATTTACGACACAAAGCAATGCGGAATCCTTGCGTGCATCGTTGGCATTTTCTTCGTTGTTCTTTATTCCTATTTCTAGCTGGCATTTTGGCTGATACTGATACTCTTCTTCCTTGTCTTGATGTTCTTGATAGTACCTATGTCCATATATATCTACATATGTATATAGCTGGGAATCAGAACACATTTTCCGCGTGCAAATCGTATTGCACGTTTCTACTAAGTGAATATCTTAAGAAGATTAATGAACATGAATCCAATGTACGACGATGTATATGGGTACGTACATACATATATGTAAACTGGGAGGTAAGGAAGTATGAGTGTAAAAGCGGATATTAGTGTATATAAAAGTTCCTGCTAAGGGGAGCCATTGTACAATTCCCTTGCGATTTAAAAAAAAAAAAACAACAACAAAAAAATATAAAGGATTCTTTATTTTAGACCTCTTTTTCGTTCAATTTTCTAACATAAAAAAAAAAAGAAAAAGATTGATGGCCAATTTGGAAATCGGACGTAAATTGGAAGTATTTAGGTTTGAACTCAAAATGCTTTTTATTTTGAAAGATAAGTTAATTCTATAAGAAAATTATACAAGAAAGCTATATTGATTGATTATAGTCCTCATAATAAATGTTTTCTTTTTTTTATTTTCTTATGTCAGAATATTTAATATGTGAGCTAATTATTCATAGCTTAGGTTTGCCTTTTAACACGGAATTGAATTTTTACATGCGATACATTCGTATCTACAAGTTATCCATTTTCATAAAAAAAATGAATTCGAATTTTTGATCAAACTTGACGTTTTGAGATTAAAAAAGTAGCCTTGCAATTTGTTCTCTCTGTTTAGCTATGGTTTGATTTTTTGGATATGAAATAACAACGCAGATATTGCTATCGTCAAAATACACAATCGTTCTGTTCGAATAAAATCTATTTGTGTTTACGAACAGTAAAACTAGCTTAAGAGAAACGGCAAAATGCCACAGTATTTCTTTCACTTAAGCGGGCTTCGATTAAGTGAAACAAAAATTCACTTAAGCGGATTCAAAAATTCCATTAAGCGGGAATTTAAAACTAGAAATAATTTAATTCATCTCTTGGAGTTGCTTAGAAAAAAAATTAAATAAAATAGATAAAAGATATATAAAATACATAATAAAATGGTTGTGACATATCAGAAATTAAAATGTCATTTTTGTGGTGAAAATGGTGGAGGTGAAAAATAAAGAAAGAAGTGCAAGCGTTCAGCAAATTTTTTGTTCTGTTCGACTCAATTTTTTTTTTCACTTTTTGTAATTAAAAATATAAAATTTAACTAAAAATATGTTTCAGGTGAGCGTGTTTTTCACTTAAGCGTATTTCTCTTAAGCGAAGTGTTTTATAGATAATTGGTCGAAAAATGCTCGGTGATGAAAAAAGTGTTTTAGATATGTCGGTTTTTCTCTTAAGCGGGTTTTACTGCATTTTTGTCGTCAAATCGATTTTTTTTTTCTGAAGAATTATACCGCAAATGATGTTATAGAACATAATATATGACTTTTTAGGAAACTGCGTTATCGAAAATAATATTTTTGTTTAAAAATTTAGTTTTGAATTTTTGAACAGTTGACTTTTGAAATTTACGTTTAATTGCATTTTTGACGCAAATGACGTTTTAGAAAACGACCCAAAATTGGCTTCAAGAAATTCGAAGCAAAATGCTTCGGGAGTCTGAATAGAATATTCAGACTTCCGACGCATTTTAATTTTAATGACCATATTGATTTAAAAGCTTACAAAATTATGACGCATATTTCAGGAGCACTGCAATACCATCCCGACGCGTGTAAATATTTTTGTTTTTTAATTCCCGACACTTGCAAGAAGATTTTTTTTAGATCAAATTTCTACTACCTTCCTGACACGCACGTGCCAGAAGTTTTTTTTTAATCACAGATTATTTTAACTAAAATACACCTGGACTCCCTAAAGGCGCTGTTGGAACAAGGAGCTTGGGGTGTCGGATGAACTCTTACGATTTAACGCAAATTTGAAACATACTACACTACCTTCCCGACACGTCCTATTTAATAAAATATGACATGAGTGACAATTTAACTTGAAAATTATTAAATTTCTGTTCAAAATTTAGATGATTTGTCTTGGAAATGTCTTTAAAATTCACAAAAAAAATCACATCAACTTAAAGCCTTTTTACACTAGCTATATTATTTCACAGACTTATAATTAACGCGTTTCAAATTAAAATAATTCCCAAGTGACTGTCAAATTTGTGCGATTGAAAATTGATTTTAATATAAACTTCAATTCCACTTCTAGCATATTGTTTGTAAATAACTTTATAAAACAGAATTTTTATTTAAAGCTTGCATGGCACACATTTCTTCATTTTTAACAATTCCAAGGTAAATGTATGGTATTTTTTCTCTCCATATTTTGATGCAGATTTGATTTTTTATACTGACTTCGTTGAATATTTGACATTCTAGTCAGAATAATCTTTCTTAGCTTAATAGCTTAACAACCTTTCGTTGAAAATACTTAGAATAACAGGAAAAACCTGACACTATACACAATCAACAAGATTTTCCTCGCAAGGATAATTGAAAATTTCAATTAAGCGAAAACGATCCCCCACTAGGGGTCTTATATAGAGGTATGTATATATGCTGATGAAACTTGTCGAGTCATAAACCGCAGCTATTCTACTTCACTATACTTACATACATATACATACTTGACTCTTCACGAACACACATTCTTTCTCATTTTATCCTGTGTGAAATAGTTCAAGGATATATTATTTTGAGTATAAGAGATAAAAAGGGAGGGCTGCATTGTCAAAAAGTTAAAGGATAATTTGCCAAACATAGGTATACAATACATGCAATGCAAGTAGTATACTTAGCTTATGAAACGAATGAAATACCTCAAGGAGATGATGCTATACACAGCTCCAAACATCCTGAAAAGTCATAATATATACATACATATATGTACATAGAGATAGAGAGCACAGCAAGGTCCTTATAAACTGTTGGGGGTTTAGTTGCTGCACTGCACTGCAGGCATATTGGCTTCTAACAGCTCTTAAATTGAAAATATACAAAAAAACCACAAGAATATGTCGACAAGGAAGTTGGAAAATTACGCCATTGGCAAGAAGTGTTGAAAATCCTTCAGAACCCAGATCCTTATATTTTTCTCTCTCTCTCTCTCTGTCTCTCAACTTAATAGATTGGTATCCCCGACCAACAAACGAAATAATTTGAAACTAGTATTTTTTTGTATCTATGTACATAGTTTTTGCAAAAACTTTGAAAACCTTTCCTTTGGCATCCTCGTCATCGTCACCTCATCAGGATAATAAAACACGAAGAATTTTGCGAAACATCCTACGATTTGCTTCTATACAAGGTATATCTAGTAATCTCATTATTGTATCTGAAGGACACGGTAAATATTTCATACCTACCTACACCGATCAATCTTCTTTGTCTATCCACTCTTTTATAGTAAAAAAAAAAAATATACATAGTAAAGCTTCAAGTTTTATGCGACTAAAAGGGTTAGCTTTGCAAAAGGACCAAACGAGATAAAAAAAAAAAAAAATCTAACGGCAAATAGGAAAATGTATCATCTCTCGGTTCGTTCACAATTTGTCCTTAAAATGTTCTTTGTGTCCATTTGACGGAGAAGAAAAAAAAATGTCTTTCTCATTGGATATAAAAGATATTTCCCTTTGTGTTTTTCACCAAAGGAATTTTCTTTTCCTGTTTCCCTATTTTTCTATTTTTCAATTTTTTTTTTTTTTTAATTTTACAAAAATAGTTTTCATTCTGGGGGAGAAAAGATGGTCGATTTCTGGTGCAGGATTTCATTCATAAATTTCAGCTTGGACGTCTGGACTTTTGTTAGTGTATGCGCGCGTCAGCGAAGTTATAACATTGTTGAGAGATGACAGAAACGAATTATAATCCTCAAGCAAAAATGTGGACGAATATATGTATGAGTAAATGGAATCCTTTGGTCCTTTTTTTTTTTTTTTTTTTTTTTTGGTGAAGTGGGAAAGGGGGTGTGGCAGAGAGGTTCTTTGGAAATGATGAAGGAGAAGAAAGAAAGGTTTTATGTTGACTTTTATTTTGTTGCGTTAAGGATGTGATTTATTGGAGCGTTTGTATGGATGAGCCCATGAAATTAAGAAAGAAATTGCTTGGAAATGAATAAATAAAATGTCCTTGCTAAAATTAATTGCATTTTGCTTTGACAGAAAAAAAAAACACTTTGGTGTAAGAAGAAAGATTGAAGGGCGGTGTTTTTTTTTCGTCATAGCACCACCTGCAAAACATGAAATGTTATGGTATAAGCTAAAAGAAAACATATATGCAATAAATTATATGTGTTACATATATGTACATACGAGTAATAGGTATGTGGGACCTTTTATATATTACGGAGCATAGGCCTATAAGTATCTACATATCTTACAGGTTTTTATAGTTTTGGGCTATACATTTCAGCTTTTATTATATTTAAGTGGCTACTCAACTTTCTTAGACATTGACTTAAGTGCGTAGTTCTGAAGGAACCTACGTAGGTAGTAGTATATATCATTAATTTTAGTATATACCTATTCGCTTAAGTTTTGATACATAGCAGATACGTACTTAAGTTTTCATTTACCTTTAAGATTCCAGGGAAAAGGGCATAGTTTAGTATTTTTATCGGGAATCTCAAAATTGGATAGCTTCAATTTTGTTGAGTTGGTCATACACTCACACACACTTAATTTTTGAAATAAAAACCAAAAATATCATTTTTCAAGACATTTACAAAATTGTTATAAAAAATCAATATAATTAGAAATAAATTGATTAAACAACTTCTTAAATTAATTTGACACCAACGCGATGTACAAAATCTGATTTCTTAAACAAATTTCAATTTATGAGAAAAAAATTAAAAAATTATTGGAGCGGTTTTTTAAAAATTTATTTTTAATATATAAAATTTTATAAAATATTTTTAAGTAAAAACAATTGTTACGCCATTTTTAGTATTTATTTAAAGTTTAAAAATCAATTTTGAAAAAAATTAAAATTTTTGAAATATTGAATTTTCAAAAAATTTTCAAATAAAAAATCAGAATTAAGGCTTTTTCGATCCACAAAATCAAAAACTGTTCATGGTTTAAATTCAGGATTCAAAATTTGGCGGGCATATTAAGAAATTAGATTCAGTAGAATCCGCTCACTGCTACACCCACTGTCTTGAAATTTATTCCAAAAAAAAAAACGGATAGTTTTCAAACAATTTACAAAAAATCAGGGCACTTTTTCACCTTTTCACACTTTTCACTTTTCATTTTGCAACTTTGCACTTTTACTTTGCAAATTCTGTTGCGCCAAACGCAAATTTGCAAAGAGGAAATTATTGAAATTAAAAGTTGAAAAGTTTTCCTCTTTTCAAAATACATTTCACCAAATGCAAATTTGCAAAGTGAAAAGTTCTTTTTTGCAAAGTGAAAAGTTTTGTTATTTTGCAAAGTATTTGTTCTTTTCGTTTCATCAAAAAAAAATAAACTTTAAAATTTTATTTTGAAACGTCTTTTTCAAGATATTCAAATTTGAAAGATAAATATAATTTCATAAATCTACAAAATAGATAAAAACACAATTCTTTTTTCAAATAATTTTTAGGACAGAATAGACCGGTAGAAGTACTTAAACAAGTACGAAACGTCGTCTATCAAAGAGTAAATAAAGAAAGAAAAACCTGAAGCCCACAGAAATAGGATTCAAATTTACAAATCATATTTAGGATTTTGAAAAGCTTTTCTGTAATATGCAAAGACAAATTTTTTTTTGCGAATAATTTTTTTTTTGAAAAGTTGCCGTTCGGATTCTGCCAATATTCTTGCCAATAACCACTAGGCGCGGCCAATTTTTTTTTTTATTTGACAAGTTAATCTATAACTTGACGGAACAACAACAATAGCTAAATCACCACGCATCTTTAGACATAGAACAAGACTTATTAGTCTAGCATAATCATCTTTTCCTGAGGGCTTTTACAGTTTTAGTTTAAGTTTAAACTGTTTGTTTGAAGCTATGCTTGGTAAATATACCTATAGGTACTATAAATTCCATTTCAACATCATCTTGAATTATATTTATACAAACTTAACTAGGCCTTAGGCAATTTCAAATCCTCATACGCGATTAAGCTATATTTACTATCGCCAATCCTATCCTTAAGCCCTTTTAATTACGGACCTAAATCATATACCTACCAAAGTCAAAAATGATAGATCTGGCCATATTATGGAGGCGTAAATCGTACATCACTCCCGTCGATACCATCACCTTTATCTTGAGAGCTTCCACTTGAATCGTTCTCTTAGGGCTGTCTTATTATTTGCGGTCTCGTTGGATTATGGTGTACCTCTGTACTATTGTTTCAATATACATATAACTAGTACTCCCACATCGCAGCATCAAGGATTAATTGCCAAGCCATGCAAATACTCATTATCCCTTATACCTACATACATACATATGTATATATAGAATACCAAAGCGTGTTGTTTGTATAATAATTATAATGACTGCCATAGGGAAAGTCATGCAATCTCTCGTACACTCACAAATCGTTGTAGGTAATATTAGAATTATGCAAACTCCAGTTACGTTGCTAATTAAATCAGAAATTCACCAGTTATTAGCTTATCCAACGGTATATATGTATGTGCCTTACCTACCTATACACGCGTGACGTTTTTGTTTCCCAAGAATTCCGCTTCTAGCATTCGCATTCGCATTTGCAATCGCATCGTGTTCGCGTTTAATATTTGAATAGTATTTGAATAGTGTTCTAACTGCATAATATGCATTGTGTGTGGCACTTTAAGCGAACATGCCACCACTACACACTCTTGTGCTCCTTCCGTCTTGCCAATAAGGATAAAGATGTAGGAAAATAATCTACCTACCTAAGTTTTTTTTTTTTTTTAATGTTTTCCCTTGTTCGTTTCACCATATCACCGCCAATCCCCCACTCCCGCCCGTCATGACGAATTTATTATTTTTTTCAAATGCAAAAATAACGGTGCATTGTTTTATTCGTTGGCCTAGAGACCTAAAGAGCTTCCTTTTCCTTTTTACTTTTTCATTTTTAATTTTTTTAATTTTTTTCATTCTGACGCAGCTTTGTGTGACGTAATTATGCCACTGGCGTTTAATGCAGCGCAACACACATAAGAAAAGGACTACTCACACATGTGGTGCAAGGGCGTTTGAAATGCTACACTCCTGCGAAATCCGGTACAACTTGAGCTTCTCTTTAGCCAAACCAACCGGAGATCATTTCCAACACTTTGGACTTAAAATAAAAAAAAAAAAAACAAATATTGCAAAACCCGGCACACATGAGTTGAAGGAGGAAAAGGAAGTATGAAGGACACTTGCACAGTGGAATTCATATGCCCTCAGATGCAAAATCCTATAGTTGACAAAAACACACAAACACACACAAAGTTTATGTATAAACCAACCAACATGATGTATTTATACAGAAATGCTGCACATATTATAAGAGTCACACGCAAAAGTTAAAACACTTTAACTGCCATTTTCACTGAGCTGAATGATGCTTTGTGCTTGCGGAAACTGGACGATAAGGATTTCTCACATATTTTCTATATGTATGCATAGCTTGGACGGAAATGAAAAAACACTGAATTGGACAAGAAAAGACATATCTTCCATTTTTATTTGCCGGTTTCGTGTAGAATAAATCGGGTGGACCGATTTGCTTACTATTTGGTTTAGAGAATTTTTAAGTAATTCAAGATAAATTCGAATTTTTGTTTTAGCTTACCTATTTCGGGGACCCGAAATAAAGGGTTTTCCAATAAGGACTTGACAACTCTACAACAAATCGATTGTATAAGGTGTGCTGTGTGGCACCATCCTGTAGAAACCACATGTCGTCCAAGTCCATATCTTCCAATTCGGACCAAAAATATCGGTAATCATGGCGCGATAACGCTGGCCATTCACAGTAACGAGACGATCGTTGTAGTCAACGAAAATATATTGCCCAATAACGCCGCCGGCATGCAAACCGCACCAAACAGTTATTTTTTGTAGATGAAGTGGTGATTCATGGAGCAGATGTGGATTTTCACCCGACCAATAACGCATATTTTGCTTATTGACGAACCCAATTGAGCCAAAAATGAGCTTCGTCACTGAAGATGATTTTGCGATGAACTCTATCATGTTGGCGCAACTTCTCCAGAGCCCAATCGGAGAACATATATACTTCACTTCAAATGATCCACGATGAAAATGTTGAATTTACTGAATAAATTGACTGTCATTGTCGATGATTAGTGAAAGTGATTGCAACAATTTATTCAAAATGTGTTTCTTATGAAAAGGGTATCAAAATTTCGATTTCAGCCCAAAGACGTCTTAGCAGCTTTACGCATTTACCCATTTAAAATAGTCATTTGCGAGCACTTTCGTGAAAAATGAAAAAAAGGGAATTCCGTGGAAAAAAGGGAATGCTCTTTAAGAACTATTTTTCCGCAAAAAAAAAAAATCAAACCTAAACAAAAGCTTGAAAATGATTATGGTGACTCTTAATCACTGATTAGAGTTATCCACCATAGTACCAGAAAAAATGACGACGAACCCTTCCTGTCACATTATTATCGATAAAATTCATGTTTTTATATTAGTCGATAAAGTTACCCAAATTTCAAGAGACTATGGGCTACGGGATAAGAATGTTCTTAGTTTTGCATAAATATTTGAATTGAAGAAATTATCCGCAAAAAAGGTTGACACGTTTGCAACAACAAACGCAATCATTTGACAGCTGCAAGGAAAGGTTTTGTCATTATTCACAATCCGAACGAGTTTTTGTTCTTTTCGTAATCGAAGATTTATCACAACACAGCAAAGGAACATTTAAGAAAATTGTCAAAATTCAATGCTTTTATTATTTTTTAGTCAAAAACAGAAAATGTCTTCAAGTTGTTAAGAAAATTGAAAAATAAGTTTGCCTTACCTATTTTGACTTCAATCCGTTGTTTCGGTTGCTTCAAAAATTCTATTTCACTAAAAAACTAGTTTAGTAGATTTATTTATTTTCAAAAAAGAATATACTTATGCAAGTGGTCTTCTGTTTTAAAAAGAGCATTGAATTTTGAAAACAGAACTAAAACTTAATCACCTAAACTTTGGATAACAATAGTTTGCGTTTTTTTAAATTTTTTTTTTCAAAGTTTTGAGTTCGAAAATTAATTTTTCCAAAATTATTCTCTAAAATAACTTTATTTCAAAATAAAATAAAAGAAGAGATTTCTGGCTTTACAAAAAACATGGCATTTTAATTGTTATGGTTGTTTTTAAATATTTTTTTCCAGTCTTAAGTAATTTTTTTAGGAAATTCCTTTCCCGGCTGAACGGGGGAATATAAACCTTCCTCCCGTAAGATTTTTTTCTTGTAATCTAGGTTTTTGTCACACCTTATGCGAATCATCCCATATAATAAGAACAAAAAAATAAAAAAAAAGTACGTATACGCCACAGTGTACCACTGTATCACTTATTTTGAATATTTAAAATGATTACAACTATATAAATAAAAATGTTTAATTAGCTTCTAATTTTCAAATCAATTAAAATGTTATTTAAAAATTAATTCACAAATTCAAAATTTTATTAATAAGCAATAAAATACTAACTTCTACTAACGTTAAGTTAGCTAGCAAAAATCTTAACGAATATCTCCTACTTTCAGCAAGAAGTCTGCTATTGCCAAAAAAAAAGGTAAAACATTTGATTATTTTCGAAAAAAAAATTCTCAAACTCAAACTTATTTTCCAAAAACAGCTTTTAAAATAAAATTTTGACTTAAAACATATTCTTTTTTTTGAAATAAATAATTAGTCGTAAATAGCAGCTTTCAAAAGAAAGCAAATATTTTACTTAAATCCACAGATTTATGTAGATATAAAATTTCAAACCATTACTTTCTGCACATACTGTTCAATCATCAGCAAAATCCTTGCAACATCGTTTGTGGTAATTAAAATTCCTTTTCGTGGATTGTTCGAATTAATTTCGACTTTCGAGCATGAACATATGTATGTATGTATGTATGTAGTGTAGGTATGTTGTGCTCCGGTTCAGTGGAATTGTTCGTCGTTGTCGTCATCGTCGTCGTCGTCATGACTAAACCTATATATTCAAAGATTACTAACAAACACATACATCTAGGCTTTTATACCTTCCTAAATGTAAATCCGCTTAAGGGTTTGTTGTGATTCTTTCTTCCTTATTCGGACAAAACAATTCCATATAACCAACAAAAAGTAAAAAATTACCATCATCGCATCAGATTGGAATTGGGTCATGATTTTCGTCGTCACCATCACCATTACCGTCGTCGTTGTAGTCGTCGCGTCGTTGTCGTTGTCGTGTAGCCTTTAATGCATCCTTTGTTCCTATAAATACCCTTAGCTTAATTTATAAACAATGTGATAGCAATAGCATGCAAATGGGGACACAGGATTATTGTGGTTCTTTCAAAAAAGCCCGTCACACCACATCTCTTTATCAGGGTTTTTTTTTTTTTTTGTATTCAAATATGCGGAGAGAGCACCGACCATGTGACCAAACCAGCCGACCGGCTTCAGAGGAGGGTCAGGTCAGGCAGACTTAAAACCCGATTGAATCTTAAAATATTTTTCACATAGAACCACAAAACTAGAAAAGGACTTAATCCGCCGAGAGTGCGGCAGAAGCCCCAATATACATGGGATTCCTTGCACAACAAATGAGAATTTAATGCTTTGCTTGAATATGGTTAGAGGGCCTGTGTAGACCGTTTTCGAATTCTAAAAGCTCATTGGAGCTGTTTACAGAAACAAGGACAAAAGGACCAAGAATAAAACAAAAAAAAAATAAATACATGCTTGGAGGTTAGCTGGTATTTTTTTTTTGTTTGTTATTTGGGGCTCAGATTTGGTATGGGTTTTAAATTATTCTGATTTATGGGATCAACGGATTGTGGATTGCCCTAGGATGCCTCTGGCTTTTTATTCATTCTTTTTTTTTTTGTAAGTTGTTCCCTTTTCATTTTGGATTTACTATGAAAAGGACTTTTGCGGAGGAACAACAAAAAAAAAAGAAGAAGTAAAATAGGTCAAAATGCATTTGTGAACTCGGCTCTTAACAAACAACCGCGGGTTTTCCAGGAAGCTAGATACATACTCATCCAGGGGCTTTTCAATAGCAATTTATTGCCTAACGTAAAGCATTAGATTGGGCCTCCGGCAAGGCCTTTGTTTTTGTGGGGTGGACTTTTCAAATATTTTAAATCTTATTTTCAATATTAATGTGTGTGTGTGTGTGTGTGCTAAGGGGAGGCTTCGGATGACTTAATATTTTGTAGGTTAACAAAATCACCATCAGGAGAGCTATTTGTACGCATTTGAAAGACACAAATATTGGAACGATGGTGGCCTTAAAGGGACAGCATTATAAACTGGTTTGTCTCTCTTAAATAGATAAATATTTTACTTTGTCCCAAATCTAATCAATTCTTGGTTTACCTTATGCGGAAGATCTATATGTAAGTTCTTGAAGGTTTTTTTTTTTTTATTTTACCTTTCCATCAATTTTTAAAAGGTTATACTTGTATCAACATTAATTTTATTTCTTATAGAAGAGGAGAGGTTGATGACACACACAAGGCAAGGTCGGTTGATTCTTTCTTTATTAAGTCCCATGGTATGTATAATGTATATCTATCTTTCTATAAGGGGAATGATGGTCCCATAACCTGATTAGAGATAGAAGATTATTATGTGCCTAGGATTTTTGTTTGGAATTATGTAGATTTAGATAAGATTCAGAGGACGAGGTATTTTTTTTTTCTTTTTTATTTTGGAGGAATATAGAAGATCCTTTATATACCATGGCAAGTCTTTAAAATAAACATAACTCACTTTTATCAGATCACAGATAAAAGAAAATAAAAAGGTACAGCTGTATAAGACAGGAACAAGTTGTTATAAGAAATTGTTGGATCAATTCTTTTTATTTTTTTTTTTTTCATTTGTTTATCATTTTATTTTTTTTTTTTTCTTCTTCTATTTGGAAAGGTTAAATGGAAGCTTATGCCTTATGGGGAGGATTTTAAAACAAATTATTTTTATCAGAAGTGCAACCACATATCGAATGCCAATCTGTAATCTGATAAGGGTATATCTATAAAAAATGCGAAAAATAGTTCGGGGATCAAACGAAACCTGGATTAATTTCGACAATCTACATAGAAACCTTCAAATTTGAGATGAGGGGAAGTTTAGACAGCTATTAAAATAAAGGTTAAATTTCAGGGTATATCTATATATCGGGTCTTCAAATAGGGACTTGACAACTTTGAATTTAATTTGTGAACGCACCCTTTCACTAATCATCGAACTGTCATTGTCAATTTATTCAACATTTTCATAATGGTAAAGTACACGAAGGAGCAACGTCTGCAAATTATGAAAAATTTTTACCGAAATTCGAAGTCGGTGACCGCAACTTTAAGAGCGTTAACTCCAATTTTCGGTCGTAAATGACGAAGCTCATTTTTGGCTCAATGGGTTCGTCAATTAGCAAAATATGCATTACTGGTCGGTTGAAAATCCACATTTGCTTCATGAATCAACACTTCATCTACAAAAAATAATTGTTTGGGGCGGGCGGTTTGCATGCCGGCGGCGTTATTGGGCCATATATTTTCGTTGACGATTACGATCATCACGTTACTGTGAATGGCCACGCCAAATACCACGCCCACTTTTCTTAATTTTTATCCTTATATTTAGTCCTTATCGAGGGCTGAAAATTTGTAATAAATAAATCTATCTTGAGTCAAGCCATCACGTTTAGTTGTTTTTTTTTTTTTTTAAATACGCCCACTGCCACACCCTTTTTTCTTAAATCTGAAGTTCATCCTTACTTTACATCCTGAGAAAAAAGTTAAAATTTTGTATATAGCGAAAAGTCCTGGTAGCTAGCGCTATATTTAAAATATTGCTAATGTAATTTATTTATGTTTCCAATAAAGTTTTAATGATAATAATAAAATTTTGTAATTAAAAGTTCTTGAGCCTAAAGCACATGTGTAATTTTTTTGAAAGTTCCTCAAATCCCGCACCCAGTTGTTTCATTAGTCTTAGACTTAGAGGGGTTAAAGAAGCTGGAGTAAGGGCATTTTCCTGGAATTTTGAAAAAAAAATTAATTTTAATGTTAAAAAAAATTCAAAACCCTTACAAACTATGGTCGATATGATTGCCATACGGATCAAAATCTATCAAAATCGATTATTAACTTTGTCTCAATTATCAAAAATCTTTCATAAAATTGACCGTTATTAAGGAATTTCTTAGACTTTTATTATTTATATTATAAATTATGTGTTGGACTGTCACACTGGAGGTCAAGAAAGTCTCAGTGTATTTTACCTAAAAAGAAAACAATTTTTTAAGGGGTATTACCTCTTACGAAGAAGTGAGCAAATTCTCCAAGATTTTAACTCATTTCCATGAAAAAGCGGTTCAAATTCGGTAGAAAATTGTTGGCCCTATATACATTCCTGTGCCGACTAACAACACAAAAGCATGATTGAGACATCTAAGTTGTAAGTCTCCACGAGTTGTCGAGCTAACAATTTATTTATTTATTTTTTTAGATTCTGATCGTATACGAAAATGTATCAGGACCTCACAGGATGAATTTAAAATTTTTATCAACATGCCAGAAATTCAAACACCAGCTGTTTTAGAACAAATATATTTTTCTGCCCTTCACAGACTTCATTATAATCTTAGAACATTTTTGATATGACCATTTCCTATAGAATCGATGGATATAGTTGTTGAGTGATCTCTTGATATTTTGATATCTGCCATTGTGTCGGAAATCTGATTAACAGTTGAATAAAAATAATCAAAAGAAGAGAAAACTAAATCTGCGCCATTTAAAAATAAAAAAATGTAATTATTCTTACCATAGATGAATAAAATGCTGTAGTTCATAATGTTTTCTCACATTTACAACTAAAAAACAACTTAAAACATTTATAATAAAGTTCAAGTTATATGTTTTTTTTTTTTTTTTTGTGAGAAACAGTTTTAAATTTAGGAATAAAACAAAGGCAGAGATAAATTATATACAAAACTTTTTGTTAATTCACATTATAAAAAGGATAAAAAGCGTAAGCGTTTTACTTACTTTTAATTTATTATAATATTTAATATTTGGAAATTCAAAACTTCCGGACAAAGCAAAAAAAAAAAAACAAGAAATATAACAAAACAAAACATGTATCCAAGTAACTTACTTTTGAAAACATTTTCAGGTCAAAACAAGGCCATTGTATAAGTGTAAATTTACGAGCTACCGAATCGTCTTTAATTTATTATTCACTCCCGAAGACTTGCTGCTTCCTATGTGCGCAATTAACATTTGCTCGAGTTGTTAAATGTTCACTCCAACAAATCGCATTAAGGTTAAGATTTACCATCTTTCTCCCCTGCCTCGTTTGTCCTTCCCACCCCCCGCACCACACCTCATCACTGACGATGGCAACTATATGGAACTTCTAGTATACGTCATTTCGATATAGGTAGACAGATATACATGGATACAATCTAGTAAGGGAAAAACTTTTACTTTAAAAAGAAAACTTCAAAATAATTTAGTTTTTCGATTAACTTTCTCCCTAAACATCCAGAAAGTAGCTGCTCCACCAAGCTATATCTGCAACTATTATATACCAAATGCTAATTTGTTTCATTTTCTTGCTAATGTATGCGATGAGAGTTTGTGTCCTGAGTCCTGATGTGTGTCCTGTTGTGTCTTCTTTTTTTTGTTTTTCTTTTCTTGTGCTCTTCTTGGGGGCCAAAGGAATAAAAGCTTTGCATTGAAAATCAGTCTGGAAAAGTTTCTTCGAATTCACAGCGTGATGCTGTCACTGTTCTCGCTGTTCCTCCTCTTGTTCTCATTTGCATGAAATGGTATAGTACGAGTAGTATTTTCAAGTTTTTAGACTTTAGGTGCACTCTTGACAATAGTCAAGTAAGAATGTAGTTTTGGGAATAAGTACTTTGGTCCAAAACGACTATCATCTTCCGCATGAAACTTTCTTCTATATATTTTCTGCCATTGAAATTGAATGCAAAGGGAATTGTCTAACTGGGCGGGTGTTTTTTGAGTTACTGCATATATTCCGGATGGAACTTATGTGATTTCTGAAAGTAATTTTGGTTCAAAGGAAACTAAAGGAAATTACTAACTCTGGATGCTGAAGTAGGTCAATGAAAATAGACGAAGACGAAAAAGTCGACGATGATGACGACAACGACGACGACGATACCGCCGACGACGGACGACGACAACCATCATGATGGGCCATGATGGAGAGAAGTACTTTAATCTCCACGAAAGGATATTCCCTTTCGATTGATGACTATCTCTATCTCTTCTGTGTTTATCTTAGGAATTTGCCTTTTTACGATTCTGAGTGCTTAGAGGCAATAAAACTCGTTCCCTCCTTTATTCTTTCGTCCCATACATACGACCCAACATCCCATCCCACCCCACCCGACCTCAACCCACCAAACTATATCAGCTATATCAGGCAGATAACTATACACTTCTCTTCAGGATCTTTAATTTGCCAATTAATTTTCATCTCTTCGATTCGTTTCTTTTCGTTTGGAATGGTATGAGGGACAAGGCGAACTATATATACATGTAACTGAGGGATCAGCGAAGGAGGAAGAATGTCGTTAAATTAAGCGATGAATTTAATGATAAAGTCATTCAAACACTCTGTTTTTCGGAAAGTGTTTGAAATTGTTATGCCAACTGTCAAAGTGGTTTGTTTTGGGCGTTTTATTGATTTGAATTTGTAATTGAATTTTATGATTATTGATTGGAACTTAGTTTTTGTTTTCGGTTTTGTGAAGACAGCATGGGAGGGGGGGGGGAGTTGGAAAGATTTTAGAAAATTGAAAGTTGAACGGTTTTTAAGAGTCTTTACGAGCAAAATTAAGTCTTTTTGAATATTTGCTGGATGAAGAATTTAATTCAATTTTTCATTAGTAAGCAACTGTTTTATATGAAAGTAGGGTATAGGATACGTGGTTGTCTTCATAAATCCTCTTTGTTATTGCGATTTAGGTTTAATATAATAATTTTTAGGGTCAGTGAAAAAAATGGAAATAGAAAATGATTTTATTTTATTGTTTTTCTCTTTTTTTTTAGATCTCTATCTGATGGATTAGTTAATTTTAGTGCAGAGTTTTATTTTTATTTTCCAAGCTTTTACTACGAAATTTACTATAAATTTAGAACAAGGCTTTTTATTAAGTATGTGAAAGGAGGTTAATATCTCGAAAACTATTAAGTACATAATTTGTTTAAAAAAATTTAATGTGCAAAATGTAGGTCGTAAAATCCAAAAAAAAAAAAGAATATTAATTTTTTTTTTCGTGAGCGCAATACATTTTGGGACAAATTTGCGAAAACGTGCTCGTGTACTTAAACCCAGCAGCTGTGGTATGTTAAATAGTAGATTTATACAAAATGCTGATATTGTAACGTTAAGGCATGTTTTTTTTTGTGAAGAAATTTAAATTTTAAAATATTTTAGCTTGATATTTTTTCAAAAAAAAAAAAAAAAAAAACAGAAAGCTAATAAAAAAACAAAACTAATAGCTTTCGAGAATTTATTTTAAACAAATTGATATTTACAAAATCAACCCTCCTTAAAAAATTTCTATCTATCCCAAATTTAGTGTAGTTTTTTTGTTTTGTTTTAATGATTAATACATACAAATAAAAGTCTCCACCAATAACACAAAATTTGAACTTTATGGTAAATATTTTAAGTTGTAAATGCGATAAAACATTGTGAATTACAACGTTACATCCTGTAATAATAAGAATAATTAAGTATCTATTCTTAAATGGCGCCCAACAGGAAGCTTTAGATTGATTTTTCTCTTTTTTTGGGCATTATTTAAATCTGAGTTACGAAGATTTCTGATATAAGGGAAGACATACAAATTTAAGGAACTTACTTAAAAACTATATTCATCGATTCTGTAGGAAATTTTCATAAAACAAATTTTGTAAAATAAATTCTTGTCCATTCTGTGAAGGATAAAACATATTTGATCTACAACAAATTGTGTATGATTGATAAATTTTCATATTGGATCAGAATTTAAAAAAGTAAATAAATAAATTATTAGTCCGTGAAGAATCAAACCCTCTAGTGACTTACAACTTTTATGTAAGTCTCAGTCATGCTTGCTTGCGTTTTGTAAGTCGGCAGGAATGTTAGATGTAGAGAGCTATAACAATTTTCTGCGGAATGCAAACTGAATACTTCTTGGCAGTACCCCTGAAAAGAACATTTCTTTTAGGGTAAAATGCACTATGATTTTCTTGACCTTTCCTTTTATGGTCCAAACTTAAATTGGTGAAAAATCCTGGTCTTTCCCGTTTTATAAAAATTGAAAAATTTGACAAGTGACAGGTGACAATTTATTTTTTAAATGACAAGTTAATAATTTACAAATTTGTGACGAAAACAAAATTTGACATTTTTGTAGAATTTCCGAAGATATTCGCAGAATATTTAAGAGAATTCTTGAATTCTCAAGAATTTTCCAAAAATGGTCATAAATTCTCTCTTGTACTAAATTTTTTTTATTAGAAACAAAAAAAATAGTATGTATTGTGATAGGCAATTTAGGTCAGATCAACACTGTTGAGAGTGATTTTCCATTCAAAAAAATTACGCACCGAAAAAACAGTCGCGGAATATATTTGATCAAAAATTCGTGGAGACTCAATGTCTTTGTGCATTCAATGGCTTAAAAAGAGTTCCAGTTCCAGTATCTGAATATTTAAAAAAGTTCAATTCAACATTGCGTCAGAATTTTCTGCAATCTGATGACAGAACTCCTCTTGGAAGAAGAAATTCGGTCGCGTGCTGTAAATATATATTTTTTTAATATAGTCCATTTAGGCGTTTTGCAAAATTTTGCTCATTTAGCTGGCATTGTAAATAGTTCCTTAGTTCGCTCCTTTTCTCAGTCGATTCAGAATTATTAACAACAAAATTGTTAAAATTTTAAAATATCAAATTTATCATTATTTGACACAATCGTCATGAGCATGACAAATGCTTCATTTAGCAAGTTTATATTTCAGAGATCTCGGAGATTTCAGCAATCTCAAAAATATAAACAGGATTCCTTAGCAAAATTTCTCAGTTTTTGTTTGAAATACTGAGAAGAAAAAATTGGATTTGCCTGCTCAACTTTTTACGGAGAAAAATTAGTGAGGGCTCTGAAATGTAAGCCAGAGTTGCAAAAGCTTAAGTCACTTACTAGCTAAAGCTTGACTTTAATTCACAAGCTAGTTAGTGACTTATAAATTAAAAAAATTTAATTCACAACCTACAAAGTGACTTATGAATTAAAAAAAAAATTTATTCATAAGCTAATGGGTGAATTCTGATTAGAAAAATTATGAATTGGAAAATTTATAAGCAAGCATGATCATTTTATGATTTATAAACCAGATTAGAAAGCTAGAAATAGATTCAAAATAATTATGTAGTCAAAACAAGCTTAAGAATTTCCAATCTACCAACTAGCTTATGAATTAAATTTTTTTAATTCACAAGTCATCTACAGACTTATGACTTAATGATTTTTTAATTCAAAAATTCACAACTCTGATATAAACTATCCAATTGAATTTGAACACAAAATAATCAATATGTGCGTTCCTTTACTTTGAAAATCTGGGATTTTCTGTCCAAAATTACACAAACCTCTGTCAAAGCTCATATAAACAAAATAAAATGTGTCACAGAACGCACCTAATAAATTTTATGACCTGAAAATTTGTAAGAAAATTTCGACAAATTAAAAAAATATAACTAAATTAAGCGCTTACTCCTTCCTAATTAAAGTTTACGATATTTTACATTTTTGTTTTGTTAAAGAATTTTTTTACGACAAAACACGATTTTTTTTAAAACATTTGAGCATTAAGTCCACTTAAATTAAAGTATTTATTTCTTATCACAAAAATGTGGGAATTTAAAGTGTATGTGGGAAATAAGTTCCCGGGAATGTTATTCTAACCGATAGTCTTAGTTCACAATTTGTGGGAAATAAATTCACTTTTGTGAAATTTCACAATTCACGCAAGCATAGAATTTAATTGCTAAAAATTTGCGTGGTTATATTAAAATAACATTAATCTCAAAAAGAAATAATAATAAACGCTGTTCCAGAAAATCTTTAAAACACAATAACAAAGATCTCAAAAATGATGAAAATATTGGAAAGTGTCGTTACGAAAATTACATTTAAAAATCACATTTAAAATCTTCTGATATTTATTTATTAAAATAAATTTTGGGTTTGGATCCCACCAAAATTGTTGTCGATATGAATACATTTTGGGAGTAATTGCACTGCGATGCGACCTATAGATCTATTGTGCCCCATATATAGTGCTATATAGTGCTAGTACATTGTACCAACTCATTTTAAAAAAAACACGAAAGTATGTCAAATTGATTTAGAAATCCTGAAATAAAAAAAAACGCCAAACCATCAAATATATTATATTTCACATTTTTAACGATTATCTGTCCAATTAAATAGTGCTAAGTCTTCTACTTGGCTGATGTATTTCAGTAGTCAGTAGTATATAGAATTTGTATTATTAAAAAAAAAAAAAAAAAAAAAAAAACTTCAGATTATCTGTTTAGTTATTGTGTTAATTTTTTAAATTAAAAACAGGAGGTTCAATTTTTTAGCAATAAGCTCTTGGAATTTTCAAAAGCATGCTTTAAATACTTTCTGTATTTTTTTATAATAATGTATTGTACGCATATAATATTTTGTTACAACCATACACATATCTATATTTTTACATAAGTTTCTATAAACAATATTTATCTACGTATAAAAATAAGGATACTTTCCAAATTAAAATATTTTAATGAATTTTAATGAATTAATTTTAATATATCGAAAATTAATTTGTCTCACGTGTGTTGTTTGCCACCATTTGATCTCTGATTTAGCGTTTATTAAAGTTAATATTAGGGTTTTTGTGGGCTTATGTGGTTGTGTGTTGGGGTTTTGTTTCAAATATAATTTTTTTTGGTCGACCTCTTTCGACAATACAAAATGAAAAATATAAAAAAAAAATCAAATAAAATAAATAAATTGGACAAAGTATATGCATTGAACCATTATTTTAATGGAAAATGTAAACTACGTGCATATTCATTACCACATGCAGTGATTTTAAGTTATTACCGTAATTAAGTTCTTCCAAACTGATGTTATATTTATACTAATATGCAGATATGTAGATATTTGTATGTATATGAGTTTTCTATGTTTGTATATTGTACTTTGTGTGGTAATTTGTTTTTTTTTTAATTCTTTGTTATTAATTCAAAATTCATAGCCATTACGCTGGAAATTGGAAATTTAAATCAAATGCAAAAATGTTGAAAGTACAGGAGATACAGTGAGTATAGTCAGAGTGTAAAATATAGAATTAAATAATTTATTGAAATTTAAAATCACTGTGTAATCATTAAATTTATGCTGATGGTTGAATTTTTGAAACATTTAAATTATATTATTTTTAGTTTGATAAAACAATGAATTTGATGTTACAAAAATGGGTAGGTGTTCTTTTTCAAAATTAATTTTAAAATTCCACGTACTAAAAATGGCGTACCAATTTTTTTTCTTAAAAATGTTTTCAACATTTACTATAATTAAATAAATATATAATATAAATATAAATATTAAAAAAAAAACCATTCCAACGACTTTGAATTTTTTTCTTATAAATTGAAATTTTTGTAAGAAATCAGATGATGTACAGGGTGGGCCAAATACAAGGTTAGGCCGAAAGGCATTAGTATTAAGATATATATATAGTTTAACTTAGAGCGCCCGCATAGGGCCAGTAAGTTAGTTGTAAGTTATTGATAAGTAGGCTAGTTTTTATGAATTTTTGTCTAGCTTTAAGTTAGTTGTAAGTTTTTTGGAAAAAATAAAAATGAATTTAAAATGAAATGACAAGGTTCTTTGGAAAAATGCAATAAAATAAACTAAATTAAATTTTTTCCCTGTATTATGGCTTTGTAAGAGCAAATATTCCCATTAATTTTGGAACACAACGTCGTTCAAGTGGCTGCCTCGGCTGGCTACGCAGTAGCGCATTCTTCCACTCCAATTTTATGTATGGGCTGTGTGGCATGGCGCGCCATCTTGCATGAACTTTATGTCGTCCAAATTCATGTCTTTAATTTCAGTAAAAAAAAGTCGGTTAACATGGCTCTGTAATGCCATAACATATGATTAAAAAAAAAAAAATCTGTTTTAAGTTGAATTAAGAAAGCCTCCCAATCCCAACTAAAAATTTTGATTTCGATTTCCGAAACGAGTTATTCGTTGCTTTAAAGATTATTTAACATTTCTGACGGGAAGTCAAGTTATTATAGGGATGAATACTGATATAAGTCACCCCAAAGATATTATCTGGAGGATTTTATATAAGCGTTACAGATGCAATGAGCCATTTTTTATTATCATTAATAAGATTAAAGAGGTTTTACTCCAATAGTCATCCCATAATATACTTTTTCAACCTATAATTTTGCTGTCGGAGTGTTATAGTGAGTTAATTTTCTTGTACTTCTATAACAATACTGATTTTTTTTTATTTATAGAGCGGAGTATTTCTATTTTATTTCTGTATTACTGTGCTCCGTAAATTTATAGATAAATGAAGTGAGATACCACTCGGCCATTTTACATCATCTATGCATTAACTCTGAATATTCATGTATTGGTATTGTGTAATTGTAAATAGTCAAAAGTAGTTTTTTTTTTTTAATGATAAAAGAAAGTATAGCGATGCGATGGGACCCCATGGTTCGAATCCTAGAAATGCTAGTAATTTTTATAATATTAAAAAATACCTGATAAACTCATCATAGATCTCATTTCAGATAAGCATAACGGAGAAAAACTTAAAAGAATATCAAAACAAAAATAAAATAATTAAAATAAAAAGGAAAATATTTTTTTTTATTTTTTACAAATACTCCTATAGCACTTTTATCAGCTAACTGATAAACTATTCTTCGGAGTAACTGAACTTACTCCATAAAGGTGCAATAGGATTAAAAAAGGTCGCCCTTTTTACTCTTTGGGGTATTTTACAAAGTTTAAATGAGTGCGATAAATGATCATAATCCAAGTAACATTTTTGCTCTCATAAGATGCTCCAAGAGTTTAACTAGACTAATGTAAGGGAGCTAAAAGTAAACTTGAAGACTACTACTAGATTGTTAAAATACTGTTAAAAGCGTTAAATGGCCTAGTTATGGGAGGCTCTTACCTCAACTTAGTTTTGCTATGAAAATGCGTCTCTTCTAATGAGATGCGCTCAAAAGAGAACAATATTTGTATTTGTATTTGTAAACTTTAAAAAATTATGTATCCTTCTCTTGGAATAATATTGTCTTTCTCATTTTCTTAGAGAGCAATAAACTACTTTTTTATTTTGTGTGTACGTCGCATGTCAAAAAAATGATAGGCTTGTGTGAGAATTTATTTTGTAAGTCAATCAATTATATTATTATGCGTTATAATGGCGAAACTTTATATTTATTATTTTTCACACACGGGAACCAAAATATATATGCGGTTGAAAATGTATCTACTAATTTGAGCTTTTACCTCGAAAAACAACAACGCGCGTCTAAAATAATGCATATTTAAATTATTTTATTTATAATTTTCAAATATTAATGATCTCATTAGCAACCTATTGCAAAGCTTTTGGTATTTCAACTCCCGATATTCTTGATATAGGAGGTATTATACTCAGATCCTGTAAGCGTTTTCATATAAGTATAGAATGACTAAAACTCTTTTAATTGTGTTGCTGTGGGATCATGAAGTCTTCGAACATATGTTTAGAGCTGAAGTTTCACAAAGGGACTATTATAAGACTATAAGTTTATAAAATCCTATTTCAAGAAGAGAAATTAATTTAGATATAAGATTTGAGTATTTTGAAGAGAGAAAAGTGTCTGACTCTCAAAATAAAAACGCTATGAGACTATTTTAAGTTTCATAACAAGATAATAGTTCTTATGTATAGCAATGGGATATAAAAGAGTCTTATGCGAGTTTTTTCAGATTTCGAGAGCTAAGCTCTGGAGAGTTTGTTAGTTGGGAAGTGGCTTCTCTGGAGGAATATAGGAATTAAAATTGTTAGTTGGGCTTCCATCTCGGTTGGTTTATCTGTGATAGCTACCCCCACCGGATTATGCATTCAGAAGCTTCACTTCAAGTAAGCCCTGTTTTTTAAAAAAGTGAATCCCCAGCTCAGAAAAATTTCTACACTCAAACAATAACAAAAAAAAAGTGATTATAAATGTTTTGTTATTGTTTGTTGACAAAACAAAAAAATGATTTGTTATTGTTTGCGTGTAAAAATTTTGCAGAGTTGCTATACTTTTTTTTATCAATAAACACGGCTAATATAATTTTAAAATGATTAATTTTGACTCACTGTATGAATAAAAATAATATTTATATATTTTTAATGGAATCATTAATATTTTACTTATTGTACATCAATTGAAAGCTCATTGAAAACTTTACGGTTAAATAGTCACACACAGACAAGCAATATCCGTATCCCGCCAATTATTTTATCTCCCTTCATTCTCTACAATGAAGATGACAAAATAAAAATACAAAATATAAATCCTAAAATTTTATGATTGCAAATTAAATTTAAATTTAAAAAAAATATTTAAAACTCAATGTTTTTACCTTCGTATAACGAGTATATTTATATGATGTGCATTTAACAACGTGCAAACTGCATGGTGCATGATTTCGTTTGTGTATTTATGTACACATAATATTTATGTATATCTATATTACTATAATATGCCACACCACACTGAAAATAATGATTTATAAAGTGATGATATTTTTATGACCAATTATCCTTTTCACAGCAAACTTCCTCACGTTGGCGTTGGTTGTTTCTTTTCTTTTTTTTTGTGTGTCTGGCTGTTTCGCTTGCCAATAAATTTATGGTTCAATATGTAAAAATAATAACATTTAACTGTAAAATAAAATATTTTGTTTTATTCGCGTATATGGATGATATAAACATGATATGTACATGTTGAGTGTATTTGAGATCAAAGGACTTTATAAGGACATTTTAAATGAATGAAAAAAAAAATACATTCTCAACCTCAAAATGTTGATGGAAACACCCTTCGGTTTAACACAATAAAACTTATCATAATACCCGGTTGCTATATATTCTTAGCAAAAAGGACATTTCGTCCTTACCATAATATCAACCATATAATAATATATACGCAGACAATTTTCAATAAATTACACTTTAATTTCACATAAAAAAAAGACCATTCAATCTTTATAACACTTCAACCGATAAGCATTTGTATCGTTTTTACATTTTACTTTAACTCGAGAGGAGGACACAGGACGGACATTCACACTCTGATGATGTGATGTGCTACTATATGTATGTATATGTATGCTTATGCAGAATGGGAAATATACAACAACAGAAAGGATCTCTTCCGCTTTGCTCGCTTCGGCTTCTTTATGGGCCATAAAGTTCAACTTGAGAGTACAATCTTGAAATAAGGACATACAGAACTACTTTATTTACATGAGCCATGACCATGAGATTGTATAGTGAATATACCCTTTTTTTTTGCAGCTCTCAATCTGGGAGCATTATATTTTAATGAAAGGATCTATACTGACCAGAGATATATATACATATAGTGTCCTTTGAATCATACTTTCGTAAAATTATCCTTCTTTTAACATTTGCATACATAAACTCTTGGTGTATAAATACTTATACATACATATATGTAGAAATAGTGTTGCTTCTGATATGACAATGATGTCCTTTTTCTCCCTTTCAATTTAAAAATTAAGTAGGTACTTGGCAGCAGAGTATTTTTGTGGGGAGAGTTGTTATAAGGACATTGGGACACATCCTGATGGTTAAGGTCTTCACTGATGGTGTTCATTGTTGGTTTTTTTTTTTTTGCCATGGAGCGTTGGGCAATATTGATAATCATAATGAATACTGAACACTCTCAGAACGATGACAGAATTCAAAGTGTTGAAGTAGACAGGGAGGGGAGGTTTTGCAGAAAATGTTCTGATGGTGCAATTGTCCTTTTTTGGATAAAGAGATTTTTTTTTCGGTCCAGTTTATTCTACACTGAGAATGACACTTTGTATGATAATGGAAAATTACAAGTTCATAACCGTGTAATGAGAAGAGAGGACGAAAGTGTATCTGTGATGGTGGTCGGATGCAATAAGGGTGCATCGGTATAAGAGATAGGTATAGTTAGTGTATGCTTTTATAGATATATAGAGGCATACCGCATACTTAATAAATCGAATTAAACTTGATTGTCTTGTTACTGGAACGTGAGTTAAGAGCAAGGGTGAGAGATTGTTTATTGTTTTCATACGAAGGTATTTGTATCAGGGATGCTTAAGTGAATCAAAAAGGCTTCGAAGTAAGTGAATGGTTTTAGCTTGTTAGAATTTTTAAAGTGATTGTAATAAACTTGCGTTTTTATTTTTATTAAAGGTAAATAATTTTTAAAAGCTTTTATCAAAGTTTTTTGTTGTATTAAAAATCTAAGGTTACACTCTTTGGATTTTATAGGGTCTAACTAATATGTAGGTGTGTGAGAACTTTAGCAACTTTTTTCTTCCAAAACTATGAATAGGGACGAGTGGAAATATATTTTGGGAAATAATGATCTCTATTCAGTGCAAAAATACTAATTTTTTCTGCATCTTCCAAGTCAATAAATATACAGAAGGCGTCAGTTCGAAAAAAAAAAAATTCCTGAGAACTCTTAAAACACGAATTCTGACTATCAAACGCAACAATTAATCTAACATTATCTAATTTGCATTTTAATTATAGGTGAATATTATAAAAGGTGTCTTGCATAATATTGGACAAAAAGCTAGAGCGCGTTGGTTGGATATGGGAGGAGGGAGGTGTTTATTTCTATTTTATCTAAAACTAGAAGACAATTTAGCATCTGGTTTTAAGAGTTGGACTACAGATTCTTAAGAGCATTGGAATATTTAAAACAAAAAAATTATTTAACATACAATTTTAAACAAATTTATTTGGATCATAATTTTTTTCAAAACTATTCATAAAAACAATTTTTATTTAAAAAGAGAATTAAGATATGAATTTCTGGCTTTAAAAAAAGGTATAACAACACTTCGTAGATATAAGCCGTTGATTTGTAATGATTTGTTTTCAATTTCATGTTGATTTTTTAGAAAATTGCCCCACCTCCCAAACAGGGGGAAATAAACCCATTTTCCGGTACGGTTATTTATTTGTCTTTACCCGACATACAACTTATGTAAAACACCCTGTATATTACACCTCCGCCCCACCTACCAAAATCTAACGCTCAACAAATTACTTTAATTGAATTTAACAATATTAACCGCGCTGACTAAACTGTCTTTATCTACTATACCATCCGATACACATAAACCAACTCCCAGCTCACTATATCAACATCCAACCAACCAGCATATAACTGCCATTCACCGACATCACAATTCATTATACACACATTGGCCGGAGTCGATGCAATAACTCAAAATAATTATATTTAATTCGTCATCGTATAGTTCACACTATGCTGTAGCAGAAAATATAACAAGAGGACATGAGAAATTTCAACAGTTCGAAGTTTATTGACAACCGGGAATGAACACCCTGAGGACGATTAAGTCGGCCGACTTTTAATTTAAATTTTGTTTGACATGTAATTTATTTATCTATAATTTGTTTAAACTTAAGCCATTGTATAACGTTAGGCCCCTTATGTGCCAACAAATGTAAATTTATCATAGCATCATATTATTTATAAGCCAAATTGTATATATAATGTTCAATAAAACAAAATTGAAATTGACAACAGTTCGAAGCTTATCGGCTCATGCTTTTCTTGTTTTTAAATTAAAAGAGTGCAGTGGATTAGTTTCTGGCGTTGCCGCCTAAAAAAAATTCCGTGCCATTTTCGTGCCCATATAAAAAAAAACACAAATTTTTGTATTAAAAAAAATATAATTAAATTTTGGGGTTAAATAAAACAAATAATTAGAAGAAATAATTTGTTATATTCGTGTATTGTCAAAAAATTAAAGTTTATTCCAGTAATTTTTACTCCAATTGCAGCAATTTTGCTAAAAGTTCTTCAAAATATGCTTCATTTTAAGATGTGGAAAAAAAGAGCGTGCCGTATTGATTTTTTTTCGTGCCACGATAGAATTTTGTTGTCATAAAAGAACTATCGTCCACTTCTGCAACGCCTTGATCTAGCATTGGGTTAGAACGGTTCTGAGATTCAATTCATCAGTCATTATACTCCTTCTGACCAAATTATTGAAATAAATTTATTTGTCAGAATTATACTTTGTATATTTCAATCCTTACCAGTTTTGCAATTTTGACTTGTATCTAGTCAGATGTAAATGGACTGATTTTAGCTGCAAATTTAATACAAAAATGCAACAGACTGTTTTTTTGGTTTATAAATATTAACTTTAGTTTTATTGTAAACCAAGTGTAAACTGTAATATTGCAATCAACGAGTAACAATATCAACGAACACGTCCATTTTGAAATGTCTTTGACATAGAATCAACCCGTTTTCGAAATTAATTTAATTTATATAGCTATTCAATTTAAAAAGCAGAAATCAAATCCAAAATGTCTAGTTCCAGCCAGGTTCATTTAAGTAATTTTGCTAACGCCTTTAAATGAACATAGATTAGTTCTATAAGGATAGTGAAATCAAAGAATATAAGACCTCTTTGACCTTTCTATGTAAATTTTTTCCTTTGTGGTTTTCCGCACTAATTTGTCTAAACTCCCATCGATATCTGGAACACACTTTAAATAAAACATACCCTTAAAACGATGAAAAGTGAAACTTGAAAGACTTTACTCAACTCACCCACAACACAGCACACTCAAAATTTGCCTTCCAATCCAAATCATCAAAGCATATTTCGCTACACGTCATCTCTCTTACGGAAGCATCCACCGTGAATCAATCCCCATCATCTCCATCCAATGTCCCACATCATGTCGCATCACAGATGAAAGAACTGAATTTATATACTCCCATGATGTGAGCGAGTTCAGCAATATTTCGTTCGGGAATGATGACAAACTGGAAACTTCCTACAGAGATTATTGAAGCGTGTTCCCAGGATCGGGACACGAAATTATTTTCCTCCCTGCATACACATAGGTACATATATTTTATTTGTTAGATCCGGTATTATTCAAAAGGAGTTGATGCTATTGCTACAGCATTTTTTTTTGTTGTTGTCAGAATCGAGTGTTGCGGTGTAAACAATTTTTTTTTTAAAAATCACAGCAATATACAAACAAATCGAGATAAAGTTGTATAGAAAAAAAATTCAAAGAAAAGAGAAGAGAAATATACATATACATATTTCTAAGGGATGCAAACGTGTGAAATGATTTCTGTAAAGAATCTGTCAATGCCACCAGAATTCTTAATCGAGCCACGAAAAATTCAAAGTTCGCAGAATTATTTTTCTTCTTTTTTTTTTTTTGACGTTCATAGTCTAGTTGGTTGGAGAATTTAATAAATCGAATTTCCTTTCGAGTCATTGATACAAAAAAGAAGTTTCACTTTTTATAGAAAATAAATTCACGATCAAGACCGAGGACGAGAACGAAATGTGAGAGAGAAAGTTTTTTTTTTTTGTTTCACTCCAATGGAAAATGACTGTGGCAAGGAACTATACACCATCCAGAGGATATAACAGATGCCAGATGCTTGGGTTTTATAACTATAAGTACGAGTAATTCGATTTAACAAGTCTGGGATGATAATTGAATGAATCAATTAATTTCACAAGGTTTGGCCTGCTAGACATGATATTAAGTGAGTGCTTTTGTAAATATGGAAGGAAATACACTTTTTTTTATTTTTTTTTAATGAGAGAGAGAGAGGGAGTGAGAGAGTTAGGTAAATTGAATTATATAACGAGGATGGTTCTAGGTCTATGATAGCTTTCTATTTTTTAATCTTAATTAGGGTTTTTATACGAGATGGTTCTTAAATCAAAGAATTTGAATATAATAGAATAACTACGTAATAAATAATTAAAACAAATTTAATTTTACCACAGATTTCAGTTGCTAACAAACAATTTTATTCTATTGGAAAGGCATTAAGATAAAGCCCAATTTGTCATCCTTAATTTTGGGGAAGAATGTCAAAGTATTTAGATATTTCTTTGTAGATTTGTGTTCGTCTTCTCCGGAGAATCCAAAAGTAAGGCATCTTCGGAATGATTTTTTTTTTTATTTTTAATTTGTACATCACTTTTTGGTCAAAACTTTTTTTTTTAAATGTATTTTATGGAATTTATTAAAAGAAGGTTTTATGACAATATGTCTGAAAGCTTTTGAAAAAACATAGTCAAAGTAGAAACATTAAAGATGTTATTTGTTCTAGATGACTATTTGGCCAGTTATTTTTGTAGAGCTGGAGATGACATGAAATTTTTAAAGTCTCATCTCGATCTCATTATAAACTCGAAACATTTTAATGTCATCCCGGTATCAGTCTCATTTTCGTATAACAAAAAAAAAATGCCATAAACGTTGAGATAATCATCAGGATGGTTGCAAGATTCGTAGAGATTTTTAATAGAAAATTGACAAGTTCTATTGTGAATGACCCTCGTTCGACAAGAGATCCATTAAAAATCTCTATGAACCCTGCAACCTTCCTAAGGGTCTTCTCAACATTAATTGCTCCCTTAAATACCATTCTAGTTGTATTTTATGGAAGATATATAGAGCTAGACCTTGAATATAGAAGCTGCTTAAAATTGAAATGGCTTAAAATAACTTATAAATTTGACAGAATTTTTTTTAAAGCCTTTAAATTAAAAAGAAAGTAGGTATAGTTTATTTATCAAGCTATTTTAATAACACTTCCCGATCTACACAACAAATGCCAATAAAATTTAAAACACAAATATAATAATATCACAAACTTTCAAGATGTCAAAAAGAATTTTAATATTGACTTTCAGCGTCAATTAAGTATCACTTCGCTATGTTACCTCTCAAGACCTTAAGCTATACATATTTATGTATATATTTTGAGAATGATTTCGCTAAAGAAGTATCATTAATTCAAAAATAGAAAGAAAGAAAGAAAAAAAAAAAACCCACGTCACCTTGACAATTTTAATATTATTTCTTCAAAAGCATATCTATGGATCTGGTATAAAAGTCCTGCCTTAAGTACATACATACATATATATATATTTGTCCTTTTTATAAAATAAATTGCTAATTTTCTTTCTTTGCATGTCCTTTGTCTGAACTTTATCGAACCTTTAAATATAAAAGAAAAGTATGGAAAATGTCTTCTTTTTTTTTTGTGTATTTTCTTGTCTTTATGTGCCTGAAGCACAAAAAAAGGAGCATTAGAAAATAGAAATACTTTTCTTCTTAGACTAAAAGAAGGAAAATAAATGCAAAGAACAAAAAAAAAATATTTTTTTTTGAACAAAGACAATTTCAGAATAAATGTTCATTTTCTGTTTTTGCAAATTATTTCTTTTTTTTTTATTTTTATTTTATTTAATCTACAACGGTTTTATTTAAGTAAATACAACTTTAGGAAACTAATTACGTTAAAAGAAAGACCTTTTTTTAGATGTAAACAAATAAAAGGACAATGGCCAGTTTTGGTCCTAATTTTCACCATAAAGAAAACATTTGTATACAAATGTTGATACTTTTTAGTGGTGCCAAAAGAAAAGAAATAAACATAAAAAACACTATCAGTTCAAGGATGACTATCATTTCAGAAAAAGGATAGGTAGTTTTAGTTTCATAACTTATATGTGAATATAGTTGGATGTTTTTGAATAATTAATGGAGTGGTTTTCAGTTTTTCGTTTTTTGGTTTTTTCGTTTTTTGGTTATTATTGTATTTTTCTTTCTAAAAAATTTTAAAGTTATATTTGTATTTTTGTTATATTGTGGATGTAATTTATGAAAGTTAATTTCCCGAATATTAAAATCCCGAAAACCCAAAATCTGTTAAATCAAAAATCCCAAAATCCTACAAATCCAAATTCCCAAAAAAAAAAGAAAATCCAGGGATTCCAAAATCGCAAAAACACATACAGCCAAATTCTAAATGTAAGTTCCCGGGGAAAAATTTCCGTTTTCTCTTCTCCCTTATTCTAAAAGAAAAAATCTCGGGAATTGTATTCCCTTTCTCCCTCTCCCTTATTCTAAATAAACTTCGAATATGGGAAAAAAATCTCCCAGAAAAAGTACCTATTCTAAATGTTAAAAAAAGGGAAATGTCAAATTCATTTGGTGCGAATTTTTTCCCCGTAAAGTTGCTGGAGAGTTCACACAAAAATGTAAGATTTTATTTTATCTTTTAAGGAAATATAAAAACTTCCTTATTTTTTAGGTCAAAAACAACAAATAAAGATCAACTCCAAATTCTTTTAAAGTTGATGGAATCGTGATATCGCTTGTGGATTCCACAAAGGAGCCAAGGAAGAACTGATTTTATTCTGGCAAAAAGCAGAAAGGGAACTAAATTCGTCTGGGCCACCGATCAAAACGATACCCGAATGGAAAAAATAGTTAAAAAAAAAAACAAAAACGAACTTTAATTAATTAGTTTTATTGTTTTATATTTTCTTTGAGGTGTGGAACGTTCAAAAAAAATATGTTAGAGCTAAGGCTGTCAATAACCTTACCAGAAACGGAACTGGCGGTGGTCCAAACAATGAGCAAAAGTGGGCTTTCACGGTTTGAAATGTCTCTTTAAAGATTTTCTGATGGCCCCTGGCTGTTGGCTATCGCTTTCTTCATTTTGATCTTCACGTACAATTCTTGCCGCAATTGAAAACATTTCTTGTTACTGTTTTGTACTATTTGACAGGTAAACAACTCGCGAACAAAATTAAAATTGAATTTGAGTTAAAAAGATAACTCAAATTCAATTTTAATTTTGTTCGCGAGTTGTTTACCTGTCAAATAGTACAAAACAGCTGATTCGAAGATTCAAATTTCTCATTCTCCATTTCGAAGGGAAAATTGACTTCCCGGGGAATTCGGAATAGGGGAATTTTACTCCCGGGAGATTGGATTTCCCGGGGAGTTTTTTCCCCGGGAATATTTAGAATTGGGCTGATAACCTCGAAAATATAAGAAACCCAATATTCCAAACACACACAAGATATCCCAAAATCCAGGAAACGCAAAATCCCAAAATGCCACAAACCCAAAATCCCAAAAAAATTATTTAAAATAAAACATTTTAAGGTTTGTTTTGGTTACCTTTTGATAACCAAAGACTTGACGGGAGAAAACGATTCGAAGACTTAATTTTTTAACAATTTGGATCATTTTTTTTCAGTCTTAATTACGAGATTTTTTTTTGGCTTTTCGAGATTTTGTATTCTGTAGATTCAGGAATTTAAGAATATTTTGCTTTCAGGATAATGGGTTTTCGGGATTTTGGGTTTTTTGACATTTTTGCTATAGAGATTTTGAGTTTTCTGGATTCTGGGATTTCTGGATTTTGTGGTTTCGGAGTTATTAGTTTTCAGGATTTTGTATTTTCTGCAGCTTTTGGATTTTCGGGATTTTTGATTTGCTGGGCTTTTTGGAAATCAAGGGTTAAAGATAATGGTTTTTCTTGAAATAAAAATCATCAAATTTATTATACGATGGAAAGAACAAAATATCAAAAGTACAAAATTTAATTACATACAAAATTTGGCCTTAGAGACATTGTGTTAGGGGCCAGTTCTAGCTTTCATTGAAAATCATCATTGAAAATTTTAATTTCTTATTTTGAGACACTTTAAAAACAAAATCACTGATTATTTTGATGCCAATAAAAAAAAATACTTCATTTTGGCTCAACTTTCCACGTAAAACGACTTCTAAGTTTACTATGAAAAACATTTTTGGCAAGAATTAATATTTCAGCCATCAGCTTTATATTGGAATCAAAATATTCACTAATTTTGCTTCATAAATGCCTTAAAACTTAAAAACAAAAATTTAAAAGATGGTTTTCAATGAAAGCTATAATTGGCCCCTATAGTGACTTATTTTTGGTAAACATATTTTTTTTTTAGGGAAAGGTAAAACTTGAAAAAGAAAAATGAGTTTTTGGAAATAACAGACACCCTAATGTGCTAAAGTTATCGGAGAGCATACGATTTAATTCCCTATTTGGTAGACTAAAAACTCTACATAACTTTTGACAGCTTTATAAATCATTTGTCATAGGTTCTATTCAAAGTAATCACAGAAATAAAATAAAAATCTTTCTAAACCCTTATATGCCTCTTAAAATCCCTGTTTACACACATCAAACACTTATATGGTCTTTTAATTCCAATTGCAAAATCTCACAATTCTTTGAAATTTAAAACCAAAATAACACTTAAGTTCTATGCATGAATCAAAAATTAATGTCGTGTAAATGCGACAGCAACAAAAATAAAATAAGAATTACAATAATCATCATGAGAGCAAGAGTGTCAGGAATTCAGGAAAAGGACCTTTATTGCAGCTAATAAAATTTGCACAACTGAATAAAAGGGCTATAAGCGACACTAATATGGCTTAACATTTTAACGCTTAAAAAAAAAAAAAAAAAAAAAAAAAAAAAATCTGGTGTGCAAAGTATTTAGTTTCGAAAACAACAAAATTCTAACTGTGCTTTGTCGAAACTCGAAAACATTATTAAACTCTTATAAGTGTGGTATAGAAAAATAAAATCCTTTGTGAGATTTTGTTGCTTCTTTTATTTTATTTTATGTGTAGGTACTTTGTTGTGTTCTGTCTTCTGTGTAGGTACGTGCGTGTTGAGTCATTGTCATACCCTTTTATGATTATGATTCTGTTACTTGAAAACGTTCATTTGAAATTGCTTAACTGACTGTGAAATGACACTTTGCACGTTTTATTGTTGTGCCCGCAAAGAGACACAGACATGGCAATGCCAAAACAATAACAACAACAACAACAACAGCAACGCCACAGGATTTTTATAAATACCTCGAATGCAAAAGAGTAGCGGAAATAATACACTTCGGGGTATCTTTGTGTGCAAAGTTCTCATTGATTCATGTGACTCTGTTATATGGAGATGATCATGGAATGACAGCGATGGGTGTGGTTCCGGCTCGAGCCCCCACCGAGTGGTAGAGATGGAGAAAGATATATATATGTATGTATAGATATACTTTTAGTCGAAAATGTCAAGTGAATAAAAGCAAAAAAATAAAACCGAAAAAGGATTTTAATGAAGCTTGAAGTCGATTATCTGCAAATAGGAACTTAAATATTTATACCCCTGACAGTTTTAATGTGAGCGAGTCGAGTATTCAATGCTTTGTGGCTATGGTTGATAAATTTCGAAATGGTGCACATTGATACAGAACGACACGATGAGTTTGATTATGCGAAGGCAAATGGGATTGAGTATGGTTTGGGGATTTTTTTTTTTTTTTTAAGCTTTGTTTTTGTTTAATGGCAAAGTTGTATGGGAGGATAAAATCAAGGACTTTTTTTGGTTGTATTTGAATTTTCAGTCAATTAAATGTCGGGGTGAATGAAAGCAATGAGTTCTCTTTGTGATTTAAGCAGATCAAACATATCACTTTTTTTGTTAGGTTGATTTAATTTAAAAAAGACGAATTGGTCAGGACACAATTTGAGGTCGGTATGGCATCAAAGGTGTCTTGGTTCAGTGGGACATTTTTTGTTGGTAATTTTTTCTTTATCTGTTATTCATTCAAGTTAAATGTTCTTGTTTCTGATGAAGGGAATACAAAAAATCAGGTACCGAGACTGCAAAAAGAACGTGATTCACCTGTCACAGCACACGCATTTCTCGAACTTAAATATATATGCATTGCAGAGCAAGAACCGTTTTTTGCCTTAAAAACCCATTTTAAACAAAAAAATATAAATATGTAATTGAGAATTTCATAACTATAATTTTACAAAAAAAAAAAAATAGGACAAAATCTAACTTTTTTACAAAATTGACCGTAACTTTTAAACAAAAGCATTAAGCGAAAAAAGTTTTAAGAAATATTTTGTAGGTAATTAAATTTGCTACAAGTTTGTCATAGAACTTCTTTTCCGAAGATTAAAATTACAATTTATAGGCGGGAAAATAAAAATAACTATTAAAACAAAATGGCGGTTAAACCACGACCTTTGCGTACTGACTTCTCACTAACTAGCAACTTATAATAAATTTTGATACAAGATTTCGTTGCAATATGACATAATTTTCCGGGACATATTGTGTCCATGGACCTTATGTCCGACTTATAGGCGGACATTATGTCATCCCACCGCAAGCAAATCGTATCAAGATTCATGATAAGTTGCTAAGTGATTAGTAACATGTTGGTGGTGCAATAGGTGCTAGGTACAATTTTGCAAATTGTGGTTTTCGGCTCGTGGATAAATACTCGTTCGAATATCCATCGCAAAATTGATTTCAAATTTTTTTCACAAAGTACCATATAGCTACTCGTAGAAAAGGCGTGTTTTTTTGCAAGCCCGGAGGAAATTGCACAAAAAAAACGACCACAGGGATAAGCGACAGCATCACAGAAACAAAATTGAGTTTTCATACAAACTATGGATAACAAGAATATAATTCACGCCGGTAACACAGTTTTTCTGTGTGCTTAAGTTAAGCCCGGAAAATTCTCTGGGTTAAGCTTAGCCCGTAGGGGATTTTTTGTTGTTTTATTTAACATAATGATTGTTTAGCACCGAGACGTGGTTTTTTTGTCCGATTCCCTCCGGGCTTACAAAAAAAAACGCACCTAAAGATATCTTAATGTCGCTTTCCTATCAATCACCTGTCAACTTTAGAGCCAAGAGTTGGGTCCTATACCGATCGAAATGGCTTAAAATTCTCATGGGATATATTTGCTAATGCCAATATTTCTGGGAAGGTGACAAAAGTTAAATTCTGTTATGACGTGTTTGTCGATTATAGGCCCACAGGGACTTTTCAAATTAAATTTCCATAAATTTACTATCGTTTATTTTTTTTCACTAAAAAAAAATTCAATCAAAGACTTGTCAATTGCAATTAATTACTTCCTGACCAATAAATAATTTCAATTCAATCAAAATAAAGATAAAAGCCTCAAGCACGCGGGTAGCATATACCTATCTACATACATATATAAACAAATACAAACACATGTCAGTCATCAACACTTCTGTTTCCATTTCCCAACCAACGAATATAAATCAGACGTCAACACGTCCATCTCACTCTCCCTCTAGAAATCCCAAAAGGACTTCACTTGCCCTTACAATTAAAGAAAAACAAACAAAAGACTGTCAATCAATCCCTCATGCTGTTCATTGACCTGCAAAAATAAGAAAAACAAACCAAAAAAAAAACTTCCTGATAGGTATAAAAATAAAAAAAAAAATCTTATCATGACACCTTCATTCTCAAACCAGCCCTACAGCAACTATATACACCCACTTTATATCAAGCAGGACTTGTGGTAGTCCTTGGCTCGGCTTGGCTCCTGCATTTCATTTTCCAGCGAATCCAAAGCCAATTAAAGAAACATTTTTAACCAACACACACACACACACAGACAACAAGCGCAAGCTTTGTAACATCCATCAACATTGGACGTTGGAACTGGCAGGACTGACTATGCATTTACGCAACACTGACAACTTTGACAGGACTTGTGTTTATTATACTCCCGCCACCAAAGCGTGTTTCACACCGCTTGAATGCCTCATGGCAAAACTGTGAACCATCAGCCTACGACGACTACGACGACGATACGAACATAAGCCAAAGGAATATCAATTCATAAACAATACGTTGACCCAAATTCCCTTCGTATTCGTATACATACGTGCTGTTTCCGGTTTTGGTTCAGGTCCTCTATATCCACATCCAGTCGCTTGTTTGTTTTGCTAACATGGTTGAATGAATTTGCCATTTTGGACCACAAATCGAATTTTGCAAATCTTTCAATCGATCTTGGTTATATTTGGCTCTAGGGCTGCTGAAGCTTAAGCTGAACTCTAACAGCATCGATGCTCAATGGCAGCAGCTGCAGTATCAGCTCGACTCGGCGCATTGGGCAGGACAGTACATCCAAAAGGACGAAAAATCCCAATCCAAACCAAAGAGTCAATTTTGCCATCTGAAACATAGTTATGGCCAGAACGAGGTCGGACTGTATCCTCTGCATATTGAAGCAGAGGTTTTTTAATAAACAAAAAAAAATCTATAAATGTATTCGAAATTCGAAGCTAAGTGAAGTGATGCATGCATATATTTACTGAGGGAATATCCCTTATGCAAAAAAAAAAAAAAAAAAAAAAAAAATAGAAAAAGGACTTTGCGTTGCGCTTCGATTTGCAACACGTTTGCCCTGCGATGGCTTTGGTTCAACATATACAAATAGGCTCATAGTCAACATGGGCAAATGCCAGTCCAATCCGTATAAGGGGGGAGGAGGGGTTAAATCGAAAATTGAATTTAATTGAAAAAAGCAGGTTATATGTTTGTCCTTTAAGGATATATTTTTTTTTTTTTTTGGTTTGGTTTGGTTTTGTAGTATAAACGTGTCCTTTCACTTAGTCCGCTCTCAGCTCCTTGTGTGCTCTTTTGCTATAAGGATTAAATTGGATATTTATTAATGGAATTTATTTATTTTTTTTTTGGGGCAAAAGTGCAACAGTATGAGATAGTTGGTGGGTTGCAAAATTGCAGTGGTCTTCCTTGATGCTTTGGGGGCGGGACAGCACTATCTGAACATTGACTGGATTTTTTTTATAATATCCTTGCAAAAACCTTGCCAGCGAAAAAAAACGTGCTGGTGGTGGTGGTGGTAGTAAGATTTTAAGAGCATGTGTACGATGTTCAAATAATCGGAAATTGGCATTAGCGTGGTTAGATTTTTGCCATTACATAAAGTTAAATGCTTTTGGGAAGAATAAATCTTGTAAGTCTTTTTGAACCGATTTAACCTTATAAAGATTTTTGTATTCAACTTGTAAGTCTACAATGACTTAAAGCTTTAAGTCTGGGAAGGATTTTAAAATACTTTAAATTTGAGCAATTTGAAAATTCAGCTCCTAGGAACTTTTAAATGGCAATGGGTATTATGATCATCATCACACTTAAGGTTTTGTTAGATTAGTTTTTAATACATGACGTCGCGTCGTTTAACCTTTAACCTTTAACATTTAACCTTTAAAAAATATTGCATATAAAAGATTGCATCCTAAAATTAATTTTGAGATAAAAAAACATTTTTGGAAAACACAATATTTCAAAAATGGATTGACTAGTTCTATAATATCCTTCTATTCCTTCTAAAATTGCCTAATTTATAAGACCCTGGGTCTTGCTGGCATACATATATATGTTTTGTTTTGTGTTTGTTTTTTTTTAGTTTTTTTTTTTTTTTTATTGTAATTCAATCAATTTGAAACTCCTCATAACATATCAATTTTTTTTTAACAATATCTTCAATTTTTTTAAATCGCTTTAATAATACTAAAAAGATTCGAGAAGACATTTTGAAAAAAATTTCAGTGCAGAATCTTTTTTTTGAAAAATTGTTTTCTTAACAAATACATAATAATTGTAGGTAATATCATTCATATAATATGCTTCTAGAAAACTAGAATTAAATTTCTATTGAAAAATCACTTGTTGGCTAAAACATATAAGGCAACAGTATACTCCCCTTTATCATTTATCACAAAACAAAATAACAACCTTAGAATCCACCCCCAAAATACCGCCCAACCCATCATCACATACGATTTGTTTGTATAAAATACATACTCTTAACAAGAAAATATGTCTTTCACTCTCATATACAAGGTATAAGTTGCAAAATACAAAGAATCCATCAAAGTAATGTTTTCATATTATTTCCAGGTTTTCCTTTGGAAAAAAAAAAAATAAAAATAAAACGAAAACAAGGGTTGCAAACAAAGAACAAATAAAATTAATGATAATAATAAAATATTGTTGATATATCCATTATCCCCTCCTCAAACTCACCTCTTGATGTGCAATGATGTTCCATTCAACTTTCGCGTGAGTTTGTTTCTTGAAAGGACCTTTTAAGGTTTTAAGGAAAGAACACGCGTCCTTTATAGTGATTCACATGCAAATTCGATGTCACTTACTCGTGCAAAAAACAATATTAAAGAAAATTAAATAATGTGCTTACTACGCCACTGAGCTGTACAGTGGGACATTTCACCCAATAATTATTTATTTATTTAAAAAATTCCAGCCTAAAGCCATAGATTTAAGATTAATCTGTACATTTATGTTTTGGATTAATAAATAATAATAATAATAATAATAATAATAATTATTTAAAAAAAAAGTTAATAAAAATTCGCAAAACCTTGTAAAGCTGCAGTTCTGTCTTTATGTGTTTTCGAGGAAATTAGGAGGGAAATTTAAATTCCTCTCATTTAGGTGGGCAAATTTCTTAAAAAAAAAAATTTTAAATGATACAAAATAATTAAACCCAGCGGCAACACTTGCCATAAAGTTAATAAAAAAAAGTTTTGAAATCCGAAATTTCACAAAAGGCAGTACCTGCAAAATATACAGTTTTTTTTTTAAATCGAACCACAAACCTTCGGTGTGTGAGTGACAGTCCTACGTACTAACCATTCCGCCACGCGGGCTACTACATATACACGAACTTGTACTTAGGTTAAATAAAAGTTATGTATTAGTTTGGTGGTTTGTTTTGCGAATAATTTTACTGAAGTATTTTGAACAAAAATAATGCAGGGACATTTTTTTAAATTAGTAATTGGTATAGAATTTTAAAAACTCTCTCATGAAAACCAAAGCAAAACTTAAAAAAAAAATGTTGGGGATGATATAACTGTTATATAAATAAAATTCCATATTTTTTGTTAAATCAATCCACTGTACATTATACACCCCCACTAAAGCTATACACGACGACAACACTGCAACAGACAGTAACCCCTCCATTTTAAAATAATAATTTCCATCTTCATTATCAACGTTATTTATTCAACTTTATTTTACCGTTGCGATGTGAATGTGTTTTTTAGTATTGTGGACATTAAATTTATGAAGTACAAACTCCTTTGTTGATCCAACATGATGACGCGATGTAAAATGTAAAAGGAAGAAAGATATTTCTTCAAAATTCAAAACATCCCTCGTCGTCGTCGAAATAATTCCTTATAGCATGCAAACAAAAAAGGAACAATTTATACTCAACCGACTCGGCCCTAGATGATGTTTTACTTAATTGAAATTAAGTGCACGTGAAAACAAGGGGTTCTCAAAAGGAGTAAGTAAGTATGTATCTAAAAATTCAGTTTTTTTTTTATATCTTTTGTCAGAATTATTATAAATTGGATTCTATTAATGTAAAATATGCTTCTCTGAACATCACGTCTGGTTGAAAAAAAAAAATCAAATTTCGCTTAAGTTTAAAAGGAAGAGAGGTTGAAAATAATTGAGCCTGCGAGGTATTACATTTGAAGATTGAAATACAAAAGTAACCGAGTGCATTAGAGTTTATTTAAAAGAGTAAAAGCTCTGAGAAATGAATGCAATTCAATGTATCTTAGTCGTACATTTTACTTTAGATATCATATTGTTGCCCAAGAGACAGTGGGGGCAAAAAATAAACTAAAAAAAAAAGATCAGAATTCTGACAATAATTTATAGTATTTGACCTTAAAGGAATTGATATAAATTCTATAAATTTAATTTAGGAATTTAAAATTAAATTAAATAAAAAAGAACTGTGTTAATGACCATCGCCGATTTGTATTCTACTGAATTTTCATAGTTCCTCCAGAAAGACTGCTGTTCAGCTTTGAATAAATATCAGCAGGCAGGAAATGGTGAATACATTCAAAAAATATATTTTCAAGGTATGAGTCTTCTGGCCCTTCTGAGAGAATTTTCATTCAAATGTCAATTTGATAGGTTTAATCTTTAAAGAAAATGCGGGAAGTACCTACAAATTAAATGAGTTAAATACTGACTTTTATTTTTTAGAGCCAAATAAACAATGCAAAATACTGAAGTTTTCTGAATTTAAAAAAATATAAATTAAACAGTTTAAAACCATATTTTGTACTTGTTATATAAAGGGCAAGTGTTGGTCTCGTGTATAGACAAAAATTCAAGATTGCAATTAAAATTATCACCATAATTATTTTGTAGTCCGGAAAAGTGGTGTTTTCTATACCTTATATGCATCTTATCTACCTTATCTGCCTTAGTTGGTAATTTGCCCACGAAAAACGGCTCTTACGATTTTAATCAAACTTGACATTATGCGTTGAAATCGAAATCGAAAAAGTGGGTCTTGAAATTCTGTTCGTGGGTCGGTAGCCTTAAACTTGTGGTGGTGGCTTTATCCTATTTAAATTTGGTATATAGCATTTTTAGGCATTCCCCCAACAAGTTTTTTTTTACGGTACCTACCTGCCGTACAATTTTTTTTAGCAATTATTAAAAATCACATTTTCTCAAAACGTGGGCATAACTTAAAAAACAGTATTTTTTTGTAACATATAAAGGATACGTTTTTGTAAAAAAAATATCATAGAACCTTTTTTTATTTCTGAAACTGTTTTTTTTAAATTTGTTTTGTTGAGATTATTTTCAAAGTTTTAAAAGTTTTGCATACCAAACTTGTTTTTTTTTTTTTTTTTTTAAATATGTTTCGGATTTTTTTTTTTTGTTTTTAAAATATGCTTCGGAAATTTTTTTAAAACTTAATAATCCGAAAACGACTTCGTCGACTTTTTTTTTTAAATTGGCACCCAGCAGTTTTTTTTTTTTAATATTAACTACCAAATTCGAAACAAAACTTATTCTTATAATCAAAAATAAAAATGCAACCATACCGTTTAAAAACCGGTAAGGGAAATCTCATTTTTCTCAAAAACAACTCCTACAGTTTTGATTAAAATTTTTATGTGAGCAATAATAAATTATTACGATTATTACTACGATCTACCATAATATTAGAAAAATGTTTTTATTAATCGATTATTAACTGTATATCTCATAGAAGCATTTATTCTGCTATCTCATTATCTTTTAAAATGATTTTAAAATGAAATTTTCTACACAAGAGCTTTTAATTAGTGGAAATAAATTTTCTACCAAAAAACAAACAAAACGAATTTTAAACAAAAAATTCAAAATTGTTTTTTGAAAATTCGATTTAAAAAATAGGGTTTATTATTTTTCTTAAATTTAATTCTTTAACTCTGTATTATTAAATTCTAAAAAATGGCGTACAATTTTCTTTCTTAAAAATGTTTTAAAAAAAATGTACGTACAAAAATTATTTATTAAAAAAATCGGTCCATGGATTTTTAAATTATTTTTCTCATAAATTGAGATTTTTTTATGAAATCAGATAATGTACATCGCGTTACTGTCAAGACAACTTCAATTTATTACTACATAGAAGTATATGTATGTTTACTGTTTTTTTTTTGTTTAATAATTTTCTGGACGAAACTGTAAGGTCCATGTATATGTAAAACACGTCCTATTATATTGTTTATATTTATGTACTCACATAGTATAACCTTAAAATAAACTACGTTTTTGGTAAGCTGCATAAAATATAGGTTTCCATAATTTCTTTATTTTCTTTATCAGATTAATAGTTTTTTAAAATATTAAGGGCCTGTTTCACAATATTTAAATAAAGTTCTGATTAGTTATCCGACACATAAATATTCGCACTGGGTCATAAGTCTAGAGGACTTATTCAATATGGTCTTGTGACACACCCGATTGAGTTATAAATGCACAAATAATTTTTTTTTTGGACTCTACATAAGAGGAAGTTGGTTCAACCCAGTCGTTTTATTTTATTTCTTAAATAATCATATCCGAATTGATAATTTAATTTGCATTCTTCTATATATCAAGTTGATTTTTCTCAAATTTGGTTAATTGCTTTGTCTGAATTTTTTACATTTTGAACATAAATTTCAAATGTAAAGCTAAATAACTAGATGAAAACATTCCACATAATATAATTCAGTTTTACTCTCTGTTTATTAAAATAAACTGGTATAAATGTGTTTAATCAATTAAAAAGAATGAAGTGTGTAATAATTAGTATCAATTCACTATGTATATAATTACCTACCACCTTTTGATGTCTTGTAAAACAAATCACAAATAAGGATAGAATTTGATCTTTCCACTTTCAACAACACTTTCCGTCGATTTTAAGCATGTACTTTTTTCAAACAAGTTCAGGTTCACAGCCATAATAATCTTGACTTTAAAGTAAAGTATATAAAAGTGCCTCCTTTCTAACAGCATACCCAACTCAGTGCTATAATTAAGTAAAATACAACACCCTCATCTATCCTTGGAGCTCTTAAATAAATATATACCTTACACAACACAACAAAAATAGAATTATTTTAATTCGTGTATAGATAAGATGTATATCCTTGAATATTTTTCAATAGCGTCATCATCATTATTTGAGCCTCTTTGAGGCAAAGATTTTATCCATACCTCCCTTTTAAATTCAAGAGAAAAAAAATTAAAAAAAAAAAAAATATAGGCACCCTACTTACACTCTTACAGTAAAATCTTTGCACTCAGTCAAGTAAAGGCTAATGAATTCAATTAGCTTAGTTATTATCCTTTTTGCAATAAAAATTAACGAAAAAAAAAATACTCTCATATACCAACAAGCTAAGAAAACCTTTAAAAAAAATCATATTATTTTAAAATCGAAACTCGAGAAACGAAACGAATTATAATGACAGCCGAAGGACATCTTGTAATGAAGAAGACATATCTACTATATGAACGAGCTGTTGGCAGTAAAATTGAAGCAGTCGTCGACTCGTCGTTGTCGGAAGCCATTTGCACGTTTGTTCGCTTTTCCAAGAAAACGAACGGTCGGCAAGCAGTGTGGCACGCGGTGCGGGAGTGCATTGTCATAATTCATTTAAAACTCCGGCTCTCATCTGTTCTGCTATATGATGTTTAAAAGTTGAAAAGTTTTATTGGGGTGCGGAAGCGCCAAGGGCTCGGGAAATTCTGTCACATTATAACCTCGTTTTATACATAGTATAACGGATAGTGACAGTTGCTGAATCTCTCTCTTCACCTCCGCGGCACACCTATCTATATCTATACTCACTCCTCCTACAGTATAAAGTATGTAGTTCCTTTGACAGAAGTAGCTCATGCTCATGCATAATAGAAAAATGGTAAATGGTGATGCAGGGAACATGTAAGTCAATTAATGAATGCAATGGGGATCTGAGTTCATTTGCTCCTGATGCAAATTAAATGTGTGTGTTTCTAAAGACGTATTATATTTACGTACACGTATACAAAGGTATAATAAACTAGAATCCCCTGTAAAGTATGCTTTAAGTTTTGAAAAAATAAAAAAATTAAAATTATAAGTACTTGACGAGGATTTAAATAGGTTTTGAAATTTTAATGTTTATATGAAGCTCGTGCAAGATGGTTGTTAAAAGTAGAAATTTTTGTTTGTTATAAAGAAAAACTTAGTTGACTTTAAAATTACGAGATTTGAAAAACGAAAACGTTTTTAGAGAGAAATAAATTGAGTGAAATACTTGGAAATCTGTTTGACGTTACCAAGAGAAAAGAATTCTGTCCATAAATATAACTCAAATAATAAGGGAATTTATTTATTGAGGTTATAATTCATTAGAATTTCTCAAGAACTTAAGAAGAAGTAGATGGCACAAAGAAACTTCATAATAATTCCTTTATTTTCAGCTTAATGTGAATTTATGGGTGCAATGCAATAAGACCCGCGAAAATAAGGCCCGTGTGTCATATTTTCCAAAATAAAATGAAATAACAACCGCGGGTTCTTTTTTCCTTATTGAAGTGGCAATAACACCCACCATAAAAAAGCATTAAGACCCGCGGCAGTTATTGCCTTTCTTATACGAATGCCTATAATTTACTTTAACTATATATTGTTATCCAACTTTTGACTTTGGCGCCTACCTAACGACTGAACATACCGTAAGCGGAGCGGAGCAACGAAGTTACATGAGCGGGACAGAGGACCCAAAGAGGGACTTAAACCCACGAAGGTACTGTTGCCTAGTAAAACTGTTGAGAAAATCCAAAGTCGTTTTTTGTTTTTTTAGTGAATGCGTTTTATTTCACTTAATTTTTATTATTCTTCGAATTGAAACTTACAAAAAAAAAGGAATTAAAACCCACAGCTTCTGTTTTCATTTAAAAAAAAAAGAAAAGAAATACCAGCGGATTTTATTTTCTTTTACTTTTGAAAATAATACTCACGGGCTTTATTTCCGTGGGTCTAAGTGCTTATTTACAAATCACAAGCTTTTGATATCAAATAAATTTTGGTGAGATGACATAATGTCCGCGAAATTAATTGCGCATGAACGGACATAAAGTCCTTGGACCACATGTCGAGAATTAACATCAAAATCTCAAACGGTCACTAAGTCCATGGATATTATTACCAGATCAAACTGCAAATAGACATTATCTATAACCTTTTGAAGAAGACATATCGTCTGTTTGGATATTATGTCCAATTAGACATATTTTTTATTTAAAAAGGACAGAATGTCCATTTTTTTAAATTTTATTTACCTTAACAACTGATTTTTTGTTGATTTGAAAAAGACGTAATCTCGTAACGGACATTATGTCTGATTCAAAGAAAAGCAAACAGACATAATTTCCAAACTGCAAAAATTAATAACATATCTTAGAGTGCACATAATATTTATCCATTGTATCACGTTCAATCAGAATAAATAAATTTATAGGCAAAACCTCTAGGCACCTACCCCGCCGCAACTTCCACACTTTGACGCATGGCAGACATAACGTCCATAGACATTATTTCTGCAAATACATAGCTTCCATATGGACCTTATGTCCGCTTGTCTGAAATTGATGATTTGATGTCCATTAACATTATGTCCGGGGACGAAGAAAATGTTTTAACATATTTTAGTGAGTCATTGTCATAAAGCAAATTTATTGCGTTATTTGATTAAGGTCGACTCATTACATCTAGATAGATGTGTTATAGATGTTATAACCTAGCTTTGACCCTTGGGCAATACAATTTGTTTTTTTTTTCACATTTCCACTATAACATATTCGCACCAAAAGCGAATGTGAACTCAAAGGTTAACAAGCTTTAAAATTATATGATTCTTTTTTTGGTTTATTTTTCTCTTTATCATAATTAAATAAATACGTAAGTAGATAATATATGTGAAGGAAATTGTAATTATAACGCTTCGTTTCTACCAATATTTTTCTAGCACAGATAATCTTAAAAAGCTTTACATTCATTGCGGCCACTTGACTGACACACCCATTTATTTTGTTGACCTCATTTAAAATTTTAACCTGTTTAAATTATTACGTTCAATTAAAATCTCTATTTTTCTTCTTTCTTTTTTTCTTATAAACGAAAACCTTGACCAAAAGAGCAAACAAAATTGGATGAATGAAAATTAAAATGCAAAAGTCTAATATTTCTGACGTTTGCACCTTTATCGATTCAGTGAAACAAGACCTATCAATTCGCATCTATATCTCTTTTTCTTTTTTTTTGTGCTTACCCATAGCACCCAAAATAAAAAGGAGCTCTTTAGACCAGAAAAAGATTTAGGTTTATCTAGGACGAAGTTCAAGTCAATTTTCTACATGAAAAGAAAAAAAAAAAAAAAAAAAACTTTCCAAACATTTTTATGTATTCTCCTCGGCAAATCGAATATTCACTCCATCTCCTCGAGTTCCAACTTCGCCTTCGATAAGAACTCAATTACACCATCAACGTGGTCGTAGGTAGTCATAACATTATAATTCCGATTCCGATGAAGCAGAAAAGCTACTCATATTGGTACGGTTAGTGTTGCAAAAGTCCTATATATAGCAAAACCATTAGGTTTTCAAATAAATTCGCATAGCTAGCGCATCTCCGCAACTCTGTAATCCTTTTGGGAACAGTCGTCAGGTGTCATATTAATCACTTTCGAAATGAGCGCGCACATTCGGTCGTACCAGTTAAGTGTATGAAAAGTTATGACGATGTGGGCGTTCGAGAGTGTGTGTGTGTATGTGTGTTTGTATTTGACTACCAATATGCAGGTCGTGCTCCTTCGTCCTGAATTGTAATTAAAAATGCAAATCTCCAGTTCGTGCAGGACTCGCATACCAAAGGATTTAAATTGACGCCAATTGTGGGTGGATAAGGATATCTCTTATACTCACGAATATATAGTATAGAGGTGGTGTATAGGTCCTGTGTGTGAGTACTATATCCAATCGGGACATGTATGCATGAGTTATGCAAATTTAACGCCATCTGAGAGGAACAAAAAAAAAAAAAATAAAGAAAAAAAGAGTTAAGCAACTTTTCCATACGAACAACAACCTTTGAATTCCAATGCAACCGGAAGATCCTTCGAGCCTCCATGAGTTTCAGGAAAATTGAATTTTTATCGACTAACTATGCCGACAAGGATAACGACGACGATGATGATGATGGTTGCGCGGTGGTTGTTATGCAGACATACACCCACACACATACACACACACCTTAGAAAAATGTAAGTTTTTATTATATGGTCCTTGAAACGTCCATTGAAATGAGGCTAGCCAAAACTAAAGGACTCACTCAAACTCGCATACTCAACACCACCATCAGTCGATGGGAATTTTATTGGAAAAGTTTTCCACCCTTCTTCGGTTAAGCATCGTACAGGACTTCAATTGATATAATAATGAAAAAAAAAATATTGAACAGGATGTGAAATAAAGGAAATTGCTGCCTGGAAGACCGAAGACCGAAAGGACACCCCCGTTTGTTTTTCTGACTGACTCTCCCTCAACCCTCCACTGTACACATGAACTTTTTGTTATTATATCAAGTCCCTGAATGGATGGGAAGGCAGAGAGGGGGGGGGGGGGGATTCTTTCAAATCACGTAACTGAAGGATCATATTGATAAAACGTAAGAATTCCCGTTTTAGGCACGTACAGTGAGTTTTCTTATATTTTTCTTTGTAGTAGAAAAGACGAAAAGAAGGATAAAATTGGAGAGGGCTGAGGAGGTGGTTACTATAAAAGCAGAATATTTTTTTTTTTTTTTTTGGGCGAAAGACTCAGCGGAGTATTAAGCGATACTAAGTTGATAAGCTGGCGAGGTTGTTTTTGTTGTTGTTCTTCTTCTTATTAAGGGAAAGGGAAGAAAGTTTGTGAATTTTTCGTCTTTGAAGGACTTTTGCCTACTCATGCACGTTTTCAAATGATGATAGATTGTTTTCTATCCTTTTTTTATGGGCAAATTTTTGTGCTCTTCTTCCTTTTATGGGATGAATGCACATTCGAATGGACAATGTGAAGAACTATATACAATAAATTGATTAGTTCTGGGGGCTATATATGGCGATGTTTCAAGAATCAGTTTGTGAATTCGGGAGTCGTGGAGTGGGAATGGGAATGGTTGAAGGGGGGAAGAGGGCTTTATGGAGCATAAGAATTCTTATTATTCTGAATCGAGATGATGATTGTCATAAATATGTTGGCAGTTCTTAGACATAAAAAAAAAAAAAAATAAAATCTCATAAGGAATTATGTGACCATAACGAATCGAAAAATTTACCATTGGACAGTTTTTTTATATATTTTTTTGGAGGGGGATTCTATGAGTAGGACTTTTGCAATTCATCAGACTTTTCTGCGTGCGGAATTAAGATTGTAAGGGATAAGTAGCTTTAAGACGATTTGTACGTTTTGCAAAATTAATTTATTGAAAAACGAATAAAATAAAACTATCCGATAAACCTGTTTAAGCTCTGGTATTTACAAAAAAACACTATTTTCAACAGGCTTATTATTAATACAATTGAATTCATGAATAAATGATGATAGGTTTGTTGTTTTTTTAAATCTGTGTTTTTATGAGAATTTTGGTTTTGAAAAATATTATAGGAAAAGAAAATATTTTTTACTTAAACAACAATATAATTAAAACAACTTTTAAATGATTATGTACATGAGAGGGCCAAATACAAGTTTCTTTTTAAAAAGGCAATAAAATTAACAAAATTATTTTCTTTTCCATTTATTATGGCTTTATTGGTAAGAGCAAACATTCCCACTAATTATGGAACATAGCGTCGTTCAAGTTGCTGCCTCGGCTGGCTTCGCAGTAGCGCATTCTGTCACTCCAATTTTCTTAGACCTTGTTGATGGTTTCGGACTGTAGCTCACGGATTGCTTGGATGATATTGGCCTTAAGTTCTATTGTTTCCGGATTGTTGGCATAACATTGGTCCTTCCCGGTTCTTCACAAAAAAAAAAAGTCCAAAGGGGTCGAATCGCAGCTCCAAGGCGGCCAATTGACATCGCCAAGACGGCTGATTGATAACACGATTTGGGAATTTGGTGCGCAAAAGATCGATTGTTTCACGGACTGTGTGGCGTGGCGCGCCATCTTGCATGTACCAGAGGTCGTCCAAATCCATGTCTTCAATTTCAGTAAAAAAAAAGTTGGTTAACATGGCTCTGTAACGTTGACCGAAACGTTTTCGAAGAAAAATGGTCAAATGATGCCACTACTTCACAATCCGCACCAAACTGTCACTCTCTGTGGATGCATTGGCTTCTCGACAATAACGTGCAGGTTTTCCGAGCTCCAGATATGGCAATTTTGTTTGTTAACGTAGCCGCTGAGATGAAAATGCACCTCTTTACGAAAAACGCACTACTTGAGTTTGGGCTACACAGCACTCACTTTGGAAATAAGTTTTCAATATTTTCCAACGTTGTTCAGGCGTAAAGCGACTAATTTCGTTCCGCGGAGGTATGATACTGACTTTCTATGAAGATTTCGAGCGGGAAACAGCTGTCAGTGTCAAAATAACTTATGATTTAAAAAGAAACCACTAGATGGCCCATATAAAGAGATATTGATATTTGAAATTAAGAGACTAGTACAGTACATGCTCGTTGTAGAGACTGTCATAGCGTTAGTCAGAAAGATCTCCATTAAAGCCTGACAAGATCTCTTTGTAGTTGTTCTGTCTTAAGTTTCATATCAGAAAACAGTACTACTTTTCTTTGGAGTATTCAAGACATAAAAAATCATAGATTTTTAAACATCTTCTAGTTTTTTGAGAAAAATTTACGAAATATAATTTCTGCTACTTTGTATATATAAAAATGGCATCACTGGAACAACTTAAAAACCGGACTAAATTCAAGTTAAAGGAAAACTTGAAAAAAAGGAATTTTTTGCCTCTGATATAAATCACCACATTTATAAAAAAAAGTGGGCTTTTTCGATTTTTTTCTTATATAGGGTGTTTTTTTTTAGAGGTATAGAACTTTAAGTTGGCAACACTATTTTAACTGGCGGCCATTTTGTCAGCTGTCAAGTGATTTATTTTTAGTTTGCCGTTGATCCCAATTTTCATAAGCAAACTTTTGGTTGAATGGATACGTCAATAACAAAACCGCCGTATTGGAGTGATGATAATCCTCAAGTGTATGTTGAGACAGCTTTACATCCGCAAAAACTTTTTTTGGTGGTGCTTTAAGGGTTGGTGGAATAATAGGTCTGCACTTCTTTAAAAACGATGCTAGCCAGAAGGTTACAGTCAATGGTGACCGCTATAGAGCCATGATTACTGACTTTTTCGTTCATCAATTGAACAACCATGATGTGCAGGAGCTGTGGTTTCAACAAGACGGCGCAACATGTCACACAGCTTGTGCCACAATTGATTTATTGAAGGAAACGTTTGGTAACCGCATAGTTTCACGTTACGGACCCGTGATTTGGCCTCCAACGCTGCTTGACTATTTTCTGTGGGAATATGTGAAGTCGCTAGTCTGCGCCGATAAGCCCGAAACGATTGACCACTTGGAGGATAACATTCGCCGCGTTATTGCCGATATACGGCCACAAATGTTGGAAAAAGTCATCGAAAATCGGACCTCCAGATTAGACTACGTCCAAGCCAGTCGTGGCGGTCATATGCCAGGAATCATATTTAAATTATAATGCCAGAAGATTATCTTTCGAATAAAGTAAATTTCATGTCAATTTAAAAAAATCATCTTTGTTTTAATCCATTTCAAAGTTCTATACCTCTAAAAAATCACCCTTTATTATTTATAAAATTTTGTAAAAAACAACTTTAAAATCAATATTTTAATATTTAGTTTCGATAAGTAGAATTTTGACAAAAAGGAATTTTAACTGAGTCAGAATTTTGACCGTAATCGTTTTTTAGACACCAATCAGGTTCATTTAAATATTGAAAAAAAAAACAGTGTTCCCACTTCTATAAGAAAAATGTAAATACATTTATAATACTTTAATATTAAATTAGTACGATGTATATTATTAAAACATAATATGGCATTATTATTCATTTAAAAAAAAAAATATGACTTTTAAACTTTTTGCGGGAAAGAATTTAAGAATATGGGATTGAATTAATTTAAAGGCCTTAACAAGGTTATTTAAATTCAATGTAATTACACGACTGGCTTGAGTTCTTCGAAAATATCCATCCAAAGAAAAACAAAGCCATAACTCAATTTCTGACATTTACTGTGGAGTATACGTAATTTTTTTTTTTTTTTTTTAGAAAAATTGGAAAATCCCATAACTGATATAGAAACCAAAAATATACTCTAGCATCACATAGGTTATAAATGTTTTTTTTTTTGTGTGTTTTTTTTTCTACTCACACGTGTGTGTCCGTGTTCAACCAAGTGCACAGAAATCTAATTTCCCCAGAATGACAAAACCACATAAGAACCCATATAAAATAACTCCCTCTGGATGTAAAAATAGGAACTAGGAAAAAAAAAATTAAACAAAAAGAGAAAAAGGAAAATGAAAAAAAAATCCAACCAGTAAATGTTCACCACACAACCTTGCCACACTTTGGAAGTTAAATTAACCCATATATTATATTAATTCTATCCGACCTACATATAATATTGCATATGTATGTATGTATGTTATGTATATAGAGGTATACAATGTAGATGAAGGAATAACTCCTTTTTGGTGGCATTCCATAAATGAAAAATAGGAATGTGAGAGAAAAAAAAGAAAGTCGCTTCTTCCTGTTGTTGTCAGTGTAAGGATTAACCATAAATTGTTCCCACATCATGGTTATAATTATATTCTAGAATATTTAGTCCTTTTTTTTTGCATTTGCTTTCATTTAAACAAAAGGATAGCTACTCCCTACAACATCAAGGATCAATGAATCCTTAGAATCAGAAAAATACTACATTATACAAATAAAATTCACATAGAATAAAGAAAAAGGAAGTGAATGTTTAATTTTTTTGCTGAGGTTTGAATTCAGTAAGGAGAAATCCTTGATGAGCAAAATGGAATAAGCAAAAGGAAGAGAACCAAACAAAAATATCGTCCTCTGTGTGTGTGTTTGTGGTTAAACCTATCCCTATAACTTTCTGTTGGTTGTTCAAGTACGACTTTATACCTCTACTTTTGGAATTTCAAAAGTGTTTTCTTTTCTTTTATTTCTTCTTTTCTGCCACCTTTATATCCTTGTTGTTGTCGTTCTTCTTTTGTTGGTGTGTGGTTAATTTATTTTTCTATTTATGAATACTCTAACATATAGAGGTAATTAGAAGTCGTGTGTTTTGTGGTTCTCAGGAGCTCTGTACTCTTACTCGGTTTTGCGGTTGAAGTACACTAATTAAAAAATAAATAAATAGTAAATATTAAGGATTAAGAGGGGAAAATAAGGATATAGGAAATTTATTTTTTTTTTAATTTAGTTCCTTAGTTTATGACGTCATGTAGTTTTTGTCTTCCTTTTTTTTTTTGAAAATTAAAGATAAAACTATTAGCAAACCCCCATAAAAGGAATTTTAACTTGATATCATATTTATGTATAATTTGTCTGAATCACACTTTGATGTGTCATGTTACTTTACACCTTTGACACTCATAATTTCCCTTCATATCCTTTTAATATGAAGAAAATTTCATATGAGAAACATGATACAAAATTAGCATGCTCCTAAGTACACACACACATGTCGGTATGAGTTGGGGGCATACAAATATGTTATTGCATGCTTGAGTTTGGGATTTTCATAAAAGAAACTCATCCCAAAACAAGGGATAACCTATTTGTACCTTGATATACACATAAATATATATAGAAAGGTACATATTAAAGAAATTAAAATGTATCTTCCTTCAGGACATTCTATCCCTTTCTCCCCATTTTTGTGTCTCTGGTGTTGCTTTGAACTTTTATCAAAAGAAAAAAAATCATATACCTACATCCATACATATCTTTCTTTATATTATTTTAAATTCAGATCGGATCTTATGCCTTTGATAAATAAACTTTTCTGAATAAATAAACTACAAGACACTTTAGATAAAGAAATATTTACAAATTCATACTAATAAAATTTAATCCTTTTTTAAAAAAGTTTTTATTTTTTTTTCTTGTAAATATTCAAACAAGATTTTTGAAAGAAAATCATTTCTCTGATCAGAAATTCAATACTGTGTGGTTTATTTGTTAACATTGTTTGAGTTTTTGGTTACGTGTGGCTTTTATAGTTCTTTGTATGGAAATTTTATTGGGAAAGAATTTTTTTTTTTTGAAAACAACTTTTTGTGGTTTTAAAGAAAATTCAATGAATTGGTTTTAAAGTTGAAGAAAATTGAGGACCCAGAGAAGTTCCAATTATTAATTTCTGTTGATTTTTAGAAATAGATATTTATTCTATAATGTTGAAATTATTTAAAATAAAATGGTTATAATGTTTTTTCATTCCATATAATTTTTATAATATGTACATACAAAAGGGTTTTTTGATACTGAAATAAGCAGCCGCGTAGAAGGCTTAGCAGTAATTTATAAAACTTATTGGTTAAACTTTAAAAAAAACTAATAATATTCAACAAAACATTGTTTCTTACAGAACCAAAACCAAAGCCTACGATCAAAGAATATCGTAGTTGCATCACATGTTTATGCATAGGACATTTTCTGCAAACTTAATAATGCCGGCGATGAAAAATTAAATTCTGCAGCCAGTCAGATTGCGTTCGTGTTAATTAAACTTTTTCGACCATTAATTCCGTTTAGGTACAAAGAGGAGTCTAAAGTGAAGAGAGCGAAGAAATCTATATCTAAACTTAACCCCAATTAAGTTGTTAGAGCTGACAGCCTTGCTGCCGAGCCAGAAAGAAAGCCTTATGATTAGAAAAAAAAAATAGAATTTTTGGACGTGAAGAGAAAAAGAGACAGGTGATTGAAGAAAAATGAGAAATTTATAGATTGATATTGGAATTTTTTTTTTAAGTGAAAAAACTTGTCAAAAGTTAGCAGCACTTTTACTGTCGTTATTTTATGTTATTTTATATTTGCTTCATTCTCTTGAATTATCTTTGATAAGCAATCTTCGTTTGATTTTCATCTTCTCAATAATTGCTCGCATATCCCTGATGGCAAACTTGTGTCTTCGATGCAGGATGAAAATGGATAATTTATGCTACATCATCAAGATAGGTAAAAATCTTAGTGATACCTTTAAAAACAAAAAAGGCATAATATGCTGTCATTTATGCAACTTCTTTAAGAAAATGCAAAAGCCTCGTGTTAACACAAAACGTTCAATATTTAACTTTAAAATACATAACGGGTCATTCATTTCCTGGTTTTAAGTGGGTAGCGCTGGCAGTTGACACCTGTCAAACTCAGCTGTCATTTGAAGTGTTATAATATTAGTTGAATGTTTGCCATTTACGATAATGGATCGCTTAACAATCGAACAACGCGTTCAAATTATTAAAACTTACTACAAAAGATGTGATCCAAACGTAGCCACTTTTCGCACATTACGCGATGATTATGGTCGTCATCGACCGACTACGCAAGCAATCGGTAAAATTGTGAAGAAATTTGAAGAGAGTGGAGGCCTTACGACATCAGTAACGGTTACTGATGTCGTAAGGCCTGTGATTAGATTAGATTAGACTTTATTTTTATAATATGAAATTAATATATAAATTACATTAACAATAGATGATTACAAGTCGATTACGACCTGGTTAAAAATAACCGTCGGTCAGATTGACAGAATTAAACAAATAAACTAATTACAATGCCTTGTTTTTTTAATTTAATTTTAATAAATAAAAATAATGAATTTGAACAAAAATCAATGGAAATTCTTTTCTTTTTTTTCACAATGAATGTAACAAAATTTTGATTAAAAGCTTTCTGTTATAATTCTTTTTCTATACGCCAATGCGGATCTAATAAATCCGTAAGGCCTGTGCATTATCGTAATGCACGCTCAGTCGAAAATATTGCTGCTGCAATCGCAAGAGTTGTCCATGATTCGAATTTATCGATTTCCCATTGTTTGCAGCAATTAACCGACTGTATTTTGGCCGGCGATTGAAGATCATGACTTAGACGTTATGTTGTTCCAACAAGACGGGGCAACAAGCCACATAACACGACCAATTATGGATTTATTGCGTGAGAAGTTTCCTGGTCGCGTAATTTCACGTTTTGGCGACGTCAATTGGCTACCAAGATCAGGTGATTTGACACCATTACGCGTGTACTAGATGCATTAAAACGAACTCTAGATGCATTAAAACCAACATTACTCAAATTATGGCCGAGATAATGCCCGAAATGTGTGAAAAAGTGGTTAATTGAATGATATTGTTTTTTACACTTAAAAGCATAGTCCAAACTTTATAATGAAATAAAATTTTCATCAAAAATGTATAGCTGTGTGTGTTTTATTTAGCTTTACTTTCGAAAAATGAATGACCCTTAAGTTAGGGACCTTGGATGGTATAAAAAAAAATGGAGCACCTAATCAAAAACTTCACTTTTTGGAGCAGGTTCTCCATTTGGTATGAATAATATTTTTGAGTACTCAGCTTTTTGTATTGAGCACCTACTCTGAGGACGTGCTTCCTTTTATTCATATCAGCCTTTATCTACATAGTCTCCGCTATGAACTGAAACAACGTTATAATTCTTACCAATCGCTGTTTCTTCATATGAAAAATATAATTGAGGAGCAAAGCTTAAAGCAACTAAACTTCCCTAATTATTCATAATGGAGAGATACTAGTAGTAGAGGCTGAATACTAAAAATTTATAATGAGACCATAGTAAACGATTTCTATAAAATATTGAATCTATGAAAATTCTTGGGAAACAATGACTTATTTATAAAAATTTAATCGAAGTTTCATTTAAAATTTTATACTTTCAGAGGGCTTGTAAAAAAGTAGGAAAACTATTGTTTTACTGTTTTACACGCTTGTATACTTCAAAACTTAAAAATGTAGAAATGTGAAGCTTTTGAGTAAAAGTATACAAAATCTATAGCTTAGAAGTACAAGTTTAAAGGAAGCAATATTTTTAAAGCATAAAAAAAGTCATTTAAAAAAAATAAACACTCATTTAACTTTTTGACAATTTTTTATTGATTATAAGAATGAAGAATCAAAAGGCTCCATAAAAATTTTTAAAGCCTTGGATGTGTCTTATTTGGAGGTAGAGGGGAGCGGAAGATAAAAATTCATCAAATTGAAAAAATATGTCGGTACAATTTATATAACACACGTAAATTAAGCATAGCAAACTTTTTAATTTTAAATCGAAAAAGGCACACCAGTTGACGAGCGAGTATAGAAATTGACTAATTTGCTAAAGTTTCTATGTGTAAGTAAAAAAAATTCTACTCTATTTCAACTCGCTATCGAGAATAAATCGCTGGTATGGCCTCAAGCCCAGGGACCTAGACCTTAGACCTTAAACCATAACTTTAAGAGTCCTTAGATCTTAAATCTGTTTATTTTGATTAATTTTTGACAAAATATTCTTAACTATTTTATCAGTGTTTTAATTAAGTAATTTCTCATTTAAACAATTATTTTATTATTTCAAAACTCATTTCGCATATAATTTAAAAGCTCAAAACAAAACTGGATTTTAATAGTCAACGGCTTAACATCACATTCATCACACAAAACAAAAGACAAAATTAAACCTCAACTCTCAATTAAAAGCCATCAACCCTTATAGCCAAGGTTCCTGCCATTACCCGAACACTTTCCGCTCAATTTAATACAAAAAGCGTAACCGAAACCATTTGCAACAACTTGAATTTCTTATTTGACTGTGTGTACTGTATGTATGTATATACTGTTTGTTTATATTATATTGTGTATAATGCCTTTTGCGACAGCAGCAAACTTCAACCGGAGCACCCAGCTGCCCCAGGAATGATGGTGGAATTTAACCTGTGGCAACGCCTTAAAGCAGCAACTATATCGCCTCCATCTCAAACCATCGCGTCAACACTGTTTCTGTTCTGCAATTACAATTTGTGTAAGGGACAATAATAGTTTGCGCAGTAAAATAAACACTCCCCATCCACCTGCCCTGCCCTGGCCACCCAACAACATTCCGCTTTAGCTATAGCCAACCACACACACTTCCCTTGCTTTTGATGGGTGAGGGCAAATAGTTCAGTAAATGCACCAGAGTTACCTTCCGTTAAGCCAACAATCACCCCAACCTCCAGCGCTCACATTCAGGATTTGCTCAATAGAAAAAGTCTGCTTGGAGATCCCCTCGAAGGGACGGCTAAAATAAACGTTGCTTTTGCTTCGCTAAACACAGAAAAGCCGATGGGGCAAGAAGGGTTGGTGGATGGAGAGGTATATGTAAGTGTGGGCTGATGGAGGGTGGGGTGAGATGCTGACACATAACACGTAATAAAAATGTTAACACTCGCAAGGATTTGCCCAGACCAGGCATTTGTATGTCCCTGTCGCAACAGCACAGCACACCAAAGCAAAGCAAAGCAAAGCGAAACACAAAAAAGGACATTAAACATTTTTACACAAAAAGGATTCAACTTTAGTGAAATTGTCGGTACATAAAAGTCGTTCAACTTCCGGTCTTGCTGGGGCAATAAATTCTATATAACCTACCTATTGCACACCCTTCGTCCTTTCGTAGTCGCATCGTTTGTTGCCTGCGGTGCCTTTTTTCCGAAAATCGAAAACCAGAGAATCGGGTGAGAAGGAAGGAAGGCACCAATTTTGGAGGCACAATAAGACCAAAAGACCTCTTATTTCGGTGGACCAGAACCGGCTTTAGGTTTCATTTGAAATTCGCTGAACTGCAGATGGCAACAACAACAACATAAAAAAAACCAACAACAACAAATAATACAACAACAGCAACAAATAATACTGTGCTGAAAAGAGATTGTCGCGACGACGTCCGACGACGACGACAACGACGACAACGATGATGGTTTGGTTTTCAAAGGGGATATAGAATTTCCTTCCGCCCTTGGTTGTCGTTTATTTATGATTTCAATAGGCAATAAATTCGTTAAATATTTTGGCAAACTTTTGATTGAAATTCCAATCAAAATTCCAGCCTGCTTGTATTTCCAAAGGACTCACAGTTAACATCTTGAGAAATGTGTTTTTTTTTTTGTTATGAAAGTTTTCTTATTTTTTTATTTCGTTTGTGTGTGTGTGGTGGGAATGGTGTTTTTTTTTTATTTTTTTTTTTGTAGGTTAAGTGTATTTTCGTTGTTTTTTTTTCTCAATTTGGCACAAATAAAATGACGATTTGCCAAGAAACAGAATTTCTTGAACTTGAAAGACGATATATATTTTCACTGAAATATCAATTCAATTTCAATTAAATTCAATTCAGAGTAAATTGAGATTTATTTTTATTTTAGGTGTTTTTTTTTTTTGCAATTGAAACTTAATAGGCGGGGCGAATTATTAAGAAAAGTTATTGCAAGAATGAAATTTATATTCATTGTGAAGTAAATTAATAAGAAAATTTTGTTTTATATTTTTGTTTTTACTTTGATTAATTTAGGCTGAGTTTTATTTTTATTTTTAAACTTAAAAATGTAGGGAAACAATTTATAATAAAGAAATCTTGAAAAGTAAAATTAGGTAATGACCATTAAATTATTATAGGGAACGTTTTGGATCGTTATCTAGAAAATATAAGTAAAGTTGGTATATGTTGTGACTTTTGCACCTTGAATTTTGGTTCTCGAAATTTGTTGCCGTACTTCGCAATTCAAACTTTTCACTTTGCACTTCAAACTTTGCAAGTTGGAATTTGAATATTGCACTTCTTATAACGGATTTTAAATTTTGCAGTCGACACTTCGCACAAATTTTAAAGTTCGAACTTCAAAAATTTGCACTTTGAATTTTTTATTTCACAAATTGATTATTTAATATCCCATTTTACTTTTTACACTTTACAATAGTACCTACTTCGCAGAAGGCACTTCACAATTCGCAATCTACACTTCGCACTTTAGACTTCAAACTTTGCATCTTAAGTTTCCCATAAAAAAGTAAGTTTCCCATATGTGCGTCAAGTTAGCACCGCCATTTTGGATTTTTGTAAACAAAAAAAACGGTTGTGCTGCGATGTGTCGTATTTAAAAAAAAAATCGTACTAAGCGCATTGTTTTTAGAGGCTCGCCATTTTTTAGCGTGAAGTTAGCACCGCCATTTTCGATTTGCAAAAAAAAGTTGTGCGGTATTGTGATCCACTTGTGCCGGCATGTTCCGTAAGTTTTTTTTTTAATTCGCAAATTTGCAAATTTTACTGATGAAATTTTTTGCAAATTTGCGAATTCACAAACTTCACGGCGGTGCTAATTTCACGCTTAAAAATAGCTAGCCTCTAAAAACCATGCGCTTAGTAAGAATTTTTTTTAAATACGGCACATCGCAGCACAACTTGCGAACATCGCAGCACAGTCGTTTTTTTTTTTTTCAAATCCAAAAGGGCGGTGCTAACTTCACGCACATGTTTCCCATTCCATATGTGGGAAAATGGGCCGCCCATGCTGATGGAAAAGAAGTAGATCCAAAAATGTAATAATTTAAATTTTAGGGCATGTCACCTTCCATGAAAGTTCTTTATGATTACTTTGTTATAAGCGAGTATGATACTTGTTGCAATTTTTCAAATGATGGCTCCGACCTAAATGTTTGTGCTCAAAAATTTTTAAAATAATTTTCGGTCTTCACCTACAAAAAATGCACTGATAGCTTTATAAATATTTCAGAAAGCAATTCCGATTTAAAGCATTTCCTAATTCCGAATCCTCTTTTTAGAAACATTTTAAGGTTTCATCTCTTGTCAAAATGAAAACCTACCCGACATAATCTTTCTTTTTGAAATCTAGGTCAACATGAAGGACTCTCTATTATACGACTTGTTAGTTTTCAACAAAAAAGAAAAAAAATTTAAGGTACCTTAATTTATTCCATGCGGAACAGAAAAGAATCCACACATCTAGTTCCAGACTTTTTTTGCATAATATTAATGTCAAATTGCTTTCCACATAACGCAACAGAGAGAAATATTGTACCTACATGAAAACTCCATTTTCACTTTAGATATTGTTCAAAACCAAAAAAAAAAAAAACAACAATAACAAAATCCACATATACCGCCTTATGAATAAATTCACTCTCCGACCCGACACTAAACACTAAAATACAATTTCCAAGTCAACGTTTTGCCTGAAGGATGTGTTTTTTGTTTGATTTTTTTTTTTGTTTTGTTTTTATTTTAACTTTATTATAACGTCCTGTTCGTTCCCGGTTTATTTCTTTCATTTTGCCAAAGGAAAAGAAAAAATGCACTCTCTGGCTGATGGGGATTTATGCAAAATATTTCAACAAGTTTCATATGTGCGAAATATATGTACATGTACATGCATTTAAGGAGCCTTATAGGAAATCTTTAATAGAAGATTACTGAGTTTTTGCATTTGAAGATTCTAAAGGGTGGTCAGTTGAAAGTTTAAAAATGCAGTACATTTTATCGTAATCGTAATCGTAATTGTAATCGTAATCGTAATCGTAATCGTAATCTTAATCGTAATCGTAATCGTAATCGTAATCGTAATCGTAATCGTAATCGTAATCGTAATCGTAATCGTAATCGTAATCGTAATCGTAATCGTAATCGTAATCGTAATCGTAATCGTAATCGTAATCGTAATCGTAATCGTAATCGTAATCGTAATCGTAATCGTAATCGTAATCGTAATCGTAATCGTAATCGTAATCGTAATCGTAATCGTAATCGTAATCGTAATCGTAATCGTAATCGTAATCGTAATCGTAATCGTAATCGTAATCGTAATCGTAATCGTAATCGTAATCGTAATCGTAATCGTAATCGTAATCGTAATCGTAATCGTAATCGTAATCGTAATCGTAATCGTAATCGTAATCGTAATCGTAATCGTAATCGTAATCGTAATCGTAATCGTAATCGTAATCGTAATCGTAATCGTAATCGTAATCGTAATCGTAATCGTAATCGTAATCGTAATCGTAATCGTAATCGTAATCGTAATCGTAATCGTAATCGTAATCGTAATCGTAATCGTAATCGTAATCGTAATCGTAATCGTAATCGTAATCGTAATCGTAATCGTAATCGTAATCGTAATCGTAATCGTAATCGTAATCGTAATCGTAATCGTAATCGTAATCGTAATCGTAATCGTAATCGTAATCGTAATCGTAATCGTAATCGTAATCGTAATCGTAATCGTAATCGTAATCGTAATCGTAATCGTAATCGTAATCGTAATCGTAATCGTAATCGCCTTCACTATCATTAGGTGAATTTTACGGAATTCATGTACACTAATCAAGGATATCCCAAAGGCCTGACGCTGTTATCACTAAGTAGGTACACTTAAAAGTCATGTATATTTAAGCCTGTTTTCTTCTCTTTCCTGATTGCTTCAATGTACCATTAGCATATGAAAAATGACTGAAATCAAAAAACCAACAGGATTACAACTCAATTTAGATCCCAAACACCCTGTTTAACGATACAAACAAAAAATCCATATCTACAGTGTTCTGTGTAAGCACATTAATGTCTCCTCTAACACGAAATTCCTTCATAAAAGTGCAAACATGTCTCCAATTTACATAACACACCCAAAGCTTCTTCCCCCCCCCCCCCCCCCGACATACATCCTGCCACCCTCTCTATTTTTACTTGCTTAACGATAACATTTTGATGATCCGAGACACACCAAGAGTTAAATTCAATGAACCGTCACTGTCACTGATGTAGGAAAAGTCCTTGCCAGAAAAAAAAAGGATATAAATATAAAAATATGTATTTCAAATCATATGCAACACTGAGCAAACGAATCGCTAATATAAACTCAAATTTATTTCTAGAAGAAGAAGAAGAAAAAAAAAACAGGAAATAACATCGAGAGGAAGGTCAGAATGTACTTTAAGGGAGAGCTGAAGAGGGAGAAGAGGACACCTCTATAGAGTGAAATATCCACAAAATCATAATTAAACCCAGAAGACTTATACATATAATGGACTTTCTTGTTTACCAGGAAACCGCCGCGACGCACTGCCGCACCGTTTTACTGAAATCAAACTAATTAGCTGCTTCTTTGCCATCTCTTTTGATTTTAAGGATTAAAGGTTGTGGTTTGTGAAGCGAGACATTACCATGGATCAAGAAACACAGATTTAGCACATTCACCTTGACAATTTTATTATAATATAAAGAATTTCTAAACCTGGAGATTCGCCATCACCACGTCTTGTCTGGTGCTCCAATTCACTCTACATAGCTGTTGGGTTGAAATTATCAAAAAAATATTTGTAAGGCAGGACCCCCTATACAAATACACTCTTATTATTCACCCACACCGCTTATTAAGGTTTAAGGTTTAATTCTCTGACAGAAAAAGGCATCTCCGACACGTTGACAGGTGTACCGGGGGTGACACAACCGTGTCTAATGAAATGACACGCCAGCAAGGACGACATACTCAGAAAGGCGTGAAATGGAAAGCTCCAAAACACCATCGTTTTCTACCTTTTTTTTTTGTTGTTGTTCTTCTTGTAGGTAACTATATAGATATTTGTTGTTGTTATTATATTATACTTCCTGACACACATATATTGCAAGGACGACACACAACTTGAAATTGAATGCGAAGCTGTCTTACTTAGGTATGTATAGGTAACACTCGGCAAGGCACGGAGAGTTGGGTCCCATCCCGATGCTCCTGACTGACTCTTTGGATGTGTAAATTCCAAACAAATTTGAAATATTGTATCTGATGGATTTATAACATTTTTTTTTTGTATTTCTCCCTTATTCGCTTGTGTAAATTTGGTATTTACTCGGCAACGACGACGACATATCAACATTCATAAGGATGAATATGAGAGTATATATGGAGGGTCAGACATGAATGTGACAGCGAATAGCAACACGTATGAAGAGCAATTTTTTTTTATTTCCTTTCATATCCTTAATTTTTTCAAATTGTATATAGGTACATAATACAGCTGAGGTTGCAGTTTTTTTTTTTTTCTTTTTTCTTTTTTTGTCGTCATGTCACGAAGGGCGATATAAATGGAGTAATTTCCATTTCCGCGTGTTTCGATCCGTAAGGTGATACTTGAAGAATATGATTTGATTTAGTTTGTAGCATCATGGAACACGGAATTAGGAGGGACGCAGATGAGAAAATTGTTAGCCAAATTAATTCTCTGTTTTTTTTTTTTTTTTATTTAACTTTTTGAATAAAATGCTTGAAATAATTTTTTGAATTTTTAACATGTAGGTACCTATGTATATAGGGGGGGAGTTTAAGTGTCAATGACTTTGCATTTGATAATTTATATAGTTTTGTATAATTTATCATTTCCTCAAAAGAAAATAAAGGTATTAGGTACCCTTGAAAAAAAAAAAACATTTTTGTAATAAGAATAAGCACGCAGATTGCGATAAATTTTAGTTTCTATAGCAAATTCTCTACAAAATATAGCCAAACTAAAAGCTCTATTCGGGCAAACCTCACTGACACCTCACAAATCACAACAAATTCACAAGGTAAGGTAAAATTAATTTTCAGAGGTCTGATAGAACCGTCACAACTTGTGAGCCTCACAATCACAACTCACAATTTTTATATTTCATAATAACGAAAAAAATAAAATGCACGACTGGGTCGCATGAACTTGCTCTTATGTACGGTCACACTCTGGTTTTAATAAGCCTTAATAATTTTAAAAACTTTTCATCTGATAAAAGAAATTTATTAATTATTAGAGCCTATGTAGGTATATTGTATACCACCTGCCAAAAATACAGCCTAGTTTAAGGAAGTATACTGTGAGTACATAAATATATGAACAATATAGCACCGTGCTGTCTTCCACTTCGCACATATGCATTGAATTTACAATTTAGACTAAAAAAAATGTAAAAAAAAAATCAATAACATTATAAATAAATTGTTTTAAAAAACATCTGAAATTGATTTGACATCAACGCAATGTACACCAAGTGATTTCTTACACAAATCTTAATTTATGAGAAAAAAAGTTTTAAAAATCGTGGCAGAGGTTTTTAAAAAAATAAATAATTTTGTATATATGTAGGTATAAAAAATATTTTAAAGAAAAAAATTAGTAGGTACGCCAATTTTTAGTATTTATTAATGCGGAGTTTAAAAATTTATTTTGAAAAAAAATTATCCACCTATTTTCGAAATATCGCATTTTAAAACATTAGTTTTGAATATTATTCAAATTTATTGGGAATTTTGGGTAAAAAATTTCATTAAAATTGGTTCAACATATAATGAGATCGTCGAAAAACAAAAAAATGGTTCTTTGTGAGGTACCATTTTTAAAAAATAGATAATTTTTACAATAATACAGAATGTCGTTGTGATATTAGTTCACACAAAAATTTTAATCAAAATCGTAGTATAGTTGTTTTTTGAGAAAAATGAGATTTTCAATACTGGTTATTGAACATTCGTATGGGCGGTACCATTATTTTTGGTTATAAGAAAAAATTGTATTTAAAATCTACTAGATAATGTCAAAAAACTGCTGAGTACAGAGTTTAATAAAAATCGACCAAGTCATTTTCGAATTATTAAGTTCTTAAACAAAATTTTAAACTTTTTTTAAAAATCAAAAAAAACAATTTGAAAATTTCGGTAAACAATATTTTTAAAATTTTTGTAACCGTTTGAACCGTTTTTGAGAAAATCGAAAGTCAAAAAAATGATTCTATGGGAGGTAACCATTTTTCGAATTTTTTTTCATAAAATGGTAGCCTTTTTGTAAAAAAAATATTGAATTAAAAAAAATGTAAGCACGTTTTTGAAAAAAAAGAAGAGTTTTACTTTTTGCTAAAAAAAATTTTTACGGCAGGTACCGTTATTTTTGTTTTAAAAAAAATTAAAAAAACATGTGGTATTCCCAAAAACTCTAGGTACCAAGTTTAAAAAACAAATCAACCCACCCGTTTAGGCTACAGCCGAAAGGACAGACCGATCATATCATATGAGCTATCATTATAATGTCAACTTTGATCAAAATCTCGAGTTCGATTTTTTTTCCCGAAAGCATAACTTGCCATATAGTACCTATATATGTAGATATATGTATAAAATTATTGAATGGGTCCGATTAACAGAAATTCAGAACTTAATAAATATTAACAAAAAAAGTCCACGTATAAAAATGACACCTTAATGCACACGCCTGTGTTGGGTCTATCACATACAGATAGTAGTAATATAAGCTAAAGCCACTTGATTAGTAAACCTTAACGCCATTAAAAATAATAAAATTGCCACAAACAAACGCAAAGTGCACAAAACATAGATAGTGTAAAGAGAAATTAAAAAAAAAGTTACGTATACGCCGCAGTGTACAATTATTTAATGCTCCGTTCTAATACTAAAGATAGTTCTACAGAATACACAAAAAAAGTAGTAAAATTAATTACAATACAAATTACATTATACTACTGTTCTTAATAAATAATATATCGTTGGTTACAGCAAATAAGAGTTTTGTTGTTGCTATAAGTTAATGCTTATTTCTAAGTTCCGAAGTACTTTCTTGGCATAACTTACAGGATTAAAAAATATTTCTCGTATTACATTTTTAATAGTTTTGACTATCCTGACAAGGATGTGGGGCGTGGGCCCATCTTGTTGGAGCAAAACACCGCCCTTACACAGCATTTCTCCCTCGGTAATGAGCTGAAGTCACCATTTTTCGATTATTTTTCCCAAAAAAGTAAGATTCCACGATCCCTAATCTTTAGGCCGAACATCATACTGTTACCATCTCCGAGTGCAGGGGTCTTTGGTGATCAACCTTGAAATCTATTTACGCCGCCGAAAATGTCGGGGTATAAAATGTTACTTCTAACAACTTTCCTTACAAAAAGGACATAAAGACCTAGTCGAACTTTCCAAATTTTGGATTTCTTCGGGGTTATCTCAAAAATTTCATTCAGACAAGACCAAAAATCATCCATCGCTTCATAAGTTTTTTTTTTCTACGGGAAAAAACATCTTTTACAAACTATTATTCCTAGCTCTTCAGATATTGAAAGTAAAGTTATTAAAAACAACGAATTATTGCTGTTAAAGTCTTAACAGCAATAATTCGTTGTCATTTTTTAATTTTTGCTGAAGCTCAAAAAAAAGTTATAACCCTTCAAAACACCAGTTTTATTATTCCTCAGCTCTTGTTTGTATCTATAATAAAAAAAATAAATAAAATGTCTTATTCTTGACTTCAGTTCTTCTCCTCAATTCCGCACTTAAAATCCATTGAAATCCTCCACTTAAAAGGCGATAATCGAAAACTGTCAAAAAACAATCTTCTTGTCTTATGACAGGGTTGTTATATGTATAAATGTAGGGTGGGTATATTTATTTCTTACAAACATATATTGATCCGCAATACATATAAAAGTAATCGCATTGCAGTAATACTCGACACACTTTTCACATCTACACAACTTCAATATAAATAGAAAAAAAACCCAACCAACAACCCATCATCTTGCGGCTTAACACTTGTCTAACATAAAATCCCAAACAAACTTACAACAAGTATACAAGATGCACACGAAAAATCCTTGAAAATTCAGATTATCCCCAATGTAAAATGCGATAAAAGTCCCTTTTCGAAAGAAAAACCGCAAAACACTCATACAGATCCCGGAAATGGAGAAGCTAGAGCCTTGGTATAAGCTCTAGCATCAGTATGCCTGCCTGCCTGACTGCCAGCATGTTTTACAATTTCTAGGAATTTAATAAACTTTCTTGGGGATTTGTTCTTTTCAAAAATGTACTTCTTATACAAATACATATATGTATGTAATTCTATATGTATATCTACAATTCTCGCTTCGGCTATACACATTTCGATGAAGTGTCCTTCAAGGATCCCCGCACACATCCACTGGGAATGAAACACACCCCTATTGCCTGTCAGCATGCAGAGAGAGCAACCACAGAAATTTCGATTCTTTTCCCTCTTTGGGTGGTGTACGTTTGTACTTATTTTTTATTAACTCTTAACCATGTTAGAACATCCTTTAATATGCAGCCAATGTAATCCTGGAATTGTTACTCTCGTCCTGGAGTCCTGGATCGGAGCATCACGCAGCTGGTGGTGCGGTTTAAAAACTCTCAGCCAGGTAGCATAACTACTCGTACTATATAGCAAGTGTGTTGCTGGCTTCTGTTCTTATCTGAGGCTGCACTCGAATGACTTTTTGGCAAAAGTCCAAGGATATATATATCTAGAGAAATGAAAATCCTATCTACCTTTGGTCCTGAAGTCATATGGACCAACACTATTTATATATATGGAGAATGTGCGGGAACCCAGAGAGTGTCACCCTATTGCAATTGCAACACTATACGACTCGACTGCTGCTGGAGGGGACACCAACTACATCAGGCAACGACGACGAGGATGACGACGACCAACTGCCATTGCAGCGACTTATGAGTTGGAAAGAGCTTGCTCAGGGCACACACAGTCAGTTTTTAAGTTTTAACCTTTTGTGGTAACTTTTTACTTACGGCAGGTCGTAGCTTTGGCTTTGGGAGAGTTGATGCCCAGAACCCAAGAGTGCAGGTATAAATCCGCAACAACTGCTGGAGCATGATGCGCAATGGGCTGTGATAGTATGACGTTGGTTATATATGTATGTATAGTGGGGTTAGTTTTTTTTTAAATGATACTCGGATACTCTGCTCGTGTCATTCTGAGTGAATTTTCAATTTTAAAGCTTAGGACTTAGTGCATAGCTTTTGGAAATTTCGTTTTAATTTCTTTTTAGCATAAAGTTCACTAACCAAAGTTTGTTGTTTTTTTTGGTGTATATGAACTTCATTTTCAAAGGGATCACTTGGATGACACGTTAAAGTAATAGAAACTGCATCATTTGTTTCTGAATTTGACACGTGTGGTTTTGGTATTACCATTGGAAATTGGTTACACGATAGCTTGTGGAAAACTAGGGCCGGGTGAATTCACAACCATATTCCCGTGTGTGTTTGTGTTTTGTTAGCAGAAAGGGAGGGGACCAACAATTTTCTGCTGGATCCGAAAGTCTATGATGAGGTGCGCTTTTTCATTATCAGAAATACTCAGGAATTGAAAAAACAACTTTTTCGACCAGAAATGTTGTATATAAGAAACTTAAAGCTATCGGTAGGTAAGGGCAAAAGGTAATCTTTCAGTCGCTAGCCAAAATTAAGTTCACCTAATTTAAAAAAAAAAAAAAATAGAGAAGACAGCACACCAAAAACCATGATTTTACCAAAAGTCATAGATGGATCCGAGATTTGGCTTCTTAGAAAGGAAGCCTGCCTAACCTCTAAGAAACATATACTCGGAAAAATAGAATGACCAAAGCAAGCCGTTGCTTAAACTACAGTCAACATTTGAAATCATTGCTGCAGTCGGTCAAATATCACCTACAGTTCCGTGCTTGGAATTATAATTCTATTAAGGGCGGGTCGGTTATAAAATTGAATAATACAAGCTGTATATGAGATATCAATAATGTGTGAAATAGAACATCGTTCAAATCGGCTTCACTGGGTGGCTCGGATTCGAAAGGTCCAGTTTTCGATGATTTTGGCACATAAATCAGGCTGAATTTGACCGAAGGCATCGATTATGTTATCTTTGAGGACCGCGGTGGTTTGCGGCTTATTCGCATAGACCTGCGGCTTAAGAAAGCCTAACAAGAAAAAGTCAAAAGGGGTCAAATCATACGATCTTGGTGGCCAATTCACGTCACATCGGTGCGAGATAACCATGCCATGAAACCGTTCGTGCAGAATATCGATTGTGTCTTGAGCTGTGTGGCACGTCTCGCCATCCTGTTGAAACCATATGTCTTCAATGTCCAGCCCATATCATCCAATTCAGGCCACAAGAAGTTGGTGATCATCTACTTATAGCGATCGCCGTTGACGGTGATGGCCTGGCCAGCATCATTTTCGAAGAATTACGGACCGATGATGAAGCCTCCAACCCAAAATCCACACCAAACAGTAACTTTATTTAGATTCATTGGCACCTCCTGAATCTCGCGTGGATTGGTGTCGTCCCAAATACAGCAATTTTGCTTATTTACGTACCCATTCATTCAAAAATGGGCCTCATCGCTAAAGAGCGCAACGCGCGCATCGTTGCTACTAGAGAACACCCATTTCGATAATAAAGTTTTATCATTTTCCCGTGTTGCTCGACGTTGTAACTTGCCATGATGATTTGTCTTTAGTAACTGACTAAAAGACGATATTTTGTATAAATATAGTAAAAGAAACAATATGGCCACCACGAGCTGTCAAAATCAACCCGTCCCTATTGGAAAACCCTGTATAATTGTATTTCCGAAGGGTGGCTTGCATTTTTTAGTGAGCGAGCGCAACGATTTTGAAGGTTTTTTTTTTCAATAATTCAGACATCAGCCCAAGCATCTATCTATCTGCTGTAGCGTAAACGTTTGAGGCTCGGTCGGCGACCTCCACACATTCATTTATTTTTAAAACGGTCCTCGCATAATTAAATCTTGAAATTGCAAAAACTTCACTAAACAAAATCCCACTTTTTGAAAACTAAAATAACAAATTAAAATAACAAAAATCAAGATCTAGCATTTGAAAAAAAAATACTAGTTCCAATGTCAAGTGGGTATAAAATGTGGTTCCGTGAAATTAAGTCCGATACAAAATTTACTTACGTGCAGGCCGCTTCCCGGGTTCAAAGGATTTTAACTCCCCCCTTTAATCCTCAGTCCCGTGCCCACAACTACGTCGGTCTGGTTATAGGGTATGTTTAGTCGTCAGGTAGGCGCCTATGTCAACAATTTTCGTGAACAATGTTATGCGAGATTTTAATTTGCGAACTATCCGTTGATATTTGCGAGGTTTTTAGGTGCGATATGTAAATTTCAGATTTTTAAAAGTGGTACAAAATCCCGCTTTTAAAAATCTCAAATTAACAAATCGCACCTAAAAACCTCGCAAATATCAACGGAATTGCGAGATTATAAAAAAAATGGGATTTAATTTGCGAAATTTTGTTTTCTGAAATTACAAAAAAAAAGTCCGAAATTTTCTTATTTGGGATTTTGATTTTTTAGGATATCGTAGCGCTAGGAATATTTTATTATTTAATATCAATTATCTTACCCAAGCTAACACTTATCTCTGGATCTAAACCTTTAGACCAAACTTGACTTTTGAACAGAGAATTAAACCTCTTATACTTCTCATTGCGAGAAAATATCAACAATTTCCCTTTGATTAAAGTTCATATTAAAAAATTCCAAGTCCTTGTTACTTAGTTACATATATGTATATTGTATGTACATTATACATACATAACTTCACCTTTAACAAGACCATATACTATATACACAAATATGTGACTTAATTTCTTATTTTTCCCTGAACTAAAGTATCAACTTACATATAATAAATATTTGTGTTATTCACCTACTTCGAAGGAATTAGTAAGCAGCAATAAAAACAAAGCTTTTCCAGCCGTAAGATAAACTAATAAAGTCTTCGTGACATATGCTGTGCAGCATAGCACTCGTAATCCCACTATATATCTATATATGTATGTATAGAGAACTCCATGCCATTTCATACCACACACACGTCGTTATTTTCTTTTACACACAAAAAGACTGTGATAACGTAGCGATTTACTACTATACTCGCTTATACTTGTGCGCACGGCAATTTAATATTTCCCTTTATTATCCTCTTTTGCAAATCTACTACTTTCTTTACGCATCCTTTATCACTTCATTAAGTATGCCTTGCCTTAGCATAGATGGCAGAGCTAAGAAGAAGAATATTACAGTTAGCTTGGTTGGTATATGTAGGTGGTAGATAGGTAGGCATGTGTAATGTGTATATGGCAAGATACGTATAAGTATAACAAAACACGAAAAACCCATCTTCCTATACCTGCTGACACATTTCATTAAACTCCGTTGGGTAATCAACATGGCTATGTTAAAACCGCTAGCGTGTTAGAAGCACACGAGGAATTTATTAATCCCTTTTCCCCAGTGAAGAAAGACACAACAACAAAAACAAAACAGCGTACATCTCTCTAAATACAGGGATAAAATTTAATTACATTCAATTAAGCACGAAGAGATACCCAAAAAACATATCACATGTATCTAGATATAGAGCGTCATATATGTATAGTATATGAACATACATCAGGAGCACCTTAAAGGGACTCTAATTAATACTCCTCCATATATACTTGCATGACACAGGCGAAGCCGAAGAGTGACATAAAATTTCCTCTTCACCATATCGTGTCTTCTTTAGAGCATAACCAATTTTCCAGAGATTTGCCGGGTAAGATAGAAAAGATACATCCGTATTTGGAATTAAGCAAAAGAACAGAAAACGGTAAAACACCTCTCTTTCAAATTCCAAAATGGGATCTCGACACCGTAACGACCGCAAAACGCTGCAAATAATCGTAAACAAGAACCATTCGCAACATCAAAGTTTCACTTGAATCCGAAACCGGATGTAGAGGATGCGAAGCGAACCCTCATCAGTTTTTCATTTGTGAATCCCAAAAACCTGCGTCCCCTGCCACCACCGTCAAAGAGATATCATCAAAAAGTTAAATGCTTGCCGAATGGCCTTCAAAAACCATTTCATTTTGAGCACTTTCATTTATACATATGCACGACTGTTGAGTGTTGGTGGGGAGAGCTCATCAGTTAATATGTTTGTGTGTATGTGTGTGTAACACACTGTTGGCCCAACAAGGAAATTGAGGCCCAACTTATATAGTGAGATCCCTCGTACAGGACAAATAAACCCTCAGGCGAGAAGTGTATATAGCTGTAGACCTCATCAAAATCAGGCGGCACAAACTGTTTCCATTAAAACATGAGATGAAGGCACAACCAACAAAGGGTTGTGTTTTTTTTTTTTTTTTTTCGCGAAAAACACCCTCGCAGGCATTAAGCGGCACCTTATGTGGATGAGTATGTTAAATTTTCAACCCTTTTGGGGAATGAAAGTGAAAAGTCTCCAGGGAGGAGGTTGGGGATATTTCAATTAGCTTCCGACATTGGAAGATGTTACCGCCATATATTCGTACTGTGGTTCGTTTTGACTTAATTTCTTGCAGAATATACATTTATTTGATTTTTAAAATATTGTATGAAATTTTTTTTTAATTCTGTGATTTAAAAATCGAATGTAAGCCGTTTTTTAAAAGGCGAAAATGTGAAATATGACTCATCTCGCTTCCATTTTTATTACCTCTAGTTTTAGTAAGCCCAGATAAGCAGCCATTTAGAATAAGTATTTTTTCCATAAATGAACTACATCATTATGTCAAAAGTCACTCGGAATATTTTATTCCAACGAAAACTTTTTTGCGTTACTATGAATCTACCTCGAAATAAATTTCCTTCGAACAAAAAACCAAAACATATCACAAAAGTATCACAAAAATATTGTATTCTTATGCTTTATCGTGAATCTACCTCGAAATAAATTTCCCTCGAATGAAAAAACCAAACTGAACGTCATATCTCGGAATATTTTATTCATTCGACAACTTTTCTGCTTTATCCAAATAAATTTCCATCGAACAAAAAATCAATAGATATCTCAAAAGTCACTCGGAATATATTATTCCATCGTAATTTTTTATGCTTTATCGTGAACCTACCTTTAAATAAATTTCCTTCGAACCAATGAAGTGACAGCCAAATTTCCCTGAACATTCATTTGCCTTTTATTTACTCCGGAATTTAAAATTTCTAGGGAAATTTGGCTGTCGTTTCATTGAATTTTTATTTGAGGAAAATTTGTGCTATCATTTTATTGGATTTTTATTCGAGGGAAATTTATTTCGGTTGACATTCATAAAAGAAAAAATCCCCTCAAGATTCCCATTAGGTCCCTATATTTTTTTAAAGGACCCAAAAGTAGTAACCATATTAAAAAAAACAAAAAAAAAACTAAAATTCACCAATACTTTAGTCAAAATGAGCTACAGTGTGGCGGCATTGTTGAAGCTATATGGTGTTATTGTTGTTTGAGATAACATCCGGCGATGTTGTGGGTGAGGAGGAGACAGTGGCGCAGGCGGCGGCAACGCTGGCACTCAGCTACAGGGTTTTGGATTTTTAACACGATAACGCGCGCCATGGAGGATTACAATTTTTAATCGCAAACCCCTTTTTGCCACGTAAAGGAAACAGGCGATAATTAATTCCCTGTGATCGTGTTAAAGCCAAAAATTAATGCGTAGAATTATTTTGGTGGTGTGGGATATGCGAGATGAGGTGATAAAATGTGATAGGCCTCTTGTGCTCGTGTTCTGGTAAAAAGGATTATTATATCATATTTTTTTTTTTTTTTTTTAATTTTATTTTTTATTATTTTGATGAAGGTGTAAGAAAATTAATTTTAAGATAATTGGTATTTTTTTTTGTTGTTGTTTTTTGTTATTTTGTGTTTTAAATTGCACTTTGAATACTAAATGAGTCTTATAAAGTAGAAATGGCATGGCAGTAACAGTTTGAGGATGACCAACACATTATTTGATTTTGATCTGCCAGAGCAGTTGGTCATAGCTATAAATGTTTAATTAATTTTTTATTCTTAATATACACATTGCATTATATTTTTCAAAGGTCTCTTTCATTAAAAGTTTTTCGTATAATAAAGTGAGCATTTATTAAATTTTATAATTTATGAATATAAATTTTTCAATTCGTACAAAGATGCTTATGGATTGCCAATGTGGCTTTGAGTTTATATACTTTTTCTTTAACTGCTGAATCGATTTTTATTAATATGAGAATAACAGCTTTTTGATAAAAAAAAAATAGACAGACATTTTCCACGTAGGCACGAACGCACGCACGAATGAACAGAAAAGTGACATTAAATATACATATTTGTATTTCAGAATGTCAAATGTTTCTCTAAGACAGCTTGTAAAATTTTTAATGTGACAATAAGAGAGAAAATTTAAATCATATTATCCAATGTCTCCACACTCACTCTATGAAAGAAATCTGTAAATTCGTATTTAATATTCTTGTCTGCATTTTTGAAACCCGATAACAAAAGCAAGGAGCAATAATAATGTACATACTTTCAATGCTCAATTAAATTGCCCTCTTAACTACCTTCTAGATTTTCTTATAACTCTAAAATTCTTCGCGATGTAAATCAATATGAAAAAAAAAAAAAATAAAAAAAAATACATTTTTTATTCCACTTCAATTTTTCATTTCAATGTTTATTTTGTATATTTTTTTTTTTGTGAAAATATTTTCAATTCATTTCCAAAGCAAAATAAAATAAAACACGCTTAATTTGGGAATAATCTTTTTATGTGGTTCTTCCTTCGTCTTTTTTTGTTTTCTATAAATATTTTTTTTCTCCTCGGAACTCTTAAACTTTTCGAAATTAATTTAAAATGTTCTCTTCTTGTCTGATGATACTTTCTTCATCGATTATACGAACCAACAAACAAAAAAAAAAAAATGTCACTAAGAATTAAATGAAATAAAAATAAAAATAAATTGATATAGATTCCGATTTCAAATCGAACTGGATAAACAAAACGAAAAAAAAAAATGTATAAAAATAAAACCACAACAGCAAGAACAAACAAAACTAAACGAATAAAAATACAAACAACTAAAAAGGCCAAGGACGTATGAGAAAAAATTTATAGAAGCCAAAGAAAAAAAAAAGAGAAAAAAAGAAATAGAACGTCTTTATAGCAATTGCCCATTTAGGCAAGTTAGGACAAAATCCTACCTTAAACGAGATGAATTCATATAAATCTTTTTAATCCGATAAAGCCTTCCCACACCCCACTTATTTTACACAGTGCTGGATTAGCTATAATGAACTATTACTTCGGGGCTTCACATTTTTTGAGAAAACTTAAGTAAGTTGTTAGTTCCCAAAGTAGGTACACATATTAATGGTTATACTATTAGCGTTTTCATTTTTGTTCAGTTCCGAGCATCTGTCAAAATCGAGGCATTATAATGGGAAAATGGTGGATCCCGTGACCCTTTAATTTTTTTAAACTTTCAATTTTGACAACCTGCCAATATATTATCTTAGATTTGTGTTCTGTGGTTAATTCCATTTTACCATATCGCGATTGAAGATCTTCGACATAATAGACCAATGCACTAACCATAACTCGGGACGTTATACCGCCATTTTAACTTCGCAAATTATTGAAAACGCGTAAAACTTATTTTTCTTTGGATTTTTCTATTTCGCTGTGACGAATATCTGAAGAGGTTTCGTGAAAGTATGTACATATGTATTATTTTGATAGTGTCATATCAAGAGGCCCAAGTTGAATTGCCCTACGCAACTAAGTCCAGCCCTGAATTAATTTTGTCATTGTTTGGGTTTGTATGTTTTTGAGTGTCCGAAAAACCGAAATCAGTAACCAAATCACGTCCGCGGGCGAAATCACTGATAAAGTTTTTCTTTCCTTCACTTAAATACATACATACATACATACCATCCCTACCTATCTACCTAATATTTTTGCTAGGCGAACAGCTCAGCTCAATTGGCTGGGAGGATTGGATAGTTTAGTTATAAGATGGAGTAAGTCACTAAAGATGGCAAACTCGTTTTGGGAGCCAACAAAAAAAAAATGGAAACTTCTTGCTGGACGGACACCACACCACACCCACGCAATGTTTCATAATCGAAATCAATTCCGGTTTTCTTTTGTCTCTCTCGCTCTATGTGTGGCCATCATGGCAACCATATTATGCAGGGATAGCAGCGGACAGCGGGTAGGAAGGACTACTGATGGGCATATATACACAGCTTGTGGTTGATTTATGGTAGGAGAACCATCTAGTGACCTTGACTTTCACTTTGTCCATCGCCCAAGGATACGGGTATAAAGAGACTGGAGGATATAAGCAGGGTAAGGATTTAAGGAGAAAAAAAAAAAAAGAAAAAAAAAAAACATATGGGAAGTGATTGAACGGCGTGATCTTTTATTCAGATTAAATTGGACATAAATAGGCTTAGTCCTTGCCTCTACCATCAGACCCATAACTATGTATAGTTCTTCTACACTCTCGCCATCAGCCTTCGACTCATTGTCAGATGGAATTTGTCCGGAAAGTTTCAATTTGTTTTGAATATGATTGAGGAGTCGGAGGACAATAACGACGACGGGCGGGCGGACGGACAGACGGACGTAGGAGCAATGGCAACCGGGTGGTCCAACAAAATCCTCCTGTATCCTCTCTGTATTGTAATTTGTTGTTCAATATGTTAAATGCTGATGTTATAAGATTGATGGAGCGTATCGCATGACGAGCGAGAGATGGATTTAGGGTTCCGGTTACGGGTGAAGCGTATAATTGGTTAGGGGTGGATGGGAGGGAGGTTAGACCTTATTTTGGCCCCTATATATACATATGTACATAGCTACTGCTAAATATACATACATACATATGTGTATAAAGAAATGGTTGATTAGAAACACTGGAGGATGTTTGATGATGATAATAATGATTCCTTCTCATGGAATGGGCAATCAATGTTTGTTCGGAGCTGAGTGAATCAGCATCTTAGTACATATATCGATATCAGCATCTCGGTATCAGAATCATAAACATCAACATCCATAGCAATGATGGAAATTAAAATAGCGAAGCACTATACCATTACGTTTTGTATATATACACTAATCGTATACAAGATAAGGTCTCTTCTCTTCTCTCTCTCTATTGTCTATTCTATATATTAAACCTACCATTTCATTAACCTAGATCTATACACGTCTCGTATGTACATTGGGTAGATATTATTATTATTATACTTTTGAAATGAGTGTAATCATTTTGACGAGGAAAATATTCATTTAAGGAAAATTGATTTTGAGATTTATCTTAGAGCAATCAAAAGTGAAATGTTTGATTGTGCGAGAATTAAAGTGAATTGCAATTTTCTTCTGAAATTCATTAAGCGTTTCTTTCTTTTGTTGCGGTTGGTTGATCATGGAAGCGAAAAATTAAAAGGACGTGAGATAAAAAAAAAAAAATTGGGGGAAGATTGAATTGAAATCATTCTTATTTTTTTTTCATCATTACAGTCAAGGTGTTGTTTCTCAGAGAAATATCAGATATTTGATTTTTTTTAATAAAAAGGATATTTTAAGTTTTTTTTTTCTCAACATTATTTTTTTAAATTAACGTTTGAATTATTATAGTTTCGAAATATAATAAAGAATCAATACTATGTGCTCGTCCATATATGATGCGCCTATAACTCACTATTGATTTTTACTTTACGTCCAGTTTTCGTTCACTTTTGCTTTAGTGAGTAAATAAAGCTCCCGATTTTAACTGAGGGTGTCAAAAAAGAATTCCCGAAATCAAATAAAGCCACTTTTGCGAAATTCAATATAATTGTACATTTTTTTCGACACATTTCACTTCGTTTAAGTACGCCAAATGTAGATATGTAGGTACGAATAACGGATGGGCTGCCTCGCCGATTAATAGATTCTAAAATCAGGAATATAATAAAAGTGAGTCTTGCCACGATAATCGAGTCAATTTACTTTATCAAAATATTATGTTTTCAGAAACCTAAAAATCGCAAACACAATTTTGTACAATAAATAAATAAATTGGTCGTCGCGACAGCTCGTAGAGAACCAGGGCCTAGTGACTTACAACTCTCAAATATTTCTGTGTGCGCGCTATTGGCTGTAATAGAGCGGACCTACAATTTTCTGCCGAATCCGAACGGCTAGGGTGAGAAGCACTTTTTAATGACAAAAGATATACTCTTGGAGGATTTGTCAATTCCTCGTAAGAGGCAATAACCCGTGAAAAACATTTCTGTTTTTAGGTAGCATAGGCTGGGAATCGAACCCAAGACCTTCGGCGTAACAGTCCAACGCACTAACTATTACGTCACTGGCTACTACGTACTGAAAACAAAGAGAAATTAAAATTGACTTAACGTGTCATGATCATTGTAGAGAAAAATATGACATTTGAGAAGAATTTTAAACGAAGAACAAAAAAATAGAAAATATATTGTCTTTGTTATTGTTTAAGTAGACTATAAAAATTTAATTGTAAGTTCCTTTCCGCTTTTAAAACCAAGTACGTTTCGCCAAGTCCAGACAGTTAGGCTCATCAATTTAGATGATGTCGTACCCTTCTATAAAGCAAGATTTTAGTCGATGAATACTGAAAAAATTACAGATTTCACTCATAGAGTAACTATGGGGACATTGAAAATGACTTGTATTACGTCGATAAAACAAAAATATGTCTAATCTTTGTGATTTGTATTTTGTATACTTTGTTGCATTATAACTTCACAAACTCTCTTCTACAGTCTGAAGTACCAATTTGTATATTTAGTGTCACTTCCCAGTTGGCGGTTAAATTAATGTTGTATAATTTTTTTAATAAGATCTTAGTCTTAATTGTAGCTTAATTTGCAATTACACAATCATACTCATTTTCATCCGCACCGGTACAGCACTTATACACGAAATTAAAGTTACATACCATCTATCTTAACGTATATATAGGTGTTTGACATTTTTGCTTAGCTTAGCTTTGCAGAAAGGTAACTGAATTACAGATCGATTTAAGTATACATTATATACGGTTCAACTTAGTTCTCGACTCAGTTGGTTGTTGTTGAATCAACCCGCGAGTTCGCTTGTTATTTTATCAATTTGACGATTGATGAGAAAATCAAAAGATTTTGATTTTTTTTTTCAAATTGATTTACAAGTATTTCAAATCATTGAACTATGTATATTGTATAAAGCCAAGACATTTGATTTACTGTCCAGGCAAACCTTTTTTAAATCGAGACAAAATTTACAAAGAATTTGATGCGAAGCCCCACCTCACTGGTAATTGTTTTTATTCTATAATATTTTATTTTAAAATATTTTGAACTCATCTTTTAATCAATTTAACAATATCGAGTCTCGTAATTTACCCAAAAGTTGTCTAGTATATTCTACGTTCTTTAGGTTGATTTAGAAAAAAATCAACTTTTTTTCACATTTTACCTTATTTTAAGACTTTAATCCCAAACATCCGATTATTAGAGTAGAAGTTAGAAGCTAACCAAGACCTTAACCTTGATCATCTGGTCCTTAGAACTTAAGTTATAATTTTATATAAGAGGCTCAAGGAGGTACCTATGCATATTTTAGGTTAAACAATCAAATTGATTTAGAAGTTAGTAAAGTTTTTACCCAAAAGTTGTCTAGCATATTCTAGGTTCTTTAGGTTGATTTAGAAAAGCATCAACTTTTGTCACATTTTACCTTAATTTTAAAACTTTAATCCCAAACATCCGATTATTAGAGTAGAAGTTAGAAGCTAACCAAGTACCAAGACCTTAACCTTGATCATCTGGCCCTTAGAACTTAAGTTATAATTTTATATAAGAGGTTCAAGTAGGTACCTATGCATAATCTAGGTTAAACAACCAAATTGATTTAGAACTTAGTTAAGTTTTTACCCAAACTATGCATATTCTAGGTTCAACAATCGATTGATTTAAAAGACTGACATTTTACCTTAATTTTAAGACCTTAACCTCAAACATCCGATTATTAGAACAGAAGTTATAATCCAAACAAACCAACCAAATCCAACCTTTACGATTTTATTATTTGTAAAATACCTACTAGTTACAATAAATGTTCATGCACATACCTACATGCATACATATGTACATACCTACATGCATACATACATACCTACATAAACATAATATATGTACATATATCATTTTTGTGCCCGATGCAAAGCCAATTTTGTTTGCCACGTGTTTTTTTTTTTTTATTGCACACACTCCACCGTCTTCTCCCTTCTATCAATATGTTCTTTGTAGGTCGTACCTACATACATACATATTTTGTTTGTTTTTTTTTCTTTTGCCGTGATGAAATATAGTTCTAAAAAGACAGTTTTTCAAGTTTCTAGTATGAATTTTTTTACGATTTTGCAAAAATTTTTATGCAGATTTGTAGCCTGTCATTTAAACTTTAATTATCTAGCTTAATATTGAACATCCAATAATTATAACCAAAGTTATAGGCTTCTAAGTGGGCTCAAATCGAGCATTTTTCGAATTTAATAATTCCTCCACTGAATCTCGTCCGTTGGCGATGATCAAAATTTATGTACGCTGGCTGAAATTCATCACTTGTGTTTTTTTCTTCATTTTATTCATTTTGGTAGTTTCTTTGGTAACACCAACCAAAAATTCAATCTTTCTCCCCCTATACGCTAGAGTTCATCCTCTATCTTTGTTCATTTTGGTAACACCATACTTTGATCAAAACGACCCTATAAACATTTTCAATGTTAAAAAATATATTTCGCATGCATTAATTATTATATTTTGTACAAATTCATACACCTGAGCTCAATAATTGTCGTACTATAGACATTTGGAATTAAGGATGTAAAAAAACATTCAATTGAATTGTATTATATACCGTTTCTCAAATCTTAAACCTTCAAGATCAATGACAAAATATTTATCCATTAAAAGTATTTAAATATATATAATGTCATTTTCGCCCCAATTCACCCTATAAATAGCCAAATTTTGAAAAATGCCTTTCCCTTAAATTATTCTTGAAGTCCATTCTCTAAAGAATTTCTTTTAAAAAGAAAGAATTTTTTATAAAATCGGATATCATTTTTTTGTGCTTACCCCAATTCACCCTAATGCCTAAATATTTAATTAAATAAAAAAAAAAAAAAGTGATCCCCAAATATCATTCTCAAATAATTACCTCAAAATATTTTTGAAGTTGGATACCATTTCTTACCCCATTTTACCCTATAAAAAGCCCAGTTTTTAAAATTTAATTTTTATTCAGCATTTTAAGAATAAAATTGAGAAAATTTTGCAAAGAAATACTATTTGCATAACTGAAATTGCTTAGAAAAAGATCAGATGGTATTTTTTTTTTTGTTTTTCACTATTTCACATTATAAATAGTTAAATTTAAAAAATTTCCTCTAAGTTCATTGTTTAAATATAACCTTTAAAAAAAATTATTAAAATCTCCCGATAATTTCTTTTACTCTGTTTTGAAAAATATAAAGCCATCCCTTAGCTAAAATCTTTTAAACAAAAAACCAATTAATAAGAAAAATAACGAATCGAACACTGCGAGTCCGAAAAAGTGGGTTTGGTTCTACCGTCCGTCAATTTAGCATCGGTGCATCTGTGTCTGTCAGTCCGTACGATCACTGTAATTTTAGCCAATTTTCTTCAAATAATAATTTTTATGTAGTTCCCTAGAGAAGAACTTCGCATCTTTCTTTAAGTTAATCTAAAACTACCAAACAACTTTAGATTTTTGGGCAATTTCCTCAAAAATGACTTTAACGATTTTTATTAAACTTTTTACATGATATAATCAAAAACCGATAAGAAAACTGCGTTTCAGGCTTTTCAAAAAAAAAAAAAAAAAATCACATTAATAAGGAATTAGTGTTGTGACTTTTGTTTAAGAAGAAAGCATTTCTTAGTACTTCTGACTTTTTTGAATTTTTGTTTCTAAAATGAGCTACATTTTAAGAAAAAAAAATTTATAGTTGTTAATTTTTTTTGACTTCTTAGATGGCATTATGTAGACACTTTTTCCAAACTCTACAGAATCAAGTTGTTGTTTATCTAAGCTCCTAGAGACACATAACTTCAACCAAAGTTCCTTCGATAAATATAATAATTCTTAATGAGATATTTAAATAGGGTAGGGCATTTTAAGCTTTGGCATCTATTAATGCAATAACTTTGACCTTTGTTTTTAGATCGGTTTAAGACAGCCCGCATTCAAAGTGTCATGTCAGATCAAGTGCCATGGAAAAGTACACGCCATCACAACGCACCATAGCTGTCAGGAACCTAATTTTGAAAAATGGTGATTGTGACTTTCCTCCACAATCACCCCACTAAACGTCTCCAGACTTTTCGTAAGGTTTTTAAGGTATTTGAAATCCAATGTTTATCTTAACAATTCACAAACCCCATAAATATAGAAGCCTTCAAAGAAAATGTATATGACAGGAAATGGCCGAAGTACACAAAAAAAAATATCTAACTCCTAACCTGTTCTGTTAGATTTTTTATTTTTATACCTTGTTTGAAATTTTTTATCGGTTGAGAAATTAACCAAAATAAAACCCCTTTCTCAATTCCGAAAGTTACCTTCCTTATAATAATATAGTCATCAGCTTAAACAGCCTTTTTCGATTTCTCCCTCTGAACTCAAACATTATAACATTATATATTATAATTTTATAAAATCATTGGAAAAAGATATTAATTTCTGTTGACTCTTACACATACATACAAACATATTATAATAATGGTCTATGAAAAGTCAAATAAATAGAATTATCCATTAGCCAAACCCAAAATACCCATTGGCCTTGTGAATAAATCATTCGATTAGTGCCTCGATATTTCACCAAGAAGCACTCTATTAACTTTTAGGCCTATCTTTGGTCTTTTGTAAAACCACCTTGAATTCCGGAATATACACATGTATACCTAAATATAGGATTTGGGCAAAGGTTCCTCTCCTCGCAAATTGCCGTCTCGTCTCTGGCACATTAATACCACTCAGTTTGACATTTGTTACAATCAGGCTCTCTAACCCTTCCTGTGCATTGTGTTTTGTGCCTTCCTCCTGTTTTGCTCTCTCCCTCACATACATATATATGTACCTACCGTCTAACCTACTCAATTTCAATATTCTTCCTGCATATTGATAGAGAACCAGACCGTTACTCAAAGGGTAACGAAAATAAATGAAGCCATCACATTCATAGAAGGTATAACGGTATATAGCTAAATGGAGCGCTTCCTTCTGTGTCCTATGTTCTATAGGCAACACTCCGAACTTCGAAAGGCATTTTCTAGCTCTAAGAATAAACATTCGAAATTAAATCCAGGTATATGAGGAAGGGAGATGGTGGAAGAAGAAGGCATTGGATTGTGAGAGGGTGCGAAGCCAGAAGAAGGAATAGAAAACCCTTCTAAACAAATCACCAGGATTGATGCTTCTGACAGGTGAGTAATGGGACTCGGCCTGGCTTATTATGGGTGTGTGTCTTGGATACAAAACTCCATCGTCACAACGAAGTCGTCATCGTCATCAAAGGTATAGGTACCTCTGCATGTGTTCCTTGATGGCAATATAAGGGTAATACATTCGTACAAAGGGTGAAAGAATATTATTTTGTCTGTGTCTCGCCGAGACTCACAGTTCTGTTCTAGGAGCACAATTGTAACAGTATTATTACCTGTCGCTGATGTTGCTATATTGCTACTGCTGCCACTCTCTCCAATCCAACCTCATATACATATATACAAATATAACTCGCTATGTAGTATAAAAGAAGAATAAATTGAATTCGAGCAAAAGGTAGTAAATCAAATTGATTGAAAGTTTCTGTCCGACAACATGTCAGGACAAACCAAGCGTAGGGAGTTGTAAATTTTTCAAATTCAAATATCCACCAGCTATAATAATACACATTCATTTTTACTCACACACACACACACACACATACATACATATGAAGCGATATAGGACATTGGACATTGAGACAGGAAAATCACGGTTCTTGTTTTGGAACAAAAAGGATTATTCGCTTGGGAAATCGAAAAAGTAAAAGATGGTAATATATGGATGTGTATTTGTTCTGACAGGTTGGTGAAAAGTTGTTTTTGTATCCACAGAGAGCCTATATACAGAAATATATATATATTTTTTTTTCTCTTTTATAATTGAAGTATTGTGAAAAACTTCAAGCATAACCAATTTAAGAGGGAAAAGGGGGAAGAAAGACATTTTTGACTGTGTGTTGTTTCTGATATACCTAAGAGAGCAGTGAGTCGAGGGCTCTGGGGAAGATCATAAATCAATCTAGTATACTTTACAACTTGAAACATAATTGAAAGGCGTCCTTATTTATACATCAAACCAACATAAAGGATAACACATATAACTTTGAAAAGAATAGGTACCTACCCTCATTTCTGAATGGGTAGTTTATTTTTTAAAGCCACTTTAACATATTATAGGTGAATGGGCTTAATAAGACAGGGGTTATTATTTGCTGAATATCTTGGGGAGCTCTGAGTATCAAGAGGTTGATAAACGACCCTGGTGCATTCAATGGACAACTTAAGATGTTTAAATTTAAAATAACTCTTTGGCCAAACTCAACAAAAAAATGCAAATTTTACCACCATAAGCTTAAAAGGTATTAAAAGAAAATCTATGCAAAAATCTGCTTTAAGTTATTATCATCAGAAGAAAATGGTTTATTTTCACGGATTTTGTCAGCCAATTGATAAAAATAAAGGGTTAATGATAGAGACTGGACCTGTCCATATTTAAAGCAACAATTTGTAATAAAAAAAAAAAAAAAAAACAAAGTCATATTTTGGTTAGTAAGAAGTTATTTTGTTACTCTTAGTTACTTTTTACGGTAGAAATAAACCTAATTTTACCCTTAGGTTAACTTGTTTGAAAAATTCTATTTTATAACTTAACGCAAAATGTGTCATATTTTGTTTATAATTTAATAACCACTTAAATATTTGTACCTACATATATTATTCAAAAGTAACAAATCTTTAAAGCTAGATTATATTTAGCAACTTTTTCCATTCATTGAAAGCCACTTATTAAGAATGAATTTTTAAATAACTTAATTTTCATAAATGTTATTTTTCGGTTACAAATTAACCAAATCTAATTCCAAGTTATGAGTACGTTTTTAAATAACTCGTTTTTATTTTGTTTATTTTATTAGCATATTTTTTTTTACTTTTATATACATAACTCCGTAGTAGTCCGTGGCGTAATGGTTAGTGCGTTGGACTGTTATGGCGCGGCGAAGGTCTTGGGTTCAATTCCCAGCCTATGCCACCTAAAAACAGAAATGTTTTTCACGGGTTACTGCCTCTTGCTAGGAATTGACAAGTCCTCCAAGAGTATCTCTTATCATTAAAAAGTACTTTTCACCCTAGCCGTTTGGATTCGGCAGAAAATTGTAGGTCCCCTCTATTTCTGCCAATAACACGCACACTGGAATGGTTGAGAGTTGTAAGTCACTAGGCCCTGGTTCTAGATGAGCTGTCGCGCCGACCAATTTATTTATTTATTTATACATAACTCCAGTAATATTTTAACTCAGTTCTAACCTCAACTCAACTCAAGCCAAGCAAACATTTTTTAACCGCACATACTCCCATTAGCAGCAAAAGTCAATTTCCTTTCATATCTATTCTCTCTCATTGTTTTTTTATAATAATGTTGTATTTTTGTGAAAAAATGCAGTAGATTGGGTTTCTAATTTTTAATTTATAAGTGAGTTTAAATGAATTTCTTAAATGAAAGATTTAGAATAATAATAATAATAATTTAATAATAAGTTATTTTTACTTAATTTTTAAGGGGCTTCAATTATCTAAAGTCTGAATAATTTTTAATAAATAACTTGTCTCTTTAAGTTTGATATTGGTTATTTTTCTACTCATTCATAACCAATTTGTAACTTTGTATTCAAATCGGTTAGTTTTTCTTACTTATTCCCAAAAGAAAAAGGTTATAAAATAACTTTTATTTTTTGGAGTTAGCTTGATTGCAGTTAAGATTATAAAAACCCAAAAATAACTTTTCTTAAACCAAGGCAGAAAGCTTAAATAAATAAATACGTGTTTTATTCTTTTTTAACCCAACCTATCCGCTTTAGTATTTTTTAATTAATTTGTCAAAATATAATTTAATTAAATTTTTAATTTTTTTAAATATTTTTTATTTTAAAGGTCGATTTTTTTAAACGATAATTGAGCACAATTGAACAAGTTACACAATGTGCGACTTTTTTGTGTCCTTAACATCAATAGAAATGCGGCAAAAGAGAAACTAACAGAACCCAATTAACAATATGAAGTTAGAAAATAGCTTATAAACCAGTTTAAGCCTAGTTAATTAAACTACTTGTAAGTGGGTAGCTGTAATGAAGTCTAAAATATATCCTTAGGATGTCTGCATCACTGAAAATGGCCCATGTAACTGCATTCAATTTTAAAAAAAAAGTTTGAAACTCTTTCCAGCTGAAATTAAAATGCTATTCATTTTATTTATGTGTATGAAATTTATAATTTAATTTATTTTTATTAAAAAGTAATAATAATACTAGAATTATTATCATCTCTTAATGCATGAGAAGTAGTTTAATTCCGATGATACATAGTCTATTTTTTGTTAAGTTATGGTTGAGTTGCAATTTTACCTAGAATATATATAGATTGGTTAATGAAATGTTCGATTTAAAGAATTTATTCCAAACTAAGGAATAAGATTCAATAATAAGTCTAAATTAAAGAAAAAATATTTAATAACGTATTCTGAATTTTAAATAAGACTTGGTTAATTTTTAACCAATAAATAACCAATATATAACTATTACAATAAAAGTATTAAAAAAATGTACATATTTCAAATTAGTGGGTAAGAATGAGTGTAAAAAGTACCCAAAATTAACCTAGCGTTAGAGATTGGTTATTTTTAAACCATAAACATTATTTTATGATAATTAAATGGTTAAGAAATATTCAACATTTTAACTTAAGTTCTAAAATGGAATTTTTCAAACCAATAATTTTGAAAAAGTTGTAGTAAAGAGAAAATTTTATCCCAAGTCTACTTTGGCTTGATTGAAGTTAAGTTAGATCTGAAAAAAAGTTTAACCCTTCAACGTGTTTGTAGAAGGTAGGAAATTTGTATTCATTGTTAATTCTTGGATTGCTCATAATTCTAAGTTAAGACATAACGTTTTGAATCCCAACAGCTATGATGCATGAGTTTAAAGCGATAGAACCACTCTGAATTATTTTTTCATCAACATTTATCTTCCAATTCAATTTTCAATCACATTCGAGATTTGTTGAGAATCTTAAAGCTTAAATATTGAATTTTGTTTAGTTGAGTTTATTTGGGGATTAATTTTTTTTTTCATCGATTTTTCATTTTAAAAATAAATACTCAAATACCAGAAAACATTGCTTATTCAAAGTATCATTTTTTTTTTTATTACCAGATTCGTAAAAGACAAAAAAAAAAATAACAGAACACTCGTAAAACAAATAATTCAACACCTGAAATCCTTTGAACCCCCATTCATTGTTTGTTTGTTTATTTTCTGTTTAACATTTGATAAGAGTTTAAGTTGTAAGTAAAACTCCAGCTTAGTCCTTCTATATTATATACATATATAATATGACCCGACCTGAATGACAACCGAGCGAGGAATGTCCCTTCGCTCTTGCTGCCTTTGTTTTTTTTTTTTTGTATTCATTCTTCTGTGTTTATTTTATGTTTTAACAAATTTGCATATTGGTGCTTTGGGATTTAAATTGCATATGCGATGGGATTTGTAGCCAATCCGATATCATATAGTAGGTATAGCCATTTTCTCAATGGAAAGGGGTGTTTTGCAAAAAAAAAAAGGGAGTTTGAATAAAAAAAAACAAAAAAATATCCACATGCCGTCAATGAAATGAACAAGTGGATTGGAATTTTATTTTAGTGGTCCCCCACAAGCATACAAAAGGACAATCCCCTATATACGACTGCTGAAAGGCGCGGCAAGTCTTCAATGTCCTGAAATGTATGCATGTTATACGCCGCTATAACAAAACGCTTTTTCATGTTCGGGTTTAATTTAAAGCTTTTTTTTGTTTATTTGCTGTCACATAAGTGGGCGTCCCAAATGGATTTTTCAATGACATTCATGTTGAGAACACCAATTTGCATTCCAAAACACACAAAATATACATACATGCAATTGAACTGAGTGGTAAGGGATTTGAAAAATAGGCACAACTTTGTAGAGTTCGAGTATCGGTTGATATAGCGGTAATCGAGTAATCGACAGATAATGGCGAGCTAACAAAGTTCACGTAATTAAATTATAACCAATGAGTTATCAGTTCGCTTAATTAATAAAGGCATGTAATTATTGTAACCTATAACCACAAATCGAAACCTCAAATGATGATGGAAAATGCGGGAACGCGCGCTATCCAACAGATCCAGGATCCAGCAGAGGGCAAGTCAATAAATCAAGAAACTCCATCAAAATGTAAACAGTTACATTAAATGACACTATCGAGGCCATCAATTACATCGTCCATTAGATTGTTAACGAATTGTCTGTGGCCCCTTGATGGCGATGGCGATGACGATGGAGTGGCGCCCAACACCCGACACAAAGCTGACGACGATATTGTACATATTATATAAAAGAAGGAGGCATAGGGAAAATTGTCACTTCATCACTGTCACCAGAGGAATGCCAAAAGCAACCCTTAACAGGCCCCAAACTATCGCCTCAATTTGAAAACAAAATAGTGGGTACAAGAGTACTTAATCAAGCCTAAGTTTCCACAACCTTTTCCTCAAGACTCTCTCTATACTTTTAAGTTCCTCGAGTATTCGAGGTATGAGGATCAAAAGAAGAAACTTTCGTCTCCCCTGAGGGTTTTTTCCCCGGCGGTGTGGTATGGTGTGGTTGTTGGTTGTTGTTGAAATGATGGTTTTGCTATATACCTACCGAGAGGTGCGAGGAAATTCCAACATTTTATTGCGGAATACGTTTCATTCGTAAATTTCGTAAATTAGAGACACTTGTCACACCTTTTTGGGTTTTGGTTTGGCTTTGTTTGGATTCGGTTAGGTCCCTGTTGGGCAAAAGATGGAGTATTTGTGATTATTATTTTTATTCTTACTTTTCCCCCTCGATGATGGTAGTTATTCCTTAAAAGTTAGCCCTCTTATATACTCCTTCTGTATATATATATAGAGAGAGAGCACATAAAATCCACTTCATTAAAGACCATCTTAACCGAAGTTTGGCCAACAAAGAACGTCCAAGAGAGGTGTAAGAGAATTTGATTTATCATCTAAAATGAAGGAATTTTTAGTGGAATTTTTGAGAGAAAATAGGGTACCACAGAAGGGGAGAGGGGGGCAAGAGAGGGAAATGGAATTGAATTAAAAGTTTTGAGGTGAAATTTGTGTTTTGTGTGGGAATTGTGATGGAGGAAAAATATCTTCAAAAGTTGGTTGTCGAAAACTTATGGGCGTAAGTCTATGCGGGATTTCAAAAACATTAATTAAAGGTAGGTATTAGTTTTGGAAATTGCTTTAAGATTAATATTTTAAAGAAGCTATAGGTGTTGATATATGATTTATACATAAAAGTACCCAACCGTAGAAGAAAAATTAAATCACTTTGCTAAAAAAACTACACCGCTGGACAAAACATCTATGCTGGCGGTATAGGGTAAAATAAAAACGTGGGCGTTACGTGTAACACGTTACGTGTAATACGTTAAGTGTAATACGTTACCTGTCACAAGTTCAGGTTATGATATGGTTGGATCGTGTTTATTGGGTACGTTCAATTACAAAAATCACTTGGAGTAAAGTTTACATGGACATCTTGACCGTGAGTCCCGGTACTCTACTCACACAAATTTTTTTATTGTATTTTTTGAAGCAGCCTTTTTTAAGCACCATTATTTTGCAATTATAAAAATAGGGCACGAAACAAATTTCGATTTTTTTTTATTGAATTCATTGTTATTCAGTGTTAAACTGTTAACTTGACATCTGACCAAAATGTGGACGCAGTACGACCAACAAAAATAAAATTTTAAAGATGAATAAACAATTATTGAAATATTTGAATGGATTGGTTGAAAGGAAATAATTTTCCAAACTCCATAAAAAAAAAATTTTAAAATAAATTTATTAAACAATCTCAAATTGTTTTGTCACCCACGCGCGACGTGATGTACACCATGATTTTTTACATAAATCTTAATTTATAAGAAAAAATTTTAGAAATCATTGAAGCGGTTTTTTTAAAAAAATTATTTTGTATATGTGTATAAAATTTTGAAAACATTTTTAAGAACAAAAAATGGTACAACATTTTGTAGCCTTTATTTATGCGGGATTAAAAAAAATTAATTTTGAAATAAAAAATAATCTAACCATTTTCGAAATATCGAGTTTTTAAAACATAATTTTGTTTTTTTTTTTTAAACCAAAATTTTTTTTTTTGAAAATTTTGATATGCAATATTATTTAAACTTGTTCTTGTGTAATACGAATTTTTTTTTTTCAAAATCGGTTCAACAGATAATGAGATAGTCGTAAGCAAAAAAAAAGGTTCTATGAGAGATACCATTTTTAATCGATAGATACAATTTTTTTCCAGCAATATGGTGGATCGTAATAATATTAGTTCACATAAAAATTTTAATCAAAACCGTAGGAGTCGTTTTTGAGGAAAATGAGATTTTCCTTACCGGTTTTTAAACACTTGAATAGGAGTTACCCTTATTTTCGGTCATAGAAATAATTTTTATTTAAAATCTGCTAGAATATGTTAAAAAACTGCTAAATGCAAATTTTAATAAAAATCGAGCAAGTTGTTTTCGAAATATTAATTTCTCAATTCAAAAAAAATTGAAACTTTTTTTAAAAATTAAAAGAAAAATGGAAAATTTTGGTATATAAAACTTTTAGACCTTTTTGAAAGATTTTCTATAAAAAAAAAATTGGTCAAAATCACTTGAGTCGCTTTTGAAAAAATCGTAAATCAAAAAAATGATTCTATGGGAGATACTAATTTATAACCATTTAACCGAATGTTTTTTTTGTAAATTGGTAGCCTTTCTGGCAGGAACCCTTAATTTTTGTCTTAAAAAAAAATTAAAAAAATGTGTTGGGGGTAATCCGAAAAACTGCCAAGTACGAAATTTGAAGAAAATCCACCCACCAGTTAAGGCTGCAGCTGAAAGTACAAGACAGACAAATAGAATTGCGAGACCCACTTTTTCGACTTTGCTATCATTGTAATGTCAAGTTCGCTCAAGATCTCCAGCTTGATTTTTTTTTTACGAATACATAACTTGCCATATAGTACCTATGTACCTTCATTATATATTGCAAGTAAAAAAATATTTTCTTTTAATTTTGGCCACTGGTGTATTTAATGTTGGTAAAAATCCAACACCGTTTCCTATAAAAAAAAAGGTAAACTTGGATTAGGGCCTTTGATTTTTTGGGGTACAAGAGGTAACATTAATTAATTTTTTGGATGAAATAGACAAAAAATGTTGCGACAGTAAATCTTTTGTCAGCTTTCGGTCCATAGTGTCATAAATGGTGATCTCTTATTTTAAAAATTTCGAATCAGCGAAATATGTTTTTAATATTTTGTTATATTTTTATTTTATAAATAAAACCAAAAAAAATTACATGCTTTTTTTTACAAGTGGGATGTGTTTAAAATTTAGAATCTCTGGATTCACACTTACCAATTCAACTCTCATCGCATCGCCCTATAGTACTGAAGTGCCATATACGCCAAATTGCATTTTCTGAGGTAGGTATGTTATGTTTCATATGTGATCTCTAAATACTGAACAAAGCATCCAAAGTTAAATAATGTAGCTATGCATACGCCCTCTATATGTCAATATATGTATACATACTAAATTGGTAAGTTCTACAATTTTTGTAAATTTATTCGCTCGCAGAAACACGAATTCAGATCATTCAGCAGACAATTTCATCGTTCAGCAGCACGTAACAAGCTCTATCACATCATCAATTCTATGAATTTTTCTGGTGACTATATTTTTCGATGAAGCACGTCGGAGGCGGTGGCGGCGGTGGTGGCGCTGCAAGGACGAAGATACCATGAAGAAAAAAAAAATGGTAAATCAAATTGAATTGCTTCTACGAGTATGAACCCAGAAGAAGAATATTCAGACAATGATACCTTGTCGCTGCCGATGTCAAGTGCTATTGGGACAAGACAATTTCCCCCCTCATCGTCATTGTGTCACTTTCTGCCCCAAATGGGACTCATATTATGTATCCGAACGAACAGGACATGGGGCTAGTGGAATATTTATTGTATCTCTATTTATATTTCACCACCAGAACCCAGAAGATTCATAAGTTCCCAAACACGTTTCAATAGATATCAATAGCTGAGGAATGAACAACCATATAGCATTATGATGGTAACGCCCACAAGTACAACTGAATGGGTTGAGTAGGATATATCCCGATGGCATATCCGAATTCTTGTTCTTATTTATCAACAAAAAAAAAAATACAACACAAATATTATTTGCTGAGCTTCCTGTTCCTGTGCTTTTAGAGGAAGAAGCCGAAATGATAAAAGCTGTATGGCATGTCAGTGGCATTGATGGGGCACTCTTAATGGAGAATTCTTTTGTTGTGTCAATCAGAGTCAACAGTTTATTTCAAAACAATACAAAAGAATTTGCCCTACTGTCGGAGCCCTGTCCAGAATGATGTTCCATATAAATAAATATCCTCACTATCTGACCGAAACAAGAACACGTTCGCAAGGATGTTTGCCTTTCAAGTGGAATCAATCGATGGGACAGGACATCATGGACAGAAACTGGGACTGGGACAGTATACACTCTTGCTCTGTTCGTTTCGGATAAAACAAACTGATGTGATAATTGAACAAACTTGCTGACATTACTGTCACTTGTCAGTGTTGCAAATTAAAATTGCTTTTCATGATTCGGGGTGCAATAACAAAAAAAAAAAAAAAACGAAAAAAAAAACATCAAGAACAACAAAGATAACAATAAATGAAAGACAGGACACTGCTCTTCGGAATATTAGTGACAGATGGATGCTCAATTTATTTTTGTTATGTTTTTTTTTTTTTGTATTTTTCGTTCCGATGTTGATTCTTTGTGGAAAGTAGAAACAACCAAAGGGAGGTGTTCCAGTTGATTTTATTTTGTAAAACTTTTTTTTTTTTTTTTTTTTTATTATGTCCTTTGAACACTAAGGATATTTTTCCTTTTGCTTAAGCATTATGACACCGATAGACAATTGTTTTTCGCTCCAATATCCATCACAAAATGTTTGCTGTTCATATTATTTTTTTTTTCTGTCACAAATTTTATTAAATTTTTCTATTTTTTTTTTGTTCCCAATCGTGGCAAGGATGAATCCTGGGAAAAAAATGAAAGAAAAAGTTTTAACACGATGGGCAGAAGAAATTGAAGTCAATTAGCAATGAGTAAGAACATCAAGGATAGGCACTTCTGTTCTGTGAGGCTCGACAAGCTGAAGAAAAAAAAAATAGAGACAAAATTCTAAAAGAAAAAAAAAATAATTCAAAGCAGAAGGAAGCTATAATTTAATTTTGCTGTTGATTCGAGAGCATCTCATCATCATCATCTGGCATTCTTCCATTGGGCGAAGGACGAGAGATTTTTTTTTTTATGAATTGAAATTTTTTACGGTTCTGTTATGGATGTTGGAAATGTTATGAATCTTTGTTCTATATTTTAATAAATATCTAAAAAAGATTGCAACCACTTGTGAAATTTAAGCTTATGCAGACAGAGACAGATCAAAAACGGATCATATTGCCACCTTTAAGTGGCAATAATTGTCTGCTAGGTGGGTTCATTGGATATGTAAGTGTTGTGCCAACTGTTTTACATTTGCAGGAGGAGGACGAACGACCTTGGGAGTGAGACAAAAACATCGCTGTAAAAAATTCAATTACAAAATAAAAGCTTATAAGGAGAAGAGTTTTGTGACGTTCTAAAAATAAGAAGTTTCAGACAAAAGATCGTTGAGGAACATGAAAGAAAGAGTTGATGAAAAAACGATGAACACCATAATTTATTTTGTGAATATTTGCAGCTGTGGAAACCAGCGTTGCCGAAGTGGCACGATCGTGGTTTTTTACACGAAAATTTCATCGTGGCAGGTGGCACGAAAAAAATCAATATGGTTCGTTGTTCTTATTTCAATTTTTACTTCAAATAAAGCGAAACTTGAAGAAGATTTTGAAATGGAGTAAAAACTGGCACAATCGGTACTGGCACGAAAATGGCTTGATTTTTTAGTGGCACGGAATTTTTGTGTTTGGACGGCAACGCTCTGGTGGAAACGCGTATTAAATGAATTCTCTTAGATTTTTCATAAATAATTCAATGAACAAAAGATTTTTCATCAAGCTTTAGAAACTAAATCCCTAGAAGCAATAACTCTCCAAGCAAAAAATTAAATAAACCCCTAAAATTTGAGGATTTTTTCATGAGAAAATATACTACCCAAAATTGGAGATTTTTTTAATACATTTGATATTGAAATAAGTCTTCAAATTTGGAGACTTATTTTAATGTTCTAATTTTGAGTGTTTTTTAACTTTCTTGTGATGCGTTTAACGGTGCTCGAAAGTCCCAAAGAAATTTCATAACTTTCAAAATATTTTTAAAATTTCATAAACTCATAATCATAACCTTCAAATTAAAAATTATCAATTACCCCATATAATTTCTTGTTTTTTAATTTGGGCGTTTTAAAATTTATATCGAAGCTTTTTTATTTTAAAGTTTAACTTTTAACCACGCCCGCCATGTCAATGGTTTTAAGAGTGAGATTTGTGCCCCTCCTCCCTTTCACCGTCAAAATCATAGTAATGGCGGGGGTACTGAAAAGTCACAACCTAAACAGGGTCCAAAGTCATAACACCTAATTAAAAAAAAAAATTATAACGCCCAAAAATTGACGTCTCAGTATAATTTTGCATTTAAGAATATACCGAGCTTACTGAAGCTTTCGAATTATTGCCATAAATAACAACGAGGAAATATTATATGAAAAACAGACCGCCACATTGTCGCAGAAGGAGACATGCATGGGTGCGTGTGTCACGTCACTAATTCCTTTTTTGTCCACAAAACATGTTGGTGGCATCATCTGAAAGTATAAAAGTATTAATTTTCCTTTTTGATTTAATTTCCAATTTAAAGATTTATTTCACTCTTGAGTGAGGTTTACCATAAAATTTATTGCTATAAACAAAAACCACAAAACCCTGTCGGTTGGTGAGAAGCTTTTGTTCTTAGAAGTATTTCTTAGTTTGATAATTTGAATTACCATTCACATGACCTTGAAAACAACAGACTTAAGTACAATAGGTTGATAGTTTGAGGGATGATACAATTTAATCGTATTGATTTTTTACTTACACTTCATTAAAGTAATTATGAATAAACAAGACGACTTCCAACTTTTTTTACTTTAACTTATTTAAAGAGAAGTGATATTAACCTAGAAAATTTCACCTTGAGATAGTTCTAAAATACTAATTGAAACTATACCGCAGGGTTTTATAAAAAAAATAAATTGGTTAGCTTGACAGCTCGTGTAGAACCAGGGCCTAGTGACTTACAACTCTTAACTATTCCTGTGTGCGTGTTATTGGCAGGAATAAAGGGGACCTACAATTTTATGCCGAATTCGAACGGCTAGGGTAAGAAGCACTTTTTAATGACAAGAGATACTCTTGGAGGATATGTCAATTTCTCGCCAGAGACAGTAACCCGTGAAAAATATTTCTATTTCTGTTTTTAGGTGGCATAGGCTGGGAATCGAACCCAAAACCTTCGGCGTAATAGTGCAACGCACTAACAATTACGCTACGGGCTACTACGGTTTAATACATTTTATAATAAAATTGTTTTTTTTTTTTTGTAAAAATTCGAGATCATTTAAGTTAGTTGCAAAAAAAATAAAAACACTGAGCCGAATTTGTGAATTTAAATATAAAAAGACTTTTTGTTGGAAACAAAATTTTCTATCAAAATGAAAAGTTTAAAAAAACGTACGAAAAAAATCCGAAAAAAACCGAATAATCTTATTTTTGAATTTTTACTAAATATACATTTTTTAAAATAGTGCATTATTTCAGTGCATCTGGCAGACAAGCAGCCCCATGGAAAATGTCTTGGATTTGCATATTTGTTATCACAGGGAAAGCTTCTGTTAGTGAGAACATGTATGCTAAATTCTACCACAATTTATTTAGAAATGTGTTTCATACTCATCTTTAGGTTCGTCTTGGATTCAGAAAGCCCAACTCAAGATGTCTTGGATCCCTATTTTTATGTCTAGGACGATCTGTTTTTAGTTGCTATATAGGTATACTTTCTTTTTATCTTCCAAAACATAACGTATTTTTAATACGTCGCCGTTACCGGTAAAAGCCCCAACCGCGGAGCCCAAGACTTTCAGATTTGCATGTGAAAAGTAAAGATCTATATAGAAATACCAGTACATTTTTGCTATTATTCATAGCCAAAATTTTTCTGCGGGCTTTCGGTCTAATAGGCTTAACCGCGCATGGCGGTTCAAAAAAGTTTTATTTTACTAAAAATTAACAGAAATATTATTATTTTCTTTATTGTAGATCAAAACACAAAAAAGTCTTACATTTGAATAATTTGTCTAAGATTTTTAGAACTTAACAATTTGTTCTTTTCAGCTTTAATTTTAGTTTTATATAATGAAAAAGTTAACAGAAATAAATCTTTCCATTTAAACTTAACTTTTTATTTTTTTCGCAGTTTCTGCTCTAAAGCAAAATTTTCCCTTTTTAAAATATTTCGTTTGAGCTCGATATCCGGCTTTTTACAGTCCTGTTTTTTTTTTAAATCCCGTGTTTTTTCACACTTGCTTTTTATAATCCTGTTTTTATTAATCCCGCTTTTTCAAAATTCCGCTTTTTATTACAAAATCGGGATTTAAAACCAATTTAAAAATGGAATGATTTTTTAAAACATTTCATTAAACAGTGACGGAAGCTTATCTGCATCCGGTTTTTAAAATCCCATTTTTTTTTTTTCAAAAATTCAGATTTTAAATCCCGTCTACTAAAATACTGTTGGTGTTATTTATAAACGTTGTTTAACTTTAGACAACTGTTCAACTTTGGAAAATGTGTTCAAAAACCTTGTTTATTGTTGTGTTATAGCTGCCTAACTTAGGCACAAGAGTAGATTTTCTTAACCGTGAATAATGTAATATTGAATTTATTAGGTAAAGCATATTTCCACCAATTTGAAAATAGTTAGACAGTGTCTAAGATAACAAAAATCTAATAAATATGACTGTATATTTTTAAAATAATTTCTTTTAAAATCCCGATTATTCAAAATACCGATGTATTATAATCCCGCTTTTTAAAATCGCCTCAAATCCCGAAAAACCCGTTTTCTACAATACATACATACATATATTAAATGGTGGGTTAAGGTTAAGGGTTCTAATCCTAATATAATAATTAAAAAGGGGTATTTAAAAAACGAGATTATAAAAAGTGGGTTATTGAACCCAACCCGGTTGGGAAAACTTTTTTTTTTTCAAACTGATGTCGGATTATACCTACACCTATCAACAAAAAACCGTTTTCGAAGAAATAGAATCTAAAATAGCCTTTACAATTTAATTTTCATCAAAATTCTCATACCAAAAACTAATTAAGTAGTTTTAATATACCTACCTACCTGCCTAAGTTAATAAAAAAGGGATTATGGATTTAAAATATCTACTTATCTATATAGAAATGTCCTTGGAATTAATTTAGGTACTATGATAGGTAAGTATGATTTGGACTTAAAACGAAAAAAAAAAATAAATTATGTTTTAATTGAAATTAAATTGCATCCTGTTCTAAATTTGTACATCAAAACTATAATTAGTTCTCCAAATGCGAAAAAGGCTATTAAAGCAGACAAAAAAAAACACTCCCCTTTTCCCCTTGAGTTTGCTCTCAAATAATAATCGCAATTCGTCCTTGCGACCATCATGGATGGGGCATAGTGCAAATGCAAACAAATACAAATATACTTTTCATGCTATCTGTCACATTTTAATTTAATTGAATTGCCCGAGCTTCGTATAATTTTATTAAAAATGCAAATAAAACTTCGTTGGCCGCACACGCCCCGCCGCCGCCGCCGCCCCGGCTGGCTGTCTGACTGAATTCTGGACCGACCGACATGGCGACATAAAAAAAAATACAACCAGCCAGCAGCAGGACCCCCTGCACAGTTGTTGTCATAATTTACAATCACATAGTAAAACATGGGGAGTGCATACTCAAACACAGAAACCGACAACAACAAAAATACGAATATAAATCAAAATGGAAAAAAAAAATTATATATTAATTATTCGTCCTGCGCTCCTCCTGCCTGAAAACTGAAAAGACGACAAACTGGAAAAAAAACGTGCGGAAACCTAAAATATGGATAAATAATAATATTTGCTTGGCTCATGCTTGTGTCTCTCGTGTTGGCACGTTGGCTTTTTATGTATTTTAGCGTGTTTTTTTTTTTTCCTTACACGGCCTCGCCTTTCGCTCCTAGTTCCTGTAGGAGGATCCTGTCCTGATGGACTATGTGTGTTTGTGCTATGCTCTCATATTTGTAATCCAGTTTTTAATAAATTCAGGATTTATAAAAGCTTCTGTGGGCACTGGAGCTGATATCCTTTGTCGGTTACTGATATGCAAATATATATTATACACACCATGCACGCATTCATTGAAGGATCTGTTTGTACTTCATATATTCCTACTTATACCTATATATGGACAGGACAAAAGTGTATTTTGGCCACTGGGCTACTGGGCCAGTAGGATGCATTCCACAGGATGTATTTATATAATATCATACGCATTTCTGGTGAAATATATAAGCATCAATGTGTCAGTATCGGTGTCGGTGGACTCACCCAGTAATGATATGGAAATTTTGAATTTGCCGGACAATTAATTCCTGAAAGGATATTTATATGGATGTTGTTGAAATGAATACCAATCCAAGCAAAAGTAGCAGGCTGGATAGCGTAAATGACGGAGTGAAGTGCGGAGTGCTGAATGTGGAGTGGCAGAATGAATGCTCAGTGCTGATGCTATAAAGACTTAAAGGCTAACTGTTGTTGGTTCTAGAGGGAATTCACATGACTGATGTTGAAGTTGAGTAGGCTCTTTAAGCACTTATATACATACATCTATGCTCTTAGGTCTGTGCAGTTGGTATTGAGTTCAGTTTGTTTGACACTCCCCCGCCACCGACCGCCCGCCCGTCCTACTGTCGCCTTGCGTCGGTCGGCCAACCATGTTACGTGCCGTTATAAGTCTCTAAAGGGAAATTTACGGCAAGCTATTAAGTTTTGATTAATGTGAAGTCAACAACGGTTTTGCTTTCGGTCAGTGATGTGTAAATTTTACTTGAATATATAATATGTACCTACTTTAAAATGTTTTTTTTTTCCCTTATATTTCATCAAAAGGGGTGGGGGGAATTCCTTTTAAGTCAAAAAGGCCTTGCTGGGATAAATTAATTTCTTTATGACGAATTAAATATTATGAAGGGCTCTTTTTCGTTATTGTTGTTGTGGTTGTAGAAATGAATAAATTCTGAAGAATTAATATCAATAACTGTGGCGTAATATTCATAAAATAATTTATTATGAAATAATTTCCATATTGGGTTTTATGGATTTATATATTTTTTTCTTTGAAAAGTCAAACATTAATATTATTATTAAATGAAACAAATTGCCAACTGTTGTATTTACATTGTTTGGGTTAATAGTAAATAATTTATTGTGGAAAATTCCATTAAAAGCGCATTCAACTTAAGGGTCCAGTTTGTTAAAAAGGTCAAAATATGAGCAACACAGTAATGTTGTGTTGGTTATAGTTCGTAGACTTTTACTGCCTGAACACAATAGAATGCTGCAACTGGAACTGGAGCTGGAGATGCAACAGCTGTGAAAAAGTGTCGTACGTACTATTTTTTATTGCCCATAATGCAGCTGTACAGGTTTTTGTATATTTTATAGAAACAAAAATCACAGGCTCATTATTCACTTTTTTTATGTCCGATAATTTTCTTTAAATTAATAATTTAATAATATTTTCCGCGAAACAAATTTTTTTCCGGCTCTTATTTTCTTCATACAAATTGAAACGTCAAAAGTGCTGCACGTGAAAAGTTAAAAGTTGGTGAACTCTTGCAGCACCGACTGCAGTTGTGTTGTGTTGTGTTCGTAACATTGATTTTGTTTGTATTGAATATTTTGACAGCTATTCCAGTTGCAGCTCCGTATCCATTTTGTTCAGCCAGTTACGCTGCATATCTGGTTACGAGTCCGGGGAGCCATATTCAGGGGTAGTGAGAGAAAGTGAAAAAATGGCTATGGTAAAATTTTCTACCATATTAACCCTTCGGATGCGACAGTGAATATAGTAGGTCCTCTCCATTTCTGCGGGAATGCTGCAAAAATTTCATTAAAATTTAACCATTGAACTAATTTTGTTGACATTTTTATCATAATGGCAAACGTGAAAACTGATCGTAACAAATTTCCGCCCACTGACATGCCCACTTTTTAAAAAATATGTAATTTAATCGTCAAAATTAAGAATGATTATTTAAACTTATAAAATGTTATACCTAATTTTTTTTTTTTAAGAATTTAGTTTTACAAAATTTTTGTTCACGCCTACTTTTTGTGCGTTTTTTTGATCTATTTTAATTCTTTTACATTCAGAGGTAGTCTTAAAAAAGCTTTCAGAAAGTAATTTTACTTTCCACTCAGCAAATGGGAGTAAAGTCACTTAAATTCCCCTTCAAACTGGCTATTCAATCGAAATTAAACTAAACTAGCTGATCCGCCTGCCTTTGCATGGAGTATTTATTCAATTTAAATTTTTTAAAAAGTGAAAATAAAATTTAAATAGGCTTCAAACATTCCTTTAGAATTAATTTTAATAACGTTCCAAAAATTTTTAAATAGAAATGTAGCAGTCTAAGAGGGTAACGCCATCTGTTGGCGATTCCATTATCGTGAGGGACAAAATTAGTCGATTGTCATTCCTTAGATTCAATATTTTCTTTTTCCCATAAAAAATAGAATTTTCATATATGTATCGCCATCACCAACCCCTAAAAGTATGAAATTTCGGTTTTCACAATTTTCCGACTACTCCGGTCAAAATATCCAATTTTCCACTCCATATTAAAATTCTATCACATTCACCCATCCAACATTTTAAGAGAATGGTCTGGTCACACTGGTAAATTTTTAATATTATTGCTATAGCTCGAAAGCTAAGCTTAATTTATGAATTTAACTGAAGAGATTTTTTGTTTGAAATTAGATTTTCTATAAAAATGTATAGTTTTAAAAAATAAATGAAAACATTTGAACAGAATAACGTGACAAAAACCAAACTAAAAAAATAATAACATTTTCTTAATAAATTCCTCAAAACTATTTTTTGAGCTAAACCATTATTTTTTTATACATTTTTTATTTCATAGATAAATTTGGTGGTGCAAAAGCTTTTGGAGTACCAAGGTCTAATGGTGACTTATAGCCTCTCAAATATTCCTGTGTGCATACTGGCAGATAAAATCGAGGGGACCTACAATTTTCTGCCAAATCTGAGCGCCTACTGTAATAGGCAAATTCTCATGACCATCAGAGATGCTCTGAGAGGATTTGTCAATTCATTAAAACTAGTAGTACTTCCGCGTAAAAAAAGATTATTTTTAAATTTAAATTTTTAAGCAATAAATTAAAAAAAACACATACCAAAAATAACAATAAATTTATATTATTTTTACAACAGCAGATTGTTTTCTCAGTTCAACAAATAATATATCAAAATTTTCACTTTGTGACCAATTGCTTATTTTTAATTTATCAAAATACTGAAAAAGAGACAAAGTCAACAAAGTGGAAATCAAATAAAAATATATTCAAATGATGCAATTGCATATCCATAGCAAAAAAAAAAATAAAACACAAATATAAAACACATTTTTCATTTTCATCCTGACAATAAGTTCAGTTCAGTTTTTCTCTGGTTGTCTGATTTTGGTATGCAGATTTGCTTTTTCGTCCCCAAAGCACAATATTCAATATCCTTAGTCATATAGTTTAATAGAAACGCAAATTGTCCACATGTAAACGCCTCGCAAAAGAGTCTGAGTCAGAAGTAACCGAGAACTCAGTCAGAGTCAGACTCGAAAGAGAGTAGAAAAAAAAGTGAAGTCGTCGTCGTCGTCCTTCTTTCTATATGGCCGTCTTCTTGTCGGTATAAGGAAAATAGATCCCTTTTTCTATATTATACAAGGACAATAAAGAAGATTGGTGTTCAACTCCTCGAAAGTTCATCCGACCATAGACGCGTTTGAGAAATTTAATTTTATTTCTATTTTATTACAAGACAACGAGAAGAAAAAGGACTGGAACTGGAATGGTGATGATGATGGTGACGGAAAATATAAGGACATTCTCTGGATTTGCTTCGAATATGAGCATATCAAATGGATATAGCTTCTGTGGATGAGATGAGAAGCAATGGAAGAAAATACTTGTATTCGTACACCTATATTTTTTTTCCTTGTTTTTTTCTTTTAACTTTGTTTTGCGTGCTCAAGCTCATGAATAAAAAATCCCCTAGAACAAGAAGGACAAAGATGAATCACTTATGTAAATTTACCCAAGGGATATCCATTTAACTTCTATGGTTGACAGTAATGATGATGATGATAGTAGCAGTATAGGTACATACCTTATATCCTACTGCGGGGTTAGTTGATTTGCTCTGTGGTTTTGGTTTTCGGTTTTCGAGCCTGCGACGGCAATGTTTTTATTTAATAGAAATGTCATATTTAGTTTGATAAATGTTTAAGGGCAAACTTAATACAAAGATTTAAATTTTTATCAATTTATCAATATTATTTATTACTTGAGTAAATAATATTTTATTATTATTTGTCTCATCGTTATTTGAATTATTATAAATTTTTGAAAAGGTTAAGTATTTAGGTGATTCAAAATAAGCACGTAAGAAAATTGTACGTGTACCTAAATCACCTAATCTTTTAATTTTGATTTGATAAATCTGGTCTACTTATACAATTACTTAGGGGGCCTCATACCTAGTTCGGAGTGAAATTTGGCCTCAAGAAACATGTTTTAAATTATAGGTCAATCCTTAGCTGACTGGTTCTAGATGCGATCTGATAAACACAAATAAATAAATTAAATGGCGCAACAGCTTCTGTAGAACCAGGATGTATTGAATTACAAACTCTCCACCATTTTATTATGCGTGTTATTGGCAGAAATTGAAGGAACCTACAAATTTCTGCCGAAGCCAAACGGTAATTTTTCAAGGACAAGAGATACTGTAGGAGATCAATTCCACGCAAGAGGCAGTAACCCTTAAAAAAACTGCTATTTTTTTTAGGGTAACATAGGCTGGGAATAAAAAAAATACTGTGGCACATTTTATTAAAAAAAAAAACCGTGCCATTTGCGCGCGCCATATGAAAAAAAAAATGAAAAAATCATCAAAAATATAAAAAAAGGGGGTTAAATTAGAAAGTCTATTTCATAATTAGATTCGATAAAGACTTTTTTTATTTTTCAATTTGTTTTTATATACAATTGTCCTAAAACTAACTTGTAATTAAATTAAATCTTGTTGGCTCAACAATACGGGCCCAACGTTCTTCTTTTGGCTTTATGCAATGCTACGTTTTATATATCATATCTATGTTCACTTACAATATTCTATTTCATAATTTTTTCTACATCATCTTATGAAATCTGCCGCTATAAGAAAGTGTGAACTGAGAAGATAAAGTACAAAATTATATAGAATTTTATAAATTTAAATTGTATTCGAGTTGAATAAATAAAGATAGGTGCAGAGTGAATTATGCTTTTATAAGAGTAATGTACATTTATATATTGTTACGCTTTGTTATAAAACATTTAACACATCAATTTTAAATGCAAATTTAATTATTTTAAAGTTCACTTACCTTTCTAATTTTTAAAAGCTCACCCTTATCTGGATATGTCAATTATGCTGCTGAAATTTTAAATACCCTGAATAGATTTTAAGTTTTAAATAAACAAACAAACATTTTCGGTATTCAAATAATAGTGTAGGTACTGCCCAATAGACAAAAGAAAAACACCTAACACACTATACAGCTAAATAAATAAATAAAACTGTCTAGCCTATACAGTCTGTGGTATTTAAAAAAAAAAAGGACCATTATCATCCAAGTACCCGTTCGAAGTTTTATTTAAATACAGAACTTCAAACTGATTGTCCTAAAAAATAAGCTATCTGAATCAATCCAAAATAAACCTCATCCAATTAAATTTATCCGGCAGCACTACCTACGATTATACATTGTATGTAAAAGGACCCTATCTGTGTCCATCCATCCACCATCAAGCTTTTATATCTATCGAATTGAAATGGTTTTCCAATCATGATTTACATATATTTTGAATGCCAAATGCACTCTCTAGAACGCGAACTTTTGATAAATATATACCAACCATGGCAAGAGGATATATCTACTATATATTGTATACATGTCCTTGTCCATATTGTTTAGTCCATGGCCGGAAACACTTGTTTAATCATTTGGTATTGTCCCATTGATGACAACTTTTACAATGGGCAACACTCCCAAAGCCAGACTAATCAATCAATATCCTCGAATGCGGTTTTTTGACAGAATTCAAAAAACAACAAAAGCGAAAATAAATTAAAACAAAAAAAAAAAACAACCAACGGTATTCAATCATCGTAGCCAGGTATAACGTACGAGTATATGTCATAGCCGCATGTGATATTGCATTTTCATTAATATTAAACAATTGAATAGTTAGGTAGGTATAGGTATCTCGCTGTCCACCATTGTTGGCATTCAATTCAATTCCGGTATCCGGTACCGATTCTATAGTGATGAGATTGAACGATATTATTTGCATAGCCCCACCCGCATAGAAATTCATCTATAGATGAGCAAAAGGTCAATTTTCAAAAATTAAAGCACAACGCAAATTTGTCAATCGATTTTCGTTTGAGGTTTTGAAAATTAATACAACGGAATTGCAAGAGAATCAATATTATTGTTATATGTTTAATGTTAATATTGTCTTCATTTTGCTGTTTTCTAATTATTTTAAAGTTTTGTGTAAGAATAAATAAACGACTGGTTCGTGATGTCGTACGTTGTTGTTATGTATACGACTTCATGTGTGGATCTAAAGACTCCTGACTCCTGAGCCTATCCATCTCATATTAGAGAGACAAAAAATAAATTGTTTAAACAATTACAGTTGTTGACACCAAAACGATGTAAGCACTATCTGATTTTTTGAATGAGTGTAAATTTATGAAATTTCAAATTTTCGAAAGTAAATTTTGATTTTTTTTTTCTAAATCCAAAATGCATAAATTTGAAAATTTAAATATGCAATATTTTTAAGATTTTCAGCTGAGTTCATAATGAGAAAGTCGAAAATAATAAAAATGGATCACTAGAAGATTCTGATGTTAATAACGGCTTTTGGGAAAAAATGTGTGATCGTTTGCTTATTTGAGCCTTTTTCAATCTGACAGGTAAAAGTTTTTTGTTCTTAGACTTTTGTATTTAGACTTTCTAAGGGGTTTACTTTTACTTGCTCTTTGGGGGAAGTGTTGATTTCAAGCATTTTTAAGTGATTTTCGAATTTGCTTTTAATTTTTTTTTTTAATCTTCCCGAAAACGACTCTAATGAGTTCCTGTACCATAATGACTAAAATAATTGTAGAAAAAATGTATTTCATGTTTTTGTCAAAAAAGTCGCATTACGGAAATAGGATTTTAAGGTTTTTAAATAAATGTTTTTTTTAATGTTATTCAGGTACAACTTTTTAATGGCTTGATCAATTTTGTTACAGTTTTGTAATCGAGTGCTGAATAGTTTAAACAATATTTAATTTAAAAAAATAAAAAAAATTGTTTTTTGTTCACAAAAATAAAGTCAAACAAAAAAAAAATTCAAATGGCCACCTCAGGAAGATCCGCAGCATGCGATTCTTTGAGATAATAATTTTTAACCACATTTGCACACAATTCGGGTGGTATCTCAGCCATAACTTAAGTAATGTTAGTTTTTAATGCGTCTAGAGTTCGGGGATTATTCGTGTAAACAGGGTCTTTTGCGTAGCCCCACAGAAAAAAATCTAACGGTGTCAAATCGCATGATCTTGGTGGCCAATTGACGTCGCCAAAACGTGAAATTACGCGATTAGGAAACTTCTCATGCAATAAAGCCATAATTGGTATAGTTTTGTGTGGCTTGTTGCCTCGCCTAGTTATAACAACATATCGTTCAAGTTATGATCTTCAATCGCCGGCCAAAAAAATCGGTTATAATTTGATCAACGCCGGGAAATTGGTAAATTAGGATCATCACCAACACTTGAACTTGCAACAGCAATATTTTCGACTGAGCGTGCATTACGATGATGCACAGCCCTTACGACATCAGTAACGGTTTCCACTCTCTTCAAATTTCTTCACAATTTTACCGATTGTAAATTTTAATAATTTTAACGCGTTGTTCGATTGGTAAGCAATCCATTATCGAAAATGGCAAACATTCAACTAATATTATGACACTTCAAATGACAGCTGAGTTTGACAATTGTCAAATGCCAGTGCTACCAATTTGAAACCACGAAATGAAACGTCTACGGAAGTTTTTCTCAAAATTCACGCTTATTTATTTATTTTATGTATTTAAAAATTAATACGGCACAATTTTTATACCCATACTTTTAAGTACTGATTCTTTTCGAAATATTCTTTAAAACATTGGTTTTGAATCGTCTACAAATTTTAACCCTTATCCAAATTTAGTGTCTTTATCAGAAATGCTTCGACCAAAAATAGGGTAGGTATTTGTGTAGGTATTATTTTTTTTTCTCAATTCCTGGGCTGTTATTTATTTTATTTTGCTATAGGAAAAGTGACAAATGGTAATCTATGAATTATTGCTCAATTTTACATGATTCAATTTTGTAGTTGTGCTGGGAAGACAACTTTCAATTTTTCACTTCCACTAAACTTAGCTCTTAGGTCACAAAATAATTACGTATTTCGCCAGTTTGTCTCTAACTGTGTCTTGACTCTTGAAATTTGCTCAATCAGCATATTACAGGTAAGTGTGTAAAAAGTTGCAGGAATTTTGCAGAAATAACGGCATTTTGCCGTTGTTAACGCTGCTTTTTAAAGCATCTTCTTTCAAAAATTTCCTTTTACTTTGTCTTACCTTAGAGTTCACTTTAAAGTTAAAATAAAGTTAAAAGGTACATTGGAAATAAGACAGTTTAGAAAGGACACCAAAAAATGTATTCTTCGCAGCTATATTATGTAAATATTTATACAATTGATAAATTCTGCCAAAGTATCTTTTGTCATGAAAATATGCCTCTCACCTTATCCGTTTGGATTCGGAAGAAAAATTGTAGATCTCGTCTATAATAAAAGCTTCGGTTCTACACGAGCTGATCTGTGGCCAAAATTTTTTCTCACAATTCATGTGAATTTTTATTTTTCTCAACGTAAATTGCTCAAAAAATGCCAATTATGATCGAGGTAAAGTGATTAAAATCGAGATGTACCTAAACTCGAAACTGTTGCTTATTTCATGCCTTTTATTTTGCTATTGGGGTTTGAATTTTTGATTAAAGAAAATATTGTTTTTTTTTTTTAATTTTCGAAAAACTTAGAAGACCTTAATTTATATGAAATTGTTTCTGAATTCACCCAAAACTTCTATAAGATCGTCCTGAACTTAAAGATTTACCTAAACCAACAAAAAAATATATATTGATTTTAGCAATAACGAGTATAAGAATAAGTTTCTAAATTTTGGGATGTATTTAAGTGTTACGAAAATACTGTTTAGTTTAGAAACTATTTTTCGACTTGCCTATCACTCCTGGTAACCTTACTTAACCTTCATTTTCTTTTTGTAAAAAAAAATCAAAAGCAGAGTCAGCTGTTTTTTTATTGCAGCCCTATATTCAAGATTAAAAAAAATAAATCTTGTTTCACCACTGCTTTAATTTGAGCAAAAGTGTATAGCCTTGGGTAATCATCAACTTGACCCAACTGCGAATTTACTTATGTATGTTTATATTTTCCTTCAATATCCTTGGTGATGAATATTTTCTTTTAACTCATCGGCCTTCCTATTTAAATAAAACATCATCCAACTTTCGATATGCGCAAATATATTTTTCATTTTATTTATTTTTTTTTTTATTATTTATTCTTCGATTTTATTTTTATTTTTTTTATTTAATACTTTCTCTGGTTTTTCTTTCAATATTTAATGTATAATACAATTTTTTGTTTTTCTTTTTGTTTTTAATCGCTAGGACTACAGCTAAAAGATAAAATGTGAATTATTATTTATTTTTTTTTTGTTTCCTCAGTAAAACTTGTTAAATAATTTTTCTTTCCATTTTTTTCGATTTTTATTTTTTTTTTATACAATCACAATGTTTTTCATTTGTCAGTTTTGTCTGGTTTTTGAAATGTAATTTATATTTCTTTTTTTCTTCCTTCATTTTGTTTGTTGTTGTTTTTTTTTTGTATTAGACTGAGTGTATATCATATTTTTATTGTTTTAAAATATCAGCTTTTGTTCTTAAATATGTATTTTATTTCATATTTTTTTTATAATTTTAGATCTCAAAGTTTCTAAAACTCTTAATATATTTAGAAGGAGAACAACGTTTTATATGGTAATTTTAATATTTTACAACAAAATTAATACATACTCATGTTTAAATATATTAATTTATTATCGGAAATTTCCGAGTTTTGGAAAATGTTTGTAATTTAAAATAAAAATAAAAAAAATAGATTCAAAAAATATTTTATAATTGAAAAAGAGGTTTTATATATTTTATTTTTTGTTTTATGTTTTTGATAATTAAAAGATTTTAATTTAAATATATATATATAGATATATATGTATGTAGTTGTAGGTATATATTTCACAATTCAAGGAATAGTTTTATAATTTATAATTAATTATAGTTATTATAGAGAGATTTTGTGCTTTAAAGACACACGACAAAAATGATATTTCTTTGGTTGAAATTTTGTATGTTTAATTTATGTTTTTAATGATTTATGATTTAAGTTTTTTTTTTTTTAATGTATGTAGTAGGTATGTCTTAGTTTTATATTAGGACTTGCATTATTGTTCCAGGATGTGAAGGATTTTTTTTTTTTTTTTTTATTTGATGCGAACCATGCGTGGGCAGCGTATGTCTCCAGAATATTTTAAATAAAGATACAAATTATCTCAGTGCTGAAAATGTATCTCTTTTTTGGAGAGTTACCGGAGTTGTGTTTGCTTGAAACTTCAAGATGTTCATTCTCTAAAAAAAATTTAATCTACCAACGCTTTTTCAAGAAATATGTTGATTGAATAAATTTGGAAAATAAAAGAAAAAAAATATATAAAACGGAGCATGTGCTCAGAGCAAGTGCTCAGTAAAAAAAAAAATTAGCAAATGCCATGAAAATGCTTGTACAAATTTCAAAATTGTATTCCTACCAAATGGAGAACATGCTCCGAAAATTTAAGTTTTGAGCAAGTGCTCAGTTTTATCCATACCACCCATTTGCTTCTAGTAGTACCGGACTTAAAAGAAAATAAGAATAATACATTAACATATTATTACCATTTCCAATACCGCTATAAAGACGTAGATGCTCTTATTTTTTTTAGTTATGACTAAAAATTAGTGACATTGTTAACCGGCTTCCTTCTCTTGACTTCTATTAGACGTTTTCGTATGCAATACAAGCTAAGAAAACGGTTTACGATTTTAATTTCTATTTCTTAAGCTATTTGCTATACAAATTTGACTGTTGTAGGTAAATATAATATTAAATCAACTGAACAATATTCTTGGATCACGATTTATAATGACTGAAGAATTGTATCTACCAGACTAATAGTAGAATTAAATTCCCTTTTTAAGATATGTACCTGGGTTCCATTATACAAAGTGCTGCTAAGGGAGCTATTTTGAGTAGCTGAAATGTAAAATTTGAAGACGTAGGCAGTATAATAGTTCTATCTATCATTTTGGCATCCCAAGAGATAGATTTATAAAATAACATTAAGTGTATTACATTAAGAAGTTTTGAGTAAACTATACGACTTCTTTTACGAAAAACAAAAACAACCCTTGTAGATCGAATACAACCGAAAAGGACTTAGCGTAAAATACCATTAACACCTTCAACTAAATTTTCCAGCCGATGGAAAGTCTTTGGAGTTGTAGTAAACCTAAATAGAAGTTTAAAGTGAAATTATGCAAAAAGCTATTTACAACATAAAAAATGATATTACCCAAGCAAACCAAGATGCTTACATAGCACTTTATTAATCAAGGTAATGGAAGCCCCAGAAAACATTAGACCTGTCTAAAGTCGTCAGTAGACACAAAACTTATGAAAGAGTACTTTTAAGAACAGCGGTGCCTGTATATATAATCAGAATAATGAACTAACAAAATTGCAACTATAAATAAAAAACTAACCATAAAAATTGTTGTTTTATTCTCTGTTTTCAACAAAAATTGTCAGTACAGGGATGACAGGGTATGACGTTTGCCTCTCTTTCTGGTTGCATTGGCTTGCATAAACCTGTTCCTATTTAAAGCTCCGCTCCCACAGAGTTTCCATAGTTTTTGTATCATAAATCGCTGCAAATCAGTGATTTTTCTCGATAGCTTCAAAAAGCTTTAAAACACAGAGCTTTGTTAAAAACCAATAATTTACTTTCAATCAGGAATGGTTACTCTGTTTGGATTTGCATATTTTCAACACAAACTGCGATCAGTGTGCCATTGCCATCGACTGCGATACATAACGGTCATGATAAAGCTCTGCCATAAGCTCTTTACTGACAACATTTGTTTAACATGGTATAGTAATTATGATCCCCAAAATTTAACACTTCACCATCCACCGACGACGATCAAGAATCAGCCGAAGCTCAAATGATTGAGTTACCTACCATCCTCAATTTAAAGCAAATTGGTAGTAGAGCTTTTAAGTAAGAGCTTTCCAGTTTTGTTGCATTTTCAACATTTTGATAAAACTGCTGCAATTAAGGATGCAAAATTATGGAAAGCTTATAAAAGCTTTTAATAGAGACAAGCACACAGGATTAAAAATCGCAAGGGTTAATTGCTTCGTTTATAAGCAGTTATTCAGATTCCGGTGTGGTCGGAACGCAAGGGAACAAGTTGGATCACGCAACACTTGATTTTTCGGTCGAAATTAACCTACAGAATTTAAATTTTAATATTATTGCACTTTATTTTGCATTAATTGCAATTCTTCTTGCACGAATAAAAATTCCTTGGAACTGCTTTGATGACAACCGAAGACCGAAGAAATATGTAAACATACAATTGGACATCTCTGGAAACGCAAATGACAATAATTTTTTTTCCAAACAAGCATTTTCGTGATAAGCGAAAAAACATGTTTATTTTTCAGATGCTAGCGTAAATATATATCGGTCCAATATTTCAATGTCATACAGAAAAGTAATAAGACTTAACAAAACAATAACACAACCTATGTATAACCTAAACGCACTGTTTCATCAGACGTATTGGATGAAAATATTTTTGTTTTGTTCAGAATTTAAACAAAAATCCCTGAAAAAATTGATACCACATTTGTTATTTATGAAAAAGTTAAAAAAAAATTGGGGGAGTAGGAGTGACTGTATCTCCTGAATGTCCTTGTTTTTTGCAACATTTTGTAAAAAAAAAAAACACTTTTTTCATATACCTACACATTTATGTCAAGGATGTATTTAGGAAAAAGTTTCTCTGGGATGGAGGAGGTGGTAGGTTAAAAATCAGCCTTTTTTTTGTGTTGCATCTATATTCAGGAATTATCGTAGGATGATGTATTATTAACCTATATCGATCCAAGTAAGACCAAATAAGAACCTAAATATAATATATACCTTCTTATCAAGTGTTAAAATCACTAAATAACTCAAAAATAACATTTATTATTTTTCTGATACTAAGCCATATTTTCCAGGAACATTATCCATGCAGTAGCTGTATGCATCAATATTTTATAAAATGTTATTTTTTTGTATTACTATAAAATACTTCAATCTGATTTTATTCACGATTCACGGTCGTAGTAAATTTTACTTTCGGGACGAAAATGGTTTAAAAAGGAAAGAATGGAATACCAATAGCCTGATTTTTATTTTATAATTCTAACAAACATTAATTTGTGCTAGTCTGCTGAATTTAAACTATTTATAAGAAAAGTGACCCACTCCCCCTACCCTATCATAATTATTTCGATTTCAGGTGGATTTTATTTTAATTTGTTCTTCTTGTCTGCTATACGAGTATTTCTGTCCTTAAAAATAATTCAATAGCTATAAAATTTGAAATCAATTTCAAATAAAATTTAATTGGTTATCATATAATAAAATAATTGAATTGAAGCCCTCAAGATAGTCTACACAACAATCTAAATTTCATGTCGTCCTTTTTTGTATATGTATGTATATTAGTAGGTAAATCAATTGAAATTCCATCACGTACATTATTACTATAGCCCTTATTTTGCTATTCCAATCCCACCAACCTAGGAATATAATATCCATCATCGCATTGATTCCGCACCATAAAAACCTCACCTTTTTTTCTTTTTTTTGTTGCTTTTTCCGTTTCAAATTATTCGTCCATTTTACCCCATCATTACAATGAACATTCACCTTTCCGGCAATTTGCACACATCATCCTCCAACGAATGACTGTGGGTGGTACGTGCGTGGGTGGGCGGCAGCAGCAATGGAACGATGACGACGATGAACCCTAACCCGCATTTTTTGGAACAACAATTTAATTCTTTTTTTTTATAAGATGCTCATGTAAATGATGTTTTTTATTTGTTGTGGATTTTGTTTAGATGAATTAACAGGTAAATGTTTGTTTTTTTTTTTTATTTCTTTGAAATATATAATATGAGTTCAGTATCTATACGCAATAAAATATCATACTCCGTATCACTTGATTGGATTTTTTTTAAATTTAAAAACAAAATTAGCTTCGAATTAAATAATCACAGGCCAGTGAATATTATATAAATAAAAATATGTAGACATTTTTATCTACTTACCAAATGTTCTAAGAATTATATATTTACTAATCATTACTTCTCACGAAAGTGGTAGGTATTTTTGATTATACCATTCAGGCGTGTATATCTTCGCTTCCTATTTTTTTTGAATAACTACATCCGTAAATAATATCAATGAACAAATTATGTTTTTCTGAAATTCAACACCTCAAATTCTTTCTTATGGGTGTGTATTATCGCATTAGACGAGTTCATACCATCAACCTATCAGATAAATTCATTAAATAAACAATTTACTGAAGAATTTCTACAATTTATCATTTAGTGCGTATGAAAATAATCAATTTCAATGAAAATTTGAACATTTTTAAATTTTATTTTGTTTTTATACCAATCAGATGTAGGTATATTTATTAAATACCTACTCGACATTATTTATTCAATTTTTTTTTCAATTAAAGCAACAGACACGAGATAAATAAAAGTCATACAGAAATTCTTTTCCAAAATTTCACTCTAAGTATTTCGGATGTGATGTTCATTAGACCAGTTTATCAGTTTATATCAACTCATTGTTTATTTGTTTTCATATACATAGCTTAAACTCATGAGCGACTGAGCAGAAATTTTCATATCGACATATCGCCTCCACTCCTTGGATATTTGCCTAACATAGATAGTTTTGGATTATACCAGTTTAAACAAACGTTCGAATAAATTTAAAAAAAAGAAGATAAAATTAGTTTTTTTTTCAGCAATTCATTGAATAGCACCACTTTTTGTCATGTGAAAATACATACATAATCAACTTATTGATACAAAAACTATACATTTTCGAAACTTGTTTTTTTTTTTATACCAATAAGTTGTGCATATCAAATGGTGTAATGATTTCATATGTTCTCTATATTTTTAAACATGAATAGCAATTGTTGTTTAGTTAGTTGTAAAGTTACGAAAACTGAATTTGTAGTCTAAAAATTAAAGTTAGACATTGCATTATACCAGTTAAATATTTATACTAGAGGTGACAATTTTGACTGCAGCATATTTTTCTGAATTTTTGAATTGAAGTTGAATTGACTTAGAGCTCAAAAACAAGTAAACAATAATTAGACCAGTTTATACTAACAAGTATATAGATGATTTATAGGAAGTGTAATGTTTTTGTCAGTTTCTGGCTGAAAAACAGAGCTTTAGAACTTTAATTTTCAACATTTTTCTGTAGAGAGTTAGTTGATATTGTTTATACCAATCCGATTATGCACCTAACCTTTATCAACACAAATATGTAGCATGCAAAAACTTTCTTATAAACAATAAGTAGTTAGAATTTTTCTCAGAACATTTGCAAAAAATACTTAAAAAACAGTTAATTTAAAAGCTGTGTCAGTTGTTTAGTAAAATCATATAAGTAAAACCCACTTCAAGCCATTTAAAATCATTAATTTAAAAAAAAAACAAAAAGAGTGTAGAGTTTATCTATCTAACTCTTGTTTTTTTTCAACAAATTGAAGGGTTTCTTCCCAATCACCGATAACTGCGTCATCTTTGATATTATTTAGTAATGTCAATTTTTTTTCTACAAAAAATCTGCAAAAAATAGATTTTGACCAGCCTTTCGAATTTTTAACAAAAATATAAAAATAGAATTAAAAAAAAAAAAAATAGACTTCAATCAAGTGACGTAGAGTGTACAAATTTATAAATAATAATGTATGTATATAGGTAAATGAACGCGCTGTGCTAATTAATTTTTCGTGGCTAATGTGTGAAGGATTTTTGTTGTGGTATTATATAGCTAGTGAATAATGAGTATGTGTGTGTTTGTGGAAAGAAAAAATAATTGAATGTTTATTCAATTTATTTTGTTTTGTTTGTCATTATTTTGTTTATCTAGATATCACCCTGCTTATGCAATTTTACATCATGAAGTACAAAACTAAAAATTTCAAAATCTCATTTTAACGAACAATCATTTTCCCTTAAATAACCTTTCTCCCTCTCCCACTCTTCTTAAACTGTGCAGGCTTTTGTTACTTTATATATTTTTAATTTTTTTTTGTGTATTCTCAGTTTTACTCCTGTTTCTTTTTTTTTTGTTTTTCTCTTCTAACTGTACACCCTTTTTACTATTTTTTTTTTACTTTTTTTTTTAATTTTTCTTTTACATTCCGCCTTCAGTGCCAATTTACTGGCACTGTCAATCCAATGCCACTGATGTGGCATTAGCCTCTTCGGTGGCACTCTGTCGATACCTTAGAAGCTACACGTCCTCGTAGCTGCGACATTGCGGCACAGGTCCCGACCAATTGCCATCAGGTAGGCATTTTGGACGCTCTGGCGGCCCAGCTGGACTATATTCGACAAAGCCTGGCCGACACTGAACGCTGAGGAAGTCACCGGAATCGTAATTGAATTTGAGCGGCGCTATTAGACCGTTTGGTGGATCTCCCGGATACGGACACTGAGATTTGCCTGCAAAGATGAAATGCGCCTCTGAGTGTCTCTGCGTCGGAAGGAAGAGATCAATTGATGTGCCACTGTACTTACAGAATGGTGGCGGATGGGACCAGAATCCAGTTTCGGTGCAGACAATGCTTGCCTCACCCACCAGTAGGTGGCCTTCGTTGCAGCTAAACGTCACTAGAGCACCAACAGCGTAGCGACGATGACTACTCGAGCCGCTTGTTCCACCGATGCGACCATTAAGTGGCACTAACGGTGCCGGACATTGGATAGCTGCGAGAGAGAAGAGTAATTTAAAAGCAAAAATCAAATTAAAATGTTAAATTTGTTGATAAAACTCAAGCGCAAAAGGAATAAACTAGGAATTTCACCAGTTAATTATTGTGAAGCTTTAAGAAAATAATTCTGTGAAACTAAAGCAAAAATATGTGTTGTCAAGGAAATGTGAGACTTATAGCTTCTTTTTCCTGCAAAGAATTGACAAATCCTCCAAAAGTTTGTCCTGTCATTAAAAAGTGCTTTGAACGTTTGGATTCGGCAGAAAATTGTAGGCCCCCTACATTCCTGCCGAAAAAATGGTTTCACATAATATATTTTTCGAATATCCCACAAATGAGGTTTTACCAATCTACGCTACCTTCATTTTTCGTAAAACAAATTAATAGATGACTGAAACTAATACCCCTTTTATAATAATTTGGAAGCCTTTCAAATGATATAGGTACTTTTTGCGAATATTCCACAAATGAGATCCTTACAACCTCTTATTTCCTTGAATAACTTTAACTATTGATTAAAAATGTTCTAAATGACTGATTTATTTCTGAAATGAGTTGAACTTTCTTGATCAATTACTGACTTTTAAGATGGCATCCAATTTTTTTTTTTTGAATATCCCACAAATGAGGTTCTAACAATTTATACGATCTTGAAAAACTTTAAAGATTGTTTAAAAAAATATAATGCCTACCAATTACTGGAATCAAAAGATATTTTATGATGATTTGGTAGCCTTTAAAATTGTATACTTTTTTTGCGAATATCCCAAAACTGAAGTTCTTACATTTTATAAGACCTTGAAAAAACTTTGAAAAATCATTAAAACAAATCTATAGCTGACCAATATCTGAAACTAGTTGACCTTTTAAAATGCTTTGGTAGACTTTGAAATGGAATACTTTTTTTGCGAATATCCCAAAAATGAAGTTCTAGAAATCTCTTGTGACCTTGAAAAACTTTAACCATTAATTAAAATTATTCTTAATGGCTGAACAATTGCGGTAACAAGTTGACATTTTTTGACCAATTTACTGACCTTTTACATGTCATTTTATTTTTTGCGAATATCCCACATATGAGGTTCTAAGATCCCGGAACCAGATTTTTCAAAAATATTTTTCAGATTAGAAATAAAATTACTATTTAAATAGACTGGTGAAATTTACCTTTACATTTTATCCGCATGTCATACACACTTTTATAGACATACATACCTCTACACCTCGGCACTGGTCCACTCCAAACGCCACTCGGCTCGCACTCCAATCCAGGTGGTCCGTTAAGCTTGAAGCCCCACTGACACTTAAATACCGCCCGTCCCCAGGCCGATGTATTCAACTCGACCAGACTAAGATGCGAATCCTCCAATATCAGACGGGGACATTGGACCGCCTGGCACGTAGGTGGTGGCGTTGACCAATTACCTGAAGCCAGACAGGTTGAATTTACGGTACCTTCCACCCGGTAGCCTTGGGGACATCTATATAGTGCTCGTTGACCCAACTTATTGCCCTCGAGGCGTAATGACAACGGTGCAGCGGGCTCAGTTAGCTGTGGACATGTTGATGTTGCCACAATAATTGAAATGCTGTTAGTTAGGCCACGCGGTGAGGTGCAAGTGAATGTGCCCGAATCACTGTTCTGGATGTCCTTGATGGTCAGGCGATATTTCGTGGATTTTTCCTCATGCACTGTCGACCAACCTGCAAATAATCAAGTGAGGATATAGCACAAGGGGTGGTGGGAATGGTGGCGGTAGCGTGTGGAAGGTGGAGAAGGATGAGGGGGAGTGTGTTTTAATTAAGATGAAATGATTCACTCGCCATCAGATCAACCTACCCGTATTGTATTGCATGTACCAGCTGGTCCAGGTCCATTCGGGTGTACCACGAGCTCTCGGATACATGCAGTCCATGTGGATTGTGCTGCTGGGCAGAACGGCCAAAACTCCGGACGGCTCAAAAGCCCCTGAGCCGGAACCAATTTTTATCCGGATCGATGGTGCACTATCGTCGGAGAAGTTTGTTAGAAGCGTGGTGGGGACGCACGATGGCATACGTGGCGCCCAGAGACCGTTAGAGCATAGCACTCGTGACTCGCCGAGTAATTTATAGAGGCCGAGATCTTTACAGCGAGCTTGAAGCGAATGGCCGTGTGGCAAATCCCAGCCAACGTTCTGTTCAGGGTTGAATTGAGAACGATATCAAATAGATAGAGGGAGAGAGAATGAGATTGAGAGTGAGAGGGGGCTGAGTTTCAACCGTTAAAAACGAAGGAGCAAGAAATATAGATGGATGAGTATAAATGTTCGAAGGATGTTTCTATAGCGAGAAGTGTTGTTGTTGTCTCTGTGTATTTGTTGGCTGTTATCGTCGATGTTGTTGTTGTTGCTATAGCTGACTCTGTATGGAGTTGTTGATTGTTGTTTATATAGAATGTGGCATGGAGTGAGATGTGGATATGAATGTTGGATCTGAGGGTGGTTGTATCTATGTACATACATATACAATATCTACTCGTTTTTGGCTTATAGTGATTGAAAAATTTCTGTGCACCGTTATATCGATGTGAATTGAGGGTGGGTGTGGCGAAAAGTGAAGAGAAGAGAAACTGAATTTTCTGTTGATTTTTTGACTCTATATGCACGCGAATGCGAATGTGTGTTATTCTTCTTCGGAAGCTTTATTAATAGTGAATGGCGGTTGCATGTTGGATTAAAGTCGATTTAGATGAATGGCAAGCAAATGGGATTTAAATTAATCCGTAAATCGATTTGATATGGTTTTCGATGTTTGAACACGAAAATAAAAAAAAAATGAGAATGAATGAATAGAACTATTACCAAATCAATTGAGTCAACTACCTTCATTTATGTTTGTTTTTTTTTTTTTTTTTTTTTTTTTTTTTAAATAGAATAACATGATGGCCATGGAGATGAGTCGGTATTCGATAAACTATTAAGGAGTTTCTATGTATATTTATATTTTTATGGAGAAAGAGAATGAGTTTGAGATAAGAAACTTAAGCAGTAGATTTTTAGGCATATTCTTAATCGAATTTTAAGCAGGTAGTTGTTTTTCAAGTAATCTTTGGAGGGGAAAGTATATTGGTTCAGTAACAGAAATCTAGATTTTCAAACAGATTCTGCTGGGGCTTTGTCAAGTACACATTTTTTTTATATTGAGCATCTAGAAGCCTCCTTGAAATGACAGTTCTTCTTTTGAAAGGAAGGTATTATGCAAGTTGGATACATTTGACTTTAAAAAAAATCAAAATCCGATATGTTAAAATTTTGTTTTCTGAAAAATAGCGGTTTAAGTGTTATAAAGAACAAAGAAAAATAATTTTTAGAAGAAATTTGTTTCAATTTTCTCAAAAACTGAAAGACCTACAACCGTTTGATTTCCTGCATTAAAGTAAAATATATAAATTAGTAGTTACTTTGAATATTGAAAATTGAAAGAAAAATGAGAACAAAATTTCGTTAAGTTTTGAGAAAAATCCATAGGTATAACTTTTTATTTTTTTTTTGTTTCAAAAAATTTGAAATTGAAACTTTATATTGAACTTTATGAAAATAAAAAAAATAATATTTTGATATTTTAAGTGTAAGCGTTTTTTTTTTAATAATTTTGTATCAATTTTTAATTAGGGGAAGAAGAACGTCCCTCAACCATATACATATTTTTTTACTTCTAAGAAATTGCCGAAAAATCATTATTAGTTTATTGACATTTAACTTAACAAAACACCCTGTATATAGTTTAATTCAAAGAGATGTATATTGACACGAAAATGTATAAATAGTTGAAAATGGTGTGAATTATGCAAACAATGAAATGGAATATAAATTGATTCAATTAATATTCTTAAAAAATTTCTACTCACGTTCTTTATAATCACAAAAAGGTTATGCGTAGAAAAAGAATTTGAGGTTATTTACATATATTTGTTCTTTTAATTTAATCAAAATATTTAAAACATTGATTTCAATGAAATGTTATGAAAATTTCAATCTTGACTGAAAAATTGAAGAAAAAAATGGTTTCTTTTTTTTAATGTTGAGACTGTTCTAGCTTTTCTACAAATGTTAAAAAAAAATAATAACTATCAACTGTAGTAATTGTAAGCTTTGTACGAATGTCTCAATCGTGCCAAAAGTTAGGTACTGTTCATTTTTAAAAACATTTAAAATTTTGTTATCAACTATCTACGTCGATATTGGTGTTTTTGGAGAACCGATGATGCCTTGATAATTTGTAATTCTTATAATGTACGTATTGCTGAATCAAGACAAAAGCAAATACAATCATAAATTGTAATGACAGCTTTGCATGAATTAACTTTATTTCGCAAAATATTGTAACTAAATTTAAAAAAAATGAAAATGTCCGGCAGTTATTAATTTGATTTAGATTTTTATAGATTTTTATAAAATCAAATTTAAAAATTATTTAGGACTCGTCAGCTTTTTAAAAACACCCATATCGACAAAATTTGTGTACCGGTGAATTTGAATCAGGTTTCTATACCCAATTACGCCTTAGCCATCCAAAGTAATAACCTATGGACTGCTATGTTGCATCATCTTCAAAAATATATCAAAATATTGAAATTTTCGTATTCTATAAACAATTTACGAAAACTACTTAGGGATAGATAAAAAGTCAAATTAAAACGGCCTCGAGCAGAAAAAAATAAAATAACAATTTATGTTTATTTTGTTGCCTACAGCTTTTGTTTTAAAAACAAACTTTTAACAGTTTCGGAAATAAACTTGTGTTTTTAAAAATGCCGAGTTTTATCAGACTAATGGTGTAGCAAGTTGCGTAATAATTAGTGCGTAGAACTGTTATGCCAAAAATCTTGGGTTCGATTCCCAGCCTTTGCCACCTAAAAACAAAAATGTTTTTCACGGTTTCGCACCTTAGACGTTCGGATTCAGAGAAAAATTGTAGGTCCCTTCCATTCCTGCCAATATCACGCACACAGGAATGGTTGAGAGCTGTAAGACACTAGGCCCTTGTTCTACGCGAGCATCTGCGCCATCCAAATTATTTTTATTTTTATAATGGAGACCTCAAAAATCAGAAATTCCTCTTTCGCATATTAAGAAATCAGCCTTCCTAAATTTCGTTCCACCATTCCAGTATTTTTTGACTTATTTTCCTCTACTAATATGTTTGTTAAAGGATAATATGAATAGAATAGAATAACTATTTTTAACCGCTGTTTCTTTTGACTAAAAAGAAAATTGAGTACCGAAGCCGGGTTCCCTTTCTGATTCTTGATAGACTGGACCATTCACAAAGAAAATGATAGCAGCCCTCCTCACGATCTTCACCATCAAAACATCTCCGTGAGTTAGATGTGCTGATACCCATTCTGCTCTTGTGTGATACCCTAGGCTTCCCATCAAGAGGAAAGTCTTTTTTTAATTTGAAATATCTGGCCATAGATTTCTCTAGAAGACTAGAACTTTAAGTGCCAAGCACTGACTATCATGACGACCACGGGGATTAGCGACACCATCATAGAAAGAAAATGGAGTTTTCATAGAAACATATCTACCTATAACAACTGTTAACACAGATTTTCTGTGTGCTTAAATTAAGTCCGGAAAATTCTCTGCGTTTAGCTTAGACCGCAGGTGATTAGTTGTTGTTGCATTAACCAAGGTGTTTGTTTAGCACCAACCTATTATTTTCTTCTAATTCTCGGGCTTCCAAAAAACACGTCTATGGTCACAGGGATAAGGATGTTTTTGGTTAATTTGGGAGTAAAATATAGCTGAAATAGCTTTTATTTGGATTTTTTGCCAAAAGATTTTGGAATCCCTCACAGTTTTTTTTTTTAATTTTTATATTTAAACTTTGTTCGGCCTATTTCAGTGAATGTTCTTTAAGTTCTAAATTTTAATTCTAGCTCAGAGTTGCACCGTTCTTTTCTAGTTTCTTCATGTATCACAAAATTTCGAGAAAAAAAAAAATTAAATTTAAGGTGCAGTAACTACCTATGATGTCACATGGATTTTAGGCTTTAATCAATCACGGCTGAAAACTATATCCATTTAAACCCAAGCAAATAATCTCAGGAAGCACCGTGCCATATTCATTGGCATACTAAACGCTGATATTTTATTGCAATAGAATATATTCTTGCAAATTCGCTTAACTATTAAAATTCCTAGCCTCCATTTTGATGTTTGTAAACAAAGAAAATGTAATTTAATAGAATTGGATTTTTTTGTTTTTTTTTTTTGTCTCAACATTTTCCAACAAATGTCTCAAGAAACCCAAATTTCTCCTTAATTTTAATCAAAAATAACAAACAATTATTATTACCTTCTTTATAAACCAACTTTTGTCTCATGAAACCGAAAACACCTTTCACACCCTAACACTAAAACAGACAATGGAAACTCAACTACCAATTTAAATGTCAATTTGCATAAACTTAAAAAAAAAAAAAAAAAAAAAAAAAATTGACTTAACTTAACAATAAAAAAAAAACGAACGCTCCACAGTTTTTCGACAAGTTAATCTCATTGTGTCGGCAATGCCATTAAATTAATTTTGCCCACTCAGATAATAAAGTGACCATAAGATTGTGAAAAGAGTGAAAAGTTACACAACCCCTGCTGGCCCTAACAAGGAAGAAGTCCTCTTTTTTTTCTTTCACAATAGAGGAATTACCCCAGCCATCACCTTAACTAACAAATAACAAGCATAAACCGGCCGGCCGTGTTGATTTGATGGAGCGATGCAGAGAGGTGTGGTGCGGTGGACGATGGAGGTGATGGACTTTCAGGACTTTTAGGTCTTTGTAAAGCCATTTCTACCTTAAATGAGGGCATATTCTGCGCTTCCATTTTGTTTCATTTTTTTTTTTTTTTTGCCTCTTTGATTAATAAATTCCAATTTGTTATGCTTATCTTGTCAAAAGTTATTTTGTTGCTCATCCACTCATCTTTACTCCAACTCCAACCCTCAGATTAAATCGGAAGACAAAAGAAAAAACAAAACCTGTATGCGAACCTTCTTTTACTTTTATACGTTGATATCCCTCTTCATTCCCCATTCTACCTATATCTGTCATCTTTGAAGCTTTAACATGTGCTTTTAGGCCCGATTTTTTTTAACCGTTATTTGTGTGTGGTTTAGTTTTGTATTCTGTTTATTTATTCATATAATATTTCGTTTGATGGCTTTTGCGTGGGTTTTTGTGTGTGTGTGTGTGTGAAAAGTGATGGAAAAATAAAATGTTACTTTTTTTTTTAATAAAAACTTACCACAGAGATGTTACGGTAGCTCAAGAGTAAATGTGGCGGGATTCGATTGACGTGACAGCTTTTGTATAACGGTTGAAATTTGATGTGTCCATGTTCATCTGCAACAAGCGTTTTTGTTGTTTTTTTGGTTTGTTTGTTTGTTTTTTTTTTTTTTTTTTTTTAGATTTGGTTGATTTTTATTTGGTTTGGTTTGTAGGCAAATTTTGGAAAATGAGTCGCGCGTTACCAATGCACATTCACAACCAGAAGAAGGGAGGGAGAAAAAAGAATAAAGAAAAGAAAAAAATAAATAAATTTGATTAAACACAAAATTAACAGCAAAAAACAGTTAGAGAGTGAGAGAGAGATAGAGAGAAAGTGATAAAGTGAAACAGATAGAAAGAGAGTGAGAGAAATGATTTGCGAGTGCTGCCAAGTCGTTTTTTATTTTTTTTTGTTCTTTCCTCATAAAATGAACAATCAACACAAATTAAAGCAATAAAATAACTTAAATGAAACACAAACAAAACGAAAACAAAAAATGATGTTGAAAGTGGATGAATAAAAAAGAAACAACATCAATTTTGGTTTTTCACAATATTACATGAGTTTTATTCTCTGGCTAAATAAAATTCAGAGGGAAAAATGTTATTTATTTTTATGGTTTTCTTTTTGTTTTTTGTTTGTTTGTTTATTTTTTTTTTTAATTAAAAGTATGAATTTAAGTTCTACAAACACACACAGTCTCGTTTAACACTATGAGCTACTTTTGATCATATTCTAACGGTAAGTATCTAACATGAATAAAATGATTTTCTTCTGAAGAAGTTTTTTCTTTTTTTTTTTTTTTTTTTTTATATTTTTCTTATTTTAGTTTTGTTTTCTTTTTTTGTTTGACTATTTTACTTAATACTTTTTGGCAGTTCAATTTGAATTTCTTGTTCTTTGAATATTTAAATTTTATTTTTGTTTTGTTTTTGAATTTATGTTTTCTGCATTTATTTGATAATTTTTATGTATGTATTTATTTATTTGAATATTATTATTGACTTTTACTTACCCTCCTCATTTGTAGCACACAATGGACCCACCCATTTGCCTTTGATGCAACGTATTTTACAAAGACGGCGGTCACCAAGAGGACCAATTTCACCAGGGAAACGTATTTCAGAAACTTCTGTAAAATGAACTTGTTCGTCTGAGTCTGCTTCTTCAACCTCTTCCTCCTCGGATTCTTCTTCGTCAGGATGAACAGGAGAATAACCACCTTCTTCTTCAAAGGCTCCTAATGGAATATAGAAATTGAACAAAATAAATAGGTTATTAGGGACGATGTTGAATTATTAGGTAGTTATAATAGTTGTGTGGTATTATTTGAAAATAAAGGGATATTTTATAGTCTAAAAAAATTTACGTACATAATTTATAAAATAAAATTTAAAAATAAGAGAGCTTGGTCCAGGTTCGATCCCCAGCTGGGGCAATAAGTTTTTCACATTAAAATCGAACAATGACCAAGCACCACTGAAAGAAGTCTAATGATCGGCCTGACAGTCGTGAAATAGCTATAACTCCAGCCTATAAAATCTTGGTGGTAGCTCACCCAATTGTTGCTGTTTCATTCAAACCTTCAAAACTAAAAAAATATTTACATATTATTTTGAAATATGATTTTGATTGTTACTCCGAGTAAATGGATGTAACACCAAATAATTTAGGCTTATCTACTTATTTAGTAAAAATACCAAAATTTCAATACAGTCAAACCTGATTAACTGAAACCAGCTTAAAAGAAAAACCCGGATATCTGACTCTTAATTTTGAAGTCTTATATTTTTTCATATACATAAGAAACCTCGCTAAATTGAAAAAAAAAATACACAACAATCCAATTTTAATGTGTAATATTATTTAAACTTATAAGAACCTCTTTGCATATTAAATTTTTTTTAAATCGGTCAAACAAAATATTTAAATTAAACAAAATTGTTTTAATTTTGTAATATTTTTCTTATAGCGCACATAAAAATTTATATTAAAACCGCAGAAGTCATTTTTTCGAAAAAAATAAAATTTTCAGTTACGGTTCTTACAGTTGTATGGTAGATACCGTTATTTTTTGTTGAAAGAATTTTTTTTTATTAAAAATCTGCTAGATAATGTTTATTTATTTATTTATAATTCATTTACTGCCAAGTTCAATAAAAATGTTGACCAAGTTATTTTCGAAATATCGAGTTATCTAAAAAACGAAAACTTGGAACTTTTTTTTTAAATTTAAAAAAACATTTTTTAAATTTATTTAATTTTTTTAAATATGAACGCTTAAAATGCCTTTTCTTCTAATATTTTCAAAATTATTATATTTTCCAATTTTTTTATACGGTTTCACCAAATTTTTTTCGTTTTTTCAAAAATAATTTATGGCGTGATTTTGTCTGTTTTTTTTAATATAAATTTTAATTAAAAAATAATTTTGTATGCCTATTTATGTAACCATTTTCTAAAAAATCATAAAACATCAAAAATATTGCGATATACCTCGTATAATATAAGCTTTGGGTTGTGAACCATTGTTCACTTATTTTAAGGGAAATTTCCATTCGACAAAACTAAACCACAATCATTTAAATACAAAAAAAAAAAAAACAAGTATACGCCACAGTACACTAAAGGATTTTCAACTACAAAAGAGATAGCTTCGTTTAAATTGTGGTTGTCTTTTTATTTGCACAAAATAGTTTTGACTTTCCTTAACTCAAAGCAACGCAATTTTATTTTAGAAACAATTTAAATTCCTTTCAATATATAAAGTCTCAAATCGAACCCGCATTGACCCCATGATGGCCTGGATAGAACGTATACATCTACCTCGACCTCCCAATCGAGTCTTAAATTTAATTTGAAATCTTCCACTCTACCATTTAGCCTCATAAAACAAATTTGAGAACTTCTGCTGTATTTATTTCTCCATCTCTAAATAAACGACACGGCCTGCCCACCCCCCATTGCACCGTCCACCATATACCACCCTTCGAAATAAAAACAAATATGTATGTACACCATAAAAGCACAATTGTTTTCTACTCACCTTTATCCTTTCGACTGGTAGTCTTCGATCCAGAATCACCACCACCCTTGGGACGACTGAGAGCTCCTGTCGTTTTGCCAGATTTTCTCTTAACCCGTTGCAAATTGTCTGCATTTGCCCCCTCACTGCCATCGTCGTTTTCTGCTACTGTACCATTATCATGCCTTAATCCTGCAGCAAGTTGTAACGTGGGTTTGTTGCCTTCATCATTTCTAGCTGACAATTGACTACTGCTGATGCTCCTTCCATCCAAGTAGCTATCCTTGCTGTTGTCAATATTTGTTGTTTCGACGTCGTTGTTATTTTCTCTATGTTGTCGTCGTTCAGTGAGGACTTCCTCTTGCTCATCCTTTCCACCTAAGCCATCAACTGGTCCGCTGCTCAACGATGACCTCCTTGTGCGATGATGACGTTTGGGTGGTCCATTGTTTGGTGATGCGGAGTGATTCGGGGCTTGTTTCGGAATTGGCTCATTTCCGTCAACAACAACAACATCCCCGGCAACTGCATTAACCGGCTGCTTGTTCTTGTTGCCATTTTTGTAGCTTGGTTTTGTTTTGCAGGATGTGTCTTTATTTTTTTTATCGTCACTGCTGCCTCCTCCGCCGGCACCGCCGCCGCCGGAACATTTATTCGAATGTTCCTTTAGGTGCTTTTGCTTCATTTTGTGAAGTTTTTGTCGCAGTTCCTTATTTAACGATTTGGAATTGAGCAAATCGTCGAGGTGCACGTAGTAAACTTCACCTTCGGCAGCCAGTTTCGCGCCACTCCATTTATCTTTTTCAGCTGCTGGTGAATCGTCCTTGTGAATGGCATGACGTTTATATCTACTACCACGGCCACTTCCCGTTCCACGACTTTGACCATTTTCATTTTCCAAACGTCTCCTCCGTCCACCCGCACGACGTTTCTTACCCATTTTACGTTCCATTCGTAAACGGTGTCGTCTTGCCAATGGATCTTCAGTTCCATTTTCATCTTCGTTCTCGTCGTCATGCAAGGCCGCTGCATTGCCAATTCCACCACCTTCCATGTCAATTTGATACGGATTAATGGCCGAATCTGTATGGCTATTGGATAGATCAATGTTTATATGCTCAATGGAATCACCATCGGACGTGGTAAAATCTTCAGGCAGATAAATTTGAGTTGTTTCAAAGTCAACATAAGATGCTTCGGTAGTTGGTTCAACTACCTTTGGTTTAATATAACGAATCTCTGGTGCCCTACAGCCTGGCGCTGGATCTGAAATTATTAAAAAAGAAAAATATTAAAATTATTAATTTAACTTGAAATGAAATAAAATTTTTAAAGAAATTTAATACACATTGGAAAAATGAAAATAAGATTTATTTCGAATATTTAAAGAGCAATTAAAGAATTAAAAACAATATATTTTTTTATCAGCATTTATAACTTAAAATTAACTGACGTAACTATTTTGCTTGCAAAGCTTTATACATAATGGAATCCTTTTAACTAAGATTAGAAAAAAAATAGTTGGAGCGGTTTTAAAAAAAATGATTTTTTTATATTTAAAATTTTGTAAACATTTTTAAGAAAAAAAAATGGAACGCCATTTTATATTATTTATCTATGCGAAGTTAAAAAACATTATTTTTGTAAGAACCATTCATACATTTTCCGAATATCGAATTTAAAAAAAAAAATAATTTTATATTTTTATTTTTAATCCCAAAATGTGTGTTAAAAAAATGGTAAGGAATATTACTTGAACTTATAAGGATCTCTTGTAAGATACGATAAGGACCTCTTGTATAAACATTTCATCTTTTAAAATTTGAGATAATTGAAAGTAAAAAAACGGTATGAAATATATTTTTTATTAAATTTAATGATAAACCGTTCTAATATAAGCGCACACACAATTTTATAAAGTAAAATTTCGCTATAGGTGTCAAATTTAATAAAAATCGATCAAGTCGTTTTTAAAATATTTTATTTTCAAAATAAAATTTTGCAACTTTTTGTACAAATCCAAAACACACATTTTTCTTAAAAACGTGACCACACCTTTTAGAAAAAGATCCAGTAAAAAAAAATCAGAAAAATGGTTATAAATGGTACCTCTCATAGAATCATTTTTATGATTTTCGATTTTCTCAATTGAATTTGAACAATTTTTGTTTTAGAGAATTTTTCAAAAAGTTTAAAAAGTATTCCTTACCAAAATTTTACAATTTTTATTTTTTTTGATTTTAAAAATAAAGTTTCAAAATTTTTTGTTTGAGAAATTAATAATTCGAAAACGACTTAGTCGATTTTTATTAAACTCGGGATCCATTAGTTGTTTGACATTATCAAGCAGATTTTAAATACAAATTATGCTTATAGCCAAAAATAACGGTACCTCCCATACAAATGTTATAAAACCGGTATGGAAAATTTCATTTTTCTCAAAAACGACTAGTACGGTTTTGATACAAAATTTTATATGAGCTAATATCAGTACGATCTACTATATTATTGGAAAAAAATGGTATCTCTCATAAAACCATTTTTTTGATTTTCGACTTTCTCATTATCTGTTGAACCGATTTTAATGAATTTTTTTACACAAGAGCTTCTAATAAATTTGAATAATATTGCATATTAAAATTTTCAAAAAAAACAAATTTTGGATTTAAAAAAAAAATTTTTTTTTTGAAAATTCGATATTGCATTAAATTTTAAACTCCGTATAAATAAATACTAACTATTGGCGTACCAATTTTTTTTTCTTAAAAATATATTAAACATTTTTTTTATAAAAAACTTAATTTTTAAAAAACCGTTCCTAAGATTTAAAATTTTTTTTCTCATAACTTGAGATTTGTATAAGAAATCAGATGGTGTACCTTGCGTTGGTGTCAAAAAATTTTAAGAAGTTGTTTAATTAATTTATTTTTTATTTTATTGATTTTTTAAACAAATTTTTAGTCTAAAGAGTAAGTTCTATGAATACTTTAAAACCACAGTGTGATCGCACATAAGAGCAACTTCATGCGACTTATTCGTGAATTTTATTTTTATTAAATTTATTTAAGCTGTTTTCGAGAATTTCTTTTAAAATAACATACGGTTGAAATAATAACTGTAAAGTAAAATCTCATTTTTATATCTGTACCTATTATTAACAATTTTAAAATAAAAAATTACCCATCGGTAATTCCGCTTTATTTGACATCTCATTTGTCAAAATCGTTATAGAAATAATATATTATGATAAGCTAGGTACAGTCTTCAGTCCGAGTTAATCCCATCTTTCTGAGATAAACTTAAAATTAACTCCCAGTGTTGTTCGAATTTTTTACATTACGTTTTTTATATAGTTTTTTATGTTTTTTACGTTAGTTTTTTACCTGCTCTATTTTTACTATGCTTATGTAAAAAAGGTAATAAAGTTAAAAAAAACGTGGAATGGTTCTGTCGATGTCAATAATTGAATTTGATCTCAAAGTATACTCGTTCAACCATGTATCAACACAATAATACACATAATACACAATTCAACGCATGGCACTTGAACGACCGAAAAGTTTTTTTTTATTTATTTAGATTTTGACAGATAATGACAATGTCTCTCATTTTCTCTCTTTTTTCTCAGTTATTTACTCAGTATTTATAGCTTTTTTACGAGTTTTTTACGTTTTTTACGTTGTTTACACTTATTTTACGCGTTTTTTACCTACTTTAACGTAGAAAAGGTAAAAAATAGTTTTTTACATGGATTTGAACATCACTGTAACTCCTCATAATCTTTTTTTGCAGTCAAGTTAGATCCCGATTAACAAATAGATATTTCTGACTTGTGTCAAAATACTATCGAAATAGAGAAGGTGCATATTATCGCCTTCTCTATTTCGATAGTGAAAGCTCATTTCCATAGTGTTGCACTTTGATTTTTTGACAACTGAAAGTTAAAGTTAATCTTACACTGAATTACGTCTTTAAAACTGCTCCTGAGTTAACTTGGATTTAATATATTTTGAAGGAGTAACTAATTCTGATTTAACTCAGGCACTGAAAAACTGTCCGTAAGAAATACTCCTTTTTATAACTTCGAAAGGAAACGAAGACACGACGATCGATGGTGCATTTAATAGTGCTACTTATATGCGTTTCATCTTTGTACTAGGTATACGAAGTTTATTTCCCTTCAAACTTTTTCTATTCGTGTTTAAATCAATATATCCTTACTTCTTAATGCATACATTTTTTTATTTTTTCAATATATCCTTACTCCTTAATGCACACGTTTTTCTTATCTATAAGTCAAAAACACACACACGCAAATTACAAAAAAGAGTGTTCTAAATGAATTTCGAGAAAACTGGTTCCTGGAAAAACAGGACAGACAAAAAAATAACCTTCCTTAAGTTAGTATACGTATCTATTGTCTCTGAAAAATACAAACAAAAAAGAAAACCTCCATTGTTGCCACATAATTCATTTTTGCGATGCGATGTAAGAAAAGGTTTGTTTGTGAGAAAAGGCTATACGATGATGATGGGATACTGTGGATTAAGGATGTTGGTGACTGCACTGCCTCACACACAAATGATGGTGATGGTGGCATTGGAAATACAATCTTCTAAATCATTCACTCGAGTTGTGAAGTTCCATTTGCATATGAGAGTAGGTCGCCAATTTGCATCCTCATCCTTGTCCTTGTCGTCAGAGTGTCGTTGTCGTAGTACAAGTCGTCCTTGCTATGGCTGCTGTCGCATTTGTGCCTTTTTTTGTGTGTTTTTTCGCCTCCTTTTCATGCTTCTTAGCCATCAACCCATAAAAGAAGCACCATCAGGGAGAAAAGAATGGTTCCGTTTTTCTTCTTCTTCTTCGTCTCTTATTTTCTTGCGGTAGGTATATATGAATCTCAATATCCGTATCCTTCAAGACAGTGCTTAGATATTCCATTTGCATCATGTTTCCTGAGATATCCAAAATTCAAAGATTTATATCACTTCTTTTTTTTTTTTTGTAGTCCTTTGGGGGGAGGCTGGTGGGATGTCGAAGAGGAAAACTAGGAAAACAGAATGCAGCAGCACATAGAAAAAAAAAAAAAAAACAACTTAGAAGAATGAAAAAGGCGAGAGTTTACATTATGCCAGCCATATCGCCTCCTGGGTATATACTCTTGCTTAGACCTGATGTTGAAGCTGAAGGTACAACAGAAGCTGGTACTATGGAGAGACATGATGTGCACAGCTTTGGAGCATTGTGCACGCCATCAGAGAGGATTGTGCAACATTTTATCCGCTAGTGCACTTTATAATTTGATGGGTTCGGTACTTTGTGCGAGTGGTTCCCATATATAAACTCTACTTTGCTGATACTGAAGTTGATGCGCCTTGGGTGGGTAGGGAAGGCGGGTATAGGGTATACCTTCCACTACCTACTCTGAGTTGACCTATATTCTAGTTTTTCACGTGCTGCTTCGATGTACAATCCTCTTTGTCGTGCGGCTCCTATGCTCGCTGCTATAGACATACAGACACTGGCGGATATGGTCGGCGAAGTTTTAGTTTATTTTTTTTTTTGGGCCATGTCGTGACTTCAAGCTCTTTCCCAACAAACGATGTGCGGTATGGTAATTAGTTAAAGCACTAGAGCTCATAACAAAGCTACTGTCCCAACCTCCCCTCCTCACACCCTCCTCTTCTCATCTTCGCCACGTCAAGCCAACGTTAAAGAGACTTTTGACTTTTTAGCTCGAGTAATTGTAAAATATTGGTTAGTATATGCGTGATGGTTTATATATGCATGTATATCTTCTGCCCGCTCAGCAAAAATGTTTTAAGGGCAGCTTCACAGTGTTGCAGTGGAAAATTTTGTTCGAAATTTTTCCTCTAAGGACTCACTAGTTTAGAATTATGTTATATTTATGTATAGTTTCAGCATTAGACGGGTCATTGCATGTGAATTTAGGTGGTTTATGAACTACGTTTAGTTCTTCCATACTTCGTGAATATGTTGAGGTTTTACCATTTTCATGAATTTAACATTCGCTCAAAATTAGAGGAGATCCCAAGAAGATCTTTTGGTGAAGCAAAAATATGTTTATTATGATTAAAACGTGTGTGGTTATAACTGTACTTGCAATTTGGCAAAATATTTTATATCTACTTTTAGAATTTAAAGAAGTGGAAAAAATAGAAAAAAAGAGGATAGACTCCGAAACCAATCTTTAAAAAACTGAATTTTAGTGGAAATCTTTATTTTTAAACTTAATTTTGAAGCAGAGTTGAAATTAGTTGGGATATGGAACTCAGTTTTTAGAAAATATTTTGAAAACCATCACTTTTCTTTAAAAAAGTGGGAAGATAAAAATTAATAAAATTGCGTATGCGATTATCGTCAGATAAATATATATTTTTTTTTTTAATAATTATTTTCGAGCAACTTAGAAAAAATGCTAAAAGGGAAAACCGAAAAATTAAAAGCCCTGGTCCAAAATAAGAAAACTCTTTAGAAAATACTTAACTCAATAGGACCGCCTCAACTGTCATTTTGAAAAACGCATTAACCTATTAATATCTTTCAGAATAAGAGCCTCAAAAGTACCTATTTTTAGCTTTTTACTTGCGACATATAAGTACTATATGGCAAGTTATGCATTCGTAAAAAAAATCGAACTTGAGATTTTGATCAAAGTTGACATTATGATGATAGCGAAGTAAAAAAAAAAGCGGGTCTAGCAATTCTGTCTGTCTGTATGTCTGCCTATTCGGCTGGAGCCTAAACGTTTGGATCCATTTTCTTTAAACTTGTTACCTAGCGTTTATTAGGCACACGTTTTTTTTCGTTTTTTAAAGACCGAAAGTTACAGTACCTGCCGTACACATTTTTTTTACCAAATTATGAAAATCTTATTTTTCTCAAAAACGTAGCCACAAATTAAAAAAAAAAAAATTGTGTACCAAAATTTTTTTTTTTTTTTTTTTGACTTTTAAAAAAGTTTCAAAATTTTGTTTAGGAACTTAATTATTTGAAAACGACTTGGTCGATTTTTATTAAACTTCCAACCCAACAGTTTTTTGACATTATCTAGCAGATTTTAAATACATTTTTTCTTATAACCAGAAATAACGGTACCTCCCATAAAAATTTTTTAAAAACCGGTATTCAAAATTTCATTTTTCTCAAAAACGGCTCATACGATTTTGATTAAAAATTTTTTGTGAACTAATATCAGAACGATCTACCTATTATTGGGAAAAAATTGCATCTATCGTTTAAAAATGGTACCTCTCATAGAACCATTTTTTGGGTTTTCAACTCAACAATCTCATTACCTATTGAACCAATTTTAATGAAAATTGTTTACACAAAAGCTTTAGGTAAGTTTGAATAATATTGCATATCAAAATTTTCAAAAAATCAAATTTGGGATTTAAAAAAAAAAATTAAAATAATTTTTGGAAAATTCGATATTTCGAAAATGGGTCGATGATTTTTTTTCAAAATTAATCTTTAAACTCCGCTTAAATAAGTACTAAAAATTGGCTTACCATTTTTTTTTTTTCTTAAAAATATATTCAAAATTTTATATATAAAAAAATAATTTTTTAAAAAACCGCTTTAACGTATTTTAATTTTTTTTCTCATAAATTGAGATTTGTATAAGAAATCACTTGGTGTACATTGCGTGGGTGTTAAATCAATTTCATATATTTTTTTAATCGATTTATTTCATCGTGAGGGATAAAAAATAATAAAAAATCATTGTCGATACAAGCAGGTACATCGTGTGGTGTGTAACTTGTTTAGAAACCAATGTTGTTAAGTACTTGAGACTTCAAGAAGATATAGAGTCTTTAGCATTAAATTAATGGGGATTTAAATATTGTTTATTAATTAACTTTTGTAAAATATCTGTCTTATTAATTTTGTAAATTTAATAAGTATATTTTAAGTTATAAAAATTAAGTTATATTTACATATTTGTGTTGATAAATCTTGTATGGAGGCGTTGAGAATAGGTTAAAATTAGGAATAAAATTGATTATGTAAAAAATAATACGCACGGCTTGATTGCAAGAACTTTTCCTTGTGGTAAATAACTTTGATGTAGCCTACATTTCAACGAACAAATGTTTAAAAAAAGGAGTCAAAAAAACTACCAAGATTGATTTTTTGTTAATTTTTTTTTTTGTCACAAAAGAACGATTTTAACAATTTTTAATTAGTTTTATTTGAATTATTTAAAAGCATCAAATTACATAATTGGTTTAGCCATTAAAAAGATCTACGTGAAATAATAAAAAATAAGGCAAATTTGTGAAAAAAATTAAAACCCACTTTCGGTAATTAATATACGATTTTTTTGGGAAAAACCTAAAAAAAAATTTTCTTAAAATAAGTTTCTTCACTATAGGAACGTAATTTATTCAAAATTGTTGGAGTAGTTTTTTTAGAAAATTTGAAAAGACTCGAAAACGTTGTGTAGATGCAATACACATTTTAAATGAGCTAAAATAAAAATTCAAATTTTCTTTATATAAGGACTCACATTAAAATAATCTGTACCAACTTTGTGCACAGATCCACAAACGCACATACCAATGGTCGATATGATGAAACCCACTTTTTCGGACTTCTTGATCATCGTTGTTTAAATTTTGATTACAACCTCGAACTTTTTTTGCACGAAACTAATACATTCCCCGTAGAACAAGTCCCTTGAGAAACAGTTTGAATTTTTTGCCTAAGCCGATCTACGACGTGTTACAACGATTTTAGTTCTTTTTCTTCAAAGTTTCTCAAAAACAGTTCAAATGATTTTGATTAAATTCCGTAAAGTTAAAATTAATTTCAATAAAACTGAGCGTTTTAGGTTCTTACCAAAAAATCATATAATGGATCGATTTATTTTTTGATAATTTCTATATATATCTCTTTAATTGCTGGACTGATTTTGTTACAATTTTGAAATAGAGCCTTTCAAATTTTAAAATATTTTTTTGAAGCCAAAAAAAGTCAAAAGGCAGCTTATATTTAAATATGTTTTCTGTATTCGAAGAAAATCAAAAAAGACATACAATTATTTTAGTAATTTTTACATTTACACGTCGTATTTGCCTTAAAAATTTCATTATAATTAATAAACCACTAACTTACATCTTCAATGTTTATATACCAACATTAAAGCAAGCTCTTGATGCGATTCAATCGTCCCTTTATTTGTATTTTTGTAACTAATTAAAAATTCAAGTGGGCACTTATATGGAATTAAAATTTTGTATCTTTTCATGTTTTTAAACAATGTCTGTTTTTTTTTTTAATTTCGAAACCCTTTTGTTTCATAAAACCTAACCCCCCAGAGTAACACCCAATATTATACTTCATTAAGATTTCTAAGAAAAACCAAACATGCACATTATAATTCCAATAGGATTTTACAACTTTACAAAATTAATCTCTAGTTTTTGGAACAGTTATCCCATTTCTCTTAGGAATTCTATTTAAATTTAAGTAAAATTCATTTTCTAAAAATATCTACAAAACGCTTATATACATATATAGGAATTCTCTATATCCATTTATAGTTTTTGAAGCAACAACGTGCCCCTTAACAGGATGATGGGCCTTCTTTGTCGTAGTAGTCCGTTTGTCTGACACAATCACACATCGCAAAGCCAATTATAATTCAACAAAATCAACAAGAAATCCCTTGGCTTAACAAACAATTTCATTTAAACTTAAACACACGTTCTCTTTCCTTTGACCCCCCCCCCCATTCCACTCTCAACTTGCTTGTTTGCTCAAATTCCTGTCACATTTAATCCTTCGTTGACCCCATTGTACCCCATTCATTATTTGTCCCTTTCTCTAAGTCAAATGGTAATTTTTGTGACTTTTAACGATTCAAATAGCAATCTCCATTTGAATCTGAAACTGAGACCCCCCTCCATTTCCACCCCCGCCCAATCCCTTGGGCAGAAAGGGTGTGAGTTTTAAAGTGTGTTTTTTTTTTTTTCGACTAAGGGGGGGTTCGCATATAATAAACATTTCCTCAAGAGCAATCCTTGCGACAAGAGTAAAAATATATTCATACTAAATGGGTGAATTTGCAAATCTCAGCTGTTGTCAGATTTTATTCAACCAACTCTCTCTACACTCATCCCCTGTGTCTCTCAAACACACAAAATGTTTCTATCATGTCCTATATATTTTATAATATTATAGAGAATTATATACCCCTCGTACTACATCTTGTTCGTTCTTCTTTGTTTTATTGTTTGTTTGTATATTGTTGTATCCTGTGTTAATTAATTTGACTCCCTTGTGCAAACTAAAGTTTTATATACACAATCTGCAGCTACAGCAGCTATAGAGCATAGAAATATATATATATGTATGGTATATTCCCGTTTGTTGCTATATACCTACACATAGATTGTATATCTAAATTTGCCCATTCAACCCCATTTAAGTGATTTTTGTCATAACCGGGACACGTAACATGAAATCTAGTCTAGGTCCTTATTTTGCAAATATTTATCCAAAAAACAAATCATTTTCTGTTTAACATAGAACGGAGGGGGAGAATGAAAATAATAAAATCATTCACCTTCATAAAAAGGTGGATTTCTCCAGCATAGAACATGGTGAAGAGATTATGGAACAGTTTAATTAAAGGTATAAAATTTAAAGAGAGAACATTTTGCTCTTTTTCTCTTAAAAATATTAAAATGCACGAAAGAATCGCACACGTAACTTTTGCTTGTGATTAAAATTAGTATAATAATTCTTTTTAAGTTACCTAACGAACATAGCTATTACATTTTGACGTTTAAAGATTATTTTGAGCCAAATGTCATTTTAAATCATTAAATTTACTTTTTTCGAAAGCAATTGCTTATTATCCTAAAGTTTTAAGAGATATTTGATTCATCGACGTCAGTCGTAGCCATTCGGTGGTGAAATTTCACAGTTTGTAGGAGGCAAACCATTTTGAAGTACATTATGTCAAATATTTCATTCCAAATTGCACAATTGCTCAATTTTTCCATTCTCCGAAATAAAATTAAATTGTAATTATTTAGGACTTTTCACCGATTTTTCAATCTGTTGACATCTCAGCTGTTTTCCGATGGAATTTTTTAGTCTTGACAAATAAGGAATGAACAATAATTTGACGTTTGTAGAGTTAACATTTGACGATGTTCACATTAGACTAACTCGGCCGACTCTTTAATGTGGTCTTTACCATTTTTATTTTTTTTTTATGAAGTAATAACGGTAATTTCAAAACATTATATTCTATAGGTACTTATTTCTTTTAACCATAAGCAAGATTTAATAACTATTAGACTTATTGAGGAGATCATCAAATTTTACCAACTGAAATCGTTAAAAGTTAATATGTCATGATTAGGAAGCTTTAGTTTATTCATAAATATGATTACGGCTTAATTCCAAAACGTCAAACAATTTAATTTCCATTAGTTTGGCATTTCTGATCTCATATAATGCAGCTTAAAATGAAAGATTGGTAAGATATCGTTTTAATAATTATTTATTTTATTATTATGATTATTGATTCTATCCCGTTAGTTATCAAAACAATGGTAAACAACAAACTACATAATTTACGAAAAAAAAAAAAAAATATGTCTGCTTGGTAACTGCAACTTCTTGCTACAGTTTGTTACTTGTCAAAGTTTTTTATGCGATTTGACAGCAAATTTTGCGACTTTAAACAAAAGGCCTGTTTGGTATGTTTTTTTAAAGAAAAACGTGTAAAACCTGTCAAACTTTAAAAGAAGGAGAAAATACTCTAAGAGAGAGAAGACTTGGTAAAAAAAATAACAAACGCACTGCACCACTTTTTGTATAAAATGTGTCTTCGTCGGCCATTTTGAATCTTGTAATTTTTTAAATTGTAAAATTTAGACAAACAATAGAACTATCGATTGCGATATGTCGAGTTCAGCCGTATAGCTGATTTGCAATCAAGATGGCGAATAGCTAAATGATTTTCTTTATATTCTAAGCCGATGTCATGTGACAGACACTGACAGCTGCTGTGTATTTGACAGTTTTACACTCCTTGCACATAGAAATATAGGGAAAATAATTTGCTCTCTCGTTGCAACAACACGAATTTTAGACAATTTGTGAAAATTTGTGCAATTTTCCAAAAATTTCACTTTACGAAACAGAGCTAATATTAGATGAATTTGCTACTCAGTGAATGCACATCCCTGACTTTAGGGATGCATTTAGAAACTTATGACTTATTGTCACCATTTTTTTTCCTTTGAATTTGGAAGTCATGACTTTGTATCAATAAATACGCATCTGATGCGTTTTTTAACTCATATTCAGCCTCTCTTTTTGGACTTAATGCGATAATGTGAACCACTGAATTACCTAATTATTAATCGGACCATGACTTAAAAAATAAACTATTTTACTGACTTTTAAGGTTCAACGTATATACATTTTTCATAAAATGAATTTTGAAGTGAAGTGATGGCCTTTCAACTATCACACTGGTCCTCTGCGGAATGAATTATGAAACATAAATAAAAAAAAAGAACACAGTAAAAGTTCTGTTAAAAAAAATAAATATGTACCGTGGTGAAATTCATCTTTGATTTTAGGCTTTGCACAATAAAAGGAATCGGAACAAACTTTAAACCTTCAAGGCAGCCATATCTGTCTATTTGGGAGAAGAATTAATTATTTTACGGTTTGTTTGGCATAGTACAATGGCTGGGGGATGAAGAACGACGACACGGAAGAAAGAACGGATCTTCCTTCACAAACCCGCCATACAACTCATATTAGTCAAGGAACGGCAGCGCTGAGCGCATCTAACGTGTTTTTTATTGTCTATCAAGGATAAAATGAGATTTTACTTGTGCGAGCTCTATAGTTTGTATATCATATCGCCTTTTCTACGCATACTCATATATATACATAGATACATCATGTTCACATATGTATATATTTCGTGTTTTCATATTAATTAATGTGCAAAGTTTTATTTGTATTTTTTTTTTGGTTGTGTTGTTTTCATTCTAGCCAAGCAAACTAACTGTGAAAATAATCACTGATTGCTAAATGCTCTATATACATATATGAGTCTGTCTAAATATGGTTGTCAGTCTGTGTGTTGTGTAATTATTTTTTTGCTTTTTATCCTACAGAATTACTTACTATACGAACGCCGTCGAACAACAAGGACAGGAATATAGGATTCCTTTATAAATAGAAAAGGAAGATGCGATGATGATGATAATGATGATGATTTGCTGTCTTAATTGTGTGGGAAAGTAAAATTAGCTTCTCCATATGTCGGTGGAATTGTTTCTATTTCGAGTAATTTTCGTGGATAATGAGTTTTCTAATGGGTGATATTTATTTTCAAATGGAATGCTATTAATATTTTTTTTTTTATGCTTTTTTGTTCTTTTTTGATTGGATGTAAGGAATCAAGTGATTATTATAATGACTATGCGATATTGATTTTGGGGGGGAAATTAATTTTTTTTTCTGATTTATGAAAGGAACGTACATACATATGCATCTTAATAGTCTTGAGAGGAAATTCGTAATAATCATTATACTTAAGGGTATTTATAGCCAAAATAGATATTTTCTCAATTTAATCCTTGTAGGATTTAATAATAAATGGCATATTGTGAACGGTAATTTTCCAACTTTAAGTAAATTTGTTCTTTAAATATGAGAAATGGTACAGTTAAAAAAAATTATTTACAATTAAAATCCAACTTCTTAGTCTTATGAAACTTGATTAAAAATAAGGAATACAAAAAATATACCTATGTATCTTCTTTTCAAGCACCTGAATGTTAGGACTATTTTGAAAAACTTGGTTTTCTCTTTAACCCCTGCTGTGGTCAGTGTGAGAATTTTTTTTGAAATAGACCAAGTTTTTCGATTCATAAGAATTATTGAACTCTAGATTTTATTCAAACCTGACGTCACAATGATGCAAAAGACCAAAAAAGCAAGCCAAGTATTGTCTTAATTGTCCGTATGTCTGAATTTTAAATGCAAAATTTCAGGAAGAGTTTCATGCTTTTTTACTTTTTTCTCTAAAAACTAAATTCGCGATTTTATAAAATTATAAGCTTGGTTACCTTGAAGTCAGTTGCAAAATAGGGCTATTGGGATGTCCAAATTTATCTTAATAAATTTATTGCATCTTTTTGAGGCATACACATTTTGTGAGTGATTCTAGTTGTTTTAGTGATGTGTTCATACTTCTGAATGTTCGTAAAACACGATAAATCTTCACAATAACTACACAATGGCACACCTCTTTTAAAAAAAAAGTTTTATGTACATTATGTGTAATTCCAGGAATTCACAAAAACTTGGCTTGCCTTCTAAGATACATTTTATTTAGATAATATTAATTTTACCATTCCGCTAATCGATTTTGGGCCACTTTTTGGGTTCCTTTAAAGATTCTAAAATAACTCTCAGAATTGGAGATTTTTTAAATTATCAAATGTGTAAATTTTTATGCAAAAAAGTCGTAACATTTGAACATCTATAGAAAATAAAGAAAACTGTTATATAAGTGCCTGCTAGCGACTAAACATACCCAAAGCAGAGCAACGGACGTCCTTGAGCGGGGAAGAGAACCCAATAGAGGAGTTTAAATTATTTGAAATCACAAAATGAAATAAGTCTCCAAATTTTGAGATATATATTATATCGCATTCGTCCAGAATGAATTATAAAAATAAAACATTAATATTACTACAATTCAAAGTTCTACTGGTAAATTATAAAATGTCCACATTTTTTTTTAACCATATTTTAATCTCTATTAACTAATTTTTTAATCTATATTTGTAAATTATGTCTTATATGATTTTTGTTTTTTTTTTTTAAAAACCTGTTCCTTTCGCTTCCAGAAAAATTAAACGAATGTTAAAAAAGAAAATATGGTAAATATGGATTCTGCGAGTTGTTCTGAAATAAATTCGATAGGTGGGTATGCACATCAGATAAATTAAAAGTGAATCAGCAAAATACCTTAAAGGAAATGACAGCATTTTGTTATTAAATTTTTTAACCAACTCTGACTTGAATGTTTGAATCTAAAATTCTTTTCTGTTATGAAAATTTATGTGTTTTATTTATTTTTTTTTTTTTTTTTGTTAAATATATAATTTTTGAAAACTTGGGTTTTTCTTTATCTTTAAATATGTTCCGAAATTTTTAGATTTACTCCAATTTATTACAAAAATCTTCTCTGAAATTTTTCTACTAAGGTTCTAACCCAGCTTGCAATATAAAGTATTAATGGGTCTCATAACGAGCAGTTACAGTTGATGCGAAACGAAATTTTTCTATGGTCTCCAACAAGACAGCGAAATCACAGTAAAAAAATTCCATACCATTTTTGTAAAAAAAAAAAGAAAAATAATAATAAAAAACGAAAAACCTGCTGTAATATAATTCTTATTACAATTAGTCAACACGAGTAGATAATTCGGCGAGAGTTCTCAAAATAATTTGCTACAATTATATCAATTTCGCCCATCAAAAAGCCTACTGCACAACAAGAAGCATGACGAAATTTTTCGTTTATGATTTTATTCTGCCATTTTTGTAGGGAATTTTTAGTTCCACATCAGCAGCGTAGGTACTAGGTTTAAATATCTAGTGTAAACTAACGGGTGATTTTTAAGCTGGTTTGGTTTTGGCAACACTGGTTTTGACAGCTGACGTGTGTTTAGTACCTTGTGTCACTGTCAAACAGCTTCAGTTTGGTTTGCAATTTAACCATGGATCGTCTTACAAATGAACAACGCTTGCAAATTATTGAATTTTACTATCAAAATTCGTGCTCGGTTCGAAATGTTGTTTATCGAAAAATTGTGTTCAGCGATGAGGCTCATTTTTGGTTGAATGGGTACGTAAATAAGCAAAATTTCCGCATTTGGAGTGAAGATCAGCCAGAAGCATTGCAACAGCTACCAATGCATCCCGAAAAAGCCACTGTTTGGTGCGGTTTATGGGCCGGCGGCATTATTGGGCCATATTTCTTCAAAGATGATGCGAATCGCAGCGTTACTGTCAATGGTGAACGCTACCGAGCGATGATAACAAACTTTTTTTTGCCCGAAATGGAAGTTCTTGACTTGCATGATATGTGGTTTCAACAAGACGGTGCCACATGCCACACAGCACGCGAAACAATGGCGCAATTGCGAGGCGAGTTTGGTGAACAGTTAATTTCACGTTTCGGGCCGGTCAATTGGCCGCCTAGATCGTGCGATTTGACACCATTAGATTATTTTTTGTGGGGGTATGTCAAGGCTAATGTCTATAGGGACAAGCCCGCTTCGATTGACGCACTGGAAGCCAACATCCATGCATTCATTCGTGAGATACCGGCCGATATGTGTGAAAGAGTATGCCAAAATTGGACTCAGCGGATGGGCTACCTGAGACGCAGCCGCGGTCAACATTTGCATGAAATTATCTTTAAACATTAAATTGCAAGGTTCAAACTATCGATTCAAATAAATATTTCATTCATTTTTTCGAATTTTTTGTGTTTTTTTTTTTTTTTAAAGTTCTAAACCTCTTAAAAAATCACCCGTTATATTCAACAAGACTAAAATTCCTAATCATTAAATTGGAAGTTTTTGTTTTTGTTTTTTGCCCGTGGTCTGGCATTGTTTATATGAAGGCTTTTTCAATAAAACAAATTCTATAAACTACTGATATTCGTCATGAAATCTATGTGAGATGAACTGAACTTAACAAAAATTGTGTATTGACAAGAACCTTACTAGTCAACTGATGAGACCTAGTGAGATCGCCGCCGCTGCCGGGACGAAACGCCAACATTTTTGTGGACTAAGGGCCGTTAAAAGTAACAAGTCCAATTAAAATAGTGCTAAGTATTCTTCTTGGCTAATGTATTTCAGTAGTATATATAATTTGTATTATAAAAAAAAACCTTCAGAACGGAATTTTATTTTAATTTTATTTAAAAATAATTTATCAGCTCCATACTTTTTATATTAACTCATTTTGAAGACTATTAAAAATATTTAAACGAGATCTTATTTAATCTCAAAAATTCGACACCTTCCTATGGAAATGTAAAAGTCAACGCATTTTTCAAAAATTACTTACTATACTTACATATATTTTATTTTTTAGATGCAAAATATTCTTATTTAATTATAAGATTAGATTTGAAGATTGGAATCTTTATTTTTTTTAATACTAATACAAAAATATAGGTCCATTCCTTTTAAAATACACAAAACAAAAATAACGGGACAAGAACTTTTATCGTTTCTTGTAAAATAATTTAAAAAAAAGTCTCACGAAAATGTATCGATTAATTCACACGCCATACATACAAAAAAAAACACGTCTGGTTCGAAACGTAAGAACTTGCTATTGTCCTAAAAAATTGAGCTACTTTAACGAAAATATTAAAATTCAAAATAAAACCTAAAATATTTTTTTTAATGCTTACAATAAATGCAATATTGTTTCAGAAGCACCTCATTAGAAATTTTAAGCAAAATCGGTTAAACTATTGAAAAAATACGTAAATAACTCAATGAAGCAAGTTTTTTTTTTTTTTAAATACTTCAGAACCCTATTTCCTTAATGCGACTTTTTTGACAAAACCTGAAACGCACTTTTCTTAAAATAACTTTGGTCATTACTGGTAAGAGTTTAGACAAAAACATTAAAGCCGTTTTCGTGAACATTTACAAAAAAAAATTGTTTTTATGACAACTATCTGTTCTACATGAGCATAAATACCGATGCCCTTTACCGATTTGAAGAAAATCGACCCACTCGTTTAGGAGCTCTAGCTCAAAACTACGTAAAATAATTTTAACTTCATTGCAACAATTTTTTTAAACACTATCTACCAATTTATTATGAGATTAAAATTACATCGTTAAAAATAGTAATTCTAGTCTTGTAGTTCACACTAGATATTCGCCATGAAATCTATGTAAGTTGAACTGAATTTAATAAAAATTGCGTATTGACAAGGCCCTTACTACACAACTGATGATTCCAGGTGAGATCGCTGGGATAAAACGACAATTTTTTTGGACCAAAATACGTTAAAACCTTTTTTTTAATCAGGAAGACAATAAGAATTAAATTTATCAATTTATTATCATAATACCCAAATTTGTATTAATTGATTTGTTTATAAAATATGAAACTTATTTTATCAACCGATTATTGATATTTGAGTGCATAAATTAAGTTACTTATTTTTTTTTTTTTATTTTTTTTAACCTAAGTTCATAGAAACCTGAGGGCGATGAAAATATTTTTTTTTTTTAATCTTCACGAATATTCAATATTTCTATTAAAGTCCCAAATTCATTGGAAATTTCTATCATGATATATTTCTTTTAAAAGTATGAATATTTGAGAATTCATAAAGTTGAATAATTAAACTTGGTTTAATTAACTTTATTATTTAAATATTTTAAAAGTAGAAAATCGAGTTACTTAGTTATTGCACTCAGGTGGGCATAGGTAATTTGACAACCGTTATAGGGTATAAGACCTTTTTTAATTTCATTTTTTTTTTTTAGACATTTATTTTACACTTTTAAAACACTTCTTATTTTAAAAGCAAAACAAAAGGAAGGAAAGATACATTTCGCGTTTTATATTTTTCTGTCCGCTTTTGCAATTATGGAATGATTAAATAGTTTAAAAAATTAAATTTAAAATATTTTCGAAAGCATTTTTAGAAATGTTTTGTGGCATATTTACTTAGGGAAATTAAGAAAGGTTATACAATTTTTTCAAGGTAAGTCCAATTTTTCGGTAAGATCTACCTAGCAAGTAAAAATTTGTTTTAAAGAATATTTTTATGATTTCTTTTAAATATTGACGTAAGAAGCCTCATAAACTCCATTTAATCAAAAAATTCAGAATTCTTTTAAAAGATAAATCCAAATACCAAGATTATTAATATATAATTCTTCTTACATCCACAACTTTCCCTACAAAAAAATATAAAAGAGCAAACCAATTAGTCTTAAGATGGGCTTCCTTAAATATAGACTAGACAGCTAAAATCACTATAACAACACTCACACCATATATGTACCTCTATAACACCCAACTCATCACTTAAAATTTATCATTTCAATGATGGAAAAACCTCCTTTCCCTTGCCAATAAATAAGTCCCATAAAATTAATATCCCATATTTATGGCCTTGATAATGGATTTTGCTCTCTCTCTTCTTTTAGACAGAAGCATAACATAACATAACGAAAGAGCGATCTATGATATAAATTTACAGTATCCTTTACAAAAGAAAAAAAAAGCTAAGAGACCTCTTATAAAATAGATGAGAAATGAGTATAAATCCGCTTGCTCACTCTCACCATTTGTTGAATATTACACCCCATTATCATCAGCTTAACTGTCTTTACCCATATAAATACCCTTTTATATCCATAAAATAAACCAAATGTTACACCATCATAATTTATCCAATCACATACATTAAAGCCCATAAGGACCAAACGATGTAACCCATTGATTCTCAATTTAATGCCATCACACACAGGGTGAGCAAACATCAAATACTATAACAAACATTTATATATCATGACATGTTGTTATATACCGAAAGAATAAAAAAAAAAAATCACATCCCTTTTATATCCAACATCAAAACCGCTTGTGTGTCAATTTCAGAAAAAAAGTATATCTGAGCCACCTCCCCCCCCCACCCAAATCACCAACGAAACCAAACAAAAAAAAAATGAACAAAAATAGAGAAACTCAAGTATCAGCCTTACATCACACACATTATATCCAGAAGGCAGCAGGCACTATTTCAACAGAGAAATGGGTCATTTTCAACAAAAAAAAAAATAAACGAAGGAACGACAACCATCAGTCCGTCCATCACACCCTATTAAAACAAACAAACAAACCAACGAAAAAAAGCCATTCCACTCTTTCATCTGAGTTTGCCAGAATTTTATCACTATAAACCCTGAGTCAGGAGTCGTCCATCCGGAAAGTGTTGAAGCATTTACCCATCACATCATCCTGGCCATCAAGCTTCCCCACAATCCTTGAGAAACTCATATTTTTCCCACGACAAAAAATTATCTAAATTATTCTGAAATTATCCATCAAGCTAAAATGAAGCACGAGTGGCAGTGGCAGAGAAGAGGCCGGATGGGGCGCATTGGGGGGAAATGAGGAAACTGCTGTTAAATTCAAAATTTATTTTTTCATTCTTGTCTGAAGAAGACGACGACGACGTCGACGAAACCGAGAGAGGACAAAAACTTTAAAGAACGGAACCGCCAACGAAAATAAAACAAAAAATTCAACACAAAAAAAAAAAAAACGGTTCCGAACTTTTTGAAATTAAGCAACTTTTCTCCTTTGTGACGGCAACGGTGCGATCCGGCTGAAAAAATAAACTTTTTAATGACTTTTTTCTCACTATAGCTTCTCTGACAGCCAGCGACACCCCCGCCCCTCCAACCCTCCCCACAAACATTCCTCAATTCCACACGCAAAGACTTACCCTTACCACCCCCTCACCTCACTTAGCTGTTTCGACACAAAAGGCCGGAAAATTTCAATTTGCTTTCGAAGACGTAACAAAAATAAAAAAAAAAAAAATACGGTTATTGTATCCGTTTAACATAAAACACGACACGTACCTGGCTCCGGAGTCGAAGGAGTATCAGCCACCGGCACCGTTCCAGTAGCACTAACGTTCATATCCAAATATCCAAACAAGAAGGTCGCACTCAGGGCGGCAAGTAGTACCGATCGGTGATTGTAGCCTGATGCCATGCTACTACCTCGTTCTCGTCCTCGTCCTGCCGAAGAGTAACTTCTTCTTCGAAATATTTTCATGGTTTTGTGAACTATTTTTATTGCAACTATTTTTTTTTTTTTTATTATTGGAGTAATATGTAATAATTTTTTGTTGTCGTTGGTTGTTGTTGTTTTTCACTTAACCACTGAAAACCCAGATAAATTCATCGTAGGGACAGGTCAAAAGGACACAATCAATAACAGAATATAAAAACCAGGAATTATTCACTTTTCTCTTTTTGTATATGTATGTAAGTAAGTAAAAAAAATATCGAGCACGTTGTGCTCTAGAAGTTGAATTATCCTCTTTAAAGGATTTTATTGATTTCTGTATTTGGCACACACATAAAAAAAAATATATATACAAAAACAAAAATAAAACTTCTTCAAGGACCTCAATATCCTTCACAGTAAACAATGCCCGGAAATTAAATTTCAACTTTTTTTTTTTTTTTTGTGTTTGTGTTTGTGTTTTTTTTTTGTTTCAGAAAGATCAAACTTTATCCTCGTTTTACTCAGAAATCACTTGAAAGAAAAAAAAAAAAACTCTCAAAAAAGGACGTTTATTTGTTTATTATCCTGGTTGTATTTTTTTTTTTTTTTTTTTTTTACAATAGAACAGGTTATTGGGAAATTCAGTGTATTTTTTTTAATAGAATCTTTTATTTTAGTTTCTTCAGTTCGGAACTACCTTTTGGTTCGAACTACCGGCACGAACTGAAAGCGAAAGCTTCACAACAAGGATTCTTATAAAATGTGCATCCTCTGCAAGGATCTGCGCATTGGACCAGAGCTCCAAAACACTTCGAAAAAGCTTATATTTGCTTCGAAATTGTGAATGCTTTTTTGGCTCCAATTTTGGTAGGTGTTTTTTTTTTTTTTTTATTATTATTATATAAATTCAGGACGATACGCATTTGATTTAGTTGTTAGCACGAAGTCGTCCTTGATGGAGGAGGAAGTGCGGATAACAGCTCTAGGGATTTATTATTGATGACGCGAGTCTAGAGAGTCATCTACACCTGTCGAATGAGTTTTTTTTTTGTTTTTTTTTTTATAGAATCAGGAAGCCGGAAACTACGTTGTGTTTTTGTATTCCAAAGAAAAAGTTATGAGGAGGGGTGGGGCGACGGGGTTTCTATGTGTATGGTGGGAATTGGTGGTGTTTGGCGAGGATTATGTGGTTTGACAGGATATGAAGAGGGTGAATGAATGAAAAGAAGTTCTTACCATAAGGAAGATATCACGAAGAAATTTATCACTCTCGGGTTTGTCTTATGGATTGTTGAGACGAGAAGATTGCCAAGCAAGACACACAGAAAAAAAAGTTAAGAACGAATATCTACACAGAATAATGAGGTCTGTTTTGAGAGAGTGCTCGAGGGAATAATTAGTCGCTTGCAATGAAAATTGTTGATATCTATAGTGCGATAAGCCCTGTGAAATTTTTCTTATGCAATTTGTCAGGTATAAAATGAGGCAAGGATATAAATATAAATCGGCTTAAGATAGGGTGAGTGGTGGGTCGTTCGTTTTTTTTTTTTTTTTTCTTAGCCTCTATTTATTGTCCGTTTTACGTCCGAGGATTTTTTTTTTTTTTTTTTGTGAGTCCGAGTAATCCCTATTTTGATATCTGTGACGACAGGATGATTTCAAAGAAAGGATTTGTTTTAAGTATGCAATTAAAAAAGCTGCATAAGGCGATATAAGAAAGTGGGGTTGGGATCCTTTTTTCTATATCTTTACTTTTATTGGATTTGATGAGAATATGTATGTTTGTATCCATAAGGACGGGGTTTTGTTTTATGACAACGATGTTGATGATGATGATGACGTTAGCTCTTCTAGAATCAGATTTTATTTTATTCTGATGTCATCTTTTCTATGAATCCTTTTTTTTTGAAACAGGCAACTTCTGCAATCATTTAGATGACTATAAAAGTTAGAATGGATAATCTTTTTGGATAAGATGTATACGACTATGACGGACTGACGGGAAATAAAACATAAAATAAAAAGACATTTTCAAATAGGACGCAGCGATGATAGAATTTTATATGAAGAATCAAATGGATTTACGTGATTTTTTTCGTACGGTTTTTTTTTTTTTTTTTTTTTTTAATACATATGTTTATATATTGAAGAATAATTTTTAGACAACATGATCTTGATGGTCTGTAATATGAATGTACATATGTAAGAATTATTTAATTTTGATTAATATGTTAACTTGCGATTAGGGAGTTACTGAGAACGAAAAAGACCAACTTATTAAGTAGGTATTTGAATTATAAAAAATGTTTTTTAGATTTAAAAGTAATAGAACGGTTTTTCGAAAATGGTGGTTTGTATATTATAATAAATCTAATGTCCTTTAAAATAACTTTTTTTACTAAAAAAAAAAATTTCAACCCTTAATTTTAGGGCTAATTCAATAAACATCGTAATTTAAATAAAATAGCTTAATATATTATTGAATCCTATTTTTGTAAGATGCAAAAAAAAATAAGATTCAACTATATTGAATAAAAAAGGTCACGAAAAAGGAATAATTAAAATAGCTTAAGCTCAGGAAAACCGGGTAGATAATATTGAAACTTCAAAAAAAATTCTGTCAAAATTGAATTGGTGAGGAGCTTTATTTTGACATCTAAACGTCAGAAATTTTGTAGATTTTTCAGTTATTTTTGTTTACATAATATTTTTTGTATATAATATTGTCAATTTTTTTTTCAGGGTTGTCAACACTTTATTAAACAAATGGCTGCAAATTCAAATCTTGCAGTAATTTTGTTCAAAATTTACAGACAGTCTACAATTTAATTTTCATTTTTATTTGGTGGCATTATGGCAAGTATTTTTTCCCATATCAAATTTTCGACCACTAATGGCGGCCATAATACATAGTTCATATTATTCTCTTATTTATTTTGATTACTAAAACAATTTGACAAGAAATTACATTTTTTCTCTTTTTTAATAATTTTATATATCCAAAAATCGTAGGTAAACTGGGGCGTATACGTACTTTTTTTGTAATTTCTTGGCATTATTAATTTGTTTGTATTCTACTTTCTTCAAAAACTCTACAGTTTGAGTTATCAAACATATAAGAGCCAAAAATATCGACACAGGCTGAATACTGATTTAATTTCATCAATTTTTTTTTTCATAAATGGCCTTGGGAAAAATTGTAAACAAAATTTAAATAATCTCTAAATTCGTCTAAATATATTTACAAGCTCTTTAGAACGTTTAACATATAGTAGATATATTTAATAATTGCCTTTTTATTTTATGCAGTAAATAAAGCCTAAGAGTATAATATTTTCGATAACGTACAAAAATACAATACCTTAAAAATAACAGGGTGAACCCAGTTATACCTCGAGAAGTGTGGAATTGTGTTTACCTAATGATTTTTCAATTATTTTTTTTTATTATAGATAAGATAAGATAAGATATCTAGAAGAATACTTATTCATCAGTAAATGCGTTTTTTATTTTCAATTTTTTTTACACTATTGTTTTTTAAGGAAAAATTAATTTTTTACTTCTGATTTTAATGAAGAAAAAATCCGCATGTATTTAAAACAAAAAATGAATTACGAAAATTGAAAGATTATTAACAAAAATGTGTAAAAATATTGTAAATTGACCTTTGATACTGTTTCGATGTAATCATAATTTTTTTTCTCATTTATTTTAAATAAAATTCACCCTGTTTCTAAGAATAAAACATCATTAATTTTTAATGAAATTTCTGAAAACAATAATTTTAACATAAATATTTGCACCATCTAAACGGAACTGATAAGATTTTCAGAAATAATAAAAAAAAATTGATACGAGGTTATACATATATACATTAAAGAATAAACACATACATATAGAAGAACCATTCGTGTATGTATATGTATTTGTGTTAAATATAGCCTGAATGAAAAAAATCAGCAAGAGAAGACTTTCTATATCTTGATATTTAAGTAACTAGCTATAGGTATGTATTTTATTTTATTTATGTTAAAAGCAATTTCATAAACCCCTCTAACTACCTATGTACATACATATACATATATTGTATATGTCATGTTAAGGAGCAATATCCTTTGGAGTATGTTTTCTCTCAAAGAATTCTTCACTCGATAAACATATCGTAAGAAAAGTGTGTCAACAGCTCTTCAAGACACAGAATATGAAGAAAATAAGTTATCGGAAATCATGTAATAACGTTAGTGCCATAGGTTAGAGGAATTATATATGTCTTCATTTTATAGCTGGGGGTAATTTTTTTTTTTTCAAAAGAATTGTTTGTTTTTTTTTTGTTTAATGACGGAACAAGGATTTAAAAGGGTACTATAATCTCTTTCATGTTTTCTTCTTTATTTCTATAATATGTCAATATTTATATTAAAATAAAATACATAATAAATAAGATTCGAAAAGCATAATGTGGAACGTCGCGTTTTTTTTTATGGGTAAGGAGCACAATGTTATAGAAATAGTTTCACTGCATTTTACACAAAAAAAAATAAAATATTCTGTGAATGTGATAATTCGAGTTTGACACCAACGGAATTTGAACCAGCTGACTTTTAAAAATAATCCCAATTTATAAGAAACAAATTTTGGAGATCGTTCCAGCGGTTTTTAAAAAAAGAAATAATTTTGTATAAGATTTTGAAAAAATATTTAAGAAACAAAAATGGCACAAAATTGGTATTTATTGCGCGGAATTTAAAAAAAAAATTAATTTTGGGAAGAAATCATCTACTCATTTCTCAAATATCGAATTTTCAGAAAAAATATTTTTTTTTAATTTTTTTTAAACTAATTTTTTTTTTTTGAAAATTTTAGAATAAAACATTAGAAATTCTTGTGCACAATATTTTGATAAAATCGGTTCAACAGATAATGAGATAGTGGAAAACCAAAAAAATGGTTAAAAGAGAGATACCGTTAGTAATGGAATAATACAAAATTTGTTCCAATATATGTAAAATGGTATAAAATGGTCAGCTCTCATAAACATTTTAATCAAAATCGTATTAGTAGTTTTTGAGAAAAATGAGATTACTATTGTGTGTTTTAAACACTACTTGTATCGTAGGACCGTTATTATTGTTTATAAGAATTATTTTTTATTTAAAATTTGCTAGATAATTTAAAAACAAAAAACCTGGAAGTCAATTTTAATTAAAATCAACTCAGCCGTTTTTGAATAATTAAGTTCTAAAAAAAATTGATACATTTTTTAAAAATCCAAGAACAAAATTTGGAAAATTAATTATTTAAATTAAATTTTATTTAAAATTAATATTTTAAAGTCCCCTTCTTTAAACATCATCCTCTTTAAAAAAAAAAAAATTGATCGAAATTAGTTCAACTGTTTTTGGGAAAAAAAGGAAAAACCTTTTTTGTGGGAGCTATCATTTATGACCATTTTTCGGAATTTTGTAAAAAATTGCTTATATTTTTTTAATAGTTGTGGGCACGTTTTTGAGAAAAATAAGATTTTCGTTAATTTTTAAAAAATTACAGGACAGGCACCTCTTATTCAGCCCTATCGAGGTATCCGTTCGTAACAAAATTTTCTCCGATCTGTCCGAAATCGGAGAATTTTCAATCGAGGTATCCGTTCCTATTGACACATCGTACAGATCTTTGGAAAAAATTTAACGCGCTTCAACGCAATGCGATACAATGCGAAAAGTAAAGAATTTTTGACAGCTGTGCGTTAAATTTCTTCCGACGGTCTCCGATGGGAAATAGTTGCGGAGCCAAAATGGAATCATCTAAAAAATTGTAAGTAAAAAATTAATAATAAATAATTTGTTTTCTTTAGTGTAATAAATTTGTATTTCAGAAAGAAAACTACGACAAGGACGCAACAAGAGAAATTGGTGGATTTGATGTCGACGAAAACGAACGCGATTGTTTGCTTCATTTTATTTCGTTCCGCAACGAATACCTCGAAAGAAAACTGAGTTCCGATCTGAAATCACTTTCGTATCGAAAATTCTCCGAACGAATACCTCGATAGGGCTGATTATTTTTGGTCCTAAAAAAATAATGGAAAAATGTAACGGGGGAATGCAAAACGCTAGATATCAATTTTAAAGAAAATCGACCCATCTTTACGTATGGCAACACTGGCCATCCGTGTCTTAATATATTATAAATTGTAAAATGAAATGTAATAGTTAGTTCTTGATCGGTCTCTGGCCGTGATAGACGTATTTTTATTCCGAGGAAACGGAGATAATAAATGTGGGTTTTTTGTATATTTTTCCCACAACAATAGTCGTACCGTCTTTCATTTTAATCGATATATTATATACCATCCGTTTCGACTGCAGTTGAAAGGACAAACAGACTGACTGAATCACTTTTTTCGACTGACTTTATCAAAATCTCGAGTTCGAATTTTTTTAACGAATCCCTAACTTGACACATAAGTACCTACCCAATATCGCAGGTAAGAAGAGATTTTTGACGAGAAGGTGTCTCAGCAACAAATAATACCACACAAAATTTGAAGGTATTTTTAAAGGCTTTTGTTAATTCCCTACAATCAAAAATTCAGCTTCACCCAAAAATGGACAAGCTTATTCAAAATTTTGTTTCCAGGTAAAGAGAAAATTATTTTTTTCTGAGAAATTCTGTTCTGTTCATAGCTATTTGCAACTTCTAAGAATTTCGACGACTTTGTGATCTAATTTTTCTGAGCAGACATAATACATTACCTTACATTACATGACAAGGAGAAATTGTTAATTTTACAATCGGCATTTTTTATTTATCAAAGTTTACATTGACACTTCTCTTAAATTTCTTAAAGCTAAAAATTCTCTTTAAATGATAATATCTCCTTACATATAAATGTATCTATTTAAAATAGAAATAACTTTTCAAACTCTATCAGATCACATTCACATATTATACCAATTTCAAAAGTCACATAACAAATTCAATTCGCCTTCAAGTCAGCTGCACAATTTCAAAATTTTACAAAACCAATAAAGCATAAATTACTGTGCTGAGATATAAACACATTCCTATAAACTCCATCTCTCTGATGCTCTCTGTTACATGTAGTAAAGTTGGTATTTTTTTTTTTATTTTTATTTTTTATTGTGTGTGTGTATACTGTATATTGTATATATCTAAATAGCCACAAAGGATATCTATTGCTGCTGGCCGTCATGCCACAGAAATTTGTGATTTGTGTTCTAAAGGCTGGAAGCTGCAAGCATATCAGCAGACGCGTCACCGTCATTTCCTCATCTTTATACACTCGCTCTCTGTCTCTGTCTTTTATCTCTATTTCCCTCTCTTTTGATTTTCTTCCGTTCCAACAGGCTTTACGACTGAAAATTCCTTAACCAACTAACTCATCATCTATATATGAGTATCTATGTACGTAGACGTAGAGAGTATACTATAGCAAAAGGACATTTTAAAGAGGGTTTCCATTCTATGCTTCCGGCCCTACTCGTCCTTGAGAAACATCCCATTTCAGATGCATTCAAGGATAACACATCCTTTTACAGACAGACTACATCTGACTGACTCACTGAGCGTCAGATAATATATGTAAGTGTACACTGTACGAGTATATGTATGCACATATTAACTCACCACTGTGTGTGATGTATAAAGAAATGAATACAAATGTGTGTGCATCTTAACTCACATTTGTGGTCGTTGTGGTCGAAAAGCCATAAGTGTTGTAAGTCCTTTGGCTGTAAGTAGACAAGTCTTCCCGCTTGCAACACCGCTAGCCGCATCTCCTTTGCTCACAAAGTGTGCAAAGATGACGCCTCTCTTAGTACATTACCACTTCGGCTTCGGCTTCGGCCACCCGCCACCACAACCACCGTTGGTCCTGGGTACTCTTACATATGTTTGCGGGCAGACAACATTAACAATTCCGACGCAAGGATATATATGTACCCACTACCCAGAGACCAAGAGAAGATGGTTATACAGTAAGCCTTTTTCCAAGGATACCTGCCTTTCGCAAGTCGTCCCCTAACAACCCCCCTCCCTCCTTCCCATCTTCAGACTTCTGTCTGTTTTTTTCTTTTTTTTTTTTTCTTTGTTTTTTTGATTTATGTTCTCGGGAGAGCGTAAGGCAGTGCGGTTTTGTGTTTTGCTTATTTTTTCCCTTTTCTCTGTTACTACTGCTTCGCTCTGCTCCAGATTCCATCAATTATTCAAGACTTCATGATAAATTGCAGCAAGGAGTCCGCATGTAATCCACTGCACACAGATAAAAGAGGATATCTCTTGTTCTTGTTTAACTCACTCATTCCCACCATCAGCCATGAGCCAGCACCAGCGCTATATAACATTATACCCGATCACAGAACGTATGAATAGGACCGACCCCCACGCCGCCGCCGCGCCGCTGACCCCTACCCCTTAGGAAAACATTGCAATTCATTGTTAATTTTGCCCGAATTTCATGAACAATATCTGGATTTTCATAACCAGCACAAGAATTGGAAATGGAATGTGTTTTTGTTGGAAGTTGAGTTTGTTATCCTGGGCAATGTGCTTCCACCTGACCAAATTATTGCCAAATAAGGTCGCGGACTTCGGTCGTTGTCGTTGTCGTTGTCGTTGTCGTTGTCGTTGTCGTTGTCGTTGTCGTTGTCGTTGTCGTTGTCGTTGTCGTTGTCGTTGTCGTTGTCGTTGTGCCGGATAAAATGAGTATCATTTCACTGGATTCTATGGTGTTGCTCGCTGAAATATGAAATATTGTAACCAAAACTGAGGCAACCACTGCCGCAGGGGGTATATGGGTACTACAGACCCATGAATGTGGTTCCTGGTAGTTGGTATAGTTTAGTTTTTTTTTGTCCGTTCCTTCCGCTATATAGCAACCAGCAAGAATCCTTTCAGGATGAACTATATAAAGTATTGAATAGGTTTTGCAAGTCAGGAAAGTTTCCTGGTTTTTCCTAGTGACATACCTTTCTCCCCTTACCTACCTACATAGCTACCTTTTACACAAAATTTGCTCCTTCCTACCTTCATACCTATCCTAGATTTTTTTCGCCTGAGGTGAGGCAAGAGAAAAGATTGTCCGTTTTCGTTGCACAATTCGTTGAATTGGAAGAGATCGTGCTGATTGCAGTTTGAAAAGCTTATATATATATACGAACAAAAAGGATTCGTGTTTTTTTGGTTTTTTTAAGTAGTGATGCTAGATGGAAATGAAAGATGTGGCTTATTTGTTTTTTGAAGTGTAACAGCTATCATGTTCTCGTACCGGACTGAATGAAGTGATGAAGGCAATGGATTTTATTTTTGGTTTTTGCAGCTGTTGTTATAAATTTTTTGTGTAAGCGATGGAATCGGTGTCATCAGACTTTAGTTTTGCTGAGTAATTGGATTGAGTGAAATTATTGTCTTAAAAGGAAAAAAATGCACAAATTAATAAAAGTGTAAAGGGCGAGATGGTTTGTATTTTATTTATGATTTTTAATCAGTAAAAGATGTGTACATAAGACTCTTCGATCTTTAACTTAGTTCCATAATTGCAAACAAATTAAAGAATTAACTGCTTATTAAATTCCAAAGTGGGTGTGGCATTAGGCGAACTTCAAAAAAATTACACACATATGTGATGTCTTAGCTTCATGAGATGTTAATTACAAGAAATTAACTTTCTGTATGGATCAGAAGTAAGAATTTATCTCAAAACTAAGAAAAGTGGGCGTGGTTGTAGGTGGATTTCCAAAAGAACCACAAATATTATGGTTTTAGCTTGAGAAAGATTTATTAATTATTATTTTGAGGACATTTTATAAAAATTGAATTTCATTACCTATAAGAAAAGTGGGTGTGGCAGTAGGCGGACTTAAAAAAATTACACATCTCAAGCTTCAGATTCAAGAAATTTTGTACTGTCTGGGTATATGTAAACTAAAGGCAAATTTCAGCTATATCAGAAAAGAGGCGTGGTAGAAGGTGGATTTAAAAAAAATAAAACTGCACATGTAATAGTTGCTTGAGAAAGATTTCATTATAAATTATCAGCCTTCTAATAATGTTTTATAGGGGTAGAATCTTAATATAATATTTTAATATATAAATGGGCATGGAAGTGGGCGGGGAAATAAAACATGGTATGCCATATGTTGAAGAGACCATAATTAAAAAATTTAAACATCGTAAGAACGTTCAATGAGGAAAAAACTTATTTTCGTTAAAAGTGGGCGTGGCAGTGGTAGAATATTTTACTAAAAAAAATAATTCTTTCTTAACCATCTGACTGCTAATAAGGAATATGGTTTTAAAATTTTAGCCAAATTGGTTCAATAGTTTTCGAGTATATAAACGTCAATACAGACAGATACTAGGTGGAACCTTTCTACGCTTATCAACGCCATCTTTTAAACATTGTTGTCAAATTAGAAAATTGCAACTTTTAAAAAAAGCTGTATAATATATATAGGTATACCTACGTAATAAGGAAAAATCTCACATAAAATAAAAAAGGATGGGGCAGCAGGTGGAATTAAAAAGAAAACAACACATGCCATGGCTTATAACTTCAAGAGATTTTAAATACAAAATTTCAACTTTCTAGGTATGTAAAGTAAGAAGGAATTTCAGATAAAAGAAAAGTAGGCGTGGTAGAAGGTGGATTTAAAAAACAACACTACACCTTAAGAAAAATGTATGCTAAATTTAAACCCTTTTAAGGACATTATATACATATAAGGATAAAATTCTTACGTAAGAAAAGTGGGCGTGGTAGTAGGCAGTCTTTAAAAAAAAAATTACACATGTCTTACTTTAGGTTCAAAAAATGTCATTTCTTTAGAGATTTAAAGTAAAAAATATATATAAGAATAGTGGGCGTGGAATTAGATCAGATATAAGAAAAATGGGCGTGGTAGTAGGCAGATTCAAAAAAAAATAATCATGATTTTGGCTCTAGAAAGATTTTTCATAAATGTTTAGCTTTCTAGTTAGAAGAACTTCATATAAATAAAAAAAATGGGCGTGGTAGTGGGCGTGAAAAAAAAAAATCTAAAATGGTTTATTTCAAAGATATCCAAGTAAAATAATTTATCGTTTTAAGAATTTGCAATAAGGAGAAAACTAAAATATGAAAAAAGTGGGCGTGGCGGTGAACGGATTTTACTCAAACCACTTTCCAAACAATCTTGCTGCTAATAGAAACCATTTTTTATTTTTTTCAGTGAAATTGGTTCCCTATTCTTTTCAAATCTATAAACCTTAAATTTATGTAAATTCAAAATTATTTTTTTTGTTTTTAAATTAATTCACATTTTAAAGAATCGGTACAATTTATGTATCTTATCAAATCCCATCTCAAATATATACCTACAGTACACAGCTTTGATTTTATTCAAAAATAATTAAAGCACGTAAACTCGTCATGATGATGGAACTCTCACCAATCACCATGACGACGCAAATTTGTGTCATCCTAATAATATTGCTTTTAAAAATTCCACCCATTATAACTCTTTGTTTCTGCCAAAGAGCTAAACTCCTAGCTGACCCTCATTCTATGTATTTTTCCATACCTACATAGCAGCCAAGCATATAAATTCCGATCCCAGAAATAAATTACCTCCTGCCTGCTGGCATCCTAAAAACTCATCTAAATTCCAATCGACTCTTATATTCGGTAAAAGCGAAATAGAGAAATGAAGAGAGAGAGAGAAAAAGCGAGAGTTAGACGACCCTATATATATATATATACATATAGATTTCGTTATATTTTGCAGGTTCGGGTTTTGATGGAATCATTTCCATAAATTCAAATTCTTTATATTCATGCTTGGGTCGATTAGCATAAACATCAAAGTGAGTGAGTGCGTAAAAGAGTGACTTCCATTCCGGGCATGCCAGCCCAGCAAGCCAGCAAGCCAACAGAGCCTCTCTAATATAGAATCAACTTAAAAACATTGAATTCATTTAGTCCCATTTCCGGCAATCAACCAAACAACCATCACCCTTCCCCATAATCAAACCCCTCTCGCTATAAAGCCCCAAAAATTGAGATTCATCAAAGTCAAACGCTCGATTAATGTCGAGATTGATGTGACAACAACAAATGACTAAAACATTCGCATCCTATACCTACCTATACATACGCACGAATAAATTCCATTCCATGCACAGCGAATTTATGGCAGCAAAATTTTAAACTTTGTGTAAATTTGATTCGTATACACATTTATATATATTTTATTCAAAATCCGTCATCCTTGCATTTTCCATCTTAATCCTCAAATGATGCTCCTTCCATTTTGTCCTGAATAATTTTTCATTTTGTACTTTTTTCTTTGGCAAAGTCGGTCAAGAGCATTCGGGAATTTCTAGTTTTTTTTTTTTCTTGTGTACCTTACCTATACTCGGAAAGTGAACTTCAAGCTTCAAGACGCTCACTAATGAGATAACATACAAAATGAAAAATTCACTTTGTTCCACGTGCTTTCATTTTAGCGAGAGAAAGTGTTTACGACAATGAAGACGATTACGGCTAAATGGTTAAAGCGTGGCATGCAGAGCGGCGAAATTGATGATGTGCAAATGCGAAAGAAAGTCAAGGCAACGCTAGTGCTAATATGTATAAAAAAAGTGGCACAGGTGTTGTGAGTACTTGAAACATCTCTTAGAATTAAGCTATTCTCATTTAAGTGGCATGGCTGGCAGTTGTTGGCATGCATTTGAATCTTATTACGATTTTATTATTAGCTGAAATACTACGTTTTCTGAAGGAGATGGAAAAATGAGCACACTTAAGTTGTTTTTGTTGTTGTTTCATTTAAGCTTTCAATATTTATAAAATTCTCTTTTGAAGTCTAATCGAGGATTTGAGGAATTTGAGTAAAGTGAAATTCATCTGAGCGGACCTGACTGTAATTAATTATTTTATTTTTAATTAGAAAGAACACTAACGAAACTATAATTCAACAAATAGGATTTTTCGTTAAAGTACTTCAAAAAGTTTGTGTAATTAATATTCTCAAAAATAATTCACACGCAGTTGAAATTAAATACAGTAAATCCCATTTAATAATTACCTGTAGATATGGAGACGAAAACCACATAAAAACGTATATTTTTTTAAGACAAATTTTATAAACAAAAATACGTATCTAAAAATCTTATGTGCGACCACACTGTGGTTTTAAAGTATGCATGTTATTCACACTTAAGACTGAAAAATTGTTAAAAAATCAATACAATTAGAAATAAATTGGTTAAAAAACTTCTGAAACTATTTGACACTAACTCAATGTACACCATCTGATTTCTTACACAAATTTCAATTTATGAGAACAAATTTTTAAAATCGTTGTAGTTTTTTAAAAATTAATTTTTTATATATAAAAGATTTTTGAAAGTTAAAAAAAATGATTTGAAAAAAAAATGACCCACCCATTTTCGAAATATCGAGTTTTCAAAAATTAATTTTGAAATTTTTTTTAATTTAAAATTTTCTTTTTTGAAAATGTTGATATGCAATATTATTTGATCTTATCAGAAACTCATGTATAAAAAATTTCATTAAAATTGCTTGAACAGATAATGAGATAGTCGAAAACCAAAAAAATGGTTCTATAAGAGATACCATTTTTAGACAATAGATACAATTTTCTTTTCAATAATATGAAAGATCGTACTGATATTAGCTCACATAAAAATTTTAATCAAAATCGTAGGAGTTGTTTTTGAGAAAAATGAGATTTTCCATTACGGTTTTAAAACATTTGTATCGGAGGTACCGTTACTTTTTGCTATACGAATTATTTTTATTTAAAATCTGGTAGATAATGTCAAAAAACTGCTGGATGCCATGTTTAATAAAAATCTACTAAGTCGTTTTCGAAAGTAAGTTCTCAAAAAAATATTTTGAAACTTTTTTTTTAAATAAATCAAAAAAAAAAGAAATTGAAAATTTTGGTATGCAATACTTTTTAAACTTTTTGAAATTTTCTCTTTAAAAAAAATGATCAAATTCGGTTGAACCATTTTGGAGAGGTAGCATTTATAACCATTTTTCAGTATTTTGTTTTTTTTTTTTTTTTTAATGGTAGCCTTTTTGTAAAAAAAAATTACAGAATTTGATTAAACACATAAACTAAAAATTTGATATATAAAATACTATAAAATAAGATATTTATTTCCCTCTTAAAATCCATATTTTCGACATTTAAACCGTTTTAAAATCATGATTTCCTCTCTAACGGCCATATTATTCACTCGATTCATCCAGATTAAAACTCAGATCCGGATGTAAATTATACAAATTCAATTTTAATACATTTATTTTTTAATCTGGATGTATCAAGTGAATAATATGGTGGTAAATGAAACCTAATAGGCAAAATAATTCAAATCCTTTTTTAATATTGAACCTCACGGTCTAAAATTATTATCTACATGCTCTGATTTTCCATAACAGTTAGGTACCGTTAGAGATTTATTTGTTATATTTTTGACATTTTTTTCTATAACTTAAATTCATGGTAACTTTGGTGAAGGTTTGAATGAAACAACAACACTTAGGTAAGCTACCACCAAGATTTATGTAGACGCTGTGTTTCATGGTAACTTTGTTATAACATAATTTAGGTGTGTGCTGATTTTCAGCACGATGCGAATGTTTCTCCAGCAGAACGTTTATTTCTACTGGACGGGCTACCTACCTATACTCTTCTTTTGCCTCAATTTGAGTTAAAAAGTCCTTTTTCTTTCATTTTATTAAACAAGAATTTCAATATGTTACCAAAAATCCAGCTGACTACATTATGGCTTTCGAACTTGATAGCTTTGTTTTTCTGTATAGTACGAGTAGGTGTATACACAAATAATAATTATTTAAACCAGACACACTGCAAAAAACCGACACAAAATAACTGTATGTAGATATACACACAAACACTCACAAACACAATATGTATATTTTAAGCTTTTATATTATTATTATGCAAGCGAACTACCTTACTCATTCTATACCTACTCATCTGGTCAATTTGTCTGGAGGAGCTCTGGATATCCTCTGTCAGGAGAAATGTACAAAAAAAAAAAACAAATCCAAAACCACAAGCTGCTGTGTTGCAAAGTTGCAACTGATTTTTGTACAACGAAAAGTTGGCACTCAACAAAAACCGCTTCATTTAAAAACGACAAAATAATAAAAACAAGAAAAAAAAAAACAACTTATCCAGCGGAAACTCATGTTTCGAAGTTTTTTAACAACAGTTTTTTTTCTTCATTTATTTTTAATTTTATTTTCAAGTGTCCTTGGTAGAGGCATTGATGGGGAAAAGAGGACTTTGCTTCTTTCTTTTTTTTTTTTTTTTTGTTTAATACGAAGACAACAATAATGAAGAGTAGGGAAAAAGAAATAATAAACGGAGAAAATTTGCATCAGCAGCGAGGGAATTTTGTTTTATAGCATTGCTCGTAGTTTAAGAATATTTTGCTACAAATGGCAAACAATATGATTCGGACTTAAAAATTCAGCAGGATAATAATATGAAAATAATTTTAGGATATTATTTTTTTTTTATTTTTTTTTATTATTTTAACTGTCAGGTCTTAATGAATGGTATAAAAAAAGAACTTGCTGGAAAAGCAGGTCATTTGCATTTTTACTATTTTTTGTTTAAGGTTTTCTTTATATTAATTGAGCTATTTGAGAAAATTATATTAAGAATATAAAAAAGGTGTTGAATGTATCATATCAATTAATTATGATGATGAAGTGACTTTAAGAGGTGTTATAGGCCTGTGTGGAATGACGCTTCATTATTAAAAAAAAAACTCTATATATAAACAATGCCAAGCCACGGGCAAAAAAAAAAAACAAAAACTTCCAATTTTAATGATTAGAAATTCTAGTCTTGTTGGATATAGTTCACATTAAGTGTTCGTCATGAAATCTATATTAGATAAACTGAACTTAACAAAAATTGCGTATTGATCACGCCCTCACTAATCAACTGATAAGTCCAAGTGAGATCGTCGGTACGAAACGCTAAAAAAATGTTTGTAGACTAAAGGCCTTTAAAAGCTATTTTGAATGAATAACGCTTCAGCCAACCAGCTTTTTTGGCCAGCTTGGTCCCTATACATAGGTATGATATTTGTGTCCAATTTGCACGCCAAGTCGGTTGAGGTTATATTCCATTTGGTGCGCAATCTGAGTCGTGGTCGTCCCATATACTGCGCCTTCCCTTGGGGATAGACTCAAAGGTTCCCCGAGTTGGAACCCGTAAAATTCATTCCTTCATAAAAATATCGATAAGGTTGGTGAAAAAACTTTGAGAAATGAAAGAAACATGTTATAATTTTTTATAATTTTCGTCGTTTCTCGATGAATTTTATCGATGTGGTGGTTGAAGAACTATGATGCTATTTTTCAGCTTGTATCTATGTATTTAATGAGTTCACAACTCCAGATCAAAAACAATCTTTGTTTTTATTCAGGCCTTCTTATGGCTGAACTAACATTGTATCATATATTTTACAATTTTATTTTATTTAAATATTTAACATGTTATATTTTAATGGGATAAATTACCAAAAATTTACTGAAAGGCAAGGTATGGTATGGAGTCTGGAATAAATCCCTAGCCTTGATTGAATTTAAGATGGATGGAGAGTATGGTATATTAAAGCCTTTGAAGCACGGTACAAAGTTTGGGATTAAATTCTTAATCTTGATTGTAGCTTAAGGTAGAAACGAAGATTGGGATTAGATCCCTATAATTTTATTCTACGTCATGAAACGAACAGATGTTGAAATAAATTCTCTAGTTGTATAATCGATAGTTTGAGGAATTAGGAGAATTTACAGCTAAACGCCAAAAAGGTTCAGAAACTTCTCTTTAATGCACTCCGAACCCAAGAGTTTGATTCTGCAGCATTTATATCAGGACCGGGATGATAAGTGATTTATGAAAGGTAAGGTTTCTCTTGCTCGAAAGCAGGCTTTGTTATATAGGTACTGATGATAGTATATACCTACTTGGTCTTGACAATTAAACCCATCTTCTTTGCTCCAAACTCAGTAGGTACTCATTAAGTACTATATTGAAGTCCTGACGCCAACATGCCAGTAATTCGTGAAAATCCGAATTTCCTTTCTGATCTTCTGCAATGGGGAGTCATCTGAAAAAAAGTTTTGAAGTGGTCCAAATTTGAATGCAGTATTTTTTTTTTTATTTTTATTTTGAGTACAGAGTCTTGAGTTTGCGGGAAATTCGGATTTGTGGGGTCCCCGTTGTGATGAAAATAAGATTATTTAATTTTTCCGTTCTTCTCCGTTTTTACTACTTGTTATGAAAAAAAGGTTAAGTACTTTTTTATCCCAATTTATATTATCTATAATTTCTTATACAAATTTTATTTCTAGAGTAGGTAACTAAGAAGTTACAAATGAAAAACCCGTAAAAGCTATTTTGAATCAATAATTCAACAAGTCCAATTAAAATAGTACTTAGTCTTCTACTTGGCTGATGCATTTAAGTAGCATATAGAATTTGTATTATTCATTTAATTTGTTTTAATCGATAGATTTTTTTTAAAGCTAATTTTAAATTTTAATAAAGTAGGTACAATTCTTTAATAATTAATTTTTTTATCAATTTTCGGTCAAACACTAAAAACAGAATGCTGAAAATGTCTTTTAAGATTTTTTTTTTAATTGCAGCTCCGGTTCAGACCGTCAGACCGGGGGGGGGAGGATTTTCCGCAGATTTATACTAAAAATAAACCCCCTACGATATTGCATTTAAACATAGACCACTTCAAAACTTTAAACTTTTCTCAGATTGCCTATAAATAACGTGTACTGTAGAGCTTGATGCTGCCCCAAGTAGATTTCCAAAGAGAAAGGAATCAGTTTAAAATAATTTAGGTAGATATGATAAATGAAAATCGATTTTTTTCATTGAACTTTCATTTCACGTTAACTTGCTTTCTTGAACTTTTATCAAATCTTTGACTTCAAACTTTCTTTGTTTTATAATTTTAAAACAAAATAACTTTCATTTTCTCTCAATAAATTTTTTGTTGTTCTATTTATAAAATATTTATAACATCCATCTATTATCTCCAATTATTTGAATCTTTGATCTGATCGTCCTTGTCCATCGTACCAATACTAGCTATTTAATATTGAAAACTCATAACTCTGTTGAATAATTCATGTTTTCAAAGAATATAAAACCCTCAACAAAAAACCAAACTCCATGGCATTTAATTAATTCTTCTCGAAAGGAAGTAATATATACATGTAGGTTAGATAGGTATAGCTAAGTTCTTCAATCTTGCCAAACACAAAACCAAACACTGCAAAAAATGAAGCATGGAAGTGAGGTAGAGATACCTATGTATCTCACCACAAAGTTCATTGATTCTACTTCTCTTCTACCTTTCATCATTCATTGTGAATTCTTGAAAGTTCATTAAAAACCCTTCTATAACACTCAAAAATAGAACAGATGATCCTGGGGGTGAAAAAAAAACAAAAATTATAAAGGATGACCTACTTGGGTCCTTAGTTCCATTTATATATTTTTTTTTTATGGAAAACAAAAAATTTCATATCACGAATTTATACATGTACACGAGCATTTTTTTTTTGTATACCTATTTTTAAAAGGTATAACAGCAGCTTCTATCTAGCTTTCGGCCTGGTTTTTTGCATATATAAAAATGCACTAGAATACGTTATCCTTTGACTATTTCAGGAAACTATAGGCATAACACACATTCATATAAATCTACATAAGGCATCATGAAGGCTAGTTTGAGTAAATTTCCATTTCAATGGAACTTCATTCGATTTTGTGTTTTTCCTATCGAAACTTAATGTCAAAAAAAAAGCCAATATTGAGATATATGTATGTATGTCCTTGATGCACACATCCTGATTTGGTGATGAAATTCAAATTGAGCACGTGTAAAATAAAATTTGAGACAAAAACAAAACAAAAAAAAAATAAAACCAGAACTTCCTTCCGTCTACCTATATAGACAATTTATTATGGAAACTTTTTCTCAATGCAAAACGTTCCGCAATACTCAGTACTCAGACTCGTATAACTACTCTGTTGGTTAGTTTTGCAATTGCCTGACTTAATTCTCAGCAAGTTTTAGACAGTTTGTTTTTTTTTTGTCTGTGCACTGTTAAATTGAGTTTGCCGAAGGTGTTAGTGGTGTTACCAACCTGGGTAAGGCTTGAGATTTAATTTTTTTTCCAGAAATCGACATTGAAGGCAGATCAAAGGGCGCGGTAATGTTCAACCAAGTTCTCAAGTAAACCTTTTTACAGGACTAATCTCAGGCTACTTTCGAATTCCATCTGAATTCAATACCAATAAAATCAGAAACTTAAAATTACAAATATTTTCTAAGCTTATAACAGACGCCGAAGGCCTTGGGTTCGATTCCCAGCCTATGCCACCTAAAAATAGAAATATTTTCACGAATAACTGCCTCTTGCGAGGAGCTGACACGTCCTCCAAGGGTAGCTTTTTTCATGAAAAAGTGCTTCTCACTTTAGCCGTTCGGATTCGGCAGAAAATTGTAGGTCGCCTTCATTCCTGCCAATGATACGCACACAGGAATGGTTGAGAGTTTTAAGTCACTAGGCACTGGTTCTACACGAGCTGTTTCGCCACCCAATTTTTTTTATATGCTTCATCAAATGTCAATTCCTATAAGGACAAGTGGTTCCTGAGATACAGAACTTCAAAAATCAATGAAACCGTAACTGACGGTTCATCAAAATTATGAAGACACTTCCCGACAACGTAGCGAAGAGTCGCTTAATAGTGGTAGGTCTTATTTTACATGCTGATTTTTTTTTTTTTCAATTTAGTAGGCGTGGCATCTATCAACTTTCTTAGAATTATTGTAAAATCATAATATTGATATTTGGTAGAGCCAAAGAACTTGAAGTCAATAGGATGTAGAAAAAAAATCGAACAATTGAGATTTTCCGTTCAGAAGGCGTGGCATCCACCCAGTTTTTCAGAATGATTATGGATTGTATATAAAGCACTTTTGATTGTTGTAGAATGATGAATTTATCGGAGCTCGAATTATTAGATAAAAAATCATGTTAAAGGTGACTAGAATTTTTTAATGAACCATTTTTTTTGTTGTACAATTTGGTCACATTTACCAAAAACCAGTTCAAACCTTGCTATCATTTTTGTTCACTTCATCCTTCTATACTAGTGGTAGATGCTTTAAACAAACGACCGCACGTCCTGCTGAAAATTTCCGATGCACATTCATCAATCATTTGTGTGTATGTTTCAAGGATTTAGATGTGTCCTCAAAAAAAAAAAAAAAAAAAGCGAATGAGTTACAGAGTGACAGTGAACACAGCTAAAAAAAAATCAAATATAGCAATTCTAGGTTTCAGGTTCCAGCATCCACCATCGCACCCCATTTTTATAGAAAACTTCGTTGAAGTTCGTGGTATATGTTTGCACAAATGTAAGTGGGATTTCCGTCGTCCTTGTTGTTGATATAGCAAATTTTGTATTTTTGTTTCAAAGCGACGAGTTCGACGAGAGTGTTGTTATTTTTTTTTTTGTTTTTTTTTTTTATGAATGGAAAAGGTGCTGGACTAAAAAGTTGATAGAATTGCAAATTGTAAAAATGGTTGGCGATAACTAAAACCTATTTTGGAAGAAGTCTGTTACTTTCGACATAACCTCCTGCAGTGTGTGTTTATGTGTGTGTGTAGATGAAGTCGATGGATTTTTATGGTTTCTAGTTTTTTTTTTTTTGTTGTCCATGAGTTGGGTATAGTGATTTTGGGATCTTCCCCTCCTTCCCCTGGCTTTATAGGACAAAGGATACAAATTGGAATCATCGGCGAAATTGTCAGCGAGATTTTATCTTCTACCAACTTTTGGGGGGGGGAGGGGTTTGGTGTCGAACATTTCATAAAAAGCAATACCATTATAATGGCGATGTCATCCATAAAAAATATGATGTCTGGACAATATTTATATATGAACTCGAAATTTTAGTGCGTTTTTTTTTACAGTTGGGTGGAATTCATTTTTTAGAATTTTTAAAAAATACTTGAGAGTTGAAAAAGCATAATATGTAACATGTGGCTTTGTATAAAGGTTGAAACTTTTGGAATTTTTATAGAATTTAAAGTTAACAACAATAAAAAACCCCTGATGAAGTCGAGAAATTACGACGAAACGTAGGGAAAAAGTATGAAATAAAGTTTTTATTTGCATATAGAAGGAAGTGACCAAAAAAGCCCGATTTTTCATAAAACATTCATAGTTTAAATAATTGGTCAAATTATTATTAATTCAAAGTTAACAGGTTTTAGAATAATTGAAGCTTGAAGCAATTATTTCTTGTGAATTATACGTATGTGTTTTTTTTTTTTAATGTGAGCTGGACTTGGATTTTTGCATATTGGACTATGACACTAGAGATCTAGACTTATTTAACCAAATTTTTATTTTTTAAAGGATACTCTCTCTTGCAATGAAGTGTAAAACTCTCATAAAAATAATCTTTTATAAATAATAAAATGTCCATCATTTAAACTGCTTGAATTTAGTAGGAAATTGTAGGTCTCCTTCATTCCTGCAGACTAAAAACACGCTCCCAAAAATTAATAAAATTGTAAGTCACTAAGCATTGTTTTTTTAGAAGCTGTTGCACCACCATAATTTATTTATTTTATATTTATATTTGCTTCTTTTTAAAATGGCGCCCAATAGAAACCGACTAGTATCCCGAAAAGTATAACTTAGATTATTTATAACACCAATTTATCTGGTTTTCGTTACTTCAAATGTGCATATCGACTAGACAAAGGTTAATCATAACTTTTCAATCCGTCAAAAATGTTACTCATCTCAAATCAATATGTAATTTTTGTCTGATTCATTTTCAACAAAAAAAAAAAAAAGACAAGCCTTACAATTTCAAGATTATTGATTACCGTTATATAAGATATATCATTTCCGATAGTTGACATTTTCTTAAACAACTTGTTTTTTTTTTTTGTTTTTTGCATTTCCCCCTTGAACGTTTATCGGTCTCACTTATACCAAATAGGTTTTTCCAAAGTCTCAATCACTTCACTATATAGAAGAAAATCACTCGAGGCACAGAAACACCTCCTCGTTTGCCATAGTTGTTTCAATGTGAAATCCCAAGCAATGTAGAAGTGCTTTGTTATTTTTTTTTTATAGCCACTGGCACCACACAGGGCTATAAATCTCAATTGCTCCCCGAAGAACAATTACGAAACTTCAATTAGAAGTGGAAACGAGCATGGGAAGGACCAGGGACTCATTCTAGCATGTCGTCTCGGTCGTCGTCGTCGTCATGAGCATCACAATCATGGAAGAAAGCAAGCAAGCAAGGTAGGCAAAAATGTCATCTTTTACTTTGTACACAAGTGAATCGGTTTGTTTTATACTGCTTCTGGGACTTAGAAAATGGTGATGCCACTAAAGTGCACAGCCATTGGTCTTGGTTCTTTTTGTATGCAACCAGTGCATTGGGAATTGTTTCATCCAGAGCTTTGGGATTCTTTTTTTTTTTTTTAGAATCAGAAAGAAAACGTGACGTCTGGTATTGTTTGGTGTTCCTATTTAGTATAGCAGTGTGATGGTGATGGTTTTACATTGCAACTTTGTCGATAGATCTTTTTTATTTCTATAGTAGGTACTAGTATACTTCTTCTTTTATTTTTTTTTATTTTCCTCGAAGTCTTTTAGTAATGAAAAGCAATCAATCTCAATGAAGTACTTGAGAATTTCTTCTGTTTTTCTTGGTTTTTCTTGTTTCTTTTTGTTTTTTTTTTTTTTTTGTTTCACACAATCAATGGTCAGGTCACGTTGGGAAATGAATGAATTATATGACGTGCCAATCTTTCTAACGCGTAATAATTTTTATTGGCTAAACTAGGAAGTATTATAATATATTAACTTTGTTAGATTAACTTTGATTCATTTAAGAAAATACGTTGTTTTTAGTAGGAAGAAGTTTTGTATTGGTCAACACAATTTTTCAACTCATATAATTTAATGAAGACCTATTGGATCTTATCCGAAATTGTACACTTGTCAGTCTCCTTAATATGGCACAATAAACTGATAGCAGGGATAGAGAAATAGTTGAAAAACAAGAATTAATTCATTTATGGAGCGAGAACTCCCGGAGAACCAAATTAAGGTCTAGTCACTTATACAAATCATTCGTGTGTCCGTTTTATTAGCAGAAATGGAGAAATACAATAAATTATTTTCTGAGTTCGAATCTGGCCATGGAAAGCCGTTTTTTATAATAAGCAATACCTAAGAGTGAAAACAAAATTTCACTTTTTTTAGGTGTCAGAAGTTGGGACCTATCAGTTGGGAACTTCCAGTTGGAACCTTCCAGTTGGGACTTTCCAGTTGGGAACTTCAAGTTGGGAACTTCAAGTTGGGACCTTCCAGTTGGGACCTTCCAGTTAGGATCTTCCAGACCTTCCAGTCATTCGAACGAAGCACTTTTGCATGGATTAGTCCTTTAACTTGTGCCTAGATTCTGTCTTTCTTTGAGCCTGAACTTGGATGTCGAGATTTGGAGACACTGTTTGCTAATGCCTCAATGTATCTTCTTCTTCAAAGAACTTTTTTTTCGATAGAGCCTAGGTATTAGCTTACCCTCTTTGTCAAATGTCCAATATTTGGCGCCACAGGGCAGGATTTGCAAGATAAATGCATTATAAGAGCATGAACTTCGTCTTTTATGGAAGGAGTTATGATATCCATTATCCAAGCAGTTTTTCTAAATAGAAGTAGCAGCAATTTTCAAGTGTAATTCTTCCAGTCAGCTTGGTCCCTAGTGGTAGCTGTCTCCAGTTTTCCAGTCGAAGCTTCGGGGTCCATTCGCTCTAAATGACACTGGGGAATTGGCTTTTTAGCCGTAGAGCTTCTTGTAAAAAAAAAAAAAAAACAGTTTTCTCACAAAATATATATATTTCCTTGGGACCCTGTATTTAGTATTTGTAATAGTTTTTGCTAAAAACTGTGACTAACGAAGAACATTGAACAATTTAACAAATAAACAAAATTGCAGATTTTAGGAATCAGAATACCTCTAGATTTTACTTCAAAAAAGATTTCAAATCAAGCCGCCTAGAGAGATACAGAAACCCTTGTTTTTCAATCTAAAAATCAAAACAAAAATATTTTATGTAGGTACATATCTCAAAACACGAAAAATTCCCTGACTCACACAAACCCCCTTTGTATAACAATATTACACAGATTTTCCAGAAAATAAAACAAAAAAACATTTTCGCCCTAAAATAACGACGCAAAATAAAATAAGTGGCGAAAATCCCCATCAAGGGACAGATTCGCATTTTTTTCTTTTGCGCAAATATGCACGCACATACATATAAATTCATAATAATTATTGCTCTGTCCATTGAAGTGAAAGCCTCTTTTCGCTTCCACTTCTAAGCAAAAAATGTAACCCGCAGAGCAGAACGCGCCAACATTTACAAAATCACGTTTCAAAATCCCCAAATAAATCCCATCCTCTTCCACCCATTTTCATTCCCATCCCTACATTTCCCAATTCTCATTCCCCATTGTGTCATCTTCCTTCTGGCTCCATAATCTGAATTCCAACTTGAAAATGTTGCCGGTTCGTAAAAGTATCTCACGAATTTTCACATCCTCTAGAAACAAAAACAAACAAACTGCACCACAGAGACTTAACGTCAACGATCTCAGTGAGTGTTCGCGCGGAATTCCTTAAATATACGAAATTTCACCCTCGATGCCGATATTTTAAAATATGTGTAGATATGTATATAACTATAATCCCACCACGCAATAGAAGTTCTAGCTGCAGGCACACAACACACCGCCATCACACCGCGCCGCCACCGCACCGCAGGCACAACGATGAACTCTCTTTAAATGTAATATTCCTCACTGATGAGGACTGAGGAGGCTAAACTTTCCAAAATCCTCCTTCACGAAGAGGGAAGTTGTTGTTGTTATTGAAGATGAAGATGAAGATTCCACAAGAAAACACAGAAGGGGAGTTAAAATTGTTCACGGAGTGTCTTTATGGCGCTGAGCTAAGTATTGAGACATAATGTTCTATTTTCTTTCCTTCATCCGTCGCGTCACGCGCCCCTGGATCCCGTCCCGTCACGTCGCCTCGTCGTCGGTCGTAGTCATCGTCTCGTCCTAGTAAATCATTTTCGGAAAGATTATGGGGTAAGAACTTTATAGTATATATATTATGTACGAGTAGCAGAGCAGAGTGAGTAAGTTAAAAACACAAGTTTTGGCTCCTCATTGCGTTGCGAGGGATTTTCTTTAGTATTTTTGAAAGGAAGTGATTATCGAGGTCACGACCTCATTTCGTGGTTATACTGTACTCAATGCTGTGCTTTGCTGTTCTGTTCTGTGCAAGTGTTGAAAATTAATTTTCCATTGACTTTGATGGGTTTTATATATTTTTGAGATATGCGCAGGGGTTGTAATTGAAACAGTGTGATGGCAATAAGCAAATCCTTTAATATAAAATTAAGTTTTTGAGGAATTAGGGGTTGAAGATATAAAACTTTAAACTAAAAATGATATACTTAGATCCTATGTGTAGATTTTTAGATAAAGCACTTTAAAGCTCATTTTTTGTGAATTTCTATAAGATGATAAATAACATGCATTTGAAATGAAACGTCAAAGAGGAACGCTATAAAAAAATTGCATCACACTGTAAGGACAAAGAGGGTGAAAAGCAAATGGGGCTAAACTGAGAATTGGTGTTTTCTGATTTTTATCTTTTTCGGTGGAGCCCCACAAATAAAATTGTTAAGAGATGATGGAGTTTTTTTGTAAAACTGGCATTCTCCATGACTTCAGGCTGCGAAGTGTTAAATATTCCTAGGCTCTTATGTATATATCAGATATTAGATATTATTAGAAAATTAGAAATAAAAATTATTTTAATATCTTACCAGCAGTGATGCCACTTTGCTGCGATAGCTGTAAATCTACTGCACTTTTCGCAAAAACTAAATCTACTGCCACTTAATTCAATCTACTGCACTTTTTTATGTATAATGAACCTTCTCTTGGACAGCTGTCCAAAAAAAATGCAAATGAATAACCGATGTAAAGAACGTCTGAACGAAGCCAATTCATTGTGAACTTGGCCACATTCTCTTATAACATAGGTATGAAATTAGTTGGATGCTTTCATTCATGAAACAAATCTCTGTCTCTGTTTCTATTGTGTTCCCGTTTTCTGCTAAACTAACGGGATTCTGAGAGTTTATTTGAATTCGTATTTGTATTGTTTGACGATTCCTCATTTTACAAGTATTATAAAAAAAAGATATGGATAAATATTTATTGAAAACCACAAACAAAAAGCAAAACAGTTCTGACAAACCTTTGTTCAAGTGTTAAAATTGTTTTTTTTTATGTAGAGAAACACCAAAAAGAACATTACAAGAAAATGAGAACGAAACTCAGGCTGCCGTAGAACCATTCGCTAGCTCTAGCCAAATATCGTGAATGTTTTCTTTTAGTTTAGTTTTCAAGTTTTTAATTTCTTTCTTTTTTATTTACTTAATAATATACAAAAGAAAATGAATGTACGAGCTATATATTTTTATGTTTTTTGTTAAATAAAAATCTACTGCATTTTTTTTTAATGATCTACTGCGCTCCTCTTTTCTTGAATTAGCAACGCTGCTTACCAGTTATGGGGCGTAATTAATTTACAAGCTTCACATTCTTCACAAACTTAATGAGAAAATCAACCTACCAACTCAAGCATAGATTTTCTGTAAAATATTAGAAAACATTATAACTTGAGTTTTAATAGTTGGATCTTTAACATGAAGATCATGACAATTTTCTGGCATAGATATTATAATTCTCGTTTAAAATTTTTTCGCCTATTTCTGGCATGATACATTTCTTGCATGATATTTTTCTCGTATAATATTTTTCCCACAGCTTCTCGCATGATATTACTGTCGGATGATATTATTCTTGCATTTTATTTTTTTCACATGATATATACATTTCATGATATATTTTTTTGCCTGATTCATTCCTTAACATGATTTATTCTTTCCATGGTATATTTCTCGCATGATACATTTCTTGCATGATTTTTTTCGCCCACGATATATTTCTCGTATGAATTATTTCACGCATGATACATTTCCCTCTCAACATAGTTCTCTTATAATAATTTTCTTGCATCATATATTTTTCACATGACATTTTTTCGCATGAAAATATGAAAAATATTATTTATAGCCATGACAGTTTTCTCATATGATATATTTCTCGTAATTTATATTTATCACATTATATATTTCTCGTATGATATTTTTCCAGCACCATAGTTTTTTGTGCAAATTATATTTCACGCTTAATAGTTTCCTCACATTATATTCTTTCGCTGACAGTTTTCACACAAGAGCGAAGGCTTGCAAAGAAGAAATGGTGTGATATCATCTTCAGTGAGTGCTGCAAGGAGCAGGATTAGAACCTCTTTGGTTGTGTCTTTTTTATAAGAAGTCTTTAGGTAAGAGAGCGGGTGATCACAATCCGCATCAAAGTCAAATTCAAAAAACATAACCTTGATCAGTACTCTCACGGAAGAAAATGATGACCAAACCAAAGAAGCATTATACGATTCTCTCGAGAAAACGTATTATAAGTCCCCAAAATACGAGATGAGAATTATTTTTGCGACTTCAACTCTAAAAATGAAAATGAAAGCATCTTTCGTACGATTGTCAGAAGCAAATGCCATCAGCATAAAATAAATATATATAGAACCAAAGGAAAAACTTTCAACTTACCATCAGATGTGCCGTCATCGATATGGTGGATGAAGCTAGGCGAGCACAACAAATGCCTTTGTTCCGTTCCGTTTTTTTTTTTCTATTCCCTTATAACTTCTTGCCCTTCCTTCTCAGGAAAAGTAGGAAGTAAAAATCGTTTAAACCACACGTTAAGTGGTGTTTTATTTCTTAACCCTTTAACTTAATACCAACAATAAATTTCCTTGTTTAAAACATCTTAAATACTATTTATGTCATCTCACCATGACTATCAATTTGACACACTTCCTTAAATAAATACACAAATTTAACATAAATATATAATTTATTTAAATCAAAAACATGATATATGTTACAATCGTTATACAAATGTACAAATTCCCGACCACAAATTAGGTTGTCTTTTACATTCCCCCCGCCCTTGAAACAAAATCCCAAACCCAATCACAATCAGAGCCTTTTATTATTTATCGCAATTTGCCATCACAAATATTTACCACACCTGATTTAACAAACAAAACACGTAAATAATTAATTTGCTTGTCTCATAAAAAACAAAATATGTGTCTCGAGTTGAGTTAGATTTGCCACTTTTACTCCACAATTCTTCGTGTTTGTTTCGTATATATTTATATTTTGTGTAAATAACATATATACATACATACCTACATACATATATACCACAAGTTGTTGGTAAGCCATTTCTGTTTGGCAAAAATGCCAACACGCCTTTATCTCTAGGTAAACCCATTGTCACATTTAACTAATATTACACATAAACACACACACACATAAAAGTGTGTTGGTTTCCTACATAGTAAAACATATCAAGGACTATTCCTTTTAATTTGTCAGTAGATTTTCTTTTTATATCGTTTGGTATGTGTTGTGTGTATGGTGGAGTCCTGTCGGTCAACCCATATTGCCCTGTCTCTCCAAAAACCAAAACTCTGCTCATGCGAAATTTATATTATGTCCTGCTGTGCTCAAGAGTATGAGTGTTCAAATCATTCCGGATAAACTATGAGTTTGCGGTTTTAGTTTAGTATATGTACGTAGGTAAAGGGACGGGTCCGATGTCCTTCTAAATTCTAAATGGGTGAAACAGTTGAGTCATGCACGGTTCCAGTAAGGGGAGAAGCCATTACGCAAAAATCGTTAAGGAACTGGTCTTTGGTTTCACAGTCGAAAAATTCAGTCTCCACAATAACACTTCCGGTAGCTTGGTCCAGGCTGACTCTGGACTTTGGATTCAGCTGAAATACCATTTAAATAAGCACTTACCCAGCTCAATATGCAGAGGAGGATTTGGTGTTCTAAAAATCAACTATCCGTCAACTTAATTGATTCCTAGCCAATCGATAACAAACATGAAACTTGGATGTCGTCTTGAAGTTCCAATGAAACAACAAAGATTCGAACCACTATCACTTGTTAGAAAGATCATGCATAAAATTATCTATTAAATTGTTTTAGTTGAAAGTATCCCTGAGGAATTGAAATTGACCCACCCCATCCACAAAAAATAAAACAGGGGTATAAGTCCCTTGAATATTGTTGGCCCCAAAAACTTTGGCCAATCCAACTGATCGAATCCTAAATAATCATAAATTTTCAAATTCTCACAAATTTTTAAAAAAATCAGGAACTGTAAAACGATCGTTTAAAAATTAGATTGAGAACAAAATTCGAAAAATAATGGAAAATCGTCAAAAAGGACTACAGCAACATTTTTTTTTATGCTTGCGAATTTTAGGAACAATAAAATGCAAAGTACAGACTGTGTAGTGTATGTTATGTTATTATATGTATAATTGTATACCCCTTCCATTTTATATTTAATTGAACACAACTGTTCTTACACACGAGTTTTTTTGATTATGAGAGCATATAGCTTCTACAAGACTTTCTTGTACAAGGCTTACCAAATTTGGGACTTTTTTAGTAATTTAGTTCATATAAATAGAATAAGAGCGCATTTAAGAGCATTTTATTTATTTATTTATTAGCTTTATACAAGCTAAACAAGTCTAACACAAACTTTAAGACAATGTTTCGTAAAGGAAGCTTTTATAGGCTATGATTTTTTACAAATAAATTTTAGAGATCCTCACATGCCTTATAGTTATAGACATCTAGGCAACTTCTTAAATGTTATTGTGTTATCATCCAGCAACTGTGTAGAATATACTCCCTTAAAAACCTGTAGCACCGCATTCCTTTCAATTTGAATAATGACACGGTACATTATCGAAGTTCTCTTTGGGGTTGAGAAAATCTATCAAGTCCTTGATTTTAAATTTGAAAGTTAATTTTTAGAGGTCGTTCAAAAAGATAACAATTTCAAAAATGTTTAACTTCAAAACACAAGCTTATTAAAAGCTTTATAGAAGCAATAACTTCGGAAGATTTAACATCCAGTGTGACAGGTGAAAATTCATTAAATGACATTTATATTATTGACAATTATTAATAAATTTGTTAAATTATCATTAAAAATATTTGAATTTTATCAAATTTACGAATCATGAAAAAAATTGCTAAAAATGTCAAAAATTTCACAAGAATTGTTAAGTATTTTCTATTAAACTTTTATTTCTATGAGCAGGCATTTTTGAAAAAAAAAAAATATGTCCGCCATTTTTAGAACTTATTAATGCGGAGTTAAAAAATCAATTTTAATTAACCACCCATTTTCGAAATATCGAGTTTTCAAAAATTAGTTTTGAAATTTTTTTTTTCAAATTCAAAATTTGATTTTTTGAAAATTTTGATATGCAATTTTATTTGATCTTATTAAAAAATTTCATTAAAATTGCTTCAACAGATAATGAGATAGTCGAAAACCCAAAAAAAAAAAATGGTTTTATGAGAGATACCATATTTTTAATTAAAATCGTAGGAGGCGTTTTTGAGCAAAATAAGATTTTCCATGCCGGTTTTACAACATTTGTATAGGAGGTACCGTTATTATTGGCTATAAGAATAATTTGTATTTAAAATCTGCTAGATAATGTCAAAAAACTGCTGAATGCCAAGTTTAATAAAAATCGACTAGGTCGTTTTCGAATTATTAAGTTCTCAAAAAAAAATGTAAACTTTTTTTAAAAGTCAAAATAAAAAATTCGCAAAATTTTGGGATGCAATACCTTTTAAACTTTTTAAAAACATTGATCAAATTAATTTTTGAGAAAATCGAAAAAAAAGGGTTCTTTGGGAGGTACCATTTATAACCATTTTTCTGATTTTTTTTTTAAATGGTAGTCTTTTTGTAAAAAAAATTACTGGATTTTTTTTAAGTTTTGGGCTCGTTTTTGAGAAAAATAAGATTTTCATTTTTTGCTAAAAAAAATTGTAGGTACGGCAGATACCGTTATTTTTGGTCTAAAAAAAAAAAAAATGAAAAATAAACGTGTGGGGGGAATGCCGAAAAACCACTAGGTACCAAGTTTAAAGAAAATCGATCCACCCGTTTAGGCTACAGCCGATAGGACAGACAGACAGAACTGCAAGATCCACTTTTTTCGACTTCGCTGTCATCGTATAATGTCAACTTTGATCAAGTTCGATTTTTTTACGAATCCATAGTTAACTTGCCACATAGTACCTACTTATTTATATCGCCAGTAAAAATGGTTTTCTAGACTATGGCCATCTCCATTTGAAATCGAGTTCAAATTATGTACATTTCTGTTAAAACAGAATAGATTTTCTAAAAAAACAAAAAAACTACCCTACCCTCCTAAGAAAATTTTTAGACCCTCGCCTGGAGTTAGGTGCTGTTCAGCAAAATGGAATGCAAAAGTTTATTATCATATTTATGGTCAACATGTGTATATATGGTGGGCAGATTGGCTGAAATTGGAAATGTGTGCATATACATATATACAAAGTTGCCTTTTTTTTCTGCTTATCCTGTATATCCATATTATCCTCCATATATGTACCTACTACTGCTATAACATAACCCCTTTTTCCACTTCACTTCGTTCCCACGCTCCACCACCTGCTCCCTCACACATCTCAAGCCCCCACTAATATACACCCGCATATACATACACATACCTACAAGTATAACCACTTTTTATACTCGGTTTCATATTATGTTAGACTATGTCCTGTCTGGTTTTGGGGATTTCCGTTGATCCTGCGATGACCACAATATTCCAACCGCAATCATTATGGATTCCAATTCCAATGTCGAAAACTTGTGGACAGGATTCGGTTTGTCAAAGTGGTTGGCAATTTAATTAAGGACCATCACACACACGCACAAACGACACGACACGACTATATACGTAAAAGCATGCGGCAGCTAATACCAATAATGGTGAGAAGTGCTGATTGGAAGCTGTGTTCTTCTGTGATGTGATGTGTTTTCTCTTCTGTGTTTCTGACACTAATGACTACAAATATATTTTAAGGACATCATCTTTTGCTGATGTCGAGGCTTTAAGTGATTCCTGATGTGCCTATGTGTATTTGTAAGTATATAAATTTATATATAACTATATGTAGAGGATTTACCTCCTGTGGTTTTGTTGATGGTGGCGACAAAATCAAGTTTGAGTGATTGATTGGTGGATTAGAAGTCGATGTAATAATTTCTCACATTACCCGATGGTTTTCGATTAATATTTTGTCCTTTTGATCCTTGTTGCCGTATATATTTAGTTGAATATGGAATATTGGTTTTGATGGAGTCGTGGATGTGGTTCTAATGTGTATCTATCTACTGATTCCTTCGCAAGGAGATGGAAGAGACCTGGTTATGGAGCACATCACATTATTTATTATTTTGTCTTTTTATTGACAACACTGCTGATGTGGTGCGCTGATGGTACATATATCCAATCCACTGCTTTGACACAAAACACACACACGCTACGCTCCTCACATATCCAGAATCTCATCTTGTGATCATTTAATTTTGCTTCAATGAAGAAAAGGCTTTTCATTTGACAATTATTATTATAGCAATATCGCAAGAGATGGAGCCATGATGGAGGAGCCTGTGGATATAGAATTATAGAAAGGGATTACATGGAATTGGATCGATGTTCTTTTCTTTTTTGTTGCTGTGGTAAAGAGATAATAATGAATGTACATAATAGATAGGATTAAATAGGATATTCGTGATTGCAGACATAAGATTCAAAAAGGTCTCCCTGATGTATGTTTTTTTTTTTATAAAAAACGAAATTAATATTTTCCATGTAAGTCTAAGTACCTTACCTACCTTCTTTAATTTGACACAACGTTATCCTTAATAATGTATCCTTAACGATATAGAATTGAGTCATTTACATCTAACAATGTTTTTTTCATTATACCTTCTGCTTATATTAATATTTATATTTTATTAATATGATTGAATACTTTTTATTAGAACCTTGATTTGGTTTAATGTCATATATAGTAATTTGGATTATTTTGTATTATCCTTCTTATACATGGTAGCATAAGCAATTTTTATTTTGCTAATCCATTTGAATAGACAGACATTTGAAGATTATAGGGAATACCTTCTTCCACTTTCAGATGGAATTTTAGTAGGGTCCTTCAATCGAAAGAATATTTGTATGTACGTTTCGAAAAGAAGGATTTACTTTTATACATTTCGACACAGCTTCAAAAGGCACATTTATCTGGCAGTTAAATCCTTCATACTGGCTACTGGCCGCTTAATTGCTAATTCCTCATCGACTGTTTTACATTGTGTATTTTTTGGAGACCCATCAATTGGCTTCTTGACTTTTCGAAACATAACAATATAGTCAAGCCTCTTCGATGCTTGAAAATAAAAATAACGACAGTACGTTGAGAATCTGTGCCTACGTGCTGTAACTCTCGCATAAATAAAATTGGTCGAGAAACGGTAAAAAATGGAACAAAACTCATACGATTTGTTTCAATTTGCATTATTTATCGACTAATTTTATCGATGCGAGCATAGGCGTCTTTAGGCATGGGCCGGGTGGGCCAGGGCCCCGTAATTTTGGGGGCCCCCTATGGCCATATTTACGCCAAGATACAATTACAATTTCAAAACTATATGTCCTGATAATAGTGGACAGAATTAAAAATACTTTTCCAAATGTAGAAATAGCATGTACTTAGAATCTTTTTATCCATGATGGAGACAAATTGCAGTGGGGAGCGTTGTGGGGAGTAAAATGCTCCAAAAGAGACTCAACAATGTATTGAATATGTCAATAGAAAATGATGTGCTGCAAAAAATAAACTTTGATGAAATAATTAATGATTTTGCTAATGAAAAAGCCAGAAAAGTAAATCTTGTATAATATCTTTTTTTAAGTGCAAACCATACACATTATTTATTAAAAGTACCTATCTTTATAAAACTACCTTCTTTTGTAACATTTATTTATTGGAAGTTTTTACTCTTTTCAATATTTTCAGCTTATCGGCAGTTTTAGACATAGAATATTGTTTAAAATTGTGGTCATAACTTTTCACTTAGAAACTAAAACCATTTGTGTGTCTTTTTAAAAAAAAGTACCTTAGGAAAGGGATCAAAACCTAAACAAAAATTTTAGAGTGCAGGGGGTTCCCATATCGGTTTGGGGCCAGGGCTCCCAAATGTCTAAAGACGCCTATGGATGCGAGTATTACAGAACGTAGGCACTGGGTCGTTATAATTTGCAGAAATGGGGAGAACCTATACGAATTGCTGAAATGAGAGGCACCTTATGATGAATTGATGATATAGATGAATTTGTCTTGCATAACGCAATGCCCCCGAAAAATAAGAAGACATTATTTTTGGTCCTTTACTGAAAAACAATTTAGTTTTCAATGAGACCCTATAGAAAGTTTTTCACACATAAACTAACAAAGGGCTAGCAAAGGTTAATTTATCGAAATAAGTAAAAACCAATTCGGCTCGAGTGACAAACAATATTAGGGCTTTCTACTTATTAGTCTATTACTCTAACCACTCGGTTGATTCGCAATTCAGAAGTACAATGTTGGAAATGGATATCTTAAGAGTTTATTTTTTCATACCATTTATTTTTGTTTTCATTAAATGGAGAGTATTTCTGATAGTATAGGAAAACTTGTTCAACAAGCTTTTACTAACAACGGCCTTACGAGTAATTGACAAGTTTTTCTGGTTTATATTTTTCTTAATGAAAACTTTTCAGGGTCTTGAATTAACTTGTCAAAAACGTGTCATTTTTCTAGGTGGGTGGAATAATATGGATTCGATCTGAGACCTCTGCTATGATACTACAAGGAACACTATTAGGGACACTACTAGGGACACTACTCTTTTCACTTACATATGTACATCTTCATATTATTATTCATGTCGATTATGGAATCCACAATACTGGTTCCGCAGTGATTCGCAGTATATTGTTCTCTTTTCTTTTCACGACAAATGAGTTAAGAAAAAAAAGAGCCCTGCACTGCGAATCACAGCGGATGCAGTATTCCGGATTCCATAATCGTCATGATTATTATAACAGGTATCTAAGGGCTTAGGATCCATTTTCATATGAAGTTTATGACTGGAAATAATATATTGCGTCAGATATTTTTTTAAAATTTTCACAGACACCTTTTTTCACTATCCGTTTCGATCTCCAGGAGATGTCCCGCAGTCTCCGAAAAAGCTCCCCCATTTACACTGGGTCATCATTGACTAGAATTTTATCTGTTTCGCTTGCTCAACATGGTACCCATCATTTATCAGTTGGTGGAAATTCTTCTTAAATATTATTTTCTCTTCTATTTCCTAGGCTTCATAACTGTTTCGAAGAGATCTCGTTCTGTCCTTAAAACCAGCGGTGAGTTTTTCGGTTTCATAAAAATTGTCTAGATAAAGTTTGGTTTGAATCATTTTCTTATACTGTGAGACTGAGTAAGCTTTCTTCTTTTTACACAGGGTCTTCTCTTTTCTCACGGGACTTGCAATACTCTTTTCTTAATGCTCTTATTTAGCGCAGAAAGTATTTTCCCAAGCCAATTATCTGTCATTTTCTTTTATTCAACCATTATCATACCATGGGTTTCTTCTCTTAAAATTGTAGTTTCAGCTACTTCTTTGATGATTTCATGATTCTTAATAACAGCGGAAGGTAAATGCAAAGCTTATCCGCTCATGTACTTTTTTAAACTCTGGGAACTCCACGGGCTGTAAGGCATCCACCGTCAAATTTCTTTCTATATGCACGGTTCCTGTGTTAGCTGTCAAAATGTCAAGCTCTGGACTTTAAAATAGATAACATGTAAATTTTTGTATCGACCAAAGAGTTGAAACCCACATTGCACGACTATATGTGTACTACCAGCGATATAGGGCTTCAAAATCAACACAGTCAAATTTGAACTTGTTTGCTTTTGACAACCAATCCATTCGAAAAAGGTATACCCTCTGTCGAAAACTGTTAGAACCGTCAAGATAAACCTACTCGATGGAACTCAAATATCAACCAAAAGAGAATTCAATTGACGTTTACTTCTCGAAATGTACGCATGTCTTTTATGTCGAAAACATGCTATGCGTCAAATTGGTAAGTTATCACATTTCAGCTACAAATTTTTAAGTCGTCCTCTGAGGTCCCTGCTCTTGTTGCCCTTTGAGGGTAATTATTATGCGAGATTCCTCGTATCTTGGTCATAAAGTAAGTCATACTCAAGATAGCCATTTGGCTCGACTTTTCCAACAGAGTATTATAGTTTACTATTTCTTCTATTTATCAGTAGCATTTATTAATTTAGCAAGTCAAGGAGGTAAAATAAGAACAACTGATATCCAAATCCTTTCAAAGCCATAGATTAACGCAGATTATACGTAAAAAAAAGTACAAATAAAAAGTCTTCAAGGAGGTAAAATACGAATCTTCCATAGGACCATACAAGACATTTTCTTTTTCATCCATTTTAACGATGAATTTATTCTCAAAGTGCTACATAAATTTGTCCATAAATGTTTTCTATACGCCATATATAACATACCCTATAGTCAAACTTCTCTTCTCTAAATTATGTATAACTTTGCTTCAGTAATTTCAAAATTAACATACCGTTCATTAATATATAATATGTAAACGTAACTTCCCTTAGGAAATTACCCCCCTCAAATAAACCAAGATGCCACCCTTGAGGTGTCAGAAGTCACGTTACACATCCTTTTGTATACAACACTCACTCAATATACAGCACATACATAGATGATATCCCATAGAAAGAGATAGAGGACATTCTGATGTTAATTTGTTTTGAAATTAGCAATTTAAGATTCCTGTCCGCATTTTGGTTTCCATCGTCATGGAGTTCAGAGAAATGGGCTTTTCAAAAAGGTGACTGTATATGTCACTGACAATATTCCTAGATAGATAAACATATAGATTTTCCCAAAAACTTATAAGGTATAGGATACGTATTCATGGAATTCAAGACATTCATTTCATAGTCATTAGCAATTTATTTATAGGAAGCCTTTTCTTTCATATATCTAGATACCTATGTGATATGATACCTGTTATATAGCATTTTCTTTGCAATTGAGGCACACGGGGTTTGAATTTAATTTTAACAGGAACATCATCACCATCATGAAGCCTTATCATCATCGTCATCGTCATCTTCAGCTTAATAGTTAGTGCGGCATCATCATCATCATCATCGTTAGGTCTAACTCTCACACAGTGCAGAAAATGAAAAAGAAGAAGAAGAAAATAATATGTCGAAGTCAAACTCCTCTCCGATGGCAGGGATATGGATTTTCTCAACAAAATTAATTCTGTGGGATGTCAAAGAATTAAATTAAAGTGTCGTTACATTCACCTTGAGGTTCACCAAGGGCCATAGACTATTATATGCGAGAGTGAAGTGTCCAAGAGGTCTTTCCTGTCTATATGTATGTATGTAAGATGTGAGAATGTTGGTGTATGTTTTCATTGCCTTAAAAGGCTTCCCCGGAATACCATTAAGGCTCGTCCTCTTTTTGTCATACAGTACAGGCCCCTTCTATATGTATGGGCTATATAAATGGAAGGATTATACGATGTCGATTTTGATACCTATACATTTGTATGTATGTTGCAGTTCTCCTGATGTATTTTATTATATTGGCAGTAAGTGTGTGTGGCTTGTGTGGTTGAGGCTATATATCCTGTGGATAATAGACATTTTATTCAGTTACTTAATTCCAGAAGATTCTTTGCTTCAATAGAGGTCAATAGATTTTTGGACATCAAGGTCCAGTGTACGACGACGATGACGACGACGAGTACTTAGGAAGGCGGAATATATTGTGGGCAGATTAATTTAGGTCATTTATATTATCCTTTAAATAATACACTTGGGATATAGTTTTTCAATTGAATATGCAATTTATTAGAGCAATTAATTTCCTATAGTTAGGACAATGGGTATAAATATAATTTATATTTTATTTTTTTTTTTATTGAAACTGTAGTTAATCGGGATTTATAAAAGTTAGTGCGTTTGAATGTCATACAATCTGTTCCATATACGTTGCGTCGATGACGTTGACGCTGACAGCTCAATTAAATACACACGTTCTCATTAGAAGAGAAAGTGACGAGTGCGATACATCCGAAGGACGCCACGGAAAAAGTAGCTGAACTTTTAAAAAAAATTTTCCAGCTGATCCGTTGATGTCAAAAGTAATTTGCAGTTTTGTTTTTTTTTTTTGTTATTTTTTTCTGTTGTGCTACTTGCAAATAATTTGAGCAAAAAATAATTTATATTTTAGCTTTTTTGTTGAAACTGCAGTACTGGCTTAATAATTAGTGCGTTGGAATGTCAAAATACTGACCCCTACAATACGTTGCATGCGTTGCGTTGACGAATACAACTGACAGCTTCTATATATACACACGGTCTTATGAAAAGCGATTCATATTCAACACATGTGGAGAACGGACGCAACGGAAAAATTAAATGAAATTTTTACTTTTCTTTCTGGCAGATCCGTTGACGTTAGAGTAATTTGTTCTGTAGTTTTGTTACTTTTTGTGTTGTACTGTTTTTAAATAATTAAGTTTGTTATAAAATAGGTGTAGAATTTGAATTGAAATTTGAATTAAAAATAATGCTAATTCATCAAAAAAAACCTCAACGGATCCGTTGACGCAACCCATATTTTCCGGATTCTATGGATCGAAGTCTTCACGCCACCGGACATCTGAAGATCAAACTTCAAATCCTAGTCTATTCCACCTTAATACAAAAAATATTTATCCAGGGGCAGTGCCGTAGCCAGGATTTTGGTTCGGTGGGGGGGGGGGGGGGGCTTGCTTCCAAATTTTACAAGGAAGTCTTGTCACAAGCAATTCTTAAACTTCGATAGCAGGATCAATCGGCGATATTTTTTCGCACCAGAGAATGTACTTAGCTTTCACAGCTGACAAAGAAGAATTGCAAAGAAGAATTGCATTATCAAAGTAACATGTTAGATTTTCCATTTCGTTGACTCGCCCAACTGCAGAAAAACCCGGGAGAAGAGCTTGAAACGATGGTAGAAGGTCTTCGTTGACCATGAATCTGTGAATCTATGCAGGGAATCAATACAGACGCTCTAAAATAGGATTCAGTAAAAGAGGTTTCTGGATTGGAACGCGTTGTTTGTTTCATGAATTTGTTGAAGCTCTTAATTCAACTTCAAATAAGTCCTCGGCAAGTTTAGATGCAGATTGAAAAGCCTTTCTGAAACAATCTTCGGCTTTTTCTCTGATGTTCTTAAGAAATAAAATTAAATACCTAAATAATCTCCTAAATTCAATACAAAATTATATGCATACCTAAATAGTCTCTTGTTTCTTAACGAATTGTTTTCAAGTAGTTGAGAACTTCAAATAAACTATACCTACCTTCCTGGACCCATGTTCTGTAACTATCGCGTCGATAAAAATTGTCGAGAAACGATGGAAAATGAAACGAAACACACTTTATCGCATTATCGGGTTTCTATAACTTTGACAGTCGATAACTTTACCGACTGGAACACTCGGTATAGAAATCCTGGAAAAATTCGATAAAATGCGTTTCTGTATCTCTGAAAATCGTTAACTTTTTCATTTTAAATGTCAAATATTATCACGGACCCAGAAGCAAGCGATAATAGTTTCATTCAAATTTTGAACGTGTTAAAGGGAAGTACAAAAAATAAAACAACAAAAAAAACAAATTTATCTATGGCTGAAAACAAAAAGGTAAACAAAACTGATTATTTAGTGAATTTTTTTTAATTAAAGAGGAACAAGGGTAGAAGGTTTAGGACAAAAAAAAAAAATATAAAAAAATAAAGAAAATCTGTTAAAAAAAGAAATGAAATTTCAATTGGTCACATGGGTCACTGCTTTGAACAATATTTAGTAATTTGCGCAAATTAAATAAATAGAGTTCGTGGTGCAGTGGAAAGATGTAAGTTATTGATAAGTAGGCTAGTTTTTATGAATTTTTGTCTAGCTTTAAGTTAGTTATGAGTAAAATGAAAAACAAAAATGAATTTAAAATGAAAAAAAAAAAAAGATCTCCGCGTGAGGGGTCTCAGGTTCGATTCCTGTCACCGGCAACATTTTTTTTTTTTTTATTTTTAATAATTTACTCTTTTTTTAAACACATTCGCTGGAAAACAAATAAAAAAAAACAATTTTTTTAACGCCCTGCGAAGCGGGGGGGTTTTGCTAGTTTATTATATTTTATATGAAGGTTTTTTTTAATAATACAAACTCTATATACTACTGAAATACATCAGCCAAGTACAAAACTTAGCACTATTTAATTGGACTTGTTGAATTATTGATTCAAAATAGCTTTTTACGGCTTTTAGTCCACACAAATTTAGGCGTTTCGTCCCGGCGATCTCACTTGGACTCATCAGTTGACTAGTGAGGACCTTGTCAATTATATATTATATTATATTTTTCAACTTTCAAACAAATAATTCAAATAAATAAATCGCGAATACAAATAAATTTGATTTCAAATTTAACTTTTTTTGTTTTAAAACGTCAAACTGATAAATAGACTTATCGCCTTCCAATGGAAATTCCAGTCAAAATAGTGTGGAAGTTGAAGTTATCGCATCGACTTACAGAAACACATTTTTTTCCAGAGGCGATAAATGCGGAATGGATCGTTTCATTTTTTAACGATGCGAAAAGTTATCGCCTAAGTTACAGAACATGGGTCCTGGATAGTTTCCTTATTTTTTATAGATTTGAATTTAGAATATTAGAAACTTTTAGTTTTAATTTTAGACTTTCGGGGACCCCCCTCTGGCTACGTGCCTGTCCAGGGGTAATGTTTCTTAAAAGGAAATGTCAAATCCCCAAGAAATGTACAGACCGAATTTCGGGTGCACCTTGCTGCAATATTTTTTTGCAAAATCAGTTTTACCATCCCTTAAATTAACGTACCTACTTAAGCCCAAAACAAAAGGCTTCTCAACACCTACCTTTAAAAAAAATAAAACGAAGGAAAAAACCCAAATAAGTATTATTTATTAAACGTATGTACATAAAACACCTATAAATTTCTATAGAAATATTTCTTAGAAAATTTAAATCAAATCAAATCCATGTGTATAGAGGAAATAATAAATATATCAAGAAGCCATTTAAAATATATCTATACCCACTTACCACTTACCCATATACAAATTCCATATAAATGTAAAGGAAAAGAATCCTTTCCGAATAAAAGTATATTTTGTTATTGTGTTATGAATTCTATGAAAAGGAATCAATTTTATATTCGGAAATTTATTATGATTTACAAGGAAATTTCCAAACACATACCTATACAATATACATATATGTAAATTCCATAAGTTGAATTGAAGTTAAATTGCATAAATTTATTTTATCATGATTTCATATTTGTATGATGGCAGCAGTAAAAAGATTAGTAAGGTAGATTTTTCTGTTTTTTTTTTTTACAGCAGCTTCCATATAAATGTAGCTTTGATAATAATTAGCGGGATATCGTTTTGGTAAATTGGGTTATAAAAATATATGTAGATGGAAAATAGTTGTGTATAGTAAAGTTTTGTTTTTGGTAAAATTAATGGGAAAATATTTTAAGCAAAGCCAACAATGTTCTTGTGATTTTTGAATAAATTTTGAGAGAATTTTGTAAAGGGGAATGCTTGTAAATTTAATAATTTTATGGCTTTATTTGAAATGAAAACTTATAATTACTTCACAATGTTTTAATTAAATGAAAGGCAACACAAAATAAACAAAACAATACGTGTATTTTTTATATGCTTAACACAATATGTTAAAGCGTTACACTTCTTCTCCCTGAAGTATACAATAGAGTGCACTAAAGACTCCTCAGAGTAGGCAACAAAATATTCTCAACAAAGCATTGTAAGTATACAACGAAAATACTCACTTGCAAGAGCATTTATGTTTTTTTTGGTTTCACAACCTCATACGTTTTATTAGGTCACACTTACATATACTGCTAACAGTAAACTTGATATATGAGAAAGTGAAATTACCGAACAAATTCGTCTTCAAACGTTTCAATATTGGCACGAAGCTGGATACGAACACGAAATGTACCATCAGAAGTTTCATCTTCTTGGTTTTAGAACCCCTTCACTATTCTTCAGCTTGCCGCAGAAGGCGGGGAACGAATCCCAATTGGCCATTTCACAAACTATACTTATTTTAAAATAAATGTTGAAAGCGGCGTCTGTAAGCCGGGTATAGACTTGACGGAGAACGAATTCCAACTTGGCTTTTCCATTCTTTTTGAAATCAGGTGCGGGTTAGAATTTCTTCAGCTTGCTGCTGCCGCTGTTGAAGGCGGGGATTTAAACCCATCATAAATGTTCATAGAAAAACTTCAATCTTTTTATTAATAAACACTTTAAATTGCCATCACTTAATTCTCAAGGTTTATAAATTAAATTAAGGTCGAGGTTCACGAATCTCTGATATCTTAAAAATGTCATGATCATGACACTTACAAAATGTAAGGTTACACAAAACGTTTGGCGCACATCAGCGCTTGTCAAAGATCTTTGATCTCGGGACTACCAAACAAATTTTACCAACATATAGGAGCTGAGATGTATGTATGTAGATACTAAACTCGCACAGCTAAAGATAAAATTGAAGAAGAGTGAAACTCCAAGAAAAATGAAATCACTCTATCTTCGTTACAAAAATCAGTGTTTATATTTTATACAACTTGAATCCCATATAGCAATTAAATTAATTCGACCACATATATACATCCTTATCAAGTTGTTGTTATTGTTGTGCTAATAGTTTTTGATTAAACTTCAAAGTGTATTCCTTGGTGTCAGCTTCTGTGCACAACATGTCTACCTGTTATAAAAGCTATGTATATTTTCAAATAGGTACATATACCTAACAACATTCAGTCCTAAAACTTACATTCTTTTAGTATGCAAATAAAATATTCGTCTTATACAAACGCTCTACAAAGTTATTAATATTCTTAAATATACAAACATTGTAAATGATGAACAATCTCATAAACATTACTCATCATCGTCATCGTCATCATCAGCATTTTCATTCCCATGGACATTAATAGATCTTCCATTTCTAATCCACTTGAAATCTGTTTGTATCCCTTTACACACATCAAATTCAAACTCAAATCAAAGCCAGCCAGTGCAATTACATACTTGTAACGTATACATATGCACAGTATATACATACGATGACTTCTTATGTGATGCACCTAAAAGCCACAAGCTAAACTGTCTCTCTGGTGTAATTAAATCCGGCCAACAAGTTGAAATCCTTCCTCATCACCACATAATCCCATGACTATGATGCATTATGTTTTCATGACACCCCTTGAAGGTTTTCCTTTTGGATCTGAATGTTTTGTCGGTTATATGAGTACCAAGTACCAACTACGACTACCTATATCTAGCTATACTCCTCTTTGAAAGGATTATATTCTTTTATATGTCCCCAGACTGGATCTAGTTAGATGTCACATCTCATCGCATAGAGTATAAAACTACCTTCTATTATAGCTACTTCACATATACACACACTTGAATAATTCTCGTAGATATACCTCATATATAGCTTTTGAAACAAAACATAATCAATTGACCAAGACAAAGTTTCAGGGAGCAGCATAAATCCTTAGATTACATACAAAACTAGAGCTCCAACTGTGACTTTGCAGTGAGGTTGATGTTTCCAATTGTTTGCATAAGGGAATTAAATCTAAGTTTCTCCAGCTATATATGTATGTGTGCACTTATACAGTGCATAGCTAAAAGGATATTATGATTCTATTCAATTAGGAAAATTGTCCCTTAAACAAAAAGAAATCATTTTTTTGCATTTCATTTCTGTTTACAAATAAAATGGGAAATGTGATTCCTTTCTGGTGTAATTTCAAAGAGAAACCAAAAAACAAGATATCTATAGCTCTTGTATTGTCAAAAGAGAATAATACTTTAAATTGTGTTTTGCAGTAAATTGCAGTTAAAAATAAGATACATTTTACATTTTCAAATTGAAACATGAAACATGATTTCAAACAAAACAATTACAGGCTATTGCAGTTTTGTTGCCTGTGGATATAATATATATTTTGCAATTGAAGTTTAATTGAATGCAATCTGATTCTATTATACATGAAATACAAACTGAATAAGACGGGCGACAAGCTTTATAATAAACAATACAGTGATGTGCAAAAATAACAAAAATTCATATCCTATGCAGGACAAATAAGCAACCATTCATATTCATATAAACCAGTCCCTTTGTATAATATCGTAGATTTTCACGCTGATTGAAATATTTTCACGTGAAATTATAATGCATTAAAAAAATTCACCTAACGATATTAATTTACAAAGCAATCGAATTTTTCCATCAACATCGTTTTCGAGATAAAGAAGCTTTTTTCTTTAACTGTTATAATAGGTCGCTGTTTTTTTACTCGCCCGCGGGATCCCGTAGTATCCCAAAACAAAAATGCCAGAGCTTTTGACTTTTTTTTAAATTTATTTCATTTACCCTACAGCAAGAATTTACCCGAACATTTTACCTGCTGCTTTTTCTTGCTTGTCAAACTACTGATAATTTTTGTTGTCAAACGTGACGTTTCTTTATTTTTCATTTCTGGTTAAAAATTAAAACAACAACCTCAAAAAGCTCGAGATTAAACTTTTTCTCGAACTTTTTCCTAAATAGTAAAGAAACAGACCTAGATATCCATATTTTTGACTCTAAACAAAATTTCAATTTCCCCTCAATTTCCTATTACCATAAACTAATTATTCCCGGGTAAAAATATGGAATGTTCTGCTTTCATAATTAATTTTTTAAACGAGCCATCCAAGTAACTTGGCATTGGAAGGTCTTGTTTTGCCTTGCGACTGAATGAATATAACCTAAGCGAAGCGGAGAAACGGACTTGTGTGATGGGGACAGGTGACCCAAAGATCAAGTTAAAATCCTTGGAAACATTAATTTAAAACTTTTACTAATGTTGCTGAAAAATTCAGTCGTTAAAGATAAATATCTAGAATTTCCACGTTTCGGAGTCTTACCAAAAAGTGGTTTTTGTCAAGCCTCTGTAGTTTTTTAAGTGTTTGTCTTAATAGCATTTTTCAAAGATTTAAGCAAATTCTACCTTTAATAAAAATAAATCAAAAATTTAAAAAACAACTCTTTTTTTTAAGAAAGCTTTTATTTTCTGGCACGATACAATTTGAAATGTAATTGTAATGACATTTTGACGTTTATCGATTTTCTAAAGTTAGCCAAAAAAAATTTAGTAGAGATGTAACATTGGTTGTATATTCAGGAGAATGAGATCTCGAAGATCACAGCTATCTCAAGATTCCTTATCAAAATCTCTTAGTTTTGCTGTTAAAACTCTGAGAAAAAAATCTTTGATTCGCTTGCTCGCATTTTTTGAATGTGTAAAATCTCTTTAGATCTCATTTTTCTGAACGCGCCAATTGTTATCTGTCATATTCTAGTACATAATTTATTTAGCTTCTTGTTGAACTGTCACAATAATAGATGTGATCGAGTGAATGTCACTTGAGTGCGTTCAATATAATATGTTTTTTTTTTTTTTGAGAAACTTCTTTTTAGACAGATTCTTTTTCAATAAGAGATCATCGCAGTTATGAAGTAAAACCCAAGTTAACAAGTGAAACAAGTTTTCAATAAATTAAGATCCCGTCTTAACGAAAAAATTTGGTATAAATTGACTAAAAAGATATTTAAAACAAATGGGTTCTTCTGCAACTGTCAAAACAGAATGGATGACACCACATAGTACCGTCATCTCTGTTTCTTTAGTGAAATCGCATTTCCATAGTGTTGAATTCACAATAGATTAGGCGTGTTCAGGAAAGATCTCGGAGATCTCAGCAATCTCAGTTACATGAACGCACGATTCCTCAGCAAAATTTCTCGGTTTTGCTGTCAAAACTCTGAGGAAAAAAAAAATCTTGGATTCGCTTGCCTTTTAGTGAGAAAAATCTCTGAGATCTCATTTTTCTGAACGCTGCCAAATTTTTGAATCTTTATCCTAGACTGAAAAACTGCTTCTGAGTTAACTCGGGTTCAATTTATTTTTTAACTCAAAATTAACTAAAGCACTGAAAAGGCAGTAAAAATAAAAAAATACTCATTCAGTATAAGTAAATTTAGTCAGCCAAACTTTTATAGAATGCTTAAGGTTTTGGCAAGAGTCTTCTTTTTGTCTGTCTATTGTATAGTTATGTACCAATTCACAGTGGTTGAATCCCGTTCTTTGTGCTTTGCATAACCAAAATCCCGTTCGTCGATCGTTCCTTCAATTATTTTGACTCTCAAGTATAATAAATTCCAAACCAATTCAAAGTGGGACAACAGTACCTAATTAAAAACATAAATCTTTAAGGTATACCTCTACTCTTTGTGCAATCAAATATCGAATGTCCTCCAAACTGTATAGGAACCACGTTTCGAAGAATTATAAGAAGTATGAGGTTAAATAATAATTTCTCAGCACTGCACTGTGTGCATTTAGGTGCATATAATTGCTGCTCTCAGTCCAATGGATACTCGGAATCTGTTATTTAATTTAATTAAGATAAATCTCCTTGTATATATAACTTCTATGTAGTGTAAGGTAGAGGTATAGCTTTGAGGGAAGTTAGCAGGTCGTTAAACCGGACAAGAGTAGTTGTTATAGATTTCTCATTTCTATATAATTGCCATGAAAACCAATTAGTTAATCGATTAATATTATAATAGTAGCTGAGTATAATATAATTACACTTTCAAAATAATTCTCATTATGATGATTCGATTTCCTTTTAACAACCTAAGATTACCATCATATACACACGTACATATGTATAAATGTAACTGTTTATTCACTACACAGTACACCCATTCCATTAAAGTTATGTTATGCAGATTATAAGTTTTTTTTTTTTCATTTCTTTTATATTTTGGGAAACAAATCAATTAATGAAAAAACTTTTCTAAGTAGGTTTACAAGTGTATTGAATATATTGATGTATGTATGTAGGTATGTATGTATGTATTATAGTCGCCACGAAAAGCAATAAACTTAGAAAATCCTGCCAAATTGAGGTCAGTAATTGGTCTGGGTGTTAAACAAATGGCTTCCGAAAGATATAAATTCTTATCGTCAATAAATCTATGTTCCTTTATACAAAATATTCAATCCAAATAATACTTGTGTATATGTTTATTTACAGTTTGTGTGTGTGTTTTTGCCTAAAAACAATTTACTAAATCAACAACTTTATAGGCAAATCGATGTTTATAAGAACTCAGTTCTACAATTATTCTAAGAATATTTATGTAGGTAGGATACGTATATAAAGTTTGGAAAATATGTAATTTCAAACAGTTTTTATAGACTTGTTCTTGGAAATTGTAAGCCTCTCTCTCTTCATGAATATTCGTAACTTGTTTTTATAAAACTGTTTGAAGGCAGGTACTTTGCATAAAATATATAAAGAGTCTTATATCGAGTGTACGTATATCTACTCTAGTTAGCTATCAAAATTTGTTGTGGGCCAGTATGGCATAACAATCATTTAGGCTTCACACAGCATTTATAATAAATGGGGGAGGTTTTTAAGGTAACCAAATAAATAACCAAAAGGAGTAACCTCAATACACGGTAGCATCATTGGATTTTAAGTTGGATAAGATTTACTTTAAAAAATTTTACTTAGAATGCCATACCTAGCTAGGGACCGAGCTGGCCGCAGATGGTGGATGTTGAGATGCACACACTAGACTGTAGCGCCATCTTCAAGCAACCTATATGGATAGTATTTTAATCTAAACCTAAATATGCATAATATTTAAAAGAATTCAAACATATAACATAGAAACATTAAAGCCATATTGTATATTTTGGATAAATTAAAGAAAAATAATTCATGCGAATTTTAATGCCCTTGGACTTTTTAAATAAAAAAAAAAATCGAAACAAACGACGATGGCCAAGTTATTGGAAAAAGTTGAATTTATTTATTTTTTATTCCAAATAATGTTTAACCTTTTTCGAAAATTAATACAAACAGTAGGCGTGTTTTTTTTGTAAACCCGGAGGGATTTGGATTTTTCGTGCGATTCCCCTGGGCTTGCAAAAAAAACTCGCCTAATATCCAAGTACATATATCATATGTAGGTACTTTTGTTTTCATAAACGTTAATAAAATCGAAAGAAAATCCATCATAATTTAGTTTTTATTTTCCCTTATTAATTTAAAAACATTACAAATAGATTTTTTTAATAGATTTTATTATTTTTAAATACCTATTCTTTTTAGAAGTTTGGAGCATACCGCGCACGGTTACAATCGCACTCTAGACAAAAAAAAAACTAGATTTAATAAAAACAAAATGCGTATTAAGCCATTAGCGAGATAACCTTCAACTAAATAATTTATTGCAATTTTAACGAAAATGCAAAATGAGTAAAAAGTGAAAGAAAGAGATGCGAAATCATTGTAGGGGCGAAGTGATTGACAAACAAAATAAAACAAAAATCAAATATGGAAACACGAAGTAGGTAAACAGAAATAATTGTAAGAAAATAGCAAAAAAACAAAATGCGAAGTTAAAAAAACGTGAGTGCCGGGACTCACGATTAGGATGTGATGTGTAAACATGAAATTAAATATTTAAGTGTTGGTTTTGCATCACAGAACGCTGCGATTTGGAACTGTCAATCAAATTTCAATCCAAACCCAACTCGACCTTTTGATTTAGTTTGCCCTACGAAGGAATACCCAATATTGAACGTATTCAAGACCCTGTTTAGATTTTGACTGTTTACTGCGCCATGACGATGGTCTTGTGGATGAAATCGGCGAAGGGAACAGAGGCCCTCACCGCTCTCACCCACAGACTCATCGCCATGGCGCACAGTAGGACGACCCATAGCAATAAATAACAAAACTAACTATTTTAGTGCAACTAACTATTGAAGTGCATGCTTGATTAGAATATAAAAAAAAATGTAAATTTCGGATTTAAGTAAGGTTTTCTAAAAGACACCAAAAAACCCCCTTGAGATCTTTCTTGTTTTATGATGATCTATATATCTATTGACTAAATCACGAAAGAAACTTTGCGCAAATTTGCGCTTTTTTAGTTATTAACATTTTTGTAGGCTTACCTTCATCAATCAAAAATGGTGACCTATTGCAAACATGGATTGAAATTGAAAGTGAGAAGTCGGTGAAATTAATTGCCGTTGCTGCAAAAATTAATGAATTAATAGACCTAGAAGAGTCAAGTGAAGATGTTGAGCTTCAAATTCAAAACGCTTCTAAGTATTATTGTCTAAAATTGAGGCAAAAATGGGAACATTGCCAAAGAAAACGGGATAAGTTCATGCAAGTTAATGAACGATGGCTTTACCTTAATTTGTCTTTACCAGACGGATGTTCAAATTCCGTAAGTAATAATACAACCCTATGAAGCTAAGATTTGTTTGATAAACCAGTGCTATTTTCGAAGTTCAGTTGAAAAATCATTCCAAATTCTAAAGCAAACTTTTTCTGTTTAGTTAAACCACAATTCACCGGGAACTACCAATGTTGGAAGGCCTCAAAAAAGTTTTGAAGAATGCGGTGAGCGAACTAAAAAACGACGTGTTCAAGAACTAGTGTCGCAACACACCCCAGAAGAGCTAATCTATGCTGCTAAAATCGCGACTTCAAAGTCTCCTAAAAAAAGTGATAAGATCTTGTCTTTGCCACAAAGCTTACCATATTTTCATTGTATGATTTCAATTTTGATGCATACTTTCGGGATTTGTTAAGTAAATAGTGAGAATACACTATAATACTGCATACTTTGCTCGTAGACTGCTCAGGACCCATGTTCTATAACTATCGCGTCGATAAAAATTGTCGAGAAACGATGGAAAATGAAACGAAACACACTTTATCGCATTATCGGGTTTCTATAACTTTGACAGTCGATAACTTTACCGACTGGAACACTCGGTATAGAAATCCTGGAAAAATTCGATAAAATGCGTTTCTGTATCTTTGAAAATCGTTAACTTTTTCATTTTAAATGTCAAATATTATCACGGACCCAGAAGCAAGCGATAATAGTTTCATTCAAATTTTGAACGTGTTAAAGGGAAGTACAAAAAAGAAAACAACAAAAAAAACAAATTTATCTATGGCTGAAAACAAAAAGGTAAACAAAACTGATTATTTAGTGAATTTTTTTTAATTAAAGAGGAACAAGGGTAGAAGGTTTAGGACAAAAAAAAATATAAAAAAATAAAGAAAATCTGTTAAAAAAAGAAATGAAATTTCAATTGGTCACATGGGTCACTGCTTTGAACAATATTTAGTAATTTGCGCAAATTAAATAAATAGAGTTCGTGGTGCAGTGGAAAGATGTAAGTTATTGATAAGTAGGCTAGTTTTTATGAATTTTTGTCTAGCTTAGTTAGTTATGAGTAAAATGAAAAACAAAAATGAATTTAAAATAAAAAAAAAAAGATCTCCGCGTGAGGGGTCTCAGGTTCGATTCCTGTCACCGGCAACATTTTTTTTTTTTTATTTTTAATAATTTACTCTTTTTTTAAACACATTCGCTGGAAAACAAATAAAAAAAAAACTATTTTTTTAACGCCCTGCGAAGCGGGGGGGGTTTGCTAGTTTATTATATTTTATATGAAGGTTTTTTTTAATAATACAAACTCTATATACTACTGAAATACATCAGCCAAGTACAAAACTTAGCACTATTTAATTGGACTTGTTGAATTATTGATTCAAAATAGCTTTTTACGGCCTTTAGTCCACACAAATTTAGGCGTTTCGTCCCGGCGATCTCACTTGGACTCATCAGTTGACTAGTGAGGACCTTGTCAATTATATATTATATTATATTTTTCACCTTTCAAACAAATAATTCAAATAAATAAATCGCGAATACAAATAAATTTGATTTCAAATTTAACTTTTTTTGTTTTAAAACGTCAAACTGATAAATAGACTTATCGCCTTCCAATGGAAATTCCAGTCAAAATAGTGTGGAAGTTGAAGTTATCGCATCGACTTACAGAAACACATTTTTTTCCAGAGGCGATAAATGCGGAATGGATCGTTTCATTTTTTAACGATGCGAAAAGTTATCGCCTAAGTTACAGAACATGGGTCCAGGACCCATGAAATCAAATTTATTTGTATTCGCGATTTATTTATTTGAATTATTTGTTTGAAAGGTGAAAAATATAATATAATATATAATTGACAAGGTCCTCACTAGTCAACTGATGAGTCCAAGTGAGATCGCCGGGACGAAACGCCTAAATTTGTGTGGACTAAAGGCCGTAAAAAGCTATTTTGAATCAATAATTCAACAAGTCCAATTAAATAGTGCTAAGTTTTGTACTTGGCTGATGTATTTCAGTAGTATATAGAGTTTGTATTATTAAAAAAAACCTTCATATAAAATATAATAAACTAGCAAACCCCCCCCGCTTCGCAGGGCGTTAAAAAAATAGTTTTTTTTTTATTTGTTTTCCAGCGAATGTGTTTAAAAAAAGAGTAAATTATTAAAAATAAAAAAAAAAAAATGTTGCCGGTGACAGGAATCGAACCTGAGACCCCTCACGCGGAGATCTTTTTTTTTTTATTTTAAATTCATTTTTGTTTTTCATTTTACTCATAACTAACTAAGCTAGACAAAAATTCATAAAAACTAGCCTACTTATCAATAACTTACATCTTTCCACTGCACCACGAACTCTATTTATTTAATTTGCGCAAATTACTAAATATTGTTCAAAGCAGTGACCCATGTGACCAATTGAAATTTCATTTCTTTTTTTAACAGATTTTCTTTATTTTTTTATATTTTTTTTTGTCCTAAACCTTCTACCCTTGTTCCTCTTTAATTAAAAAAAATTCACTAAATAATCAGTTTTGTTTACCTTTTTGTTTTCAGCCATAGATAAATTTGTTTTTTTTGTTGTTTTCTTTTTTGTACTTCCCTTTAACACGTTCAAAATTTGAATGAAACTATTATCGCTTGCTTCTGGGTCCGTGATAATATTTGACATTTAAAATGAAAAAGTTAACGATTTTCAAAGATACAGAAACGCATTTTATCGAATTTTTCCAGGATTTCTATACCGAGTGTTCCAGTCGGTAAAGTTATCGACTGTCAAAGTTATAGAAACCCGATAATGCGATAAAGTGTGTTTCGTTTCATTTTCCATCGTTTCTCGACAATTTTTATCGACGCGATAGTTATAGAACATGGGTCCAGGGTTCTGTTTTGTTGCATACTGCTACTACTGGTATTTATTTTTTAATTCCTAAAGGGCGGCACGGTAAATAGAATTACCGGTGGGAGGCTTCGTTACAAGTTACTATCCCAATGGAGGTCGTTAACGTGCGTTATTCTATTCATATCAGTTATTGAATAATTTTTGTCTTCCTTTATTTCGATAACTTTGTACGATATATTTTCCAACTCAGGAAGTTATATCTTTATTTTTTATTAATCAATTAAATATTATTTCCGAAATCGGATTATAATGTTTCAGAGGCTTTCCATATATCCTTAATTCGAATCCAATCTCAGAACTAGTTGTAGTTCAGGTTCTTGAAAATTTTCTTGTTGACCTAGGGACTATTTCTTTTTGATATTTGATTACTGTGCTTTATGAAACCGTATATGACTTACACTAACTTCAATATTCATTTATTTCAATGAAAATAATACCCTTCCGAGCAATAGTTGTCTTTCATGATCATCACTATTATTCGAAACATTCCTGTCAACCCCAAGGGCGGAAAATTACAATATATCTATCATTTATTCACAAATCGGCTTAATTTTAAATACATGCGATAAAACCATAAGATTAAAATATCAGGTGATTATAATTAACACAAATCAAGGTCATCTCATTAATAATTTATTAAAAAAAAATTATTATCAACAAAAAAAAATAAGAGGAGAAGCAAAAAAATTCCCGTCAACAGAGAAAATGTAAACCTTTTTTTTTTTTATTTCCCAACTCATTCACTGTGTGTATATACATAGATATAATCCCTTTGTCAGTTAGCGCCCGTAATTACTCATCCATTATATCCTAGTCCTCATCGCAATAAGGAACCACCAACACAAAATTTGTAATAATCCTGATAAATTCACTGCCATCACGAATTTTGTTCTGATGTTTTTGTAAAAAAAAAAATAAAAAAAAAAATAAAGTCAATAACTGAGTCGTATATAATTGCTGTATATATTTGGCTTGTTTTATTTCATATAAGCTTAGAAGTTCAATTATCCTATTTTATTAGTAAAATTTCTCCAAATTGTTTGGAGAGAAAAATTCTAGGCGGTTGTTTTTTGGGCCCATCTCCATAGATGGTGAGTGGAAGGGAAGAAGCAAAACTAAGAACTTTACGGGGATTAAGGTGGGTTATTTGAGCAATTGATGGGAAAAAAACGTCACTTAAACCGTTCTATCAGCAGCGACCCTTCACGCAACACCCATAGCCTTTAACCACACCACGTTCATGAGTTAGTTTTTTTTTTTTTTTAAAGTAATGTATGTAATTAAATTTTTTTTCGAATCCATTAGGTACCCTTTTAAATGAAAACTAACAATTTCGCAAATGAAAAAAAAAAAATACCGAAAAAAAAACTCTGATTGCAAGAGAAAGAAAGGACACGAACGGAGAAAATCGAAAAATGGTTTTGTAATCAGCGATGAAGAGGGCTCCTCCATTCATCCTGAATCGATTCGATTGTCATTTAATAAAACTTTGATCCTTTGCTCTCTTTGCCAGTTTTGTGGTGTCCTTTCTGCACGAAAATTCATCAAACAACGAGAAGGAAATAACACCACCACTGATGCAACGTCCACACCACCCAACACACACCACTTTATCTATATTTGGTTTTGTATTGTGCCTTGTTGATATACGAAAGATACAACAAAAGGATCGAAGGTCCTTGATACTGATGTGATGATAAATAAAAACAATATGGTTGAGCTGATGGTGGAGAAGTATAGAGACTATGGGCGACGATGTGGGAAGTTATAGCGAGTTTATTGATAATTAATGACAAGGGGCAAACTCAACAAATGCGTATCATTTGGATGAGTTGGAATATTTGCTTTCGATTTTTCTTTTTTCGTTGCAAAGACATAATATATAGGGGGAGAGGGTGTGGTGTTGTTGGACGGATATCCTGCCACAGCTTCCCCGAGGTGTAATTAACTTCTTTTTTTTTTTTTTGGTCATGAGTATCTTTCTATACAAGTATAGTGATGTCGATTTGATATAGCTGAGGAATTTGTTTGTCATTTTGGATGGAAAGGGAATAATATCTTCCACCCAACCTCCTTTTCACGCGTTGCTATAGCTGAGTTTTTGTATTTTTTCTTTTGAGATTTTTTTTTGGGTAATCGGTGCTGCGTGGAGGCGACCCGACCCAAGAAAAGTGCGAAATTTAATTGATTGTTTTTTTTTTTTTCTTTCATTTGTTTCCTGGGTTTATCCTACTAATGGATTTAAGACACTTTTTTGGGTTTTAATTTTTTGCAAAGTGCTCCAAAGTTTAGAAATACAATCTTCTGTTATCGACCTATGTACATATATAGGGAGTTGGTTCATTTTTTTTGTTTCTGCCATCCAAATTGACATTTGAGTAAGGGCACGGTGGTGGTGGCAGCGACATGATGTGACATTGGGGTGGGTCAGATAAATTAATAATAATTATTATCCATTGTTGTGGCCATTGAGTAAAATTTAAAAAAAAAATGCTTTTCCGCCGTAAGCCTTAAGGTTTAGCGTGGGAATATTGATTTTAAATTAATCAAATTAGATTAAGCAGGATTTTCAGTAGGTACTTTCAAAATATCTAATCACTTGTTATTAAATGTATATAAAATATATAAGCACAATGTTATACAGTATGATAGATGCTTTTAAGATGGGGGGAGATTTTAAGAAATTAATTGGCATGAAACTTAATTGATATTTGGACTTTGTTGATACTTAATTTATAAGTGCTTATGTTTATATTTATTAAACTTCTTGCTCTAAATCACTGCAATTCAACGAGGACAATATAACTGTATTAAGAATATAATATGTCAATAATGGCTGTGTAGACATCAGAGACATCATGTCAATAATTGCTGTCTGTATATAAAAGTATATTCGGAGAATGCTACAAGACAAACAATATATCAGTACTTAAGGAAAAACCAGATATGTCAATGTTTTCTCAGGCAACGATTCTTTCAATGTTTATTGATTGTCTGTGTCTGATTACTCGAATTTCGGTATAGTTTTTAATTAAAAGACAAACTCTGAAGAATGTTCCGAATACATAAAAAAAAATAATTTTCAGAAAATTAAAAGATCAATTAATAAATTTTATATTTAGATACTTCGATATATTTTTGCACTATATCTTAAGTTTTGGATTCGTAAAAAAAAAACACCTAAAAACACAAACACAAAAACAAATAAAAAAACCTCCAACGATTTTTAATTTTTTTTCTTAAAATTAAGATTTGTTTAAAAACTCAGATGGTGTACATCGTTGGTGTTAGTGGTCAAAACAATTTCAGAAACTTTTTAGTCAATTTATTTCTAATTAAAATTATTGATTTAAAAAAATAGGATACCTACGGCAATGAAAACTGCTCAAAAAATTAATGTTCTTAAAAACACTTTATGGCTGATTAAAAAAAAAAAAAGAATTATCTTAAGGAATTATCCCCGATTTTTATCAATTTTACTAATTTTGACGACGATATTGCAGTTCTTAAAAAGTAGTTTTGGCAGTGGGTGAAAAATCATGTGATTTATTTTTCATCATATTTCTTTTAGCCACTCTTGAAAATTTCATCAAAATCAGTAAAGTGGTTCGATCCACGAGTTGACAATTTAAAATTATTTACACCAAAAAATCGAATGTCAAAAAAATTATTTACCAGTTATGTACATATATACAAAATATTATATTTTTTTTAACTCAAAAAATATATTTTTTTATATTTTGGCATTCTATTTCAAGTTTAAAGGAGCTTCTATATACAAACATTTTGACAGTAAAGCTTCAAACGGGATCGTCAAAAATAAGTTTAAAAAAAGTTGGCACGCCAATTTTTAGTACTTATTTATGCCGAGTTTAAAAATTAATTTTGAAAAAAATCATCAACCCATTTTCGAAATATAGAATTTTCAAAAAATAATTTTTAATATTTTTTTAAAAATCCAAAATTTGATTTTTTGAAAATTTAGATATGCAATATTTTTTAAACTTATTAGTGGCTGTTGTTTAAAAAATTTTATTGAAATGAGATAGTCGTCGAAAAACCAAAAAATGGTTCTATGAGAGGTAACATTTTTAAACGATAGATACATTTTTTCCCAATAATATGATCTACCATGTTCTAATATTAGTGCACACAAATTTTAATCAAAATCATAGGAGTCGTTTTTGAGAACAATGAGTTCTTCAAAACCGGTTTTTAAAAATTTGTATGGGAGGTACCGTTATTTTTGGTTAAAAAAAAATTGTTTAAAATCTGCTAGATAATGTCAAAAAACAGCTGGGAGCAAAAAAATAAGATTTTCATAATTTGGTATAAAATTTTGTACGGTAGGTAGCGTTATTTTGATCTTAAAAAAAAATTAAAAATGGGGGGAATGCCAAAAAACGCTAGGTACCAAGTTTTAAGAAAATCAATCCAGCCGAAAGGACAGACAGACAGACCAACAGAATTGCGAGGCCCACTTTTTTCGACTTCGCTAGTATCATCGTAATGTCAACTTTGATCAAAATCTCGAGTTCGATTTTTTTCTATGAATGCATAACTTGCCATAAAGTACCTACATATTATATCGCAAGTAAAAATGTATAAAAATCATAACAGCCTTCTCAGAGATAACGGTTAGTAGTCGTTTCCCAGAAACCATTATTTTTGAAGCTATAGTACCTACTTTCCTTGTATTTATTTGTATTTATTTTTTAGGACTAAGTGGAAATAAATATATATCAAAGGAAAAATATAAAAAAAAATTTCAAACCGAAATATAATTTTTTTTAAATCAAAAACTGTTTTTTTTTCAGTTTATATTTTGTTTTTATTCTCTAAAAAAAATTCAGATCAATTAAACTTTTGCTTATTTTTTTGGTCATTTTTAGTACGTCACAGGATATGATGGTACATATGACTTATAGAGAGGAGTCTTCAAATAATCATAACTATATGGCAGAGCATATTGCAAGAGTGGTTGATGAGCCAGAACTGGAGCAGCATATGATCGAATAGCTGGTGTGATGCTGGTCTTAATTGCTGGGGCAATAATTGGAGTTACAAAATTAGCTCTGTTGTGTACGATTGTGGAACTTTGATGTGACACAGCTGTAGGTACACTCTCGACAACATCACCAACCTTTGCCAATGAATGCTCTTGAGTTATGAGATGAGCAGGTTCATGAATTAAAGCCGCTGCAGGTGCTGAATAGACCAATGGAGTTGATGCAATAGCAATGGCTGCGGGTTTAGCTGCAACAACGGCAAGGACAACAGAAAGTACCACCTGTAAATATAAGAGACCAAATAATTAAGAATAATGTATATTTTTTGTTTCATTAAGTTAAACTTCTTATGATCGAATTCTTACCAACTTGAACATTTTGATTTAAGGTTTTTGTCTTGTTTTTGTTAAGAAGGTCTGTACTTGGAAATAAGCAAACTGTAACTGATACCATTCCAATGAAACCGACCAACTTTTATACTAAATCATCGTTTCGCTTTACGGAAGCATCAACATCATCACATCAAAGCGAGGCAACTCGATGACCCTGAAATTGTCCAGTCAATCGATGGCCCTTTATTGATATCTTCTTTTCCCCACATAAGGTAACCAATGCGACGCACGGAACGAACAACCTGCATCACAGACAATTTCAATTTAGAGCAAAAACAAATTGGAACTGGATTGGATAAGTGAATGTTGCTTGCCGGACCAGTTCTTCCTTGCCATATCGGACAATCGATGAAGTTCAAGTCCAAGAACAATGGTGATGCACTATAAAGCTGCTCGGAAATTGTGCGCTCGCCATGATGCAAAGTGCAGACAAGACCTTGCACACAGAATGGCATTGGTTAGTGGCTATGCATCGGTATGCAACCACATTCACTTCGTATAGTTCGTAGCCAAATTATTGGACGAAGACGACGACGACGGAGCAGTGGAGACAGGGAATCTACGTTTTGAATGCGTGCCAGTGTCGTTTTGGAGTGGTTCCAGAATTTATGTGCGAGAATTTCAATTAGCCATTTTTGGTGTGGCATAGAACTTGAAGTAGATATTCCACCTAACTAACATCCGGATTCTCTGGCCACCGCACCGCACCGCCTCCCCGCCAACGTTGCCACCACAGAGCTGAAGGGTAATTTGCGCACTAAAATCCATTTGATTATTATCGGGATCTGGTACGTATAAAGGCCATGGATAAATTCCGGCCTCCAGCCAGCCATAAAGTCGTAAAAATGTGCTGTTTCCGAAACTAAAACCCTCCAAGTTTTGCATTATTATAAGGATTTAGTGCCTGTGTCGTTCGTTGTCGTCATGAGTGGGTCGTGGGAGTCGAGAGCGAGGCGAGTATATATTTGTACCTAAAGGCGAGAGTTGGACGTTGAAAGTACTCTCTCTAAGCCATGCGATATAGTACCATGATGATGGTGATGATGAGGAGGAGGAGGAGGACTATAGTCGGGTTAGAGAGGAGGCAAATGGTTAATTAATTTGTAATTAGCTACAGAGTTTCATATTCGCATTTAGTTAGAGTGTTGGCTTTGCCATTTGTGAATATATAAATTCAGCCCCTGCTTCCAATTCTGACAATGATGATGATGATGGCATTTTTTGAAGTAGCTCTATACATAGGTACCTATAACCATACTCCACAATCCTCTACACTCTATGCGGAAAATTGCGAACTGCGAATTGCGAACTTATAATCTGAAACTGAAGCTTTGACAAATGGTATTTACTTTTGGTGCGCTTGGATTTCTAATTAAAGGCTCTTAATGCTCTTCTATAATATCCCTCTGCTCTGTGTGCCTGTATATGTGTGTATGTGTGTGTTTATATCAAGTTCCAAATAAATGGATTTTCTCTGTTATTTATAGTAAATTTTTTAGATGTTCATACTTGTATTTGAGTAGGTTTTGGTTATAAGTGTGTAACTAACTATATCCTCTGTGCTTTATAGGTAGGTAGGTTTTCATGTTTCTATCCGAATTTTAATGGATGATTATTGCTTCCGTTTTGCTTGGAGTTATGGGCTTTTATGGTTAAATAATTGTATTACTCTCTATTTTGGCAACATCAGAAATTTGTTTTATTTCTGGTTTCTAACGATTTGGGTAAGGTACTCGGTATACGGTCGTATATAGGTTATTATTTGAGTCGGTAATTCGAGTTTGATATTAAATATGAATTCATTTATAAAACTCATAATATTAATAATATTTCTTTGGCCGGAGTGTGGTCGTGCGGTCGAGCTCTTTTCGACTTCAGCAATATATTAAATATAATTTAGGTACCTCATTTTGAAGTGAATTATTTTAGGGCCTTACCGCATAAGAACATTAGGTTTAAGTTTGTTAAATGAAATAAAAAAAGATGTTTTGTTTTTAGCTCGTCATTTTGAAGTTAATATAATTTGCTTAGTCATACATACATATATACTTATAGAACTTAACTTACCAGCCTTAAGTGGTTAAGAATTAATTTGTGCCACAATCATCAAACTAATGCAGCGTTAAGCATATTAAATAAGAAATATAGGGATGTGCAGTTGAAAATGGAAAACCGTTCTAGAAGTGACGTTACACCACAAATCATAAAGCAGGAGTTATAAAACAAACAAAATTGAAATAAAATTGTGTATTTGGCCGATTGCACTAACTAAAAGCTTCAGTGATGACCAAAGTATTTGAACAAAAATTCAATATGGTGAAAGGATTTCCAAGTATTTTACACTTCAGTTGTTTTAATCGAATCTTTTAGTCGAAATAAGTTAAAGGTACTTTTCAAAAAAAAAAAAACAATATATCGTTGGTTTACAAGCCAAAGGCACTAATTTATTTACTCAAAATCAAAACTATGTTTTTTGACTTAGTGCTTTTGGGTTGTACACCGACGATATATAAGGGTGTAATCGCCCAAAACCATAGCGGCCAAATTGAAAAAAGTCATAACGACTCAAAATCAGCATATAGCCCAAAAACTGAAAAAAAAAAGTCCCAAAAAACCTAATGTAGTAGCGTCATGCCACTTGAAAAATATTTCAAATATCATAACGCCATCAGCGTTAGATATCCGCGTTTTTTTTTTTTGGTTTTGACATTATGACATTTAAACAGGTGGATCGATTTTCTTTAAACTTGGAAACTAGCGTTTTTTGGGCATTTCCCCTACACGTTTTTTTCATTTTTTTAAGACCAAAAATGCCTGCCGTACAGTTTTTTTTTACCAAATTATGAAAATCAAAATCGAAAACGTGACTAGATATAACTTTTTTTTAGAAAAAATTCACTAATTTTTTTTACCAAAATTCTACAATTTTATAAAAAAATTTCGGGAAAATGGTTTTAAATGGTACCTCCCATAGAACCTTTTTTTTATTTTTGATTTTCTCAAAAACGGTTCAATTGATTTTGATCAATTTTTTTTTTTAAAGAGAATGTTTACAATAATTTTGAAAATATTATGTACCAAAATTTTCAAACAAATTGTTTTAGATTTTTAAAAATATGTAATTTAAATTTTTTTTTTTGAGAACTTAATAATTCGACCAAGTCGATTTTTTTTAAACTAAGCACCCAGCAATTTTTTGACATTATCTAGCAGAATTTAAATACAATTTTTTCTCATAACCAAAAATAACGGTACCTCCCATACAAATGTTTAAAAACCGCTATTGAAAATCTCATTTTTTTTAAAAACGGCTCCTACGATTTTAATAAAAAATTTTGTGTGAACGATCTACCATTATTGGGAAAAAAATGTATCTATCGTTTAAAAATGGTACCTCTCACAGAACCATTTTTTTGGGTTTTCGACTATCTCGTTATCTGTAGAACCAATTTCAATAAAAAATTTTACACAAAAGCTAATAATAAGTTTAAATAATATTGCATATTTAAATTTTCGAAAAATTTGAAAATAATTTTTTTTTAAAACTCGATATTTCGAAAATGGGTGGATGATTTTTTTCAAAATTAATTTTTTAACTCCGCATAAATAAGTACTAAATTTTTTTTTTCTTAAAAATATAGGTATTCAAAATTTTTTATATATAAACAGTTTTATTTTTTTTTTTAAATTAAATTTTATTTTTAATATTATTTTTTTAAGTGTTTTAGTTTTTAAAACAATAAAACTACTATCTTTAAAATAATCTTATTTATGGTTTTTATTTCGTATAGAATTGTGAGTTTTGATCAAAAACGAATTTTGAATTAATATCTTTTTTAAAGTCTAAAATATAAAATACCTAATACCTAATTCCAAAAAAAAAAAAACAATTATAAAATTTCTATAAGAGAAAACTGGGCGTGATAGAAGGCAGATTAACAGTTCAACATTTTCAGATTTCTATACTCAATGATTATAGAGAAAATTAAACCAAAAGAAAATGGGGTGTGCCAGTAGGCTAATATCCAAAACAATTATTACACAATTTACTTAAAAAAAAGTGTGAGTGACGGGACTCACGGTTAAGATTTGTAAACATCAAATTAAACATTCACAGTCGTATTTATTAAATTTTTGTCTACTTAAACACTGTCTAATTGTTTTGAAATTGGTGGAAATATGGTTTATTTAATAAAAATAAATACCACATTAATCTCGGTTAAGAGAATCTACTCTTGTGTCTAAGTTAGGCAGCATAAAACAACAATAAACCAGGTTTTTGAACACATTTTCCAAAGTAGGACAGTTGTCTAAAGTTAGACAACGTATAAAAATAAGACCATCAATTGCTGGTTTTAAATAACAGAACGCGACGAGTTCGAACTGTTAATAAAATTTCAACTTAAACTCAACTCGATCTTTCGATTTAGTTTGAGGTACAAAGGAACAAACAAAAAAAGATTAAAATTCAGTAAAATAATAAAAGTGCGTATACGCCCAAGTTTACCAATTTTTTTTTTAGTTTGACAAGTAACATAAGGGTAAAATTTTCAGGTAGATTCGTGCTGAAGAGAAATAAAATAAATTTAAAAAAGTCAAAAGCTCTTGCATTTTCCCGCCAGAAAAAAAGTAAAGAAACTTATTTTAGGTAAATTTGGAATAGCACGGGATCCTGTGGGCGAGTAAAGAAACAGGCCTATTGTAAACTAGACAACCTATTCTTCTGTCATTGAAAATGATCATTGGAAATTTTAACTGTTAATTTTTAGAAGTTTAGATAGCAAATCAGTGAATATTTTGGTGCCAATATAAAGTTAAGACTTAATTAATAACTCTTGTGAAAGATAAATTTCATTTTGGTCCAAAATTTCACTTAAAATGAATTTTATCATTTCAATGACTGAACTATGTACATATGTATGTGCATATGTAAAATACATAATGATGCAATAATCATTTTAAAAATCATTCTGGGTGGAAGGTTGGGTCGAAATAATCTTTTTTTTCGTCAGGTATTAAGAATTAAGTCATAATTAACTCAGTCATGGCACGAAAATAATGAACGATCTTGTTCTTTAAGTGTCTCATAAACTATCTCAAATGATGAGTTTTATGTCAAAGCTATAACTGACACCTAACTAACTCCAGCAAAACCTCGGCATGAAACTCGGCTAGAAACTAAACAGATCAGAACTTAAAAACAAATTAGTTGGGTACCTACCTAATTTCTTAAATAAATAAAAAAAAAATCGCAGATTGCACTTTTAAAACTCCAATTGTACCTTCTTTCACTAGTTTATGTCGATAAAAAAAAATATTCACACCATCAAAGCATACTCCATAAATTCAGTTCACTAATTTAAAAGTCTTTTAAATGAAAAATTGTCGCTCGTCAGCTAATACTATGTATGTATGTCTCACCAGACAAAAGCTTTTTCTTTCTAATAATAAGGTATATATTTAATTACGAAAAAAGCATTTGCTAATTTAGTCTCTTTTATGATAATCCTTTGAAATCTCACTGAATATTTAATTAACATTTTTTCAAAGTTCTCTTTATCAAAACCGTTTGGTCTACTAACCTATTTTCAGAAAATACTTTTATGAAGTTTCATTACTATCATCACTATTTTATTTTATTTTATTTTATTTTATTTTTTTTTTTTTTTTTTTGTTTAAGGAATACAAAAATCATCCTTATTCCTAAACAGCTACCAACGCTGTTGGTCGTCGACGTTGTCGTAGTCGTAAAACATGCAGCTCTTAAGGAAAATTCATCTACAAATAATCCTATTAACCTTCTACATGAGTACCTTACCTTACTAATCTACAAATGGATGTGTGTTTCTCCTCCAATATACCACCTCTACTCTATTAAGCTTAGCGACTGCATCAGCAAAGCAAGTCCCCTGAAGATACAAACACTCTGTGCACAGAGAATATTATACCTTATACATAGCTACAAAAGCCTGGTGATACTGAGTAGAACCCTAGAGGACAAAAAGTTGAACAAACAAGCTATTCCCTTCCACCACCATCATGATAGGATACGATTTGATACCATCATAAACGTTCTTCCCGTTTAAAAAGAGAGAGAAAAAAACACCGTTTTATGTATAGGTACAGTACCTACATGACAGAGCCCCATATTTTTATTGCGGTTACTAGGCAACTTTTAGTTGATTCGAAATGGAAGTGACAGATTGCGTTAAAGCATATATGTCAACCACTTGCAGGTCAAGAGTGACATCTTTAATGGGAACGTCACGGATGATTGAATAACAAACATCAAAAGCAAATGTGATCTGCAGCTTCCATCAGGAATTACAAAAAGCACTTAAGGATTTATGACGTTGGTCGCATCGCATCGTCATTTTTACAGAGACGTAGCGAGAGCGCGGTCACCGAAAGAAGCTCTAAAGTCAAATACATATATAGTGTAGCATGTGCCTCCCTCTGGTGTGGTGGTTACAAAAATAAATAAATAAAAGACCACAAATTAAAGCTAAAAAGGACTCTCGTCCCTCGGCCACAAATGAAGATGATGATGATGATGATGGTTGTACATATGTTTGTTGTTGATTCTATTTAGATGACCTATCATATGGATATATGGAACACCAAAGGGAGCTGGGTGGGTGCTGCCTGCTGGCCTGCTGGGTGGGTATACACGACACTAGACTCTAATGAGTTTCGTCTATAAAATAGGACAGCGACATCACGAGAAACAAACACGACAGGACCAAGGAGTCGTAATTGAAAATAAAATTACATTTTTTTCCTTTAATCGATTGGGGAATGGGGGAATTCACATAAAAAGCGCCCTCCAGGATGAATCAAGGAGAACATTTTTTTTCCACACATAAGTCAGTCAGATTTTGTTTTTTTTTTTGTTCCTGTTCAACCATCATCGTCGTCGTATCGTTGTCCTTCTGACTTCAGTGAGAGAGAGGGCGAAGGCTCATTATGGTCTCGGTTACAGTCTGACATGGCAGGGCGAATGGTGATGGCAAAAGGGAATGAGGTTACATGATTTTATCTTCTTCTGGCCGTCCACAATGATCATCAGATAAGCATATTCAAATTGCAATTAAATTTCGATTCCAAACAGAGAAACAAGAGCTGGGCATGGACAACCTCTCTTTTTGCCGCCGCGCCGATGGCATCAGGACGAAAGATATAGAGAGCCATCAGAACTGGTACTCTGCTATATCTAATGAGCTCACGTGCCTTGAGTTTTTTTTTGTTTTTGCGCGCTTTGCTTTCTGAATTTGTGTACCTCAACTCAATAGATATGTATGTATGTAATGTAGGTATATGAACGTAAGTATGTCCTTGGAGAATGTAATGATTTTGTAATGGAGATGAAATGGAGATGCGCTTAAGTTTGTTAGAATTGACTTGGATTTTGTTGGGAAGTAGGTTGATGGATTCGCAATTTGGAGCATGCCACACGATTAATGGATGGCACGTTTCGGTGGAATAAGAGAATCAGGAAAAATATCAACTTTTTTACTTTAAATTACTTGGGGTATAAGGACTTTTGTATATGACCTGATTTCCCAAGCGGATAACACATTCTTTGCAGCTCTATAACGACGATTAAGCGTCTTTCTGAATTTATATATGGATATGTTTATGGTTATACAATATACCTAATACACTCAAAGCACCTTAAATTAGAAAACGGAACTTGTTACAAAGAGTCACGGTAATCTGGATTCTTTTTGTAATAATTAGTTTTATTCCTTCGTTATAAATATCTATTCATGAGAAGTAAAGAAAAGAAGATATTGGATTTACAAAAAGTAAATCTACTGTGTCACTTCTCTTATGGGATTGGCGGAAAATTATTCACAAACTTCCGTAAGGTATTATTTGAAGAAGTGTCATATTTAATTTATTTTCTTTTTTTTCTTAAATAAATAATTAATGACAGAAAATTTTATTCAAAAAATGAAAAAGTACCCGAATATCCTTTTTATGTATGTATTAAAATTAAAAAAAATACTGAACATTTTTTCTAATTGTTTAAAAACTCTAAATACCTATCAAGAATGTTTTGTTTATTAAATAAGCCAGTTAAAGAATTTAAATGACCCAATATTGACAAAAATGATCAACAAAAAATTTCTTACACAATTCTTAAATTATTAATTTTAATAAAAATTTGAGTTTTTTTTCAATAAATATTATTATTTATGTTGAAGGTTTGAATCAAAACAACAGCACTTGGGTAAGCTACCACCAAAATTTTATAGGCTGGATTTAAAGCTGTCGAGCCTCAGCTGGGCATAAAAGTTTTTAAATTAAAATTGAATAATGACCAGATACCACTGAAAAAAGAGTCTGATGATCGGCCTGACAGTCGTAAAATAGCTATAACTCCAGCCTATAAAAATCTCGGTGGTAGCTCACCCAAGTGTTGTTGTTTCAATCAAACCTTCAATATTAATATGATGGTGCGAAAGCTTAGCAGCTTAACAACAAGTGTGTTATCACACAAAAACCCCTTTATTATTATTTATTTTATTTATTTTTCTAAAAAAATTAACTGGTGAATGAATGATGATGGTGAGTAATTGTTAATCTTTTCTTTTTCTTTCTCATTGTTAACTTAATTTAATACATATGTACATATAATCGGTTTAATTTACCAAAATTAAACAATAAATACTGTCGTCACTGTTTCCAGCTTAACTGAGATAATGTTTGGTGGAACTTGCATAATGACCTTTTAGTAAAATTACTTTATCAATGCTATAATCCCAATTTAAGTTTTCATTTGACAGTCCTGTAAAATAAACAAATTATTTTAATTAAATATATTTAAAACAAAGTTGTTCTTCTTTTTTTTCTAGTCTTTAATTTTATTTGTTTATTTATTTCATTGAAATTATTACAGTCCTGTAAAATAAACAAATTATTTTAATTAAATATATTTAAAACAAAGTTGTTCTTCTTTTTTTTATAGTCTTTAATTTTATTTGTTTATTTATTTCATTGAAATTATTTTTGTTCCCCTTTAAAATAAAAATCAGTTTATTTTTATATCATTTGTTGTTCAACACACTGTAACTGTTGGTAAATTTCTACGTTCCACCTCAGAACGTCATTAATTTATTGATGTTTTTTGTCTTCTTCTTGTTTCGGGTTACAAACGCGCATGCTACAAAAATACAATATCAACATAATTTCTTTGCATTTTGTAGGTTTCTTGTTTATTTTTTATAGATTTTTCTAAATTCTGTAGAAAGTGGTAAGCTTTACTTTGAGTTTTAGTGTTGTGAAAAAAATAATTTTATATCATAATTTTATATAATTGTGCAAATTAATTAAATTGAGAATAATTATTGTTCCACGAGCTGGGTATTGTTTTTTGCTTTCCAATTTGATAGAAAGCAGCTGAGTGATAAAAATGAGTTCCATAGATTTGGTATGTAAATCTACATTATCGACAGTGAGTGTAAAACTAAATGCGTGACTTTCTTATACATAGATCAGGGGCTTTCAAACTATGGGTTGCAAAGATGATTTGAAATGTGCTCTTGCCAGTATGGTTTATTTGGATTTAAAAGAAGGTAAGTATGTAGGTAAATTCAATAACCTATTGCAAAATCCATAAAAAAAAAAATATTTCCCACCGCCAATATTATATACAAAAAAAGTCTACTTTATTTTTTTACGTTTGCTTTTAGTAAATTCAGATTTTAAAATATTCCTAGGAAAACAAAAAATTGAATCCAATATTCTTACTCATTTTTCTGAATTAACAAAATACAATCTTCTCTTTTCTAATAGATAGTAAAATAATCAAATTGGAATATCGTTATGATAACGAATTCGATCTGATTTATTTTCTTGCTCATCGGGAAACATGTGAACCAAATATTATTTTGCCCACTTCAAGTAGTACTGAAATAGATCTGAACAAAATGGGACAGATCCAACGTAAATTTTGCTCAAAAAACAACAAGTAAATGAATATTACACTTTTGTTAATTGAGATTTAATATTTATTATTATTTTATTTAACTCTATTTTACAGCATCACAGTTGCAATTTGCGATCCAAGTTCGACAATTCTCTATTACAGTATGACGAATGATTTTATTGAAAAATAACAAAAACAGTTTGATGTTTACTGGTGTGGAATCTAAAAAATTCATACCAACGAATGCAACAGTAGCATTGGCAAGAATATTTACAAAAAGATTTAGCAAAAAAAAAAATAATCAATAAAAATAAAACAATTAAATTTTTAGTTCGTTAACTTTATTAATAGCAGTATCATAAAATAAATTTTATTTCCGAAAAATTGATTATATTTATATTAATTATGTATTAAATTTTACTCATTTTCTATTTTCAAAAAATACAAACCTCTTTCTATTCTTGAGTGGATACTAATATTATGATGTTTTGTTTTGTTATTAAATACGTACATAATGTGGGTTTATTAATTTTATTGAATATTATCCAAAAATATTGTAGTTATAAATCAAAATAAGTACATACATTGTTTTTTGTATTTTTTTCTTTTCTTTTCTTTTCTTTTGTTTTTTTTTTTATTTTTTTTTTATTTTCAGGCACATTCTGTTTTTGTTAGGTTTTATTTTTCTTTGTGTTTTAGATATTTAATTTCAAATTTGTTGTGTTTGTAGACTTTTTAGTTAATTTTACTAAAATTGTTAAGCAATAATAACATATTTTATAGAGATTAAGAATCTTATTTTAAAAAGTTTAGAATATCAATAAATATATTTAAATCCTACAAAAAGCTTTAGTTTTATTACATACCTACTTTTAGCAAGCGAGTTGGTATGAATGAAAAAAAAAAATAAGGATCAGTTTTAAATAGGTAATTATTATTTAAAAACTAAGACACATTCAAAATTATGATGCCACTTACCTTTCCATACCCACATACATCACCTTTAAACGAATTGCGATGAATTAAGTTAAAAAAAAGATGTTTGCAATTTATTAAAAAAAAAGTAACACTGCTAGTAGTTCCTATATATTACCAAAAAAATATTAAAATGAAAAATGAGGGGATATCAATACCTAATGTGAAAATTTCACAAAAATGTATTGAAGTCTGATTCGGTTTCACTGATTTCGGTAAAATCACTACCAATCTCTTCTTCTTTCGACTGACAGTTGTAAGTTTGTATTAATAAATTTTATAATTATCGACTTCACAATAATCGCGTCGACAAAACAGCTGATGCAACAACAACCCAACGTATCTGAAAATTTTTGGGATAAATGGATAGCCTATCTGATAGTTCCTCGAACGCATGGTATGTCAATTTTTATCATCTCGACAAAATAAATTCGACTGGTTAAAAGACCGACTGATAAAAATATCGAAAAAAATCGATTTAAGATGTACAAATGTCGACATTGAGAATATTTTTCGCCACCATTGAATCGCTTAAGGGCATGTAAATATATTCAGTCGCCAGGCAGGCGTATAATTTTATGTTAATAGTTTTTTTTATTGATCACCTTGGGGGAAATAAAATATATATAGAAAATAGCTGCTATGTTCTTAATTTCATTGAGCAACAAAATATCGACAAGTCGATCGTTTCTTCGACTTTTGTTTAAGACAGTAGAACTTTTGTTCTTTGTCACGAACGAGATTTAAAATTTTCGCGATTTTTTAAGTCGGTAAAAGAAAGCATTTGAACTTTCAGAAAAGTCGATATAAATAGAAATTTTGCCACCAGTTCATATTTTGTATGTCGAATCATTCGCACCGAACCATTACCGTGGAACAAAACATTGTCAAAATCGAAAAAAAAAACTTTTGGGAATTATTGCCGATTTAACCCTGAATTTTTGTTTCGATCAAAAATTAATAAGACCTCAATTTGTAATTCTTGAGCTAATTTCGAATCCGACCTCATAAATTGGGGTATCAAAAAAATTCGCAAAAGTTTTTAAAAAAGTTTCTGAGACAAACATTTTCTATATTTTTAGTAAGTTTAAACAGGTATTTTTCATTTTCAGGGACACTGCTCTCAAAGAGTATCTCTTGTCATAATAAAATAAATGCCTCTCATCTTAGCCGTCGGATTCTGTAGATAATTGAAAGTACTCTATGTTCTTGCTAATTATAAAAAACGCTCACAGAAATGGTTTAGAGATGTTATAGTCGCGTTATAGATATTTATTTATAACTAGAATATCGACTATTCATCCGTGTTGAGCTCGGTCCCAAGCATATCAGCTAACATAGTTTCGTCGTAATTCTTTCTTACCTTAACTTATTAACAATTATGTAACTTCTCATCAATTCATTTATTTAAATAAAATATGAGTTAAATTTAATTAAATCATGCAATAAAAACTAATACTAAATAAAATAAAAACACATAACATCAATAAAATTAATTTATTATTATTTATTTATTTATTTATTTTTTTAATAACATTATAATTATTTTTATAAAGTTTAAATTTCTAAAAAGTGAAACTATTTATATAATTTGTTTAAAAACAAAAATTATCTTTATAATAATGATAATAATAAAATTAATAAAGAGCAAAATATATAAATTGATAATAATTTTTATTTATTTATAATAACTATAATTAACTCATGCAATTTTGAATAAAGATTTTTGTTTCTTTTTTTTTCATTTTCTTTTCCAATAACAATTCTTTTAAAAATATTAATAATTTCATTCAAAAAAAAAAAATACTATTTAATTTCAAAGATAAAACACTTATATGTATAGAGAAAAACAATACACAATAATAAAATTAATATGATCGAATATAAAGGAGAGAAAGTGATAGAAAAATGTACTCCTACAATTTAGCAGCAAAATGTTCATATAGCTTTGCGAAAAAAATTTAAATATTTTAATAATATTTACGCATACAATATAATAATTATAAAGATTACGTAGTAAGAAAAAAATTGGTAGTAGTGATAGAGTAATAGTTGCTAATGAATTATATATATATATATATATTTTAATATATTTTTGTTTAATTAATTAGAAATAAAAATTGTTATAAATTAATAATTATAATAATAATAGTTATAAGGGTAATAATAATTATAATAATATTACGTCTCCATCATGTTAACTACTACACTTTTTTATTATCGCTAAAAAAAGTCAAGCACAATCTCGCTCGGTTTTAAAATTCTTCCTTTTGCTTTCAAAAAAAACAAAAATCAACAAATGCTAAATACTCGTAGATTTATTTTTTTTTTTTAATTCACTTTAAAAATATTTTTCTTTTGTTTTAAACGTAATTTGTTTGTATTTTGTTTTAAATTGGTGTTTTCTTTCTTTTCATATATTTTTTTTTAAGAAAAATAAATTGTATTTTTTAAAAAAGTTAGCAATAGTTTCTTAAATATTTAAATATTTTATGTAAAAACGGCTACAAATTTGGGGGAGCAGTGTTTTTCTTTTTTTTTGTATAAATATTTTTTACTTTAAGATTAAACGGAAAATAATAATTAAAAAAAAAAAAATAAAAACCAAATTAACCTCAACACCAGTCGGCGGTGTAAGTGAAATCATGGAAGAACAATTGTTCTTCGTCAGTCAAATGTCGCGGCTCTTTTGGCGGTGTCAATTGGGGTTTTTCTGATGTGAATTCCTCATCGAAGTTTGAAACATCCTCGAGGTGGTTCTGTAGGAAAAATAAAAATAATAAAAATAAACAAAAATAAAATAAAATGCAATAAAAACAAAAGACAAAAAAAAAAAAACAGAACGTAGTCGTGTTTATTAAATAAATTTAACTTACAATTGTTGGCACAAATGGTGGCTTCACCTTCCTCAATAGCAGGTCATCCCAAGCAATTGAACGGAAGAAAGCTTGCTTCTTCACATCTTCAGCGTCTCTTTCAGAAGAGCCAAGGCGTCGTTCAGGATTCTTTCTTAAAAGCTAAAGATAATAATTATTATTATTAATTTTAATTTATCTTTATTCAATTTTAATATTTTAAGTTTTTCACCAGCATTAACGATTATTTACAGAAATGGTTAAGCAAAGTTTTTTGGCAGGACTTTGAAGAATAATAACTAAATTTAAGCTTGGTGTACTGACTGATTTGTGTACATATACATATACATATTTATGTAATGTGCCTTTAAGACCCGATATTTTAAAAGCAACATGAATTGCAAATTGCAAAGACGGAATAAGAGAAAGAATTTTTGCTGGCCCAGTGGCTGTATTTATTTTCTCATAGAATTCGACGAGTGCACAGTGTTCCCGGTTGTATGAAGAAGCAGTGTTAATTCAAAAGAAATTTGAACCACTCAACCGATTTTGATGAAACTTTGAAATGCGATAAAAGATGGAATTAAAAATCATGGCAATAGATTTCCTACTAAAACTCTTAAAAAAATTTAATATAATCACAAAAATTGGCAAAAACTTGATTTCTTTGTCATTTCTTGTCCCACTTCAAGGAGTGTTCGTCGGAAAACTTTAAAGGTTAACTACAAATGATCTCTTATGATTTTATTTCCTCAGGTTTGTACAAAAAAAATCTCAAGCAACTTGTTTCCTCGTATGGAACTAAAACGTGGCATACATTAGGTCTGTTCGTTTGCCATTCTATACCGAAAAATAAATTATGAATGAAGGCTTGTGGAGCAAATTTACTCAATTTTGAGCATGAGTAACTTCAGTCAAAATTTTCAGTCATGATCGAAAATGTGTACCAAGTCAAGTTAAGAATTGAAGCAGCACATAAAATGTAGCCTACTGCAACCTGATTGAAAAATTCAAAGACATAGTAAATAAATATTTCAAAAATGATAAAATAAAAACACAAACTTACCCTTCTCATAATAGCAATAGCTTCCAATGACAAAAATCTTGGATATCGTACTTCATCGTTAACAATCGAATCGAATACTTCTTCTTCATCATCTCCCGGAAATGGTGACTATATACGAAATGCAATTAAAATATTTTTGTCATTTATAAAAAAAAAAAACAAAATTCTTTTCACATTATTTGTTCATTTCAATAATTTACCTCTCCAACAAGCATTTCAAAAATCAATACACCCAATCCCCACCAATCGACTGCTCTGGTATAGGATGTCTCGGTGAGAACTTCAGGCGCCAGAAACTCAGGTGTACCACAGAATGTTCCAGTTCGATCACCAAAGCCCATGCCTTCTTTGCAAAGTCCAAAATCAGCAATTTTCACATAACCTGCAAAGATAGAAAGAATTTGAGTGTGCCTCGAGAGTTAAAGAAAATATATATATAAAAAAAAATTTACCTTCTGTATCCAATAATAAATTGTCCAACTTCAAATCTCGATAGATAATCTTGTTCTCATGCAAATACTGTAGTCCCAGAACAACACAAGCAGCATAGAACACCGCTCTTGGCTCTGAAAAGACATCCGTATGGATGTGCATCATCAAATCACCTCCAGCTGCATACTCCATCACGAAACAGACGTGTTGCTGTAAAGAGACAGGGGTAAGTATAAGAGAGTGAGAGGAACGTGAAGAACCCCATCACCGCCAATTAGATAACTACCTATCATCAGAAGAGCAGAGAATTCTCCTTCATCCATCTTTATTTACTTACCTCAGTTTGGAAGCATGCATACAAATTGACTAAGAAAGGATGTCGCATAGCATTCGCAACCTCAAAGATCCGCTTTTCGCTCAGCAGCGACTCCACCTCGTCGCGAGCAATAATGTCACCCTTCTTGAGGGCCTTAATCGCATAGTAGTCGTTGCTTGTCTTCAGTTGCGACAAGATAACTTTTCCGAAGTGTCCTCGTCCCAGCACGCTCAGCATTCGGAAGTTCTCAATTGATAGCATTCCTGGCTGATGGGATTGTGATTGGCGGCGTGACTCATACGCCGAGTCTCTGTATTGAAGACCACGTGCGACTTGGCGACGTCCACCTGCATTACCAGCAGCAAGTTGTGCTGCTACTGCTGCTGCTGCTGCGGCTGCTCCAGCACCAGCATTTGATGGCTGAGCATGAACATGACTTGGGGGTGGTGGTGGCATGGCTCCGGTTGCAGTACTGCCACTGCCACTGCCACCACCAACAACTCCCAATTCGAATTGATTCTGATAGATTGGTTGATGTTGCTGCTGCTGTGGATATTGCTGCCTCTGGGTTGGCTGTGGGAATTGTTGGGCATGTGACTGATATTGTGGAGTTGGTGGCTCCTGAACAATCGGTGATGGTTGCACGTACTGCTGCTGCTGCTGCTGTTGCTGATTATTATTGACAGACAAATTACCAAACTGTGGTATAATCTAATTTTCGTTCGTATCAAAACCATCCAGACAGGACAAGCACCCCAAATTCGACGACGGCGACGCGACGAACAACGCAAAGGAGGAAAATACAAAAGAGAGAAATAAATTTGTGTTAGAAAAGTTAGAGCGTTAAAAAGCATCAAATACAAATTTGAAAAGTTTTGGTTTTGAAGTTGTCTACTAAATATATTTTGTCAAGAGACCGCTAGGAAGCATTTTTTGTTTAACACATTTTTTTTTTTTTTAAGGCGTGTGTGAAATAGAACTGAAGAGTCCTTTTGCATTGAAAACTTAAATTAAATTTATGAAAAAAAAACCGCTCATTCCTTGTGCACCAGTTACACACACCCATTAACACACACTCAAACACACAAATAAAACGTTAAAAAATAACAAAACTAAATAATGTATAAGTATGTGTTGTCTATTTATGTAACAAAAAAATTCAGTGGTCTTGAGGTAATATCGTTTGGAAAATTAGGAAAATCCATGCAACGTTATTTCAGAAAATTCACATTCTGTTTTGAGATTGAAGGAGTTTGAAAGTAAAAATGGTTTTGATAAATATCTCGTAAACGGTCAGTTTCACAAAAAAGCTACTTGCCTAATTTTTAAAAAAATTAGATCATTTTCTAAAAAAAAAAAAAAACTACTTTAATCGTACGGGAAACCATTTTGGAAGTATTCAGATTTAGGGATTGTTCCCCCGATTTTATTTTTCGATATACTTATTGAATGTCTCGCAAACGCTCAATTCCAAATATAAAAAAAAGGATACCTATAACAAAATTTGAAGCTTAGATAAGTTTAAAAAAAAAATGTTTCTTGTGCGAAGCTTTTTTGTAGATATTTCAACGAATAGTTTTAAGCCCACCACAGTATGTAAATATCGTAAATATCTCGTAAATGGTAAATGTTATTCGAAAGATCATGTACCTATGTACATACATCTTGAAATAAATAGCTTGGAGCTTTCTGTCTTTTGCCGTATAAGAAACCATTTTGAAAATATTTCGAATAAGAAATTTAAACTTTACGAAATGTTCATCACACACACGAATAATTTTTCGTCAATTTCTTGCACTTGATTGTTACTTTTGACCTCAAATATAATTAAAAGTGAATAGTTCAGGACATTAGGTTAGGTTAAAGTGGCTGTCGGTGGAGAACCGACACACTTAGACCAACCAAGGACTTTAAGAATTCTCTGATTTATTAGAAAAACGTTGGGTCTTCCAAGATTTCAAACGATAATTTATGACCTCCAGCAAGCATTCTTTTTGCTTTTAACTTAACTAACTAAAGTTCTTCTTGTTTTTGGTGTTTTTTTTTTTTTTTTGTTAATTTTTCTGTTTACCTGTTTATTTGAGGTAGAAGAAGGAGAAGAAATGGTTGTATCAGGCGTGTCAGTAGAGTAAGGTTGAATTGTTATATGTACAATGTTTATATAATACTTTTCCTGTGAAAAATCCAGATACAAAGATGAGGTTTTTTTTTTTTTTGGTAAAAAATTTTGATCTAAGAATAATAAAATCACTCATTTATTTTTATTCTATTCTATTGCTTTTTAAACTTTGTGAAGAATAAAGTGAGAAACAAATATACACAAGTTTTGAAGCAAACATAGACAAAATATTAAAAAAAAATAATTTAGCACGAAAAATATAAATTTGTGATGAAATGGAATACCACAGTGATGGATTGTAAGGCCTGAACTCTTTTTTTTTCGAGTAGGTTTAATAGGGTTTTGTGAAATAAATAATAAGTAATTTAATGGTGATATTATTTAAAACACAGTTTTAGAAAGTAAAAATTGAAGACAAAAACATAATTGTTGGATAATTTTTTTTTAATTTTAACATGTACGATGGTTTTGAGGAAGTTGTAGAAAAAACGCTATGTAAGATAGAAGAGAACAAATTTTCATAAATTTTAAAGGAAATTGATTAATTTAGAAGTTTCGTGTTGTGATATTTATGGTTTTGTCTGATTTTTGTTTTTTTTTTTTGCAACAATTTGAAAGGTTGTAAATACCTTTCAAAAATACTTTGACGTTAATGGAGCTTTTCATTCAGATAATGACAGATCGTCTAGATCTATTCTAGACATTAGTAAAATGTTTTTATACGGAGAAAAAAGTTTTGTTTTTTTTTAGTTGGTACTTTTCAGACATTTTCTAATCCCTTTATATGGAAGCTATCTTTCAACTGAATTTAAAAGTTGATGGCTTGACAGATGGGGGTAAATTACATTTTGACATTATACAGAACAGTTCGATCTAAATGTCACTTAAAAACATTGAAATTACTGATTTCTTGAAATTTTCCGATATTTTAATCATTCTACATCGTATTCAGCCTTGGATGAAATTTGACAGTATATCGTTTGTTATCGCCAATGGATTTTTCTGGATAATAAATTAAATGTGACTTTTTATTTCTTTTTTCAGAGGTTTTATTCGAACAAAAGAGCCGTTAATCAGCAGTTATAATTTGCAAGTCTATTCATGGTGCATACTGAACTTAAATCATCTGTCAGTTGTCAAATTTTCTGTCACCGAAAAACAGTGTTGCCATATATTTTGTGGAAAATTGTGTTTCTGGTATTGTAGATGGTTCTTAGCTTTTTTGTTAACAACATAAATATGCATTTTAAGTCTTTTTTATATACAAAGACGTTGATTGTAAAAAAAAAAAACAAATGAGTGCTTTTTTATTTAAAACCCCACCTTAAGTGTGTATCTTTGTATAAGTAATGCTTTTTTTTTTTTTTTGTTATATACCTATTATAATAATTACCGTGCAAAAATTAGTGAGTGTGTGTGTGTTAGAAAAATATAAAATCTCTAAATAAAATCTGTATATATAAAATGTATTTACAATGCGTAGAAATGTATTTACATATAAAAATGGCCATTGCTCGACAACACAAAAAAAGAAAAATAAAAGCAAAAAAAAAAATTAAAAACAAAACAAAAAAAATAATAAACCAAACCTAACCTCAACACAACATCTATCACTGTCGTTGATGACACGGCTACTTATACAATCATCATCGTCATCAGGATACTCAACAATTGGCAACGAATTTGGCACCGGCGATGGTGGCATCTCAATAATGGGGCTGCCATCTCCGCTGCCACCAGTGCCACCCATTAGAATCACAGGTGGCATCATTAGCACCGGTCGATGGTAAGGTCCGACATTTCCACCAACAACCCCTCCAACAGTGCTGCCACCGTTGTTTGTGTTATTGTTAAAACTATTTCTAATACTACTATTACGGTTCATCGGCATGACTTGATGGACGGCGTTGGTGACGTGCGGGGTGGCAGTGCTAATGGAGGAGGTGCTGTTGTCGTATGATGATGGGACCTGCTGATGGTGCTGCGGGGGCGGAAGTACTGTTTGGGGTGTAAATTGTTCAGCTTCGGTGTAGTATTGTTGCGTTGGTG